>CM028339.1:6623498-8034759 GCA_016647705.1 Eucommia ulmoides | reverse complement strand
TAGGGTCTTCTCACCATGTACAAAGTGACTGTGTATTCTCCAGCTCCATCAAGAAGAATAGGTAGTGTATGGCGCAGCATCAAAAGAACCAAAAACTAAAAAGGAAAAAAGAAAAAGAAAACACAATTAGAGCATAGATGACTTATAATTTTTGACTAAATTTTAGAGATTTTTGCACTTTGCACTCTTGAAGTTTGGGAAAAATCTCACTTTAGCCCCAATCTTTTCAATTTGAACACCATAAATCATGAAGTATCCAAATCGTTAACTCCGTCATTGTTTTTTCCGAAAAGCAGCCACACGTAAAGCAAAAAAATCATCCACGTGGTTGATTTACGATAAAAAAAGAAAAGAAAAAAGATAGGTTTAACAATTAGGACTCATTTGATACGATTTTGATACTTTGGAGTTTAATAACATCTCCAATAGATGTGTTATAAGGTGTGTTTGGCTGTTACTTTAAAAATTTTATTCAAATCCATTTTTATTTTTAATTTTCATACAAAATACATTTAAAGAAATAGCACACCATTTTTGCCAACTGTTGGAGTACCCATCTTAACCTACATGTGCCATACCACTATTCATGTGCCATGTCTCACAAATGCCACACCAAATTTAACACATTTTGAGATGTTCTAAAGTGTTCAAATTGAAAGTATATAGACTAAAGTGAGATTTCTTTGAAACTTTAGGGGTAAGAAGTGCAAAAATCTCTAAATTTTAAGTGATAGTATATTTTAAGCGATTGTTTCGTTTTGTTATCTAACACACTTAATTTGACAAGTACTTAACGGGCTCTTACAATAATAGCAACAACACGGCAACAAATAACGCTTCTTGAAGCAGGAGCTGCATAATCATCCGAGTCAGAGTCGGAAAAGTTTCCGTCTGTAGCCACCATTGCTATCAGCTGAGGATTGTCGAAATCCCTTCTCGAAATCTCCCAATGTCCCCTGTAAATAATGCAGAATAAATTATATGTATGTTTGTGTATATATATATCATCTTGACAAGACAAGCAAAATGTATATACATTAGCTATGATTAAAGAAGCAAAAGAGGGAGACCTGAAATTCAATGGAATGCCACCATAGTGAAACAGAGGAGGTGGTGCTGTATAACCTGGTTTAAACTGCTGCAACCACAGAAAAAAACAATACAGTTGATGATCATCTTCTTCTTCGAATAATTTTTGATAGAAAATTCAGCAATAAGCAAGAACATGCATTCATTTCTAATTCCAATTCTGTGCAGCCAACGGCCGTAAATTCGGATTACAAAAAATCAAAGGAAAACCTGATGGCAAATCTCGCAGGTTGTGTCACCCTTCTCGTTGCACCACCGTTGAACACATCCTCGATGGGCATACTACAGAACAATGATAAGGATTAGTCTATCGAAATCAGGTCATGCCAAGGATTACCAAAAAACATTAATATCTTCATCATTGATAATCAACAATGCTTATTTGGGCAAAACAAGTAATCCCAGAATGTCCTTTTCTTACAATGTTCGTCATTAAATCAAGACAAAGTAATTAAGGCCCCATTTGGTTACTGTTTCTGTTCCCTGATTTCTGTTCCAGCTCCAAAAAAATTGGGATTAATGTATGGAAAAGAGTTTTTCCCAAAATTTTGAGATTAATTTGGGACTATTTCATGAATTCCTTAAAAATCTGAGAAACGTAAACATGTTGATTCTTATTCACTCCCACCACCACCCCGGTCACCATACATTTAAATAAAAAAAGAAAAATTGTTGCAACCAAATGTGTTTTTTGTTTCAGTTCTCATAAATTAAAAGAAACAATTCAGGACAATGGTTGTTACCAAACACGTTTCTATTTACAGAATACTTCAAAATGGAAACATTCGCATCCAATCACATTTCAGTTCATTGGAATTAGAAACAAAAAAACTGAAACAGTAACCAAAAGCCACCTAAAAGGTTTATTTCATCAATTTCCATATCAAAGATTCATCATTAGCAAACTAAACCAATTTCAGACGATTAAATTAAATTAAAGTTGATCGAAACCGACCTTTAAGGTACCACAGCAAGAACACGGCATCTCCATGTTCGAATCTTCATCATCGTCGTGACAAATCCTACACTCGACCAATTTCCTAGGTGATGTCCCAACATCATCAACATCATTAATGTCCATCCTATGTGAATAAAAATCTGTTATAATATCTTCACTAGCCGGGATTTCTACGTCCTGCAAACGGTTTTTACTCTCAAGAACAGCTTCAAGAGTGGATACAGTCAGCAACCTATCCACCAGCAACTCAAAATGATCTCCCATCCTTCAAAAATACTTGCTCAACCAATTTTCAAATGATTTTTATTTAATTTTTTGGGTAATAAAAGGACGTACAATAATCCAAGAACAACTCCAATTTCTTATCCTTCAATGGAAGTTTCGAAAATCAAATCCACATGGAGCCACCCTGCATTAATTATTAACAAAAACCAGCTTAGAGATGTACTCATGACAAGGATTTCTTTATCCTAGAAGGGGGTTATTTCCCATTTTTTATTATTATTATTATTTTTTTTTTTAAGGTAAGGTGTTATTCAGGCTTATGGGCACCTCAACTAATCTCCTCAAGTAATCTTAAGGGCGCACTCCCCCACATCGGTCGGATTAAATCCCTGGGACTAACACCTCTTGGGCGTTATTTCCTAAATTTAATGATAAACATTCTTTAATCAATCGACAATGGAGGAAAAAATGCAGTATAAACGAGTACGGAAACAGTTAAGTGCAGTAATTTGAAAAATCAAATCATAACAGTTAAAGAAAAAGAAAAAAAAGCATTAGAATCCAGAAACATGGGCCTTCAAAGCTGAAAAGAAAAAAGGTATGATAAAAAGTGCTTTTAAAATTGAAAATTCGAGAACAAAAATTGAAATCAACTAACGAAAATGAGATTTAGGCGAGAAGGAGCAAAACCCAGATCAATACAATTTCCAAAACCTGCAATCTCTGCGCCTGTTCATAAATGGGTCTATAAAGGTCCAGATTGAAAAGGAACAAGATGACTTTATGAAACAAAAAGAAGTAGGAATGGAGAAAAGGTTCCAAAATAAACCCAAATTGAAGAAAACGAGGATAACTTCAACAAAGCAACGATTGAGAATAAAATTTTCAATAATCAGAATATAATAATCGAAATAAGAAGAATCAATGTGGTTTGAAATGCAAAGCGTAGAGAGAGAAGAAAACTTACAGGAAGGGGCATGGGATTTCTGTAACAGAAGAATGAAGTTATTCTATTCCTCCAACATAATCGCTCTCTCTCTCTCTCTCATCTAATTTGGAACGAAGGTGGTATGACTGCATTAAATACAAGCCGATCACCAATCGTATATGACATACCCTCTCTCTCTCTCTCTCTCTCTCTCTCTCTCTCTATATATATATATATATATATCCTCTCTCCTCTGTCCTCTCTCGCGCGCGCTTCCACTTTGTGAGGAGAAAGTGGAAGCGAGAGAGGGGTGCCACCTGAACGAGAGATTCTAACGGCAAACGCAGCCCGAATCCCTCAGAACCGCCACGATTCCAGTCCAAATCGCACTTTTTCCCTCACGATAAATTGATTGTGGTCGCGATATGAATTTCATGATTTTGTTTAATTACATTTTGACCTCCCATATTTTGGTACTACATCGATAAACATCCCAATACTTTACATTAGTTAAATACCTAAAACACCATTTGTTATGATCAACTACGTTAACCAAATTAAATATAATTTAGTTATAATTGTAATTGAAATACTAAAATTTACATTATGTTACTTCAACGTGGTGGTAGTTTGGTTGCAATAGTCACTAGAAGGGATTCGACGACAGTAGATCTAACCCTGAGAAATCAAAGATCCTAAGCGAAAATTTTAAATGGGACTTTTCATGTTTAAATATTTTTTTTTTAAATTAATCATAATATTTTTATAAAATAAAAATAATTAATATAATGATTGAACCAAAATTAATATTTTTATATTTGATATGATATTAATGAATTTTGTTTTTTGAAAAATATAAAGAGAGAGGTCAATTTGAAGAGGCTCCCAAATTTAGAGGGTAAAGTGTAATTTTGGGTTGTACATCAACCTTTTGTTTGTTGTTAAATTTGTTGGGAGTATTGGGGACTAGGTAGATGACATCTGTTGATACTGTCTCCACTACATAATATTGCATTTGACGTTGTTGCCATCCATTACTTTTTAATGTTTTAACGACCATCTTCATGCACAAATTGATGGTGAAATCATACATAAATGCTTCAAGTTAGGAAAAATTGGTGGAAAATCTATTTTTTTAAGTTTAATTGGTGAAAAGTTCTTTTGTGTTATTAGATTTTGATTTAATCCTTTAAGTTAAATTCTACTTGTATTTTAGTCCCGCATTGCAGGAATTATAGGGATATTGTAGAGATTGTAGGGAATCTTTTACTGAATACATTCGATTTTTATAGTTAATTATATTACATGTAACTAATGTTAGTTACAATTTCATAATTGTTACTTTTCACACATATTTGAGCATTTTTAGTTGCATGTGTTTATATAATATTAGTTACATGTTACAATTATATATATATATATATATATATATATATATATATATATGTATGTATAATATTTTGTAACGTTACTGAAAAAATATCAATTTTTTTAGTTACATATCAGAGAAATATAACTAAAAAGTTACATATTAATATGTAACTGAAAAAAAAAAAAAAAAATAGTTACCTATAATTAATATAGTAATATTACACAGAAAATAGTTACATGTAACTAACGCGTGTCTATCACGTGAGTAAAGCTTCCGCCTTTTTAAAAGAGATGGAATTAAATCAAAATTTTTTACCACATGTAGGACTTTTGACCAATTAGAACTTAGATGTAGGACCTCCCACCCATTGTCCCTTCAATTTATTCAAAGGCAACACCTCCCTTTTCTTGTTAATTGAAATTTTGAATTTAATCTCGATTTCACCGGCCAATATAGAATAATAAATCTTTAAAATCGCTCAGCTAAATGATTAGTCGAGCCGATGCAGTGGCCCTCACACTCCTTAATAGTTGTGCTAGTTCTTAATAATAACATTAAATTAATAAAAACTCTCAAATTAAATAAATATTTTACTTTTAATTTCATTTGTTAGAATTTATGAAAACACTAAGTTTTAATTAGGGGTGCATTGTCACCTCTTGTCCACCAAACTCCGGTCTTCAGATTTCAACTATCATTGGCCGCCAAACATTAAAACTTTAGTCACTAGTTGTCGAAATTTGTTTTAGTTATGTTCAACTAAATTTTTTATAACATCTTTTAATATACTTTTGGTCTTTAATTTTTAATTATATTTAACTAATTTTTTAATACCAGTCGCCAAAAAATTAGATGAACGAAACTAAAAAATACACTAAAATATTTAACTAAAAAATATACTATATAACTAACAATTACAACTAAAATAATACATTAAAAAAATAATTACATATAAGTAAAAGATACACGGGAAAAATAGTTACATGTAAAAAAAAAATCTGACGGCAGAAGGCCTGAGGTTCGACGGCGGGTAGCCATAAAGGATGGCGATAGTCGATGATGCATACTTTAATTGGAAGCATTTAATTGAAAATATTAGAGTATTAACTATGAAATTAAAACACAAGTCAAAATATAGGTAAATGATATAACTTAAAATAAAAATAAATTAAATTATTAATTAGACTCTCTAATTAAGATTATTCACCAATAATCTGATATATATATATATATATATATATATATATATATATATATATGATATTGTACATATTTTTTAGATATATAAAAATGTCCGGGCCAAAATATTAACCATTTTTTTTTTTTTTTTATTGAAAAGAAGAGTTGTGACAAATGAATAGTGAATAGAAGGGGTGCAAGAGCGCATATTTTTTATTACATTTGTTTATTTAATTATTTTTTAAATTATTTTATTTCAAAAAAAATTATTGACAAATTAAAATTAAGGTCATGTTTGAATATAAAAAAAAAAGTGTTTAAAACTGATTAGATTAATTACTTAATTAATTAAGTGTGTTTGATAAATATAGTTAAAATTACTTAATTAATTAAGTTTGCTAAAAAATTTAGTGAAAAACTAAACTAAAAAATCAGCAAACACATTGTGGCTTATTTTTTTGGGCTGAAGGCGCTCAGCTTTTTCAATCTTAAAAAAAAAAAAATATAGTTTAACCATTTTACTCTTCATTCTATTAGGGTTTGGTGTCTTCCATTGCCTAGATCGATCGAAGAGGGAGAGAGAGCAGAGGAAAGCGACGGCTAGCTGCGAAGAGGTGGCGACGAAGAGAGAAGCGATTGTGAATCGCCGAGCAGATTTTTCTGAACCGTCAATTGTGCGATTTGGGAGAGGGGACTTCCCGAGTTCCGAAGCCAATAAGCTCGTTGAATCTGATTCACTTGCTGATTTTGGAGGTATTTTGATGAATCGTTCTCAGAAATTGTTCTTCATAAATCGTTCAGTGTACTTCTCACTCTCCTTCGGATTTATAAGGTTTCAAAACGCCCGAGCTACAGTTATTTTGATAATTCATTTTTGTTGTCAAGTGTGATTGATTTTTTTCTTAACAGCTTGAGAAGGACTATGACGGCATCATTAAAAGGGCCGGGATTAGTACCAGGTCCAAGCAATTGTCTGCCCAGCTTATTCCCAAGTTCTTCAAGTACTTTCCTTCCCTTTCCGAACAAGCTTTTGAGAGCATTTTAACTTGTGCGAGGATGACGAGCTTGGGGTTAGTATATTGTACCTTTCTGTAATCTTTATCCGGAGCAATTTACACGCATTCTTGCGATATTTATATGCATTTTTTATGCACTTGGATACATGGTATCAGAGTTGGAGGCTAACGCCGAAAGCTCTTGATCTTGCAATGGCCACTGTTTCTTCATTAATCTGTATTAAAAAAAAAAAAAATCAATTCACTAAATTATCTATTATTTGATTTGGTTTCTCACTTCTCTTTATTGTTTCATTTTGTTCAGAGGAGAGCAGAGGAGATAGGCGGCGGCCAGTGCAAACCAGATGATGAGAATTGTACGACGATGGACGTATTATCGACATCAGCCATCACTACCACCCGGACATGAAGAGCAGATCACTCGTATTTCAACCTGTTTGTTTTTTAAACGTTAATTCAATTTTGTTCTGAATCTAAGGATCAATATGTTCTTCAAACAGTGATTCATATATTTCTCGATTTTAGGATCTGTTTGTTTTTAAAAACAATTTCTTTGCATTGTCGAATGATATTTCCATTTGATTTTGAAAAATTATTTTAAAAATTTTATAGAAATTAAATATGTTTAACAATGATTACAAAATTTATAGAATTTTATGGTTGTTTAATTTTATAAAAATGATTTATTTTTTTTTTCGTATTATCTTGATTCAAGGGCAGTTATGTAAATTAAACAATTTTCAGCAATTCAAATTTTGTACTTATCAAACAAACAAAAAAAATCCAGCACTTAAAATTTAAGTACTTAATTTTCAGCACTTAAAAATTAAGTCGTTATCAAACAAACTTTAAGTGGATTTTTCTCCAATCAAAGAAATTAATTTTTATATTAATTATTTGTGAAATTGTTTCTCCATTGTTTATCATACAGTCACGTTATTAATAATTTGTATCGACAGTTGAGCATAAACGATTAAATTGATCAATAGTATTATTTAAAAAATCATCATAATTAATTTTATTTTACCAAAATTAGATTTAGGGCTTGTTTGATAACAACTTAATTTTTAAGTGCTGAATTTTTAAGTGCTGAAAATTAAGTGCTGAAATTTTAAGTGCTGAAAATTTAAGAAGGTTCTTTGATAAAATTGTGCTGAAAATTTAAGTGTTGATTTTTTTTTATTTGTTTGATAAGTACAAAATTTGTATGCTGAAAATTATTTAATTTACATAACTACATTTGAATCAAGATAATGTGAAAAAAAAAAAAAAAAAAAAAAAAAAAAAAAAAAAATTGAGAATAAAACAATAAAATCAGGGTACCCTTTTTAAAAAAAAAAAATTATATTAAAATTAAAAGTAGAAATTAACCCAAAAATATGTAAATATTATGTATTTTTTTATGTAGTTTGATTGCTTAAATTAAATTATAACAATAATTTAAATATAAAATAAAATTAAAACCATAAAATAATCCAAAATTAATTCAATTCTCATTAATCCTAACTTTAATTAAATCCTCATAGGAGATTAAGGGCAAAATGGTCAAAATATAATTTTTTTTAAGTAAAAAATAATGGAGTGCATTAAGTAAAATGAAATAAGTGAAGGGACCTTGACTTAATTTTTTATTCACATTTTGACTTAATTTTTAAGTTAACTTAATTAATTAAGTGATACTAATTACATTTATCAAACAAACTTAATTAATTAAATACTTAATATAATCAATTTTAATCACTTAATTTTTTTTTATCAAACATGCCCTTAGAGATGTTTGATAACTACTTAATTTTTTAAGTGCTGAAAATTTAAGAAGACTGTTTGATAACATTAAAAATTTAAGTGCTGAATTTTTTTGTTAGTTTGTTTAATAAGTACAAAATTTGAATATTGAAAATTATTTAATTTACATAACTACCATTGCATCAAAATAATACAAAAAAAAAAAAAAAAAAAAAATCGAGAACAAAACACTAAATAAAAACACCAAAAGTATATTAAAAAGTTCAAATATATGAATTAGCAGAAGTCAACAATAACATAAAGTTCAACCGAAAAAAACTTCTGAATCAGATTCATTAGAACTATTAAGTGTCCATCGACATTCCATAGATAGTCGCTAACAATTCTAAAATCCATCCATTAACAACTACACACATTCAACAAATTTAGATTCAGCAACAAGTTCAGATTCAACAAATTAGCAACAACAATTCAAGAACTCAAACAATTCAGATAATCCTAATTGCTAGGTAGTGATCGACAATTTCAATAACTAAAAAGAAAAAATATTGAATGAGTAGATGAAAAATAGAGTATGTGGTTATTTCTTCCCAAAGTGAATATTTCGCTAGGTAGCTTTTGATAGCAAAGAATTGGTGCTTCGGAATCAGAATTGGAAATGCATACATGTAAAACTAAACAAATTTTAATTCTTACGTATGCTCATTTTTAATTCAAATTCCAAAACTCCAATTCTTGACAGCCAAACATTAGGAATTTAAACAAATAAAATAGTAAATAACATAAAAGAAACAGAAATCTGGGAATAATTCTGTCCTGTTCCCACTAATGTGCTCTAAAAATCTGATAACAGAAAGCCTGGAACATAAACATAGAAAAACTATTCTGATCCCACAAATTTATTCCAAAAATGCAAAAATTGGGATTGAACAGGAACATTTTTTATTTATTTCTCTTTTTCTATTTCTTTTCCATATTTTTCACTATGTAAAAACAGAAACACAAACCAAATCCAAGGCCTTTAATTTAGGTTAAACAATAATGATTCAGCTCAATACACTGTGGAATATTCACTTTGAGACCTGAATACAATTATTCTTCACAAATAGTCGGAGAGGGCTGCGTGATTATACCACGTGTGATCAAATTTGAACTATTTGAACACAAAAATTAGCAGAAAATTGCTTTAAACTTATAGGTTTTGATTGTGGCAATTTGTCGAACATGTGATGTGCGAATGTAGTAGCAGTCAAATGAACAGAAGAAACCCTAGATTTGAAGAACGAAGAACAAAAATCTCAAGTTGAAGAAAAGAAAAACTCTAGATTTGAAGGACATACCTTGCTGAAGAAACAAAAAACTATCCAGTTGAAATGAACTCGTCGTTGCTTCTCTCTTCGCCGCCTCTCTCCTCAACTTGCCGCTGCCTCTTCTCAACTCACCATCGCCTCTCTTCTTTGCGCTCTCTTCCATGGACAAAAGACGAAATGAACAGATGAAACCAAGATACGATGAAGGGCAGAAAAGTCAAAACATAGTTTTTTTTTTTTATTTGGAAAATACTGAACGCCTTCTGTAAAAAAAAAAAAGCAAATGGGTCTTTATTGAATTTTTGGCTTAACTTTTCACTTAATTTTTTAGCTAACTTAATTAATTAAGTAATTTTAATTACATTTATCAAATACTTAATTAAGTAAGTGTTTAATCTAATCAGTTTTAAGTGCCTAATTTAGTTATCAAATATGCCCTAAGTATATTAATTTCTTAAATAATTATATGTTAAGATTTATTCAATACGTAGTAATAAATATAATTTTTTTTATATAATTATATTAGTCTATTTTTTTTAACATTCCCCACTTAAAAATAGAAAAATATTGTTGGATCAATCCGCGTGACATTCACTATTTTTTTTTATTGCTAAAAAAATTAGAACATAAAAATATAAAATAATAATTAAAAGGCTATTTTAATATGGGCCCCAAGGCCCACTAATATATTAGACATGTCCCCATCCATACCTTTTATTTAACTAAAAACCCATATTCATTCCGTGTAGAGAACTCGTGTGAAGAAGCGCGTGAATGGTGAATCTACATTGTAAATATTCTTTCTCAAATTTCTATATTCGAACCTTCCATCCTCAAAATCTTGCTATAGAAAGTTGATATTCACCTTCTTCCCAAAAAAATCGCAAACCCCTTTTCCTTCCACCATAGATCAGACGTTCGCCGCTCGTCTGCAATAATCAGGGCGCATTGTCCCTTATCATACACCAGAATCATCCGTCGCTACCTACCGTAGCCGTCGCTGATGCATTGGTAGTACATCGTCGTCGTAATAGTCGCTTGCTGTCGCCTCACCGTCACCATTCAATTCCACCTGTCGTCGCCGTCAATTCTAAGCCGTCGATTTCCATATCTGTAAGTTTCATCTCAATTAAGCTATTGACCGTCTAGGGTTTAGGGTTTGGCGAACACTGAGTAGTACCAATGATAGTTTGGGTTCTTGCTTACTTGTTGATTGGAGTTTAATTCAGAATTAGGGTTAGGAATGTTGAGAAATCAGAACCAAAATTTTGGTGTTGAGATGGTGAATGCACATTAACAATTATATATTGTTTTTTGTGTTCTTAAATTTGGGTTGTTAGGAATGTTAATGTATAGCAAAAATCTATCCCCCCTTGCATTGTTGATATTTGAAGGTGTTGAGATGATTAATGTACAGTAAAAATTATATGTTGTTGTTGTGTTCTTTAATTTGGGTTGTTAGAAATGTTAATGTATAGCAAAAATCCATTTCCCCCTTGCATTGTTGATATTTGGGGTGTTGAGATGGTTAATGTGCAGTAAAAATTATATGTTGTTTTTGTGTTCTTGAATTTGGATTCTTAAGAATGTTAATATATAACAAAAATCCATCTCCCCCTTGCATTGTTGATATTTTGGGTGTTGAGATGGTTAATGTGTAATAAAAATTATATGTTGTTGTTGTGTTCTTGAATTTCGCTCTGATTTCCATCTCTTTAGTGATGTGTGGTTTGTTAGGAATGTTAATGTGTACAAAAAAATCGTCTCCCTCTTTTCATTGTTGGTGTTTTGGGTGTTGAGATGGTTAATGTGCAATAAAAATTATATGTTGTTGTTGTATTCTTGAATTTGGGTTATTATGAATGTTAATATATAGCAAAAATCCATTTCCCCCTTGCATTGTTAATATTTTGGGTGTTGAGATGGTTAATGTACAGTAAAAATTATATGTTGTTGTTGTGTTCTTGCATTTGGCTCTAATTTCCATCTCTTTGGTGATGTGTGGTTTGTTAGGAATGTTAATGTGTAGAAAAAATCAATCTCCCTCTTTTCATTGTTGGTGTTTTGAGTGTTGAGATGGTTAATGTACAGTAAAAATTACATATTGAGGTTATGTTATTGAATTTCGCTCTGATTCCATCTCGTTGGTGATGTTTTGGTTGTTAAGAATATTAATGTGTAGCAAAAATCCATCTCCCTCTTTTCATTGTTGATGTTTTAGGTGTTAAAATAGTTAATGTGCAGTAAAAATTACATATTCAGGTTATGTCTTGTTTGACCCTTGTGGTGAGCAAGTGGATGTACCTGGAGTTCCTAATCGAGAAGGCCCCGTTGAGGCCGACGAAACAGGTTAGCCATTTGCATCTTTATATATATATATATATCATTTAACATTAGTTAAATGATAGAGAGACATTTACTTCTTCTTTTTTTTGGGTCGGGTTGTTTGTTACTTTTAACAGGTCGATATGGATACACATCTATCCATTGGGATCTTCTGGAATTCTAGTTGAATAAAAAATTACTGTGCATTAATTATTCCGCTACAACTGTACATAAAAAACAATTACCCAATTATAAGTTGTGTATTAAATATACATCTGATTATAACTGTACATCAATATTCAATTCATGAAAATTGTGCAGTAAAAATAAACCAATTATGACTATACAGTAAAACATTCAATCCATCCATTGAATATTCAGCACATTTTAGGAATAAAACACAAAATTGTTCCTAAATTTTATGATTGTTAGATATTCATTCATCCTCATAAAGTAGACAGATGCGAGTTTTCAGACACCGATATCACGTTTACTTCAGAACTAATCTCAAACAAATCTAGAAAACTCGAAACAAAATGGGAATAGACAACAGTCCATTCCAAAAAATTGGGAACATAATTATCGATTGAACAAACAGAAATTAAAAACTTATCCAAAAAAATATCAATAGGAAATCATAAAAGATGGTTCTTGTGTTAGTTCCTAATTTTTGGAACACAGTAATGACAAATTCTGAACAGAACAAATTGGGAACAGAATGCAGTCAATTCCTAAAATTGGGAACATATTAATCGAAGTTTCAAACATATGGGAATACCTGGCAACAAAACAGAGTGGATTTGGAACTGATTTAGATCGTGTTCTCTGAAAAACAAGAATGATTTAGAAAATTGGTTCATGTTTTTGTTCCTAATTATTCAAAACAGTAACAGAAACTTAAACTGATAAAAAACAGGTAAGGAACATGACCTGGGAACCAAGAACTGTTGCTCAACCGTTGATTTCGTCGCCATCGATCTTGTCGCCGGTAATGCTGCCCATCCCCGTTGTTGACTCCGCCGACTTGTGTGTCCGATTTCGAGTCCTTGATTATTTTCTTAGAGTTTAGGGCATGAGAAATGTGGAGTGAAAGTTTAATTTTTTCCATTTTTGTAGCTTGGTGAATGAATTTCTTTGATTCCTTCTTCCTTGATTAACTTGATTGTAGTTTCCAAAAATACCTAATAGATCTCTACCAAATCCTAGCCGCGCGTGTGTGTTGTATTCGTTGAATTTGGGGTTCTCACAAAATAAAAATAAATGCATGGGTTTTCTAGTGTTTGGGCTTTACTATTGGGACCCATTCAAATATTGATTGTGAAAATGAGTTTCTAATTAAAAAATCCTAATTAAAATGCTACCTAAATAAAATGAGGTTTTGAAGGGGATGGTACGGTTGAACAAACCCTAAAAGCCATGCTTATTTGGGAGTCCATTAACAATTAGGGGTGGTCATGGGCCGGACTTAGACTAGAATATTACAAAAAAAAAAACTTTAGGCCCGAGCTCAGCCCAGCCCGACCCGACCGTCGGGCCCTATTGCTATGCCCAAGCCCGACCCTATAAGAAAATTTTAAGCTCACGGGCCCCCGGGCCTTTTTTTTTTTTTTTTTTTTAATTTCAAAGATAAATACAAAAAAAATTAACACCAAACCAATAATAAAAAATATTAAAATTACAATTTCTAAAGGTAAATCAAACCAACAAGAAACATTAAAATTACAATTTCTAAAGGCAAACCAATATTCCAAACAAATCAAAAATATTAAAAGTTTAATAAACATTCAACAAGCCAATTAATTATTATTGTATATATTATGATATATATATATATATATATATATATATATATATATATATATATATATATATATATATATATATATATATATATATTTTATTTTTATTTTCTTCAGGTCGGGCCGTGCTGGCCCTAAAATTTTTGGACCTTGCCCAAGCCCGGCCCTAAATTTGACCGGGCCCTAAAATATAGGCCCAGGTTTTGCCCGTGGGCTCAAACTCTAAGCCCAAATCTTAAAAAAATTGGGTTGGACCGTTCAGGCTGGGCGAGCCCCGGGCCCATGACCACCCCTATTAACAATGGTGTGCGCGCTGATGGACTTCTAGAGTTTATTAGTTGAACTGAAATTTGGCTTTAAACAATGGGAAAAGAAAATTGTTTTGTTTTTTAAAAATTATTTTTGTAGGAACAAAATCGCAACATATTTTTTTATTAGGATAATTAATCATTAGTTAAAACCCTAATTCATAATTTATCTTATTTTAATTTTGATTTGACTGTAAATTCCTTAAATTTTAATTTTGTTTTAACTTGTGTTTTAGTACCATAATCAATACTCTCTTATATTTTCAATCAAATGCGTTCAATTAAGGTTTACATCATTTACTGTTGGCTCACCCTCTATCACCATCCACGGCCGCTCGCAGATGGATCTGAAGACTCTGGTCGCCAAAGTTGGCCCATCAGGTACCTAAATTTTATTTAGTTATACGTAACTATTTTAAATTTTATTTAGTTATACGTAACTATTATTTAGTGTATTTTTTTTTATTTACATGTAGCTATTTTTAGGGTTTTAACTACATGTAACTATTTTAGTTATATGTTTTATGTCTATTTTTAGTTATATTTACAGAATTTTTCAACAACCGGCAACAAAAAAATTAGTTAAATATTACTACAAATTTGTAACTAAATTATATATTAAAAATACTACTTAAAAAATAATTGAATGTAACTAAAAATAATTCGAGCAAACGGTATTTCGATGGCCAACGATGGCCGAAATTTGACGGTCAAAATCCGGTGTTTTGTGTTTTTGCAGAGTATTTTTGGTTCAACATATAATGTGGCCAAACAACTTCTTAGCATTATAAGCTGTAGTCCCATACTTGTATACTTTCACCTTTTGTTTTCTATTTCTTTTTTTATATTAGGGATTAATAATTTGAAAAAAGAAAAAACAAGCACTCAACAATTTAACAGGAATTTTAAAAAACAAAAAACAAAAAAAAACACTCCAATTAATTCAGTAATAAAATTGCAAACGGATGGTCCATGGGCTTAACCCAATGGATCACTGGCCCGCCGCAAATGCCTCGACCGGAAAAGTCTTGGTAATACCCGCGAGGCTCTTGAACCGGATCTTCCCGGTGGCCGGATTCTGATCGACGGCGATCTCGCTCACCGGCGGCCACAGCATCAGCTCCTTGGCCTTCACCCCCTTGAGCTTCGAGATCCTCTTCTCCCCCACGTACCCGGTGATGTCGGCGTCGTAGCTGACGAGCTTGCTGATGGTCTTAAAGCTGTGCTCGATCTTCTTCTTCTGGACGATCCACATGTAGCCGGTGCTCCTCACGAACCCCACCTCCACGACGTCGGCGAGAGGCAGGAGTCCGAGCGGGAGGCCGAACTCCTCCAGGAGCGCCACCGCCATTTTCAGGCCTTCTTCGTGGCCCTTCTTCACGATTCCGCCTTCTTTCGCCGCCATTGATTTCTGGTATTTAATTAGTTACTTGAAATTGATTGATGCATGAAATTTGGAAGGACGATTTGTTGATCGTATAAAAAGGAATGATTGCGAGGTAGAAGACAAGAAGTTTGATGAAGAAATCAAAATGGGTAGCGTTGTATGAACCGCCGGAATCTCTCATGGTTCCACTTGAAGGATTCCGGACGGCACCAATCTGGAAAACCCCAAATATAATAATGGGTGTTTACGGACAAGTCTCTTATTTTATTTTTAATTTTATATTTTATTTTTAATTTTAAAAAAATTAAATTATACATAATTATAACTTTAACTTGTATTTGTCTTATTTTATTTTTAATTTTTAATTTAATTTTTAATTTTAAAAAAATTAAATTATACATAATTATAACTTTAACTTGTATTTTAGTTTAGCGTATTTAAAAAAAAGAAAAAATCTAATACACGTACTGCACTCTCGCATAATCTAATTTGTTTGTAAAATATTTATTTGATATATAACAAATATATAACATGAAACTAATAGTACACACAAATACATGTAACTAATATTTTACAGGCGTGAATACATGCGAGAGACTAATATGCAAGTAAAAATCAATTTCAGAAACTAAATCAAAACTCTATTTAAAACTAATTACTTATTATCCCTATAATTTAACTAGATTCGGATTTCTTAATTTAATTTATATTACAATTGCATAAAATCTTTATTTTTCAAAATAATCTTTTATTGGAAAATACTATTTATGATGATGACAAGAAAACTATTAACTGTACTTGTTTGTTTTGTCCTTAATTTAGCTTCACTTTTATGAAAAGTAAAATTTGTAAAACAGCGCCTAATATATTTTCAATTTAATTTTAATTATAATAACGTTGCCCTACTTAGGTTTATCGAGAGAGTGGCTCCAATTCCTGAGCAATCTGTATAGGGGAGGCTAAACTTCTCTTCTTTTATCAAATCCATGATCAACGATATGGTCTTTGTATTTAACCTAGTCGGTATGACTTAACTCTGAAGGAACGTTTGGTTGTGTCGGCGCTTGCCTAATTGAGAGCCGCGTATAAGCTCTACGATCCTCCAGCTAACATTCTTGTTCCTTCTAGCTGTCACGTCAATAAGTGATCCGTGACATTTAGTTTCACTTTTATATTGCTCCAAAGTTTGAATTAAAAGGCAAGTCTTTTAGGCATACAACATTGTGTGCTTTGGGGGTACTATCAATTAATCACACATGCGCTATCGCCATCATCTGACCAGTCGAGTTGCACTCGTGCTCAAGAGCAGGTATAGGTCGGCCCAACAAATTATTACATTTTTATACAAAATTTATTTAAATAATTAATTTTTGAATCCTGACCTGCGTAGTCAAACCATTGATGTTTTTTCTCGCCGAACCAGTTGAAGCCAGACCAAATCAGTGCATGCACCCGTTCGAACTACGTTCATGCTTGAATTGGTGCATCTAATTCGCGAAGTGGTGTTTTTCGTTCCTTTTCGAAGTGGTGCATCCTTTCCAATGATGTCTCCTATCTAGGGATGGCAATAAAAACCGAACTAATGGATAGTTGAGTAAAACTGAACCGAATGATCTAATTTTAAAACTGGCTAAATGGTTTGGATACAATTTTGGTTTCGAAATTAGCAGCCAAAGCGGTTTTAATTTTGATTTTGGGATAGAAACTGCAAGAATAGTGAAACCGAACCATGAAACCAAACTGCGGTGGGTGTGGGATCGCCGTTCGTCCGGTGGCGACGGTGATCGAGTGTGTGTGTTTCGTGTGCGTGTACTCTGTTTTATGTTTTGTGTTAACAGTGTGCGTGTGTGGTTTCTGTATGTTTGGCGTGTGTGTGTGGTAAGAGAGTTGTTGGTTGTGTGGGTGTCGCCGGAGTTCGCCGGCGGTAAGTTAGAGAGAGAGAGTAGTGGGTGCGTGTGTGTTTTGCGTCTGCTGTGTGTGTGTGTTCAACGGTTGCGATGTGGGTGTGTCGATCAGTCGTCCGGTGGTGAGTGTTTCGTGTGGGGTGTGTGTGTATTCGGAGTGGTGACGAAGGTGGTGGTCCGTTCGGCGACGGTGCTCCGGCGTGGAAGGAGGTGTCATCCGTCGGGGATGCTTTCGGCTCGTCGTTAACCCCGATTATGTGGGCTTTGATCGTTGAGGAGGTCGGCCGTGAAAGCCGCCGGAGTTGGCAAGGAGAGAGAGGAGGTCGGCGGCTGAACCAGGAGCGCAAACAGGAAGCAGGAACAGAAAAAGAAAAAGGAAGAAAGAAGAAAAAAAAGGGAAAAGGAGAAATTACACGAACCACCCCAATAAAACTTAAAACTCATCTCGCGGACCAGTGGAAAATCCGGGAAAAGTAGAATTCTTGACTCTTTTCATATATGCATTTAATTGTCGTATTTTGTGAAAATTTTACCTGTTGAAATTATATGAAATATATGGGACGATGCGGAATTTTCATGACGAGCATGTTTACGTGGTTTTTGTGTTAAATTTGGACGATGCAGAATTTATGTGATGAGTATGCTTACGTGGTTTGTATTATATAAATTAAATGCACGTATTAGAGGGGTTAAAGTTCTACTGAGCGTTGGCTCACAACCTCACAGTGTTTGGATTGCAGGATCGGTTGGGAGAAATACGAGAGAAGAGATAAATATTCTATTTGAATTTCGTGTTGTAAATAATTTGTAATGAAATTATTTATTGTTATAATTGGAGGAAACGGTAATTATAAATATTGTAGTGATTGTAAAATGTTTATTTTCAATTTGAATATATTAAAATATATTGTTAATTTAATTGGTTTGATTTTAAATAGTGAAAAAATGGGACTTCAATTATAACTAACTGGAAATCGGATGTTTAAATTATGAATTAAAAAGTATTAGTTCCTATTGGATTTTTAAATGGGAAGTATTCTTCTAAATTGAACTATTAATTAACCGTCGTCAGCTTAGTCAGAAATCTATTGAATTTTATAGATATGAAAAATCGGTGTCGGTTATTCAAAATCTATAAATATTGGAATTTATTAAATATCCGGTTTTTAAATAATAAATTATTAAATTGGAAGTTTTGGCGCCGTTTTGCGAAAGTGAAAGTTAATTTTTATAGAACGAATTGGGTCGCCATGTTTTGAACAAATCCGCGGATTAACTTGAAATGCAACGTTGGATTAATTGGTGATATTTAAATGGTAACTATTAGATTTAATATTTGACATCGAAAAATCGATAACAAGAAATTATCGCTATCGTTCAATAAATTACTGAATATTGTAGTTTGGGAACTTGACGAGTCGGTTTTAGGCTAGGTAATTCTCTATAAGAGAAACCATAGTAGCGGTCCTGGGAGAACGGGTCGTTACATTAAGTGCTAAATATATTAAATATTTATCTTTTTGATACTTTTAGCTTGAAAAAAATTATTTTTATACAAATTGTTGTTTCTAAAATTATTTTTACTACTTTCTTTTCTAAAATATTTTTTTATCTAAAACTTTATCTCGTATTTTGTTATCAATTTAGTACTTTCTCTTTCTATATTTGTTTGTATATAATTTTTTTTTATATAAAATCTAATAGTATTGATATTAAATGATGGTTGTGGTAGATAGATTTTTTATTATTTTAAGTAAAAAGTGCTATAAAAAAAAAAGAAAAAGTGAGTCCTATTTTATTTAAATTTTTAATCAATTTTGAAGTAATATTTATATTTTGAAATAATTAATCTATTTTTTGTTATTAAACACACTTAATTTAATAAATATTCAACCCATTTAGTTTTAAGTGATAAATTATAGAGTTTTTTTATTATATAGTCCCCTATAAAGAGATCATTGAGAAATTTTTTTTCTTCATATGTTTGGTTAGGATTCAGACCAAATAGTACAATTAATTAAGTTTTTAGTCCTCCAAAAAAATAAAAATAACACTAAAAAGACACATATACCCCTGAACAAACTTTCTCTCTTATTTATATTAACTATCACTCACCCCCTCTCTAAGCTCACTCTCTCTCTCACTTACTCTCTAAAGTTGAGCGTTAACACAACTAAATGTGTTGAGTGTTAATACAACTAAATGTATTGGGTTTGTAATTGCATTAACGTTAACACAATTAAGTTAAGTGTGTTAGATTGTAATTGTGTTAACGTTAACGCAATAAAATTAAATGTGCTGGATTGTAATCGCGTTAACGTTAACGCAATTAAGTTAATGTGTCGGGTTATATTTGCAATAACATTAATGCAACTAACATTAACGTTACTGCACACAAAACAAATAATGAAAGAGACGGTAATATGACACACACAAAAAAAAATGCATTAACGTTAACACACACAAAAAATATGATAAATATTCAAGAAAAAAAAATATACAATATGTCTGGTGATAAAATGAGTTAACATTAACGTAATACACAAACAGACAGATTGAGAGATGATGCGTTAACAAAAAAAAAAAAAAAGGATTCAACAACGTTAACGTCAATCCCAATGTAATATTATAATATAGGTAAGTGGTATTTACTTGAACAAGTTACGTTAACGTTAACATCATTTATTGTTCAAATTTGTTTTATTGCATAATGACAAAATAAATGTTAACAGGGAGAGCCATAATGAAGGATTTTTTTAAAAAATTTGGTGGGGTCCGAAAATTTAATTGTTCATATCAGAGAGTTTTTTTTCTCCATTGGGTCTCTATAGAGGACTAAAAATTTAATTACCCTAAATTATATTACCCAACAAGGCCTAAATCTTGAGAGTTCTAGGACCTACTAGTTCGCCGGAGTTCCTTCGTTTCGAGTGCTAGTACAAGAAACTTGAGATCATCGGAAGACAGACATCCCTAGCAACCATCAACACCTAGCGGGGCCACAATTTCACTTTCTGGCCATAAATAACTCTACCCTTAAATCTTTTTCCATTCTCGGTTGCGTAACCTCTAAGTATGTATTTACTTTTTTTTTTTTTTTTCTTTCCAAAACCTGTTTAAAATAATTTTAACTAAAATTATTAAATCCTGATTTGTTTATTCAATTTCATAATTAATTATTATTAATTCTAACATATTTTAGGATAGTAGAATTGAATTACGATGGAATGGAATTAAAATTTAAATAGAGGTTCATTCAAATTTTGATTCCGTTCCATCGAGGACCCAAATTAAATTCTTTGCAGATTGAAGCTCTAGCGGGGAGTGAAAGAGAGGCTGTGTGAACAACGGTGGCAATGGAACGATGTCATAGCGGCAGTTAGGGAGAGAATTTATTTCTAGAGGAAATGAATTATGTAACCCACTTAACTAGAAACTCACCAAGGGCAGAGAAAGGTGTGTTCTTGCAGACCATTAATGGAAGAAGGCATATATATATCAACTGGAGCATAACTGAATCATTAATGGAAGAGTTGAAATGACTGAGTAATTATTAATGGGGGAGGGTATAGATCAACATGAGGCAGAAATAGGAACGGCAGATTGGTCAGACGTGAAGACAACATTAATGGAGGAGGCCGTAGATGAACATGGGCAAACAAATGGTCTTCGCTGAGCTCTGATTCATTCCAAGTGTTAGGATTCCAATTTTAGGTTAAACTATTAGATATTAGATGTCGATAACTTTATTTCCACTCAACAAAAATGATCAAAATTATTTTACAATTAGATTGTCCAAAAAATAAAAAATATCGATAATAAAATATGATAATAAGTGATGATTAATTAGTACAAGCAAGCTAGCTTCAATGGAAGAAGCCAAGCATGACTGCTCTCCCAGCCACCATAGCCTTGAACGTAATCACTGACGTCGCAAACGGCACACTCAACGCAATAATTCCGACCATCCCTATAGCCAAACACGGCCTTACGTTCATCAAATACGACTGTAATAATCCCATCGCTTCACAGACATCCTCGTTATAACGATCGTAGTATTTCTTCTCCCACTCCATCCAGTCGGAAGGAGCAACGTGGGTCGACTCCATCGTCTCGGTCTCCCTGAGCCTCATTCGCTGAACAATCATCTCTTCGTTCACCATCTTTCCCCTGTCATCTGGACCGTTTGTTTCTCTCCGGTCTCTGTTAACGACCTTGATGAATCTGTTCCGGCGAGATGGCGTCGCCGGCAATCGGCGGAGAAGAGGGAGGCGTTGGAAACACGATGATGATGTTGGTTCCATGTCTTAAAGATTGTATTTTTTTTTGTTTTTCCTTCTTTTGTGGCAATGGAAGGGCATGCATATACATATATATATAGGGTTATATATGGAAGGCAAATGATAGGGATGGATAGAAGTTACGTGTGATCGATTAGTTGCTCATCCTCGATCTCGCTTTGCCTTGCCATCGATCTTGCTTCCTCGTTGATCGCCGCCTCTAATCTCTCACGCCTAGCCATTTCCGCCGATCGCTCACTCTTACCATTCAAAGCTTGATGAATGCTATAAATGGCTATGCACAACCAATGGGAATGAATTAACCCTAATTATATATAAATTTAATTTGATCAAACAGTTCAAAATATAAATAGATTTGTGTTTTGATATGATGATTTTATTTATAATTAATCTATAAATTATCAAAAATGAAAATGAAATTTTTTCAGTAGAATTGTTATGTACATTCCACCAGTGCAAATTTAAAGATTGAATGGAATAAACTCAAAATATACAAATTGTTAAAAGTAAGAGTATAATCATCTAATATATATATATTTTTTTTCTTTTTGGATACAGACGAAGAGATGAGACATCATGTACAGAAGGGTATCGAAAGCTTCCGGTCTCATCTCCGAAAACAAAATCTCTATCATAATCTCATGAGGTTCTCAGATACATGTATTCTATCTTTGATTCAGAAAATCCACACACTTGTTAATTTTTCTCGGCAGTTGTGATCCATCGTTAACTTCCTGCAGCCATTTATCAGTAATGTGAATTTGTGATCGATCATCAACTTCCTGCAGTCTTTTTTTTTTTCTTTCTAATTGTGCAACTATATTAAACAACAAGGCTAAATTATTTCCTTCAGCTATATTTCAACTCAACAAAAATGATCAAAAAATAAGAAATATGATAATAAATGATGATTAATTAGTACAACCAAGCTAGCTTCAACGGAAGAAGCTAAGCATTATTGCTTTCCCAGCCACCATAGCCTTAAACGTAATCACCGACGTCGCAAACGGCACACTCAACGCAATAATTCCGATCATCCCTATAGCCAAACACGGCCTTACGTTCAACAAATACGACTGTAATAATCCCATCGCTTCACAGACATCCTCGTTATAACGATCGTAGTATTTCTTCTCCCACTCCATCCAGTCGGAAGGAGCCACGTGGGTCGACTCCATCGTCTCCATCTCCCTGATCCTCATTCGCAGAATAATCATCCCTTCGTCCACCCTCTTTCCCCTGTAATCTGGACCGTTTGTTTCTCTCCGGTGGCTGTTAACGACCTTGATGAATCTGTTCCGGCGAGATGGTGTCGCCGGCAATCGGCGGAGAAGAGGGAGGCGTTGGAAACACGATGATGATGTTGCTTCCATGTCTTAAAGATTGTCTTTTTTTGTTTTTCCTTCTTTTGTGGCAATGGAAGGGCATACATACATATATATATATATATATAGATATAGATATAGATATAGATATAGATATGTAGAAGGCAAATGACAGGGATAGACGTTACGTGTAATGGATTAGTGACTTAGGCGTGAAGGCTGCGCGGCGGCACCGTGTGATGGTACAGCGTTTGAGCGAGTAGTACGGAACACGTGGCACGACGAAGATGTGACGCGAGTAGAATCTAGAATCTGATTCCTTGTTCTCAGAAGTAACTCTTTCATTCCCCCCCTATGTTCAAAAAATGGAAGGAATGTCTATTTCTCGTATTAAACTAAAATTCGAAACAACACTTAAAAATAAAAATAATAAATAAGAGTTCACCAAAACCCTTTATCTCAATTTTTTTTTTTAATTTCTCGTTTTTTTTAATATTTTATTTTATTTAAATAATTTTTAAATTTTATTTATTATTAATATAATAATTTTAATGAATTTACTCGTCAGGGTTCAAAGATTTTTTTTTTTAATTTTTTTTTTATTTAAATAAAAAATAATTTATTTTTACAATACATAATAAAGAAATATAAATAATTCACTTATTAAACTTTTTATTTAAAAAATATTTTTTTAAATTATATTTTTGTTCCTCATACGAGTGTTGGCAAGAGTAATTACAATTTTTTTTTTTTTTTTTTTTTTTTTTTTAAATAAGCTTAAAAATTACAAGCATAATTTTTAAAAAATCATATAAGAAAACCTAAACTTGAAAGCTCAGACCTTTAAATGAATGAGAGTCATCCAAGCTTTTTTTTTCTTATTTTTTCTAATTTTGCGTATAGTTATTATATCATCTTCAATGATTTCATTGTCATTTATGAATATTTTAAAGTTTTTACTTTTATTGTCACGACCCGTCCTGAAATCCCGACATCCCGTGCTGGCGTGACGACATCATGACATCACCGAAAACAACCAACCAATCATTTATTACACGACAATATGCATATATATAAATAAACCATCATCTATATGAAATTATACATATTTCTGTTATGGGAACACACCCGTTCCCCAAATATACTAACAGCAAAATATAATACCATGAATCCCTCACAGGTTCACCTCAGAAAGCTCATCTTAACCCTTCACACGACTCCATTATAGGACTCTACCTAGTGCCAGTAAGGGACCGACTCCTACCTACTTCACCTGCGAGTGTACTGCCTTCTTAGTAAAAACATCATTAATAATAAAAACTCATTCTAAAACATCTAAATGGATCAAACGTAAGTTTATAAATACCACATAGTTCGTAAAATCCCTAGTATAAAAGCAGGAAAAATAAAGCAACATAATTAAGTTCCATTCAAATCCAACTAATATAAAAATCATACTAATCATCATGATAATAAATATCAAATCAGCCAATATACGTAAAACACCACATCTCAAGCACACATCTCAAACACACTTTTTAAGCACACAACTCAAACACACACTGGTCAGCCCTAGTGATCGTTTTAATCTCACGATCGGGAGTTGCAACGGTACCGTACCACCCGTAGGATTTGCCTTTCTAACGGACACCCATCACTCCGCCGAAGCGGATAATCACTGTGCAGTATAAACGTCTAACATCACTTTGCCGAAACAGATAAACATTACTCCGCTGAAGCGAATAACATCACTCCGTCGAAGCAGAAAAATACTATGGTATCGTCAAATCAATAACATCGTCAAAACAATACCATCACTCTGCCGAAGCAGATAATCATCATTTTGCCGAAACAGATAAATACTATAGTATCGTGAAGTCAATAACATCGTCAAATTACGAATCAATAGCATCGTCTAATCAACAAAATCGTTAAATTAATAACAACATCATCAAATCACAACGTAATGATATCGTCTAATCAACATCGTCAGATCACACATCCACATCTCTTTTCCAAAAATTGACTTTTTATCCGAAAATCATATTTCTCACAATTTTTTTTTTTAAAAGGAAACGTCTGATTTTACCAAAACCACTTTTCCACTTTTTTTTTTTTTTGAAAACCATATATATTTAGAAAAACATATATTTTTCACTCTCTTTTAAAACCACCAAATTTCAGCGAAAAACCAATTTTCAACTTCCTTTCGAAACCAACACAATTCATCGAAAATCCATTTTCTCAACTCACCCAGAAACCTGCTTGATCCATATCATTTTGAAATCATTTAATTTAACTACAACTATTTTCCATCATATATATATATACTAGCATATAACCCGTGCCTGAAGGCACGAGTGTAAAACAACAAAAACATAATAAAGAATTGACACATTTCATTTGAACATCAATAATAACTAACGATCAAAATTAACATTTTGCAGATATTTAATGTGAATATCAATAATAACTAATAATTGAACATCACTAATAACTAACAATCAAGACTAAGACTTGAATCCATATAAAATAAAAAGACCTCACACGGATTATATACAAGTAATAAATAAATTGCGTTATAATTTATATATGAAAATAAGTATTACTTCACTTATATTATGATTCCCAATACGAAAAAAATAATAATTATACATTCTTTACAAATGCATGCTATTTATATACTTAAATAGAGCTTTACATAAATTATCTTTTTTATTTGTGATAATGATATTTTTGACCCCTTACAAATGGAGTCAGTGTTCAATTAAAACTCCGAATTTAAAAATAAACACATCTCAATTCAAATTAGAATCCCCATAATGCACTACTTTTTTATTTTTTTTACCATGGAGCAACACTAATAAATCCAGCACAATCAGCACGATAGAATAATCTTCCATGGAGCAGAACTAATTAATCTATCCACAGTAAGCAAGTAGGCAAAACGATCAAAGATATGTTTCCCCGAGTGGATCAATTGAGACAAATTATCATTTAAATTGCAAAACAACCATTTTAAGTCAACAATTAAATCCCAGTAGAGAAAGAAAAGCAAGACCAAAACTATCATTATTCAGATCCATAGCTAATATCCAACAAAGATAAGAAATATCAAAAGAGATTTTATTATGCATGGAAGAATATACACGTATAACAAATTATGCCACTTGTGAGAAAACGATCAAAAGGATAAGCTGTGGGAGCCTAATTCGAATTAGACATTTCAAAGAGACATTCCAGCAGACCGATTCGAATTAGACAGGTTTGATAATTGAACCTGCAGAGAATAGCCAAACAAAACCTAGGTGGTAGAGGTGAAAAATCGAGAGAGTCCAGATTCTATCAATAAAAATCATAAAAAAACGCAAATGTTGTTATGAAATGCAACAACTCCCAAACAAAAACGAAACATGTAGAAAATCAAAATAAAACCAATCCCAAAATAAAACCAAATTAATTAGGAAAAAAATAGAAGGAAAAAATAAATAAAACATACCTAAAGACTGAAAATTGAGATTTGAGGGCAAACCTGGATATGAAAACGGGACCCAAAATTGAAGATCAAAATGAAAACAAACCTGAAAACATAACAAACTGCAGTACTAAGATGCAAATACAAAAATTAACATAACAGTGTTAGGGGAGTATATAAAAATTCCAATGGTCAAATCAAAAGTAAACACATCCCTAACAAATTAATTTAAACAAACTAAATAAATAACAATCAAGAAGAACAAAACCCTAAACACATTAACAATTTAAAAATATTAAGGCCCCGTTTGGTTAGTGTTCCCAACCAAACCCAACCCAACCCAACCCAAAAATTATGAGTTTGATTTTTGGGAACGCGTTTGGCAAATACAAAACTCAACCCAACCCAACCAAAAAAATAGGAATTGATTCTCAAAATGTTAAGGAAATGAGAAACAAAAAAAACTTGTTTTTTTTTTTTTGCCAAAAACACTCAACCCAAAGTTCTCAACTTTGGCCACCGTCCGATGACCACCCGCCGCTGTCTATCGCCACCGGCAGCCACCATCTGCCGCAGCCTTCTGGCGACCGTCGCCGGACACCGTGCGTCGCTGTCCGTCCGCCGGCCACCGTCTAACACCACCACCGTCGCCGGCGTCCGGCCGTCCGGCCACCGTCTAACACCACTGCAGCCGTCCGGCAAAACCAACCGCAGCCAAACACAAAAAAAAAAAAAAGTTTTAGAATAAAATCGTTATCAAACACATTCTGTTCTCAGCACAAAATAAAAATTGTCGTTACCAAACGCAATTCTGTTCTCAAAATTCTCAACTCAACCCAACCCATTTCAGTTGGGTTCAGAAAAGTGGGAACACTAACCAAACGCCACCTAAGCAAACATACTGTAAATTTCACCAAAAAAAAAACAGACTTACTGCAGTGCCATAGTCCTCCGTGAGCTGTTTGCAGTCATCTCCGGTCGTTGTCATCGCTTACTGGTTACTGGTTGGACTAAGATCGTACAGAAAAACAATTCAAGAATTCAAATTATACATAATACACAATCAAGAACTCAAGAACAAAGTCATACCTAACATTAACAATTATATAAATAAAAATAAAGAACAAAACCCTTAACACAATCAAGAACTCAAGAACAAAATCACACCTAAAACAGCTTGACCAACCTGACTATTGATCGACAACGGTGGCCATTGATCCAGACGATCGATTGATGGTGGCGATTTCGGCGAAGAGCAATTAGCGATGACATCGATCCAGACGATTTCGAGGAAAGGAAGATGGTGACGATTACATCGACTTACATGACGATTTCGGCGACGATGGTGGGGATGACATCGAACCCATCCAGATTTCTAGGAACAAAAATGAAAGAACGGGAACACCAAACAAACACCCAGTAAAGAACAAATTCATAAGCGTTTACTTCTATCCCTCTCCGATCTCGCCGTCGTTGCTGTCACTGTTCCAGATCTGGACGGCGGTGGTTGGATTTGAAGGTTGTATATATAAGAAGTTTCCATAGAGAGAGGGGTTGGGCGATATCAGAAGGGTAAATCATGATTTCCACTGATAGCCAGTAAATCGTGAAGAGAGAAAAGGGTGGGCGAGGGTTTCCATATAGAGAGAGGGTCGACAATGGAGGTGGAGCAATGTGGGCTTAAGGTAAAGGTAATTTGATATGGCGGTGGCGTAACGTGATGAACATGAAAATAGTAAAGGTAAAGAAATAATGGCCCAATTAATTAAGGAAATAATGGGCGTAATAAGAATAGAAAATAATGTTATTTAATTTAATTAAATAGAGAAGGGTAATGTGAATTAATTAATGCAAGAATTATATCTCCATTTACCTTAATTTATGTCTGTTTCCTTAATCGTTAGCATTAATTTGTTTATCCTAGTCAGCAAATCAAATTTAGCCTAGTCAGTATTGTGTTTGTCCTAGTCATATTTTCGTTTGTCCTAGTCAGCAAAAGCCGTCCTATTTTATATCATAGATATATATATATATATATATATATAAATAGTTTGGCATGAAGACAGTACACTCACCTGGCTATCCGTTCTGCAAAACTTTCATTGACTACTCCCTACCGAGACTCCGGTGCCTGCGAACCTAATAGTGACAGGGCCTAAATTAATATTTTATACAAAAATAACCTAATCAGGCAATGCAGGCCCTAAGTTTCACAATTTTCCCCGTCCCCACATTTTATTATGTAAAATTATTATTCGGTTAATTTTATTCCGTTAAAAATTACTGCATAAAATTTAGTAATACGAACGATCCCAAATTTATTATTGCGGTCATAAAATTTTGATGTTAGAATTTAATTTAACAAAACTAAAATAAACTTAACGAAAAACGTTACCCGTTTCGAATCGTTCACGGGTCGCGAGATGGATTTTAAATTTTGTTAGAATTATTTGTGTAATTTCTTCTTTTCTTCTCATATTCTTATTTCTTTTTCCTTTTCTGTTCTGTTTTGTTTGTTGGATTCCCTGCCACCGACCGTCGAAGGGCTCTCGCCGCTGATCAAGTCTCGTCGCCCCACCAGCTCTCTCCCTTTCCGACAACCTACCATCGGTGATCAATAAACATACCCACAGCAACAGATACAACACACATACAGCTCGCTGGATCAACAGAGCAACACACCGCTGAAACACACACACACACAGAGTCGAACTGCAACACACCGCCAGCGAACAACGCTGCCCTTACCCACTCAACAACCCTTACACATGCAAACAGAAACCATTAGAGGAACAGGGTCAACCACACACCCCCGAACAGGGTCGATCACACAGCAGCAGTAGCAGCAACACACACACACATACACACACACACACACACACACACACACACACACATTGTTAGCACGAAACAGAAAAACAAAGCACACTCATACACATACCCAGCCAATGCCTGAACAAACCCTTTACGCACGAAATGACACACTGAACGACGACCACACTGCTCGCCGGAGAACTCACCACCATCGGCGATCACGAAAACCGACGGCCCCCTCCGATTCTCTCTCTCTCTCTAGATTTTTCTGAGTTTTTTTCTCGCCATTCATGATCACTACTGTATGGATGCATATATATGTATGTAATTAGTGGATTGAGCTTGATCGTTCGATTACCACGTCGTCGGTCTCTCTCTGCTCTGTCTCTGGCTCTCAATGCACACACGCACGAACATATGTGTATATATATATATATGTGTGTGTTTTTAAAAAAAATCTTTTTTTAAATTGCTCTTTTCTCCCCCTTATTCTTTAAATCTTTATTTTAATCCAAATTCATGATTTATGATTTTCTTAATTTGTAATTTCACCCCTTAAATTTTTTAAGAAAGAAGTTAAATGCCAATTTACCTCCCAAAGTTTGGATTGAAAGTTTCTAAATTTATAAATTGACCCCTAAACTTTTAATTTGAATTTTTAATTTGCATATTTCCTTCTCGTATTTTTTTAATGCTCAATAATGCAACTAAATTGATGTACGTGCGAAATTGGGGTCTTACAACCCTTCCCTCCTAAAAGAAATTTCGTCCCAAAATTTTATTACCTTAATCGAACAAATGCGGGTATTTGTTTCTCATCTCGTCTTCTTGCTCCTACGTCGCTTTCTCCACGATATGACTGCGTCATAATACCTTGACTAATGTAATCATTTTCGTCCGCAACACCTGGTCCTTACGTCCTAAAATCTAGAATGGCTCCTCAACGTATGTCAAATCTTCTTCTAGTTCGATCGGCTGTGAAGTCAACACATGAGAAGGGTCTGACACATATTTCCGGAGTATCGATACATGGAAAATGTCGTGTAGTCGAGACAACTCTGGCGGTAAAGTAAGTCTATAAGCCGTCGTGCCAACCCGATCTAAATTTTATATGGTCCGATGTACCTTGGACTTAATTTTCCTTTCTTCCCGAATCTCATTATGCCTTTCCATAGAGAAATATGTAAAAACACATGATCCCCCACTTCGCATTTCAAATCCCGTCGGCGCTTGTCTGCATAACTCTTTTGTCGACTTTGAGCGATTTTTATTTTTTCTCGAATCATCTTCACTTTGTCTGATGTCATCTGGCTATGTCCAACTTCAACAATTTCCATTCACACACCTCAGTCCAACAGACTGGGGTTCTGCATTTCCTACCATACAACGCTTTATACGGGGCCATCTCGATTGTCGAATGGTAGCTGTTGTTGTAGACGAATTCTATCAACGACAAATGATCATCCTAGCTACCAGGAAATTCCAGAACAACTCCTCTTAACATATCCTCCAACGTCTGAATCGTATGCTCTGATTGACCGTCTGTTTGAGGATGGAAAACGGTGCTATATTTGAGTTTGGTACCTAAAGCAATCTGGAGACTCGGCCAGAACCTCGAAGTAACTATTGGGTCTCTATCCGACACTATAAAAACTGGTGCGCCATGCAACCTAACAATCTTATCGATATACAATTGGGCATACTTTTCAAGAGAATACGTCGTCTTTACAGTAAAAAAATAAGCGAACTTGGTAAGCCTATCAACGATCACCCATATGGAATTATGCCCCTTATGAGTACGAGATAATCCCGAAATGAAATCTATTGTGATATACTCCCATTTCTACTCTGGAATAGGTAGAGGTTGCAGTAACCCACTTGGACGTTGATGCTCAATCTTCACTTGCTAACAAGTAAGACACCTGACAACAAACTCTGCGATTTCTTGCTTCATTCCGATCCACCAATAATGCTCACGCAAATTCCGATACATTTTGGTACCACCTGGATACATCGCGTATGCTGAGCTATACGCTTCTTCCAAAATATTGTTCTTCAAACTGGTGTCGTTAGGCACACACAATCTATTTCCCATCATTAACACCTCATTGCTCTCCCTGACATGAAAATCTGCTCTATGACCACTTCTCAATTTATCTCGAATCTTTTCTAATTGAACGTCGACTTCTAAGCTTCGAAAATATGATCAATCAACGTCGGCCTTAAAGTCAAAGTCACAAGCAATGTAGCCGTTTGACCAACTGCTAACTAAACTCACAACAATCTTAAATCGGCATACAGATTAGTATGAACGGCTCTTATGTACACGATCGAACCCGTCGATTTCTGACTCAACGTATCCGCTATAACATTAGCTTTTCCCAGGTGATAGTGGATAGTGCAATCATAGTCTTTAATCAACTCTATCCAACGTCTCTACCTCAAATTTAATTCCTTATGAGTAAACAAATATTTTAAACTTTGGTGGTCATTGTATATTACACACGTCTCGCTATACAAGTAGTGTCTCCAAATCTTTAAGGCAATTATAATCGCTGCCAGCTCCAGATCATGCGTCGGGTAATTTTGCTCATGATTCTTCAGTTGTCGAGATACGTATGTGATTACATGACCATGCTGTATCAGAACACACCCTAGCCCTTGGTGGGACGCATCACTATAAATCACAAAACCACCTCTTCCGTCGGGAGGGATAGTATTGGTGCCGATATCAATCTACTCTTCAACTCCCAGAAACTCTATTCGTATTTGCCAGTCCACTCAAATTTGGATTCCTTGTGGGTCAAACAAGTCAACGGGGCCGCTATAATAGAGAAGCCCTGCACAAATCGTCGATAGTGACCCACTAATCCTAAAAAGCTTCGAACTTCAGTCACATTTCTCGGCCTTTCCCACTGAACAACAACTTTCACTTTCTTCGGGTCTACCTGAATATCATCTCCTGAAATAACATGCCCCAAAGATACTACATGATCTAGCCAAAATTCACATTTACTGAATTTCACCTACAGCCGCTTCTCTCGCAATGTCTACAACACAATCTGAAGATGCTTTGCATGCTTGTCTCTACTTTAGGAATATATTAATATATCGTCAATAAATATGATAATAAATTGATCCCGATAAGGTTGGAAGATTCGATTCATCAAGTCCATGAAGCCAGCAGGGGCATTTATCAATCCGAAGGGCATAACCAAAAATTCATAGTGTCCATATCTCGTACAGAACGCCGTTTTTGCCACATCACTGTCTCTGACTTTCAATTGGTGATACCCCGATCGAAGATTTATTTTGGAAAACGCTTTAATCTTCTGGAGCTGGTCAAATAAATCGTCAATTCTAGGCAACGGATATTTATTACGAACGGTCACCCTATTCAGCTGTCGATGGTCGATACACATTCTCAACGTGACATCTTTCTTCTTCACGAACAACACTGGGGTTCCCTATGGGAAAACACTGGGTCTTATAAACCCACGATCTAATAAATCTTGTAACTGCACCTTCAATTCTTTCAACTCAGTAGGCGCCATACAATAGGATGGAATCGATATAGGAGTAGTTCTGAGAAATAACTCGATCGTGAATTCCATCTCCCTATCTACTGAAAACCCTGGCAATTTGTCTGGAAACACGTCGGGAAAAATCTCTGACCACTAAAATATCTGCTATCGAAACTTCTCTCTGATTGGTGTCAATCACGTACGCAAGGTATCCCTGATATCCTTTCTGTAATAATTTCCTGGCTTCTAGGGCTGAAATCAGACTAATATGAGTGATAATTCTGTCTCCCAAAAATACAAATTCTGGCTCGCCTGAGATTTGAAAGATCACTTTCTTCTTAAAACAATCCACCGTGACATGATAGCCGAACAACAAATCCATATCCAGTATTACATCAAAATCATAAATATTCAAGGGTAATAGATCTATCGACAACTTCCAACCACCAATACGAAGTGAACTACATTTATACGCACTAACTATTAACACAGACTCATAGTTCTCGGCTACTTCCTATACATCATTCTCTATTAATTCACGTTGTATTTGCCCATTTCGTATAACTTTTAAATCTGTCTGCCCGTCAACCTAAAACGTATTTCCAAAGTAAATCCTTTCTAGATTAGTCTACATCTTATCTCTTCCGTTTTTACTAAATCAGATTTAATTTCATATCGCCGAATGGTCGTCTCTTTCTGCTTTAACCATATGAACCTCCCTCTCTAATAAAATCATGAGCACACCCATACATTTATGATAGAATCTGCATATCTTAAATAGTAGCACAGTGTGTCGTGTAATTGCATAAATAAAGTGTTGTCTACCAAGTCAATTCAATGAATAACTTAACATTGGACGAATTAAGTGTGCTCTGCCACACTGTTGGTTTAACAATAAAAATATTATGTACTACCGACAGGGAATCCCAATGTCAAATACTACTAATAGAATTACTTATCAGTTATAATTTAATATTCCCAACCACTAGCACCCCTACAATCGCGATCCACCCATTACCACTACCAACAATACTATCCGAACCACCAACTGGCCGTATCACAACTTCATCGCATCCACTAATTACCAACAAGACAAATAACCATGCACGATGCCAATGTATCATCTAATGCAATGCAATAACTATCACTCACGTGCTTAACCCACCTATCGACACCCTTATCTCATGGTCCACCACTGGCTCTACACCACTTATTGACACCCTATCTCAAAGTCCCCTACTGACTAGACGATTAACACGTCTTCCTGTCTCATGATCCTCTATTGACACAACTACTGACAAGTCTACAGAACCTATAACCTAGGCTCTGACACCAAAATTGTCACGACCCGTCCCGAAATCCCGAAATCCCGGGCCGGCATGACGACATCATGACATCACTGAAAACAACTAATAAACCATCTATTACACAACAATATGCATATATATATATATATATATATATATATATATATATAAACCATCATCTATATGAAGTTATACATATTTCTGTTATGGGAACACACCCGTTTTCCAAATATACTAACAGCAAAATATAATACCATGAACCTCTCACAGGTTCGCCTCAAAAAGCTCATCTCAACCCTTTACACGACTCCATCGTAGGACTCCACCTAGTGCCAGTAGGGGACCGACTCCTAACTGCTTCACCTGCGAGTGTACTGCCTTCTTAGTAAAAATATCATTAATAATAAAAACTCATTCTACAACATCTAAATGGATCAAGCGTAAGTTCATAAATACCACATAGCTCGTAAAATCCCCAATATAAAAGTAGGAAAAATAAAGCAACATAATTAAATTCCATTCAAATCCAACTAATATAAAAATCATACTAATCACCATGATAATAAATATCAAATCAGCCAATATACGTAAAACATCACATCTCAAGCACACATCTCAAACACACTTTTTAAGCACACAACTCAAACACATACCTCAAACACACACTGGCCAGCTCTAGTGATCGTTTTAACCTCACGATCGAGAGTTGCAACGGTACCGTACCACCCGTAGGATTTGCCTTCCTAACGGACACCCATCATTCCGCCGAAGCGGATAATCACTGCGCAGTATAAACGTTTAACATCACTCTGCCGAAACAGATAAACATCACTCCGCCGAAGCAGATAACATCACTCCGTCGAAGCAGATAAAAATTATGGCATCATCAAATCAATACCATCACTCTGCCGAAGCAGATAATCATCACTTTGCCAAAGCAAATAAATACTATAGTATCGTGAAGTCAATAACATCGTCAAATTACGAATCAATAACATCGTCTAATCAACAACATCGTCAAATTAATAACATCATCATCAAATCACAACGTAATGATATCATCTAATCAACATCGTCAGATCACACATCTACCTCTGTTTTCCAAAAACAGACTTTTTATCCGAAAATCATATTTCTTACAATTTTTTTAAAAGGAAACATCTGATTTTACCAAAACCACTTTTTCACTTCTTTTTTTTTTTTTGAAAACCATACATATTTAGAAAAACATATATTTTCCACTCTCTTTTAAAACCACCAAATTTCAGCAAAAAACTATTTTCAACTTCCTTTCGAAACCAACACAATTCATCGAAAATCCATTTTTTCAACTCACCCAGAAACCTGCTTGATCCATATCATTTTGAAATCATTTAATTTAACTACAACTATTTTCCATCATATATATAGTTTGATAAGAAAACAGTACACTCACTTGGGTGGCGTTTGGTAACCGTTTCTGTTTTCATTCCAGCAGTGGGATAGGAATGGGATGGGATGAGAATTTTGTTTTTTTCTTGGGAATAGAATCGCGTTTGGTAACGATAATTTTTTTTTTTTATTTTGGGAAGGGAATTGTGTTTGGTAATGATTTTATCCTAAAATCTTTTTTTTTTTTTTGACTTGCCGGCGGTGGCCTCGACGACGACGACGGCGGTAGCCCCGACGCCGACGATGATCGGACGGCGGTGACGCCGGCCGGAAGTCAATGGCGCCGTCGCCGGCGACGGTCGGAAGTGGCTGGAAAAGTTTCGGTGGACGGTGACCGGCGACGGTCGCCAGAGATGGCCGGCGGCAGCGGTGGTCGGCCAGTAGGTGAACAATGACCATATATTTTGGGAATGAAATGTGAATAATGAGAAACAACTTTTTTTTGTTTCTCATTTCTTAAGAAAAAAGTGGGCACAATTCTCAAATGAGAATGAAATGGAAACGGAAACAAAAATTACCAAATGCTATTCCCAAACAGAATTCCCAAAAATCTGGGAATGGAATGAGAATTTCTGGAATGGAAATTATTACCAAACGGGGCCTTAGCTATTCGTTCCGCAAAACTTTGACTGACTACTCCCTACCGAGACTCCGGTGCCTGCGAACCTAATAGTGACAGGGTTTAAATTAATATTTTATGCAAAAATAACCTAATCAGGCAATGTAGATCCTAAGTTTCACAATTTCCCCCGTTCCCACATTTTATTATGTAAAATTATTATTTGGTTAATTTTATTCCGTTAAAAATTACTGCATACAATTTAGTAATACGAACGGTCCCAAATTTATTATTGCAGTCACAAAATTTTGATGCTAGAATTTAATTTAACAAAACTAGAATAAACTTAACGAAAAACGTTACCCGTTACGAATCGTTCACGGGTCGCAAGATGGATTTTGAATTTTGTTAGGATTATTTGTGTAATTTCTTCTTTTCTTCTCCTCTTCTTCTTTCTTTTTCCTTTTCTGTTTTGTTTTGTTTGTTGGATTCCTTGCCGCCAGCCGTCGAAGGGCTCTCGCTGCCGATCAAGTCTCGCTGCCCCACCAGCTCTCGCCCTTTCCGACAACCTACCATCGGCGATCAATAAATACACCCATAGCAGTAGACACAACACACATACAGCTCGCTGGATCAACGGAGCAATACACCGCTGAAACATACACACACACACACAGAGTCGAACTGCAACACACCGTCGGCGAACAACGCTGCCTATACCCACTCAACAACCCTTACACATGCAAACAGAAACCATTAGAGGGACAGGGTCAACCACACACCCCTGAATAGGGTTGACCACATTGCAGCAGTAGCGGCAACATACATACGTTGTTGGCAAGAAACAGAAAAATAGAGCACACTCATACACATACCCAGCCAATGCCTGAACAAACCCTTTATGCACGAAATGACACACTGAACAGCGACCACACTGCTCGCCGGAGAACTCACCACCACCGGCGATCACGAAAACCGACAGCCCCCTCCGATTCTCTCTCTCTCTCTAGATTTTTCTGAGTTTTTTTCTCGATTTTTCTCTTGCCATTCATGATCACTACTGCATGGATGCATATATATGCATGTAATTAGTGGATTGAGCTTGATCATTCGATTGCCACATCGCCAGTCTCTCTCTGCTCTGGCTCTGGCTCTCAATGCACACACGCACGAACATATGTGTGTGTGTATATATATATATATATGTGTGTGTGTGTGTGTGTGTGTGTGTGTTTAAAAAAAAATCTTTTTTTAAATTGCTCTTTTCTCCCCCTCATTCTTTAAATCTTTATTTTAATCAAAATTCATCATTTATGATTTTCTTAATTTGTAATTTCACCCCTTAAAATTTTTAAGAAAGAAGTTAAATGCCAATTTACCTCCCAAAGTTTGGATTGAAAGTTTTTAAATTTACAAATTGACCCCTAAACTTTTAATTTGAATTTTTCCCCTCGTATTTTTCTAAATGCTCAATAATGCAACTAAATTGACATACGTACGAAATTGGCGTCTTACATTTATTATCATAATTTCACCGATCGTTATAAATTGAAAACATCTCACAATTCTAATAGTTAAAGCTTAGAATTTAGAAAGACTATATTTTATGACCATCTTCATTCTACAAATTTAATTAAAGAAAATTGTGTTAAATATTGGATTTTGGAAGACAAAATCCATCTCTAACATCTCCATTCCAAAGTGATATTCTTTGTTTATATATTGTTCTTCTCTCTTTTCTCCCTTGCTTTATGTAGTGAATTACTTCCACCCTCAACTCTCAATCGAATAACGACAATCTTCACAGATGATTTTCATGAATCTTCTATTGGTGGGTATAATCATTATCATTCATTTTCTATCTTTTTTGTGCTTCCATTTGTGTGTTTTATTTCTACTTACAAATCATTGTGTTTCATTACTGTTATTTTCTATTTTCAAATTTTTTTTTGTTAGTAGCTTTGAGTGTTTGATCTTTTAGGGCATCATGTGGTAGTGACAATGCTGGTGAAGACAATGATCAACAACGACTGAGACGGTGAAAAATAATAGTGAAGTGGTAATGAACAACGCTCATATCGTCCATTTTTTTTACTTCTTTATGGCGAGAACTTCATTCTTTATCTTACTCTACAATTTTTTTTAGATCTACTTACAAATCATTGTGTTTTATTACAGTTATTTTTCATTTTCATTTTTTTTTTGTCAGCATCTTTGAGTGTATGATCTTTTAGGGCTTTATGTGGTAGTGGCAACGGTAGTGAAGACAACAATTAACAACAACAGAGTCTGTGAAAAATAATAGTGAATCGACAATGAACAACACTCTTATCGTCCATTTTTTTACTTCTTTATGGTGAGAACTTCATTCTTTACCTTACTCTACAATTTTTTTTTTTCCAGATCTACTTTATTTTATATTATATTTTTGTTTGTTTAGTTATTAGCTTGTCATGGATCTAACAATGCTTACAGATTTTTATTTTACCTATTTTGTACCATCAAGTTTTGTCTATATATGTACCTTCTATGATTGCGGTGGATGTCCTCGTATGTTCCATCATTATTATTATCTTAAATTCTAATGTCGATACTATATTGTTTTTATAGATTCTCCTCGAGTGCGTGATGAATTAGATACCAATTGTGTAATTCTTTTTTTTTTTTTTTTCTTTTTTCCAGATGTATTGTATCTTGGACATTTCAAATTTTGTACAACACTAAATGAGTTTGTCTGAAAATAATCTATTTTTCTTATAAAGAATCTCATGATCTGTTTGCAGGATTAAACAATTTTATGACTAAGATCGTAACATAAAATATATAATTTAACTGACCTTGGGTGAAATTATAATTTTTGAAAACCCAATTTAGCAATCATAGAGAATAGCGACAATTTTAAAATTTAATTTAATCTAACTTGGGTTAAATAATAAATTTTCAAGACTAATTTAGACATCCTAGAAGATATTAAATTTTAAACACTTAATTTAACTAATTTGAGGTTCAATTATGAGGTTGAAAACATAGTTTGACTAATTTGAGGTAAAATCAATTTATTTAAAAAAAACACTAATTATAGCAAATTTAGGGATGAATTAAGAAATTAAAACTAACTTTCAATTAATGATTTTACCAATATAAGGTTAATTGGAAATTTGATACTAATTGTTCATCTGTTTTTTCCCTTCTAATGGTTCATTGTTTTTTTTTTTTTCTTCGTACAAGTTTATTAACTTCTAATATAAGAGAACCTACACATATCAATGTTATTACATTATACCCAAAAATAAATTGCATAAGAGAGTTTACAATTAACCAAATATAATCACTCTTAGAAAGAAAAAGAAAGAAGAAAAAAAGTATTTGTTACATCATTAGCAAACTACTCAACCTTAATTACTTTGATATATAAAATCACATATATAATTGTGTGGGCCGAAAATTATCATATAAGAAAACAAAAAGCTTTCGCTATAATGTTAAGTAAACAAGGGCTCTCTAACATCACTCTTCTTACTTATCATGATTTTGTTTCTCTGACTATGGCCTTTAAACGATCTTTGGAATTTTTATTATAATATAGAAAAATCATCAATATTTCTTTTGTCGACATTAAATAATCTTCAAATTTATATTACAGTATGACAAATTCATCAATCCTTCTTATGTCATCTTTGAATGATCTTCATAATTTCAATACCACATGAAATTTTTATAGTCCTTTATTTTCTCTAAATCTACGCGATGCACGGGTCTAAACTAGTATTTATTATCTTATACCACTTTTGTTCACCATATGAACATTTGAGCATCTTGTCCAGTGAGTTTAAGGAGAACAAAATAACGATTATATCTTTATGTGACGGTTCTAATAGTAATAGCTAGCTATTTCAAGATACAACCATTTCTCTCGAAATTCACTGTCTCCGAAAAGATTAACGAACCGTCTTTATAGAACTACCTGTAAAAGTAATATGAATGTGTATGAATAAGAAGAAAGAACTCTTTGGATGATCGATATGCACCAAAGAGTAGCTAACTCTCTTTTATATCAGAGAAATATATGAGAGTTACAAAAAAAAATAAAAAATTAAACACAATAAATGACAATAAACACTCTTAAGATAATTGAAAAGTGAGGAACATGAATAATATATTGATTTTCTGAAAATGATACAATCAATACAATGATATACACAACTATTTATAGGAGAAGTAGGAGACCCTAAATTTAGGGTTTTGTCCTAATGGGCCAAGTGGGCCAAGCTCATATATTACATTAACATCCCCCCTCAAACTCAAGGTGGTAAGTGAAAGGTAAACTTGAGTTTGGAAATCAGAGAGTGAAAGCGTCCGAGTGGATGAGTTTTAGTTAAAATATCTGTTGTCTGATCGACTGAACTGACGGATTAAGACGAACCTTATTCTGGAGAATGTGATGATGGATGAAGTGACAAATCAGTCTCGATATATTTTATATGCTCGTGGAATATATCATTGTGGGCGATCTGAATAGCATTCCTATTGTCACAATATATGGTAGTGGTAGTAGAAGAAGAAATGTCCTTGTTAGCGAGTCACCATTGAAGCCAAAAAGTCCTTGAATTGCATCAGTCATGGAACGATATTCAACTTCAGTGCTGGAACGAGCAACCACAATTTGTTTCTTACTCCAATAGGAAATAAAAGAGTTAACCAAGAAAAAACATTAAACAGTGGTTGAACGTCTGTCGGTGGGATCTCCGGATAAATCGGTATCAGAATAAGCTTGTAAGATGGGAACAGATTGAGCTGAGAAATGAAGTCTATGAAATAAAGTACCCTTGACATACTAAAGAATGCGAAGAACAACCGAGTAATGAGTGTTCCAAGGAGCAAACAAGAACTGACTGACCAGATGAACGACATAGGTATTATCGGGGCAAGTGAAAGTGAGGTATACAAGACTTCTAACCAGTTGGCAATATAGAGTGACATCTTGAAGAGGTGAACCATCAAGTGTAGTAAATTTGATATTCGGCTCGAGAGTAGTAGTAACAATGGTTGAGTCAGTGATCCCAGCTTGGAAAGGAGATTCAAGGCATATTTGGCCTGAGAGAGAAAATATCTATCTGGATCGGATGAGACTTTGAGGCCAAGAAAATATGTGAGCATACCAAGATCTTCCATCTTGAATTGTCTATTAAGAAACTTTTTGAGTTCAGAAATAACCACGTAGATTATTCCCAATAATAATCATGTCTTCTACATATAATAAAAGAAGAATAATACCATTGTCAGTACGGCGAATAAACAGGGCCGAGTCATGACCACTGGATATGAACCCAAACTGATGAATGATAGTGCTGAATTTTGCGAACTAGGTACGTGGAGTTTGTTTCAAACCATATAAGGCACGACGAAGGCGACAAACTTTATTTTGAGAGGCAACTAGGCCAGGAGGGGTATGCATATAAATTTCCTCAAGAAGATCATCATTGAGAAATGCAATTTTGACATCTATCATAAAGAGAAAACATTTTCGAATGGCAGCGATGGCAAGAAGAGTACGGATAGATGTAAGCCTCGCTACTGGAGCAAATGTCTGTTTATAGTTAATTCCATATCCCTGAGCAAATTCCTTGGTAACAACTCGGGTTTTATAACGTTCAACCGAACTATCAAAAAGGATTTATTTTTTTTTATCTTAAACACCCATTTACACCCAATGGGTGTTTTTTTAGAGGAAAGATTAATAATATCTCAGGTGTGAGTTTTGGCGAGGGTCTGAAGTTCTTCGTCCCTTGCTTTTTGCCAAAGAGGATTAGTACTAACTTCTTATAGTATTAAGGCTTATACAGATGAAGTATAGTAAAAAAGTAATAAAAATCAATAAGGTAAAGTGGAGGATGAGTTACCTTGGTAGAGCGGCGGGGGTGATCTAGAGCGTGGGTCTCAGAGGCAGTCGGTACATAATCATCGGTTACAGGAGAAGTCTCAAGCATGGTCGTTGGAGTTAGAAGGGTGAGATTAACTGGTGGTTTTGGAATGGGTACAACTGATGGTTCTAGGGTGAACTCAGCATAAGGTGTAGGACTGGGCTCAACTGGTGGTGCTGGAGTGGACTCAATAGTACCTAGAACTATATCCTCAAGAAATAACTCAATGGATGGTTCAATAAAGAATTTGAAGTTGGTGATGGTTAACATGTCAAATGACTGTAAGGAAGAAAACATTTGATGTTCTAAAAAAACGACATGTTGAGAGATACGAAGAGTTTTAGAAATGAGATCTTAATACCGATACCCTTTATGTTTGATGCCATATCCAAGAAAACAACACAGACGAGCCCTTGGTTCTAGTTTGTTGTGTTCATGTGGTTTGAGAAGAACAAAACAAGTGTAACTAAAGACTCTGAGTTCAGAGTAATCGGGAAGTTTACCGAAAAGACGTTTAAATGGAGACTGGTGCTGGATTGTAGCGGAAGGGATATAGTTTATTGTGTAGACGTCTGTGAAGGCAACATCAACTCAAAAACGCTCAGGACATGATGAAGAAATTAGGAGAACACGAACTATGTCAAGAATATGTCTATGTTTGTGTTCGGCTCATTCATTTCAGATCAACGTTTCATAAGAAACAATCATGTATATCGAGAATAGTCGTCCACAAAGATAACAAAGTAACGACAACCACCCATCGAGACATGAGGAGAAGGCCCCCAAACATCATAATGAATTAGATCAAATGGTGCAAGGAAAATAGATTGACTCTCTTTGAAAGGTAGGGTTGGTTATTTTGCAAGTTGGCAATGTATACATTTAAAAGACTAATGTTGAACTGAACCTAACTGACCGTTAGAGATAAGCAAATTTGAGTCAGTTAGATGAAGTGTGGTCTAACTGAGAATGCCAAATATGGAATGGTGATAGCAACAATGGTAGTTGTGGAGATAAGGATAGTGATGAGAATGAGGATACTGGTGGTGGTGGTGGTGGGGTTGCACAGGTTGATGAAGCGACATGTGGTTGTTGTGGTGGTGGAGTTTGAGATGGAAGGTGCAAACTGCTGAGTTCAAATGGACTTCCAACTTCACGACCAATCCCAAGTATTTCTGCTATCCGAGGATCCTACACATGACAACCACTATTAGAAAGTATGACTTCAAATCCTAATTCAAAAAGTTTCCCTACAGACAAGAGATTTAAGGTGAGTTTCAGAATCAAATACGTATCAAGAATAGAAAGATGGAAAGTAGAAACCTGACCGGTATCAGTAATATGCATTTGAGAACCATTAGTGGTATGAATGCTCTGGACATTTATAGCGGAGAGTTTGGTTGAAAAAATATTGGGATCAAATGTCATATAATTATAACAGGCACAATCAAAGAACCAATAAGAGTTATCTGTAGTAAGTGAGAGAGCAGAGAAAATGTTTGAACCAATTTTGGAGACGATATGATGGAAGAGTGAAGTCAAATCTGCAATAGACATAGAAAAAGTAGTGGAAGTAGGATCTAAACGCTCTTTGTCATTGATAGCGAAGAACCCACAAACATCGTTATTGAATCTAGAGAAACTGCTATCATGGATGGATTCAGAATGCTAAAATTGTTCAGAAACTTGTCTATACTCGTGAAAAACCGATTGAAAGCCCCTTGAACCAATCAAATCTTTGTGATAAACTGAATCAATAATATAAAGAGAACTATAATGTATGATCTAAATTTGATTAAACGAAGATCACAGATAGATCCGAAATGCTGAAATTATCTAGGAATCGATATTAAATCTTCAAGAACAGGGTGAAAAACTGGGAAACCGGCGTAGGAACTGCATGAATATAACAGAAAGTATATTTTATGAGTCTCAAACCACAAAAATAAGGCCTGAAATAAAATCAAAATGTCCAAAAACACTAAAAATTGGTCTAAGTTTGCAGAAAACCGATCAAAAAAGACCCGAACCGGTCAAAGGAAAGTTACCTCAAATAAATCGGTGACATGGCAAAGGAAGGCTGAGGGGTGATGACGTGGCAGGTCAACAGGTGATGTGACAGTCAAATGCTAACTTGGCGCTGGCATAACGATGACCTGGTAATGACTTGGCGCTAACGTGACTGTTGACCAAGTGAACTACCAAAGAGGGGTGAATTAGGTAGATATAAAAAATTTAAATAAATTTATTATTTTTCAATACTTATTAAATCAAATAATCAATTTATCCTAAATCAATTATTTTTCTTTATAACGCAACAGATATGTGTTCAAATCTAGGTACATACCCAAACAACAAAATATAAATGAAGTAAATAATGCAGCATATAAGGATATATCCTGGTTCACCAAGCTACTCTTGGCTAATCCAATCCTCCGAGCCCCACGAAGATTCACACCCACTAAACCACTTGATTCCTTTAACAGGTAGGAACCAAATCCTTACAATGATTTTTTTTTACAAGCTCAGAATCAACCTTTATAATTCACTTTTCACAGGCTAAGGAAGAATCTTATTTTTTTGCAGGCTAAAGACCAACCTAATTATTTTATTAGACTAAGAATCAAATCTCATAAATCACTTCAAGTATCATTTTCACCGGTAATGGAACCGTTATAATTCACTCAAATTTAATTTTAATCAGGAAGAATGAAGCCTAACTATTTTCAAGAGAAAAAAGTAACCTAACCTTTTTATCCATTAGGTAAAGATTAAACCTCAATCTTTTTGCTGAAAAACATTGAAACCCAAGCTACCCTTGACTATATACTTCCAATAGTATCTAACCCGCACAAACTCACAAATTACAAGAATTAATGAATTTCTTCCTACTCGGAGCTTCTACCACCTTAAATCAATTAAACTCAATTAATATCCCGAGTTTACTAGTGATAGAATTTTACGTGAGAAATTTAATATCTGATTATAATAGATGTGGGTAGCACAAAAATAAGCATGTAATTAGATAATCATAAAAATCATTTTACAAGAATTTTTATGCTCTTTAAATTTAAAAAACGATCTTACAAAGATCTTATAACCAAGAAAATAATAATAATATAAAATCATAATAAAAATAAAAAATTTGGAAAGATCTCACTAGGATAACACCGAAAGATTGTAAATTGAATCGCAAGACAGTTTAAATCGGTGACGTCAAAATACTTAGCGCTTTAAGTCAAGAACTTTTCTCACAAATGATCTCACAAGTGATCTCTTGATATAATATCGGAATAACGACTCTTAGAAAGTTCAGGAACACTTAGTTCTCGGTGGAAGTGATATATTGATCTCTAAAAACGCAGGTGTATTTAAGCTGATTCGAAACAAGACCTCTAACGACTAGTTTTCTCAAGATATGACAATTAAATGCATATATAGACCCCGTATATCAATATCATTTAATCCTGATCCAATTTACTTAAATATGACTTTTAAAATATTCAATTTAGTCCCTAAATTATTTCTCAATCTTAAATCATAAAGATTGAAAGTATTAAATGTACCATATTGAGAAACATTTCAAATATGTGTACCATATCTATAGAGATAATAAATAAGTGTATCACATCATTAATATATTCAATTCCCGACAATATCTTACTCAAATATCTCAAAAACGACTAGTTAACGACTAGTTTTTGAATAGTTCCTCAAAATCCCCAACACAGTCGGTTAACCAACCTCTGTCCATCGGTTAACCGATGGATACAGGATGTATCCAAGCTATTTTTCAAACACTGGTAGGTTGACTAATCCCCCAGGGGTCAGTTGACCGATCAATACAAGATGCTTCCTCATACCTATTTTCGGCCTTGGACCGATCATCGATGGTCGGTCGATCGATCGATACAAAGAGTTTTTATTTCAGTCATCGATTGATAGATCTCTCTTGGTTAGTTGACCGATCGATACAAAGAGTTTTTATTTCAGTCATCGGTTGATGGATCTCTATTGGTCAGTTAACCGATCAATTCAACAACTCTACATTTTCCAACCCTTGCCCATCGATTGACTGATCCCTTGTGGTCGGTTGACCAATCATTGCTGGAACACCCACTACTCAATTTATTTCAACCCCAAACTTCAACATTTTAAACCCTTTAATCGATTTCTTTTTTCGATTAATTTAATTGATACTAATATTTATTTTTAAACACTAATCTTACTTAGGTCAATTTTACTTTTTTAATTTCATATTGGAGCAAATATTTGAACAATAATTAGGACCTTAATTAAAATACATATAAGTATAAATTATTTTTGTGTCGTGTGTGATCCTAATTAGGATACATTAAGAGTAAAATAAATTTAAGTTATTTTCATCTAGTATCTTCAGAATCTTCAATACTCTTTAATATCTGTTTCTGCATCCTTCATAATTACTTCATCCTCCTCATCTTCTTCCTCCTCGTCCATCCTACTACTCGTTGCCGTCGTCATCGTCGTCAATTTCGTGTTCATTGTCGATTTCCTTGTTCGTCGTGTTTGTTGATTTAGTGTTCGTCATCGATTTCCTTGTTCAACCCTTTAAATTGAAATCGATTTCGTCAATTTTGATTTTGTCAAAATCGATTTCGATTTGAGGTATTTTGATTTCGTCGATTTCGATTAGGGTTTCGATTGGGGTTTAGAATTTCAATTTCAATTTCGATTGGGGTTTAGGTTTGATTGCTTGGTGATTTCTTGATAATTTATTGATTGTGGTTTAGGGTTCGATTGCTTGATAATTTCTTGATTGTGATTTAGGGTTCAATTGTTTAATGATTTCTTGATTGTAGTTTAGGGTTTGTTCTTGATTTCTAGGACTAAAATAGATTTTGTCCTTACCAAAAGTGATTTTGTTCTCAGATCAAAACAGAATTATGTCGTTATCAAACACGATTTACTATAAAAAAGGAAACAAATTTCTCATCCTATCCCATTCTCATCCCACTGCATGAGATGGACACGAAATAGTTACCAAACGGGCCCTAAATAACCACTAAGTTACAAACTCTGAGTTATTCACTAAAGTATCTATCTATATGGATAAAACAATAAAATCCCTTTATTTTATTTTTTTTGTTTTTCGTAAATTTTACTGTGCTCATAAATATTTGTTGTGACTACGGTGGATGTTAAGGCGAAGGTTGCAATGACAACTACTTTGGTGGGCTTCATGGTCGCGATGAGTATTTGTTGTACCAAGAACAAATTCAAGATATTTTTATTATGAAATATTCTCTTAAAATAAATTGAGTTTTTTGTTAAAATAAAAAATGAAGTGTGAATATGTTGAAATACCGAGTCATTGAGAACAAAGTGAAAAATAAAAAATTGAGAACAAAAGTAAACAACAAAAATTGAAAAGAGAAAGAGTAGAGAATAAAAAAGAAAAATAAAAAAATAAATAAGGGAAATTCATTATTTGGTACTCAAAAGAAATAAAAATCAGAAAATAGACCCCCAACTATTGTAAAGTTTTTAGTCCCCGGATTTTTTTTGGAAAATATTCCCCCGTTCTTAAATCATCATTTTTTCTTAATTTACATAAAATGTCATTTTGTAAAATATAACAAAACATGAACATTTATATTTATATTTTTCTATTTTTAAATATTTAATATATGTTTATGGGCTAACTGTGCTGCCATGAATGTCACAATTTTCACCAAAACACACCGTTATGTACTTCAACCAAAACATACTAATGTGAATATTCACAAAACACATCAATGAGTATTTTAACTAAAACACCAAAAACACACCGATATGAATATTCACAAAGAACACCTTGATATGAACATTCACCAAGAACAAAAACAAAATCAATAAAACGACAATCACATGAATAAACAAAACTCCACAAAATCAACTAAAAATTCACATGAACATTCCCAAATCTGAATGTGAACATAAAATAATCAACAAAAAATTCACACGAACATCATGACAATTTGAACATTCACATAAAGAAAAAATCAACTTAAAAATTCACAAATCTGAAACATTCACATGACAATGAGAGTATGACGAACAGCGAGCACGACGGCGAACGACGAAAGCAGATCTGGTGATGATCTAATCATTCACACGGTGGATCTGAGAGAGAGAGAGCATGACCGTTATAATTTTCAGATCTGAACCAGCGACGACTATTCATTTGTCGAATTCGCTACTCTAGGAGTTATTCTATTCATTTGTTCGTTCGTCGAATCCGCTACCCTGGGAGTTCTTCCATTTTCATCCGGTGACGAACATCGACGACAATTGCGGCTAACGAATGGAGGTAGCGACGGCTGACGCAGTCTAAATCCGATTTTTGAAATCCAATTTTTGATCGGAGAAATACAAAACTCATAAAGTGGCAGCTGAAATGGAAAAATTCTTAGAGTAGTGGATTTGAATCGGATGAAAATGGAGAAAGATAGGGAGTGGGCGACTGAAATGAAATGAGAAAAATGAGAGAACTTAGAGACGAGGGCTAGGGTTTTTAATATTTATACAAGGGTATAATCGTCTATTTAGTATGTTTTTTAATTTCCAAATGACTAAATATTAAGCGAAAGTTTAGATAATATATATATATATATATATATATTTGTTTAAAATGTTGATCAAACCAAAATTAGGGTTAAATATTAAAAAATTTAACAAAAGAGTGGCAATTGAAATGGAAGAACTCCTAGAGTAGTGGATTTGAATCGGATGAAAATGAAGAAAGATAGAGAGTGGGCGACTGAAATGAAATGAGAAAAATGAGAGAGTTTAGAGACGAGGGCTAGGGTTTTTAATATTTATACAAGGGTATACTCGTCCATTTAGTATATTTTTTAACTGCCAAATGACTAATTATTAAAAGAGAGTTTAAATAAATAAAAAAATTGTTTAAAATGTTGATCAAACCAAAATTAGGGCTAAATATTAAAAAATTTAACAAATAAATAATTTTTAAATGTGACCAATAATGTAGTCTGTACACTGAAAATCAAATCAACACAAATGAACAGCGGAGATAACTCCATCGGCGATCCCTAGCAACTGCGAGATAATCACGGTGCCCGACACCAGGAGGGTCATCACCACGAGCCTTAGCATCCCAAGGGCTACTCAAGACCTCGAATTTATCACCTGCGTCTGCAGTACTCCCACAAATTGGTAAATGTACCCATCTTTGGATGCGTACAACTGCTTCTCCCATTTCATCCACTCTACCGGCGGTTCGTAGTTTCGCCCCACCGCCTCTATCTTGCAGATGCGCCTCCTCGACATGATCATGCTCTCATCAAAGGAATTTTAGGTTTTTTTTTTTTTGAAAATCTTCTTCATGTCTTCTTTCATTTTCCATTCAAAATTATGTGGAAAAAAATTTACTAGTATATTTTTTAATTATTATTTTCTTTTTCTTTGTACCAAACAAGTATTTTTTTCATTTTTCATCCTGCTTTTATTTATTTTTATTTTTTCATTCATTACTTTTCCACCCAAACAAATGCGCCTTAGGTTGCGTTTGGGTAAGGGATTTAATAATTCCATGGATTGTAGATGATGAAATTTCAAAATTTTGGATTTCAAAATCCCATCATTTACAAATTCATTGTTTGAATAACTTTTTTAGATGAAATATTTTATTGTGTGATTTCGTAATTCCCTTATTTGGATAGATAAATAGGACAATCGGTGGGAGGTCCCATATTTCACTTTTAATTGGTGAAAAGTCCTTGAGGCGGAAGAAAAATTAGTTTTAGTCCCGCCTATTTTAAAAAGACAAAAGTCTTGCACACGCGCAGTTACATGTAACAACTTTATGTGTAAAATTACTGTATATTGTTACATCTAACAATTATTTATTTATTTATTTTTATTTTTTTAACATGTAACAACTTTGTGTGTAAAATTTTGTTAGATTTAACAAAAATCACACAAAATACCTATAATTAGTTACAGGTAACTAAATATACATAAATACGTGTAACTAATATTAAACTAATTTCTATGTCCAATATTTGTTAAATGTCATAAAATATTACACAGATATATATAATTGTAACATTTAACTAATATTATATAAGTACATGTAACAAAAAATATACAGATATATGTAAAAAAAATAACAAATATGAAATTGTAACTAATATTCATTACATGTAATTATATTCACTATAAAACCCTTGTAATATCCCTGCAATCCCTGTAATGCAGGACTAAAACTCAAGTGAAATCCAACTTAAAAGATTAAATCAAAACTTAATAATAAGAAATGACTAATCGCAGATTACACCCTAAAAATAGGACTAATCACCGATTTTCCCTAGATAAATATTTGTACGAAGAATTTTAAAATCTATTAAATTTTAATAATAAAAAATGTATAAATATATCTCATAATATAATTTTATACCTATTTTAGTAATATAATTTCAAAAATATAAATTTAATTATACATCATTATTTTAATAATATGATTTTATATATATTTTATAAATATAATTTTATCATATAATATATATAGACATAAGAGAATTTTGTTCCCTATTTTTGAGAGAAAAATATATAGGAAATAAAAATATTTAATATTTTACCAAAACAAAATCATGTATCAAGGCACTATTTTATTTAAAATTTTACAAGTCTATATAAGAAACTAAAAGTGGAAGAATACACTTGAGAATGAATGAGAGCTCACAATTTTTTTTCTTAATTCTCCTTATTTTCTCTTTCTTTTAATATTTTATTTTGTTTAAATAAATTTTAATTTTTTTTTTATCATTAATATAATAAATTTAGTGAATTTAATTGTTATTTATTATTACTATAGTGAGTTCAAAGAATTTTAAAAGTTTTTTTTTTTTTTTTTTTTTTCTAATAGTGAGATTTTCCATTTAAATAACATATTTGTTTTTTACAATAAGTAATAAAAATATATAAATAATTCAATTATTAGACTTTTTATTTTAAAAATAGTTTTTTTTTTTTTTTAAATAGTTTTTTCCTCGTATAAGGAGTTCTATACCTAATAATTAGAAAACAAAAACAAAACTTCTGAAAACTTGCATATATCAACTTATTTATGTAGGGGTGATAAAACGCAGATGAGATCTGCGCCTTTTTAAAAAAAAAAAAAAGAAAAAAAATAAATGAAAACACATTAAACAAAAGCCTTTGTACGTTGTTTTATTTTAGCTAAACACGCGTAAGTGATTTGCATTTTTAACTTAAAAATGCATATGACTTATGCGTGTTTGTTTCGGTTTTTTTTTTTTAGAAAACGAAGATTACAACTGCATTTTTCGATATATATATATATTTTAAAAACGCAGATTACACCTGCGTTTTTTGTTTGAATTTTTTTTTTTAAAACGTAGGTGTAATCTGCATTTTTAGGTTGTTTTTTTTTATTTTTTTAAAACACAGATTACAGTTTTTTGTTTATATTTTTTTTTAACACGCAGAAAAATCGTCCATAGAGATGCATTTTAAGAAAACCCTTTTTTTTTTCCCGCTAAAATCTTTTCACTATTTTGTACCCCTATTTCCTGCCAATTTATTGTTGATTTCCCGGCTTAGTTTTTCTATAAATAGGAACAACCTCAATTCTCATAATTATTTACATGTGTTGTTGAAATCCATATTTGTTTACAAGTATTGAACTTGTTTCATTTTGTTCCCAAAGACAATGAATAAAATTTACGAAGAGGATTACGGTGAATGTTTTTGAATGTATATATATATATATATATATATATATATAATTCATTCTTAATTTGACAATTGTTTGGTTTGCAGGTAAGTACTTGGTTAATGTTAGTGGCTACATAACTGGTCAACATGTCGCCGTATTAGGGGGGGTTAATTAGAACGAGAACAGGAAACTGGTATAGTGGTTTTGTAGGGACAGAGTTGGTATGCGGCAAAACTTTAGCGGAACGTCAAAAAGATGCTGGTATACGAAGTATTTGCCAAGGCCTTTTAATGTTGAATCAAACAATATTCAGAAATTGCGTAATTTACTGTGACTGCAAGGCTTCTATTGAGGATGTGATAAACACTGGTAGGTTTGAACGACTCCTAAATGAGACAAGTAGCACGGTGAAGTACTTACCGAAATCGATGAACAACTTGGCAGTTACGATGAGTTCAAAGGGATGAGACTATTTATTTGAATTTAACGAGTTTGTAGAATTTCCTGATGGTATTTTTGTGGAATACCTGAGCGCCCTTGAAGATATCCGAGCACAAAGGTTTGCTGATCCGACCGTCTAACAAACTTTATTTCAAACTCGTATTTTCTAATAGTTGTGTTTGTAATGGACTATGTGTCTCTTTCTACGTATTGTCCTAGTATTGTAAACTTTTCTTATTGTATGTGTATTTTTCAAATTTAAATGAAGAGAAAAAATTAGTTGTTTGATATAAGTAGCGTTATTATAATTTAACGTAGAAACGATACATTAAATTTGAAAATAAATACATAGTTAAACTGCAATTCACGAACGTCAAAACGTTAAACATTACTCTCATCATTAGACATTTCAATATCTGACTGATATTGAGGTTCCCTTGAGCATTGCATGTAAATACGAGCTTCGTCAATCAAACCTTCGTGTAGACGCTCACGTGTCGTTATTCGAAGCTCGTGTCGAAGAATTCGAATTTGCATTCGATTATTCTCTTCACGGTAGCGATGCAACGCCATCTAAAGATTATGTGGTGTGTCTATTGGTATTGTTCTGTCTAATTGATGCACTATTGGAATATTGTATTACTCACATCCATCCACGATAACCTCTGCTTTGACACGATAAGTGTATTCCTCCCGCATCTTTGCAACCCAACGTGGAGAGTAACGAACTCTTGGATCTAAAGAGTATGAGAATTCGTCCTCCAAAATCTAGTGGCGTCCCATTGAACGATATAGATCTGTGATCGTGTACATTGCAATCGATCGAAATGTGTTTGTAGATTGATATAGCATTACGTGTGTGTAGATTCATATATATATATATATAAACAATGACCTGAATGGTCCAATCCATTGTAGTATACTCGAATGGTCAATCACTATTGATAACACTGAAAAAGCATCCATTGAAAATGCATGCTAGGAATAGTTGAGTTTGTCAAAGGTTGCAACAGTAAATAAAAGTTGAGCAAGACATTCAAAAAAAGACTGACAAAAAGTTGAAACGCGTGACCCAAGTACATCAATGAATAGTGAATAAAAGCTTAAAAGGCTAACAAAGCTGAAATATCGGTAACAAAATTTGAAAAATGCAAATGCTAGAAAATGTGGTTTTAAAGTTGTGTTATCTTTTATTCAGTTCTAGTTTATGAGGTTTGGAGTCCGGAGTATATATAAGATCCCCTTGTGTCATTGGAAAAAAACAGAATGGAATATTAATTTTACCCTATAACATTTGTCAAATGTCTTTGAACAATAATTTGAGTGAGGAAAACTCATACAATGTTTCAAGTGAGAAAAATTCATATGGTGTTTGGGGTTGACTTGGGCCTTGGGATCACTATAGACGGTGGGTTCTACAACCATATTATGATGACTACTGGACCGATTAAGACACCAATCCGATCGAGTATCGTGTCGGCCTACCGCAAAAGTGGGAATACAGGGTAAGAATTAACCACCTTGTCAATTCTTTGAGAGCTCTCAATGCACCTATTCCGCATCGCCGAAGTCTTCTAATGCCTTGCAGATGTCAAATTGATGACATAAGTGAGATAGAAGATGCTATTACACGTATTCGCATGGAGAATAATCGAATGTTGTTGCGAAGGAGTTGATATTATCTACTCCAACTAACCAATGAAATGGCCGCCGCAAGTAACAAAACACTATCTCAAAACGAATACAATAATATCATGATGAACAACGATTATTTGTCTAAGGGATACATGTCCAACGAAGAATAAATATATTTAGTTAGTTCTATTCTATTTGTTATGTGTTTTCATGTGACTACTTTTGTGATATTATGTATTTGTATTTGTTATTTGTTTTCATGAATAGAATTTACAAAGAAGATCACGATGAATGTTTTTGAATTTTTTTTATTTATTTAAACTTTTTTTTTTTACCATTGGATGAAATCAATCTTTCTTTTCATGTCACTACTTTCGTCTAACGTAGATTAAAACTTCATAGAGAACTCCATAAGTTTATACATAATACATAATACAAGTCATTGGGTTTTATGTACCACACCCCCTACGTTTGATGTTTCTTCGTTGCCGTTGTAGAGGAAGTGAAAGCTTCTCCACCTCATCTGCCTGAAGATGGTCGACTTGAGTAATGTGCCCTAAATCTTGGGTAGATGGATACGACGGTTCCTCCATGATAGGTAACAAATGTTCGTCATTTGGCGCCCAAGGGACCAGCGACAACTGTCTTTGAATTCCTCTGGGTATGCGACGTGTGACACTAGGAATATGTGCTACACTGGATAATGGATGCTCCATCGTCGGGATAACAAATGTGCTACCCAGTGATGGTCCGCAACTAACACCTAGGTTGGTGCCATACTCTGAAAAGAAATTGTCCATCCCGTACGTAGACGGTCCGACACTAGCGTCCTCTATCACTGCAGTGCTTGCTTGGTACACGTCATCATCCTGGTTTACGGTAAACTTGGAAGACGACTCGAACGGTGGATCTGGTATGCGCTCCTGCCCAGGAGCAACGTCACTCGGCATCGATGTTTTAGAAATTGGACTGGACCGGTCTGTTGAACCGGTTGAATCGTCGACCGGCACTTTTTTTGGTCCAGAAATACACTAAAAATAGTTTATACGGTTAAATCATTGGGCCGGCCAGTTGAAACTGGTTCGACCGTGACCCGTTGAACCATTCCGGGTTTCGACGAACCGGACGGATTTTCACCATTTCCTATCCATATAAATACTGCCCAAAGAAAAACCCTAGTATCATCCACAATTGCAACCTTCGACGACAGCAGATGGCGGATGGCAAAACTGAAGACAACGACGAGCACCTCACTCCTCTTCCATGTGCAACTCCATGAAGTCTTTAGACCTGCAAAGGTAGCTTCCGACGGCGATGGCACAATAACGATCAACATACGCAATATGTGTATTTTTAAAGTCGAAAAATATTCAGAGAAAATTTTAGAAAGAAAGAAATAGAGATCGGAGCGTGAGAATTTGAGAGAGAGAAAAAAAATTCAGGGGAAAATGGAAGATTGCAGGCCGTTAGGGTTTGGGATTTCTTTTTGCTTTGATGGCAATGCTTTTCTCTCGAAAAAATAAAAGGTTGCAGGCATTAGCTTGTTGGGACTTGGGATTACAGGCCATGCCTATTGTATGCCAATAGACTTTGTTGGGAGTCTTGGGACTTGGTATTTTGCTATGATGGCAATGCTTTTCTCTCGAAAAAATGAAAAGTTGAGGGCATTAGCTTATTGGGACTTGGGATTGTAGGCCATGCCTATTGCATGCAATTAGACTTGTTAGGAGTTTTGGGACTTAGTATTGCAGGCGTATTAGGCTGTTTGTATTTTTTATTATTTATTTATATATATATATATATATATATATTAAATTATTAATGACGTAATTATGATGTCACTATTCAACCGCAGTTTGCCTACTGGTTGAATTGGTGACCCGTGACCCGGCGACCTTTTCAGTTCGATGTCCGGTCTGATTTTTAAAACATTGCTCGGCATGTGGTATGGCACCTGCCAGCGATAGGCCTGAGAACAAGTGTTGTGCATTAAGTGTACAGCCTGTTCATAGCCGTATGTTTGTCTTGTTCGCAATGCAAGCTCACTCAAACGTATCAAGGCTGAAATATCTGGTTCCTGCAACATAAAATTAATTTCACCTAAGTAAATAAACATTAATAGTAACACAGAATAACAAATATATGTTTTAATTAAATTATACTTCTATCGTCGGACGACCTCCTACTGTATGATAGCCAAAGTTTGGTCAATAAGATGGGTTCACTATGAACTGTCTGGTGACTCCCCAGTACCAGCGCATATAATCATCAATGACGCCTGTACCAACCTAGAGGTTACTCAAATCAGGTGGTCGTCGGCTATCCCATGCCCGTATATGTTCCGCGTGCACTATTGACCAGTCTGTACCAAATTTTCCTCTCCGGCTGCTTAAATGCAATTAATTATACGTGTCGTTTAGCTATGGAATCCCTTGGCAAAATCCAAATTGTCGTAGTGTACAATGAGAGTAATGGTACTCTACAATTTCGTAGCAGATTAGGGGCACAAACACCATCCGAATGGCTTGGCTATCTTTGCAGTATGCTGATAATCGCTCTAATAGATCAGTTGGATATGGCATCCAAATCACCTTGCAAACAACATAAAAATAAATAAATTAAATAATAAATATAAAAATAAATAAATAAACATCATTAATATCTTACGTAAATTTATAACTGACCTTGTCATCCTGTAGACGATCTAACTGATCACGATACACAATCAATACGTGCATCGGTTCGTTATCTAGATTAAAAGATACTTTCCAACTGTACGCGAAATAAAAATTAATTATTACTAAATGAAGTAAAATATTTGAAATGCGTAGACATTAATTATATAATACGTACCGAGACCCCCAAGGGGCGCCTGGTAACCTCAAGTTCCCTATTTGTAGGTCATCCATCCAATTGCCAGTAGTAGAAAGAGAAACGTGGTGTAGTCTCGGGAGCTGTTCCTATGCCCAATACTGTAATAAAAATAGGGGTCCAGACATCTTTTTGGTATCCTTACGACATGCCTTGCATAGCTCCCGGTACAGTACTAGTAGCGTGGCACTGGCCATATGGACGTGACCCAGACAAATCACGCAGTAGTGGTAAGTAGCCTAACTTGACCAAATTATTTGATTTATCCGGCATCAACACTGTGTCGATCAATATCAAGCAATACGCTTGGGCGTAACATTGCATAATGTGCCCATCGGCGTCGTCAGGTACACGATTGAAAGTGGACTGTAGCCATTTCAGTTTCAAGTAGCCGCACTTGGATACGTCTTGCAGTGTCACTGTCATCTCGTTAGTCAGAAGATGAAATGTATGCGTCTCCTAACGCCATCTCTTGAACAGCGCGATAATCAACGAGTAGTCTAATTGCTTCTTCCTTAACCAAAAAGCTCCATACAGTCCGACGACTTGTATCAATTGTACTACGCGACCAGGTACATATTCCGTCTATAGCCCTAGAAAATTGTCCTGCTCCGGAACAATTAAGCCGAGAAGAATGCTGAAATACAAATTAAAAGACAGTTCTTTTAAAAAATACAAAATGCAAACAATTATTAATTGAATACACTGCTTAAATATTTTTTAAGGACAACCTGCACTCCGCGTTCATCCCAAACAATCATAGATCTGTCGTTTCTCTGCAAATAAAGTAACGACTAATCCACGGGACCAAGCTCAGCCATAACTGCAAGAATCTGAGAAACAAATTTGGGGTGTCTATAAATTGTGCAAAATTTAAATATGAAACTAGTGTAAAAAATATTAATCCGAAACTAAAATTTCATGAACTAGTAATGTACGAAATAAACGACAATATAATACAATACAATATGAATGTTGTTACAACCATAAATTAAATTAAAAGTAAAAATTGATGTCTCTATTACAACAAAACAAACTAATTATAGTAATTAATTGAGAATACTCATTGGGGTCGGGATGGACATGGCCACCTATCATGCCCAGTTTGAGAACACAACTCACACCGATTTATCATTGTCCGCTATGACACATCCATCTCGTTTCGAATGCGAATGGATTTTGGTCGTCCACGCTTCATTGCTCAAAGTCTATTTTTGTTAGGAAGAAGGATCGGAAAATTAACCATCGGCCAATAGTCCTCGTGAACGATCGGTTCAAACGATGACTCTCAAACTTTCAGCAAGTTCGCTATTGTATATTCGGGAGCGATGTAGCGAAACGCATCTATGCCACAATACTCCGTCGCCGCAAGCATGTGTGAGCACGGATATCTGAAAACCTTATATTTTCCACACAAGTACAATTAGGGTTATTACCTAAAGTAACTTTATGTGTAACAACACCATCGGCCAAAATCTTTCTCGTTTTCACGTGGTAACATGCATTCTCCCCATTATTGAATATATTTATACATTAAATTAGATGATAATTTAAATCTTTTGTATTATAAATAATAAAAAAAAATAATAGTAATTAATTAATTGCAAGTTAGAAAACCTTACCAATTGAATATTTAGACGTAGTATGTTTTGGACTTAACTTAAGATTTCTGAATTTTCTCAACGACATGTTTGACGTACCCCAAACCCATAGCCATGTCCTTTAGAGCTTCCTGTCGACCGAGATCAAACTACTTGACTAACCTATAGAAAGTTATCGAAACGGCTGCTGTAATTAAGATATTCCTTACACCTTTCAAACAGTTGTTGAATACTTCGGCATAGTTGGTCGTCAACATGCCCCAACGTTTACCATCATCGTGTGACCTATTCCATTTCTCTTTGGTTACGTTATTCAACCACATATGTGCCCCCACTTTTATTTTTTTGATCTCTTCCATGATGGCATTGTACTTTCGAACTTGTATTGCAACACCCACGTTCCAAGCAAGATATTTTAGTTGTGGATTTTTAAACACGTTGTTAAAATTGTTGCAAAGGTGCCGCAAACAAAATCGATGATACCGAGCGGGCTCGTTCGGTTGATTAATCCATAAAGTTATGACAACACTCATAATGCCAGTGTCTCTGTCAGATATCAACGTAACCTTTGGACGGTCTTTAACAATATGACACTTCAGCATCGAAATAAACCAAAACCAACAGTGGTGGTCCTCCGTCAGTACGACCGCGGACGCCAAAGGATAACACTTATTGGACGGTGTCATCCCAATGGCGATCAAGATCTTTCCCTTGTACTTACCATATAGATGGGTCTCATCAATTGTGAGAATAGGTTGACTGTAAGACCCTAATCGTAGCATGCACATCATTTTAGTTACATTTAAAGTAATTGGAAATTCAGGGTGAAATCGGGTTAGTTAAGATTTCAAATTAAAAGTTTGGGGGTCAAATTGAAAATGATCACAAGAGCTGACTATCGTGTCATAAATAATGATGAAGTTTTAACGATTAACAATAGATTGTGTGTTCCTAATGATGCCCATTTGATGGAAGGTACCATTAAAGGAAGTGCATAGTTCAATATACGCAATGCACCCGGTAGTATCAAATGTATCGAGATTGAGTAAGCATTATTGGTAGATTGGAATGGAATGAGAAATCGCAGAATTGGTTGTCAGGTGTCTTGTATGTTAGCAAAATTAAGGTCGAGCATTAATATCTAGGTGGGTTATTGAAGTCATTATCTCTTCCAGAATGAAAATGTGAGTCTTGATTCGTATGCTAACTGAATATTGATGGGATTGTTTGGTTGCATGAGGCACCGGTTCAATGTAAGTGTCGAATAAAGTTGGGATAAGATTACCAGTGTGACTTATTCATTCAAAAATTGATAGTTGTTTTTGGATAAATTGATTAACCATATTTTGATAAATTGAATTGTTAATGTATAAGTGTTGCCGCCGTACTGTAATTTGAAAGATAATTTATATCAAAACAAAATAAGTCGTTGTTGTATGAAAAGTCTGCGGAGGAATTTGAAATGCGGCATTGAATGGTGATATCTTAAAATGTGAGTTTTATATGTAATAATTACCGTCGTAAAAATCGACATGTTGTAAATATAAAAAGTCGGCTAGCTAATTCCATCTAATATTTCTCTATTGGAGAAACTGTATAGGAAAAACTGTAATACAAGGAGCTGATATTTATTTTGACGTTTTGGGCGAATATCCATACTACTTAAGGTGCCAAATTAAAAGTTGGTACCTCGTTTTATTTGTGGATAAACGGTCAATCGAGAAGTACGATTCAGATATTGGAAGATATATTGAAGAGTTGCATGTTGGGAATCTTCAAGTAGCAAGGAGGATTAGGTGGCGCTAATGGAAATGTGTTTAAAATAATAAAAACTTTTTTGTTGATCCAGGTGGCATTGTATAAAGCGCCATATGAAAAAGATGCAGGACCCCAATCAAATCGACCAAACTGAGATACGAAAACGGAACTAGATGTATTGGACCACTACTAACATTAGGCGGAGTCAGCTTGTAGGGGTCACTGGAATTCCATAAGGAGGTATAATAGTTTACAGTCAGTAACTATTGACTTTTGTGATATATCAAATTTTTTTTTTTTAGTTTTTTTAGTTGGGACGTATCTATGTCCCTCGATTCATATTTATATGTGGATATATGTTTGAAGAATGTTTAGGTAATATTTATAGAACTTTTATAAGAGTATTGAAGATATGATATCAATATTGAGATTGATGATTTTTTTAGGCTATCCGTCCTTATGAGTTTGGTGGTGAGTATTGTTGGTTTAAATGTTGGATGTAAATATTGTTACAACTGGTTGACTGGAAATGTTGGATGAAATGAATAAGTGTTGGTTATGGAAAAATTATTGTCGGAACGAGATGAAGAACAAATACCCACTTTTGTTCGATTAAAGTAATAAAATTTCGGGACAAAATTTCTTTTAGGAGGGAAGAGTTGTAAGACCCCAATCGTAACATGCACGTCATTTTAGTTACATTTAGAGTAATTGGGAATTCGGGTTGAAATCGGGTTAGTTAAGATTTCACATTAAAAGTTTGGGGGTCAAATTAAAAATTTAGAAAACATTCAATCAAAAATTTAACTTTTGAGAATAACAACTTTTGGGATGAAATTACAATTTCAGAAACCTTTAAATGAGGAAATGGACTAAGAAAAAAGATTTTAAGAAAATAGGGCGAGGAATGAGCAATTTAATCTAGATATTATATATATGTGTGTGTGTGTGTGTGTGTGTGTGTGTGTGTGTGTGTGTGTGTGTGTGTGTGTGCGTGTGTGCTGGTGTGTGTGCGTGTGCCGTGAGATCAGCCGGAGACATGAGGGCGTGGGAGGGAGGCGGCGTGGCATAAACAGAACCCATAAACCAATCCACTAAAATCTATGCAAATTAATGATCCATAAAAAATCTTGTTTCAAGCCTGAAAATGGCGGAGAAAATCAGAAAAACTAGAGAAAGAGGGTCGTCGGAGGTTTGTGATCGCTAGAGATGGTGAGTTCATCAGCGTGAGGGCGTGTTTCGGTGTTGATCGTTGTTTTGTTTGGCGGGATATGGGTGTGTACTGTCTATTTGTCTCGTTCAAACGGTAAGGGTGTATGAAAAGAGTGTATGTGTGTGTTGTCCGTCCATTCGACGGTGTGGTCGTTCACTCCGGTGGGGCATCGCCGGCGGTGGGTTAGAGAGAGAAAGAAGTAGGTTTGTGTGTGTTGTCTGTTCTCCAGTAGTGGTAGCTGCTTCGGTGGTAGTCCGTTGAAGGTGGGTGTGTGGTTGTGTGTTTTGTGTGTGCCGTCTGTTGGTTACTTCGCTATTAATGAGTGGGTGTGTGTTGTTCAGCCAGTGTGGCTGCGTGTGTGTGTTGTGGTTCAGACGATCGTTGTTGTTTGTGTATGTACTGTTGTGTGTGGGTTGGTGGGCGGAAAACAGCAAGCCGGCGGTGAGCTTGTGATCGGAGCATGTGAAGGGCCAGGGGTGAGTGGCTGGCTGAAAAAGAACCGGGAGACAGAAACACAAAACATAAATAAAAAAGGAAAAAGAAGAAGAAAGGAAAAAGAAAAATATGCAAATAACCCCACCAAAAATTTAAAATCCAATGTCATGGCCATCGGAAAATCCGGGAAAGGTAGAATTCCTGTCACTCTTAATATATGCATTTAATTGTCTCGTAGGTGATTATGAAATTATTTAGGATACTATTGCGATATTTTATCTATAAAAATTATATGAAACTAATTACTAGCATCGAAAATGTAAAACCTAAGTTGTACAATGTACGTCATAAATAGTCGCATTATAGAACATTAGAGAATTTTAGGATAAAAATTTTGTTGATAAAAACTCAAATCAAAAGTTGGGGGTCAAATTGGGCATTTAGAAACGCAAAAATTTAAACTTAAGATTTGAATTGACAATTAGAAATCAAAAGTAAAAATGTTAAGGGCAAAATTAAAATTTTGAAACTTTTAAAAATGGAAATTTACTGAAATAAAGATCCTAAAGGAATTAGAGGGAGGAAAGTGTAATTTAACTTTATATATATATATATATATATAAACCCATACGACCGACGGACGATCCACCGGCCAGAAGAGGAGGCGATCGAGGAGCGACGTGGCGAGCTGAGGATCACTTTGATCACTAAAATCATGCAATAAAAACCTTCCCTCATGCAAAGAAATGAGGAAATCGGAGAAAAACTCGAGAAATTCTAGAGAGAGAGAGAGAACTGGAGCGGAAGGGTCATCGGTTTTTCTTGAATCGGCGTTCCTCCGGCAGCATGGTCGTGTGGACATTGTAGACAGTTCCAGGTAGAGAGAGAGGTTGGTCCGGCCGGTGGCGTGGTTCGTCGACGGAGTAGCAGTGCGCGTTTTTAGCGTCGCCGGTGAGCGGGAGTTACGGATCGCCATCCAACCATCGACGATCGTCGGGCTGGTGAGTAATTATGTGTATTTCCTCTAATTAATTGATAGGTGTGTGCATGCATGAGCGTGACGAGTTGGGTCGGTAAATTTCTGACGGTGTGGGGTGTGCTCGGTTTTCTTCTTCCGACAGCATGTGGGTTTGTATGTGTGTGTTCTGATTTTTTTTCCAGCTAGTGTGTGCGAGTGTGCGTGTGTGTGAAATGTGTGTCGCGTCGACGAGAATTCAGCAAAGGAAAAAAAACAACCGAGACGGAGAGAGAAAGAGATGGCGATCAATGGCGGTGGCGGTGGTGTGAGTTGGTTGCGGCTGCGGTGTGCCAGTGTATGTGTAGGTCTTCGTCGGTAGGGGTCGTTGGTCCCGTGGCGTGCCATCGGCATTGGCATACAAGCGTAGTTCCATGCATGGGTGTGTGTGTGTGTGTGTGTGTGTGTGTGTGTGTGTCGCAGTGTGAGTGGGTGTGTGAATAGTGATTGTTGGGTGTACGGTTGAGCTGGTGAGATGGCCGGGAGTGGTGTCTGAGGGACGTCGTGGGTGGTGCAAGGGCGACAGGAGAATCGGCAAGGAGGGGGAGGCCACCGGCGGTTGGCAATCGTAGAAAGAGAGAGTGGCCGGCCGTCGGTCTGGAGAATAACCAAAAAACAGAGGAAAAAAAAAAAGAAAAATTGCACAATTAACCCCAACAAAAGAAAAAAAAATCAAATTCAAATTCAAATCTTTTTCGCGACCCGTGAACGATTCGGAATAGATATTGTTTTCCGTTAAATTTATTCTAGTTTAGTTAAATTCAATCTTAACCTAAAAATCTTTGTAACTGGAGTAATAAATTTAGGGTCATTCAGATTACAAGATTTCTTATGTGATAAATAACAGAACGAAATTATTAGAATAATAACAAATCCCATAGATAAAATATGGGAAATGGAAAAATATGGAACTTAGGGCCTGCATTACATGACTAAGTGATTTTACATAAAATATTAACTTAATCCCTATCATTTCTAGGTTCGCAGACGCCAACACCTCGGTAAGCTGTGGACGGTGAGGTTTTTGTAGCGCCAGAAACGAGGTGAGTGTACTGTCTTCTCGCCAAATTATTCCTATATATATATATACATGATGAAAAATGGTTGTATTTAAATTAGATGCTTTTAAAAAAATTATGTGGTGATTTGACGATGTTGATTAGACGATATTATTGTGTGATGTTGATCCGTTTCAGCGGAGTGATGTGTATCCGCTTCGGCGGAGTGATGTTTATCTGCTTCGGCAGAGTGATGTTAGACGTTTGTACTGCACAGTGATTATCCGCTTCGGCGGAGTGATAGGTGTTCGTAGGAAGGCATATCTTACGGATGGTACGGTACCGTTGCAAACTCTCGATCGTGAGGTTAAAACGATCACTATGGCTAGCCAGTGTGTGTTGTGGTGGAGTGGTGGTTTGGGATGTAATGTTTTGTTTATATTGGGTGATTTATTATTTATTTCGGGTGATTGGTATGATATTTATACTGAATGGTTTTAAAAATGGAACTTATATATACTACTTCATTTTTACTGCATATATGATGCTTATGTTGAATCTATGTGTAAATGTTATTTTATCGAGAATGTATTATTATTAAATAAGAAAGATTTTATTAAGAAGGCAGTACACTCGCAAGTGAAATGACTAGGAGTCAATCCCCCACTGGCACGGGGTAGAGTCCGTCGATGGTATAGCAAAAAAAATAAATTCGGGAATTGCTGCCTGAGGCGAACCTAGGAGAGGTTCATCGTTGTTTTTTTTTTTTTTGTTGTTGTTATTAAAGGGAATTCAAGGACGGGTGTATCTTTGGTTAGAAAAAATGTTTATGACCTGTATTTTGATGTTTGTATAATTATGAATGCATACCGTCGCTATCTAGTTGGTTTGTCGCTTAGGTAATGTCGTGTCGACGTCACGCCGGCCCCATAGGTGACGGGTGTCCGTGGTGGGGTGTGACAGAAAATATCGAAATGGCGATAATAAATATTGAGACCATTCACATGAATAAATTCGATATCGTAAACTATAACGGAGAAATACTCATTAAATAGTAATATAGAATGCGGGGGATAGGACATTACAGAAATTAGGGTTGCATGACATAATTAGGTTGTTTTTACGCAAAATATTAATTTTGACCCTGTCACTAAATAGATTCGCGAGCACCGGAGGACCGGTAGAGAATAGGCAGTTAAAGTCTTCGAAAACGGATAATTAAGTGAGTGTATTATCTTCTTACAAAAATCTATTTTCATATATATATATATATATGATGGAATAGATGTATTTACTTAAAATTTGATGAATTTATAACTTATATGGATTAAATTGGCTTTGGAGATAGAGGTCGATGTTATTAATCCATTTAAAATATTTTTATTAAGAAGGCAGTACACTCGCAGGTGAAGCAGTTAGGAGTCGGTCTCCTACTGGCACTAGGTAGAGTCCTACAATGGAGTAATGTAGAGGGTTGAGATGAGCTGTCTGAGGCGAACCTGTGAGAGGTTCATAGTATTATATTTTGTTGTTATTATATTTGGGGGACGGGTGTGTCCCCATAATAAAGAATATGTATAGCCTATATAGATGATGGTTTATTGATGTATACATATTGTCGTTTAATAGATGGTTGGTTGTTTCGGTAATGTCGTGATGTCGTCACGCCAGCCCGGGATGTCGGGTGTCCGGGACGGGTCTTGACAATTTTGGTATCAGAGCCTAGGTTATAGGTTCTGTAGACTTGTCGGTTGTTGCGTCAGTGGAGGACCATGAGATAGGAAGACGTGTCAGTCGTCTAGTCAATAGAGGACATGAGATAGGGTGTTGATAGAAAAGTTTGGCACGTGGGTGATAGTTGTTTCATTACATGTGTTAGTGCATTGGCATCGTGTATAGTTGGTTGTCTTATTGGCAGTTAGTGGGTATGACGAAATCGTGTTATGGTTAGTTGGTGGATTTGAGCAATGTTTTGTTATTGGTAGTGGTAATAGGTGGATCACGATTGTGGGGGTATTAATAGTTGGAAATGTGAGATTTTAATTGAGAAACAACTATATGCGTGTTACGTGAGGATGAGATTAACTATCGGTAGCACCTAATAAGTTGTTGTTAAAATACTAGATAATACAGTAGAACACACTTAAGTTGGATCATGAAACGACATCCAGGATGAGTATAAATTTGATACTTAGTTCTAATTTGCTCAAAACCAGTAGACAAAGTTAGAAAATATTTAAGTTAGTAGTACGTTCTAGGTTAGCAGGCAGGCAGAGCAAAAGTATGTGGAATTAGTAAATACAACAAACGTAATAAAGAATGATGTGTAGAAGATAGTCGAGAAATTGTGAGTCTGTGATGATAGTAAGTGTGAATAACTGTAGTCCGTATCGTATGAATTGTCGGTGGATTGTTAGAAGAATAAGTTACCTTCCGAATCATAGAAAAGGTAAAATTTGTATTTTAGGAGATGTAATCATTACCCCCAATCATTTGATTTTTGGGCCAGGAGGTCAGAAGTTGTTAAACAAAGGTTATCCGGATCCTTTACGCAGGTGCTGGGCACCAGTCAAAACAAGTTCAAGAGGTGAATATTGTAGTAGTTAGGGATTTTCCCTATGTAGTTCCTAGAGGAATTATCGGGGTGTCAGTAAGCATGATTAATAATCGTAGTTGTTGTAAAATAAGTTCCATAATTTTAATGAATTAAACGTTAGGCTTATTAAGTTGGTTAAATATAATCGTGCTGATAAAATGTGGGAAATTGGGATTTTATTAAAAATAACCTTGGGACTTTAAAAAAAAATTGGTCTCCATTGCGTAGAAAAATGAGTGAATTAATTTTAAGTAGAAGATTGATTTTCACTTAGTAGTATTTAATAATTTTTCCTTCATAAAATCACTAATTTAGGTGGTTGTCGTTAGTACTACAATTTATTGAATACTGGAAATTCGAGTGAGATAATTTTACATGTAGGAAGTCTCTATAGAACAAGCCATGTGACGGCCTGGGAAACCGAGTCATTACAATAAATTAGACTGTTAACTCACGATTAAGTTAGATCAGGTGTTTCTCTTCAATAAGGTATTTCGGGTGTCATTCGTAAAGAAAAATGGGGGTATGTTGAAAATGAGTATTGGTAACCAATGATTGAATAAGGAGACGGTTCATAAAAATTGATGATTTGTTCGATCAACTGCGGAAGACCAGGGTGTTTTCCCAAATAGATTTTTGATTAGCATAACACCAGTTGGAGATCTGAGATAGTGATGTGGCGAAAAACAACGATCCGGTCGAGAATAGAAAATAGCATGCAGAGCATCTTCAGACTATGTTGCTGACGTTGCGAGAAAAGCAATTGTATGCCAAATTCAATAAATGTGTTTACTTAAAATTTGATGAATTTATAACTTATATGGATTAAATCGGTTTTGGAGATAAAGGTCGATGTTATTGATCCATTTAAAATATTTTATTAAGAAGGCAGTACACTCGCAGGTGAAGCAGTTAGAAGTCGGTCCCCTACTGGCGTTAGATAAAGTCCTACGATGGAGTCGTATAGAGGGTTGAGATGAGTTGTCTGAGGCGAACCTGTGAAAGGCTCATGGTATTATATTTTTTTGTTATTATATTTGGGGGACGGGTGTGTCCCCATAACAGAGAATATGTATAGCTTATATAGATAATGGTTTATTGATGTATGCATATTGTCGTTTAATAGATGGTTAGTTGTTTCGGTGATGTCGTCACGCCAGCCCGGGATGTCGAGTGTCCAGGACGGGTCTTGACATTGACAATATCTCTATCCAACCACAGAAGGTTGGAATGCCCAAAAGACCATGTCGCACGTCGAATAGCCAAGTTGATCGATCGGAACGATACTTCATTCAACAATCGTCTCAGGATTAAAGTGTTGCAACGCGGACATGAACTTGGCCAACTTCTGATACGATTCGTCCCAATCATCGAACAAGGTCTCGATGGCTTTAGATCTATCCAACCAAGCCTTTCAGTAGGAGATGGCAAATCCCCGAGACTCCTTTACGGAGGCAATGATAACTCTCATCTTCACTTCCGGATCATCTTCGACCTGTCCAAGTATAATGTTAGAAATAACACCCGAATCCAAGTTTTCATGATCTAAGGTCGTATGATTGTAGAAACACATGTATGTCCCATTGTACTGTGTAATCTGGAACATTTCGTGACTTTTTTTCAGAGTCACCCGCATCCTCCATTCGCAACCGTGTTAGCATTTAAGCGACCAAACTTTAGGATGCATCTCCACTACACAAATCTCTTTATTTTTCATAATATGATAATATTTCATGGCATTCTGAACATGTTTCTTGTCCTTAAATACCATGCTCGTACAAAATTCGTCCATTTTCAAGTTTTAGAAAATTTTCCGCAACTTTGGCTCATACTTTGCTATGTCATCATCATTACCCCAATCCAACTCATTATAAAATGAAGGAACCATATGCAACGGCAACTGTTCACTTCCTTGCCCACTCAGCTCGACGTCTATATCTTCATCTCCATCTCCATCATTCCCCTTTTCCTCTAACGCAACAACATCTTCGAAATCTGTATGTTCGTCGTTGTGGAAACTATTGACTGTAATTGGCCCATCCTCCATGTTCCCATCATACCTACCACAATTTTTGTCGTGCGGTGGACTAATTGGTGAATGATGGTGATGTGGAGCGATAGAACTGGTACTTGCATCATGGTTAATCACTGTATGGGGTTGATATTTTTCGGGAATGTAGGGAGATTGGTAAGTATAACTGGATTGAATACCTTGGCAATCGAACATAGGAATGTTATACGAAGAAAATTGTCCTGATAAGGTGGCAATATGAGGATTGAAACTCTGAATTAAAAATTGGGTAAAAGGACCAGGTTGGGAAGAAAATATTAGAGCGTGATCAAAAGCTCGCTCTACCTCGATATACACCTCAACACCAAGCAGTGAGGGCACCTTAAGAGGTAACTGAAGCACATGGTCTAATGTTGCGTCGTCACCGATTGAATACAACACATGTCTATAATTCCCAAGATCAATAGTAGCTATCGGCAACCTACACTTTAACTTTAAAGTTCTATCAACTCTATCATCAATAATATGAGGTCGTATCATCGCAATCAATTCGTTTAACGTAATCTCCCAACAAACATCCAACGATTTGAGCGCATACATACTATACGACACCTCAAACTCAGTTTCTTCCAATATTGTATCACCCCAATACAAATATAATGTAACGGTTTCCATTTCAAACAACTATAATATCACAAATCATAACGAAACAAAGACAATATTATTATCATTATCATTTAAAAAAATTGAATTCAACTACAAAATTCAACTATTTTAACATACAACTTTAGGTTAACTTTAGGTTGAAAGCAACTAACTTATTAAAAACACCCAAAATAAATTTTTTAATTGAAATCGAAAAATAAATTTGTAACTAAAACCAAAATTGAATAACAACGACATCTAAAACCGATCTACACAAATAAAAATCGAAATCTAATGTAATTAATTAATAAAAATCGAAACACCCTAAGCACAAGCACAAACACAAACATAAACACAAACACAAACCTAGATTTATATTTCAAAAAAAAAAAAAACACATATATATACACGGTAAAATTACACATATATACACACATATACACACAACACACATATGTATTACATTTCAAAAAATAATAAATAAATAAAAAAAAAAAAACGCACACACATATATATACACGGTAAAATTACACATATATACACAAAACACTATATGCACATATATACACACAACACACATAGGTATTACATTTCAAAAGCCAAAAAAAAAAAAAATACCTAGCAAACTGAAAACGGAGAAGAAGAGATACCGGCGGTCATGCGATGGAGGAGAGAACGGGCGAACAGATAGAAATCAAAATGAAAACAAAATGGGGTGGGGCTGGAGTTGGACAACGAAAAACGCATATCTGATATACGTTATGCGTTTTTTTTAAAATGCATATAAGATTTGCGGTTTTTAAAAAAACGCATATCTGACATGCGTTTTTTACCACCTTTTCCCACCAAATCTGGAATTTGCAGGCAACCATCTCTGAAATTTGTAGCGGCGTGCGGTGTTGCATGGGGAAGGAAAAATGCAAATCATATTTGCTTTTTTCGTCTACAATTTGGCCCCAGCTCAACGAAAAATATTTTTGGTCTTCCATATAACCGTTGTTCTTATTTGCATTTTTTTTTTAAAAAAAAAAAAACGCAGATGGGATCTGCGTTTTATCACCCTTACGTAAATAAGTTGATATATGCAAGTTTTCTGAATTTTGTTTTTGTTTTCTAATTATTAGGTAAAGAACTCCTCATATAAGTGTTGACAAGCTTAATTAAATTTTTTTTATACAATCAATTTCATATATAAAACGAGTTTAAAAATGATAAACATAATAAAGAGTTAAAGATAACAACTAGAAAATTTACAAGCCCATGGTTCTTGAACCTGAGTAAAACTACTACTAAATAAATTTTCATATGAATAGTTCACCAAATAATTTAAAAACAATTAAATAAAATAATTAATATATAAACAGTAACTAAATTACATAAGTAAAAAATGTTTAAATTTTAGAATAATTTTAAATTTCAAAAATTCCACAGCATGCACTCTTTAAATAATAAAATCAGCCGTAAAAGCTGATCTCAAAAGTAGGAAAAAAATAGAATTAAAAACATATTACATAAATAAACATTATTTAATTCTAAAAATAATTTAAAAATTTAAAAATCCTATATCAAGTACTCTTGAAATACCAAAAATATAACAATCATCATTGGATCTCGAAAAGAATACAACAAACTGAAAAAGCCCGATCATAAGGTGACATGTCAATCTAAAAATGAGAAATTTATTCATCATTTTTTATTTATTTATTTTTTCACATGAAATATAGGTTCGATTTATGTATGAAACTAGGGTTTTCTATATTTGTGTTTCATTTATTGGTTTAAATTTTTTATTAATATTGTCATTTTATTTTGTTTTTGTGGAATAATTCTACCTTCCTAATTTAGAGTAATTCCACCTTCCTATTTTAGATATTTGATCGAGCTTGTAATTGAGATAATTGGGGATATGATAGTTTGATTCTAGGGTTTCATGTCTAGAATCAAACTATATATATACACCTCTTGTATAGATGAATTGAATGAATGAAAATGATACAATTCAAGATAGCATCAGAGCTTAGTTGAATTTGATCAATTTCAAGAAAGAAAAAAAATTAATTACAAACCTTCTTCCTCAAGATTTCCGAATTGGGAGGAATATAGTGGTCATAACTGGCGTTTGGATAGCAAGAAAAGAATATCCCCAAATAAGGTTACTTTATTATTGACTTTTTCCTTTATTATTTGAGTTTTTCCATGCTGGTCAATTACATGGTTGATGTGGATCTTGAAATAAGGGCCCAAATAACGTGTGGTCTCTAATTGACCCTTATAATTTGTGAAAATCACATTTAGACCAAAAAATAGAAAAAAGGATGAGTGAAAAATTTTCTTCATACAGATGCACTCATTGCCATAAGACTTGTCATACCAAAAATTGTTGTTTTAAATTGGTGGGTTACCCAGAAGTTCGTCTCTACTGCAAATGGAACTTCAACCTCAGTTATTGGGGAAGGATCTTTGACTCTCACCAATACATTAAATTTAGAGTCTGTCTTAGTTATTCTATCTTTAGATTATAACCTTTTGTCAGTTTCTCAAATAACCACTATTTTATCTTGTATTGTCATTTTTTGGCCTGATTTTTGTGTGTTTAAGGACATCAAAATCAGAAAAACGATTGATCGTGGTACTAGAAAGGAGAAGCTGTATTACTTGGACTTGGAATCAAACAGTACCGAAAAACCTACGACAAGCCCTGGCAGTAGCTGGTTCTGAAAATAAAAACAGAAAAGAAATATGGTTACGGCATTGCCCTTTTGGGCATGCTTTCTTTGGATATCTCAAAAGATTATTTTCTAGCTTATTTACAGGAGTTAATATTTCTAGATTTTACTGTGAGACTTGGGAACTTGCAAAGAGCCATTGTGCTTCGTTTCCATTATGGTTAAATAAAAATTCACTTCCGTTTATGATTATTCATTCTGACGTCTGGGGTCCATCGAAGGTTAATACTTTGGGAGGGACACGTTGGTTTGTAATGTTTATTAATGATTGTACCGGGATGACATGGCTTTGCTTTGCGAAATCCAAAAGTAAAGTCAACTCTTTATTTTAAAAGTTTCATAAAAGGATTGAAACTCAGTACAACAGAAAGATTCAAGTTCTTCGTAGTGACAATGGTGGAGAATATCAGAGTACTGAATTTCAACATTATTTGGAAGCACAAGGAATGATCCATCAGACAACTTGCTCCACCACACATCAACAAAACGGGGTGGCCGAGCGAAAAAATAGACATTTGTTGGAGGTTGTTCGAGCGTTGCTAATTGAAGCCCATATGCCATTGTCTTATTAGGGATAAGCTTTAACTTCAATAACTTATTTAATCAATCGGATACCTTCTAGCACCCTCAATTTCAAAATACCATTCCAAACTCTAAATGATGGGATTATGGCTCCACCTGTCTCAAGTGTACCTCCTTATGTCTTTAGATGTATGGTGTTTATATATCTACACAAGTATCAACGCACCAAGTTAACTCCTCAAGCATTGAGATGTGTTTTTGTTGGGTATGCTACTCATCAAAAATTATATCAGTGTTATCATCCTCCAACACGCCGATTATTTATAATGATGGATGTTGTTTTCCATGAAGATACAATGTACTTCTCCGAACCTGAATTTCAGGAAAAGTACCAAAAGAAAATTCAAAGTCTAAATTATGATAATTAAGATGGGGGTAACTTGGAGATAATTGATGTGCCATTAGATTCCAATGGTAATGACTCATAGACTGGAGTAAATGAAAAAATAAGTAAATTGGAGATAAGTAGTATGAGATTAGATCAAAAAAGTTATGAGCAACAAATAACTGAAGATGTGGACCATGCTCCAACTTAGCCAGAAACTGAGGTTCTAGAAAATGTAGCTCCATCCCCAGTCAACATATCACACCAATTGTTTACTGAAGATGTTCCCGAGCCACACAGAAGACAGTTACCACAACGCCACACAAGAGGTATTCCTAAATCCACATATGAACTTAAGTTCTCTAGTAAAGTAAAATACCCCACGAGTCATTATGTGTCCAACCATTGTTTGTCAGAATCAAATATGTCATTTATGAATCAATTATCTGTTGTATCTATTCCTAACATTGTATAGAAGGCCTTATATAATCCCAGGGGAAAGCAGCTATGAACGAGAAGATGAAATCTTTGCAAAAGAATGAAACATGGGAACTAGTTGATCTTCCACCAGGAAAGAAACCAGTTGGATGTCAGTGGATCTACAACGTGAAGTACAAGGCTAATGGCACAATTGAGTGCTTTAAAGCAAGATTGGTAACAAAATGATACACTCAAACCTACGGGATTGACTACACAGAAATATTTGCGCCTGTAGCCAAAATCAACACAATTCGTGTTCTGTTGTCCTTAGCTACCAACTTGGATTGGCCTTTACAGCAATTTGATATGAAGAATGCCTTTTTGCATGGTGAACTATCTAAAGAAATTTACATGGATCTCCCACCAAGATGTATGATACCCGAAAAACACAGCCAAAAGGTTTGCAAATTAAAAAAATTATTGTATTGGCTGAAACAGTCTCCTAAAGTATGGTTTAGAAGGTTTACAAAATCTATGATAGCCTTTGGCTACCATCAAAGCAACTCAGATCACACTATTTTCCTAAAAAAACGAGCATGGTAAGATAAGTGCACTCATTGTATATGTGGATAATATGGTGGTTACAAGGAATAATCCTAATGAAATGAAAGCCTTACAAGATTACTTGTCCAAAGAATTTGAAATGAAAGATCTAGGCCCTCTGAAATATTTTCTTGGTATTGAAGTATCCCGATCTAACAAAGGGATAGTTTTATCTCAAAGAAAATATACCCTAGATCTATTACGAGAGACTGGTATGTCAGCATGTCAACCTATTGATACACCAGTAGAAGAAGGTCTAAAGCTATGTGTTGAGCCTAACTAGGTACCGGTTGACAAAGGAAGATACCAAAGACTGGTAGGGAGATTGTTGTACTTATCTCATACCAAACCAGATCTGACTTATGCCTTAAGTATTATCAGCTAATTTATGCATAATCCCAGAGAACAACACATGAATGCAGTTATTCGCATTTTGAGGTACCTAAAGTCTACTCTAGGAAAATGAGTATTATTCACTAAAAACATAGACCATTGAAGCATAAATGCCTATACTGATGCTGATTGGGCTGGTGATGTGAGTGATAGACAATCTACTTCTGGATACTTTACCTTTCTAGGAGGTAACCTTGTGTCATGGAAAAGCAAGAAGCAAAATGTTGTAGCCCGCTCAAATGCAAAAGCTGAATTCAGAGGTTTAGCAAATGTACTGTATGAAACATTATGGCTAAGACTCCTTTTGCGGAATTTGGGTTATCTACCCGAACAACCTATTCGATTGTTCTATGGCAATAAAGCAGCATGTGACATCGCGCATAATCCGTTTCAACATGATTGCACAAAACACGTCAAGGTCGATAGATTTTTTATCAAAGAAAAGTTAGACGGAAAGATTGTGGAATTGCCTAAGATTCGATTAGGGGATCAGTTGGCTGACATCCTCACCAAAGCAGTCTCAAATTGGGTATTCTTAAAGTTTTTAGATAAGTTGGGCATGTGGGACATCCATGCACTAACTTGAGGGGGAGTGTTGAATAATTATACCTTCCTAATTTAGAGTAATTATACATTCCTATTTTAGATATTTGATTGAGATTGTAATTGAGATAATTAGGGATATGATAGCTTGATTCTAGGGTTTCATGTCTAGAATCAAGCTATATATATACACCTCTTGTATTAATGAATTGAATGAATGAAAATGATATAATTCAAAAGTTTTAAGAGATTGGTAAATGATATTATTGAACATCATAGCATGAAATAAAACAATTTATCTTTTATAGGTAAATATATATTTGGAATTAGGACACCCTATTAAAATATATAAATTATGAACTATGTCATATTTCTTGGGATTTCATGTATTAGTAACTTAGTAGTGAAATCTGAAATGATGATGTATGTTGAATATTATTTCATGGAATTTTTACGGACTCATATTGTATTGTGAAAAAAAAAATCCATGTATATGTAAAAAAAAATAAAAAAATAAAAAATTGAAAGAAACAACTCATGAGTTGTTGAATCTCTACAATTAAACAATCAAATATTAACTCTATCATTTTATTCCACCCAAATCTCTTCATTTAATTCTCCTTAATTTCTCTCTCTTTTAGCATTTTATTTTGTTTAAATGAGTTTTAAGCATTATTTATCATTAATATAATAATTTTAGTGAATTTAATTTTTAATTATTATTACTATTGTGGGTTCAAAGAATTTTAAAAAAATTCTTATATTTGAAATAGTAAATTTTTCATTTAAATAAAAGATAATTTTTTATAATAAATAACAAAAAAATTATGAATGACTCACTTACTAGATTTTTCATTTCAAAAAAGAAAAGAAAAATCTTCATATTTTTATATTATTCGTTTCTCATATAAATGTTGACAAGAGTAATTAAAAGAATATATTTTTATGCAACTAATTTTATATCATATCATACAAGAAAAAACCTAAAAGCGGACGCTCAAGCCTTCAAATAAATGAGAGTTCTTCAACATTGTTTTCCTTATTTCTTAAGATTTTGAGTATATTTAAATTATTAAAAGTATGTTTTAATTAATTTTATTGTTATTATTCCACTAATAAAATTGAGTTTTAATTATTCATTGTCTCTTCCTCTTCCTTTTATAACATCCCAACTTTTTGAGAGTCCACTAACACTATTTTCCTTCTTTATCAATATTTTGAGTATATTTAAATTATTAAGCATATTTGTTGATTAATTTTATGTTAAATAATTTGAACACACACATTTCTTCTAAATTAAAGTTATGTTAAACTAAAATTTCATCATTTAATCAAATATTAAACAAAACTTTTAATTTCAACACCCAAAAGTAAAATATTCATAATACTAATTGAAAACAAATATTACAAAATAGAAAACAAAAATCAAACACTACAAAATAATACATAATTCACCTACCAAAATAAAATAAAACAAAAAAACAATACAAACCCCACTAATTAATATAGAATATTTTATCAAAAACAACAAATATAAAATTATATTTAAATAATCAAATAAAATACATGTGAAAATTATTTCAAAAAGCGCGGGTCTAAAATTAGTTGATGTTAAATATACGTGAAAGACAAAAGCTTCAAAATAACCACAATTGAGATTTGTCATTTTTTCTCATCTCCTTACTCCCACCAAAATCAAGGGCCAAGATTAATCTCTTACATATATTAGTTGTATTCATTGTAATAATTATCCAAGTAGTTTATTAATTTTTCTTTCAATTCAAAATGTCTATTTTTTTAAATAAATATGACATATAAATTTGGTCAAAAAAGTTGTGTTTTCTCTTCTTCTTTTTTTCCCTCTTTTATTGTGACTTTTTTTTCTTTTTTTTTTTTTTACTGATATTAATAATTTTTTTAATAATAATATTTACTAACCACTACAAATTGAGAGCTATTATATTGCTCAAAAACTAACCTTAAATAAAATTGTTATTCAAACACACATTAACAAGTTAAAAAATTATATATATCCTCTTGGAACTTAATAGTTAATTTTTTTTTGTTCTTTATTGCTTTATTTTTAGGTGTGAAAATAAATGAGAGTGATGTAAAGTTATTTTTTTTTCCCTAAATGTATTATTTCTTGTTTTAAAAAATTTATTAAACATGAAATTAAAAAAAAAAAAAAAAAACCACTCTTAATGTTAACAGTCAAATTTTAAATACTACTGATATAAATTTTTAAAAATTTGCACGTTGTGCGAGTCTAAACCTAATTTACTTTATTAAAATTGAATAAATAACACTCAAAATTAGATAAAATCAACAGTTTAAATATAATCCAACATCATATTATATATACTAAAAGCAGAAGCCAATAGTGGAGAATGGACGAGGGCCAAGGACAAACATTTATCTGTTTTCTCAGGATTTGTGGGGCATAAAAATGAGGTAATAATATATTAAATTTTTTATTATAACCTTCCTACCCCACTTTATAGACTCATTTGATGACTTTCCCAACCCATCTCATTTCTCTCAACCGTCATCGAAATCATCCTGTCATCTTCACCATCACTCGATTCGCACATCTTTCTCTCTACCTCATGGTTGCTATGACATCGTTGTCCTTCACCATAGTTGTTTCACCTTGCCTCTTTTTCGCTCGTACCACCAGCGATAAACCTAGGGCCCCAAGTCAATTCAATCCGCCACCGCTACAATCTTGTCATGATCGCTTACCTGCTTACAAGCCTGATCTTGGTTTGAATTTATCTATATTTGGGTTTGATTTCTCGATCTTGTTTTTATTTGGTTTTGGGGATCTAGGGTAGAGGTAGTGATTGGGCCCGAGAGTTTCGTCACAGACTCTGTTTCTGCTTCGGTTTTCTCGCCCCATTCGTCGACGATAGCAGGTGCGGTAGACGAGAATCGATCGATGGTTCGTATTCGGTAGGGGAAATTAAGGGTTTCGACTGGAGACGGTCAGGGAGGGTGCCGGAGAAATTGAAAGATAAGAAACAGGTAGAGGTAAGATAGAGAGAGTGAGATTTGAAGAGGAAGAAATGGAACTCTGTGGTGGCGGATATAGGGTTGTTGGAGAGAAGGCATGACCATGAAGGTTGGGAGGTGAGGAAGACAAACATTTTTCCGGTGGAATTTATCGGTAGTTTTGAGGCTGAGGCGATCGTCGAGGTGGTGGCGAATAATTTGGTCCTTTTCTGCAAATTTGCTGAGGCGACCGTCGAGGTGGTGGCGAATAATTTGATCATTTTCTGCAGATTTCCTATGTGTTGGTTCTTTGTTATAATTTTCTTTTACCACATTATAATTTATTCTTATTCTCTTTTAACCCCTTTATTTTAAATTTTACAAACCAGCCCCTTCTACTATGGTATATATTATGGACCATGAAAGTTTATTTTATCCAAAAATACAAAATAACTTTATTTCTTTATTTTGAAATTTAGATTCAATATTTAATGGTAAAACTAACAAATTCTGTTAAGTTAAAAAAAAAATTAATTTATTATAAGTAGAGTGGACAAATTGAAAAAATCGACGTTTAACGGGATGAAAATTAATTGTTATTATCTTTTTAAATTCTTGATTGAACCAAAAAGTGAGAATTTTTTTTTTTTAAGGTAGCGCACATATGTATTACTTTTTTTAAGTCCAAAATTTCTAATCAAACAACTTTATTTTTTTTTATATATTTTTTTTTTTATGTGAGAGAAAAAAAACACTTTTATTTTGCTTAAATCCCCTCCAAAATTTTAATTACCATATGATACGTATAAAACACTCGCTCTTACCTGACCTACATATAAACCCCAAACGGGTCGGGTTTGACCTTTTAGTTTCCGATCTGAAGTCAGGTAAACCCGTTTACCTAATGGGTTGAGGTAGTATAAGCTTATTTCTCTCATACTTGTATAAATAGGTACATGGGCTGCCATTGCATAAGGCCCATATTTGGGTGTACATAAACCCAATATGTTAATAACCCCAAATAGAAAGACAATTTTCCCCCTATCTAAGTGGTGTAGGCCCACGGTTATAATTCATGGACTCTATCTGAATTGACTGTAACAATCCATGAGAAATGGAATTCGTTACAGATATTCACCCTTTCTAAATTGACTGTAATGGTCCATGGAATCCGTTACAGATATTCTTGGTAATTATGGAGATAATGGTAATGATATGTAACGGCATAATCTCTTCATAGTTGGATGATCACCCTATAAAAAGGGATAGAAGATAATTGGTGATTTATTCTGAATTTAGCCTGCATTTATTCTGATCATTTTCAGATTAACTTATTCTCACGCCGGAGGTTCTTTGGCTGACATCACACCGGTGTCCTCTATTAGAACTTAAGGTTTTGCAGGTCTCAGAAGAAGATTATTGGTTTTTCTAGTACATGAAGAGATTGGCACGTATCAGAGAATTTTTGGTAGCATCATTTGGCGTCGTCTGTGGGAAATAGATAAATCCTTACATTGCAGATATGAGGCATTTGCGAGTTAGGGCACCAGCAACAAGTCAGGTTAATAGTTTACCACCATCAAATCTAGATGTACCTGAGGAGCAACGTTGAGAAACTCCATATGAGCCGCCATCTGTTGCGGTAAATATGGATGCAAAGATAGACACTCTCAATGCAAAAATGGCCGAGATGGTCGAAACTATCAAGCATTTGGCCAGTGTGATCGTTGACGGCAGATCGCGGTTCAACTCGGGAAACTATGAGGACATGAATGAGGTGGAATCACCACGATATGCTGAACCACAATCTTATGAGAAACGACATGCTCATGGAGAGGCCAACCATCAATCAAAACGAAGGACCAACATGCAGACTGAGACTGCTGGTTCACATCGGCAGGTTAGAAGTTAAGTAGAGAAAACTCAACCTCTGGACAAACTAGACACCTTGTTGAGGGGAACTGAGATGCCCTTCTCCCCAAATATATTGGTTGTCCCACTCTTTGAAAAGTTCGATCCAACGAAATTTGAAAAGTACGATTGGAGAGTTGATCAGGTGGACCATATCCGCCAGTTTAGACATATCATGAATTTGTATAATTCCAGTGATACTACTCTCTGCTGAGCTTTTGCGACAACTTTGAAAGGGTTGCCTCTTGAATGGTTGTATACGCTTCCGGCAAACTCGATAACAACATTTAATGAGTTTGGAAAGATGTTTATCAATCGCTTCATAACCTGTCAAAGGTTAATAAAAGGACCAGATTTTCTGCTAGCTCTCTGTCAAGAAAAAAAAAAAAAGTTTTGCTCCAATATATGAGTCGGTTTAATGAAAAACTAACCTGTTTTGAAGGTTGTGATACAAACCTAGTCATCAACGCTTTTACATCTGGATTGTGACCTGGTCGATTTCAAGATTCTCTGACCAAAAAATGCCCTCGAAGTATGGCGAGTTGATGGAGAAATCTAAGCCCCACATAAAGCTAAAAGATGTGAAGTTGGCTAGAGAAGGAAGAGGGTCATTATTTGATCATCACAAACAAAACGAGAAAGACTTTGGTAAGGCTAAAGCTGGCATACCTAATAGTCGTAAAGACCGAACAAAGAATTCTAGTTCCAAGCTAGAAGGTCGTTAGGAGCTAGGCTTTCCTGAATTACGCATGCCGATCTCGTGAATCTTGCAGGAGATTCATACGTATGATATAATTCGTTGGCTTCCTAGATAGAATACTAAGTCAACTCGAAAAAATCACTCTAAGTTTTGCGATTTTCACAAGGATTATGGCCATAACACTGATGACTGTTGAGAGCTTCAAAAAGAAATCAGACAGCTTGCAGACTTGGGATAGTTGCGGGATTATATGTAAGATTGCTCTAGGGACAGAAAGAGACCCAGGAATGATAATCAACGTGAAGAGCATCGAGAAAAAGAACGGAAGGAAGAGCATCCCAAAGAAAATAGGGAAGTGATCTTCATGATAAACTCGGTTGGACCTAGTTCTAGGGAGTCCAATCGTGCACGAAAGAAAAAAGTATATGAAGCGATGATGGAGCGTTGATGGTGAATCATTAGCGGTGGTATCAAAGCCGGGACTTGTCATCACTTTCTCTGAAGATGATTGTAGAGGGATTGTTCATCCCCATGAAGATGATTTAGTCATTTCATTATGAATCTCGAGTTTTCAGGTATAGTGAATTTTGATTGGTAGTGGAAGCTCAACAAATATTATTTTTGTCAATACTCTAAAACAGGTGCACGTGCCGAGATCTGATGTAAGCTCAACACAGACTGTTATAGTGGGATTTAATGGAGAGCTTACTTTCTCTTGTGGCAAAATTACTTTGTCAGTCATCTCCAATAATGAGGAGTAGGGGTATACGATGGCTACGGAGTTTATGGTGATAGACTCAATGTCACCATACAATGTCATTTTGGGCCGACCATAGTTGCATGCAATAAGAACTGTTGCATCAATATATCATCAGTGTGTGAAGTATGCTAGAGGAGATTCAGTGGCTGTCATTAGAGGAGATCAGGCTTCCTCAAGACAGTGTTTTGCCATAGCTATGAAGGGTAACAACCCTTCTTTATAACAATTAAAGAAAGTTCATGAAGCAGGTCAGCTAGTAAACTCAACAGAAGAGATTGATGACTTTAGAGAACATGCCAGTGTGATTTAACCTACTGAGCAGGTTAAGCAAATAACTTTCAATAACGGAGCTCAGAAGCTTATGATTGGCAAATCATTAAACCAGACTGAGGAAACTGAGATCAGAGAACTGCTTCAAATGAACTTGGATATTTTTGCTTGGACACCATCTGACATGAAAGGGATAAGTCCCAACGTAGCAGTCCATCGTTTGGATATCAGTATATCATATCCACCAGTTCGGCAAAAATGGAGAACGTTCAATCTGGAAAAAGAACAGGTAATTGAAGTTGAGGTAAATAAATTGCTTACCATTAGTCACATAAGGGAAGTAACATACCCTAGATGGTTGGCTAATCCCGTTCTTGTTAAAAAGAAGAATGAAAAATAGAGAATGTGCGTAGATTTTACAAACCTGAATCAAGCATGTCCTAAAGATTGTTACCCTATGCCGAGGATTGATCAGATGGTTGATGCTACGGCCGGGCACCAACGCTTATCCATGATGGATGCTTATTCGGGTTACAACCAAATCCGTATGGAGCAGCAGGATGAAGAAGGGACGTCATTTATCACGCCAAAAGGTACTTATTGTTATAAAGTAATGCCTTTTGGTTTGCGAAATGCAGGTGCTACTTATCAGCGGTTGGTAAATCGCATGTTCCGAGATCAAATTGGGACTACCATGGAGGTTTATATCGATGATATATTGGTCAAAATTTCCGAGCAAATTGATCACCTCTCTCATTTAGCCGAAGCCTTTTCTATTATAAGAAAGTACGATATGAAGTTGAATCTTGAAAAGTGTACTTTTGGGGTTACTTCTGGTAAATTTTTGGGGTTCGTTGTTAATCAGCTGAGCATCACGGTAGACTCGAGACAAATAGAAGCTGTAAAAAATCTAAAGTCCCCGTCATCTATTCGAGAAGTCCAGGTGTTGACTGGAAGGTTGACAGTATTAAATAGATTCATTTCAAAGTTTACTAATAGGTGTGCTCTCTTTTTTAAAATTTTGAGGAAAAATAAAATATTTCAGTGGGATGATGACTGTGAACATGCTTTCCAATCCATAAAAGATTATTTGGGCTCAGTGGAGACATTGGCCAAAGTGCACCCCGGAGAAGAACTGAAGCTATATTTGGCAGTAACCCCTGTAGCAGTAAGTGCTGCATTGGTTCAAGAACTCGCAGGAGGGCAAAATCCGGTCTATTATGTCATCAAATCTTTGGTTTCTGCTAAAACCCATTATACAGAGTTGGAAAAACTGGCATTAGCTTTGGTAATTGGTGCTCGGAAGCTTCGGCCTTATTTTCAAGTTCATGTAATAACAGTAGAGACCTCATACCCACTCAGGGCGGTAATGCACAGACCAGAAGCATCTGGGCATCTGATGAAGTGGACTGTTGAGTTGGGAGAATTTTTTATCCAATATAAACCTAGGACAACGATTAAAGGTCAAGCATTGGTTGATTTCATTGTTGAATTCACTCTGCCTTTAAACGAGGAAACGACATCCTATTCCACTGCCCAGTAGAACATATGGGTTAATAGAGATTCGAACATGAAAGGATGTGGTGTGGGAGTTGTCATACAAACTCCTGGGGGAGATCAACTTGAAAAATCCATTCAGTTATGTTTCCAAGCTTCCAACAATGAATCAGAGTATGAAGCAGTAGTTCTCGGCCTAACTCTTGCCAATGAGTTAGGAGCTTAACATCTAGTTGTGAAATTCAATTCTCAAGTGGTGATCAATTAGATCAACGACTTATTTCTTATAAACGGAGACAAGTTACGTCTCTACGTAGAGAAAGTAAAGGAATTTGTTTTCCATTTTTAGAGTTGTAAGTTTGAAGCTCTTCCAAGAACTGAAAACGCTAAGGTTGATGCTTTGTCTATGCTCGCTTCAACTCTTGAGCCAGATCAACGGTCTAAACTAGTTGAATTTCTCGATCACCCATCAATCATTCCAACATCTCAGAGTGCTTACATAGGCCAAGTGGATGAGGAAGTTGATTGGAGGACTCCTATAATTCGGTATCTGAAGGAATGAACCATACCAGACGATAGAGATAATGCAAGGAGAACCGTTTATAAGTCTTCAAGGTATCTATTATTTGTTGGCATACTTTATAGATGATCTTTCTCACAGCCTTTGTTGTTATGTTTGGGACCAAAAGAGACAAGCTACGCTCTATAAGAGATACATGAAGGTGTGTGTGGAAATCATTAGGGAGGGAGATCCCTGGCTCATAAAGCAATGAAAGTGGGGTATTATTGGCCAACCATGCGTGCTGATGCAGCAGAATATGTACAAAAGTACGACAAGTACCAATGATTTTCAAATGATATCAGAGTCCCAACTCAACCACAAATGCCGATCACTAGTCTTTAGCCATTTGCTGAATGGAAAATGGATGTTTTAGGTCCATTCATGCCAGCTCCTGGAAATAAAAGATATTTATTGGTAGTGATTGATTATTTCATCAAATGGGTTGAAGCAGAAGTTTTTGTAACAGTGGGAGAGAATAAAATAAAGAATTTCTTGTGGAAACAAATTATTTGCCATTTCGGTATTCCAGCCGTTCTTATCTCTGATAATGGGATGCCTTTCATTGGGGGTAAGGTTGGCTGGATGTGTAACGAGCTCCAGATACAACATCGGACATCCAGTCCGGCGTATCCCGAAGCAAATGGACAAGCAGAGGTAACTCACCGTTCTATTAAAGAGGCGCTCAAGAAACGCCTGGATGATGCTAAAGGTAAATGGGTGGAGGAACTTCCTGGAGTTTTATGGGCTTATCGCACCACCTCGATATCTTCAACTGGAGATACACCCTTCTCTTTAACCTATGGAACTAAAGTTGTCGTTCCAGCTGAGATTGGGGTGCCAACCAAACGAGTTGCCATGGCCAGTTTGGAGGAGAATGAAGGTCACATATGAGAAGAACTGGATCAATTGGAGGAGAAGCATGAGAAGGTGTTAATGTGTAGAGCAGCATATAAGGCCAAAATGGTGCGCAGGTTTAACTACGCAATTCATCCAAGAAATTTCGTTGTTGGGGACCTAGTACTTCGATGGGTAATGCCGCACTGACCAGAAGCACACCTAGGAAAGCTTGCTCCAAATTGGAAAGGTCCTTATCGTGTCACCAAAGTTAATAGGCCAGGAACTTATTGGCTTAAAGATCTTGAAGGAGTAGCTGTTCCAAGACCATAGAATATCTCCCATTTGCGAAAGTATTTTGTATGATTCCCTTGTCTTCAGTCTTTAATTTTGAAATTATTTGTTTTCTTTTCTTGGCTTCATTAATGCTATTTTTAATAATAAAAAAAAAAAAAAAAAAAAAAAGGAAAAAAAAAAAAAAAAAACATACACTTTTGATTTCACATAAATTGTGATTTAAGTTGTTTAACTGAGCACATCAGCTCAGCACTTAACTAGGCACCTCAGCTAAGCAAATAACTGAGTTCACTAACTCAGTATTTAATTGAGCACATCAGCTCAGCACTTAACCGGGCATCTCAGCTCAGAAAGCAAACTGAGTTCGCTAACTCAGCACTTAACTGAGCATATCAGCTCAACATTTAACTAGGCACCTCAGCCCCGCAAATAACTGAGTTCTTAAACTCAGAACTTAACTGAGCAAATCAGCTCAGCACTTAACTCGACACCTCAGCCCAGCATATAACTAAGTTCTTAAACTCAGAACTTAACTGAGCACATTAGCTCAACACTTAACTGGGCACCTAAGCTCAGAAAACAACTGAATTCGCTACCTCATAACTTAACTAAGCACTTTACCTCAGCACTTAATTGGGCACCTCAACCCAGCAAACAACTGAGTTCGCTAACTCAGAACTTAACTGAGTACTTTAGCTCAGCACTTAACTGGGCACCTTAGCCCAACAAATAACTAAGTTCGCTAACGCAGAACTTAACTGAACATATTAGCTTAGCACTTGACTGGGCACCTCAACCCAGCAGATAACTAGGTTCGTCAACTCAGAGTTTCACTAAGCTTTTGAGCTCAGCAATCTACTGGGCACATCAGCTCGGCAAATAACTGAGTTCGTTAAACTCAGAATTTAATTAAGCTTTCAAGCTCAGCCATCAGCTAGGCACATCAACCCAGCATATAACTAAGATTCATAAACTCAGTATTAATCGGAGTTGTTAAACTCAGGCTATCAACTGGGTTCATTAACTCGTCTATTACTTTCCTATGACGGTAATTATTCCAGAGTGTGTTCTTCCATGTTTGTTCAGTGACTCAGATCAATTGACTTGCTTTAGTTACAGAAGGAGGGCAGACAAAGGTTTCGAATAGCATCAACAACATTGAAGAGTATCAACAATATCAAAAAGCCCAAACAGGAAAACCTATTCATATTAATAATATTAATCACTACAAAGGTTTTTTTTTTTTTTTTGCTTACAAGAAAAAAAAAAAAAAAAACTTTGTTCAGGACTGATTTAGGAGAAGTCAATTCGACTTTGCAGACATTGGAGAATCCAAGTCCTCTGAATCTGAATTGGAAAGAACAGATTCATGCTCTTCATATTGGTTGAGTTTTTGGTTTAGTTCATGAATCTTAGCCATCTTCTCCTTATTTTTCTTTAGGAGTGCATCCCTCTTTGCTTTCATGGCATTAGCAAAGAGCTTCTGATAATTGAAGTCTGCAGCCAAATCCTTTTTACCCTTTCTAGCTTCTTTCAAATCATCCTTCGCTTTGAGATAACGCGAGACAGCTAAAAAATGGGCCAATTCCATGGCAGCAAATGTGGCGGAAGCCTCCTCCATTGCGCATAAACGTGGGTATTCATCTGAGGCATTCATGACTGTTTACATTAGTGTTCAGAATTTCACGCCAAGTTCTATCTCTTTGCTCCTCTTCGTTTGAATTTTTGCATAGGCAGAAGGATTGTTAATCCATGAATTGGAGCCCATGACTGTCAGGCGCTTTTTTTTTTTCTCAAGGAATTGATGTGTTTGCAAGAAAAGGATTTCTTGATGATTTGAAGGTTTAGAAGAATTTATTTAAAGGAATGAAGAAGATAGATGAAGTGGTTTTTTTTTTTTTTTAAAAAAAAAAAAAAAAAAAAAAAGGGCACATTAAATAAAGAAGTAACATGCGTTGATAAAAACAAGTCGTAATCATCACAAAAAAAGTTCTTGGAAACTGTAACGACGGTGGTTGTTCAGTTACAGGTCATAATGAATAAAGTTATGATCATTAATCAAATTCATTACAAGTTCCAAGAAGGAGATTAGCAGCAATAAGCTCAGCTAAGATTTCAGCCGATGTTGTTGGAATCTTAAGCACGTGCTGAATTCTTTAATGGTACTTCAGCTGCTGAACTGGGTTCTGGTTGCTATTCTACTGCTTCTTCTGTCTCTTTATCAAGTTCCAAGAAAGAGAGATCAGCATCAGGAAACTCTTCAGACACTATATTCTGGCAGAGAGCAAAGCCGACCTTCTGGAGTCTTTTTTATTCTTTTTTTAAGGCCGACCATAGATCATAAATTTCTTTGTTATTCTTCTCTTTTGTGGTCAGCAGTTTGGCAAATAATTGTTCTTTTTCAGCCCAAAGTTTTTGAAGAGCGATCTCATCCTTCTGGGACTTGTCATAGCATTTTTGGAGGGCAACATCTTTTTCTTTGATTTCAGCATCCTTCTGGTCAATTATTAAGCGGGCTGAGGCAACTTCTTCTGAAAGGTTGATGGATTCTTCTCTGAGAGTAATGTATTCTGCTCTGATTGAGGTAATTACTACTCTCATATCTCTGTTCTCATAACAGAAAAGTGCATTACAATTTTGGAAAGCTTTCCTTTGTTCATTGGCGGACTGCAGTTCGGTCTTAAACTGTTCTTGAGAAGACCTGGATAAGGCAAGATCCGTAGCAATCTTCAATTTTTCAACTTCTAGTTCTTGAACCTTTACCTCAACCTTGCTGAGTTCAGTCATCTGATGCATTAATTGTGCATCTAATTCATTGTCATCCTCAGCACAATTAACCAGAGCGGATGATATGTGCATACATTGTTATGATCAGAATATTAACCAATAAGATCAATTAAGATATTGGTTTAACATTGGAAGATAAATTAAAATAATGCCAGTACCTAAAGAAGAACGCAGATCACCGATCGAAAAATCTCAGGCTTATTTTTTCCCTCAATTCTTTTTTTGTCTCTCTCCCATGATTGCTCATACAGGAATTTAATTGCATCGTCAAATATAGCATGCCGACCTGTGACAGAGGGGCTAACTTCGTTAATCAGCTGGCACATTTGGCGTTTAGTTATCCCCCGACCACTCGCAATTTTCTGGCTGGCAGAAGGAGCTGGAGAGGGTTGATGACTAGTTGGAGCAGGATCAGCAGTATAGAGATTAGCAGTAGGAGGATCAGTAATGGGCGGATCAACAGTTGGGACATCAGGTGACTGAGAAAGCGACGCTGACTTGGAAGTGGCAGCTGGTTCATTGCGAGCTGTTTCATTTATTGGAGCTGGGGTTAGAATTGTGACAGAAATAACACCCAATCTGCGGATAATAAGAGGTTGGCAATCTTTATCTGATATTGTTACTTCAGTTGCAGTTGAAGGATTGGCATGACAGACAGCTGAGCTTCCAGCGATGTTGCGAAGAGGTTGAGTTGATGCTTTATCATTTTTCTTGGCAAGCCTTTTTTCGGGCCTTGTCATTTTTCGGGTTTTGATCTGAGATTCAGCTAATTCTTGCATCCGTGTGGGATCCATTGCTGGTCTGATGAACTACCGATATGTTAGTTCTCTGTAGAAGCGTTCTTTAAGAATTAGGATTTTTTCTAAGTCCTTTTTAACTCTTGTAGTCAGTCCAAGACTCCGACAAGCGCTGTCACCTGCATTTGATAAATCAAAAGACATAAGTACAAACTTACCTCAGCATAATTTTTTTTTTTTAAAAAAAAAAAACTATTGAGTATATTATTACTTGGGGAGCTGAAGCGTCTTGGCACCATAGAAGGCTGTCCCATTTCTTCAGGAGAGAATTCCCAATTTCTGAAAAAGAAGAGAAACCATGGTTGCTAGTCCCTGAGCTTAACTGGAAGGTCTATAAGAAATGTAAATTTCTTGGGTATTGAAAGGTAATGCCTATCTATTTTGGCGAGGTATTTTAAATGGCTAATGCTTCTGATCATATCAACGGTAAGGGATACGTTATTTTGTCTAGCCAGAGCTATGGCTCCCATTATATGATGAAAACTATTTGGGGTTATTTGCGATGGTGTAATTTCCATCTGACGAAACAAATGTCGGAGGAACGAGGAGAAAAGGAGAGTGAGACCATATTCGAACATCCACAGATAAAGGCAAATTTCATTTTCTCTCGCATTTTGAGGACGCTCGTCTTCAGATGGAACCCTAATCGATATAGAAGAAGGAATATTATATTGTGCCCTAAATGCAGATAGCCATTATGTTTGAAACTTACTGGCTCCTAGGTCTATATTCGGGCTAGAATGTGAATGAGTTTGAGCAGTTGTTTCGATGGAGTTCACTGACTGATCTGATGCCATCTTGAATAATAACTAGCAATCTAGACTGCTAAGGGGAATGTTGAAGGTATGAGAGGAAAAACTTACTTGGAAATAGTGATCTTTCGTTTCTCTTCGTCTGAATCGTCGCGAAAGTCAAGAGGGAAACTGATACGTATAAAACCCTCGCTCTTGCCTGACCTATATATGAACCCCAAACGGGTCGGGTTTAACCTTTTGGTTTCCGATCTGAAGTTAGGTAAACCCATTTACCTAATGGGCTGAAGTAGTATAAGCTCATTTCTCTCATACTTGTATAAATAAGTACATGGGTTGCCATTGCATAAGGCCCATATTTGGGTGTACATAAACCCAGTAGGTTAATAGCCCCAAATAGAAAGATAGTCTTCCCCTATCTAAGTGGTATAGGCCCACGGTTATAATTCATAGACTCTATCTGAATTGACTGTAACAGTCCATGATAAATGAAAGTTGTTATAGATATTCATCCTTTCCAAATTGACTGTAACGGTCCATGAGAAATGGAATCCGTTACAGATATTCTTGGTAATTATGGAGATAATGGTGATGATATGTAACGGCATAATCTCTTCTCAGTAGGATAATCACCCTATAAAAAGGGATGGAAGGTAATTGGTGATTTATTCTGAATTTAGCCTGCATTTATTCTGATAATTTTCAGATTAACTTATTCTCACGCCGGAGGTTCTTTGGCTAACACCACACCGGTGTCCTCCATTAGAACTTAAGGTTTTGAAGTTCTCAGAAAAAGATTATTGGTTTTCTAGTACGTGTAGAGTTTAGCACGTATAAGAGAATTTTTGGCAGCATCACCATATAAACAATTATATACTATATAGTATATTAAAAGTGTAAATCAAAACTAAAAATGACAAGTTATCTCTTCAATCTTTTTATTCCTATGAAATCAAGATTTTTTTTTTTTTCACTATTAATATTCTAACCCTAATCACCCCTACTCTTTACAAAAAATACATTTTCACTCTTTTATTGTTAAGAAAAATCAATTACAATCTTTAAAATTTTATATACTCCTCTTCTAATTTATATAAATTTCAAGTGAATCTTTAAAAAAAATTAATTTTTTTTTTTTTATATGCAGATTAAGAATCATACTTATAATATCAAAATATTCAAATTAAAAATATAAATTAATATATGTTTTTAGATCCGCATATGCGGGTCCAAAATTAGTTTAAAATTAAAAAAATGAGTTATTTTGATGGATTAGTGTGTTTATATAATTTAATTTAATAAAATAAATAATAATATTAAAAATATAAACAGATGCCCTTTCAAGTCAAGAAATAGTAAATTCAAATCATTTTTATACGTGAAACGACGTGCTTCAACAGAACATTCAATGCATTCATAAAAAATTTTGACTTATTATTTTGGGTAAATGCTGAGAATTTACGAATATAAAATTTTAAAACGTGCGTATGTGCAGGATTAAGATTCGTTGCATTAGGAATTTTATGTATATCAAATGTAGTTTGAGGGATTAGTCTCCGTCAACTATGACGTGAGAATATCCTGAAAAACGAAAAAAAAAAAATAAAAATTCCATGTACATGTATTTTGTAACAGTATAAAAGCATGTGTAAAGACACCTTTTATCATTTTGAAAAATGTCAAATATAACTCTTACCATTTTGATAATTCTTAGTCACTTTTTATTGTTTTAGTTTGATTAACAAACATATCATTTATCACATTTTGTTGATAGAAATATTTTTTTAGCATAATTGTTTTGTCCTTTATTTCATATTTTTTAATTTTTATGTTTTATTTTCTATTATCTTTTGTTTTCTTTATTTTTTATGTTTAAATTTATATTTTATTTGTTTTATTTTTCATATGGTGTTTATGGAGAATAAAAAAATCAAAAGTAAAAATTTTGAAAATAAAATACAAAAATAGTAAATAGAAAAACCAAAAAGAAAAATTAAAAAACGAATTAAAAAAAGAAAAGAAAATTATTTTTTTGTTTTTAAATTTGAAGTTTGCTTTTTATTTTAATTTACGCTATTTGGTTTTTTAGCTTTTTAATTACTTTTAATTAAAAAAAAATCTATAACCACCATACAAAAAAAAATAGAATAACAAAATAGAAAATAGAGAACAAAAGCAAAAAATAAAAATAAAAAGAAAGAGAGAGAGTAGAAAATAGAAAATAAAAAGCAAAAATAAAAATAAAGAAATGAAATTTTGTCAACAAAATGTGATAACCACTCTCTCGTGTATTATAAAAATAATAGGGTGTGTTTTTAGTATTTGAGTTATTAAAGAACATTCACTTTACTCTTACATATTTTGAATTTGATGCACACACTTGGAAAGTACAAATTGGTGATATTAGTTAAGGAGTTCTTAAAGAAATAATTATAATTACAATACTTAATTACCGGAAAACTTATATATATAAACTTATATACAAACAACCGATAAAATGAATTTTTGAAATCCGTTTATTGAAAAACAGATTTTGAAAATTCATTTTTCAGAAGAACAAAAAAAGATGAAACAGATTTTCAAATCTGTTCTTACGGTGTTTAATTTTTTCTTTCTCTTTTATTAGATATATATATATATTGGGAAACAAAAACGGAGATTAGATCTTCGTTATAAGAAACGGAGATCAAATCTTTAGGCGGAGGAGATTTTGATCCCCATTTCTACTCCAAATTTCCTCCACCTGCAATTTTTTTTTTCTCATTCACATAACCTTAATCCCCCCATTCTCTCTTCTCCTTTACGAACCCCCTTCCCCATTTTTCTCATAACCCTAATCTTCATCTTCAATTAGTATTCTTTAAATTTAATATGTGAGCTAATTTTTAGAATAGAAAATTTGGATGAATTATCCATAAATTTAAAATTCATAAAGTTAATAGGAAAGTTAATAGGATACAATAATTTTTTCAAAATTTAAAATTAGTGTATTACATCAAAATCACTATAAGTTTTTCATATAAAAAATTACAGTAATTTTTATATTGTGCAATAATTTTGAACTAATTTATAATTATTGGAATTTTCAAATAATAATCGATAAACACTATGTAATGATTATGTGAAGGTTTTTTTTTTTTTTTCTATTTCAATAAATTAAATTTTTGGGCTAAATTGATATAGTGCACCTATTAACTTGGGATAACAATTATTTTGGTGACTTTGGTGTTGGAAAACTTTTTGTGAGTTAACATTAATTGAATAAATTATTTTACAAAAATGGGTTAATGGATAGTCTATCATATAACCAGCCCAAATAATCAATAATCATATTTTGATTTGGATTGTAACATTTTTTATGTAGAAGCTCAATTAAGTGGCAAATGTAGGTTTTGGATTTCGTTGAAACCCGTTATGGAAGGGTCAAACGAGAAACCCTAATCTAAATAACTAGGTTCCTTCCCTAATCTAGATTAAGGGTTTCTTTCCATTGGGAACCGCCATCACAATAATCTAGATCATGGGGAGGAAGACCTAGTGTATATTCCGCTGCGATAGTTCAATCCCCTGCAATGGCCAAGACAAGTACGCTTTCGATTACCGTTCTTCATTGTTATGTCCGATAATCTATGTATGCTTTAGATTATTAATTAATTTTGTATTATTATGATTATGAGATATAATCAATATGTGATATCAAAGCCTACATACATGACTTAGAATCTACAATTTGGTTTCAACTATATCAGAGTTCTCTCTCTATCGATTCATGTAATAAGAGATTTGTGATAATTTAAAGCGTATAAGCTTAATCATATGCTTAGATTTACAGTTCAAAATACCAGAGTCTGCTATGATGATATATTGATAATATATATCAAGTGGATAATATATTTACTTGAGATCTGCTTATATTTACATGATAATATATTGATAATCTTATGAATTAATAAGATAATATTGATAAGCTATATCCTGATTCTAAAAATTACGCCGTTCAATCTAGTGGATGTATTCAACTACGAAAAATAATCAATTATAAAGTAAACATTCATTTGATTGAATCCACTACTTTTTTCTAACGCTAATCCTCACTATTGGTGCACAATAGATTCATTTCTTTCTCTTTTTCTACCAAAAAGAAACCTAGAAAATCTAGAATCTTTCTCTTATCGTCGATTTGCGCATCATCATGGGAACCACCGTTGATGTCCTATTTGGATCACCCTCATTCACCGCCAAAGCAAGTAGTGGTAGTCGGCGACGAAGTAATCGGTGTCTGTGTTGCCTATTTCCTGTCACAGAAGGGCGCCGTCGTCACCCTCGTTGAGAAATCGTCCATCGCTTGCGCTGCATTAGACAAGGCCGGCGATCCTCCTCTCGATTGGTGCGACGGCGGACCTCTATTGTTCCTCGCCCATTTCTTTAATTCCTTCTTCTCTCTATCTTCTTTACCGTCAACGGTCAAGATCGACGATTCTCCGTTGAATGGACTCTGTTTTTTGGCTTCGTCTCCCATCGCGGCTTCGCAGGTTGTGTTCCTAAAACGGAAGCGATTCGTTTGAGCGTCAGATCTGGAATGGAGGAGACGGCGGCGTATGGGATTGAAAATGAAACAGGTCTACATTGAAATTTGCTCTTAAAATTATGAAGGTTTTGATACTTTTTACTCCTGAAATTTGGCTATTATCTCATCTAGGCCATGTGATGTTTATTTAAGGATTTTGGTGCCGGCGTGTACCTGCAATTGCGTGGGCTGGGCCATTTTTTTTTTTTCTTTTGAAAAATAAATTAAAGCCCAATTGATTTTAACCCACTCATATTTATTTATTTATTAATTCTTTCAATTATTAGGAAAGAGAAATTATGAATTCTGGGTAATGAAACTGAACAAGTATGCATTAATTGAAATCACAATAGACAAAATGAATTTCTACCCAAAAGTGGGATTAAGGTGATTGATCTTTCGTGCATACTTGAAAGTGGCGCGTAAAAGTGCATCCAGGATTCGTTTTGGGTCCTATTTTTTCCCGTGCACTCTTTTTTCTATCCTCTATTTTTCTAGATAATTTATTTTATATTTTGAGGATGAAAAATAATTTTTAATTAATTATTACTTATTTATGTGATTTAATTAGCTTAAAATTAATTTTTTGTATGTTTTTCTGTTGAAAATTTACCTGAAATTATGGTAGTTTATGTGGAATAGGATAACAGTACTCACTCATCCTAGATTAAAAAAAATTGATGTGTACTCTCCTAATTAATTTTAAGCCACATAAAACTAATTTAATAATTAGTTTAAAACTCTCTCTCTCTCTGCAATTGTGGGGCTGCCAGCGTGCTAAAACAACAGTTTCATTTATTAAAGCCTTATTTGCTCTTCTGGGGAAAGAGGATTATTACATTATTTACCCCTAATATTTAGGATTTAAATCAAATCAGTCCCAAAATTTAAAATAATTTCAATTTGGTCCTTCTGTTCCCAAAACTTATGTCCAATTTTGAAACCAAATGGATTTGTATTCCCATGTTCTGGACTGTTATTATGATGTTGAGTTGTGCTTTGTCCAAAAATTGATGTTTTTCGAAACCAATCCCCTTCCTTAAGTTTTTCTGGTTCTGCGAGAGCGTTTTTAATCGATTTTAAATTGACGTATCGCATATTTACTTAGTGATTGAAACTAAGTTCGTTAGACCACACTAGTAACTTGTGATATTCAGTCATTCTTATGGGGAAAAATTCCTTCTAGTTGACCAATAAGCCACATGGAAACATCTACAAAAGGGAGGGACTTACCGAGTGCTTGATTTTTTGTGAAGTTAAGTGGTGGAGTATCTTGCCTGAATAAACAACCTCTTACATTAAACTTACATGGACCAATGTTTATGATGTTATCATGGAAAAAGGAAAAAGAACATCAATATAATTGTCGGATCATTATTTCTGAATCATAGAAAGAAAACTTTGGCGACATTTCCATTATAACAAACTAGAAAATCATGAAACTGCTATAGGGGAAAAATGAGGAAAATACTAAAGTTTATTTTAGTTTTGCTTCATAGTTTTGGCAAGTTTCAAAGCATTTTTCTATGTTGTATAATCATAGTAATAGCTCCTTCATGATATACCCAACTTGTAAAACTTTAGTGCTTAGATTTCTTATTGGTTAGCATTGTCACTCACCTATAATATGGTTTAAAAATCTAAGCTCTATATGCTAAATGGGAAACTAGTACCAAATAGTTGCGTTCTTAAAACGGAACAGACTACTGCACATATTATTGGGTTGTAGCTTTATCATGTTTGTTATTATTGTATAATTTATGCTTCTAGCTTTTGGTTTATGAGATGTCCTTCTAATTTGCTTTGCGTAAAAATGCAATATACGTTGGTTATCTTTATTAAGGTTTAGGGTTGTGACACTTTATACCCGGAAGTTTGACTAGAATCTCACTTTGATCCAAGTTGTCTCAATTTAAACGTATAAGACATCTTATTAACTTTATATGTTCTTTTCTAGAGTGCAATGAACTGAAACTAGTAAGAAGTGTTAATTACACAATTAACTCATAAAGTTTAGAGGTTGTGTAAATTTGGTTATTTTGATTATTGTGCATATGATTTTGGTTCATGCATGCATTCTTTTATTCATGTATTTGATAGTTAGGAATCCTAAAGTGGTTCGACTCCTTATCTTTCTATTTGTTATCTTTGTGAAATATTTACATAATAAGTGATGTGATTAAAAGAATTATATCCTTATTTTATTTTGGTAACCTGATGGAAGTTGAATTGAATAGAGCACTGTTAACAAGTTACCGTAGATAATTAGATGTATGATATGTATTTAGGATTCTAAGTGGGTTAAGTATGATGTTAATAACCAATTTGGTTATTACTGCACCTTCCATCCACGAAAATGAGATCTTTTATTTTCCGAATTTGGGCTGTGTTTGGGGTAATATATTTACTTTTTTGAATGAAAGAAAAGTACCAGGTTGTTTTTGTACAATTTTACATGGGCTGCTTCTTGCATTGTCTGGACCTTAAAGTATTTAATGGGTTATACATATATTCTTATGGGCCTTTTGGGCCATTGTTTATTTATTAACAAGCCTGATGGAGTTACTAATATGGATAAATTATTCATGAATATATGAAAATGCTATGAATTAGAAATACTATCATCGTGACTAGAATATCTTGATAGGGATCTAGGCTTAGACTCATTATATAGATATTAATTTTGGGTTTGGACTTATGTAATACCTTAGCCAACTGGACTTTTTTAGCTACAACTTTTGGCTTTTGAGATTCATATTAAGGAGTCTATAAAAACACTAATTATGATTAATTATAATTTTTAAATTTTTAAGTTTTTTTAAAAAAAAAAACTATATAGAGACTAGTTTAATAATTAATTTAAGAATGTAGTAAAAATTGTTGTTCACATTTTTGTAACTATATAATCATTGATCACTGAAAGTATATTTTGTGATGTACTTCATCTTATTTTGATCATATGCATATATGTCGCTAATATGTACTATTGTGATTGGGCAATATTGTTTAATTTTTTCAATTTGGAACGGATGCTATGAATTGTTGAGATTATTTTACCAAAATAATTTAACCAACATAATTTGTAAATTTTCGACTTCCTATTTTGTTGATGAAAAATATTTAGATTAATTTGTGCATTCACTTGCCCAAATGGGGTTATTGTGCAGATTAATTGAATTGTTAGGTAATATAGTTTAATTTTTCTATTTTGGAACAGTTGTTTGTGAATTGTTGAGGTTATTTTACTAAAGTGATTTAACCAACATAACTTAAAAGTTTTCGAATTCCTATTTTGTTGATGAAATTTCTTTTAAATTAATTTGTACATTTTTACTGTCCAAAGGGAATTATTGTGCAGATTAATTGTGAATTGTTGAGATTATTTTACTAAAGTGATTTAACCAACATAATTTGCAAGTTTTCGAGTTCCTATTTTGTTGATGAAAATTTTTTAAATTAATTTGTACATTCATCTACCCAAGGATGATTATTTTGTAAATTAATTTAATTGCATGAGGATATTATGTGAGATAAATAATTGATAAATTTGTTTGTCCAAAAAGAATAAATTTTGAAAGATTATTTATTTCATTATGATTCGAAGGAAATATATAGATTTGAAGGTCAATCTACCCAAAGGAGATGAATTTTTATATCTGTAAATTTTTCTTATTTTGTTAATCCTCATGATTAAAAAATAATTGTTTATTATAGGCTCTACCCAAAGAGAAGTTTATGATAACACAATTGATTCTTATATTATATTATCTATACTTAATTGAGCATTTTGCATATTGCCCATAATTGATCTAATTGTAATTTTTTGTTAAAGCGGTTTCTTTTTGTTATAAACAACAATAATGCCACAATGAAATACTAAATTGATTCCTTGATTTAATGGGAGTCTCTGTAATTTCTTTTATTTCGATGATTGTGTCGTGTAAGTATTGATCACTATTGCTATAAAATTTTCTTTATTTTGTTGATCTTCATACTTAGAGAATATTTGTTTATTGTAAACTCTACCCAATTAAGAGTTTATGATGATACAATTGATTCTTATATTGTGTCGCTTATACTTATTTGAGCATTTTGATTATCTGGTTTAATGATTTTTTTTTTTTTTGTATTTTTCTTTAATTTTATGATATGTTGTGACCACTATTGTTATGCATTTTGTAAAATTAAATTCTATTTGATGATTATCATTATTGCATATTATATTGTTGCATGTACGTTATGATTACTATTGTTATACGTTTTGTAAAATTGAAATTTATTTGATGATCATCATTATTGTGTATCATATTATTGCATATCATATTATTTGAATTGATTATACAATGTGATCTCTTTTGGTTGTTACAAATCACTATTTTGAGATCTTATGATGAATTGTTAATGACAAATAACTTGTTCAAGTCAATAAATTTCATTTTGTTAAGAAATTGCAGCAATTTTATTTTATTGAGAAACTGCAATTAGCAATTTCATTTTGTTAAGAAATTGTAATGAGGACCGATAAGAAACAATGCATATAGATAATGATCACATGTTGGAATTAGTTTCTTACTACACTGCTGAGTTTACAATCCATATCAATATGGTCTTAAGTATTTGTAAGTATGAAGGGTCTTATATTTGTTGAGATTAATATATAAACCATCATAATCTAATATTAAGATCATATTGAATCGGATAAGTTTATCAAGATATTACTTATAGACTATCATTTCTTTAAAAAAATGTGTGACCACACAAAAATAATTTTTTTCTATTATTAACCCAAAAATCTTATTTTTAAAATTAAATTTATTCAATTAATGTAGTTTAAGTGGGAGAATGTTGGAAAAAAATTTGTGGGCTAACATTAATTGAATAAATTATTTTATAAAAATTGGTTAATGGATAGTCTATTATATAACCAACCCAAATAATCAATGATCATATTTTGATTTGAGTTGTGACATCTTTTATGTAGAAGCCCAGTTAAGTGGTAAGTGTAGGTTTTGGATTTCGTTGAAACCCGTTATGGGAGAGCCCAATGAGAAGCCCTAATATAAAAAACTAGGTCCCCTCCCTAGTCTAGATTAAGGGTTTTTTCCCATTGAGAACCGCCACCACAATAATCTATATCTTAGGAAGGAAGACCTAGTGTGTATTCCGCTGCGATAGTTCAATTCCCCACAATGGTCAAAACAGGTACGTTTGCGATTAACATTCTTCATTATTGTGTCCTATAATCTATGTATACTTTAGATTATTAATTAATTCTGTATTATTGTAATTATGAGATATAATCAACATTTGGCTTAGAGACGACCTATCAAAAACATTTAGAATAAGGGGAAAATACATTTTAAATCTTCAGGTATTAATGAATTTCTAAATAGTCTCTCTCCGTTTGAACGTTTCATTTTAAACCCTTTATGTATCAGCACGTTTTTATTTGATCTTTCTATCAAAAAAATCATCTAAACTAACAAAATTTTGAGAGAAAAATCGTCATTTTACATTTTTTTATTGTTTAATCATTTTTTAATATTTTTTTCTTTTCTTTTTTCTTTTTCTTTGACCCCTCTTTTTCTCTCCCACTCAATACTCTCTCTTTCTCTCTCTCCCTCTTCCTCCCCCTCTCTCCCCACCAGCTGGAACCACCCCCTGTTATCGGGGTGGTAATAGGGGGTGGCACCCCCTGTTTCGGGGGTGGTTCACCCCTGTTTCGGGGTAAACCACCCCCCTCCCCCGGTTACAGGGGTAGAACTACCCCCGCAATAGGTGGTGGTAACACCCCCTGTTGAAGGAGGTGTTTTACCCCCTGTTACAAAGGTGTTACCACTCTCTGTTGCAGGGGTGGTTCCACCCCCTGTTCCGGCCGACGGGGAGAAGGAGAGACGAAGAGAGAGAAAGATGGAAGGAGGAATAAAGAGAGAATGATGGAGGGAGAAAGGGATGGAGGAAGAAAGAAGAAGGAAAAGAGAGAGAGAGTTGAGCGGGAGAAAAAAAATTATTTAAAAATTAACAATATGTAAAAAGATAGATTTGCTCTTCTATTATGTCATGATTGATTGGTTTTTTTTACAAAAGTATCGTATAAAAATGGCTAATGCCTAGAAGATTTAAAATGAAACACTCAAATGAAGAGGAACCATTTAGAAAAATGTCAATACCTAGAGGGTTTAAAATGTACTTTTCCCTTAGAATAATTAAAAATTAGTTCAAAATCATTGCACAATTTGAAATTTGTAATTAAAATTTGACTGTAACATTCAGAATGTTGTTTCTTTTAATTTCGTGTTTAATAATATTTTTTTTAAAAAAAAAGAATACATTTAGGGGGAAAAACAATTTTAAATTACTCTAATTTGTTTTCACACCTAAAAATAAAGCAGTAAAGAGCTAAAAAAATTAAGTATTAAGTTCCAATAGGATATATATAATTTTTTAACTTTTCAATATGTGTTTGAATAACAATTTTATCTATTTATTTATTTTATATTTTTTAATTTTGTTTTTAAGGTTAACTTTTAAGTAATATAATAGCTCCCAATTTGTGTTGGTTAGCAAATATTATTATTCAAAATTTTATTAATGATTATCAGTAAAAAAAAAAAAAAAAAAAAGCCACAATAAAAGAGGAAAAAAAAAATACAATTTTTTTGACAAATTTTATATGTCATGTTTATTAAAAAAAAAATCGACATTTTGTGTAATGTCCTGTTTCCCACGGCTACCACGTAGTTTCTCTCATTGGAGAGTTAACACTAAATCGAATAACCAACATTTCATTATTTCCCAAATCGGAGAAATTAATAATAATCATTAATAACATAGCCATAATTATTAATGGTTAAGCTTATCTACTAACCAGATAAATACGCATCTAGGAAATCTTAATGTTTAAGATTCTTAAGCTAATGAACTACCGAATTAAAATCTACCGAATTAAAACACAAACTAAGGTTGCTATCATTTTAGTTGTAAAAAAAAAATTCTGAAAGAGCAAGTGCATATAATTTAGTAACAAAGAATCCAAATCCAATGCATAATCTGCTTAAACTTCATTTTCTTTTCACATTCCATTTCCATGAGCTCCAAATCCGCGATACCAAACACCACCCCATCGGAAAGGGACTTTCCAAAATCTTAAATGAATCTAAGTCATCCCAAGGATATATATATATATTTTACAATTACTACAAGTTAAGTAGAAATCAACTAAAATTTTTGTCGCCGTTTCATTCTCACCGGTCTTGCAATTAAACCTGCGGGTTATGAGTCAACACTCAGTAAAATTTCAACTCCTCTAATATGTGTATTTAATTAATACAACAAATAAAACATATAGGCATGTTCCCACATAATTTTTCACATAATCATAATTATTTCATACGAACTAACAACTATAATTCACCGACCATAATAACATAAATCTCACAATGGAGAAATCAAATACATATATTAAAATAATTACAAATCCTACCTGAAATCCGAAACCGAAATCTGAACCGAAATATTCCGAACCGATCACTCAAGAAAAATATTTGAAATCCTATTCTCTGTAACTTTATTCCTCTAAAAATGCGTTTAATTGTGATCACATAGCATATATATATATATATATATATATATATATATATATATATATATATATATATATATATGAGTTTATTGTTGTTGTTATTATTATTATAATAATAATCATCATCAATACACGTGTAATGCTTATATATAATATCTCAATTTATGGCCCATGCCGTTTCCTTCTATATGAAGGAAACAATATTGGTCGTTAATTTATTTATTTATTTATTTACACAATACTCTCTCTTAAAATTAAAAAATAAATAAATATTAATTATACCCAAAAAATTTTAAAAGTATATTTTAAATAATATAATAGTACCAAATTTTTTAAAATTAATTAAACTAATATTTAACCTAAAAAAATTATCAAATATTATTTATACCATAAATTGGCAAAATAATCCCAAAAATATTAAATTTATATAAAATAATATTTCCCAAAATATAAATTTTCAGGTATTACATTTTGAATTGAAAGAAAATTAATGAACTAATTATTACAATAAATACAATTAATATAAGTGAGGGATTAATCTTGGGGCCAAAGTTTCTCCAACCACTTTCCCTCACACTGATTTTCATGTAATAAACTAATTTTAAATTTTAAAAAAAAAATATTGTATCCTATTAACTTTAAGAATTTTAAATTTATAGACAATTCATCCAAAATTTCTATTCTAAAAATCACCTCATATATAAAATTTAAAGAACACTAGTTAAAGATTAGAATTAGGGTTATGAGAAAAATGGGGAAGGGCGTTCGGAAAGGAGAATAAAAGAATGGGGAATGGGGGATTAGGATTATGAGAATGAAAAAAAAAATTGGAAGAAATTTGGAGGAGAAACGAAAATCAAAATCTCCTCCGCCTAAAGATTTGATCTTCGTTTCTTACAAGCCTTTAGTTTTTTTCACTAAATGCAAAACTACAAGGACAAAACTAATATGTTACATAAACATTAGGGGTTCAAAGTGTAGATACTGCATGTAGTGCATTCATTCCTTTCTGGTAATATCAGTAGTAAATATCAATTTCTTATAGCAACGGAGATCAAATCCCCGGTTCTTATAGAAACAGATATAAGTAATTAATTATTTAGTCTAAACTAGAAAATAACTCTCTAATTTAAATTATTAAATTTATGGTCCTCACAAAATTTATAGAAAAAAGTCATCGATAAATGCCCTCCCAATTTATTTTTATTTATGAACCGTGTCATTAAAATTTCTGTATGAATGTTCACTCTATATTTTAGAATTATTATTAGTTTACTCAACTAATGATTCATACGTTCTGTGTGAATATTCACTTAAATTTTCAGAACAAATTTTTTAATTCACTCAATTTCTGCGCAAAACAAATATTCACACGTTCTGTGTGAATATTCACTCAATATTTCAGAAATAATTACTTTATTTCACTCAAATATTTTCACTCAAACAGTGGTTCACACTTTTATGTTAATGTCCACTTAATATTTTCAGAACAATATTTCGGTTCACTCAAAAATCACTCAACAAATAGTTCAGATGTTTTGTGTAAATGTTCACTCAATATATTGAGAAAACGATCAAAACATCATGAATAAATGAAAACTCCACACAAATCAACAAAAAAATCAAATAAAACATTGACCGGTCTGCAAATTCACGACATAATTTGAACATTCACGTGAAATAAGAAAAAAAAAAACTCAATTTCACTGATCTAAAACATTCGCATGAACATTTACGTGAGCAAATGTTAATGCGTGAATATTAACGCAAATACCCCTCGCAATCAGGAAAAATAATCAAGAACAAATAAAAAACATAGAAAAAAACTAAAATTAACAAAAAATAAAATAATAAACATTTCACCAAAAACACGTAAACATTAATCAAAATATATATATCAACATGAATATTCAAAAATCCAACTTTATTTTTGTATCTTTTAAGAACATAAAAAACAGTGGCAAAAAAACAACACCGTCTCAAACAATCACAATCACAAACCAATAAACAAAACTCAACCAAAATAACAAAAAAATAAATCAAAAAAATCTAGAACAAATTTGGAATTGAGAAGATGTGGGATTAAATTCCAGATCTGAAATTTGATTACCGGTGCAGAACGTCGGAGTCAGAATCTGCGATGGCATTTTACATACGGTCTTACGTCGGCCTGGAATTTAATTCCATATCTAGAATCTACGACAGCATTTTACGTACCGTTCTACGTCGGGCTTGCAGTTGGGAAGTATTTGTGGTTGGAGAGTTACATCACATGGGATTTTCGACATTCCAAGGACGATGACTTGGATTCAAGGGGCATATATTTATTGGTGAATCAACGATCTGATCGACAGCTAGGGCAGACGGCGGTGGAGCGAGCAGTGTGTGTCCTGTCTTGATCTCCATTGATGTCTTCTTCATGACTAGGGTTCACCGGTGGTTGAACGAGAGAAAGCGAAATATAGAACAGGGATGCGGCGGTTGTGGGATGGATAGAAAGTGAGGTGGGTATTTAGGGTTTCCAACATTATATATATAAGGGTATCAACATATCTTAATAAATTTGGTCAATGGTCAAAAGACTGTAGACTAAGAATCTTTCTAAAAACGACTAATTTACAACACAACTATTTAAAAAGTTTTTTTACTAAAGCAACTCTTAAATAATGGTTAAACAATAAAAATCTCAACAGAGATTTTATCTCTATTTTTGCTTTCCAATAAAAAAAAAATGGAAAAAAGAATTAAGCATTGTATTAACGAATTTTGAAAATCCGTTTCATCTTTTTTTTCCTGATAAACGGATTTCGAAAATTCGTTTTATCGATTTTTTGTATATAAGTTTTCAGTAGTAATTAAGTATTATAATTATAATTATTTCGTTAAGAACTCGTAGTTAAGTTTCACTTTGCAAAACAAACTGTTATTAAGATTATTTGAGGTTATCCCCAGTTTTAGGGGGAAAAAATAGAATGGACACCAGGTCCATTTTTCTTTGTAATAAAACATTTTTTGTTGAAAAAAAAAACATAATTTCGAAATACAATTCTAGAATTGTCATTCTCTAAACAAAATAAAAATATGAATTACTCATTCCCCCATAAATTGCTATACCTCTCTCTCCCTCTCTCTCAAAGGTGTTGATGGTGGTCGGACCTCAACAAAGAAGTGCAATTCCACTCACCGTTGTTCAAATTCACCAGATGCTACCAATCGCACAGCTACCCCATTCGAACAACAACACAGACGAATTTCTCTCTCTCTCTCTCTCTCTCTGTCGGTCTCTCACTCCCTCGATCTTTCTCTCTCTCTCTATTATTGTCATCTCCAACAAGATTAGCCAGCAGAGATTTTACTACCTTATTTTTTTTATAAATATTTTTTAAAAAATTAATCTTTTTTCTTTTTCTTTTTCTTTTTTTTTTTATATATATTTAAACGATTTTTTTCTCAATAAGTTGCAGTTTTTTTCAATGTTAAAATGATTTATTTTTTTTTTATATATATACAATTTTGATATTTGTTGTTGATTAGTTGTTGTGGTGGTTGAGGTGGTGATACCGAAATTTTTTTGTGGTGGTGGAAGTTAATACTTATTGTGATGATAGTTAATATTTATTGTTGTAGTGGTGGTGTGATAGGAATGTTTGTTGTGATGGAGACAGTAGTGATAGTGAATATACTAACTGTGGGGTGATGACTGTGAAAATATGTGGAGGTAGTGGCGTGATGGTAGATTAATGTTTCTTGTAGTGGTTGCGGCAATGATACTAAATGTTTATTGTGGTTGTAGTGGTGGTGATAACAATTTTTTGATGTGGTGGTGGCGATGATAGTTAATTTATATTGTAGCGGATGTGATGATGGTTGATATTTACTGTGGTATTAGTAGTGATATCGAATATTTACTGTGGTATTAGTAGTGATATCGAATATTTGTTGTGGCGGTGATGGTGATAAAAATGTCTGTTGTGTTGGTGGCGGTGGTGATAGTAAATATTTTTTTTGACGGTGATGGCGGTGATAGTAAATGTTTAGTGTTGTGGCGACGGTGATAGTAAATGTTTACTGTTGTGGCGACGGTGATAGTAAATTTTTGTTGTGATAGTGACGACGGTGGTAATAAATATTTATTGTATTGGTGACAGCAGTGATAACGAATATTTACTGTAGTGGTGGTGGTGATAAAAATATTTATTATGGTTGTGATGGGATATTGAATATTTTTTTATGATGATTAATGTTTATTATTTAAAAATTAATTGAAGAACTACACGGCGATCGTCGACTCCGACATGAATACCTCGCCGATTAAAATGGCCAAATGCTACATCTTCTTGAGTTTGACTTTGTCCCTTGGCATCTGGAACCGACGATCTCGATCCGTTGTTCTGTCTCTCTCTCTTAGATCTAGAATTTTCTTCAAGATTTGGAATATTCCAGTTGCCCCCCGCTCTCTCAGCTGCAAGCCCATCTCGTCAATGACCATCGTGGCTGCAAACACTGCCTCTGTTCGTATTTGGACATAGAGAATCCTAGATCTGAAAATTCTAGATCTGATCCACCAATAACCGCAACTGCAATCGCAGCCATCATCATTTTTTCCTTTCTTTTTCCAACGCCATTTTCTCAAGAGGCGCCGGTGACGATGTATGAACTGAACAATTGTCACAACGTAGATCTCTCTCTCTCTCTGATCTAGAATTTTATAGATCTGAAAAATTCCAAATCTAGAATTTTCTACATCTGAGAGTCATCCGATTTTCCATCTTCAATTTTTGCTTTAGATCCATCACCGTTTTGTTCATCGCCCAATTTTCGATTCAGATATATAAATGTTCATACCGGTGTGTGTTTTGTTTTTGTAAATGTTCACACCGATGTATGTTTTGTTTTTTGTTAATATTCACACCAGGTTATATTTGTTTTGATTTGATTGGTCCTTGTTGATTTTAGTGGAGTTTATATTTTTTGTGAATCTTTTTTTTTTTGTTTTTTTTGTTTTGAATGTTCATATCCATTATTTTTTGGTGAATATTTGTTTATGGTTTGGCGAACATTCATGCTGATTTTTGCTTTTGGTGAATGCTCATTTTGGTTGGTGAATAATTATATTAGTTTTTGTTGATCCTAGTTTTTTTTTAACTGAATATTCACACTATTTTTAATAGTGTGAATGTTCATAAACAAAAGAACTTAAATATTATTTCTGTAAAAGAATGTGCAATCATAACAAAAGAATGTATTTTATTCACATAAAAATTGTGAACATCTACGGTAACACATCAGCCGTTAAAATGTTCAAAATAGCAAAAGTAAAAATATGAATGTTCACACATTACTACATTTCACATAATGCCATTTTATGTAAATTATGAAAAAATTAAGGTCAAATAGCAAGAGACTATTTTCTAAAAAAAATGGGGACTAAAATTTTTATCATAATAGTTGGAAGATTATTTTCTAATTTCTATATATTTTGAGGACTAAATAATAAAATTTCCTGAATTTTACTGTGCTTGTAAATATTTGTTGTGACAATGGCGGATGTCGAGACGATGGTTACAACAATGACCATTTTTGGTGGTGTCAATGGCAGCGATGAATATTTGTTGTACCAAGAACAAATTTAGTATATTTTTATTACCAAATATTTTCTTAAAATAACTTGAAATTTTCAATAAAATAAAAAGTGAAGTGTGAATATCTTGAAATATCGAGTCATCGAGAACAAAAGTAAAAAGAACAAAACAAAAAATTACTAACTAAACCTAAACTAAGCATCAAACTACCACTTGATGCTAATTAATTTTAAATTAACTAAACACTTCCATTTTATAAATTGTATGAACTGTTTAGTCCCATTTAAAAAAAAATAAAAAAATTGACATGACTAATTTGCCCGACATGATTCGCAAAATTGAAATCTTTCATATTTAACACTTTCACACAAAATTATTTATTAAAATCAAAATAACTATTATTGTGCACATTTTTTCACGATCTAATTATATATTCAGTTTCGTCTTAATAAAATTTTCAAAATGATATCACATTCACTATTTTTTTCATTAGTTTCAGATTTGTGTTACATTCAACCAGATACTTTTAAAATTTTCAATTTTTATATTCATATTACATTTAACATGATACTTATAGAATTTTCAGTTTTCACATTTGTATTACAATTAATATGGTTATATACATTATCAAAATAGAGTTGAGCATTATGTTCAACATCCAAATCACATTTATTAGTAAGTCATGTTACATTCAATACGCATATAATTTTTGTTATTATCAATATTAATTGGTGTTATTTCTATTATATTGGATGTTATATTCAACACTGACGCGCTCACACAGATTATAATAATATTATATATAATAATAACACGATTAATGTTATATATAATAATAACATGCATACTGATCCAGAACTCAAAGAAAAAAAAATATTAATATCTCATTTTGAAAATCATGATTTATAGATTATTGTGATGTAAAAAAATAATTGAACAATAATTATAATTGGGAATAAATTTTAGGTTTTGTATTTAGTTTCATTAGTAAGTTATTACCATATTTTATTAAGTATTTTTAAAGATACAATGAATATAAGAAAAATATGGATTCATTTGCATAAACAATTAATTGAGTTTAATCAGTAGTTTCAACCTAAAAAGGGATTGGATTTGGATGGTCAGCGTCCCAAAAAAAAAAATAGAAAATAAAAATAAATAAATAATTTTTAAATGTGACCAATAATGTAATATGTAAACTGAAAATCGAATCAACTAAGATGAACGGCGGAGAGAACTCCATCGGCGATCCCCAGCAATTGCGAGATAATCATGGCGCCCGACACCGGGAGGCTCATCGCCACGAGCCCTAGCATCCCAAGGGCTACGCAAGGCCTCGAATTCATCAACTGCGTCTGCAGCACTCCCACAAATTGGCAGACGTACGCATCCTTAGATGCGTAGAGCTGCTTCTCCCACTCCATCCACTCCACCGGCGGCTCGTAGTTTCGCTCCACCGCCTCCATCTCGTGGATGCGCCTCCTCAACACGATCATGCTCTCGTCCACGCGGTTTTCCCTGTAATCCCAACCGTAGAAATCTCTCGCATTGGCGAGAATTTTTCCCTTCTTCGATCGTCTCAACGAACGAATTGGAATCGTTCGCAGGTTTCCTATGGTCAGCAATGGCGGTGCCGGAAGTATTGAGGAACGGAGGAGAGAGGTTGCTTCCATGGCTAACTGGCTAATCAGTAATCAAGCAAGTAAGTTGATGAATTTGAAGATTAAACACTTCTGTTTGGTATTTATAGAGATTAATCAATCAATCAAAAACAAAATTAAAATCTTCCGTTAGACCCGTGTTCATGCCGGATCGAGAAGCAAGGGCGGCGATTTTGCGCGTTCGGGGAAGGTGTAATTACTTAATTAATTATATATTAAATTAATATTTCTGTTATGGCGGTTTATGATTGCTGTATCTTACTGGGGAAGCTGGTAAGCAACGATGGTCGGCGATTATTTTATTATATAATTAATATTCTTTTTTCTTTAATTATTATTTTTTGGGTGCAGTTAAGATTGAGCTCTAATGCTCTTTAATTAAATAGTCCTAAAATGATATTAGTTTCTATTCGTTTGAATCTTTGAACAATGTTACTCACAAAATTTTAATTAAAAAAAAAAATTGTTTGCGACCGTTCATAAATTGGGGTGGAAACTATCAAACGAACCTAATTATTGTTTTTTTACGGATTATTTTTAGGGTGTTTCAGTGGCAATTCCTTTATTTTATCCTTAATTTTAAAAAAGTCTCATGTGCAATTACAACTTGTGTTTTAGTCCCGCGTATTAAAAAAATAAAATGGAAGGCCCAATATACGCGCCTACACTCGCGCAGTTACATGTAACTAATTTGTGTGTAACAAGTATTACACAAATACATATAATTTGTAACGTGTAACTAATATTACACAAATACATGTAACTAATATTAAACTAATTTATATTTAAAATATTTGTTAGATATAACAAATATTATACAAATACATATAATTTGTAACATGTAACTAATATTACTTAGGTACATGTAAATAATATTACACAGATATATATAATATAGTTACATATTATTTATAATTATTCAGTTGTAACTAATTTTAGTTATATATAAATAAGATTCACTATAATACGAATTTATTCACTAAGTTCTCTCTACACTCTGCAAGCAATGAGTGACACATGCAGGATTAACACGCAAGCAAAATCTAATTTAAAGGACTAAATTAAAACTTATGTTTTAAATGAGACTAACAACAGACTACCTCTGCTATTTGGGACTAATCGCCAATTGTCCCTTACTTTTATTGGCATTTCGTGAATTAATTTGTCCTTATTAAAAGATCATTATTTTTCATACACGTTGTCACCCCTAAAAATGCGGAACAAAGTATGGTAATAAACTATCAATAAAATTAAAAACGAAACCTACGATTTCTCCTAATTGTGATTGTTGGTCAATAATTTTTTTACACTACAATAATTTATAAATCATGATCTTCAAAATGTAATTTTTTTTTTAGTTCTACATTAGAAACTTTATATATAACACCACTATACTCTAAGTGCTCCTGTAAGTGTTGAATATAACATTCAATGTAATAATATTAGTTAATGTTGATAATAGTACAAATTATATAAATTTACTGAATGTAACATGACTTATTGATAAAGGTGATTTGGATGTTGAATATAACACCCAACTGTATTTTTATAATGTATATGACACTGTTAAATATAACACGAATGTAAAAATTAAAAATTTTAAAAGTACCATGTTAACTGTAACATGAATGTACGAATCTAAAACTAATAAAAAAAAATAGTGAATGCGATATCATTTTGAAAATCTTATTCAAACGAATCTGAATATATAATTAGATCGTGAAAAAATGTGTACAATAATAGTTATTTGATTTTAATAAAATGATTTTGTTGTGAAACCAATAAATATGGAAAATCTTAATCTCGCAAATCTCGTAAGGGTAAATTTATCATGAAATTTTCGCGTTTTTTAAATTTGGAACTGGAGGGTTTGAAAAATCTGTACATTGGGATTGTTTTGTTCATTTCCAAACAAATGGTAATTTCAAACTTAAATTGGGATTACCCGGTAATTTTTTCTAAAAAACGATACAAAAAACTGATGCTCCATAACCAACAATGGGAAGGTGACGTGGCGAATTATTTATCGTTGACTTCCAAATATTGAGGATTCGACATTCGGTCGAGTTTCAAAGATATTTAATTGGGACATTTACGTGGATATCTCCTCCTCCGCTTCTATCTTTCTCTTTCTCTTCAAAATTAAATCCAGCAGCCTCTTCGCGTAGATGTCGGATCTGTTTAGGGGAAAGAGATAAAGGATGAAGGAAAGAAGAAAAAGAAAAAAACAGAGGGCTTAGGGTGGGAGGAGGGGGGTTGGGAAATGGGAGGAAACGGGAGAGAAAGAAAGAGAATGAAAAACGTCGTTGGCGGTGGCAACCGACGATGGAGGCCGCTGGTGAAAATTGTGAGAAAAGATGATGATGGAAGGATAAAGGAGGAAGAAGAGAAAAAAAAAAAAAAAGCAAAAACAAAGTGAAAAATAGAATTAATGAAGGATAATTTTGTTACTTTTCACACGATAAAAAGGTAATTTTGTAATTCTAAAAATAAATTTTAGATCATAGAAGTAAAATTGAAATTTAAATATTTATGTCAGCCGATCAATTTTGCTTTGAAAGGTTGACTGTTCTGAATAAAAAAAATAGGAGATTTTCCGTGATATTTGTTAAAAATAGAATATTACTGTTGCATTTGCCTCGAAGACAGGAACATTATTGATAATTTCCCAACCCTAAATATGACTAATTTAAAATGGGGTAATTGGCGATTAGTTTCAAATAATAGGTGTAATATGTTATTTGTCCTATTTAAAATATAAATTTAGATTTAGTCTCTTAAACTGATTTTTTATTCCATATTAGTTCTGCACGTGCTCATGTATTTCATGCGGAAGGTAGAGAGATTTTGGTGAGTAAATTTGTATTATAGTGAATATTGGTTACATATAACTAAAATTAGTTACAAGTTATTAATTACAAATCACATGTAACTATATTATATATATATTTGTGTAATATTAGTTACATGTACTTGTATATTATTAGTTAGACATAATACCAATAAGGTGTAGCTCAAGTGGCAAGACACACTTGAATTAAAGCAGTTGAGGAGTCTTTGCAAGGTTAGGAATTCGAATCTGTAGAAAAGTATTTGTTGGGAAAGACAACCACGCATCCCAAACGAGTTAGTCTTTCACTTTGTGTGAGTAGGGGGACACTTGTGGGTATACTCAAAAAAAAAAATAGTTAGACATAATTATAAATTACATGTAATTATGTTACATGTATTTGTATAATATTTATTACATCTAACAAATATTTTATGTACAAGTTAGATATATCTAATTGTGAGAGTGTAAACGTATGTATTGGGTCTTTCGATTTTTTTTTTAATGTGCGGGACTAAAACACAAGTTGTAATTGAGCAGAGGACTTTTGTAAAAGAGAAAGACATGCCACCTAAATCCCCTTAAAAAAAAAGGCAGTTATCAAGAAGTTCTCATATGAGGATCAAATTACCAAATACACCTTTTTGAAAACACATGTTACAAAATAGTCTTTTTGTCTTTTTGTGACGATTTTACTCATCGCGTTGAATATAACACTGGATCGTATTATATTCAACAAGTTTATTCAATACAATTTCGTGTTATATTCAACATGATCTCATGTTGAATATAATATGAGATCGTGTTATATTTCACTTTCATCGCCGTTCAAATTCTACCAAGTTGTCGTACCTATTCAATTTCACCAAAATAACCATACAATATACCCAACATAAGCTCCACTTTTCACCAAGTGCATAGATCAAGTCCATTCTCTCTCTCTCTCTCTCTCTCTCTCTCACACACACACACACACACACACACACACACACACACACACACACATTTGTTTAAGGCGACGAGTTTGGGGTCGTCGCCATCATGTTATATTCAACACAATTTTCTCTCTATATATTCTTATGTTTGATTTTTTTCCAATACAAACAAAATCAATCTAACCAAATAAGCCCTAAATACCCCCCCCCACATATATATATATATCAAATTCACTATTCAATCCAACCAAATCAATCTAAAACATCAATACAAAACCCTAATCAATTCGCATTAAATCAACCAAATCAATCCAAATAATTCAAACAAATCAACCAAATCAATATAAACCCTAGAAAATACCACCTTAATCTTCCCACCTAAAGAAGCCACTTTCAGGGCCTTTTGGAGATTCTGCATCGCCGACACAAGCTAAGACAACAAATTCTAGTCGCCAGAGCTCGTTACCTCGTTTCCAACATTGATAAGGATGATTTTGCTAGCCGGATAGAACGATACAACATTAGACCCGATCCAGTTCTCAGTGAAATTCGGTTCGGAGGCCATCGTAGGAATATCGCCATTAAATTGAATTCGCCAAGGATTTGCTTCCGAAATGCTTCAAACACAATAACTTCTCGAGCTTCGTTCATCAATTCTCTTAAATCGCACAGTGATTGTCGGCGGTGGTTGTTCGTGCCCAGACCCCTCTCTGATTGATCGGGCCCAGATCCCTCTCTGCGTCGCTCTCCGTCACGCTGCGCTTCTCCGTTTCCATTGCCGCTCGATCTCCATCTCCATCGTCGTCTAGATCTAGCCACCCCCGTCACACCAACTCCATCACGATGTCGCACCAGCCTTATCGTTTTGTGAGCATAACAATCACCATAGAAGGATAATTTTGTCAATTCAAAATATTTAGGGTTATTTGGTGCAAATCAACGCTTTTTATGAGACTATTTTGTGCCCAAAAAAAAAATGGGACTATTTTATAGATTTGATGATTTAACTAGATTATTTGGTATTTTTTTCCAAAAAAAAAATGGTGGGATATATAACCGGAAAAAAATTAAAATGAAACCAAGGATTCTATGTACAACCCATCCAAAACAACGTTGCGAAGCACCAAATCAACCGACGAAGCTCGGGCCCCCGCCTCTGGTTTTCCGACTCTCCGGCAAATTCTATAGACGATCGTTGAAATCAATTGAATCGGACAACTGAATCCCTATCCAATCTCGAACTCGAAGGAGCTCACCTTCGTTTTCTTATGGAGTTTATCGATTCGATCGCAACCGCAGTCGTCCTCGCTCTCAATCAAACGGTTTCGCTTCTCAATCCTTTACAATCTTCGTCTCATTAGTATAATCATGCCGATATATGTCCACACACACACACATGCGCGTATTTGTATTTCCTAAATGCGAATATCTTATGGAGAGGTGCAATGTGAGATGAACAACGTTAGGTTTGGCTTTGATTACAAGTCATACTGGCAGTTTGTATCCATGTATAGTTTTGAACTGTGAAATCAAATGGCTGTTGATTTACCCCCGCGAAAACGATAGGGGCTTTTAAGGAATTTAGGGATGTACCACTCCGAGCAGCGTAGGGTGCTACCTAGAAAAGACGCATGGTATTATCCAAACAGCAGGATGTACAACACCTGTGGAGTGGCAAATATATAGTAGAAGAGAATTGGTGCTGCCCAGAAAACAATGATGTCTTGAAACTGTTCAATCTTTATTTTGAATGAACTTATAGTTTGATCATAGAGAGAATCATACTTATTTGCTATAAAATTTGTGGTTTATCAGACCTTTTGGGCAAAATTTTCTATTTTAATGAGAACTTTCAGCTTTGAAGTTCGGAGTTTTTGCTTAGGTTGTGTTTGGTTGCATGCATTAATTTCAAATTCTAATTCATGGCCTAAATTCTGTGTTCCCGAGTGCCTGGTTAGTTCAAAAGCATTTTTTTTTAATTTTCAATTTTGGAATTGACTACCTATTTATCTTTATGAAATATTACTTGTTTTTGAGCAATATGTTACATAAAATAAACTGTTGTATTTTCCCCTGACGTTAATGATTTGACAAAACTAGCATGTCGGTTATCATTTTTTTTTTCTTCATATTGTGACTTTGTTTAGTTAATTTTTCAAATAAATTTTGTTTAATTCCACATTGATGTTGGGCCCCTTGATGTCCGTTCGCAGTGGTTTGTTAAAGTCTCCCTTGTGCGTGAGGGGACGTGTTGAATCCCACATCGCTTGTGTTAGCTGATCCTGAGCTATATATAAAGCTGAGGGCAATCCTCCTCTTACAAGAGTCTTTTGAAAGTAAGTTAGGCCCTTTGGGTTTCTACAAATTCGGACTAGGATAAATTCTTCTTAGCATTGTAGTAATTAGTTTTCATGGTTATTACTTTTATTTTTAAATAACAGAACTTTCTGAGTAATCAATAAACCTTATTATATTCCTTTTATTTAAGGTAGGTAGTGAGGAAGATTCAATGATGGAGATGGGAATGGAACAAGTGCCTGTTGAGTTTGAGGGTAGTAGAAAGAAAAAGAAGAAGAAACAAGGTTCCACACCTCGGCCCGCTTGTTCCTGGGTGCATTTTAGGTACTGTTGTTCATCCAAAAAAAATAAAAAATGATCATGATAGGTTATGCCTTTCTGGGCCATTATGTTCTACGTACTAATGTTTTGGACAAATACTAATGTTAGCCGTGAGTTCATCAAGGAGTACAGCGCTTCTCATCCTGAATCCTCGGGCCTCAAAGCTGTAAGAATTTGCTGCTTTTTTTTCTTTTTTTGTTATGCATATTTCTTTACTTGCTCATTAAAAGTGTGCAAAAAAGGTTGAGCGCACACAATGCAATTGTCTGTTTTAGGCCACGAAGGCTGCGTCAGATGCTTGGAAGTTGATGAGCCCTGAAGAGAAAGCCAAATACACAAGACGATCCCGTGAAGTATGGGACAACTATTTGAGCAACACTCCTGCCCGTGTCCCTAAACCAAGGAAACAGGTACTATTTCTTTCTTTAGAGTGCGTTTGGAAAAGGAATTTAATAAATTAATGGAGCTTCGGAATGAAAATTCGCTGCGCGTAATTAAAAATTGGACCTAGATCAACAAAAAAAACTGGACAATTGGGTCTCAGGCCAAAGTTTTAAAAAGTGTTGGACATGGTGAAGAGTGGGCCGCGAAAATATGGGTGAATTTCAAAATTTCCTTTTCAAAATTAAATCCTCTCCCGAAATCCTTCACTCAAACACCCCCTTATTTCTTTTTCAAAATAATTGCAACCTTTACAGCCTATTGATGCAGGCCAAACTCGTCACGAGGTGTTCCCCTGGTCGTTTATTCAACGTGTTGCAACGCCTAACAGAAGATCAGAAGGCCGCTGTCAAGAGTTTGGGGTTTGGTAGCCTCCTAGGGCTCCGGTGCCAAACCCTCCGGCGGGGTTTGTGTCTTTGGCTACTGGAGAGGTTCAACACTGTGAGGCGGAGCCTAGAGATTTGTGGTCAGCGTATCCCTTTGTCTCCGCATGACGTGGAGCTCGTGATGGGATTAGCAGCCAGTGGGAAAGATGTGGTAAACTCAGGGCCCGAAGACTTGATTTCTGAGTTTCGTGAGAGTTACAACGCCACGAATCGAGGAATATCATTGCGCCTTTTGGAGGAGCGGTTGGCGGCTCCCGAAGCCGGGGAGGATTTCAAAAGATCGTTCGTGCTGTATGCTTTGGGCACTTTGTTGTGCCCTACGGCTAGGCTTGATGTGAGCCCTTCGTTCCTCCACGTTTTGACGAATACGGAGGTCGTCCACCAGTATAATTGGGCCAAGTTCTTACTCGATCGGCTTGTTCGGGAGGTGTCCCGCTTTCGTCAGGGAAAGCAACATGCAGTTGGCGGTTGTCTTTTGTTTCTTCAGGTGACAATTATGAATCCCTTTTTCTTTCACCCTCCTTAGATAATTTAAGGCACCATTTGGTTACCTTTTCTTTTTAAGTACTTTCGAAAATCAACATGTGCGATTGATAGTGTAGACAAGGTATTTTAGTATTATCCTCGTAAAAGATCTTATAATCCCAAAAAAAAAAATTACAAATCGTTGAGAAATTTGAGTGGAGAGGTCATAATTGATATCCATCGTTCTCTTAAAAAAACATTAAGGCCCCATTTGATAATGTAATTCAACACTTAAAACTGAATGCTTTAAGTATTTGAACAATTTTAAGTGTTGTGTGATTCACTTAATTTTTTAGCATTTATCACTCAATACTATAGAATATCTGATTATCGCAACTAATATTTTACACCAATACTGTAAAATCTCACAAAAAAAGTTATATACAAAAAATTATAGATGAAAAAAATATTAAATTGAGAAAAAATAGAGAAAAAAGATTGTAGAGAGATAATATTTAAAAACAAATTGTAAAAATTATTTTAGGAATAAAATTTTGTAAAAAAATAATTTTTTTTAAGTTAAATGTATTAAAAAATTGAATATTTAATATATTATACATTTAATAAATTCAACGCTTATAATTTCAACACATAAAATTTTTAGCACTTAAAATTTAAGTGGTTATCAAACATGACCTATCTATTTTTTGTTTTTAAAAAAAATACTTAAAATCATGTTTTTATGGTGAGCTTTGGTAAGGGTTAAGCCATTGTAACCAGTTCAAATCTTCAAATTAGGCTCTTTGCATGTAGGGGTAATGTTATGTACACCTGAACCTCCATAGACCCCGCAATGGTGAGGGCTTTCGTGCATGTTTTTTTTTTTCACTCTTCCAATTTTCAAAAGTACGTTTTTAAGTGCATACTACTATACTTATAAAAGTAAATGTTTTTTTTTTTTTTTTTGCTTGGAAGGAAAAAGATTCTTGAAAAACATTACCAAATGGTGTCTAAATTTTCAAATCCGTACAAGTTCATCGTTATCATTTTTTTTGCAGCTCTTGTACTATGAGAGTGTCACCGTTGGTCTATCTTGTGAATCGGTCCCCACTGTTGTTCCCTACTTATCCTTGTGGGGTGAGGAAGAAATTAGCGAGAGAGAAAAACGACAAAGAGAGCTTGGCGGTTACGGGTTTGGGGAGGTAGAACTTTAATTATGAATTATTGTGTATGAGTGTGACACCTTTTCATGTATATATATGCTGATTTTATTGATTTTCTTTCTGATTATCATGCACAGGTGATTTGCAAGGAGAGGAACCTTGGGATGAGTTCATCTCCTGGCGACATGTTCCAAATTTATGGTCTCCCAGCTGGAGATATGGATCTTGGGGATGAATATTCTCCCTTGTTTGTGCAGAAGAATACCCTGGTAATTATATTGCCTTTTTGTTTCTTTCGATTTTTATATTAGAAGATGATTGACTAAGCATCGATGAACTAGGATCCCTCCAACCTCTTTCTTTATTTTTTTAATCGTTTATGATTTTTTTTTACTAGGAGACCATTTATAGGATAATATTAAGTTATTTTTTTTTTTTAAAAAGTACACAAATGGTGCCTTAATTATTTTAAGGGATAATTGGTCTAGAGTCCTAATTAGGTAGTCTAACTCTAATCCTTAATTTATCCTATTTTAATTTTAACTTGAGTATAAATTCCATAATTATGTTTTGACACGTGTTTTTTTTCCATGGTAAATACTTGCTTCTATTTCCAACCGAATACTTTCAATTAAAGTTTGCTTCATCCGCCATCGGCGACACCCTCCTTCGCCACCCGCCTTTGGACCTTAGATCTCCGATCGCCAAAGTTCAGCCAACGGCTGCCATAATTTTTTTCTTTGTTACATGTGACTATTTTTTAGTTGCATATAACTATTTTTTTAATATATTTTTTAGTTACATTTTTTTGGAGTGTATTTTTGATTTTTTAGTTACATTTTTTGAGTGTATTTTTTATTTTTTAGTTACATTTATACCTTTTAGTTGCATTCACTTGGTAACTAAAATTAGTTGAACGAGAATAAAAATTTTAACTAAAATGTGTATTGAAAAATATTACTAAAAAATAGTTGTATGTAACTAAAAATAATTCCGGCAATTGGTGACTAGAGTTTCGGTGACTGACGGTGGTCAGAATCTAGCGGCCAAAGTCCGAAGGCCGGCAACAGTGGAACGACGTTGGTGACGCAATTATAATTGGAAGATTAGTATTTCTATAAACTCTAATAGATAGACTAAAGTTAAAGGAGTTATTTGGTTTGAGACTTTTTAGGACCTCCCACCAATTACGTTGTGTCATTTTTTTCCTTGATGTAAATAGGGTAAAAAAGGTCAAGTAAATGGAGACACCATTGTGGAGGAGGTAACCTGCACCACATTCTCTCTTTCTTGTTTATGCAAACTCTGTTCACTTCTTCCTTGTTTCTATACGCTCCTTTCCTTTTCTTTCCCTTCCTCTTCAACAGGAAAATATGCCAATGAATCTAAAGGAAGGGAATGTGGTGTTTGGGGAAATCGAAGTAATGGCAGATTCCGTCAGAGCCCCCTGCCGAAACTCGGAATACGGTTGCTCCCAAACTGTGGATTTCATAAACCGAAACAACCATGAAGAATCATGCACCTTCGCCCCCTGCTCCTGCCCCCTCCAAGCACAAGATTGCTGCAACTTCATCGGCTCCTCCCAACAGTTATCTTTTCACTTCACCAACAAGCATTGGGATTCCGGAAGGCGGTTCCAGTACAACTGCCCGTTGTCCGTTTCCTTGGGCCCCAAGGAAACCTTCCTTGTGCTGCAAGCTGAGGAAGACGGTCTTCTCTTTATGCTCAACAAGGGGACGGAGAGCGTGGGCCATACGATCACGGTGACTTGTGTGGGTCCCAGTTGGTCGAAGAGGGGGTTTGTTTATGATGTTGTGTCGGAGAGGGGGATTTGTTCTCTTAGGTTGAAATCGCGCACGGCGAATTTTCCGGGGAGGGTGGAAGGGTTTCCGCCGGTGGATTTTCTGTTGGTCCCGTTTGGTTATGTTTGTTCTTCATCTGGGAAACTTAGTTTGGAGGTGTGTATATGGAATAATACAGAGCATGGAGGTGATTTGAGTTGAGGGCGAGGCAACCATTTTTACTTATTTATCTCTCTCATTGAACAATTTGAAGGCTTAATCAAGTCTTTGCATAAAGGAAATATCAATATGTATATTGCTTTGCTTGTGATTTTTGTAGTTGAGTATTTTTTAAAAGTAAAAAAAATAAAATGATAGTGAATTTTATAGTGTGGAGGTAATACTTTTATTTTTTTGTTTAAAACAAGCATTGCCAAACAGGACTTAAAAGATTTAAACTACACAAGTTACATTAAAATAATAAATTATTAGACAGTACTTATAAATTAATAAATTATTAGACAAGATTTATAAATTATTTTTGTTTCTCTTCTTTGATTTATGTTCTCGCTTTCAAAAATTTGGAATTAAAGTACAAAAATGTATTTAGTAAACACGTTTTTATTTTCAAATTTTTTGGAATAATTTAGAATTATTTCATGATTTTTTTAAAATATGAGAACAAAAATACATTGATTCTTATTCACTCTCACAAAATTATTTCCTCTATTATCCTGTCGGCCACTACCACCAACACCACCGGTCATCTCCACCATGGCAATCACGATACATTTAAAGAGAAAATGAACAAATATTACAATTAAATATGTTTCTGTTCTCATAAATTAATAAAATAAAAAATTAGAATAATAATTGATATTAATTTTTTTTTTTGGAATTGTTGAGAATAAGAACTGAATTTTCATTCCATCCAATAAAAATTGAAAAAAAAAAACTAACCAAACGCATATTAGATTACAAAATGCCATTTGAATCTTCCTCCCAACGAAGAAAAACATTGTTTTCCTTTTTCCCTTTTTTCTGAAAAATAGTAGATAGAGATGAAGTGGCGTTGTCCTAATTTTCTAGGTCAAATACTTCAATTTCTTCCACACCCAACCCCCCCCCCCCCCCCCCCCCCCCTCTAAATTCTAAATAGCAAATGTATATATTGCTTTGCTTTTGGGAAGCGATAGGATTAGCGAAAGGAAGAGGAGGTTCTCCGAGGACGCGACGAGCAGATAGAGAGAGAGTAGAAGGAGGACAAGAACCCTCCAATTGCATTTGAAGATGCTGTCGTCGTCACTAATGCTTCGACGCTTTTGCTGTTTCAGTGCAATCTCTGGTTCGTCTTCTTCGACTTCTGCTCTGAAATCCACTTCTAGCAAGAATCAGCTCGTCTTTTTGGGTTCCCCTCAGGTATACACACTCTCTCGCTCTCTCTCTCTGTATGCATAAAAAAAAGTAAAGAAAAAATAGGCATGTGCTACAATGCTCCCGCTATGCGTGGGTTTCGGAGGAGAAAGGTCGGACCAGTTAGGGCTATGATACTAAATTGATGCAATGCTCATAAACACGCAGGTATCTGTTTTGGTTCTGGACAAACTTCTGAATGCTTCTTCTGCTCCCGACTCCTCGTTTGAGGTAATCTTGAATTCGACACATCGCATGAACTCAAATTTCTGATGCTCTATGTTTCTTTTCACTTACCAAAATATGATATACGAATGTTACAAAGTATTGATTGATTTCAGAAAAAAAAGGGAAAACTTTATTAATTTGGGTGTTTTTAAAATTAATGGTCATATAATGGACTCAAACCATATTAATTTGGGTTTCTTTTGACTGGGGCTGTTATCCTAAGAACGTGCATATTCATGTTGTCTAAGTTAGCTTCACTTGGTTCCTTAAATTGAAGATAAGAATGTTAAAATTCAAATGCTTAAAATGGCATAGATACTACTTGATTTTCAGTAGTCATTTTTCAATGTGACTGACTGTTGGGTTTATCCCACGTCGGATGTGGAAGGGGCTAGTGGTCAGATTATAAGTGTGAGGAAAAATCTGACCTCATGAGCTAGCTTTTGGGGTTCAGAGATACCCAAGACCACCCCTATACAAGTATCAGAGCCATGTTTATAACAACTCTTGCCCAATAGTCACAAAGGGAAAGACTGGTCAAGAGTTAGCAGACCATAGGCCCAATGTGTGAGGGGGAGATTGTTGGGTTTATTCCACATCGGATTTGGATTTGGAAGGGGTTGGTGGTCAGGTTATAAGTGTGAGGTAAAGTCTCACCTCACTGGATAACTTTTGGGGTTGAAAGAGGTCTAAGACCACCCTACATCGACAACTACTTTGCATTTCCTCTTTTTAATTTAAAATTACTTTGTATGCTTTTTGACGATAAGAAGTATAATTTTTTTTTTTTTTTTTTGTAAAGTATTATTCTCTCTATTTTTCTTTTTTGGTTATTAATTACATTCTGAAATTGTGGATGGCTTGTAGACTCCGAGGATGAGGATGTGATATTTTTGTATAGTTGATATCATTTAGGTTGCAGCAATTGTTACCCAACCGCCTTCCGGGAGAGATAGGGGTAGAAAAGTAATGCCTTCTCCAGTTGCACAACATGCTCTCAACAGAGGTTTCCCTCCTGATTTGATTTTCACACCTACTCGTGCTAGTGAGGTAATTACTGCGGTTTCTTACCTTGGTGTGGAATTAAGCTAAATATAAGTGGCATGTCATTCTGTAGCGCCCCATGTGTCCTACTGACCTAGTAATTTTTGGATCGAGTTCATGTGGCCCAATATTGAAGCCAAGTTACCACTAGTGGTCCACATGATAATTTATATATTAGACAATCTTTTTTAATACGTCCGATGTGGGATCTCACACATTCAGAAGCTACCCTCTTTGAAATCATGATAAGTTACTTAAACGTTAAAGTGGTGATCTTTACAATTATGTCAATGCTCTAGACTTCCCTTGCATAAGATTGTTTTCCCAAGGCAAAAATTTGTTTTACATTAAATGTTTCATGTTGTATGAATTCTAAATTATATTTAAGACTAACAAGGTTTAAAGGGGGGACCCCATTACAAATTTCAAAAATACCAACCTTGTCCTTTTAAGTGAGAATAAGTTGGGAAGAAATGGAAACAATTTTTTTTTTTTTGCTTCTCAAAAACCCAAGAATTTTAGGATTAATCTCAAAATTTCGAGAATATTTGGGAATAGGAAATGATAATCAAATATTTTTTGTTCTTAAATTTCAGAGTTTTGGGAATGGGAATAAGAGTTTTGGAGCAGAAACACTAAACAAAAGGGGCGATGTTTGATGTAAAAACAATGTTGGAGGAGTTTTTGTCAAGAAAAAAGGGATGGATGCGAAACTTGTTTTTGAGGGGGGTTTAAAAAGTACCAACCTCAAAAAAGGACGGGGAAGACAATTTTCTCTAAAACTGATCAGTACAAATGGGAGAAATATTTTTAATGCAAATAACATAAATCGGTAGTAAGCATATGCACCCTTATGTACGTTTTTAGCGAACACGTTTTCTAATGATGTTACTTCTGTAAAATATTTAGTAGCTGCTGGAAACCTAGTGGCATCTCGTGATAAAAGTTGAAAACTTATAATTTACTTTTGTGCAGGAAACATTTCTCTCAAATTTTAGCGCTTTGGAGCCAGAACTTTGCATTACAGCAGCGTATGGGAATATATTACCTACAAAGTTTCTAAAGATCCCATCACTGGGTCAGTCGTCGAATGTTTCTATTTTCGCCACCCAAAAAAATAATACAAATAAATAAATAAACCTTCAAGTTATGCCCGGTGCTGCATTTGTTCATATCATACTCTTTGTACAATAATCGAAAGCTAAGTATGGCAGCGTCGAAATATCTTAAAAAAAGCTATTATACCTCAAATAGAGAATTTATATACATTTTTTCGCTTTATATATATATATATATATACATATTTTATCCTTCTGAAGATCTGTATGTTGGTATTTTTCAGGCACAGTTAACATACACCCGAGCCTGCTTCCTCTATACCGTGGTGCTGCTCCCGTTCAAAGAGCATTGCAGGTTTATATTTCCTTGAAATTTTTATTTAGGTTCAAATCATTCTTAAATGGGATAGTCAAACCAAACATGACCTAGATTTTCACCAGGATGGCGTGAAAGAAACCGGAGTATCATTAGCTTTTACTGTCCGTCAACTGGATGCTGGACCTGTTATTGCTCGTGAAACAGTGGAAGTAGATGATCTGATAAAGGTTAATCCCTCAGATTGTGTTTGGTTTCATGCAATTAGAGTCTTGGAATTAGAATTCAAAATGAACGCATGTGAAAATATTAAAAAAATAAAATAAAATTATTCATTTGTTTTCAAGTCCAATTCCAAGACTTGATTTTTGTGCTACCAAACGCTACCTAAAGTCTTTCTAACCAACATTCGCTGTTCTCCTGAGGGTGTTGACTAATCTGCACGCAGGCACCGGATTTACTTGAGCTGCTATTTGCTCAAGGTGTGTTCTTCTCCTCATTAATTTGCAGTTTTGGCTGAAAATTATTGTAGATGCAACTTGACCGATCCGCCCTTGTGATACATAGGAAGTAATCTTCTGATCGATGAGCTTCCTTCTATATTTGATGGGTCAGCAAAGGTAAAAGCGCAAGCCCAAGACGAATCTCAAGCTACTTTGGCTCCAAAGGTACCATCAAGTAATTCATCATTGCATGAAAACATGAAATTCATGGGGAAAAAAAATTAAAAAAATTAAATGTGACATCCAAATCAAGTGATGATTGAGGAAGAATCTTGTGAGCAAAAGAAGAGCACATCAATGGAGGATCATCCACTTTGTAGATAGCAAAATATTATCGCCCAATACTTAAGTCATGTAAAAAATCATTTAGGCACAATTTGGTGACTTTTCTTTAATTAGTTTTAAAATAAAAGAAGTTTTCCAAAAAAAAAAAAAAAAAAAACCTGTACTTCAAAATAAAAGCAAAAAATCAAATGCGTATTTGATAGTGTAGAGATAATAGCTTAATTTCACAAATATTCATAGATGATTGAAAAAAAAGTGGGTGAAGAGATCCTAGTTTATTGATCTTGATTTATCTTTTATCATATAAAAATTGAAAAGAAAAAATGTATTTTTTTTTTTTTCGAAAAAGAGTAGTTAAAATCATGTTTTTACTCTTTTTATTTTTAGAATAATTTTTTTAAGCGCAATACAAATCGCATTTTTTTTTAAAATTAAGTATTTTTAAAAGCAGAAAATTACTTAAAAAAACATTATCAAATGGTGCCTTATTTAATTAGTTCTATGGGTGCCTACATCGATCAATTGAGATATATGAAGACAATTGAAAATTGTTGGTTCGCGCAGATCAGATGGTGCCTTATTTAATTAGTTCTATGGGTGCCTAAATCGATCAATTGAGATATATGAAGACAATTGAAAATTGTTGGTTCGTGCAGATATCTCCAGACGAGTCGTGGTTATCATTCAATGAAGAAGCTTCAAAACTGCATAACAAGGTAGATTCTCATTCTATCTCCTGCTATGATTTTCATAGTGTCGTGCATAATTTTTTTTTAAAAAAAAAATCTAGGTTAGGGCATTTGCAGGATGGCCAGGAACCCGAGCTAGAGTCAAAGTTTCTGATGCAAATGGCGATCACAATGTGCTTGAGCTCAAAATTATCACTACCAGAGTTTTTAGCAGCAGTTATGTACAAGTTGGTGAAGCTGATGAAGTGATTTTTACAAAGGGCAAACTGGTGTTCCGGTGTGGTGGTTCCACGGCACTAGAGGTGAGCGGTGTCCTTTTATAGTTATTTTCAGTGTCTTGTCTTCATTTCTTAACAATAACCACATTTTTATCAAGATTTTATGTTTTTGAGATAACTATTTGTGTTGTTACCACTAGTCAACGGTGGATTTAGAAAATTAGTTGGGGGGGCTAATTTTATATCCAATGCCACTACTTATTTATCCGAAGATTCAAAACCCTGTATTTGTAGAATAAGAAACATCAATATCAAGAACCTGCCATTGAAGAAAAATATTTCGAAAATAACTCTGCCTACTATAGTATTCCAATGGGCTGTCTTAAATGAAAAAAAAAAAAAAAAAAAAAAGGTAAAAGTGATAAAAAGTTCATGTTGTTAATGATTTTCAGGTCCTGGAAGTTCAGCTTCCGGGCAAAAAAGTGGTGAATGCAGCTGCATTTTGGAATGGTTTGCGTGGTCGAAAGCTGAAGAAACTCTAATCGACAAGGCCTTTTTCTTTGCACCTTAATACTCGATATATGTTTAACACATCGAAACCCGGTAAGGTAGTGTTTGGTGGTATGGAATTGGGGTCTTGGATTTGGGATTAGAAATGAACGCATGTAAATTTTTAAATTTTTTAATGTGTTCATTTCTAATTCTAATTCCAAGGTGCCAATTCCGTGCTTCCAAACGCTACCTAGGTGCCGCAAAAATAAAATCTCTTTCTCGTCTTCAGTTAGAGTTCATCTTTAATTTTTTTGGAAGCAAATTTTTTGTATACGGCGGGGCAAAAAATCACCAAATTAGTGATTGAGAAACTTGTTTCTGATCTAAGCTAATGTTCCTTGAAACAATGAGTTTTGTAATTTCTTGTTTGAATCAATTTTTTTGATCATTTTGCCTTTTGAAACTGATTCTCCAGAGGCTCTGGTTTGAGAATTTTTTGTCATCAATTTCATGAAAAGACTTTTAGAAAGGGAAAATTATATTTTTTGATCCGTAAAAGTATAGACGGTGGGTGTGTATATGGATCTCGAGGTTTGTCAAATTGCACATTTGGTCTTTCAATTTTTATATATATTTTAATTCTGTAAAACTAGAAATGTTGTTAATGTTCAGCATGTGGTTTTTTAATGGGGATATTTTGTCATTTCATCATCTACTAAACGTTAGGCGTTTTCGCCTAATTTGTTTTAATAACTATTCATTTGAAGAATGAGAGTGAAGGTTGAATTGTTGGCAGGGCAAAATATCTTAAGTTTAATGAGTGATGAAATGACGAAAATATTTTAATTAGAAGGGCAGTGTTGAACAAAATCTATTTTTCATAAAAAAAAATCATTGACAATATTTTCAATTTTGCGAGATTGAAACAAAATTTGACATTTGAGGCCCAGTCTGGTTATCATTTCTGTTTCTTAAGTTTTGTTACTGCTTTCAAAATTTTGGAATTAATAAAAAAATGTTGATTTCTGTTCACTCCCACAAAACTATGACAACTATTCCCACCACCACCCGCCCGCCACCATACATTTAAAGAAAAAATAAATAAATATTACAAAAAAACGTGTTTCTTGTTTCTGTTTTCATAAATTAAAATAAATAATCTCAAGACAAATATTATTATTAAATATATTTCTATTCCCCCAAATACTCCAGAACAAAAATAGAATTTTCATTCCAATTCATTAGAAGTAAAAACAAAAAAAAAAAGAAAAAAAAAACACTAACCAAAAGTCACTTGCGGTTTCAAATATGCCATTTGTCAAATCTCAGAATCCACGTACACGATTGCCCTATACTTTACGGACTTAAAAATGTAATTTTTCTCTAGTAAAAAGAAAAGAGAGAGAACTTGTGTGAGTTTTTTTGGTGGTATTTTAAAAATAAAAAAGAACTTAAAAAAGCAAACCAACAGCCATTGATCCAAAATGAAAGCAAGAACACAAAAGCACTTTAGAACAGCTCCTCCATTAATTATTTAGTCCTACCATCATAAAATAATCAAGAAATCCAACAGAATCATGATTTCAGGGCACAATGACAATGGGTTTGTTGTCACATTCCTTTTGAGCCCCACAAAAAAACTTGTATATAAGAACCGTTCATGTCTCTCTGTAAAATCAAACGCTCCTCTCTCTAAAGACTAAATATGGGGGCACTTGATTATCTATCAAACTTTTGTACTGTCACCAGCATCAGAAGCAAGCGCAAACCAATGCAGGTATGCTCGTCTCATCATTGGCTCTCTACATCCCAAGACTTGTAGTTTAATGGATATCTAGTTTACTTAGCTTAATAGATATCTAGTTTACTTTTCTTGTAAAAGATCTAGAGTTTAACCTCTCTCCCAACATATATATATAAAAAAAAAAAAAAAAAATAGCTCCGAACAGAGCACATCTATTTACTTAGCTTAATATATATCTAGTTTATTTTTTTTGTGAAAGATCTAAAATTCAATCTCTTCTCCAACATATGTAAAAAAAAAAAAAAAATAGCTCCGAACAGAGCACATCTATTTTTGCTCTGTTTTTGTTTCTAATTTTGGAATTTTGATTGATGGGTTTTCTTCCTGTCTGGTAGACTGTTGAAATCAAAGTCAAAATGGACTGTGATGGATGTGAAAGAAGAGTCAAGAATGCTGTTAGATCCATGAAAGGTTTCAACTTTTAACTCTCTCTCTCTCTCTCTTAAGTGAGAGACCGTTAATAAGAGTCCGTTTAGATAAAATATTTGAATTTATTTCCAAAAAAAAAAAAATTGTAAAAATTTCTGAGTGCGTTTGGAAATAAATCCATGGAATTTAAAAATAATACAATTTTAAAATTTTTACATTATTTGTAAATTTGTTGTTTGAGTATATTTTTTTCGTTGAAAATTTTATTGATATTTCACCTACTAAGTTTTTTTTTTTTGTTTTTTTTTTTTTTTTTTTTTTTTTTTCGATCCCAAATTTTGAATTTACTGTTTATTCAATTTACTCGAAACAATAAATTTTTTAAAAGTCTAAAGTCAGTACATATCATAAAAATTATTGTAATTTTTTATATGAAAAAATTACAGTGATTTTCATGTTGTATAGTAATTTTTTATTTCTGAAAAAATTAGTGAACTGTATATAATTTTTTTTTTTTTTAAATTCATAGACACCAAAACCCCCTTAAACTAAATCATTTATATATATAAAAAATATCTTGTATTTGGATAATGTCATTTTATCTCTCTTAATTTTCATTTTCAAATTTAACAACTTTAAAAAATTGGGTAAATTTAAGGTTGAAGTTCTCCCTCAACTTTTAAAAATTTATATTTATATTTTTATAAAAATCAATTAAAACTCTTAAAATTTTACATAATCTCCTCCTAACTTATATAAATACATATTAAACATCTAAAAAAAAATTCACACCCTCTCAATCCATTTTGTAGATCCCTTGTTGGGTGGGTAATAAGAAATTTCAACTCAATTTTTAAAAAATTACCTATCAAAACCGATTTCCCTCTCAAAATATTTCAGCCAAACACATCCTAAATAAACAAAAAAGAATTAAAGAAAAAATAACATGTTTTTTAAGGATTTTTCGGTAAACGGTCTACGAAATTAAAAATTTAGCTTATACAGTTTACATATTAGAGTAATTTTTTCAGTAATATTTATATATTATAGTAATTTTTAACTTTTGAATAAGTTATTGTATCGTTTAGTGTCCGATAATTGTTGAACTAAAAAGGCGTTGGGTTTGTGGTAGGTGTGAGGACGGTTGAAGTGAGCAGAAAGCAGAGCCGGGTGACGGTTAGTGGATTCGTGGATCCAAACAAGGTGTTAAGGAGAGTGAAGAGTACGGGAAAGAGGGCGGAGTTCTGGCCGTACGTTCCGTACAACCTGGTGTACTACCCTTACGTGGCACAAGCCTATGACAAGAGGGCACCATCTGGTTTTGTTAGGAACGCGGTGCAGGCGATCCCCCCTCCAAATGCAACTGAGGAGAGAATCACCTATCTCTTCAGCGATGATAACCCTAATGCTTGTTCAATCATGTGATGTGAGAGACAAGTTTCTCTCTCTACTCCCTCTCTTTCTTTTGGCTTTAAGAACTTGGTTTTTGATGGTTCTTCAAGGCATGCATGTTTGTGCTTGTGAAAGTCATCTACCTCAATCAAACTATGTGAGTTAATATATATATATATATATATATGTGTGTACCTTTATTAAAAATTAGTTTTTTTTTCCCTCTTAAATCATTATACGTTGAATTTACTCGTTAGAGTAATTGTGTAAGAAATTTGTCAAAAATTCAAAAGTGTTTAACTGTATGAAAATTGCTACCATATTTTACGTAAAAAATTTGTAGTGATTTTAATGGAGTTTGAACTTTTTGAGAAAAAAAAAATATCGCATCCTGTAAATTACATGCAAAAAAGATTTATAGTGTTTTTCATCTATTTGTTAAAGTAGTTTTATAAGAAGTCTAAAAATTCTTTTAAAAGTTCTATAGATGAACATCACTACAATATTTTACATTGAAAGTTTAAGGTGTTTTTCATGTATTGCAATGGCTTTAAACTTTTGCAGAAAAAAACTGTAACTCGTACATTGCATGGACACAAAATTTAAAATTGAACTCAATTATAATCATTTGAACGTTAGGGTGTGTCGGCTTTGTTATTTGATAATGTTTTTTTTTTATTTATTTTTTGAAATTTCTATCCAAATTGTGTAAGTTTAATTTTGAGATTGCAAAAACCATTTTGATTTCATTTCAATCTTCTAACATCATATCTAATTTTAAATTATCACCGAGTGTGTAGATCAGCTGGTGAGGGACTATTCTAACTTAATCAATATACTTAATTCGAGACTTGAGAATGTAGTTGCGTTAAAACTCTGTAGGGAGAATTTTGTCACTCTTATGGTCTGATCCGGTTTGATCTGGATTAATCGAAACTGAATGTAATTATCGGATATCAGATGGTTTATAAATAAAAAAAAAAAAAAAAAAATCTAATTTTAATTTTTTTAGGGGCAAAGTTTTGAAATTAGGTAAATGTCCGATAAAAAGTTGAAATAATTGTGATCTTGATAAAAAGTAGGATATATGATGATACCTCCTCAAATTAAGGACTTGCTTTTGGGAAGGGTCAAATCAGCATAATAGAATACATATATGGGAAGATCAGACAGACTAAACTTTGGAAGATTGTGGAAGCTGAATTATTCTTGTCTCCCTAAAATAGTTAAACTATGACTCTATTTTATATCCTCCTTTTTTTTTTTTTAGCGGTCAAATGTCCAATCCGATCCACTAGCTCAGTTCAAAAAAATGCTTAAACTAATTTCCTAATAATAGTTTACATGATATTTTATATATTGGACAATTTTTTGTATTAGTTTCGATATGTAATTTCATAATATTCCTCCAATTAAAGACATGATGTACTCATCGTGTTGGTCAAATTCATCCTCTTGGTTGATGGTGCAAATAACAGCCCATAAGCAAACACATAGCAGTCCATAAAGAGATACAAGTTGCCTACGCCAAGGCCTTTATCCCTTTCCGGAGTCTCTACTCCTTTATCAACACTACCACAGTGTTGTTTCGAGATCAGAATTGACTATGATACCATTTGTAACGTTCCCATACAACCCACTAACTAAATATCTTTTGGACTGAGTTCACGTGGTTTAAACTACTTAAATCAAAGTATTGGTAACAGTCTACAAATACTTTAAATATCAAATAATCTGTTTTAATGTTTCGATGTGATCTCACACAACTTATGAAAAAAATATTCCTTTTTTATTTTTATTTTCCGATTTTACTATCCTCCCACTTTTCCCCCATATACCACACGACCATTTAAATGATAAGGTATGTCATATATGTAGGGGAGGATGCACTTTTCTCTTGCCCTCCTCAAAAAAAAATTCTATTGAATATTTATGTTGTAGAGTTCTAAAAAATTATAAATTTTGGGTAATTGTTTGAAAATGTACTTTAATATATTTTTAGATCTATATTAAATTATATTTAAGACGTAATTTTAAAAAAAAATATGTTTTAATCCCACGTACTTTATATAGTGTACTTTGATCTCATGCTTTTTTTAAGAGCATGTGTATAAGAGAAGTAAGGACCGAAACTCAAGTTCGGCCCCTACTTTTAATCATTTAATCATGTGAAAGTGCATATAGTAAATTTTAGAGAAGAATAATGTTCACTCAAATCAATTTTTGCACTCATTTAACTCGACATATTAAGTGGTAGTTTGACTGAACTATAGTTTTTTACTTGAAGTATTGTTTATAAAAATTAGTTCAAAAGTTTTGGTGCAAAAATCAGGTCAAAATGCAAATTGGTGTTTGGATGTGGTGTTTGAAATTATTGTTTGTGAAAAGCTATATAAATGTGAATGTTTGGATAGTATATGTAAAAGTGATTTTAAATTATGTAATAATTTTATACTACCTATTATTTATGTTACATATACTTTAAAATAAAATTTAATTTAAATAATTTATGAAAGTATAAGAGTTAATTTAATAATAACAAAATTGTGGAATTAATGATATGGCCTTTGTATTACTATAATTAATGTTGTCATACTATACTAATTTAGTGTTGAAATTAATTCTTAAGTAATAATAGTGATAAAGATTTGGTATTTATATTAGTATTTTTTTAATTAAAAATAAAGGGTAAAATTTTAAAGGAAAAAAAAAATGTAAAAACTCAACCGCGAAAAATTTGAAGGAAAAAAAGCAAAATTTATTTATTAAAATCTAGCTATTTTTGTTTCGATGTTTTTGAGAAGTGAAATTAAAATTTGGAAGTAGAAACACACATAACTGCTCAAGCAAATTATAGAGAACTTTAAGGGGGTATTATTCTGTATATATATCTACTACGTAGAATAACTCGATTTTTATCGAGAAGATATTTTACAGGTTTAAATCAAATTTTAAATCTAGCCATTGAGATCAAAAAATTTAATATTAAGATTAGACGCTGGCTCATCTCTCTTCAATCTTTTATGTCTTTTTTTTTCTTTTTTCTCCCCATACAGACCCCTCGTCATTGTCATCGCATCTATTGACGCTTGTGCTTGCTAGTTGCTCCTCTCTCTCCGTCTCATACCCCATCAATTTTCATTTTTTCTCTATTCTCTTAATGAACATCTACTGTCGTCACCATCACAATTGAGAATTATCTTCTTCTTTTTTTGCTTTTAGCTTAATCATTTAAATTAAAATTTATATAGTATACACTAGCGTATGTGTGTATGTGTATGTGTGTGTGTATATATATATATATATTAATTAATTATTAGTTTGAAACTAATCCAATAAAATTTGAAGGAAGTTATTGGGGATCGAACTTTTTTGGCAACTTTCAAAAATGTCAAAGTATGGCCGAAAGTTGGGACTTTAATTCGGCTGGAGTGATGTAATTTACGTTAATTTAATAGGATAATGGAGATATACACTCTTTTTCTCAATATTAAGATCTTATCTTAATCATATCTGTTTATCCTTTCCTTTCTCTTTTTTGTTTTACCGTAAGAAGACAATGCCCACCGAGGAAATCCTTCGCTGTCTCTAATTTTGTCTGTTTTTCTTTTCCTACCAAAAAAGATGTACATCAATTTTAGGGTAAAATATCTTTCTACTTTATCAAGTTAACCGATATATTAAAAAAAATTATATTTTACTTACTTTTATTGTGAAAAAATAATTATTATTTTTTTATTTAAATTAACGAAATATATTTAAAAATAGATGAAATCAATTTTTTTTATCCATTTTTTTGAGTAAAATAGACGAAATTATCCCTTTATTTTAATTTTAATTTAAATTTTTAAAAATTTTATGATAAAAACTAAATCAAAATTAAAATAAACAGGCAATCTCATCTATTTCATCCAAAAATTGGATGAAAAAATTAATTACATCAATTTTTAATCATATTCTGTAAATTTAAACAGAAAAATGTTACTTTCTCAATTTATTCAAAAATAGTCGATAAAGTATAGTTTTTAAAAATTGAGAGGATCAAGTAATAATTAGATAAAATAAGGGAGATAAAAGACAATTTACCCTTAATTTTAGGATTAATTGTATTTTTTTCCCTTATATTTTGGTCTTATTTTATTTTAACACCTCGACTTTGACACATCACCCCTTTCTAAATTCACATTTTTGTAATAATATAAAATAGCTTAATTTTACTTAAAATTAATATTTATAGGAATAGTGTAGAAAAAGTAGGATTAATTTCTTTTTACCCCTTGTACTCTAATCTTATTTCATCTTAACCCCTCTATTTTAGAAACTTAAATGTTATTCCTTTCTACTTTTGACTAAGTGGAGAAACTATTATTTATTCAAAAAATATAAAATAAATTAATTTTTTCATATTTTTTTAACTTAAATTTAATATTTAGATGTAATAAACCAGAAAAGCTAACATTTCTCTCTTTATATACTTTTATTTTTTTTCTTTTTTAAATAAAGATAAAATAATATAAAAAATAAAAATAAAGGTTAATTTTGCTTATTTCATGTAAAATTTAGATGAAAATTATAATTTTACTTCTTTTTTTAAAAATATTCAGTTAAATCAATTAAAAGTTTTCCAATTTATTATAAGTAGAATTGAATAAAGTAAAGAAGGGTTAAATTACAATTTTATCCTAAATTTCATCTTGCATAATAATTTCCGGAATGATTATACTTTTCCAGCAATCTTTTTGTAGCGATCAAATCAAATCAACTCAAACTTGGCTAAATAATTGATATAATCAAGTTTTAACAAGGTTGATTGTGTATCTTTTGGCCCACCACGCCGAACAAAAATTAATAATTATAAAATATAAAATAAAAGAAAAATGATTACTAACAGCAACAAAAAAAGATAGGGAATGATCAGTGGAAGCACCATAACTTTGTTTGCCAATGAGTTGCGCGCACCAACACCAAAATTCGTTTGAGTTAAAATAGTTGAGAGACCTCTACAAAAATTAAGAGTTCGAACTTGTGGAAAAACACTTGTTAAGAAGGATAACCATGCACCCTAAACTAAATTAGTTTCACATCTTGTTTGGGTGTGACCTGTGTGAGGGACATTCGTGGATATACATATAAAAAAAAAAGAGTTATGTGCAATTGGGCATATTAAAGAGTTTAGCTCTCAAAATGAGAGGATAAATATTTATCGATTGTGAAATAAAAATTATTTTTTCTAGTGTTCGGTTAAAAAAAATAAAAAGAGAAAAAATAATTTATTTTAATATAATTTACTATTTCACTTTTATATATTATAAAAATAAATTAAAAATTATATTATCAAAGATATAGTTCTAATTTTGATATTTATTCTCAAACTTCAACCATTTGCATCCATTCATCCCAAATTTAAGAGGAAAAAGAGCTTGTTTTTTCATCCCTTATTTTTTTATTCATTCTATTTTTCTTAGATTTTTTTTTTTTTTTTTTTTCATTTTTCACTCAATAACTAAAAATAATAGTTTAAAAAAATAAAAAATGATTAGTAATTATTTCACACACAATCTAATAATGTTTAGGGTTGGTTTGTTTGGTTGGGAAAAAGTAATAGGTGAAAAATTGAAGAAGAAAAATAAGATGAAAAAAATAATATTTTTTATAGAAAGAAAATAGAAGAAAAAATAAAATAAAAAGAAAAATGCACAGTTAAGTATTTTTTCCCATACCAAATTGAAGAAAATAAGAGAGTTTTTTCAAGAAAACAATAAAATTATAGTTATACGCTTGATAATAAATCTTTATTTATTTTTGTAATACATGAAGGTAACATAATAAATTATTGATTACATCATCGGATTATTTTCCTTCCTCTCATTTTTCTTTTCTAACCAAACATAAAATCTAATATTCTTTTTCTTTTACGTTCTTCTAACTAAACAACACCATGAAAAATAATTCTCTTTTCACAATAAATAAAAATATTATCTTCTCTTTTTTTTGTTTTTTTTTTTTCCTTTTTACAAGTCATAATCTAGCCTACACTGAACCAATGAAGACATGACAGCCTAAGCCAATTGTGAGACATTTTTTTTTTTTTTTTTATAATCATAGTTATCAATTATACAAGGGTACAACCGAGAATGACTAGGAATTGAAGCTTACAAGAACTTGTTTCATTCCCAAACAAAACAAACCAATGAACCTAGCCAACCTAGCAATGATCCCCCTCAAAGTCTCAGCAAGCCAATCACACGGTACCTAGATTTAGAGATTCTAAGAGCATCTTCACTACGAGAAAGGCCCAAATAAAAAACTGAACACGACACGAAGGAAACCCCAAAGAACAAAGTCGACGAGTTCCAAAACGGCCGCATCAATCTGGAAATCTGCAAAAAGCACCAAGCTTCCGCCACAAAAGCAACCATAAACAGCCAATGCCAAACTAAACTGAAAAAAGTCCGAACACTATAGAAAATTCTGACTGCAAATTGCAGCAGTGCAACACAAAGCAGTAGCTCAAAATAAACTAAAGATGCAATTGTGAGACTAGTTTATGTTGGATTTACCTCACATCGAATGTAAAAGGGGTTGGTGGTCAAATTATAAATGTGAGATAATGTCTCATCTCATGAGCTAACTTTTAGGGTTAAGAAAAATTCAAAACCACCCTATACTAGTATCAGAACTAACTTTTGGAACTGAGAGAGCTCATGATTACTCTAAACTGGTATCAAAGTAAATGTTATAACAACTTTGACTCAATAACCACAAAGGGAGAGAGTGACTGAGGGTTAGCCGACTAAAAGGCCGATATGTGAGTGAGAGATTGTTGGATTTTTTCCACATCGGATGTGGAAAAGGCTGGTGGTGAGGTTATAAATGTGAGGAAATGTCTCACGTTATGAACTAGCTTTTGGGTTGAAAGAGAGCAAAGAGTACCCTACAGTTTATAAATAATGAACATAGTCACATATATAATATTCGACATGAGCACAATGTAGAGATACATCGATACGTCACATTTAAAAAAATTAGGCTGTAGTTATGGTTAGAATGTGACAATGCTGTAGTTATGGTTAGAATGTGACAAAATATATATGTGTGTGTACATGGGATTCCTAAAGACATTATATCGATTTCCTAAATTATAAATATAAATTTGGTTATGGGTCCAAAGCCAAAACATTAAATAAAATTATCCTCATTCGACTTGTTTTAATGAAAGATCCAATTTTGAAAATGTATTATTTTTATAACAAAACATCTCATAATTATTTTAATAATAAACACTAGCCACTATAACAGCCACTTACTATTGTCGCCACAACCACAACAACTATTCACTGTCACTACCACCGAACACACCCGCCATTATATCAAAATTACCATCACAATCACGACTATCGTTTACCACTATTGTAGCCACAAAAACCATCCATTACTACAACAAATATTCATTACCACCACAAATTTTACTACATATTCCTATCACTGCCACCACCACAAGAAATATTCACTATCACCACCGCTATTACCACAACAAATATTTACTATTATCACCGTCACCACCAGAATAAATATTTACTATCATCACCACCACAACAAACATTCTTATCACCACCACCATCATAACAACAAATATTTGTTATCCCCACCGCCACCGCTACAATAAATATTCACTATCACCGTCACCACCACCACAAATATTCGCTATTACCACCACCGCTACCATAGTAAACATTCTTATCATCACCATTACCATAACAAATATTCATTATTACAACCACCATCACAACAACAAACATTCACTATCACCACCATCGCAATAAATATTTTCGCTATCACTACTGCCACATAACAAATATTTGTGATCATCACCACCACAACAAATATTCACGATTACCAAAGTCACCACCACAATAAATAATTAAAAAAACAGTAAATATCAAAATTATACGATTAAAAGTTTCAAAAAATACAAAATTTTATTTCGGCGTAGACCATAAAAGATAAGAAAATTTAAATAGCAAAAAAAGAATAAAAAAACAAACCAAAACAGCAAAAAAAAAAAAAAGGAATCTGAAGGAAAAAAAATGGTGGGCTATGACCAAATTGTGATTAGATATGGCCGCCAATGGCTTAGATTTGGGTCATCACCTCACAATCTGGTCATAGTCGGTCAGATTTGGGCCGCCACCACCAAATCTGATGGCGGCGGCAATGTTTTTCTGTGTGGAGAAGGGGAGAAAGAGACGATGTCTACTGGAACTAATCATGCGAGTTGTGTTTGTCATCTCCCACTATAGGCCGGCGATTGATGTATTTCATATCCGACCATAGCTATGGTGTTGCAGATTGCGGTTGTTCGGGTACAAGGTTTGGCAAGCTATTTTTATTGGTACATAGGTTTGGCAAGCTATTAATTGTTATCTATTTATTAGGGTTGTTTTTGTTTTAGTTTATGATTTTTTCTTTTTCTTTTTTATGAACAGAATTTCGTCAAAGATTATTATTATTATTATTATTTTATTTTTTATTTTTTTGTTTTTGTTTTGGGTCTATGGCCTATTTGTATATATTTCTGAAAATTGGGACTATCTCTAATATACCTAAAAATACAAAAAAATCAACCCTATAAATATAAAACTAGAAGGATACAAAACATAATTTAATTTTCCCGTTTGAGAAGTAGGGGTATGAAATTTTTTAGAGGGAATTTCTCCTCCCCTCAAAAAAACTTTTTATAATCCAATGTTATCAATCCGTTTCCCTCAAATTAATCACAACCTTAACGAGAAGACATTTAGAAAAAATCATAATTTATTATATAAAGTTTTTAAATTTTTATTATTACTTGTATCATTTACAACTCCAACATAGTTAAGAATTATCACAAATTAATTATTACACAAAAATAATAAATACATAAATGGATAAAAACATGTACAAATAATTTAATAATTTTAAATTGAGTATTTTCTTAATTAACATATAATAAAATGATAGAAAGTAGAATATGAAGAAGAAAAAACTGCTAAATTGCAAAAATAAACAATTGCAAAAAATTAATTTATAGGGGGGAGACAATTGATAGACAAGACATAACATAATTAATATTTATCATAATTAATATTTATTTTAAAATTTTAGTAACTTAATATATATATAGTGTTATTGTTTTTGTTAAAATTAAACAAAAACTGAGGATAATATATCAATTTCATCTTAAAGGGGTGTGATGGTAGTTTTTAGATGTTAAGGGGCGTTTGGTTATTTTAATTTATTTATATTTGTTATCCTATATATTTTTAAAATTTAACTATTACCCAGTCTTGTCCTATAAATTTGTTCCCACGTGTCTCTTACGTGTATGCGGCGTGTTCGATTTGAAATTTAAAATTTTAATTCTCCAAAACACTTTGATACGTGTCCATGTTCGATAAGCGTACGACAATCTTTGAGCAAATATATGTGTCCATGTTGATCCAAGCTTAATTAGAACCAACAACTTCTAAAAGGATACCCCTCTAATTGGAGAAAAGGGGGCATTATGGCATTCTCTCGTAGATCCTAAGAATCTTGCAAAAAGCCTAGTTTTACAACCAACAACCTAATTCCCTGCAATTTGGGCGATCGCTAAAGCATTGACTCTCACCTTTACTCTTGCTTCTTCTGTGACCCCCAAGCTCATTTGTTGAAAATCCTCGGCGATTCGGTTATGCACTGGATTCTCTGTGCATGAACATATGCTCCCATCCAACACATCTAGCGGTTTCAGGATAAAAATGTAGTATCAAAAGAAATGGGTCTTTACTTTTGAATATGAAAAAAAAATAAAAAATATCTTGCCTATGAGTTGAGGAGGGCTATCAAGAGAGTGGGTAAATGGAGGTTCCCCATCAACTAGCCATTTCTTTAAAAGAAAGAGAAGAAAATAGGAAAGGAGAGTCTTACCAGCATTGAGATGTTTGTGAGCCCTTAATGAGCCTTTGGAATATAAACTCCCAAACCTTGATTTGATCCTTCCTTCTTTTGATGGTCTTCGTCTTTCTCTATCACCAAAGCCAAAGTGATACTTAGGACTCATATGACCGTGAAAGTCCATAGCAGGTCTTTAAAGAGCAACTAAGAGAAAAGCAAGTCTTCCAAGACAGAGAGATGGATGTGTCACTTGAAGCTTACAGTTCTATGTGTCAGCTAAGCGAGAGGGCTAGATCAAGGTAGCAAAGCGGAAGGAAGAGGGGGCAAGCACTAGGCGTTCCAATCAATGCTTCCTTCATTGCTCATAAACCTGATGAATATCACTAGACATGCTAACCTTTAGAGCAAGAAGCATAGGGTATAGAGGCTTCAAAAGGTTACTATAGGTAGGAACAAAGGAAGAAAGACTACTAATTAATAACATCCGTATCCATTATCTGTTAACACGCATCCTCTATCCGACTACTATTACTACACCGAAGAAAGACTACTACTACTATTTATGTTAGCTAAAATGGAATGACTAATAGTTAAAATAATTCAATACCAGAGATACAGTTTTTTGCCACAAAACACTTTTTTTTTTTTTAAATTATAAAAATAATTACGTTACCAAACATGGTTCTATTCGTAGAATGTTCCAAAATGGAAACGAATTTCTCATCCCATTTTACTGAGAGTAGCTATGAATAGAAAAGTAAAAAAGTTAATCAAACGCCACCTTATTGTTTCAGGTAATGAGTTGAACTCTTAAGTCTTTTCTCTAGGATTGTTACTCTTACGTCAAAGGGATTGATTTCACTGGCACACCTTATTGAGTCTTTGTGGAGGTCACAATTCATATTTCAAACCATCTACTAGGGACAGTTCACTGACCATGACCACAAGGACTCCACGTTAGCAAAAACCAAATCAAAGCTCTTTGAACCGATCCAATTAGTTAGATTTTGACACTAATCTTTTGTTATTTTATTAAAATAAAAAAAAAATCTCTAAACTTTTTTATTTCTCCACAAATCTTTTCTACCATGCATTCACTCAACTAACATAATCATTGTCTATCTTTTTCATCACCATATTTTCCAAACGCGTTTTTGAACATTAAACCAAAAGTTTAGGATCGGAAACAAAAATAGTAACCGGGTCACAAGTCAAGTGTAACTAAATGGCAAATGAGACAATTATTGCATGATTTAGACTTACTGGCTAGAGGATGAATCATGAGAAAAATGGCATATCCAAATATAGAGAGCGTGACAAGAAGTACTACTGGCGCAGGAAGTATGTCTCTGTCCACTGTCAAGTACTAATCCCCCCCTGCCTTTACCCTTAGCCCCCCTAACCCTAACCCTAACCCTAACTTTGTCAAACCATCTCTCTCTCTCAAGAACAGCGGTGAAAATGTCCTCCACAAATGATTTCGGCCTCCTAAAGACAAAGGTCTGTACACTTACACACACACACACACACACACACACATATATATATTATATGGATTCATAGTCTTTTTGCCTATCCTTCTCATTGGGAGCTTTACAAGTTAATTTGTTTGATGCATGCAATGATTCTAACAGACATGCATTCTCAAAGTGAACATCAACTGTCACGGTTGCATCCACAAAGTCAAGAAGCTCCTCCGACGAGTTGAAGGTTCCATTACTAATTTATGTAAATTTTTCATTGTTCAATAACACTTTTTAAAGTATTTTTTAAAATAAAAAAAATTAATTTTTGACAACAATTCTTTTTCAGTAAAAGTATAAAATAAGAAACGTGTCTAATAGCGCAAAGATAATATTTTAATGGTATCGATGTCATCACTGATAATCCCATAAATAATAAGTGATTTAAGAGGTTTTAGTGTATCAATCTCCAATGATCTCTTATAATATAAAAATCCAATAAACAAAAATCAACTCTATTTTTTAATTTTCGAAAAAGAAATTTAATATTTTTTTATTTTTTATACTTAAAAGTATCTGCAAAATAAATGTTATGAAACAGTCTTAATTTGATTCACAATTTAACTAGTTTTAGTGGGAAGAGATAAATTATACAAATTAAAAATGAAACTTAACAATAAACCAACTTGGGTTAGCTGAATTGGCCAGAACTCTTGATTCTTCCTAGGAGGTCAAGGATTCTTGTGTTTGGGCCAGCTTAACTAATCATCTCCTCAGACAATCTCAAGGGCATATTCTTCTATATCGAGCTGGTGTATTTAGGATTTTATTCCTAAAACTCTCCCAGAAAGATCGAACTGTAGTTAACAAGAAAAAAAAATATTTTTCCTCGCCAACCGATCTAACCCTAGTAGGATTTGATTCTCTACTGATTGATATTATATTTGTTATATGAATATTACTCGTTCATTTTGGTTTTGGTTTTGATTTTGGTTTAGGAGTATATAAAGTGAGGGTAGATGCTGAAGAGCAGATGGTGGCCGTATCAGGAATTGTTGAGCCTTCTACTCTCATCAACAAACTCCTCAAATCCGGTAAACATGCAGAGATTTGGTCACCTCAGCACAACCCAAACCAGGCCCAAGAACAAGCCCGATGGGCCTACACATCTGAAGAGCCGGCCCAATGGGCCGATGATGGACTTCAGCCCATAATGGAGGGAGACAACATAGACATAGGTCCTGAAGCTTCTTTGGATAATGGGGGTCTAGATTTAGCGGTTAACAAGCATCATCATCCATCATTTCCCATGATGACCCTCATGCCGGGATACCCATACCACCACCATCCATTGCCCATGATGATGATGAATAATAATAGCATGCAGCAGCAGCAGCATAACATGTATGGCATGGACGACATGATGAGGATGAGGATGATGCATGGTCATTTGCAAATGGGACATCCACAGATCGCGATGGGTCATACGCCTGCCATGTTCTCCCCACGTAGTGATTGTTACTACGACTTTGGCAATTAGTTGATGAACACAAACTACATTTTGAGTAATAAAACAAAAGGATGTGCAAATGAGGATGTAATTTAGGTACAACCAAACACGATCCGTAGAGATGTCGAATATAAGAGTTGATGATGCCAAAATTGGATCGTCAAAAATGATCTCTTGAGATTCAGAATGTGATCTTCCTTTACCTTGGGTTTCTGCAAAACAATATTCCGTTGGTGTACCTTTGGTATTAGTAAAGTTTTTTATAATATTTTGACAAAGGAATAGAAAATTAGTCAATATACTTGACTAGAATACCCTTTGTAGTATTTTTAAGAGATGAAAAACTTGTTTGATAAATATTTCATGAATCTTGGTGAATCCCCGTTAATGCCGCGGATTTGGCGGAATATGGAGTAATGAGCCATTATTTTAGAATCGTAATGCTCCTTCCATATTTGGTGGATTGTTGTAATGGTTCTTGAGTAGAGATGTCAGTAACCGAACATGTCTCGGGGGCTACAACCATGATTGGGATGGCATAATAAAGGTCCTCAACTCATCGTCTAGAGCCGAGGTAATTGGTGACCAAACTCTGTGTAAGACCCTGGCTTTTATTGAAGTCGTATTTTATAATATTTCAAAAAAATAAAGGGGTGAAGGGCGTTAATTATTATTTGATTTAAAATTTTAATGGCTAATTTGTAATGTTCAAACTAGTAAAATTAAAAATTTGGGTTTAATTAATAACTTAACAAAAATTGAAGGGGGACTTAGGTAATTTAAATAAAATAATAAAAAGAGGAGATGACATCATCTCACCTCAGGAGCCATGTTCATGTGAATAGGTAGGTGACGGTGGCGCAATTCTCATATCGACGACGACGTGTAATCAAATGGAGAGATGGAGAGACACGCGGCTTCTTTCGTGCATATATATATATATACTCATGCACACATACGGGGAGGAGAGGTGGAGCAAAAAAATCAGAAAAAAAAAACAGCAAACTGTAGAGAAAGAGAGATCGCCGGTACAGGAAAAAAAACGAAGAAAGAGAGAGATCACCGGTGGGTGTTCCTTCGGTTGGCCGATCAATCGTATCCGGTGCATGTAAATTGTGGGTGTGTGTTCTTTAGGTTCGTCGGTGTGTGTGCGCGCACGCAAACGGCGAGGATGATCGGCGATCATCACAGTGTCGTCGCTGGTGAGTGGGAGTATGAGTTCCGATTGGGTAGGTAACTGTTTAGTTGTGGGTACGTGATAAGGGGTGTGTGTGTGTGTGTGTGTTTTGTGTGAATATAGTCAATATTGGTGGTCATCTCCGGAGTGGAGAATAGAGAGAGAGAGAGAGAAAGGGGGTGCCGTCGACTTCGCGGGGTGAGCGTGTTTGTGTGTGTTTTGCTCGGAGGTTCGGTGGTGCGTGTGTGTGGTTGTTCTACAGTCTTGAAGGGGGTGTGTATGCTGTTCTGGGTGGTCGTTTAGCCGTCGCCGCTGCGGCATTGTGTGTGTGTGTATGCGTGACTCAGTGTGGTGGGGGTAGGTGGCGGCGTGAGTTTGGCCGACGGTGGTGGCTGTGATCGGGAGTTTGTGTGTGTGTGTTATTTTTAAAGGTCCGGTGGTGTGGGGTTGCGGGAGTCTGGTGGTCGGAGCAGTGATCTGCGGCCGATCCCCAAAACCGGACGCAGGCGTAGACAAGGAAGAAGAAGCAGGGAAAAAAAAAAAAAAAGAGGGAAAAAAAAAGAAGGAAAATTTGCATAAACCACCCCAATGGAAATAAAAAAAATCCAATCTCGCAGCCATTGGGAAATCCAGAAAAGGTAGAATTTCGAACTTCTTTAATATATGTATTTAATTGTTTAAATTGAAATGACGATAAGAAATAGTGAGACCGTACACATGAATAAATTTGATATAATAAACCTTAACGGAGTAACAGTAGTTGAATAGTAATATTTCATAATAAAATACGGGGAATAAAAGATCACGGAAATTAGGGCCTGCATTTCATAGTTAGGTTATTTTTACATAAAAATATTAATTTAGACCCTGTCATTATTAGGTTCGCAGGCGTTAGAGTACCGGTAGCGAATAGACGGTTAAAGTCTTCGAAAACGGATAATCAGGTGAGTGTATTGTCTTCTTGCCAAACTATTTCTCTATGTATATATGTGATGAAATATGTGTCTACTTAAACGGTATGAATTTATAAATGATATGGATCAAACAGGATTTGGGTGTGTTGGTAAACTGGATTTCCGGAAGATTTCGATGGTTTTCGAAATGGAGTTGAAAATGAATTTTTGTTGGATTTGGTGAAATCAGGTGGTGTTTTTAAAAGGGAATAGAAAACATATGTTTTCTAGAAAATATCTGTTTTCTAGAAATGCCTGGTTTTCTAAAAATAAAGGGTGAAAAAGTGATTTTAATAAAATCAGACGTTTTCTTTAAAAGAAAGTGTGATATATGAGTTTTGGAATTTAAAGTTGGTTTTGAGAAAAAGTGATAGACGTGGTAATTTGACGATGTTGAGTAGACGATACTTACTGAGTTGTGATTCGATAATGCTATACTTGATTTGACGATACTATAGTATATATCTGTTTTGGTAGAGTGATGTTATCCGCTTCGGCGGAGTGATGTTATCCGCTTTGGTGGAGTGATGTTTATTTGTTTTGGCAGAATGATGTTAGACGTTTATACTGCGCAGTGATTATCCATTTCGGCGGAGTGATGGGTGTTCGTAGGAAGGCATATCCTACGGATGGTACAGTACCGTTGCAAACTCCCGATAGTGAGGTTAAAACGATCACTATGGCTAGCCAGTGTGTGTTGTGGTGGAATAGTGGTTTGAGATGTGGTGTTTTACTTATATTGGGTGATTTATTATTATGGTGATTGGTATGATTTTATACTAGATGAATTCGGATGGAATTTATCTATATCGCTTTATTTCACTGCTTATATATTGTAGATTTTACCAGCTATATGATGTTTATATACCTATGCTTGATCCATATTTAAATATGGTAATAGTTAGAATGTATTATTATTTTAAAAAAAATATTTTACTAAGAAGGCAGTACACTCGCAGATACAACAATTAGGAGTTGGTCCCCCACTGGCACTAGGTAAAGTCTGGCGATGATGTAGTATGGAAATATTTCGGGAGGAAATGTCTGAGGCGAACCTGTGAGAGCTTCATTGTTGTTATACTTTTGTTGTCATTATAATTCAGGGACGGATTTGTCCCTAGTTAGAGATATTGTATATGGTCAGAATTTGTGGTCATATTTTTTTTTTTATGCACTTTGTCGTTTACTAGTGGGTTTGAGGTTAAGATGAGGTCGTGTCGATGTCACTCCGGCCCCACAATGACGGGTGTCCGGGGTGGGATGTGACAATTTTGGTATCAGAGTCTAGGTTATAGATTTTGTAAACTTGTTGGTGGTTGTATCAGTAGAAGACCATGAGATAGGAGGACGTGCCAGTCGTCTAGTCAGTAGGGGACATGAGATAGGGTGTTGATAGGTGAGTTCGGTACGTGAATGTTAGTTTTTCATTACATTAGGTGGTGCATTGGCGTCATGCATGGTTGGTTGTCTTGTTGGCAAGTTGTGATGCGACAAAATTGTGATATTGCCAGACGATGGATTCGAGGGATGCTATGTTGATGGTAGTGGTAATGGGTGGATCGCGATTGTGGGAATACTATGAGAAACAACCATATGCGTATTCTTTGATGTTGAGAACTATTAGTAACACTTAATATGTTAGTTGTTAAAATACTTAATAGTATAGCAGAACACATTTAAGTCAAATTATGAAAACAAAATAAAAGTTCGTATTAGTTGAAAATAAGGATGTGAGAAAACTGTGGCGATATTAAAAAAAATAATATATATATATATATATATATATATATATATAGTAAACATAACAGAAGTAATAGAGATTGATCTATAGAAGGTAGCTGAGAATCGTGGGTTTGTGATGATCGTAGGGGCGCATAAATATAGTTCGTTTCGTATAAGTAATATAGAGTTGTCGGTGGATTGTCCCAAAACGAAATTACTTTTCCAACCTAGGATGAATCAAAGTTTGTATCTTGGGAAAAGATGTAATCATTACTTTAGTTAATTTGATAGTTGGCTCAGGAAATTAGAAAGGTACTAAAGAAAGGATATCATAATACTTTACGTAGGTGTTGGGCACCAGTCAGGACCAGTTTAGGCGGTGGATATTGTAATAGCTAGAGAAAGGAATTGTCGGGGTGTTAGTAAGCATGAATAATAATCGTAGCCATTGTAAAATAGGTTCTATAAGTTTAATGAATTGAACGTTCGACTCAATAAGTTGACTAAATATAATCGTGTTGATTAAATGTGGGAAATTAGGATTTTAATTTTAACCTTGGAACATTATAGGTGGTCAATTGGAAGTAGAAGAGTGATTGCACTTAGTTCGTAATTACGATTTATTGAGTATGGAGAATTCAAGCGAGTTAGTTTTAGGTGTAGGAAGTCACTATAGGAAAAGCCGTGTGACGGCTCTGGGAAACCAGGTCGTTACAATAAATTAGACTATTAACTCACGATTAACTCAGATTTGGTGTTTCTCTCCATGAAGACCCAGTGTTACTAACTCATCGACTAAAAATTGATGGTTACTTTAATCAACTGCGAAAGATCAGGGTGTTAGACTTTGAGTAGGATTTTACCAGTTGGAGGTCAGAGACTGTGACGTGGTGGAAACGGTGATCCGGTTGAGAGTAGGGAAGAGCTTATAGAACGTCTCCAGATTGAGTTACTGATGTTGCGAGAAAAGCAATGGTATGCCAAGTGTAGTGAATGTGAGGTTAGTCGGATCAAGTGGTAAATTTGGGACATATGATCTTGAGAAATAGTATTCACGTGAATCCGAAAGAAGCTGAAGCTATGGTTTAATGAGAAGGGCCGAAAAGTGTACTTGGAGCTCGAAATTTTTGGAAATGGCAGTGATTGTAGTTGTTTTGACGTTCTAGTGATTTTACCTGTATGATGAGATTTGTGGGATATGCACCGACCCCCAGAGTTGAGAATAGTTGCTTACTTAAAAAGGAACTAAATCTGAGGTAGAGACGTTGAATAAAATTTACCCAATACTACAATTGCACCATCCATTATTTTTCAGGAAAGACCAAAGTTGGAGCCAATGCTTTAAGCCAGAAATTGGTAAGTTGGGTCGTGTACATTCAGGTTGTTCACACTAAATTATATATTGAGTGACCTTGTGAGTATAGTGGGCGATTGGTCAGATGGCAACGCTGTTTGATATTCTGATTTTGGAGATCGACATTGATCAACTGTGTTGTAAAAGCACAAAGGTCGGATGTCCAGTTGAGAAAGATTAGAGATAAAGTGGAAAATGGTCGTAGAGCTGACGATCGTGTCAGAAATAATGATGAAGTCTTGATGATTGAAAACAGACTGTGTGTTCCTAATGATGCCCATTTAACGAAAGAAACCTTAAAGAAATACGTAGTCCAATATACACAATGCACCTCGGTGATATCAAATTGTATCAAGATTGAGGGAGCATTATCGGTAGTTTAGAGGAGAACTAAAAATTGCAGAATTTGTTGTTAAGTGACTTATATGTTAGCGAAAATTAAGGTCGAGCATTAATATCCAAGAGGGTTATGGTAGCCTTTACCTATTCCAAAATGGAAAGGTGAGTCTTGATTCGTATGTTAAGTGTACGTTGACGGAATTGTTCGGTTGCATGAGGCACCGGTTCAATTTAGGTGTCGAATAAAGTTGGGATAAGATGCCGATGTGACTTATTCGTTCGATAATTGATCATTGCTCTTGGATAAATTGATTGACCATATTTTGATAAATTGAATTGTTAATGAGTAAGTGTTGCCGCCGTACTGTAATTGGAAGATAATTTTTTATCAAAGCAAATTAAGTCACTGTTGTATGAACAGTCCGCGGATGAATTCGAAATACAGTATTGAATGGTGATATCTTAAAATGTGAGTTTTATATGTAATCAATACCGTCGAAAAATCAACATGTTGTAAATATAGAAAGTCGGGTAGCTAATTCTAGGTAATATTTCTCTGTTGGAGAAACTGTAGTATCAGGAGCGGATATTTATTTTGACGTTCTGGATGAATTTCCATACTCCTTAAGGTGCCAAATTGGAAGTTGGTACCTTGTTTTATCTATGGATAAACGGTCAATTGAGAAGTATGATTCAGATATTATAGGATATATTGAAAAGTCGCATTTGGGAATCTTCGGGTAGCAAAGAGGATTAGGTGGCGCTAATAGAATGTGTTCAAAATAATAAATACCTTTTTGATGATCAAGGTGGCATCGTGTAAAGCGCTATATGAAAAGGGATGCAGGACTCCAATCAAATCGACCAAACTGAGATAGGAGAACGGAACTAGATGTATCGAATTTTTGTAATTGAGACGTATCTATGTACTTCAATTCATATTTATATGCGAATATATGGTTGAAGCATGTTTAGGTCGATTGAAATAGAATCGAAACGCGTGGCCTTGTCAAAGACTTGATTAAATATGGAGGCATGAAGGGAATTCTTATAGATGATCCGTTTGACGTATTGCGAAAACATTGAGAAGCATGAGGTTTCTTTTTCCCAATAGATGATTGGTTGTGCTAGGTGCACCCTATTTATTGGTTGTTGGATAGAAGGTGAGTTACTGCAAATGAAATGTTGCGATATGTGAAAGCGAATTGACAGTTACTAATTAAGTATGACTAATACGACCATGCGGTGCGAATTTGAAATATTATTATTTGATTGAGATTTTAATTCCGTTTGTTTTGAATGAAAAATTTCGGAACGAAATTTCCTTTAGGGGGGAAAGGTTGTAAGACCCTGGCTTTTATTGAAGTCGTATTTTATAATATTTCAAAAAAATAACGGGGCGAAGGGCGTTAATTATTATTTGATTTAAAATTTTAAGGGTTAATTTGCAATGTTCAAACTAGTAAAATTAGAAATTTGGGTTTAATTAATAACTTAACAAAAATTGAGGGGGGACTTAGGTAATTTAAATAAAATAATAACAAGAGGAGATGACATCATCTTACCTCAGGAGCCATGTTCATGTGAATAGGTAGGTGACAGTGGCGCAATTCTCATATCGACGACGACGTGTAATCAAATGGAGAGATGGAGAGACACGCGGCTTCTTTCATGCATATATATATATATATACTCATGCACACATACGGGGAGGAGAGGTGGAGCAAAAAAATCAGAAAAAAAAACAGCAAACTGTAGAGAAAGAGAGATCACCGGTACGGGAAAAAAAAACGAAGAAAGAGAGAGATCGCCGGTGGGTGTTCCTTTGGTTGGCCGATCAATCGTATCCGGTGCATGTAAACTGTGGGTGTGTGTTCTTTAGTGTCGTCGGTGTGTGTGTGTGCGCGCAGACGGTGAGGATGATCGGCAATCGTCACGGTGTCGTCGCCGATGAGTAGGAGTATGAGTTCCGGTTGGGTAGGTAAGTGTTTAGTTGTGGGTACGTGATCAGGGGTGTGTGTGTGTGTTTTCTGTGTGTATATAGTCAATATTGGTGGTCATCTCCGGAGTGGAGAATAGAGAGAGAGGGGAGGTGCCGTCGACTTCACGGGGTGAGCGTGTTTATGTGTGTTTTGCTCGGAGGTCCGATGGTGCGTGTGTGTAGTTGTTCTGCAGTCTTGAAAGGGGTGTGTGTGTTGTTCTGGGTGGTTGTTTAGCCGTCGCCGCTGCGGCATTGTGTGTGTGTGTGTGTATGCGCGACTTAGTGTGGTGGGGGTAGGCGGTGGCGTGAGTTTGGCCGACGGTGGTGGCGGTGATCGGGAGTTTGTGTGTGTGTGTTATTTTTAAAGGTCCGGTGGTGTGAGGTTGCGGGAGTCTGGTGGTCGGAGCAATGATTGGCGGCCGATCCCCAAAATCGGACGCAGGCGCAGACAAGGAAGAAGAAGCGGGGAAAAAAAAAAGAAAAAAAAAAAAGAGGGAAAAAAAAAATTAAAAAAAATGAAAATTTGCATAAACCACTCCAATGGAAATAAAAAAAAAAAATCCAATCTCGCAGCCATTGGAAAATCCAGAAAAGGTAAAATTTCGAACTTCTTTAATATATGTAGTTAATTGTTTAAATTGAAATGACGATAAGAAATAGTAAGACCGTACACATGAATAAATTTGATATAATAAACCGTAACGGAGTAACAGTAGTTGAATAGTAATATTTCATAATAAAATACGGGGAATAAAAGATCACGGAAATTAGGGCCTGCATTTCATGGTTAGGTTATTTTTACATAAAAATATTAATTTAGGCCATGTCACTATTAGGTTCGCAGGCGTCAGAGTACCGGTAGTGAATAGGCAGTTAAAGTCTTCGAAAACGGATAATCAGATGAGTGTATTGTATTCTTGTCAAACTATTTCTCTATGTATATATGTGATGAAATATGTGTCTACTTAAACGGTATAAATTTATAAATGATATGGATCAAGCAGGATTTGGGTGTGTTGGTAAACTGAATTTCCGGAAGATTTCGATGGTTTTCGAAATGAAGTTGAAAATGAATTTTTGTTAGATTGGTGAAATCAGATGGTGTTTTTAAAAGAGAATAGAAAACATCTGTTTTCTAAAAATGTCTGGTTTTCTAAAAATAAAGGGTGGAAAAGTGGTTTTAATAAAATCAGACGTTTTCTTTAAAAGAAAGTGTGATATATGATTTTTGGATTTTAAAGTTGGTTTTGAGAAAAAGTGATAGACGTGGTAATTTGACGATGTTGAGTAGACGATACTTATTGAGTTGTGATTTGATGATACCATAGTATTTATTTGTTTTGGTAGAGTGATGTTATCCGCTTCGGCGGAGTGATGTTTATCTATTTCGGCAGAATGATGTTAGACGTTTATACTGCGCAGTGATTATCCGTTTCGGCGGAGTGATGGGTGTTCGTAGGAAGGCATATCCTACGGATGGTACAGTACCATTACAAACTCCCGATCGTGAGGTTAAAACGATCACGATGGCTAGCCAGTGTGTGTTGTGGTGGAATGGTGGTTTGAGATGTGTGTTTAAGATGTGGTATTTTACTTATATTGGGTAATTTATTATTTATTATGGTGATTGGTATGATTTTATACTAGATGGGTTTGGAGGGAATTTATTTATATCGCATTATTTTCACTGCTTATATACTGTAAATTTTACCAGATATGTGGTGTTTATATACCTATACTTGATCCATATTTAAATGTGGTAATAGTTAGAATATATTATTATTTTTAAAAAAATATTTTACTAAGAAGGCAGTACACTCGCAAGTACAATAGCTAGGAGTTGGTCCCCCACTGGCACTAGGTAGAGTCTGGCGATGATGTAGTGTGAAAATATTTCGGGAGGAACTGTCTGAGGCGAACCTGTGAGAGCTTCATTGTTGTTATACTTTTGTTGTCATTATAATTCAGGGACGGATGTGTCCCTAGTTAGAGATGTTGTATATGGTTAGAATTTGTGGTCATATATTTTTTTTATGCACTTTCTCGTTTACTAGTGGGTTTGAGGTTAAGATGAGGTCGTGTCGATGTCACGCCGACCCCACGGTGACGGGTGTCCGGGGTGGGATGTGACACTCTGGCTCTGATATAGTCGTGCTAAGTGTCTACAACGGATCTCAAGTCGAACTCCTTGAGCGTTCATTTACTCGTACATGCTCTCTTTTGTGGTTTGTCATTGATTGTGAAGTCTGCTCGAGAGTCTCCTGCCAAGCATTTGTCCGATGATATGTGACACATGGCTTAAATATGGGATTTTTCAATTTTATCCCTGACGTTAATTGTAACATAAAGATTTTATTCTCGCACAAGTGTTAAATAAATTGAAATGAAAATTTTGAAAAAATAAAAGATTAACGAAATTTCAAAATATTTAAATGTTAAAATTTCAATAGACCGTTAGATTATTTTAAAATCCTGCACTTGTTTGGTGAGAGCATTTTGGAAGAGTCGAAAATTAAGCAAATGAAGAGATTAAATGATACCAAAAGAACCCTAATATTACTAATGTCAACAAACTCAGCATCATTTTGTTAAAATTGCAAACAAATTACGAGAAAAAATTAATAGTAGAAAAACTCTAGTCTGGTTAACATTCACACACAAATACAAGCTTGTGGACATTCCCAAACTAAATCAACATAAGCAAACACCTATGGGACTATTTAAAAATTTAAAGGGCATAACCATCTTATTTCATTTAATTAAAAAAAACAATAGAACTTTTCTTTTAGAAAAAAATATTTTTGATTCATTTTATAATAATGTTTATAATGGTTGTTATATTTATTTTTTTGAAAATATCTATCTTTTGGGAATTTAATTAGTTTTTCCTTAATTAATTTCATGTCCTACTCTGCAGTACACTTTTAATGCGGTGCTTTTAATGCGGTGTCATCAACTTTTATAATTAATTCATAGTTCTATCGCCGAGTGTTTTTTCACATTTGTCAGAACTTGCCATCTGTTGTCGCCGATCATCATCGTCGTTGTTGCCGCCATCCACTTTGCAACTAAAAAAAGTGTAACTAAAATATTATTTAATGATTTTAATTGCGTTCTAGTTACAATTGACAATAGGACTAGAAATTAAGTCCAAAAGATGATATAACGATAGTATATTAAGATCCTCTATTTGTCTTTTTTTATTTTCACTTGACTTGTGTCGAGCTAAATTCAACTTTATGTGTCAAACAAGTTTTTTTTTCATCTATTCAATTTTATCTCGCACAAGTCAAACACAAAAAAAGTCAAACAGATAATCTAAATCAAAAGATAATGTAGAAACGGATTCGTTGTATGAATTGTCCAAAGGAAAAGGGTTTTTAAGACTTTACACCCTGCACGCCAGACACATGACTATTTTCGTCCAATTTTATGATTTGAACCGAAGTGGTACGATTAGAAAACTTTAAGGCCTTATGTGTTGAAAGTTGAAACTGAAACTGAAACTATTAGGATCAAAGTAAGACAAATCTTAAACTTCAGGGGTACGAAGTGTCAAAAACCAAAAGAAAAATGATGTTATTGATATCAAAGAGAGAGGAAAAAAAATTGAAGCCATTTTTCCGTGAGACCATACTCGCGAGAATCCAGGGATACTCGCGGAGCTTGGTCGGCTCCATTTCCACCTCCGCGATCCTCTCTCCGGCTGCGCCAACGCATCAACGGAATCCCGGATCGTAGAAACCCTCTGAATGCCTCCAGTCATGAAGCGGAAGAAATGGTCGGAGCTCGAAGAACAGACCCTACTGAGTAAATACTCTGACCTCGTCAACTCCGGAGCCCTGGCCAAGCTCAAGACCAGAGAGAAGAAGTTCAAGCCCATCGCCGACCACGTCAACTCCGTGCACCACCTCCAGGACCCAGTAAGCTTCCCTTTCAAGTGGTCCTGGCGCGACGTTTCCGTCAAGGTTCAGAACATGCGCCATCAGTACCTGGGCGTAAAGCAGAAGATTAGGGTTTCGAACGGAGAGTTTAATTGGAATGATGGAGAGAACCACTGGGAGAATTTCTTAAAGTACAAGGAAGTGTTCGGGGATGTGGAATTGGAAGTCAAGAGTAATGGTTACGGTAAGAAGTTCGGTGATGAGGGTGTTGATCTTTTCGGAAATTCAGGGGATGACGTGCTGGGATTAGGATTTGGGATTGACAGCGAGGAATTAGAGGATGATGACTGTGACTTGGATGATGATCCCGCAGCCAGCGATGGTGAATTGGGGATTGACATGGGTGACAGAGAGGAAATTGAGGATTCGGGTTTTGTTCGGATGAAGAAAATGAAAAGGGGTTTTGACGAAAGGAGGTTTAGATTTGTGGGTGCACAAGCGTTGGAGTTGAGGGATGTGATGCTGAGGAGGGAAGAGAGGAGGAGAGAGATGGAGTGGAGTAGAGAGCAGGATCTGCAAGAGGAAGAAGAGAGGAGGAGAGAGAGGGAATCGAGGAAGGAAAAGCGAAGAAAAGAAAGAGATGAAGAATTCGATATGAAGGAGTTGGAATTGGAGGATAGGCAGATGATGTGGGCAAGAAGGGAATTTGACAGGAGGTTAAGGCTGGAGAGGGAATTCGATGATAAAAGAAGGCGGAGGATGAAGTGGGAGGAAAAGTGGGAGGAGGAAGAGATGGAGTGGAGGGAGAAAATGGTGAGTTTGCAGGTTGAGCATGAAAAGCAAATGATGCAAATGCATGCCGATGCTTGCCAAAATCAAATGCAGATCCTCGGACTCGTTGCTCGGCTTGTTTGTCAATTCTTTGGCTCAGCCAATGATGGTTTGGGTGGTGGATTGGGGACTTTGCCGCCCCATGTTTTGCAAAACTTGCAGCATCCCGGCGGCATAGGCGACAATGGGAAATCAGATGCTACTTTGCCTTCCGAATTTTTGTAGACTGTATTCCATACCCTTCATATATAATTACATGTTGAAGGGCAAGTAAGATTTCAAATTACTTTATTCACTACTTTCTGTAATATGATTACTTGAAAAGGTTATTTGTTAGTTGAAGTTGAAATCAAGTTTCTCTGCATGGTGGAAAACATCTAGGAATAACTTTTGGCTTGATAAACTGTTTATTTCCATATAAACTTGGTTTTTATTCTATCAATGTGCACAAGAACTTCAATATTGGTAAGGCTATAGGGGGGTTAAACTACGATAATTTTGTTGTGGGATTGAAAGAGGGTGAGAGGTAATTGCATATGCAGGCGGTTGTACCTCCAAGTGATGCTAATTCACTTAGGGTATTCAAATAGCTGAATCTATTGCTATTGTAGGCTTGAGAAGTTCACCTTTTGAGTCATATTATCATTCATATATATATATATCACTTTATCCATTTATTTTATATGTTTTGGTTGAAATAGGTGTTTTCTTCCTTGCATTTGTTTTAGAGAGCCTTCGGGCTCAGGTCGAAAACAGAATAATACTAAACCGTTTTCTAATAGAGCAAGTGGTCGAATACTAACCCTTTAATAGCAATAATGTGTTATTACGAAAAATCAGCTTTCCGGTATGGAGCTTCAAGGCAATTAAGGTACGTCAATGCCAGTATTCTACTCTCCTAGTATGGCAGTGTTTAACAACTCGACTTTCTAAATTGTTCCTTTTATTCAATCCTAAATCTTTTGCCAAACTTGTGCTATTGGCTATAGCTTTTGAAATTGAGATCTCCTAGGTTTCATAACTTGACAACTCTAGACAGGTACTTTTGCTTTTTGTGGACATTGTCTTGCTTCTTGGCAGTCACTGCCAAAGTGAGAATCGATTAAATATTGAAGGGAACAGGGATCATGCAACTTATGTTACTTTGTTGGACATGGATGTTATGAAGGCAAAGGCCCTATTCGGTTCGGTTCGGTTTTTGAAAACTATTCTCGAAAATTTTGAAAACAATTTATGAAAATTGTGAGAAATTGTTTGGTTTAGTTTTGAAAAAGTAATATAAAAATATTCTTTAATGATGTGATTGATCGATATGTGATGTTGAAAAAGAGAGATAATAATACTGTTTGTTGGGTGAATATGTGGTTGAGAAAATTTGTAGAGAAATAAAAAATAAAGATATAAAGAAATGGAAAAATGACAGAGAACAGAATTGTACAGTACGAAATAACAATTTAAAAATTAAATTTATAAAATAATAAAAGTATAGTATTAAAAATTGCGTGACGTGATAGATTGAGTATTGTGAAAATTAATAGTATTTTGAGTTTTTGAAAACAGATAATACTATCCGGAAAACAAAACAAACAGGCCCTAAAGAACTCTTCTATTGCTGCTTACTTCATTTTTTCTAACAATTCACAGGCGTCGCGCTTTTTTTTGCATTGTCAGGAGTCGTTTGGTTCGAGATTTGGAAGTTGTGACAGCCTATTCAACGAAAGGGCGGAAATTGGAGGACAAATGGTTCTTTGGAAAATGAGGCTTATGCTCTTTCGAAGATAATCCAGGTGAGGTTAATAACGGGTAATTTATACATCTTAGATCAATGTATTTCTTACATGAAATGTTTGCGGTAGAATGAACATGCCTGATTATCGTGTCAGGTGTCAAATGTAGTACTAATTAGAAGTTGTAGCAGGGGCACCAATGAGAGTGGGTGTAGAGATGACAGCACATAACAAGCGTTGAAACATTGTAGCAGACTATTCCAACATATTATTTTTTGGCAGGTGACTATTCATATATACCATGTATGAATGAGCATAGATGGACATGGGTTGTCCCTATAGTTTCTTTAGTAAACCCTATATTGTGAGCGTAATAGAATGAGTATTTCTCGAATAAAACATTCTAGCAATGTAAGAACTTAAATCTTAGTAAACCATTTTGTGGTTTGGCTGGAACGGAAACAGCTTTTGGTTAAGGTTCCAAGAGCATGACCTATTTTGAGGGTTCATACAGCTAGGACTAGAAGAAAATGTTCATTTTTCAGTATGTTCATCGTTCTTCCAAGACCAGCAAGTTTTAGTTGCTAGAATGGCTAAATATGACGAAACCAATATTTATGCAAAGAGCAAAATTGGTGACTTGGATGACAATTTACCCAAACATGAATTGCTTAAGGAGACAATTTCTTCAATTTGAAAATAATGAAATCCTTATAAGCTAGTTTCTGGTGAATCAGAGTAACATAATTCGTCTTACTCTTTTCTTTCAACTCTTTCCTTGAAACAGTTGGGCTTGCCTTCACCAATACAATGGAAGACTTTTAGATGATAAGTGGTCCACAACCAAGCATTTCAACTACTAGTAAGCGAAATACACAGCCCACCCACCTCTTTGATTGATAATTTTTTTTTTTTATTGACCTCACGAAACATTCAAGAGGGAGTATCATGGAGTGCGTTGTTTGCTGATGACGTTACACTAATTGATGAAAATAGAAGTGGTCTTAGCATCAAGTTAGACAGTTGGAGAGGAGGCTTACAATCTAAGGGTTGAAAGATTAGCAAAAACAGGACAGTTACATGCATTGAAATTTTACTAATATTTGGAGAAATGATGGTACAGTAAAAGTTGTAGATCAGGGCGTACCTAAAGCTGATCATTTTTTATATTTAAGTTTTATGATTCAGAATAATGGCGAAATTAAGGAGAATATTACTCATAAAGTCAAGGCCAGATGGTTAAAGTGGAGAAGTATAGTCGAGTGATTTGTAATCATAGCATACCATTGAAGTTGAAAGGGACTTCTACAAGATTGCAATAAGATTGACGATTCTATATGGTTCAAAATGGTTGAAGATAAACAAATAGCATGTTTAGAAAGTAAGTGTAATAGATGGGGATGCTAAGATGGATGAGTGGTAAGACGAGAATTGATAAAATTAAGAATGAGTTAGTAGAGGGAAGTTGAGAATAACACCTATTGAGAAGAAGATGAGAGAAAATTGCTTATAATGGTTCAGACATGTGCATAGAAGACTTATAGGGGCACCAATGAAAAATGTGATTTAATTTAAGTGGAGAGTACTACAAGAGTGAGAGGTAAGCCTAAGAAAAATGATTTAGTAGCCGTGAACTTGACTAGGGATGACCATGGAACGATCCTCATGGAGTAAACAAAGTCATCTAGCCGACCCTTCTTAAGTGGGATAAAGATTTTGTTGTTGATAATTTGTCCTTAGATTGTGTGGAAGTCAAACATTATCTTAGCTGGAGTAGTGTTGCAAAAGGTGTTTCCCAGGCCAGTCTAGAGGCAGGGCATAGTAGAAATGCCCTAGGGCTATGGGTGGGGTAAAATGATCCTTGGGCATACACCCTAAACTGTTGAGCTGAGGTCTGGGCAAAAAAATTGGGCAAAGCTCAGGGCATAAGCCTAATGTTCTTTTGCATTTTTTCATTTTTTTCTGGGGTTAGTTACACTTTGCATCCTATGGTTTGGGCGAATTGCACTTTATACCCTTATGATATTTTTGTCATCACTTGTCCTCCTGTGATTTAGACTTCAAACTTAAGTGTAATTGTTAAATCTTTAACGTAATTGTGTAAAATAACAAATTTACCCTTATACTTTACTTGGGGAATAAACAAAAAAGGAAAACAAATAAGCAAAACTGATATTATCCGACCCAATTAGGGGTATAAATGTCAATTAATACTAAACAATTTATTGATTTTGACTTTTGAGGTTTGACGTTAATTTTAACGGAAAATGTAATCGTTGCATTTTACTATGAACCACAGGGGACAAAGTGTAATTAAACCCCTTTTTATTTCATAAATTAAATGTTAAGTGTAATTAACCTTTTTTTTCCAATAAATTAAATATTAATTTAAATTAAATTATTTTAGAATTTTAACTAAGCTTTAACATTTTACATAACTCAAGTTATTATTAAAAAATAACCCTAAAATATAGTCAGAAGTTTTCATCTTTCCTTATTTTCCCATGGGGTGAGTAAATAGATGTTTTTAGCTAGTATTGAACCTTTGCTTACTTATATTTCATTATCCAATAGAAGTTTTTAATTTTTTTATCCAAAATGTTATTTTTCCTTTCATTTAACACCCCCCCCCCCCCCCCCCCCCCCCCTTTTCTTCCTTTCTTCCACTGTGCAACACCCCTATTACTCTCCAACAAACCCGCCACCACCAACGCGCTGTCACTCTCTCCTCTCATCTCCTCTCTATCTCTATCACACACACACAGATGGATTCAAGCTTCGGATCTAGTATCTACAGATCCAAGATGGATATAGCAGATCCGAGCAAGGATTTACATATTTGAGCACGGATCTGTTATATCCGTGTTCGGATCTATAGATTTGAAGGTTGGATCCGATCTTATATATATGTGATAGAGAGAAGAAGATGATGCGCAGTGGTGGTTGTGATTTGGCATGGTTGATTGGTGGTGGTTTGTGAAGAAAAAAAAGAGGAAGAAAATGAACATTGAAAAAAAATAAAAAATACACTATTGACCTCTAATTTTTGGATTAGTGTGAAAATAATTCCTATTTAAATTTTTAAAAGGTATAAATGCCATTTGACATTAATGCACTGATTTCTGTTGACTTTTATCTGTTGACCGTTAAAGTTAATGGAATTCTTGATCTTAACACTTAATTTTTAAGCACATGGGGTGGAAGTACCAACAAAAATAACACAGGGATGCAAAGTGTAATTATTTTTTCTTCACTTGTGATGGACCACGAGAGTATGGTCAATTTACTTGCTTCGATTGGTCAAGATTTAACATCAAGGACTGGGTTCCTTCAATTTCATGCACTTATCTGATTGGTCAAGATTTAACATTAAGGACTGGGTTCCATCAATTTCATGCACTTATCTGAAAGTCAATTTGATTCGGATAGAACCAATGTATGACAAAATATGGGAAATTGCACAGCTAAAATTCTTTATTGGCCGGTGCTCATATCTGGTTTTTGGTGCTTGGACTTGGACGGAACTGTTGGATCAGATGCATACTGGCAGGTAACTAACTGTCACAGCTGTTGTATTTCTGTGTCCTCCAACCACCAGTCTTTCCTGCTTCATTTGGCTTTTTCAATGGAAACCCATCCTCCAGTCTAATCATTACATCTCTATTACTGTTTCTTGTAATCTTAATAATTATGCATTGTCTTTCCTAATTCGATGAATTATAGACATGATCCAACATTTTAGTTGACTTTAACTGTGATATAAAAAGGGCGGCCAGTGTACGAAGGCTCTCACCATTACTGGGTCTGGGGAGGGTCAAATGTACGCAGTCTTACCATTGTACCCTAAGCTCACCCTCATAATGGAGCAACTGAAATTTAAATATAAATTTAAATCTTAGTTGAGATTAACCGCATGACTACAAAATAAATAAAATGAAAAAGAAATTCGAGACTGAAAATGATAAGTGAATTATTTTAAGGATTAATTGCAATTTTATGCCACGTATCTAGATCCATTTTCATTTTACCCCCTTAATAGGCACCTTAACTCATTAAACTTTGGACTTAAATGAAAAAATTAGTTCTTCCGTTAAGTCAACGGGATTGTCGAAAAGACTAAAATGTCCCTGACACATATTAGATCTCTAATTTTGAAACACAAATTGATTATTCAAACGCATTTTGTTTTGGATGATCTATAAATGCATGGATTCCTCTCAGATAGTACTATAACCTGGAATCAATAATTTAACAAAAATCTAAAGATTTGACACTTAAATCACTTACCATTTATTTTCCCCAAATAAATGTTTGTTCTACATGAAAATACAAAATTTACAATAAGAAATTGATCTTATATTTTATTCGTTTTTAATACTCTCTCCCTCTATATATATGTGTTTTAAGATGTAAATAATTCATTTTTCAATCAATTTTGACATTTGAGATACGTACTCAAAAAAGTAATATTTTGGTTAAAAGAAATTTATTTTGATCCAAAATTTTCATGTCAAAATTGATTGAAATTTTGGGTTTTTCACCCTCGTAATATAGGGGAACATATATAGATTATTAAAAATGGATAAAAAATGAGAACAATTTTGTGTTTTAAAAACTTTAATTTTCATGTCAAATAAACATTTTCTTAAAAGGGGGTACTTGATTCGGGTGTCAAATCTTTATTTTATTTTATTTTTAAATTCTTGGTTTCAAATTATAGTATTTTTGAGACGAATGCAAAGATTATACGAAACATAGTTTGTTTGAGTAATCAATTTGTGCTTCAAAGTTGATGATCTAGTATGCATCAGGGGGATTTTAATTTTGTGCTAATTCCTTAAGATTTAATAAAAAATAAAAATAAAAATAAAAATAAAAAAAAACTATATTTTTCACTTTAATCATGAATCTAAGGACGTAAAGTGCCTAATTTCGAAAGCGAATAAAGTAAAAATGGTTCCAGATACAAGGGGGTAAGATTTAATTACCCCTATTTTTTTTCCCTTGTGCTATTGAAGGTCTGGTGGTGGTGGTGGTGGTGGTGGTGGTGGTGGTGGTGGTAGTGGTAGCAGTAAATAGTTATTGTGGTGATGGTAGTGATAATGAATATTTGTTGTGGTGGTGTATGCTAGTGAATATTTGTTATGATGGAGACGGTGATAGAAATGTTTATTGTGGTGGCAACGGAAGTGATAGCGAATATTTGTTGTTATGGTGGTGGTGATATTGAATATTTATAGTTGTGATGGTGGTGTGAGCGAATATTTGTTATGGTAGTGGCGGTGATAAGATTATTTGCTATGGTGGTAGTGGTAATGATAGTGAATGTTGTGGGGTGGCAGTGGTAGTCAATGTTTCTTATTGTGGTAGTGGTGATTTGTTTGATGTGGTGATTGATAGCGATTTGTAATGGCGATGAATATTTGTTGTAGTAGTGAATAGTTACCATGGCTATAGTAGTGGTAGGCGATAGTCGTGGTGGTGGTGGTAATTTTGATGCAATGACAAGTGTGTTCTGTTTGGTGGTGGTGATGAATGGTGAATGGTTGTTGAGGTTGTGGCAGTCAGAGTGAATGTTTGTTGTGGCGATTAATGTTTATCATTAAAAAAATAAAAAAAATATTCGACAGGAAATTTTTCTGAATTGGGGTTTTCGTTTATAAAAAAAAAAAATGATTTTTTTTTTTGAATGATATAATACTTTCATTGAATCTAATGCTGACAGAAATTTAGTTGTAATCCCCGGGCTTGTGTAAACATCCTTGTCTTGGTCGTGGAATAGTCTTAGATTAGTAAAAAATGTTACATTTTCCTATTTACTGGAGATTTTTTCAGATTTCTGGAAAACAATTATCCAAAGTCCAGTCAGGCCCCTTATCTCCTTGTCATTCATAAGACACCGTTTGTTTGTGCTTATATTTGAAAACTCATATACATAAACATATATATATCTTTATATATATATGTATGTATATATATTTATGCGTGAATCGTTCGCCAACCACAGGGGATGGTGTGAGCCCGCCTAAACAGTCAAAACTGCCGTTCCACGGAGTCAACCATCCAACCCATTTTTTAAGAACATATCTTCAGCCATTTTCTTCCCCATCCAATCCAATCCATTTCATCTCTCTCTCTCCGTCTCTCTGTGGAAGGAAGAAAGAGGTGGTTAAAACTACAATGAGAAAGCCTTGCTGTGAAAAGGTAGACACCAACAAAGGAGCGTGGACCAAACAAGAAGATCAAAAGCTCATCAATTACATCCAGTCTCATGGTGAAGGCTGCTGGCGCACCCTCCCTAGAGCTGCAGGTTCCTCTTTAAGCTTTGTTTTCTTAAGCATCTGCATACATGTATATACAGAACGATATAATATATATATATATATCTGACTCTGGTCTCTTTCTCTGATTTTGATTTTAGGTCTCCTTCGGTGTGGCAAAAGCTGCAGGCTGAGATGGATAAACTACCTAAGGCCAGACATTAAGAGAGGCAACTTCTCTCAAGACGAGGATGATCTTATCATCAGGCTCCATGCCCTTCTTGGCAATCGGTACTCTCTCTCTCTGTACACACACACGTGTACATTCACGTATACATATACATGTACAAGTTTTTGTGCAATTAGTGTAAAAATAACAATATGGATGAATTGGACGGTTAGGTGGTCACTGATAGCGGGGAGGCTACCAGGAAGAACAGATAACGAGGTAAAAAACTACTGGAATTCTCATATGAAGAAAAAGCTTATAAACATGGGACTCAATCCAAACAACCATCGCTTGAACCAAACACACCACCATCGTGGGTCGAGTTTTTCCGGAAGTTTTGATCATAAAGAAGAGGTTTCCGATGGTGCAAGTTGCCTTGAGGATGATGAAAGATTGGGTAAGAATATAGACTTGAGCCTCGGTCTCACTCTTTCTATTCCCCCGGACTTGCCGTCTGTTATGGAAGAGAACAATACAAGTGATGAGAATAAAATGATGAATGAAGAAGAGGAGGTTGAAAGAGAGAGTTTTCCAACCCTTTTGTTGTTCAGATGAATCCATGGTTGTGACCATTATTTTTGACTAAATTGATGTAAGGTCGTTGATTTTATTGGTACAAATCCATAAGAATTGATGAACAACATTGTAGCTTAGTCCAAATGGTTTAGACTAGTTTGGGGGTTGTGGTTGGTCTTGGGAGAACGAAATGAAACCTGATTTTTTATGGTTGTTTTGTAATACATAATAAAGTTGTCAAGGACTATGATCTTGGAAGGGATCGATAGTAATGAATAAATTTTTTTTAACAGAAAATAGTGAACATGTTCTCCATCGTTTTATCTTTTAATCATGTTCACTTTTTTTCTTACCCAATCAGCTGAAAGAAAAAAAAGTAGAGGAATTAGTTACCATATTTATGTGCTGATAATTATTGGGAATACATCAATTCAAAGCGGTAGGAAAAATGGTATTAAACAATTAATTATTAAGAAGAAATCCAAGAAATAAGATAAAACAGATTGAATTTATTTCATAGCGGAATATTCTAAATTAACAGATGACAACATAAAAAAAAAAAAAAAAAATAGAACAAAAATTAATATTATAATGTTATTATAAAATACTGAATGTAAAAATAAAAATATAAAATCTGGACAATTGTTTGATAATTTCTCCTTAAAGCAGATTTCACTCTCACTACGGTGTTTACAGTTCGAATGAGTCTCTATCTCCCAAGATACAACGATTAGCAGTTACTGGTACTCGCACTGGAAACCAAAAGTTTTACGAATTGAAAAGTGTTTGAACCTTCTCAATAACTCTCAAGAATAATGAGAAAACGAAGGCAATCTTAGAATGAGATTCTTATATGTTGAGAATATCTGCCTTTTTATAGGGAGCTAACTAAAAGCAATGAAGAAGTTGTTGAAATTCCTGAATTAAGATGCAGGAGTCAAACAAACAAGAACATTGATCGTGTGTTGAAAAGGAATTGAATGAGGGTGGAATGGAATGGAATAAGTAATGGAATGAGATAAAAAATAGAATGGAATAAGTAATGGAATGAGAGAAAAAATGGAATAAAATTGTGAATGGAATCACTATTCCTTTCTCTTGTTTGATTAGTATAGAATGAAAGAAATAATGGAATAGTGAAATATAGTAAAATATCCGTTTTGTCCTTATAAAATTATTATTCCATTGTTGGTTATAATAAAATTTTATTATATTTCACTATTCTATTCCTTTCCTCATATTATTATATTTCACTATTCAACTCAATTTTAAATTTTTGTTCTCTAATTTCTATTTTTATTCTCAATTTTCAGTTTCTATTATTTAATTTCTGTTTTTTTTTCTCAATTTTCAGTTTCCTTTTTCAATTTTTCGTTCTCTAATTTTCTATTTTTTGTTCTCAATTTTCAATTTATATTCTCAATTTTTTGTTTTTTTCTCAATTGTTGTTTTTATTCTCAATTTTCGGTTTCCGTTCTCAATTTTCTATTATCTAATTTTATGTTTTTGTTCTTAATTTTCTGTTTCTATTATCTAATTTTATGTTTTTGTTCTCAATTTTCAATTTTCGTTCTCTAATTTTATATTTTTGTTCTCAATTTTCAGTTTATGTTCTCAATTTTCTATTTTTGTTCTCCATTTTCTATTATCTAATTTTATGTTTTTCTTCTCAATATTTAGTTTATGTTTTCAATTTCTTATTCTCTAATTTTCTGTTTTTGTTCTCAATTTTCGATTTATGTTCTCAATTTTTTGTTTCTATTTTCAATTTTCAATTTCTGTTCTCAATTTTTTGTTCTCAATTTTCTATTTTTATTCCCAACTTTCTGTTCTCTAATTTCAATTTATGTTTTCTAATTTATGTTTTTGTTCTCAATTTTCAAGACCTTAATTATAAGGTTATCATGTAATTTAAGATATTGATTACATTGGGTTGGAATCCCATTCTATCTCATCTCAAATGGAATCCCATTCCATGATTCCATTGGAGAACCAAACAACGGAATAAGAATCGAAGGCGGAATGAGATTCCATTCCGCCCTCGATTCCATCCAACCAAACATGCCGTAAGTGTACGTGGGAATTTTTCCTGGACCAAGACAATCTTCAACAGGACCTCAACCCACGTTAGGAAGAAGATGAAGTAATCTAATAACCTCCATGACGAATGGAACAAATTCATTGCGAGAGAGAGAGAGAGAGAAACCCTAACGTGGAACAGGGAAGTTGGCAGCTCTAAAGGAAGAAGCAAAGCTAAGAAAAGAAAGGAGAATCATTTGATCTGTTTGGATGGGGCATTCGATTCCTCCTAAACAAGTACTTTTTCACTTTTTTTTCTTCATGCAGGTAAAAAACACTGTTCCTTAGCCCTGCCCTGGCCATGCCTTTAGGACTCATTCCTCTGTCACAATCTGTAAAGCTGCCGATTAAATTGATCCTTTGATAGGTTTCATAATCAATGCTCAATTATTAGCTTCTAATGCACAACTTTATGCAATTATGTGATCAAATTCTGCTGCTTACTTTTAGTGAGAGAGAGAGAGAGAGAAAGTCCTCTCAATGTTTTTCCTTTTAGAAAGAAGGACAAAATGCCAGACGGACACTTTTGCAGCATGGTTGATGATGATGCTCTTACATGTAAAGTATTTTTTTTTTCTAGTTTGTGTTTGGTTGACTAAAATAGGTGGTTTTTAAATTAGAGCATATTTAGGGCTCGGCAACGGGCCAGGCTAGCTCATTCGGGAAAACTTGAAGCCCGACTGGTCCTGAGTCCAGGCCCGGGCCCATCAGGCTTTGACTAGTCAGTGGGCCAAGTCGATCATGGATTGGGGGAACCCAAGTCTGTCCAGTAGACCTACACATCTTCGGGTACTCGGACTCTAAGCTTAAACTCAGACTTGAAACTCGCATTTCGAGTTTTTTTATTTTATTTTTTTAACTAAAGATTTCAAATGATTAAAATTGTTAAAATGTCCATCGTAAAAAATTAAGTCATTTTCAATTATCAAAATGTCAATAGTAAGTTATGCTTGTCATTTTAAGTTTGAAGACATTTTTTTTTCAAAGATATTTCTTTTTAATTAAACTTAATTTTAACTTTAAAGTCATATTTTTCACTTTAAGAATTTGTTATAATTTTTACATTATAAAGTTAAAAATAAATTAAATTATTTAGCTAATAAAATTAATAATGTAAGACTTAATTTTTTGACTTTGTTAAAATTAATTTACACTATTTAAAAAATTAAATAGATATTTTATTCGAAATTTCAAACTTAACAAAAGTAAATTGAGAATCTAATAGTGATATTTTTATTGATAGTAATACAATTACATCACTATATTAAAATTCACTAGGTAGTAATTAGTAAATGTCGTAAATAAATGCATCAAATGTCGAACTTCGGACTTGGGTTTTGGGCTAGATTTCTCTAATATATATCTAACCCAAACCCAATCGGAAGCTCTAAGGGATTGGGTCAAGCAGGTCCAATTTCAAGCTCGGGCCAGATTAAGCCCGACGGGCTTCGAACGGGCTTCAGTTTTTGTTCTTTTTTAATCCGGAGAGGCCTAAGCATATTATCCAGATCAGACCACAATTTACAACCTCCGTACACCAAAAGCTAATAAAAAAGCAAAATGAGGCATCCAATGAATGGTTACAAGAAGCAGAGAGAGCATCAAATGCAAAAAGCCATGACTTTCACATTACACTGTAATAATAAGAGTTTATTCCCCCCATATTATTTAACACCACCCTCTCCCTCTATAATTTGAATAATACTTGACACATTTCATTCCGATTATCCTTTGAAAAAACAATACCCTTACAACGTAATAATTTCAGTATTTTTTTCTCTCTTTTCTACTCTTCATCTCCTTTTAGAATTATTATTATTATTATTATTTATTTATCATATTGTATTTTTTTATTTTATTTCTATGGGGTTTAACGAAAAATAAAAAAATTAATTAAAAATCAAGAAAACAAAAACACAAAATGCCAAATTAAAACGAAAAACCTAAAAATTAATAATAATAAAAAGAGAAAGAGAGAAGAAAATAGAAACAAAAATAAAAATTAAAAATTATTAGGGTATAAGAATATTTTTATTACGAAAGAGAGTTCTTGATGACAGATAGCATCAAATATAATAAGAAGAAAGAAGATTTGGTTTAATTTGAGATAGAATAGAACTCGGAACTTATTCTATTTGCCACACTAGTCTCTATAAAACCAACAACATTTACACCATCCACATGCCGTTCACTTTCAAGCCTCGCTTTACATATATATATGACACCAATACCATAGATTGAGGCTCATTAATACCTCTAGTCTCCATCCCCAAAATTAATACACCAGAAGCCCCTCCCCCTTCCCCTTTAATCTTTTGTCCAAACAACGCCCATGCAAATTCTCACTCCCAACCCCCCAATAAATTGATCTCTTCATTTCACATTTCTCTCTCAATTGTATACCGATGGCTGATCATCATACAGTTCTACCGATAATAGTGTTGAATTTCTTCCTAATGTGTTCAGCTTTAGTGAATTCCGACGAACCTCCTCTGGCGGTGATAAAGTGCGGGACGTGCCCATGTGTTAATCCATGTGCCCAACAACTTCCTCCACCACTGCCGCCGCCGCCTCCTCCTCCATCACCACCACCGCCGCCAAAGGTTCAGTTATGCCCTCCACAAGTGCCGCCGCCGCCGAGGTTCATTTACATGACGGGACCGCCGGGGAATTTGTACCCCACCGATCCCTTTGATCATGCAATCTTCTCTGCCTCGGCCCATCGAGAAGAAATGTTGGCCATGGGGATATCTGTTGTTTTGGCGACTCTGGTATTGATTGTGTAATTTAGAGCCACCTCGGTTATGTTAAGTTCTAATTCCACTATTCACATTCTTAACACTTCATTAACCATTTGTCTCCTCTTCAAATTAGTCAATGCTATCAAGGATTCAAGATTGTCATTCAATTTGCAAATTGTACTATTTTTCAGTTGATCAATTTATAAATTGTCGTACCTTATCCCATTAGTTGCAAGAATTAAGAATTATTAGCACTTAAATTAGCTATTTAACTATTTAAATGAAAACCTAAATAAAATTGGGTGAAGTTCTAACTATATTTTGACCTCTAAATTATGGGTCGATTTACACCTCAGTCCTTAGATTAGATGACATTTAGTTAGCGTTTCTGTTTTTCTATTTCTACTTCCAGTAAATTGGGATAAGAATTCTTTTTCCATTTTGAAATATTCCAAAAATAAAAACATGTTTAGTAATGACCATTCTCCTAAAATTTTCTTTTAATTTATGAGAACAAAAACAAGAAACATATTTAGTTGCAACATTTCTCCCTTTTCTTTTTTTTTTTTTTTAAATTGTATGGTGGCCAGCAAAACGGTGGTAGCTGATGAGATGGTAGTGGAAGTAAATAAAAATCAACATTTTTTTTGTTTCTCAAATTCTTAAAGAATTCAAGAAATAGTCTCAGATTATATCCAAAATTTTGAGAACATAAATGTGTTTACTAAACGCGTTTATGTACATTTATCCCAAAATTGTAGGAACGGGAACAGGAATCAGGGAACACAAACAGCGCCAAACGGGGCCATTAACTTTTAATAACTTTTTTCCCAACAGAATGAGCAGGTAAGCATTTATGCGTTTTCCACAAAATCTTGGGTGTCAGTGAACCAGAAGTCGCTTTAGCATTTAACACAAGAAGAAGACTTAAATGAAGAGCTATTCATCCCTATCTCAACTTGCCATTGGGCAGGAAAACCAAGGTTTTGACCCCAACCCTAAAGAGAGTATTTATTATAAACCAAACACCACCAACTATCTGCGCTACTACTACTCTATCAGTAATTAATAAACTGAAGAAAGAATCCAGGCATATTTTTACAAACATTTATCAGAAAAAGTACAAAGAACTGTCAGAGCCACACAGAATGTTTACCAGACATTGGAGGACACATCACTGAAGGAGCTCAAAATGACTCTCAGCTTGAGGGTCGTGTGAAATTTGCACCTTGTATTAATAGCATATGATGGTTCAGATTTCATACCTGTTCTATCATACCGTTTTGAAGTCCCAAAATCATGGTTTACGGTCTCCAAGTTGCACGCCAAAACGGACACTTGCTTCCTATCATCAAGAGTTTTGGTGCTTTTGCTAGGAAAATAGTCGGGGTGAGAGACAATTATATTTGGCGCAAAAAAGGGGGTTGAGAAGTGGTAAATAAATAATCGATGTGATGTAAATATATATTATTCGGAGCGAATCCACTCATTAAGAAAAAACATTATTACAAAGCCGGTATATGATAGGTGGATGTTCATACAACACCAGAGGCCAACGACTTGATCACCTTACGGCGCCACATGGCAGTTCCGGCATCAAATCTCAGCTCCCATGTGGGCCAGTAGTGCAAATCCTGCTTCAATGTAAATACTCTCGGTTTACCATTCAAGTGGACCGTCCTCACACGAACAAACTCCCCGTGCTCTATTTCCTGTCAATTGTTTTACACACAAGAGTTTGATCATGTAAGAGTATAAATTTTCATATATTTGAGTACTTATTTGTTATTAGAGTCACAGGGAAAGTTTTTGTAGTAATGACACTGTTTCTGGTTAAGGTTCAATGCTTCAATTGCTATTTGTTTATACAGATTTATTGTAATTTATGGAGCCATGATAGGAATGTGTTACAGGGTTAAAAACGTAAAAGAAGAAAATAGTTTAGAGTTAATTGTCTTTTACCCCTTATACTTTGGTCTTGCTTCATTTTAATCCTCCTATTTCGAAAACCTACACATCACCCCCATGTACTCTTGACTTTTGGGAGAAACACACTTTTATTCAAAATACATACATACATACATACATACATATATATATATATATATATAAAATGATTTAATTTCCCATCATTTTTTAATTTAAATTTAATATTTAAAGGTAATAAAAGGAAAAAAAAAACTAACATTTTCTCTCTCTAGCCTCTTTCTTTCTTTTTCTATTCTTTTTTTTTTATTTTTTTAATAAATACAAAATTAAAAAAAAAAAAAAAAACACTTTTTTGATTTATTATAAGTAGAAAAGTGTAGAATTCCTAAAGTAAAAGGGACAAAATAAAACGAGATCAAAGAGGGCAAAAGGCAATTAACCCATAGTCTTATAATAAAAGTAAAATTAGCAAAGATAAATAAAATGAACAAAGTAAGGAAAACGTCACATTGAGTGCGAAAATAGCTACCTTAGCCACGGCAACAAAAGAATCTAAATCAGGAGTAAGTTTCCCATTGACTTCAATGATCCATTGAAGAGCATATAGACCATATCTATGCACTGGACTCCCATGGCACCACCTGAAAATCATGAACCTTTTAGAACAGCAACATACTTGACACAGCCAATTTCCAACGAATAAGCATAAGGTTTTTTTTTTTCCTGGTTATGGTGCAACAAGATCTGATGCTACCTTGCCACATATACACCATGACCTTCATTCGGAAGAAACCCAAGAGCCCGGACAGCTGAGTGAGGATCCTGAACTATACATCCGCACCAATTAATCACACGTGTTGTGCCATTCCCATCCCTCACATCTGTTCCTACACGGAGTTCGATTTCACGTCCCTGAAAAAGCATAAAAGCGGAAACTTTAGACGTCGTTTGGTAAAGTTTTTTAAGTACTTTTAAAAATAAGAAACATGAGTACTTTTACTTAAAGAGAAAGCAAAACATTAGAAACGTTTGACAATGTAGATATGAAATCTTAGTGTTATCCTTAAGAACGATCAGTTAAACAAAAAAAAATATCGTACAGGGTTGAGACAATTTGGGTAGAGAGATCCTAATCCATCAATCTCTTAAAATATAAAAGTCAAAGAAATGAAAAACAACATTGTTTTGTTTTTTGTAAAAAAAAAAGTACTTTTACTTTCTTGATTTTAAAGAGTATGTTTTCTAAAGCGCAAAACAAACTCATCTTTTACAAAGTATTTTTCACTTAAAAACAAAGTAGCACTTTAAAAAGGCGTTATCAAACGGTGTCTTAGTTTGTTCTGGTGTGTAGGGTCTACTCCTTATCTGAGAGCAGGAATTGAAAGCAAAAGTGAACTATAATTGATTTTAACATTTTAAGGTTTTATTTTTCCTGGGGAAGAGGGTAAAACCTAAAAATCAAACAAGTAATATTGAACAAATAAAAAATAAAAGAGCTCACAGGAATACCTGACGAAAAATAGTCATGTTGAGTCTCCCATCGTTGTCATCAGCAAAGTCTAACCCCTGGCATGCATATTCAATATCACGAAAGCATGTAATTGGCTCTTTGTTGATTGCCAAGATCATATCACCTTGTTCTAACAAATTCTCAGCATTTGATCCAGCCAAACAGCCTTTAACGCGCAAAACTTGCCGTCTAACAGGATCTTTCTTTACCAAAGCCTACAGGAGACACCACAAGCGTGGGCATATCATATCATGAACAAAAGAGGACATGTAAACGGAATTTTTTGCACACAAGAAGAAAAATAAAGAAATATGGAAAAAGGAAGTTACTTGAATCCATGTGTCGCTTAGTCCAAAACTCCGAGCCTTTGATAGCAAAGTCGGATAAAATTCAACCTCTAAAATCCTGACAAGTGGCATCGGCCTTTTGATGCCATTTATGAGAAGATACGGTCCATTTGAACCAGATGTGATTTTGTGAAGGACTTGGCTTATCGCATAAACTGGAAGACCTCTCACAAATTGATGATCTTCCGATGAATTGCAACCATATTTTAGCTACAATAGAGAATATAGCAAAGCATGTTACTACTTCAAAGAATCTCATACAACCTAATTAGCTTTTACGAAGAAAAAAAATATTCAAGAAGCTTCTCAAGAAAAACGTAAAGAATACAAACCTGAGTTGAGAAGCTTCCCCATATAGCTTGAACTCTTCCATGCTCATCAGTTAGCACGCCAGAAAAAGAACTGCCAAAGTCTGAAACAATGTAAAAATGCAAAATGAAAAACACGATTACGATATAAGAAAGGCAAAATTTGAATAACTAATCCATCAAAAATATATGCTTGTCAAACGGGAGATGCCTACATACCAGTATCGAGCTCGATGACTTCCATATTGGTTGCCCTGTATCGTGGAGAATCAGCAGAGCCGATGTTCAAAGCAGCACAAGGATTGGTGACAACAGATTTCCTAGAAGTTGCTTGCAGACTTCGACTAAGCCCCACAAGATGGACTGTATCTCCACGACGTAGGGCAGGTTCTGTCACACAAGTCAAAATTGAGGAAAAGAACAGATAATTTGAACAAAAAAATTGCTCAACTGGTCAATCTTAAATGCTTAACAGGACAAAACCCATGATAATCTCTGCTTTTTTAGTTTGTATATACCACAACTCTACATCTCACTTTGACTAAAAACCGTAGTTCGAATTAGACAAACTAATGAATATTAATATATGGATTGTGTCATAATCTATATTATTTCTTGACAGACCTACGCCCAAATTTTTGAGAAAAAAAAAGAAGAAAAAAAGTCTCAAAAAGTCGTATTGCATGTTAATCAATCTAAAATACATAGGTAGAATCTTAAGCACTTCACCATTCTCATGCGGTGCAGATCATTGAACACAATAACATGAATGGCAGAATAGACTGGACATGAAGTGTGGAATGGTACTAGATAAGTGTTAGCCCCTTGAAGGTGAGACAAGACAAGACGGAGGCTTGGATTTTGGTGCTATGTCCAAGCCAATGTCTTTGCCATGTTAACGGGGACCGTTTAATCTTGGCTAAACGAAGATGATGCCAAGTTATAAAGTCTTGTGCTATACCAATAATCGGGACTTTGCATCGGTCTACACCAACGGAATCAACCGTGGGTTGGGCCCCATTGTTGACTCCATTATGCCTCCTCGGACATTTTGACGTTTATTGGTACCGCTTGAGTTTTTTTTGCTTAAAGTATTTTAAGGAGGGTACCCCTCCCTCCAAACCCTTAGCGTGGCATGGACCCTAGGTGTGCTAAGGGGCATTAGTGCACCAAAGCAAGGGTATACAAGGACCAAGGCGTGACGGGAAGACGTAGGCAAGACTTAACCAAGATTCTCAACATGGGTGCAAAACCGGGAAGCAACGAGTGTCGGAAAAAAGGGTGTCACCAGTCAATACTAATGGGCATTGGGTGACACTGAGGCAAGGCACAAGACGATCCTAGACATATAGCTAGGATCAAGGCGTCAGCATGCGTAAGCACACTTGGGCATTGCTGGGCCGTGTTAGTGGACATCGGGCATCGCTAAAACAAGGCGAGGCAATCGTAGGCACAATGTTATTTTTAAATGGTATTTATGTCTTTTCTATTACTTAGAATTTCCTGTATAGTTTCCTAATTCTTATTATATATAGTGGGAGAGGCTAACACAATGTTTAAGTCTTCTCGTTCTTTTCATATCACCTTTTTACTTTATCATGGTATCAAGAGCAGGTTATGGGAGATTAATTCCATAAATCCTGTTCAAACCAATTTTTTTTTTTTTTTTTTTCCTCTCTGCCTACTGTTCATACGAAAAAAAAAAAAAAAAAAACGAGCTGAAACCCTAGCAGCCAAGCCCTCACCGCCACCGCTCAACCCAGGCTATTCCGCGCCTCGCCGTAGTCGCCTAGGCTATTCCAAGCCTTGCCGACTGTCGCCCAGGCCATTTGGAGCCGCCGTCATCCTCGCGATCCACCATTGACGTCGCCCTCGTCTCCTCTAACGTCATCAACCTTCGCGGGCCCTCACCGGACCATCGCAGGCCTTCGCCAGCCCTCACCGGACCTTCGCCAGACTTCACGTGCGCTGACTTCAACTTCTGGTTAATGTTCATCAAGACTTCAAGTTATGCGGTTACTGTTCGTAGGACTTGAGACTTCTGGTTATGTTTCTAGTTACTGTTCATAAGCCAGCCCTACAAATGTTCGTGAGTTTGTTCTAAGTCTCATGTTCTTCGTTTAAGCCCTACAGTTATTTGTATTGTTGGTTTGTTTTCTTTGTGTAAATTGTTTGTTAGTTGTTGTATTGGAGGGTAGTAATGTCGATGGCTACACCTCAACCATTAACAACCCGTAAGTTGAACGGAACCAATTATTTAAATTGGTGTAAGGCTATGAAAATAGCCCTCACCGGACAAGGGAAACATCGTCACCTCACGGAATCCGCCCCAACAACAGATGATAAAAAGTATGATAACTAGATTCAGGTTGATACGCAGATTATAGCATCGTTGTGGAATTCGATGGAGCCTCAAGTTGCTGATCTCTATACTCATCTAGATACGTGCAAAGATATACGGGAGTATCTTCGTGTCTTATATTCCAGTAATCTCACCCGGATGTATGATTTATCAGTAGAGTACTTCCAACTTCAGCAAGGCACGCAATCTGTTACTGATTATTTTGCCACATTCAACAACCTCTATGAAGAGATGAATACTATCCTACCGACGACTATCGATCTGAAAGAAATGAAAAAGCAACGTGAGCAGATGGCTGTCATGAAGTTCTTGGCTGAATTACGCCCTGAATTTGAATTAGTCCGATCTCAGATCCTTTCCAGTGTTACTCTTCCCACTATCACAGAAATGTATTCTCGCGTCTCGCGTAGCACTACTAAGGACAATGTGTCTAGCTTGAGTTCGTCTGCGTCATCTAAGCATTCGGCGCTTGTTACTCAAATTCCTACACGAGATCGCGGTGTTCCACTTAGTGGTGGTCGTGGTGGTTTTTCTTGTGGTGGTGGTGGTTTCTCTCGTGGTGGTGGCCCTCGGGGTGGACGTAGTGGTCGTGGTCGTGGCTTACATTGACAGCGCTCTTTTTGCGGAAAAGATAATCATACTCGAGAAGCATGTTGGGATTTAGTTGGTCATCCTCCCAAATTCGCCAATGCAGTGACATTTGATCCAAATACTCCTACTATTCTAGAATCTCAGGCGGCCAAGGACATCTCTGATGATGAATATGCTCAGTTCCTTCAGTATAAGGCATCCCAGCAGGCATCTCTTCCCATTGCTTCTTTAGCTCAACGAGGTACTTCTACTGCCTGTCTTTCAATTCGCCTTTCCCCTCCCACACCCTGAGTCATAGATTCTGCTGCCACTGATCACATGTCAGGTACTTCTTCCTTCTTTACAAATATTCAATCATCTTCTTCATTATCTCCTGTTGCAGTTGCTGATGGTTCCACTGTCTCTATCCGTGGCATTGGCACAGTGGCACCCTCACCCTCCTTATCTCTATCCTCTGTCTTGTATATTCCTTCGTTTTATTTTAATTTGATGTCAGTCAGTAAGTTTACCAAACACTTTAATTATTCTGTCTCATTTTTTCCTAATTCTGTCATTCTCCAGGATTTGAGAACGCAGAAGACAATTGGCACCGGGCGTGAGGAAAATCGCCTATATTACTTCGATGACCATGACGAGAGTCCTGCTATCCTACCTACTGCCTGCCCTGCTGTTGCCTCCGCTCACCAGATCCATTGTCACCTTGGTCATCCCTGTCTTGGCAACCTCAAGTTACTTGTTCCTAATTTGAGTCATTTATCTTCATTAGAGTGTGAGTCTTGTCAATTGGGTAAGTATCACCATATTTCATTTGCTTCCCCCGCTCATGTTCGAGCATCGAGTCCGTTTAATTTAGTTCATTCAGATGCTTGGGGTCCTTCTCGTGTTACTTCTACATTAGGTTTTCATTATTTTGTGACATTTGTGAATGATTTTTCCAGAGTTACTTGGTTTTATTTAATAAAAGATCGTTCATAATTATTCTCTATTTTTCGTGCATTTTGTGTTGAAATTAATATTCAATTTAATGTACCAGTTCGTATTCTTCGAAGTACTAATGTTCGAGAATACTTTTCTCAGCCATTTACTTAATTTATGTCACACTCTGGTATCTTGCATCAGTCTTCTTGTCCTCACATGCCGCAGCAAAATGGCGTTGCTGAGCGTAAGAATAGACATCTCTTAGAAGTGACTCGTACTTTTCTTTTTGAGATGAACGTTCCCAAACATTTCTGGGGCGATGCAATTCTTACTACCTGCTTCTTAATCAACCGGATGCCGTCCTCCACCCTCAACGGCAAGGTTCCCCATTCCATTCTTTTTCCTCGTTCTCCCTTATTTAGTTTACCTCCTCGTATATTTGGGTGAGTTTGTTTTGTTCATCAATTGACTCCTGGCAGGGACAAATTAGATCCTTGTGTCTTAAAATGTGCCTTCCTCGGCTATTCTCGCACACAAAAGGGTTATCGTTGTTATAGTCCATCATTACGTCACTCGTTTGTGTGTGCGGATGTTACATTCTTTGAGTCTAGCCCTTATTTTTTTGCCCTTTCCTCTCGAAACGATCTGGATGTTACGCTTCCGCCTGACAAAACAATAGTTAGATATAAATAGGTGTACACTGTCAAATTTCATCCGGATGACACCATTGATCAACTCAAAACTCGCTTAGTTGCTAAAGGCTATACTCATGTATATGACCTTGATTACTCTAAGACCTTCTCTCCAGTTGCCAAACTCGCTTCTGTTCGCTTGTTTATCTCTTTGGCTGCCACTTTCCGTTGGCCATTACATCAGCTCGATATTAAGAATGCTTTCTTAAATGGCGATTTGACTGAGGAAGTATTTATGGAGCAACCTCCTGGGTTTGTTGCTCAGGGGGAGTCTGAATTGATGTGTCGCTTCAAGAAATCTATTTATGGTCTCAAACAGTCTCCTCGAGCGTGGTTTGGAAGATTTAGTGAAGTAGTCACTGAGTTTGGTCTTCGACGATGTGGAGTCGATCATTCCGTCTTCTACAGGCATAGTAAAGTCGGGAGAATATTGTTGATTGTGTATGTGGATGACATCGTGATTACCAGGGATGACCACGGTGGTATTCAGAAACTCAGAAAGTTTTTGAATAGTAAATTTCAAACGAAAGATTTGGGTCACTTAGGACCCGTTTGGTTAGTGTTCCCAACCCAACCCAACCCAAAAATTCTGAGTTTGATTTTTGGGAACGCGTTTGGCAAATACAAAACTCAACCCAACCCAACCCAAAAAATAGGAATTGATTCTCAAAATGTTAAGGAAATGAGAAACAAAAAAAACTTGTTTTTTTTTTTTGCCCAAAAAACTCAACCCAAAATTCTCAACTCCAGACACTGTCCAACGACCACCCGCCGCCGGTCACCGTCTACCGCCGCCGGCCGGTGACCAACGCCGGCCACTTCCAGCGACCGTCTCCGAACACCGTCCGGCCACCACCCCCATCGCTGGAGTCCGGCCACTGTCTAACACTACCGCCACCATCCGACCGCCGCCAAACACAAAAAAATAATTCAAAAAGAAAAATTACTTTTAGGATGAAATCGTTACTAAACACGATTCTGTTCTTAACACAAAACAAAAATTGTCGTTACCAAACGCAATTCTGTTTCCAAAATTCCTAACCCAACCCAATCTAACTCAACCCAACCCAACCCATTCCAGTTGGGTTCAGAAAAGTGGGAACACTAACCAAACGCCACCTTAAAGTACTTCTTGGAAATTGAAGTCGCTCGATCAAGTCAAGGCATTTACCTGTCTCAGAGAAAATATGTCCTTGACCTATTAAGCGAAACAGGAATGCTAGGAGCTAAACCGATTGACTCGCCTATGGATCCAAACACCAAACTGTTAGCAGATCAAGGTGTACCACTGACAGATTCAGCACAATATAAACGGTTAGTTGAAAAGTTGAACTACTTGACAGTTACCAGACCAGATATCTCCTTTGCTGTTAGTGTTATCAGTCAGTTCTTAGATTGTCCAATGACTTGTCACTGAGATGCAGTGATCCGTATTCTCCGATATTTGAAATGTCTTCCTGGTTGTGGTCTGTTATATCAAAACTTCGGTCATACTCGAATAAAGGGCTACACGGATGCAGATTGGGCCGGATCGGGCTCGGATAGGAAGTCTACTACTGGATATTGTGTGTTCGTTGGTGGTAACCTCATCTCTTGGAAGAGTAAAAAGTAAAATGTGGTGGCACAGTCAAGTGCAGAATCGGAATACAGGGCAATGGCCTATACCATTTGTGAGTTGACTTAGTTGAAACACTTGTTGGAAGAACTTGAGTTTGAACACTCTTCACCGATGGATTTGGTATGTGATAATCAAGCAGCACTTCACATTGCTTCTAACATAGTCTTCCATGAGAGAACAAAACATATTGAAGTTGATTGTCACTTCATTCGAGAAAAATTGTTGCAAAAGCAAATTGAAACTAAACATGTAAATTCAGTTGATCAGTTAGCTGATATATTTACTAAACCATTGGGGGGCTCAAGGATAAAATACATTTGTAACAAGTTATGAGCATACAATAAATATGCTCCAACTTGGGAGGGAGTGTTAAAGGGTATTTATGTCTTTTCTATTACTTAGGGTTTCATGTATGGTTTCCAAATTCTTATTATAAATAGTGGGATAGGCTAACACAATATTTAAGCCTTCTCGTTCTTTTCATATCACCTTTTTACTTTATCAGCTATGATCGGCATCCTAGGCGCAATGCTAAGAACCGTTTCATGGTGCGCGGTATGTTACTAAGGCAAGCATTGGCACGAGGTCAAGCTAGCAAACCAGAACGTGTGTGCAAGACACAGTCTAGTCAAGACCATGATGGCAGCGTGGCGAGTGCCAATGAGCGATGACACATTTTTGGAACAGAATGGCATGGTGGGAGAGCATATGCATGAAATTGATCAGTGGTGCCTAAGTACTTGGGGGTTGTGCTAGAGAAGCTAAGTGTCCAGGAACATAGCATGTGCAGGCTAGATTCCTCTCCACTAAAAAGAGCAATTGAGAGTTGATTGACGGTTCGATGGACAGTTACTGAGGATCCCTGTAGATAAAGCAGGATAACTGTTGTGTTGTGGTATGGACAGGTGTCCAGACAAATGTCTATTTTTGTGCCCAGACAGTTGGGGCTGTCAACTGTTATTTGTTCCTCAAATACTTGTTTTGCATGTCTGGTTCAGCCGAGAGGATTGTTCCTGCGAGCCTGACCAAAACTGTGATCATTGGTTCCTGTTCCTGCGTTAATACAAGGTTGGGTTTTGCTTGTAATTTCTGTGTGCCTGTATGTGCACATTTGTGTTCTGTAATTTCAGTGTGTTGTGCTGTGTTTCGAGAAAATTGGTTAACTGGTTATGGTGACAATCAGGCCATCACAAGGTTAAAATTTAAAATTGAAAAGTTAACCCTGTGACAATAAGCAATCTTAATCTGTTTTTCATTTTGTATTAGTAAATATCATTGGAAATGAACATTTTTCTGTAAACAGCACCCTACCTGGAAGAAGTTCAGCAGCACGAACAAGAGAAGCACCAGAAGCACCCAATGCAGACGGATCATATGCAACAAGAGCATAATTATGAACAGGATGGAGAAAAACCACCTGCAATGAATATTTGGAAGATCATTATAAACAGGTAGAAAGTGTTCACTGTTCAAGAGCATTTAGAATTTTACCTCCCCGGGAATCTCAATTGGAAAAGCAGCAAATGAGAGCATGATATCGGAAACAGATACTGCAACAGTGTTCTTGTCAACTGCAACCAACCCCATCGTTTGAGAATGATATATGATCACACCCGTACCAAAGAAATGTTGGGAGTGGACACCGTCAACCATGCACGACGATGGGACATGAACCTGTAAAGATTCAACGACAAGAAAAATTCCTTCAAGATAATGCTTTCTAAAGTTCTCAACCATGCAACCACAGCAATAAATTCTGTGTTCTATTACTATTATAATGCATAGTTCGGAAAATAAAGCCATAGAAAGGATCCACAATATAGAAAAAAGAGGAGAATTCACAATCACAAAACAAAAAACCCACATCACATGATATATGACAAAAAACAAGTGGAACTTGAATCTAACTGCAGCTTCATTTTTCCAGATGATTCTTTCAACCACCCACAACCCCAACCCCATTGCAACCCCCCAAATGTTAGAAGATCTACCTTCTCCGAATAGTCCTATGTGTTTCCATGGAACAAGATGAAGATAGGAAACTTTACAAAAGATAAGTTTTAGCTGAGGTATCAAATAAATCCTGATAAAACCCATAAATAACCGATGCCAACATATAAATTAGAGTTGCATAAGTTGATCTTTTTTCACCACTCAACTCAATTAGGGAAGTCTTCCCAGTAAAGTTGGTATTTGGTAGTAAACAAATATATTCCAATAGTATTGCCCATTTTTCCCCTAGATCTACCACTTTCCTTATAGAATATTCCACTTGGATTAATCATTCTTCTCATTAGAATACCATATCGAATTTGTGAGACTTCCCAAAAATAGTCCATATATGAAAGGAGTTACTCCACGTAATAACATAGGTTTTAGGTTGGAACCTCCTAATATGGTATCAGAGCTAGGTTTGGGAAGCCTCGTTTGTTTGTCCCCGATTGTTTGAATGTTTATTTTCTCTCTTCCGTTTGTTTGCAAGGTGGGGTTGCAAGTGAGGGTGGACATTAGGATCCCACAAAGAATTTGTGAGACTTCCCAAAATAGTCTATATATGAAAATAGTTACTTCACTTGATAACACATGGCTTTAGGTTGGAACCTCCTAACACTTCTAAACGGATCAACCATGTATGCATTTCAAAACAAACTTAAAGGGTTTTGTGTATCTTGAAATGAAATAAATAAAGTAAAAATGGAACACTAGGTGTCATAAAAGCGTAGAACAGTTGCTAGTATCGATCCCAATGAAGAACTCCCACCTTTCTGAACCATATTGCACTGATTATTTAGAACTAATTATGAACCTCGTCCAGGCAAGGCAGGAGACGATATCAACTGACCATGAAAATAGATAAAAGACACATCATAAAATGTCATCCACAAAGTCAAGAGACAATATCAACGAATCATGAAAACGGATAAAAGACAAATCATAAGATATGCCATCCACAAAGTTACCTCGAACATAACAAGAGTAGGCTCTATGACACGCTCGGCAACAGAAGCATTAGTGGCAACAGTTGCTGCACCTTGATGATCTCTTAGGGCTCCATTATCGAGGGCCCTTGTGTCCTGAAATATTTCTTCACTGGGCTCACTTAAGGAACAATCGGCAACAATAATTCCATCATTAGAGGAATCATCCTCCACCCGACGTTTTTTGGTTCCAGCATCAGATTCATCACGAGAATGTGGTCCCTCAGCAACATGTTCATAACTAGTCTCCATGTTGGTAACACCATCTGTCATCTCTTGGTTGATATCTTGATGAATATGTTCCATTGGACTCACCTCGTCATTATCTGGTGACACATCATGGCTTGCTGGACTTTGCTCGACATGATTGATTCCAGGTGATAAAAGCGGAGATTCAAGAGGCAAAGCAGGTTTTGCTGTCCATAGACCAGAATTGTCATCACGAGTATATATTTGAGGAGGGGCATACCATTCGTGTCGTTCAACAGTGACAAGGACAGACTGTAATCAAAGAAAGTGTCATCAGTGCCCCTCTAATCTTCTTTCAAGAAAGTATTGAAGATTTTCTGTCAGTAACCGCACATAGGTGTATATTCCTTCGTATTTATATTGAGACAGATTCCACAAGGGCAGCGTGAATGTATGTGCGTACAAACATTCTTGTAATGAGATAAGGATGAACTAGAATATTAGTTATGACAATTTGTCTGAACATTTTCCCACATATGGACAACATAAATGTCGATGTAATATAACTTTAAGCACAAAATTGTATCTTCACAGACAGAATATGAGAATGAAATAAAAATCAACTATGCAGAGCAGCATTAGCACACACGCTGCCATGCTCCTTCACGCTTGATGTTCTGAAAAAGATATCAAATAAACTCATATGGAAAAAGGAAAAAACTAAACTTTCTCAGTTCAGAAATTAAAATAAAGCTATCAAAAGTATGTCAGAAGTCAGATTTTAGATGATTTGTTTAACACGTTCTTTTATCAATAACACATCCATCAGATAAGGGAAAAGGTTCTCAAGCTAGACTTTTGGAAGACTATGATTGGTGATCATCAATACCTTCCTCCTATGGCGATCCGTGTGGCTTACATATTCCAATGGTAATCGTGCACCCCTAGACAACTTGGATAAGACAAAGATTAGGTCCTCAAGCCGCAATATCTCTTCACCCGCAAATTTCTTAATGATTGCATGGCGGGGAACTCCAGCTCTAAAGAGCATGTATCTGCAATTGGCAAATAGAACAAAGCTTTCTAGCAAGAAACCATTAAATGGATATATAGTGTCTCTAAATCCTAGGGGGAGGATGCAAGAAGGCAAAAGTAACACTTTTTGTGCAAGCCTCGTCGCTCGTGTAAAATGTAACAAAAATACAAAGTAACTGATACACCCAGCAGCTAGAATATGCATTAACCCTTAAGTGATAAACATAACAACAACAACAACAGAATAAAAGGGCAGCCCGGTGCTACAAAACTCCCGCTATGTGTGGGATCCGGGAAAAGGTCAGACCACTTCGGTCTATTGTACACAGCCTTATCTTGCTTTTTGCAACAGAATAATAATAGTAATAATAATTAATACAATAAATAAGAATAAACATACCCTGGTTCGGCAACATACACAAGACCACAGTGGAAACGGAAATTTCTAGCCTGCATTAAGGAATCAAAAACAGGAAAAAGGGCAGGTCACATGTCAGGAAGAAATAAAGAAAAATCAGCAATTCATCTTCATTTCAGACGAGGAAAGATGCAAGTGAGTAATCTACATGCTTTAATGGAAAGGCATACTATTTCTAATGAGAAGCTTTAAAGCACTGAAATCAGTGAATGGATTATTTAGGAGTAGTAAGGCCGTGCCAAGAAATGGCTGCGGATGTTCAATTAGAAAAAGAAATTCCAGTTTGACTGTTAAAAACACATATAAAGGCAGATATAATAGATGCCTCTTAGCTTTCATAGAACTCAAACTTTCCAGTTTCCAATATACATCCATTCAAAAGGCAAATCTACTACAATATTATGGCCACCATTAGAACTAGCATATAGGGACTACCCACTACTAAACCCATTATTATATCGTTTAAGATTGGATGCTCCAGATATAGTATCAAATTTGGCATTTGGTAAGCCTCCTTAGTCTACCATCAAAATCTTTTGGTTATCTTTGACCTCTCTTCCCTAGTCTCTTGGTTATCATTGACTACCACACAAGTCATATGGTTTTTGGTTGGATGCTTCTTAAATGAGTCAGCCTCCCCCAAAGGAACCCCATATGCAGCTTATTTGTTCTTTCTCCAACTTCTAAAGATATGTCCATCTAGACATCTTTTTCACCTTATGAAGTACATGAATCCAACTTAGAATGGTTCGAACAGATATAAATAGAGTTCTATGGTTCATAAAATTTCGTGCAGGTTTCCATGAATTGTTGTCAGGTCAAAAATATTGGACTTCGTAGAGAACTTTCCCCTAGTGTGAAGAACTTGAGAAACTAATCTTAGTTAGGGTCTGTTTGATAATGCTAACATTTTAAATAATGAAAATTTTAATGCTAAATTTTAAGTGCTGAAAATATCTGAAACTTGTTTGATAAAATTAAAATTTTAAGTTTTGAATTTCTGGTTGCGCATGTTCGGACAATTAAGTAAACCCACGTTTGGATGCAAATTTTAAACAAATTTTAAGAACATTATTGATTATCAAATAAATTTATTATAAAAAACACTTAGGTCAAATCAAGAACTTAAAAGTTATTATATTAAGTATTTAATTAATTAAATCTGTTTGATAAATACAATTAAAATCACTTAATTAATTAACTTAAAAATTAAGTCAAAATGTAAGTAAAAAATGAAGCAAAGCACCTTTCACTTAATTTTGTGGAGGTCATTTTAATGAAGATCTTAATTTTAAGATCTTGTTTTATTTATTAACAATAATATCAAAATTGTTATTGGACTTTTTTAATTAATTGAACTGATGTTATTATTTTTTTATGAATTTATTCTTATTAAGATCAATATTATAAAATATTATTTTCTTAGCTTTATTTCTTTTCTTTTTTTGTCTTTTAGTTTTCTTTAGTTTTTATTTTTTTCTAATATTAAATTTTAAAATTTTCATTTTTAGTTTGATTTTTTTCACTTTGTTTATTTTCCATTATTTTTAAATATTTTATTTTTCTATTTTGATTCAAAATAAGCAAAAATAGAAAAAAAAGTAATAAAAAATATAAAGCAAACAATTAGAAGGTAAAAAGTAAAAACAAAAAAAAAAAAAAAAAAAAAAAAAAAAGGTAAACAACAGAAAATGAAACAATCAAATAAAAAAAAAATAGAAAACAAAAAATAAATAAATAAAATTATAAAAGAAAAACATAGGAAACATAAGTTTCCTATAAAATAATATGTAAAAAAAATAAAAAATCACAAGCAATAAAATAATAAACAAAACACAAAATAGTAAACTAAAACCAAAACAATAAAAACTCAAAAAAAAAAAAATTGAAAACAAAACAAAAAAGCATAAAATATAACACAAAATAAAATTATTTTGATTTAATGGTAGTTATAATTATGTAAATTAAATAATTTTCAGCATTTAAATTTTGCACTTATCAAACAAATAAAAAAAATTCAACACTTAAATTTTCAGCGCTTAAAATTTTAATTTTATCAAACAATCTTCAAATATTTTCAGCACTTAAAAATTAAGTGGTCATCAAACATGCCCTTAATCTATTCAGTTTTCAGCACTTAATTGAGTTATCAAACATAGCCTTAGATTTTAACATTTCTCATCCAAACATTTAAATATATCAAATATGAGTACCGGATGTTAGCACACGAAGTGGATGAATTATATAGACGCAAACTTCATATTTCATTTGTCATCCATTTTCATCTAAAGAAATGACTAAGAAGGGCAAATCACTCATATTTACTTAGGGTATGTTTGATAATGTAATTGAGTGCTTAAAACAAATTACATTAAACACTTAGTTAATTAAATTTGTTTAATAAATGTAATTAGTATCACTTAATTAATTAAGTTAACTTAAAAATTCAGTCAAAAAGTGAGCTAAAAATTAAGCCAAAAGGAAGTTACTTATTTCTATTTTTCTGAGAGCGATCGGCTCTTTTTCCCTTAAAAAATATTATGTTGAGACAATTTTGCCCTTGATCCCCTATGTGGGGAAGAATCTGAAGGCTTGTTGGTTGGTGCGTTTGGCATGAGATTTCAGATGCAGCGAAGGTGTAGGTTCTAGTGCAATAGTTTCTCACTCAATGTGGACAGTAATTATTAATTAAATATTTAATTAATCACGAATTAAAGTAATAATTAATCAAGATTGCAATTGAATTGCAATTCTCGGATTTAATTTTTTTTTGTTGAACTCTATGTTATTGTTGGCTTTGGCTTGTGATAATTCATATATTTAAACTTTTTAGGATGTTATTGGTGTTTTTATTTTATTATTTTGTTTTCGATTTTTTTCTTTTATTATCTTGATTTTAGTAAAAAATGAAATACAAGTGTAGTTATGTAAATTAAATAATTTTCAGTATTCAAATTTTATACTTATCAAACAGACAAAAAGAATTCAGTACTTAAAATTTTAATTTTATCAAACAAGCTTACGATATTTTCAGCACTTAAATTTTTTTTAAGTGGTTATCAAACATGCCCTTAGTATTTCAGTCAATGGGGAAAATTATTTGTGTAAAACATTCATGCATTCGAGTGGTAAATCAGGCAATTTAACAGACGGTTAAGAATAAAATCGCACGCATTTTCTGGCTTAGAAATAACCACTTGGAAAACAATCAAGCAATCCAATAGAAGTGAACCATCAACCAGCACATCTCCCCCTGTTTTCACATTGCCAACCTAGAACTTGAATTTTCTCCAGCTTTCATGACAACAATGAAATACTTATAAAATTGTATTTAGGAGCAAATACCGCTACTGACAATTATCTCTTGCCATACAAGTTTTTCAGACACTTACAAAGCAAGAGAAACAAAGTTTAAAGTTCCAACCAACCTGTTGATAAGAAAGAGGATGGATCACAGCGCCACTTACTTCCAAGAAATAGTCAGGAGTTACCGAGTGTAAGTTTTGGACCTGAAGCAGGGAAGAAGAACACGTTTAGCTTGCAATAGCGGGTTAGTAACATTCATCCACATCTACTTGGAATGCACTACTTAAATTACAGTTACAAGCAAATCGAAGGATAAGAACGAAAGATTGTGTTCTTTCTTCAACCCAAACATCTACTGTCAGAAAATCTCCACGACTACCATTTGAAATAAAAAAAAAAAAAGAAGAAAAAATCTGCGCTTTATTTGGGGAAGGAAATATGAATAGGAATGTTAAAAAAAAAATAAAAATTGTCCATTGGAATTCTACACAATATTGTCCTACTGCACAAGCCTCTAGATTCACTAACCAAAGCTCTCCAAAACTAAGCTCCCAATAAAACAATTAGGAGCAAATTGAATGATAAGAACAAAATATTTTTTATCTTTAATCATCATTGTGTACTGCCACAAAATTTCTGAATACCGTTTTGACAAAAAAATCTTCACTTCTTTTGGTGACAAAAAATATGCATAGGAATGTCAAACAAGTTGGTCATTAGAATTCGACACGATCATGACAAACCCAAATTCTAGCTTTAATTTAGGCTCGTTAGATATTTGAAAAATGATGCTCAACAAAGTCCTTCAAAGGAAAAAGAAAAAGAAAAAAAAAAGGATACACTAATACCAACTAAAATATCTAATAGGAAATCAGAGATATTGAATTTGAAAGCAGAAAGTACACAGGACGTCTCACAGTCAGCTCAACAGTCAACGGCTTGCCACCCCTTTCAATCTGTAGTTCAACATTATGGTCCACGCTGTCATCAAGTAAAGTCTCCATCTTCAGGAACTGCGTACTTACCTGCAATGAAAGTTCAAATACCAAAGACAACTCAGGAGAGTAAGATATCAAAATTTCATTGGCAAATAATAAAATACGGCTAAAAATCAGTCTGATGTACAAGCTGAACCAGAGATTTCCTAAATTTAAAACATTTGGAAGATTCCGGGTATGGAAAAAGCTAAATGATCATAAGAATTCAGCACAAAATGAAGAAAAAGGCAGGCAGAAAATATGTTTTAAAGAAGAAAAACTTTTGCAGCTGTGAAAATGGGAAGGAGGATGTACGCCAAGGACAAATATAGCAGCAAGCTTGTGAAGCAGAATCCATAAAAGAATCTCATGAATTTTATATTCGATTCAAAGTAAACTCACCTCCCCATTCAGACGAACAAGCACATCGCCTGGCTCCAAATGGCTATGAGCTGGGCCGCCTGGCACCTGTCATAGACACAAGATGATACCTCATGTTAAAATAGGAACATAAGTAAAGGAAATTTTAGAACTCCAAGGAGAGGATACTCACCACAGTATCCACAACAAGCATTCCGGTTTCACCAACTGGAGATGCACGACGTACCAACTAATCCAGTCAAAAGCTCAGTAAGGGATTGAAGAATCTCAAATTATTGTTTCCATGAAGTACGAGAGAAAAGGGCATGTTCGTTAAAAGAACTACCTACGTACCTCTTCTGTTTCGCTCCGGAGGCCAAGCCTACGTGTCTCGTCAAATCCTTTGTGGAGAAATGTCACCTGTCTCATTAAATAATTGGAGTATCATACAACGCAAATCTAACAGACATGCACAGTGAAAATAAATAAAAAAAAAGAGTGTGGTTTTACAGGGAGGGGTGAAATCCAGAACACTTTCTGGCTAAGGAAAGACAAAAACAATCACTTTGGATAACTACGACATCGACTTCACAATCAAAACCAGCCAATAGGTACAATATCATACATTTAATCATCGTATCTATAAAAAAAGATAACTACAACCTCAAGAACTATTTCAAACAGCTGCAAGAAAAATGCCACTTTTCTATTTTCACCAATCTAAAACAAAAAATGGTGGATGGTGTCATATAACACGAAAACCGAAAAAAAAACAGAAATTAAAAAAAGTAAAAAGAAAAAAAAAAACTCATGCGGATGGAAGAAAAACAAACAGCAGCTCACATTGCTGATGGCCCAATACCACTTGCTCAAGCCAACAAGCATGACATAATAAATTTTCTAACCTCCCCTTACAACGATGTTACTGTAGAGATCACATTTGTCATCGACCAAACGAAACTAATTTACCAGTTTAATGCAGTTTTAACCATAATTCAATGAATTGAAGATGAAGTGAAGCTCGACAAGGAAAAAAAAGGAACAAACCTGAAGCGTACCACGAGGAATGGTAACTGCCTCCCATTTATTCCTAGAAGAATCTCTTCCATTTTGTAAGAATTTTAATGCCCTTACAACCTGAAAGCCAAAGCACAAAGACTAGTCAACGGAAACAGAGTAGTTACTTTTTAAAAACCGAGTAGTTACTTTCTTCATTAAATATGAAAAAAAAAAAAAAAAAAGTTGACTCAAATAATTACATCTCCTATTTTGAAACCACAAAACAGTCACAAAACCCTCAAACTATGAGTTTGGAAAACCATTCTCAGTGACAGGTGTGTTCATGCAGCAGCTTCAGTTGGATTGGGTAAAAATCCAACCAATAAGTTGGAAATGGACCAGCAGCCGACTGAACCGTCATTCAGTTTGGGCAATTTAGGTCAATTAAGTTCGCCGCTCAATTTTATTGGGCCTCAAAATCAGCATTTTCAAACATTCCTATCCCCTCTCCCTCCAAATCAGCTGTAAATGGATTGAATACGAGCTGCTTCAATTCATAGCATTTACTCTTATCTAATCCAGATAATTCAATGCGTCATAAGCATTTTTTTATCTGAACTTGAATCAAATACTTAACGGAAATCCAATTGCTTTGTATATTTAATTTATATTATTAAAAAATTACAAATTTTAATTAGCAAAAAAAACACAGTTTATATTATTACATAATATACATTAATTAACATGAATTTCAACTATATGGACATATCATAGGTTTGATTACATATGAAAGTTAAGTCTGTAGATAAAAAAATACATATTTAGAATGTATATTTAATTACACATGTGGTATATAATATAACTGTCCGGATTATATTTTCGGATCAAATAGACCAAAATTCATGTTTGGCCTATTAACTGGACTGCCAGATATGGAGCATGAACGGATCATCATTTTGACTCAGATACAAAAAACTAATCGAATTCGGATCAAAATCCGTACCATTGCCAGGTACCAGCTACTGCTTATCCAGATTCAGCCTGGACCACTTGAGCAAAAATGGAACCTACTCGGGTAAATCCTCAAACCGAGTCAGCACCATAATCAACTAATTCAATTCTTTCTAAAATACAAGCTTTATTAATAGCACTTTAACATGAACACACCATTTTTTAAAAGTAACTTTGTTAATTAGCTTTATCAATAATTACTTAATATAAACATACTATTTCTAAAAGGTAACCTCGTAAATTATATTCAGCGAGTGACATCGATCAGTTCATCAAACAAAAGGTGATACTTACTCGTTCTAAAGGTAAGAAAAATGCTGAAGCGCTTGACGACTTGCTCCCAGCATTCAATGCAACAGCCCTTCCTTGCCAATCAATTACAGGAGAACCACTAGAACCACCTTTGGTCCCAGAAGCAGCCTGTTGAAATGAGAAGCGACAAATAAATATGATGACAAAAGCTCACTTCGGAACAAGAGAAAAATCCACAACCAAAGGAAAAACTTTGACACTTTAAACAACCAAGACTAGAGAGAGTGTTAAAATTGATAGCACAGAAACTATTTTCCTAGGGATAAAGAATTTTTAAAAGGTCCAACAAAATCTTATACATCTCATAAGTCATAACTCTTCAATGTCCACCAAACAGAATAGAATTTTAGAATATGCTTACTTGCATGTAAAATGTATTGAAGTCATTGTAGCCATCCCTGCACCATAAAATACAGCCACATTAGCATGTAATTAATGCTGACAGAGAAAAAAAATGCAATCTGGTTTTGGGGGCAAAAATGAAAGTTAAAATTCACTATTCCAAAAAATTACATAAATCCTCGAAAACACGGTACTAAATTCATAACGTTTATAGAATACGATTTAGAAAAGATAAAACAAAAGTTGAAGAGTCATCCTCGTTTTAACAAATTAACTGCGGAGTTGCATATGCATTTTAGGATAAAAGGCATATTGTATAGAAACACAAAAGAAATTCGAAATGGATTATTAGGTCAAAATCTTTTCTTGTTTTTACCGTTCAACGTAGTTCCTCTGGAAAAATCTCTAAAAAGTAAAAAATGGGCCACATGTAAAGCCAGACCTATGGGTCTACTACACCAGCAGGTGGGGATTCGAATCTGCAACCTCACATTCATGATGCACTTACCGCAAGTAGTCCTACTACTTGAGCTAACACTGAAGGTGTGAAGTCCAATTATCAATAGTGATGATGGAAAAGAATCACTGTTACTTAAAAGGACGGTAAGGACCCACACTATGTTGAGGTTACAAGACAATTTGCATCAACCCCATAAGACAAATAAGACTGGCATTATAACCAAGGACTGAAATGAAGGGCAATGACACCAAGACTAGTCAAGCAATACAATATACAAATGAGACACAGTCATACAAACTTAATCCAAAAAGGCAAAGATGGAGCAGAAGCAGTAATAATTTTTAATATTCCGTAAACTACAGGCATATATGCTTTGTTTTGGTAAATAAAGGCATATAATAGTCATAATCAAAGTTTTCAATTATAACGGAAGTCACACTGGTTATAATGGAAGTTAATTATGAATCACCCAAAATTCAACTTTACATGAGAATATCTCAGGGACAAAGCAGTCTTCTGATGGATGACACAACAACAAGGTCACCCAATGAAGTGAGAGAATTATCCTACCAATCAAAGGTGCAATAAGAAGTATAAGCTTAATTATAAGAAATATGCTGCACAAACTCATTAAAAATAGCAAAATTTTAAGAATGGGATGAAAGGAGACGATAAAGCAGTCAACCGCGACTATATCAAAGGAAAAAAAAAAACATTATATTTTATACGCCCTACATCCTAGTTTAAATAGCTGAAGGAGACAAGAAAAGAAAAAGATACAGAAAATCCATTACATACTTTTTATAATGAGGAGCATCTCTGTCTAAACGAGCTAGTGTACCAGCCAAAATAGAGACCTGCACGTCCACAATAAATAAAAAACAAAATCATTGATGCACCTGCATTGCATTTTCCCCCAGCAGGAGGGGTGGAGAAAGAGGAATGGGGACATGCAATATAAACTAAGGGCAAGTGGAAGTTTAAGAGAGAGAGAACAGAAAAGTCATGTTATAGTGAGTTTATTTTATGTATACTCAAGCAGTCACAGACACAGGATTGAGTATTGAGGAAAAAGTATATAGGGCAAAGAACATATTAAATTGTTGCATTTTCAGTTTCGGGAATTATGAGATACATAAAATGTTATTCCTACAGAGAGAATTTTATTGCCCCTCGATATATTTCTCATCCTAAGCCACATACAAGTTATGTGCACATTCAAATTGTTGGATATAACCCCGATAGTCAATCTTGTTTTTATCATTTAGTGGTTTTTTTCTATAAAATTACTATCTCAAGTATTATTTAATAAAATGTGTTTTTGATATTATTCTTTATTATATCATCTTGTTGTATAACTTTGAATATTAAGTTGAAAATATCTTAATTTTTAATGATGATTAAAAGGAATGAGATCATAGACGTTTGGGTGACTTATATCCTAATTGTTCCTAGTCAGGTAGAGTTGTTAAAACGGGTCTTTAACAATTCAGACGACCTTGTGGGGTGTTTTCTCCTCGAGAACGGTAAATTTCATAACTATTAGCGTGAGACACTAGAACAACCGCAAGTGGGCTTACTAGTTTGTAGTAAGAGCCTTGAACGTTGTCATCCTAAATATTCCACATAATAGTTTAGCTCAATGTCAAAATGGAATGTCAAAGTTATGATGGTGCTCGTGATTTTTAGATTTGAGGTATTGGGTAATCTTATATATGCATTCCTATACTTTGATAATACTAAATGTTGTCTTCTAACCACGAAACTTCGAAGATATTCACTAGATATACAGAAGCATATATGTGATTCTTCGAGACTTAGAGTATGCAAGAAAGGATCTATCGTTTTCAACAAAGAGGGATTTGTCCTATGTGATTGGTTTTAATGTAATTCAAATAAAGAATCTGGCTAGGGTAGTGTGATAATTGGGATGAAGTTCCAATTGGTGTTACAAGTTGAATTATATTATCAATCAAATACATAATACATATGATTGAACTAGGGATTTTTTACTTTAATTCATATCCTATTAGTTCTTTCAGGAACACAAAGATAGAAAGATCGAATAGCGCGTAAATTACAATTGAGAAGGTTTTCTTGGTGAAAATCCTATCAACTGGATACAACTGTGATATGTGGGTAGACATCACTCATTGCCAGTGAAAATATTATGAAGAAATTGTTTCTCTACAAGGGAAAATTAGAATCGTTCTAATTTTAATTAATTGATTAATTAATTAATTGTTTCTACTACCCAACTTTTGATATGAACTTCATGGATCACACACAAATGGAGACTGGAAGTTTTTGAATATTCCTTGGAATGGGTAGTAATGTCAGACAATTTAGAAGTTTGGCAGTCAAAACGTAATATAGTAAAAAAGTAAGTCTAGGGTTTTAACCCTAAACAATCTATAAAAGGGGTTATTGACATAGTGGTTGCCCATCAGAAGGTTTCGGCCACCTATTGCCTTGTTCCATGTGGCTCTTTCACTTTAGATTTTTACTACCACCTAAAATCATAAGTAGTCACCCTAGTTCAATAGATTTAGAATTTGATTCTTAGACAATCTATAAACACTATTTAAATAGAGTTCTTCATGTGGATACTATTAGAGACAGGACACTTCTACTGCTCTTTGAAGAGCGTAATCAAATCACGTCTCAGGATCAACAGCCTAAAAGGTTGAAGCACACAGATAAGGTAAAGAATCTTTTCAGTAGATCAGAAAATATTTATATTTGTTTTGTACATGTTAATACGGATTAATTCGGGATTCAGGAATTTTGGATTATTAAGATTGGTTAAAATTTGTGTATTCCGCTGTGTGAACCTAGGTATTTTAAGATTTGGTTCGTTCGCTAATAGCAACCTTGAAATAGGAGTTGCAGCGTCAATGTTGGGGATGACACTATTGGATAGGTAGCATTTCATATGGCCTTGAAAGATAAGTAGGTCACTAGTAAGTTAGAAATTTGATAGATCAAAGAGTTCCAATCCGAAATTAGGGTGAATATGAGAACAAAATGGAAAACAAATGAACTAGAATTGATTAACTTGCTGAGTGAAATACAACTGAAACAGAAAACTAATAGAAAATGATTCCAGAGTTTCGAGATCCTGGCCTCTCCCTTTTGTTCCTCACAATTTTCGATCCCTCTTCCCCTCCTACCCATTTCTATTTATACTTAAGGAATCAACTCAAAATTCAAGGATCAACAACTAATAAACTCAACTAACAAATAACAGCTCCAACTAGACTAACAAATAACAGCTCCAACTCTTCTACTAACTTACTGCCTCAACAACCCAAACAGAAAACTGGAAGCTTCTATGTAACTAATCCCTCCTCATCTTGCTTTGTTTTTGGTGCACATAAGTGCACTTAATCAATGGTCTATCAATACCTCCCCCTCGGAATATCACCTTGTCCTCAAGGTGAAAGATAGGAAATTGCGCGTTTAAAAACTCAAACTCTTCCCATGTTGACTCAAAGTCCGGAAGTTGCTTCCACTTGATTAATACCGCCAACTTCCCGTGTGCATTGTAGCGTATTCCTTCCACCAATTCCGGTTCCACTTGCCACTCCATCTCGTCCGTAAGAATCGCAGGAATGGATTGCACCCTAGTAGTCACGCCCATTGCTTTCTTCAACACCGAAATATGAAATACTGGATGAATGGAGGTAGTAGAAGGTAAGTCCAACTTGTACGCCACAGTTCCAACTCGAGACAACACCTGATAAGGACCGAAGAACTTAGGAGATAACTTCTCATTTGCTTTCCTTGCTAAGGATTTGTGACGAGAAGGCCGCAGTTAAATATAAACCCAATCTCCTACCGTAAACTCGACTTCGCGGCGCTTCTTATCCGCATAGTCCTTCATGCGTTTCTGAGAGCGAGTTAAGTGAAATTTGAGTTCCTCTAATATATGATCCCGGGCTTGTAATTGAGCATCCACCTCGGACAGAGGCGTGGAACCTGTTTCAAAACGTAATAACGGAAGTGGATCACGGCTATAGAGAACTCGGAATGGAGTGGTTTGTGTGGATGAGTGAAAGGATGTATTGTGCCAATACTCCGCCCAAGGTAACCATTTAACCCATTGCTTGGGTTTGTCTCCCGCAAAACATCGTAAATAGGTCTCAACGCCCCGATTTACCACCTCAGTTTGTCCATCTGTTTGCGGGTGATACGCGGTGCTGTGCTTCAACGATGTGCCTTGTAAACGGAACAATTATGTCCAAAATTTGCTTAGAAACACCTTATCGCGATCTGAAACAATGGAGCATGGTACCCCATGTAAGCGGATAATCTCCTTCACGAATACCGCAGCCACATCTTGGGCATTGAAAGGGTGTTTTAGTGGAATAAAATGAGCGTATTTCGAAAGACGGTCAACCACCACAAATAAACAATTGAACCCATCGGATTTAGGCAAACCTTCTACAAAAACCATGGATAAATCTTCAAAAACTTGTTCCGGAATTAGTAGTGGTTGTAGTAACCTTGCTGGACTGAGAGCCACATGTTCATTTCGTTGACAAATTGAGCATTCAGCCACATAACGCTGCACTTGTTTTCTCATACCCCGCCAAAAATCATCTCTGGACAACCGCTGAAATGTCGTTAAGACCCCAGAGTGACCTCCCATTTTTCCCTCATGATACTAGGCGAGCAATATCGGAATGAGATTAGATTCTAACGAAATCACCATCCGACCTTTGTACAATAAAATGCCGTGTGGTATGCTGTAGTCAGGAAACAAATCTGACCCTTGTAATAACTGTTGTCTGATGGGTCCGTAAATGAGGTCAGAATCTATCTCATTTTGCAGTTCTTCGTATTGCACACAACAAGAAACAGTGAGGACAGTCAGCCCACAACCTTCTTCTCTCCGGGATAACGCATCAGCCGCTTTGTTCTCATTCTCAAGTCGGTATTCAATGTCAAAATTGTAGCCCCATACCATTTTTGGTGTTCGTCAGATACCAACCGTTGATCAAGCAAAAATCGCAAACTCCTCTAATCAGTGCATACAATGAATTTGCGTCCCAAAAGATAAGATCGCCACTTTTGGATTGCTAAAACAATAGTCATCAGCTCACGCGCGTAGACCGACTTAGATCGATCCCTTTGATTATGGACTTGACTAAAGAATGCGATTGGTCGTTGATTCTGCATTAATACCGCACCAATGCCAAAGCCAGAAGCATCCGTTTCCACCACAAACGGTTGATGGAAATTGGGAAGAGCTAGTACGGGAACTGTTGTCATTGCCACCTTCAACGCCTCAAATGCTCTCTGCGCTTCATCATTCCACCCAAAACGGTCCTTTTTGAGTTGATTTGTGAGTGGTGCCGCTATATGCCCATAATTTTGTACAAACTTCCGATAGTACCCCGTTAAACCCAAGAATCCTCGCAAGGCTTTTAGGTTAGTCGGAGTTGGCCATTCCGTCATCGCTTGTATCCTCTTAGGATCAACTGCCACCCCTTTTTCAGTTACAATGTGCCCCAAATACTCCAACTCATTTTGTCCGAAAACGCATTTTTTGAGGTTAACCACCAATGAATGGATCTTCATGGTTTCCAATACCGTCCTCAAATGTTCCAGGTGATCTTCCATCGATTTAATATATACCAAAATATCATCAAAGAATACTAAGACAAACTTCCGAAGGTATTGTTTAAATACTTCGTTCATCAAAGCTTGGAAGGTCGTTGGTGCATTCATCAACTCAAACGGCATCACCAAAAATTAGTAGTGGCCTTCATGAGTCCTAAAGGCTGTTTTGGGCACATCACGAGGGCTTACGCTAATTTGGTGATATCCCGACTTGAGATCCAATTTAGAAAAGAACCTTGCACCATGTAGTTCATCTAAGAGTTCCTCTATACCGGTATTGGAAATTTGTCGGGAACAGTCACCCGATTCAAAGCTCTATAATCAACGCAAAACCACTAACTACCGTCTTTCTTTTTTACCAAGATAACGGGACTTGAAAATGGGTTGTGGCTTGGTTGTATGATACCAGCTGCCAGCATGTCACTGACCAAGCGCTCGAGTTCATCTTTTTGTACTTGTGGATAGCGGTATCACGCTCACTGGTTCAACCCCTTCCTTTAAAGTGATACAATGGTCCAGTTCCCATTGAGGGGGTAATCCCCTCGATTCTTTCACTACTTCAGGATATTCTTGTAGCAGCTCGCTGATAGCCTGAGACTCCTTTATAGTTATGTCTTCTTTTCCGTTCCATGACACTAAGGTCTCCAATTCAAATAAATACCCATGTCCTTCATGTTGCACAGTGCGCATCATTGCCTGGAGCGATATTTGTTTTTTGCAAAGTCCTGGTTCTCCTTTCAGTGTCACCGTCGTTTGACCCAAGATAAATTTCATGGTTAAGGCTTTCCAATTAACTTGCATCGCTCCAAGTTTTGTTAGCCATTGCATGCCCAAAATTACGTCTTCTTTTCCCAACTCCAATGGTAAAAAATCCTCCACCACCTCTACTTCGGAAAGAGATAGTAATACTCCTTTGCAAATTCCATCGGCACACACTGTGCCTCCCGTTCCCATTATCACTTTGTATGCCGTGGTCGCAGTTATTGGTAGATTCAGCCATTGTACTACATCTTTAGAGATGAAGTTATGCGATGCGCCACAATCAATCAACACCGTCACCATTTGTGTTCCAATCTCTCCTCGCAATTTCATAGTGTGGGGATCGGTAAACCCCATTACAGAATTCATAGAGAGTTCAATTGCGCCTTCCACAGACTCAGGTAGCTCGTCAACCACATTCTCTTCTTCTGCTTCCTCAATCGTCCCTGCATCAGCCACAATCAAAACTTGGAGTTGTCGATTTTTACATACATGACCAGGAGAATACTTCTCCTCACACTGAAAACACAATCCTCGCGCTCGTCGATTTAGAAGCTCCGAATCTGTGAATTTCTTGTAGGTTAATGAAGTGCGTGTTGCCGTTGTTCCCTCCGGCGATGTGTGTCTCTGATCTGGTCCAGCATGTCCGGTGGTTGTCGTCGACGATGATCTGAAAGAGGTCGCGGGTCGATACGTCGTCGTCGCGGGGTTCGTAGAATGCCTAGGGTTCGAATCAGTTGAACCCGACCTGGAACCCGTTGCCCTGCTCCACATTCCAGATCCGACCCGCGATGCTTGCAATACCCTGTTCTTAGCTTCAATCATACGAGCGGCCTCCATCATCTCTATCAAGTTTCTAGGTCTGAGAAGCCTTACCTCCGCTCTAATCGTGGACTTCAATCCGTTGAGGTAAGTGCTTTCCAGAACTTCCTCCGATAGTCCTTTCAATGGCGCTGCCAAAACTTCAAAGCGCTCTTGGTATTCCTCCACGGTAGATTCCTGGCGAATAGCCAAAAACTTCTCACATAGCGATCCCTCCATACTCGATCGAAATCGATGCAGGAAAGCCCATTTGAACGCGTTCCAGGTATGAAAACTAAGCTTATGTTCTGCGTATTGATACCAAGCAAGGGCTTTTCCTTCCATGCTCAGTGCCACGACTTCTAATATTTCTCCATCGCTCATCTTGTTCATTGTGAAATACCTTTCTGCTCGAAAAATCTAGCCATCTGGATCCTCACCCATGAAAATTGGCAATTCCAATCTTCGAAATGCTATATTTCCAAACGTCTCAGTAGTAATTCCACCTCCCATGGACTGTGATTCCATCACCTAAGTCTGTTTTTGTTTCTCATCCATTCTTGAAGTAGAGCAAGAATCTTCCTTCCGTGCTATTAGATCCAATTTCTCCATCATTAGAGCCATGGTTTTCTCCAAGCTCCCAACAGATTTCACCAACCCTCCAATTTTCTGAACTTCATTACGCATATAATCGATTGACTTCTCTAAACCACTGAGTTTCTGAGCTTCAAAGTCCATTCTCTCCTCCAATGCCTCAACCTTTCTTTGAGCCATTTTATCCCAGAAATGTCACTGCTCTGATTACCAATTTGATAGATCAAAGAGTTTCAATCCAAAATTAGGGTGAATATGAGAACAAAATGGAAAACAAATGAACTAGAATTGATTAACTTGCTGAATGAAATACAACTGAAACAGAAAACTAATAGAAAATGATTCCAGAGTTTCGAGATCCTGGCCTCTCCCTTTTGTTACTCACAATTTTTTATCCCTCTTCCCCTCCTACCCATTTCTATTTATACTTAAGGAATCAACTCAAATTCAAGGATCAACAACTAACAAACTCAACTAACAAATAACAGCTCCAACTAGACTAACAAATAACAGCTCCAGCTCTTCTACTAATTTACTGCCTCAACAACCCAAACAGAAAACTGGAAGCTTCTATGTAACTAATCCCTCCTCATCTTGCTTTGTTTTTGGCGCACATAAGTGCACTTAATCAATGGTCTATCAAAATTCTGTTTGGTTGTCTAAATTATCTTATTTTTGATGAATCGATTTGTATATTTATCCATTTAGCTATGATTTAATCCAATTTACATATTGTTTCTTTGAACAAATAAATGTATAATAGTTTGGTTAACTTTTTAAGCTATATTCTACTCCAATTACATGAGAAAAATAGCATTTCTGAAATGGTTAGGTAGTTAATTTAAGTGTTTTCAATTCTTACAAACAAACATCAAACTATTACAATTCATAAATTGACTAACTGAAAAATAGTACAATTTGAGAATTGAAGGACAACAAAACGGGCCCTTAGCATTCAACACCAAATAGGTTTGTGCATGGTTGTGCAAGTCCGAATTGACAAACATTAAACTATTACAATTCATAAATTGACTAATTGAAAAATAGTACAATTTGCAAATTGAAGGACAACAAAATGGGCCCATAGCATTCAACACCGAATAGGTCCGTGCATGGTTGTGCGAGTCCAAATTGACAACTAATCTTGGTACTGACCACCTCAACATAGGCAACTGTAAATATGATCATTCACACATATAAACCAAAGCCATACCATAAAAACAACCAAACAATATGAAGTGTGAACATAAAATGAATACCTTTTCTCCACTATCATTACCAACTACCCTGATTTCCAGTCCGACGGAGGCAGCCTCAGGGGCAAGAGGAATCTCCTCATAGCTCAGAAATTGTATTGCACTTGGATCATACCGGAAGAAGCCGAAATCATGAACCTAGACAACAGGGAATGCAAAGTCAAGTTACAGAAAAAAAAAACTACATGCAAATGAATTTATACATGGATATATGTTTCCGGAATAGCATATCTACATGTATAAACTATAATAAAAAATAAAAAATAAATCATGAACTACACATGCCTCACACAGACCGGAGCAGCAAGACATCATATAAACAAATAGAATGAGTAGAAAGGAGCAGTTGTTGCCACCACCACCCTCCCCCAAAAATGGGGGAAAAGCATGAATCCATGAACAATAATTTGTGCAAAATACTGTAGCAAAATCCACATCAACTCCACCAACAAATAGAACAAATGGACTTTACTGAAATTAATCGCAATAAGTGATACTATCCCATTTCCAGTATTTTGATCCAGCATGTAGTAATTAGATGAAGATTCATGGTGGTCCGAAATAACCAAAGATGCCAACAATAATATTGCCAGACGATGAACAATAGACTAGTATAAACAACCCAACCACAATCGCCACCATAAATACAAAGGTCGCCCCGAAATACTGAGGGTATCCTTAGATGCTTTCCTACTTTTAGCAACTGTTAAAGATAGTTTTGGTATTCATCACCTTCTAACCTAAGGCATGTAAATGTATTCCCTTTTACTTTATCTCATCCATAAAAAATGTGAATCTTCTCAATCCAATATTCCAATTATAGGGCAGCAATAAGAAAATGTTCTTTTGATATTGTTTTCTCAGTTTTTAGTCACTTCTCAGTTTCTTCACGGTATTTATACAAAAGCAAAAGTTCGGATTTATATTCTTAGATGCAACCATGTATTTAGATTATATTTCACATGAAACAGAGTATAATTGTCTGAACAACTAATGATGGAGCAAACAGATTCGTGCAAAGCTATGTGAAATGTAGAAGAAGGCATAAATATAAAATTTACAACTTACAGGGTCTCTGTAAAGCGGATAGATGGGAATTTCTTCGCGGTTCAGAAACATACCTTCCGCAACTACCGGCCCTATGAACAGCAATAACAACATGAATCAGTTCAATGGACTTACACGCACTGCATTCGAAAGTCGTAGCATTAATCACTAAAGGATAAGCTAGATGGAATCGGAAAATCACCTGGCTTCACAACATGCCTATTGGTGAGTATAATTCCTCGAAGCTTATCGACCACGAAGCCCGTGGCATAGCTGGCACCCGCGGATTCAGTATCAAAAGCTCGACAGGCGGTAGTCCGTAGCACGACGACAGCGGTAACCACCTTGTTGAGCGCCTTCCGCCAATCGTCGGCAGTGGCAAGGTTCTCTTTGAACGGTGGATCAATCTCCATAGACAGCTCTTCCTTCATGCTTTCCAAACCCGTCGCACCCTCCGATCCCAGTCTCTCCAATTGATCCCCCATCCTCGCTCTTCAATTTACCCTTCAGAAGCCCTTCCTCGCGGATCAAAATAGTTTGGTATTTCGATACAGAGGAGATTTTCATACACTACTGGATATGGTTTAGGGTTTTAGATCTTTAGTGTGTCTTTGCTCAGGCGAGTCTGTGTACAGACATAATAGTGTTTCAATATCCGACAGATGAAGAGAATACTCCGGCGACAGGGCGGCGACGGCGACGGCGACGGCGACGGCGACGGGGATGAGAGGTTTTTTCTCTCTCTACGGCTTGGAGAGAAAGCACTAATCAGGACTTCGTGCGAAATGACTTGGCTCTTAACTGCTAGTGCTAACTGGTTCATCAATCGTGCATTCGTCGTTCGATTGGTCCAAACCCGGCCTAATTTTCAAAACTAACCCCATTTCTCTTTTAATTTGCAGTTTCACCCCCATACCTTTTCTTCCCTATCATTCAATTGTATTGAATTTATATGGGGTAGTGACAATTTGTGATCATACAGTTTGGCCAAAATCACACTTTTGTCCTCATACTCTTAATTTGAACGTATAACACCTTAAAGTTTTTTAATCATCCAATTACTCATTATTCTTGTTATAATTTTGAATAAAAAATAGTTATCTAACTGTTTTTAAAGAGCTTTATAAACAAATTCAATATCTCCTTCCCTCCCGTGCTCCTTCTGCTCAAATACTTAAAAATATACATATAACATAATAAATATATATATACACACTAGTAAATTTATTTGATATATATAAAATCTATAATGTTGTATGTAAAATCTAAACCCCAATACAAATTAATATATTTAAAAAAAAAAAATCAAGTTAAATAAAAATAAAATTTTAGATATCAACAATTTATATAACTAAAGAAATTGATCCATTAATTAAATTTAATAACTAAATTAATTATTTAAATTTTAAAATTTACTTGGTCCATTTCTTAATTGGACCTAAAATACTAAAAACATATTAATAGAAGCCTTAAAAATGTTTAAAGAAAGAAAAAAAAATGAAATTTAAAGAGAAATTTTTTTTTTGTCCCAATTAGCATTTCTAACACAAGAAAAAAAAACACGTAACACTAACACGAACCAATTGTTTGAATAAATAAGGAAGGAAGTGATTCAAAATGTCCATAAAGTCCTTTTCAAAATAATTAGGTATTAGGTATACAACAATTGATTTTTTGTTGTCCAAAATTATAACGAAATTATTAACTTGGATTGAAGTGAGATGATTACGAAATTTCAAAGTATTATGTGTTCAAATTAAATTTATAGAGACCAAAATGAAATGAAGGTCAAAGTTGAGGGAAAGTGTCAAACTCCCAATTTATAATTTACAAAAATTAACTCAATTCAATTCATAAATTCTTTATAAACCAAGTTTTAAGTAGTTTTTAACCAGAGTTCTATGTTGTCTTTTTCTCTTTCTTTTTCTTTTATTATGCTAAGGTATATCCGAATTAGATATGCGCACCACGACTAATCACCTTTCAGACGTACTCCGTCACATCGGCATGTTACATTCAGGATTAAATTCAAAATTTAATTCTTGAAATATTCTTCTTGAGAGTCAAACTCTGATCGACAAATAAATGGACATTATTCTTTACCACCCAGACTAACACTAGAATACTATATTTATCTAATAAGGATCCTCATGAACCAAACACAACCCATGACAGACCGATTAAGGGAAAGATAACCCCTATCTGATCTGATCTCATTACACAACATTGAATTAAATAAACAAAGTTATCTTACAAAAAAAAAAAAAAAAGTCTTCAAGCTTACCACTTCTTTCCATTTTTATTAACACTTACCAGTCACCTAGTACCATCACACAGGCCTGGACTGGCATTTTACTACTATACTCTTCTTCTCTTCGTACTAAAACCCAAAAAACAATCACTCGAAAGAAGAGCAACTGGTAATGGGCAAATCAGCAGGAGTACAAACAATGGCAGCCCTCTGCTGCAAATGTCTCAAGCTCTGCTCCATACTAACCTGTACCATCTCCGTCAACATCTGCTTCGCTTTTCCCCTGTGATCGTCGCTGTCCATTTCAGACATCATGTCGCACACGATGTTCTCAAGGCTGTTTGCCTGAACCTCGCACCCCCGCCGTTGGTCGTACGGAGAGTCCCTCAGCAGCTGAAGCAGAGTCTTCGCGTTGGCCTGGGCCTTCGCCGTGCCATGAACCGTCAGCTCGAGCAGGCCCGGAATCACCCCTTCCCCCAAAATCAATCCCCGGTACTTGCACCGGTCGACCTCGCACATCGACAGGAGCGTTCCAACCGCGTGTTCCCGGCTTTGGAGGGAACCACTCTCGAGCACCTCAACCACCGCGAGGACCCCGCCTTCCTCTGAGATCAACGCCGTTCGGCCCTCTTCAAAATTGACAATGGACTCGACGAGCGCCGTGCATTTTTCGATGGCTTTTGACGATTTTCGGCAGGTTTTGAGGAGGTTTACTAGGTGGGGGACGGGATCAGAGTGGAGGATCAGGCCAAGGCTACCGGCATAGGTGGAGAGATTGTAGAGAGCCATTACAGAATCGACCTTGGCCTGGCGGGACCCGTTTTCGAGGACTCCGACGAGGAGAGGGATGGCGCCAGAGGAGGTTATGACCGGTTTGTTGACAGATGAAGCAGACAACGTGAGTAGAGAGACCGTCGCATGTTCCTGGAGGTTCTGGTTGTCTGAACGGAGAAAACCAATGATGGGTTCTAGCGCGCCTGCCTCTACAATACCAATCTTATTACTGCAACGATGAAAAAGAAAACAGAGGAAAAAGACGGTTATTTCACCACACATACATATACATATACGCACACACACACAAGTGGCTCTCGGAAATAAGCAAGTCTAAATTCACAATTTTCAATTCTTGTTAGTGCAAGTGCTCAGCCAGAACTACTTCATTTGAAAAGAACAGCTAAGTTAGTGCAAGTGCTCAGCCTGAACTGCTTCATTCCTTAGCTGTCATTGATTTCTAGTAGCAACAATATCATCTATGGTAATCAGTAATTATTTAGGCACCTTTTGGTAACTTCTTTCTCCAAATACTTCTTAGAATTAAAAAAAAAAAAAAAAAGTGTGTTTGATAGTGTATAGAGAATATCTTAATGTTATCCCTATAAAAGATCTCTTAATCCAAAAGAATTTTATAGAATATTGTGAAACTTTAGGCAAAAGCATTCTGGTCTATTGATCTATTAAAATATGAAGAAACAAAAAGTACATTCATTTAAAAAAAAAAACTTAAATTTTTTTAATGCTAAGAATACTTTTTAAGTGGAAAACAAATCCTACTTTAGAATTAAAAACATTACCAAATGGTGCCTTGGTCATTTTTTGATTATTTATTTCAAGAATTTGGTTTTCTTACTTGAAAAAATACGAAAAATTAAGTCACGATTTGATAAGCTGGCTTTTTCTTAATTTTTTTTATTTGAAGTACTTCTTTCGCTTTCTTATGTTATGTTTTGCTTTTTAAAAAATTATCTTAAAAACAACAAAATGAATGTATTTTTCTGAAACCCAAAAACAGTTGTTTTTCATTTCTTTAGTGACCTCTCTAATAGAATTTTCTCAACCCTCTACCAAATTCTTTTCAATCAATAGATTTTGTATACTGATACCACTAAGATATAACCTCTACTCAACGTTATCAATAACGCTCTTCATTTTGCTTTTATTTTCCGGTAAAATTACTTTTTTTGTCCAATTAACTTTTTAAAATTTTAAAAAAAAATACTTACAAAAAAAGTTACCGAAGTATGCCTAAAGCTATATCTTCTTCGCTACGACCAAGCTCACATTCCACAAGCATCAACCGAAAATTATTCTGCCCATTAGCCTACCAGAGATCATCTTATCTCCAATTATATATTCACTAAACAATTGTTAATTTTACTCAATGCAAGATTTGTAGAAGTAAAACCACAAACAATGTAAAAAAGGGAATTAAAAAAACAGAGAGAGAGATTCTTTCTTACAAAACCATAGTTTAATCCATGGATCAAAGCTTGATGAAGAATGCAAGAATAAAGGGGGGGTAAGAGAGGTGATGAAAAAAGAAAAAAGGAAGAGTAATATGTGAGCAAAAGAACAGCCTCCCCCACCTTCAAAACCTAAACCAATTCAATTTATTAAACATTATTGCATCACAAAGCATAATATAGAATATGCCTCCCAAAGTTTAAATGAGTAGGAATATATATTTATTATAAATTAATCCAATTAAAAAAAGAAAAAGATGCTCTATCCCATCCTTCAATCTTTTCCTCCTCCTTTTAAACCTAAAAACACTTAAAAACGCTGCTTCCTTGGAAAATTCGGATCGAAAGGACTGTATTACCAACTTATAACATATAATTTCTCATCCCAATTCTTAATATGCTAGCTAGTTGAGCAATCAAGAAAGAAGGTCCCCAAATTCTAATCAATTGAACCTAACAACTTAGACTGATTCAACAACACAAAGCAATAGGCTAGCAATTCTGCTTCATTTTCTCGGAAACCAAATTCAACGAAAAGAAAGAGGGAAAAGATATAGATACAGATATATTGCTGAACACAAGGAAAAAAGATACGGAGAAGAAGATCATCACTAAATTGACACGAGATTTTATGGAATCGGTCGAGAAAACATCGTTATCGTGCAATAAGAGCATGTATTTTGCAACTCAATCAATATGAACAACCCTATGATTGAAGTAACTACAGTGAATGGAGCTCAAGTTTCTATCAATCAAGCGAAAGAAATCGACATTTACATATACAAGTATACAATACTTACATTTCGTCTTTGACGGAGAGGTTGAGGATGGCGAGGAGGGCCGCCTCGTTGATCTCTTCGGAATCCGAATAGAGCATGCGGACGAGCGGTTCAACGGCGACAGAGAACTGACGACGGTACCACTGCGAGGTCTTGGTGAGCCTCCGGATCTCTTTCGCCGCTTCGAGCTTTGAATTCGGGTCGTCGGATTGGACGAGGTGGAGGATGTGCTGGATCTTCCGGGACGAAGATCGAGGCGTACCCGTATCGGAACTCGCGCCGTCGGTGGTGAGGTGGCCCTCTGCATCCATTTCGACTCGGTGCTCTAGAGAGAGAGAGAGATCAAACATCTACGTGGAGATTTTAAGAGGACAGAGAGAGCGGTGGGCCGAGTGAAGACGTGGAGTGGTGCCGTGGCGTTAAGCAACAGTTATAGGAGCGTTGAGGCTTTTTTCAACGGCTTTAGCTTTATTGTTCGAGCTTTTCTTTTTGTCCAAAATATTATTAAGCTTTATTTATTATCTTTAAAATAAATAATAAAGCAATGATTTCCTTTTTTAAATAAAAAAACAAAAATAAAAGCAATGGACTTTTAATTAAGTATTACTCTCTTGTCCTTTTAAAAATAAATTATTTTTTGAAACACTTTGGTGTGTCCTAACTAACTTTATATGCAATTCGATTTCATCATTTTTTTAGGCAATTGTAAGGATTTATTTTTTTATATCGGTCAGGTACATTTAGGATTTTATTCATCATCATATTCCCGAATAATTGTAAAGACTCACTCTCCCATATTGGTTTGGTACATTCAAAATTTTACACTTGCAGTGTTTTTTTGAAAGATCGATTTTTGATTGATAAGGACAGAGTGTATCTCCTCTTATTTACCAGACTAACTCTTTTGAATTTTAAAAAATAAAATTTCAATTAAAAATTAATAATGGACAACATTGGAAAAATCAACAAAAATTGTATAAGAGATTGTTAAGATCAACATTGTGGGGGAGGACTATTGAATTTGAGATTTGATAAGGCACATGTGACTAATAAGGGAAATTTCTCCAAAAATCCTATAAGTGGGAGGATCATCTAAGAATTTATTTTTTTTCGTCTTGGGATGATCCTTAGAAAGTGATGGTTTGCACTTATGAGACCTCTCAACAAGAACCCCATAATATTATAGTTCAAATTTTATTATTAGGAAAATCAATAAAAATATTTATTAAGAGAATATTTTCAAAATTATTAAATATTGGTGATTGAAAAATTGATTTCTCTTCGTATGGCAATTAATGGTTTCTCTTTGAATTAAAAAAAAAAAATGTAAAATGAAATTAGTGGTAACACATTCAAATTGTTGCCCTGTTGCAAGCCTCGAATTTTTAATCTAGGCATTGACCTACTTGCCCCGGACTAATGAGGATCCTGATGCATTTAACTGCAGCATACCACTACAGGTTGACTATCGGTCCATATTGTGTTTGTGTGAATAGGTTTACGAGAAACCCTGGAAACCTATCTCCATGATAGGCAAGGGGTGTCCTCCCTTCCTCCTTGGGTGCTAGCATGCCAAACCACGTGATTCTTGGCCTTAGGCCCATCCAACTAAGTAGATCAAGTATCCTCTGATTCATCATGCATCGGATTGAGCACTTAATCCTTTCTGTAGCCTTCTAATTTTTCGGAGTTAATCTGACCACAATGATTGATATATATCTATCAAATTAAATTTGTTTCAGATGGTGAATTTTTATCTTGACCACTTGAACCTCTTAAATTTTTTCTTTAAGCTTTTACTCTCACACCAAAGGAGCTTCGTTGAGCGCGTCCTATCAAGTGTTTGTGCCGATCAAAATTCAGACCACAGTTAATTTATTGAAGACAATTCACTATTTGGGACTACCCAATCTGAAACACCGTGACTACATGGGATATAATTTATAAATTTAAATTTTAAACACAAAAATTATTCTTACAAGTTAGATTCATTAATTGTATACTTTCTTGTTTTTACTTTTAGTATGAGAGAAAAAATAAGAGAAACATGATTTTGGCGTTTTTATGGATGTCCGTTTTCGTACTCTCTACCTTTTCTTAAGTGAGTTGATAATTACACATTAGTCCTCATTAATTTCATTTTGGGTGAACACGTGGACACGCCTAGACCACATTTTTTTGACGTCATGTTTTGCTTAATATCTTCGATCACTATCGTCTTAAAAGACTTGCTTCAAATTATAACAATTACCATATTAATTTATTATTTAAATGTTTTTTTCTTTTTCTTTTTTTTAAGACATAAAGCAATTTCTCTTTGCTTTTCAAAAGGTTGTTATATTTCTTTTGGATTTAGCAATAACTGCGACTTTTTAACTTTTATCTTTGTAATTGTGTTGAGAGTTTCTTACACTTTCGATAGGGGAAAAAAATTGGCCGACTAGAAAATAGAGAACAGAGATCTGTTATCCAAAAATTCGCCGATCAAAGGACAAAAAATTGACATCCAGAAAGTCAACGTCCAGAGAGTTGACGGAAATAAATCCGACGACCAGAGAGGACAGAGGACAGAGGAGAGGAGGGCCAAGGTTACGAGCTCCGACCTTGGAACACTCTCTGCTTGATAAATACCAAAGGGTAGACTCCTCAGTCGAGCTCCAACCTCTTAGTACCCTCTGCTCGGTAAATGTCAAAGGATAGACCCCTCGGTTGAGCAAAGTTCTCTGAATAGAGCAAATCAAAGCCCTCTTCCCAAAGTTCCTTAGAAGGCTCCTAAGCTCTCCACTTTGTGGCCTCGCCGCCCAGAGCTCTTCGACTTGAGCTCCTTAGAAGAACTCTATGTCTTCTGCTTTGTGGCCTCGCCACCAGAGCTCTCCGTCCATGGCTCCTCAAAGGCCTCTAAACTTTTTACTATGTGGCCTTCGACTAGAGCTCTTCGCCCAAAACTCTCTGCCCAGAGCTCTTCTCTCTAGTCTCTAGGTGGTCATTAGCAAGGACTTGGTCATTTTCTCCGTTTGTTCACTGTTTTCGTATCTCTCTACCTCCTCATGCCTCCACAAATCATATTTCGCCGGACAAATTTCCTCAAAAGCTTATGGTTAAGCCCATGGGCTCTCATAATAAGCCAAAAAGCCCAAGTACATAAGGTTATCCCCCCAAATCTCTCTCTTATGGGCTAAGCATACAGTTTCAACTAATTAACCATGCTCAAGGCCCCGATTAGATAAGACTAATTGGTCTCCCTTCCCATAAATAACATGTATTTAACAACAACAAAAAAGGGACATAAGGTAATGCTCAATCTCTAGTTTGAAGCATATCAGCCCTTCTTTCCGTGCGCTTACTCTCAGGCCGGAGGGACTTCACTGGACAGGCCCCGATGGGTCCTTGTGCAGATACAAGCTTGGAACTTCAGCCCAGAATCTCAAGAGGGATTGACTAAGAACGACTCTGGATCTCAAAGCAACAGAAGTCTAGTAATTTCCTACCGCAGCACCCTGATCATCAACACGCATCATCTCTAGCTTACTAAGAAAAATCCACATGTCATCTGACCAAACTATACTCGATGTGTTAACCAATTCTCGACACCAACAACTTTGTATCCACCTAAATCCCATATTGGTCTATATGGTTTCAATTTGAATACATAAGACCCTAAAGTACGTCAATTTGAATACATAACACCCTGAAATATTTCAATCGTTTCAATTAAATTAACGATATTAGAAAATAGATGGAATTAGGCACATGGCCTTTTCATCAAGGATAATATCATCATTTTTCTTTAAAATTAAGGATAATCTCGTAATTTTCTTTCAACTAATTTAATGGGCTCTATATAGAAAAATCATTCTAATTTTAAGGACTATTTTTCCTTTTCTATTCTCTTCATCTATGTTAACTAAATAAAGAAACAATGTTTATGTTAACTAAATAAAGAAACAATGTTTTTCTAAGGGGTTTTAAATAGGAGTTCCTAGTGAACAATTGACAAATTTAAAATTTCTAGTAATGTAGTCAACACATTATACTAATTTTTTTAGAAATTTAAAGTTATTACATAAAAATTACACTAAAATTTTCTATCTAAAAATTACACTAATTTTAATGTAATACAATAATTTTGGACTATTGACGGAATTATTGAACTTCTTTAAAATGTACTGTAATAAGTAAGTTGAGTGAATAATAGATCGTGAAATTTTGGCCAATAAAAAAATCCTTTTAAATAATAATTAAGAAACCTCGAATTTAGTTTGTTCATTTTCAAATATTTGGCTACAAAGTTTATTATTAAATATTTTTTTACTTTTTTTAGCTTTATACTAATATTTTGGTAATGTATAAATCATTATTATTCGAAATATCTGTGAAAATGTTAAAAAAAAACATTATCAGTTATCACCTCGTTAATAACTCAAAATTTGTAATTTAGCGAATATTTAGTATGTCTTCTAGTTCTTAATACGAAATTTGGCGTTTAAAATTCCCCTACCCAATCGTTAATTAAAAATAAATAAAAACAATTATCACCTGATTAACGTGATTACAATAAAAATACAAAAGAAAAAAAAAAAAGTCAATTTAATTGGTGGAAAAGTCTCCCTATTATGGGCCCTCTTGCTCTGCTTTTGCCACATGTGAGTTCGTAGAGTACAAGTCCTCCATGCATGAGCAGATGAGCGTAAGGGATCTATACCTTGCTTGGCCTTCAAGTGATTATATATATTATATACACACATACATACTCTTTATTTAAGCAAGAACAAGTGCAAAATGTTGATAGAAAATGTTTTTTAATTATTTGGAGGAGAGTTTAAAATACTCAACCTAATAAATTTTAAATTTTGAATTATAATTTAAGATTTATAAGTCAAAATAATCGAGACGTATTCGACTCTCACCCTGAGACTCATCAATGAAACATGCACTTTCGATCTTTCTTTTAAAACCTTGGCGGAGGATTGCAAAACGATCCTGAGATGGTCGAAGGAACTATCCAACACGCTCTATGCGAGAATAACCAGTGCGCGGACAACCTTGCCAAGAAGGGTACCAACTACCAACTCATAAGTTTTCTTCGTTTTCTATACTCTCCTCCTGGAGATATGCATACTGTCATTACAACAGATATGGTGGGCCTCGCTTTTGTTAAGCCATAGGCCCTTGTTGTTTCTTTGTTTCTAATTGTCTATTTCAACCTTTATTTACCCAAGAAAAAAAATTAATTGTATCTTAAGTAACATAAATAGGTGCCGTTATTAGTTAGTAAGTTGTTTATATATAAAAATAAATAAAAAAAATGAAAAAATGAAATAAAAATAAATAAAAATTATACCACCGGTACCTAAAGTTTTGGATAAATTTTATTTTGTTTTTGATGTTTTAATTTTTACAATCAAATCCCTAATGTTACCAACTCTAGCCAATTTCGTCCCTTTACCTATTTTTCGTCTAGTTGGCCGATGAAAATGCAATATAGCTATCTTGAGGATAAATTGGTCGTTTCATCTATCATATTCCATTTTTCAATTGAATTACTTACAAAATGTAAATACTTGCCAGATGATGCGTAACTATTGAGAAACAACAAGAATATATATATATATATATATATATATATATATATGTGTGTGTGTGTGTGTGTGTGTGTGTGTGTGTGTGAGAGAGAGAGAGAGAGAGAGAGAGTCAAATACAATAGGTTTGATACACAACTTTTTATATTAATTTAGATTTGTAATGAAAGTTGACAATCAACCAAACATGTTATTGCCAGTAAATTACACCATGAGTTTATAAAATAATAAAATAAAAATACAGTGTATATAAATCTAATTTTAAGTCCTTATCTTTGATGGCAGTTGAGGAATGGATAGTCCAATCTCTCTGTCATTTCGATCTCATACATAATTTAAAAAAAAAAAAGACTAAATTACATTTTGCATCCCTAAAGTTTGAGTGTAACTCAATATGTCCCCTAATATATATATATATATATATATATATATATATATATATATATATTTTTTTTTTATTTTTTTTTTTTTTGTTTTGCAATTTACGTTCTAAGTTTGGACCAATTGACATATTTTTACCATCGCCAAAGTAGCAATAGGTCTTATACATATGTTGAGTTTCACCCCTAGGTTTTTCGTAACACTTGCAATTAAAATGGTCGGAATGCACTTATTGAATTTATTAGAGGCAAAAATGGATGTCCAGGGTGTATGTACATAATTTAAATATCAAGGGGCACATTAAAATTGCATTAAAATAAGGGGGTGCAAAGTATGATTTAGTCTTATTAGATTCATATCTCCTTGATTTACTCGATAGTATCCAAACCATTATATAAGTTGTAAGTCCTGATTTTTGCATGTGCATAAATTTTAATTGTATTTTAGAACACTTAAAAAAATAATGAGGTAAATTGTGTCATTTAATATTTATTTTTAAATTTTAGGGATCTAATATGTAGTTTAAATTTTATTTTTTTATATAGTTTTAGGGTTTGAAAAAATAATTGTAAATTGTCCTCGGAGTTAAATATGTAATTAAAAACAAAATATCTATTCTCTTGATAAGGATGGATTTGATAAAGTGTTTTTTTAAAAAAAAAAAAAGAAAAAAGGGAAAAAGGTTAGCGACGGCTTGGATCCCAAAACACACACACACACACACACATATATATATATATATATATATATATATAACTATGAGGACAAATATACATGTATAATTATGTCAAAATATATATATAGTGGGTTCGAGAAATATAGTCGCAATGGAAATATCTAATTTGCGAAGAATACAGTTTAAAATAAAAATTGTAAATTTTACTAAAACGATAATTTTTAGTATTTCGTCAACTAATAAAAATTTTAACAGTCGATTAATATTTTTCTACAAATTGAATTATTGACGCGAAATTTTTATAATCGTTACTATAATAATTTTTGTATAGTTAATATTGACATAAAAAATAGGGTGTATAGTAATTTTGTATAATTAAAATTTGGAGAATGAAAAATAAAGCATTTTAGGGTCGTGCATTGCATATTAGGTTTATTTTAAATAAATTATTAATTTAGGCCCTATCGCTGTTAGGTTCACAGGCGACGTCGCCCGCGTAGTCTTTTGACGGCAATATTTTTGTAGCTCGAAAATCGAGGTGAATGTACTGTCTTCTATGTAAATTGACAAATTATATTTTTGTATAAATTGTGGGAAAAAAATATTTATTAAAATGGACGGTGTTATAACGTTATGTGGATCAAATAGATTTTTAAATATGGAAAGTGATTTTTATTATCCGACTATACCATAGTTGTCTTCTCATCAGGAGGACATGTCCTGCGAGATGTAGATTACCTGTCAGGCAAGACCTACAGGGTGGATATTTGTTGTTACTTGTCAGGCAAATCCTACAGGGTAGATATTTATTGTTACCAGTCAAGCGAGTCCTGCATGGTGGATATGTTGTTACCTGTCAGGCAAGTTCTGCATGGTGGATATATGTGGACCTGTCAAGAGTGCAAATCATGCAGGTGGCTGCCCCTACCATTGGGGATATTAAATGGCCCTAGCACTAATAATTACTTTAGATGGCAAAGTTGTATAGGTTACGGTACTATCGTAACTTCCGATCGTGAGGTGAAACGATCCTATGGCTAGTAGGAAATATGAGTGCGGTATTTTATTATATGTCGAAATATTGGATTGGTTAATTTAAATACATTATCTTATTGCAATGATGACAGTGGAATTTTATTCCGGCTTGGTATGCGGTTATATTATATTATATTTAGAAAAATGATATTTGATAATTATACTTGATCCATGAAGTGTTTTTATATTATGAAGACAGTAAACCAATAAAATATTTGGTTTCAGGTGCTGCAGCTAAGAATGGGTCCACTACTGGCATTAAGTAGAGTCAGGAGGTGGTGTCATATATATATATATATATATATATATATATATATATGTATATTTGTTAACCGATCAGGTAATGTCAAGTCGGTGTCACATCCGACCTTGGGTGATGGAGGCCCGAGGAGGGGTCTGATACTTTTTGGTATCAGAGTTTAGCTTATAGGTTTTGTAGACGTGTCAGATTATCTAGCTAGTAGTGGACCATGAGATATGGTGTCGATAAGTAGGTTTAGCAGATGAGTGGTAGTTATTTTATTGAATTAAATAATACATTTGCGTCATGCATTGTCGTTTGTCTATTGGCCCTGTTGCTTAGTAAATTTCGTTTCAGATCTTGAGTATGGAGCGTGAAAATGAAAGTACTGGGGGTACTGGACCCCAGAACAAGAGGGATAGGACGCAAGAAAGCTTGGATGCCATTGAGCGAATTTTACAGAGTGCTGTGCAACTGACAGACCAACAGGCAAAGATTATGAAATGTCAGAAGGGCCAAATCGACACAGCTACTTCTCAGGCAATACTCTTGAAGAGATTCAAGGAATTGGACCATCCGGCTTTTATGGGAATTGCGGATCCTGCTGATGCTGAAAATTGGTTGAGGAGCGTGGGGCATATATTTGAGGCAATGGAAATTACCGATGACAGCCGAGTTTCTCTTGTCACCTTCTAGTTGAAAGGAGAGACTGAAAATTGATGGGAGGAAATAAAGAGGTTAATTTCAATTCCAAGCGAAGAGATTTCTTGGGATCGATTCGTTGTGGTGTTTAATGAAAAATATTTTCCTGAATCCTATCGATTCTAGATGGAAAATGAATTCATATTATTGAGACAAAGGAAGATGACCATTCTGCAGTATGAAATCAAATTCGATACCCTGTCCCGTTTTGCTCCTAATTTGGTGAAAACGGAAGAGGCAAGATATAAACGATTCCAGAAAGAACTGGATCTAGAAATACGTTCCAAGTTGATGAGCAGGTAGATCAAGAAATATGCGGAATTGGTAAACACGGCAAAACTAATAGAGTAGGATGTACGAGAAGCCGCTGAGAACCGCGAGCAGTATAAAAAGAGTAGATTCGAGTCACCTAACAGATATCTAAGTGGCACTTCTCGAGGAGCTGTAGTTCGACCGCCATTTGCGTAAGCCCCAACAACCGATCAATCCACTAGGAGCCGGGGTCCACAACAATCATACTTCGGGCAACAACAGAATGTGTTTGGACTGAGTGTTAGCCAGCGAAGGCAGGGTATGAGTCAGCTGGTTAGTTGAGCCGGGACACTTGCATACTATCAATGTGGATCACCGGATCATTTCGTCAGGGATTGTCCCATGGGAGGCCTAATATGTTTCCGTTGTCATGAACCAGGTTACATATCTCCGAATTGTCCGAAATTCGCTGTTACATCTGCACCCTCTGCGAGCAGTGTGGGTAGTGCTAGCCCTAGCAGTGTTCAGGGGTGTGGTAGAGGATCAATTGATAGACCTCTGACTCGAGGTCGTGTATTTGCTACTACCAGGCAGGATGCCCAGGCTACCCCGGATATGGTTACAAGTATCATGTCTTTATATGATAAAGATACACGTATACTTATTAATCTCGGTTCTACTCATTCATTTGTTTCGGTGACCTTTATGATGTATGTAGACAAATTTCCTACTTCTCTATCATATAATATTATTATCTCTACTCCTATGGACGAGTTCGTGTTGATAAATAGTGCGTATAAAGATAGTTCGCTCCGTATTGGTGATAGAGAATTGTTGGCGGATCTATTACCCTTGAGTATTCAGGATTTTGATGCAATATTGGGTATGGATTTGCTATCCGGTTATCATGCTATGGTGGATTGTTTTAAAAAGGAAGTTACTTTCCGAGTTTTAGGCGAACCAGAGTTTGTATTTTCGGGGGACATAATCATTATCCCTGTCAGTTTGATTTCAGTTCTAGAGGCTAGAAAATTATTAAAAAATGGATGCTAGGGATACCTCACGCATGTGATTGACACCAGTCAAAAAGAGCTACAAGTGGCAGATATCTTAGTGGTCAGGGATGTTTTCAATGTGTTTCCAGAAGAATCGTCAGGATTGCCAGTGGATAGGGAAATTGAATTCACTATCAAATTACTTTCAAGAACTTCTTTTATACCAATTCCACCGTATCGTATGGCGCCTATTGAGCTAAAGGAACTGAAGATTCAGTTGCAAGATTTGTTGGACCACGAGTCTATCAGATCTAGTGTTTCTCCGTGGGGAGCCTCAGTGTTATTTGTGAAGAAGAAAGATGGCATGCTGAGGATGTGTATTGATCACAGGCAACTGAATAAGGTGACGGTTCATAATAAATACTCGTTGCCTAGAATTGATAATTTGTTTGACCAATTGCAGAAGGCCAATGTATTTTCCAAAATAGATCTTCGATCAAGATATCATTAGCTGAAAGTTAGAGACAGTGATGTGTCGAAGACGGTATTTCGTACGAGGTATGAGCATTATGAATTTCAAGTTATGCCATTTGGAATGACAAATGCCCCTGCTGCCTTGATGGATTTGATGAATCGGATCTTCCAGCCTTATATAAATCAGTTTATTATCGTGTTCATTAATGATATATTGATCTATTCCCAAAATAAAGAAGAACACGCAGAGCATCTCAAGATTGTGTTGCAAATTTTGCAAGAGAAGCAATTGTATGCAAAATTTAGTAAATGTAAGTTTTGGTTGGATAGAGTTGTATTTTTGGGATATGTTATCTCGGGGGGATGGTATTCAGATGGACCAAAGAAAGTCGAAACCGTTGTTCACTGGGAAAGACCGAAAAACGTGACCGAGGTTCAAAACTTCTTGAGATTGACGGGTTATTATCGTCGATTTGTACATGAATTTTCTGTTATAGCTACCCCATTAACTTGATTGACCCACAGAGAATCTAAATTCGAGTGGACTGACAAATGTGAACAAAGTTTTTAGGAGCTGAAAAATAGACTGATATCTGCGCCAATACTCTCTTTCCCGACAGAAGGCAGTGACTTTGTGATCTACAGTAATGTTTCACATCAGGGGCTAGGGTGTGTATTGATGCAACATGGTCATGTGATTACATATGTCTCCCAGCAATTAAAGAATCATAAGCGTAATTACCCGACACATGATTTGGAGTTGGCGGCAATTGTGTTTACCTTGAAGCTCGGGAAATCTGTATGACGAGACTTGCGAGATATATACTGACCACCAAAGTTTGAAATATTTATTTACTCAGAAGGAACTAAATTTGAGGCAGGGACGTTCGATAGAGTTAATCAAGGATTATGACCGTACCATCCACTATCATCTTAGAAAGACCAATGTTTTAGCAGATGCGCTGAGTAAAAAATCGGCAGGTTCAATTGCATATCTTCAAGTTGTTCACACTAATCTATATGTCGACCTGAGATCTTTGTGAATCCAGTTGGCGGTTCGTCAGATGGCAGCATTGCTTGTGACTTTGACTTTAAGACCAACATTGATTGACCGTATCATAGAAGTGCAGAAGTCAGATGTCCAATTAGGAAAGATTAGAGATGAAGTAAAGAATGGTCACAAAGCTGACTATCACGTCCGAGATAGCGATGAAGCCTGGATGTTTGAAAATAGATTGTATGTGCCAAATAATGCCAATCTAAAGGAAGATATATTGGAGGAAGCGCATAGCTCAACATATGCAATGCACTCAGGCAGTACCAAAATGTATTGGGATCTGCGAGAACATTATTGGTGGAATGGAATGAAATAAGAAATTGCTGAATTTGTTGCCAAGTGTCTCGTTTATCAGTAAGTTAAGATTGAGCACCAACGTCCAAGTGAATTATTGCAGTCTATACGTATCCTAAAGTGGAAATGAGAACATTTCACGATAGATTTTGTTTCGGGATTGCCTCACACTCAAAAGGGACATAATTCCATTTGGGTGATTGTTGATAGGCTCACTAAGTCTGTTAATTTTCTGGCCGTAAAGACGATGTACTCTTTGAACAAGTATGCAAAACTGTATATTGACGAGATTGTCCGATTGCACGGCGCGCCAGTTTCCATAGTGTCGGATAGAGATCTCCAAGCTGCTTTGGGTACCATGTCACAACCTTTCATCCACAGACTGATGACCAATCCAAACGTACGATTTAGGCATTGGAGGATATGTAGAGGGGTTGTGTTCTAGAATTTCCTAGTAGTTAGGATGATCATTTGACGTTGACGAAATTTGCCTATAATAACCGCTATCATTCGACAATCGAGATGGTACCATATGAAATCTTGTATGGCAGGAGATGCAGGACTCCAGTCTGTTAGACTGAAATGGGAGAACAAAAGTTATTGATGCTAGATATAGCCCAGATAACGGCGGATAAGGTGAAAGTGATTCAGGAAAGACTGAAGACTACTCAGAGTCGGCAAAAAAGTTATATTGACAAGCGTATGAGAGAGTTAGAATTTGAAGTGGGTGATCATGTGTTTTTTTGTATATCCTCGTGGAATGGCATAATGAGATTTAGGAAGAAAAAGAAGTTAAGTCCGAGATATATCGGCCTATACAAGATTCTAGACCAGGTTGGCATGGTGGCTTATCGACTAGCCCTACCACCAAAATTGCCCAAGTTACACGACGTTTTCCACGTGTCGATGCTTAAGAAATATGTGCCAGACCCTTTGCATGTGTTGACTTTTTTACCAATCGAATTGAAAGAGGATTTGATATACGTTGAGGAGTCTGTCCAGATTCTGAACTATAAAGATCAAGTGTTATGGACAAAAACGATTCAATTGGTGAAAGTACTATGGTGCAGTCACTCAGTGGAGGAAGTGACGTGGGAGCGAGAAGATAAAATGATGAATAAATACCCGCATTTATTCGTTCAAGGTAACTAAAATTTTGGGACGAATTATTTTTAGGGGGGAGGGGTTGTAAAACCCGACTTTTGCATGTGCATAAGTTTTAGTTGCATTTTAGAATACTTAGAAAAATAACGGGGTAAATTGTGTTATTTAATATTTATTTTAAAATTTTAGGGGTCTAATATGTAGTTTAATTTTTTTATTTTTTTTTATATAGTTTTAGGGTTTGGGAAAATAATTATAAATTGTCCTAGGGGTTAAATGTGTAATTAAAACACACATATATATAAGATTGGCGGTGGCTTGGATCCCAAAGCACACATATATATAAATTATATATATATACTAGCGTATAACCAGTGCCTGAAGGCACGGGTGTTAAAAAATTGAACATCAAATTATTTAACTTTTTCTACTACTGGATAATTCCAATTAATCACAATTAGGCATAAATTAATAATACGTTCACAAATTTAAAAAAATTAAATAATAGAACAATTGATACATTATTCTTAAGATCTTACTTCTGCTTTCAAATAAATAGAACAATACGTAACAGAACCAATAACAATCAACAAAACTTAACTAACAATTCAAAAAAAAAGAGAAATCACAATTTATTTATCAAGTTCTCAAGTTCCATTTTATTTCATTTACTTTGTTTATATACCACTCCCATTTTCAACAATGGATTTTCAAACCAATACAACAATAACCAAGAATACAAAGATAAAAAAAAAAAAAAAAAATTCTTTGAAAAAATGAGATAATCAAATTTGATTATACAACAATACCCCTAACATTTCAATAATTGAACGCTTATTATAAACAAAACTCATGCAAACAAAATTACACCATTTGACCCCGATTGCAATAAAAAAAAATCTAATACAAATATAATGAAAAAGTTAACCAACTAAACCTAATTTGAGATAAATATTAGAAAAAAGAGATGAAGGAGAGATTTTGAGGAGCATAATTAATAACCTATACTTTTTCATGTTTTTTTTTTCCTGACATTTAGAGAAATTATAAAGGAACACTCCATGTTAAAATATATTTCATTCATAAAAATTCGAAATGAACAAAAATAGAGTTTAGAAGGTGAAGTAAAAAACCCTCTAAAATCTAGGAAATGAGAATATAAAATCTGCGAACAATTCCCAAAACATAAAATGGGGAACAAAAAACTTGGAACAAAAAATATAGGAATATAAGGCCCCGTTTGGTAACCATTTCCATTCCAGAAATTCCCATTCCATTTTCAGATTTTTGGGAATTCTATTTGGGAATAGCGTTTGGTAATTTTTGTTTCCGTTTCCATTTCATTCCCATTTGAGAATTGTGCCTACTTTTTTCTTAAGAAATGAGAAACAAAAAAAAGTTGTTTCTCATTATTCTCATTCCATTCCCAAAACACATGGTCACTGCTCATCCGCTGGCCGACTACCGCCCGCCGCCGCCGGCCACTGTCCGCCGCCGTCGCCGCCGGTCATCTCCGGCGACCCTCGCCGATCACCGTCCGACGGGAAATTTTCCGGCCACATCCGGTCGCCGGCCACTGTCACCCACCCGTCGTCGCCGGTGCTGGTGCCACCGCTGTCCGGTCGTCGCCGATGCCGGAGCTACCGCCGGCAGTCGTCGCCGGTGCTAGTGCCACCGCCGGTCGGCCGGCCGTTGACGGCGCCACCGCAGTCCGGCCAAAACCAAAAAAAAAAAAAAAAAAGATTTTAGGATAAAATCGTTACCAAACACATTCCCTTCCCAAAATAAAAATAAAAATTATCGTTACCAAATGCGATTCTACTCTCAAGAAGAAAACAAAATTCCTATCTCATTCCAATCCTATTGCTGGAATGAAAACAGAAACGGTTACCAAACACCACCTAAATCTTCTGCTTTAGCACTGATCTATAATACAAAATAAAAGTGAAACAAACTCAAGTGGTTTACCACAAATCTAGAAATAGAAACTAAAATCTGGAAAGAGAAACATAAAATCTAGGAAAATAGATCCTAGAAAATAAATTTTAAAACAGAAATATGGCAACAAAAAAATCTGGAAACATAAATAGTTGGTTTGAACTTTAATGACTAATCTATAATACAAAGTGAAAAAAACTAATAAAGTGATTTATGTTGAATCGGGGACTTGAAGTTGAAGATCATGAATACGCTGGAGATAGTAACGCTTTAGACCTTCTTCGCGAAATTGTAGATGTTCTCTTCAATCTGAATTTTCAACAAAACAATTTGAAAAAAAATAAAATCAGAGAAACGAAAGCCACAAACCCTAGCAAATCGGGTGGATTTAATGGCTAGATTGTCGATCATCGGATTCAAATAAAAAAATAAAAAAATAAAGCAGTGATGGGTGCTGGCAATGTGATGGATCTAACCTGAACCGAATCGACGGCGAACCTGAATTACATAATCAATGACAGATTAAACGACGCCAATCTGAAAATGAACCGAATCAAAGACGAACATGTTAATCGTCGAATGGGAACACAAATGGGAACCATAAAGATGTTAGAAACACAAATGGGAATAAAAATACAAAACGAACATAGAAGAGACACAAATGGCGATTGCAACATTTGTTTTTCTGTTGCAGAGGAGAAACACAAATCGAAACAGAAGAAAAAAAGTAGAAAACAATTTATTGAATATTACCCAATTTTAATCTCAAATCTGGAGAAAAATTGGATTCAGATTTAGATTCATCCCCCAACCCTCTCAGCCGCCACCTCGATCATTCTCAGCTCCGTAACCGTCGCAATCGCAGATCCTCGACCCTCTCAACCTTGGCCAGCCCCATTTCAGACGCAAGCCCATCATAGGTCATTCCTCGTGCATATGCCTATTTATTTTGAGAGAGAGAGAGAGGGAGATCGTGACGAACATAGAATGGGGAAAGAAGTGGGAGGGATAAAGGATTGATAGAGATGGAGGAGGCGGAGAGAGAGAGAGGCAATTGGAGATAATTTAGGGTTATAAGGTAATATGAGAAAGAGATTGACATAATTAAGTTACAAACCTTCCTATTCAGAAAATGTGAAAAAGGAAAATTTTGGTTAGTTAACTAAATTAACATTTAAATTAAGAGAAATTAGGTATCGATGCCTAAAATAAAATTAGTGTACCTTAATCAATGCTCAATTAGAAAAAAATTTAAGTAAATCAATACCTAAAATAAAATTAATTTGCCTCAATCTGTCATAATTAGCAAATTTATTTAGCCTCGTCAGCAATTTTGTTTGTCCTAATCATATTTTTTTGTCCTAGTCATAAATTTATTCTAGTCAACCAAAAGCCATCATGTTTTATATAATAGATATATAAGCTAAACAAACTGAAGAAAACAAACAAAAAAAAAAAAAGAGAAAGGAGAATGGCTCGGCCAGGAAAAAAAGAAGAGGAAACAAAAACAGGTAATTCTCATTTTGTTTATTCATTCATGTATATGTGTGTGTGTTTAAAATAATATATATATATATATATATATATATATATATATATATATATCACATTTAATTCACGTGAATAACTATGCGGACAAATATATATGTATAATCATGTCAAAATAAATATATATAGTGGGTTTGAGAAATATAGTCGGAATGGAAATATCTAATTTGCGAAGAATACAGTTTAAAATAAAAATTGTAAATTTTACTAAAACGATTATTTTTAGTATTTCGTTAACTAATAAATTTTTTAACATTTGATTAATATTTTTCTACAAATTAAATTATTGACGCGAAATTTTTGTAATCGTTATTATAATAATTTTCGTACAGTTAACGTTGACATAAAAAAATAGGGTGTATAGTAAATTTAGAGAATGAAAAATGGTGCATTTTAGGACCACGCATTGCATATTAGGTTTATTTTGAATAAATTATTAATTTATGTCCTATCGCTATTAGGTTCACAGGCGACGACGCCCGCGTAGTCTTTTGACGACAGTATTTTTGTAATAAGAAAATCGAGGTGAGTGTACCGTCTTCTATATAAATTGATAAATTATATATTTGTATAAATTGTGAAAAAAAAAATATTTATTAAAATGGACAGTGTTATAATGTTATGTAGATCAAATAGATTTTTAAATGTGGAAAGTAATTTTTATTATCTGACTATGCCATAGTTGTCTTCTCGTCAGGAGGGCATGTCCTGCGAGATGTGGATTACCTGTCAGGCACGACGTGCAGAGTTGATATTTGTTATTACCTGTCAGGCAAGTCCTGCAGGGTGGATATTTATTGTTACCTGTCAGACGAGTCCTGCAGGGTGGATATGTTGTTACCTGTCAGGCAAGTCTTGTAAGGTGGATATATGTGGATCTGTCAGGAGTGCAAATCCTGCAGGTGGCTGCCCCTACCATTGGAGATATTAAATGGCCATAGCACTGATAGTCACTTTAGATGACATAGTTGTACAGGTTACGATACCGTCGTAACTCTCGATCGTGAGGCGAAACGATCATATGACTAGTAATAAATATGAGTGCAGTATTTTATTATATGTCGAAATGTTGGATTGGTTAATTTACATATATTATCTTATTACAACGATAACAGTGAAATTTTATTCCGGCTTGATATGCGGTTATATTATATTATATTTGAAAAAATGGTATTTGATAATTATACTTGATTCATGAAATATTTTTATATTATGAAGATAGTACACCGATAAAATATTTAGTTTCAGGTGTCACAACTTAGAGTAGGTCCACTAGTGGCACTGGGTAGAGTCAGGAGGTGATGTCATTTTGGAAGGGTTGGCTGGGCAAGTGTGAACCGTGGAAAGTTCGGTTTTCTTTTTGTGGTTTTGTTATGAATATTTGGGACATGTGTATTCCTAAATTTTGACGTGAGTAAATATATTATATTTTTTTTGGAAAAGAAAAATGTATAGCAGTGCATGTATATATGTATATATATATTTGTTGACTGATCAGGTGATGTCAAGTCGGTATCACGTCCGACCTCGGGCGATGGGGCCCGGTGAGGGTCTGACATAAGTCAAATGAGTTGCTTCACTTGAAATTATATGATTTTAAGTTGGAACCTCCTAACATGGTATCAAAGTTAAGATTATAGGAATTCGTTTCTCTTCCCTCGTTGTTGTTGAATCATCCATGCAAGCCTAGAATTGCACATTTTTCATTATTTACACATCGATTACATAAGCGTGCATAATTCATTATATAAGTCAAATGAGTTATTACACTTGAAATCATATGATTTTGAATTGGAATCTACTAACATGGTATCAGAGTCAAGATTATTGAAATTCGTCTCTTCTCTTTTAATCAAATCATTTGTGAAAGTCAAAAATTGCACATTTTTCATTATTCTCTCATAATCAAATTATCCATACAAATTGGAGATTGTATTTAAATGAGGATTCTGTCACACAACCATTAAATGAGAATATCCAAATTATTGAGTAAATGAAATTAAGAAACTATTCCACTTGAAAACATGCATACGATTACATGCAAACATTTTTTTTTAAATGTAGGTAGAATACATAACATATGCTAATGTTTGAGTTTTTGTGCATGGACTTTTTGGAGAAATAATAATTGAAATAATTACTAATCTTGTTGGCTCGGCGAGTGAGACAAAGTAGACAATGATTGGGGTATAAATAAATAGGAATGGGGCAATAGAATTTCAATGGTTTCTTTGGCTGTTCTGGCGACACATCACTATCTCATCCTTGATATTATTATGAATTATTTATTACGCAAATGCATGAAATTCAAACCTACACACGAATAATTACAACTACATTAAGTATCAACGGTCAAGATATAAAACCCCTAATGGTATATAAAATAAATTAGAGATCTAAAAGGACTAAATAATTGTACCCTATTATATTCATATTAATTACACCATTTTTTTTTCCAAAGAAATCAATTAATAAGTTTGAATTTTAATACGAAGAAGAAGAAAAAAAAACTTGTCTAGCTTGTCCTTTAAAAAAAAAAAACTCAAGTAAATCATGGGTGTGATTAAGAAAAGAACATTTCTTTAGGCCTCATTTTAGTGTTCTGGTTTAAAATTTTTGTTTTCATTTTAAAAAATTTCAAATTTAAGAATAAAAGTATATTTGGTTAACACATTCTATTATTAAATGTTATCAAAATTTTAGATTAATTAAAAAAATTGTTCTCATCCTTTCTTAACTTATTTTCACTTCAAAGGACAAGATCGATATTTTTAAAATTATCAATGAGCCATCAAACCTTGTTAGTATCAATGAGCCTTCAAACCTTATTAGCATCATATATGCATAAGTGTTTTTTTTTTTAAAATCATTTTAGGCCAAGAGAAATACAATAAATTATTATTTTTAGTTATAATTATTAATCTCATAAAAGTATTTCTATTTTGCTATAAATTATGAAAATTGATTGTCTAAATTTTTTTTTTTGTAAGTTTATTCTTTATGTTTAGAGTATTTTTATTTTTATTTTTTAAAATATGAGAACTAATATTACAACCAAATACGTGTTTCTTTGGTTTTGTTTAAAAACATTTAAGAATAATTGCCGTTAATAAATGCATTTCTATTCTAACAATATCGAGAGCGAAAAATATACTTCTCATCTCAATTTTTTTTTTGGGGGGGGGGGGGGGGGAGTAGTAACAAAAACAACTGAAACATTGGCCTTAATTATTGATGTCATCAAGTGATTAGATATGTACAACTTTGTCTTATAATTGATTATTATAAGGTGATAAAATGCCTCCACTTATAAAGTAATTTTTGGAGTCGAGAGAGACCAAAGTCCACCCTGCACTAGTATCAGAGTGTTGTAATAATTTTGGCCCAATAACCACAAAGGGAAAGACTGGTCGAGGGTTAATCATGAACGTCCCTATGTGTGAAAGATAAATTATTAGATTTACCTCATATAAAATATGGAAAATGTTGGTGATTAAATTAGATTAAAAAAAAAAAAAAATCTCACCTCATAATTAATTTTGATGTGGGTGAAAATCCACGGGTCTCCAAGTGATCCCACCTAGGCCTACCACATAGACCAAAGGAGGACACGTCACCAAATGGCCTGATCAGTCCGGTTGCTCATGAGCCCAAAATCTCATCGGGTCGGTCGTCTCGAAGGACTTGGGCGATCGCCAACCAGAACTTCTCAGCATTTACAACAAATATAGCTTACGAGGCTGAGGTCGATGTGCTCATCCTGATGTCCGGACTAGCCCACTTATAATCTTAATGGCTTGGCCCATGAGTTTCTCCATCAACGTTCAAGGGTCTAGGCCCATAGTTCTAATCCCATCGCACGTTCTCCACGCACCATATTAGTGCATATAACTGAGCTTAGGGCCTTAATTTTCGGGACGCTAATCAGATTCTCTCCTATTAAAAGGAAGGCGTGGACAAACATTTCAAGAGGTTAAAAAAGAAGAAGAGGTAACTGCTTTAATATATCTGAGCGACCTTAAATTCTTCTCCCTGAACTCTTACTCTCACGTCGGAGGAGACACGCCTGGTCAACCCCGGTAAGTTCTTTGTACAAGTACCAACCCACAGGTCAGGTTGGACAAAGCCAGATCAGCTTGTTCAGTTGCAGATTCACGAATAAAAAGACTTCAATGATTCAGTTTCTCCAAGGACAACTTCCAGATCACCAAATATTCTCCACATGAACGCTGACCAGACCATACTGTTGAGCATGCATTCCAATTTTCGACACCAACAAATTATAAGGGTTAAAAAAAGACCGGGACAACCCTGCAAACAGTAACTTTCAGCTTTCATATGCATACATATGTATAAATTTGCATAGCACAACATATGGGACTGGGCCATGTGATGAGCCATGTGATATGGTCCCATCATAACAAGCCACACGTGCTCAAATCTGTCCCTACACAAGAAATACCTATATACACTTGGTTTAGGAATTTAAAATATATCGATGGCATATTTTAATGTATCCGACATACAACTCGGTCTTTGGGCAAAGCAACTAAGATGTTTGTGTAGGGCCTTCACAAAATTGTTCTTTAAAATTGATCCTTATATATATTAAATATTTTTATTAATATTATGTCAAATTGAAAAAAAAAAAATCACAATTATGGTTCAACTATCTTTTTCTTTCATATTTAATTAATAAAAACATTATCAATATTTAAAGAAATGTATAATTAAACATTCAGGGCCCTTTGATTTTAAATTTTGTTGCCGACGTAGCAAGAGTGCATGAGATATATTGAAAGCATAATTTATCTCTAGTTTGGATATTTTGTATTTTTTTGTAATACTTGTGTTGAGTTTTATTTATATATGTCTTTTTTATATTTTTAACAAGAATTCTTGGTGAATAGTCCAGGTATTATAGTAATTTTTTCAGAAGTTCAAAATTATTATATTATATGAAAGTCAATGTATTTTTTCGATGTAAAAAATTAATGTAAATTTTATAATGTGTAGTGATTTTAGAATTTTGATACAATTATTGGATTTCTAAAAAATTTATTGTATCAAGTGAGTTAGATGAATAGTGAATTGCAAAATTTTGGAGTCACGGCAAAAACATCCTCTTAATAATTATTTTTTTATTTTAAAAAATTATATTTATTAGTTGTATCGTGAACTTACTCATATCTTCTATTTTTTAAACTTACTGTATTTTCGTGTTCGTATTTGTGCTTCCTAGCATATGTTTTATGTAGTTTTACCAACATAAAACTATTTTTATGTATAACTTTTTCAATATAAGACTAGATACCCAGTTTTGCAATCGATATCTAGTATTGACATTCAGGGCCGTCTGTGGCCTTGAGACCTCGTCAGATACGGAGTTAACTCTAGTGGTTTTGTTGCAAGACCCGTTCTCTTTTTATGATATACATGAGCATTGATTATAAATAAATAAATAAAAAATGGAAAAAAATTAATGCAAGGATTGGAGGCCAAAATCCAAAAGGAATTCTCTGTCAATAAAACAAGGACTAGGAATTTGCAGTCTAGGGTTTTGGTTAGAATTAGAATTTCAAAATGCTTTTATTACAAGAACTCAATCACCACAAAAAAAATAAGAAAAAATAAAAATAAGTAAATTAGAAGATGATTTTTACCCTTACAAAACAAAACCCAAAAAAAAAAGAAGAAAAAACCAATCCTCCAAACAAAGCTTTCTTTGCTCATGGAGTTTTACATGATCATCAATTCCAAATCTATATAAAAAGTACCCTTTGGCTCATGTTGTTATTCCCATTTTTTAATTTCCCAAAAAAAATAAAAAATAAAAATAAAAATTATTCTCCATTACTTTGAGCTCTTGAATTGCTGTCCCTTTGAGATGCAAGGATGCTATCAATGGCTTCTCTTACTTGAGCAAGATCGGGTGCTTTTCCACCTTGTACTGGCCAAAATTCATCAGTTGCCAATACCTTCACAAATTCATAATTCTCTCATAAAAAACAATGTTGAAAAATAAATATTCCTTTTTTCTTGTCCAAAGAAAAAAAAAATCTTACTTTTACTTGCAGTTGAAGGAACTTGACGTAACTTATGGCTTTCTCTAACATGGTCACTAAATCCACCTTTGAACCGTTAGGAACCAGGTCCTGCAGTACCTTAAGCCTGTCGCTAATCCTCTCTCTTCGATTCTGTAAAAAAACAGACATTCTTCCAACGTTAAAATCCCATGTTTAATTCTGTGATTGCTTGCTTAATTTGCAATCAACCTTTATATCTAGATTTAATTAAGTTTACTTCAACATCAAGCAAACCTTGGCTGCTATACTCTGTGGATCCTTTGTAGAAGTTGCCTTCATTTTCGTCTTCCTCGTATCAGTGCACTGCTTCTTCATGGCTTGCACCGTGTCTCCCTGTGATTATCACAACCCTAATCTTAGTCTTAATCTTAAAAGACTAAATATGATAAAAACAATCAAACGATGATTGATGAGAGGCGATTATGGGGATTGAAAAGAAGAAATACCGGATGAGAACGCTTATTTGCGCAAGCTTCCTGCTTTTCGAGCTCTTTAATGGTGGCGGCAGCGGTGGTTTCCTCCGGGTTCAGCCACCGAAATGGTTCTCCTCCAGGTGGGTTTTCTCTGATACTGCCGGTAATTAAGCCATTACCACCGGAAGTTTGAACGGAGTTCGAATTTTCCAACAAGCGTGGGTTCGTCGACTGATTCATACTATCAGTACCCCAAATTGGGTACTCATGAATATGATCATTTTGATCGAAACTGAGCAAAGATCCGCCGGAATTCAAGAAACTGTTGAACCCTGGTGAGAAGCTAATCACGGAATGATCGGTTTCCTCAAATTGTTGGTTCAGGCATTGATACATACGGATGGAGCTCGTGGTGCTCGGAGTACTGGAAATTGAAGAAGAGCCACGGGGGCTCACTGCTAAATTCTTGAAAAAGACACCGGCAACGTCTGAGCAGCCTCCGCCGGGTTCTTGAACGGGAAATTGCACCGGCGGTTCTCCGAATGCAGTTCCGGCGAATGTACAGGCCTGAACAGCGCCCAAGTTTGAGTAATCTTGAGGCGTTCGGTCCTTGGCGAGTGCCATTTTTGGAAAATTTGAAGTAAAATTGAAGTTTTGAAGAAGTAAGAACTGCGGAAAGAGACAAGAATTTGAGTTTGAAGAAAGGGCTATATGTAGATGTTCAACAATGGCGATGGGTTTCAGTGATTATTTTATTGATTTTATATGACTAAAAACAAGTAAATAGAATTAATGGTGTTGATATAATAATTATTTTTTTATTCTTTAATGGTTTATGTGGGGGATTGTAAGCTGGCAGAGATGAAGACGGAGATGGGCAGATCGGCGTAACTGTCGCCGGATCTTTCGCCGACCCACGTCTGTAAGATTCCCCTCCTCCTCCTCCTCCGGTAGTGTTTTCAGTGGTATCTCACTTACGGGAACCTGGATTGGCAGCCATTTCTGAGGCTTCTTCTTCGTACCTTCGTTCCTCCTCGCGTAAGCACGTGGTGGTGGATGGATCATATTCCAGTTATAGATTTTTCTTACATTCTGATTCTGTGTAGGTGGCTACTGGCCACATTCTAGGGATGTCAATATTTGCGGCCCGGCCCGTAATTTTCGGGCTTTTAAAGGTTTGTACCAAGTCTGTACAAGCCCGATCAGATAATGGGCCGGGCCAGGCGAGACCAGACGGACCCACAAGCCGAAGAGGAAGACGCGGTCCCTGGAATGCACCCAATAGACACAACCTGGACTAGGGTCTAATCGTCCGACTAGACTTTACGATCTAAATATGACATGTATGCTCTGTTTAAATAAGATCGTCCGATGAGAAAAAATTTGGTACAAAATTAGAATTGGCGTACAATTAGGAAATATGTGAGTGGAGCAATCAGATCTCTTTAGAGAACAAAGTTGACAAGATTGAATATTTAATACGAAGAGTCCTTATACATAGAGTAGAACATGTATCAAAAGAAAATATTAATGGCGAATTCAAAAATTCGAGTGATAGGACATTATTTTTTTATGATTTATACAACATTTATAGAAATTAGGTGAGTTCAAATGAAAATTTTAGGAATTTGATTAAGGTAAAAGTAAAAGTGATTTTTTTAAAAAGATTGTATTATAAATTGGCCATTGAAAATCATATATTGAATAATTCACTTGATTTGGGATGTTTGTAGATTTAACTACGTAAAAGGAGGTATAATTATGTAAATGACTATAATATATAAGATTTTATAATTTTCAAAATTCATGAATCGTTAGTTCAAAAGATAAACAAGGCAAGCCTTGTGCGTTGGGTACGTGATTGATCGTATAAAATTGTGATTTTTATTTGGAACTCCTATAAAACGTATATAATTAATAAAAGGGTGATTTGGTATGGGGTCCAAAAATTCTTTACTACATTACAACAACCTATTATTATTATTTTTAACAAAAATTCCAATAATTAAAAAATGTGAATTAAATTTACTGAAAAATTGTTGTTCTTCCTAATATGTAGAAAACCTTTAGAAACATGTTAAACCACCACCGACCACCATTCCAAATACATCAAGTTTTTTAATTTTTGGAGTTCTTATCACAAAAAATTGTAGCAACAATTGCAAAAATAAAAATAAAAAATAGCACAAAAATCAAAGAAATAGTAAAAATTTCAAAATGTGCAATAAATTTTCTACAAATACAGTAAAAATCCTAAAAAAAATTAACAAAAGAATCCAAATGGCATCATAAAATTCGGAGCCAAATCGATAACAAACAAATTTAAACAAATATGTCGCATAATTCTTATTTTTGAGAGAGAACGAGAGTAGACGTAAGGAACACATATTGTTCCAATCAAAATCAACAACAACAAATAATTGAAAGCAACAACAATCAATCAAAAACAGTAACGAACAAATTAAAGTCACACAACAAACAAAATGAAAGCAAATAGCAAAAAAAAAAAAAAAACTTCCGAACTCAAAATAACTTGAGTTTAGTCCTACACACATTTTTTCCATGTGCACACGAGTTTTAAATGTAACTAATATTAAACCTAACAAAATATTATAAGAACATATGAATGATATTCATTTATTTTTCGTGTTTTAGTTACTCTTATAATTGCATATCAATTTTGTTATTTTTGGTCCGAGTTAGACACTCAATTGCTTCGATTTATGAACCAAATATAATATTGAACACAATAAGGACGTTATGTTATTTTTTAACGTTTGTACTTTAACGGTTATTGAATCCCATTTTTTATTTTTATTTTTTTGTTTTTCATTAATTTTATTGCTATTGTATAATAAATATAAGTAAAACGACAATTAACACACCTCCATGCAAAAGCTACGGGCTAATCAAAATGATTAATACTATTTTAAATTAATTGATATAAATGGGCTAGGTGGTTTAGAAAAATATTTTACAATAAATATTTTAGGAAAACTCATATTTCATTTTTTGCATTAGAAAGATACCCTTATTTAAAATAAAATAAAATCTCACTCTCCCTAAATCCTAGTCATCACCTCTCTCTATCTTTTTCTTTACCGTACGCCACGATTACAACGCCACCACAATGACGACACTGTCATACCTTGCTGTCCATCGTGAGGATGTCATCACCAAACCAACTGCAATTGTCCTTGTTGTGCCACTGCGACAACGATGACCGCCACCAATAGCTCCTCATGACGCCACCATGCATCGTGCCGAAGACAATGACAATCTGCAGAAAGTCTCTTTCTCTTTTTCTCTCTTCCTCTCTCCTCTGGAAAATTTCAGATATGTTTTTTTTTTTTTAATTCGACTGAAAGAAAAAGCAAATATAAAAATTTCAAGAAAGTTGTTGGAAATTTATATATTTCTTTTTTGTAAAAAATAATATATATATATATATATATATATTTGGTAGAATTTTGTTACAAATTTAGAAATTTAATTATTTTAATTTCGTTTGACATCTCTCTCCCTCTTCACATTCAAATTTGAAAAAGATATTCCAATTTTTTTGTTGTAATTTTCATATCTGCGTGTATTTTGTGATTTTTGTTGTGGTGCAGTAGTGTTAGGTAGTGATTATGGTGGTCAGTGGTGATTTTTTTTTTTTTTTTTTTTTGTGATAAATGTATGTTGTGGGAGCAATGGTGGGCAAAGGGAGCGGGGATTGTGATGTTGGTGAATGTTTGTTGTTGTGATAAATGCATGTTGTGGTGAATGCTTGTTGTGGTAGTATTGGTAGTAGGCGGTGGTCGCGTCGGTAGTGGTAAATATATGTTGTGTTGGTCGACGATTATTGTGGTGCAACAAGACAAATTGAAGACAATTTTGTTAGAGAAATATTATTATTTCATTAAAAATGAAAATTTTGTTAAAAGCAAAAAAGTAGAGAAATCTTGATATACAGTATAATAGACGTATCCGAGAGGAGTTAATCCAATTGATAAGTAAATGTATCCCTTTTCATTGTCAATCAATATTCGATTTTTTTAGGGAACACTTCAAAAATTATATCTTGAATTTAATCCTGAATGTATGAAGTCGATGTAGAGGAATGCGATCGTCCAAAGAAATGATTAGTCAAAATAAACATAAACTAATCCGGACTGTAATGTCAAAATAAAAATAAAAATAATAGACATAATGTTCCATGAGAACATTGAAGTACATCTTTCCCAATCCCCAAAAAGATCATTATCCTCATGTCCATATTTTATTTTTTTGAGACAAGAAATTATGTTTATGTAATGAGGAATTGAAAGCTGGCATCAGAATAAGAGAGTTCCCTTGTTTCATGGAGATTTTATTAATTTTAATCTCTCTGTTTTTTTAACCGGAAACAGATCATTATATTCACACAAACCCATGTTCATTTAATGCCTTATCTCCTCCTATCAATTAGCAATTAATTGCTCATAATTTGATGTCTTAAACCGCGTTGTTAACTGATTAGAGAGAGAGAGAGAGAGAGAGAGAGAGATATTAGCATGGTCATCGGGTCAGCACTAATATTGGGCTTTTATTGGTTGTTCATGACCCGGAGGCCTTCCCGGACCATTCCTCATTTTAAGGCTTGGGCTGAGAATTTAGCTTCAAGAACCGACTTGAATTTTAGACCCGTCAATTTTTTAAGACCGAATCAAGGCCAACTTGGTAATATATATATATTAGTGTATAACCCGTGTCTAAAGGCACGGGTGTGAAATAATATATATATATATATATATATATATATATATACAAAAATATATATTTAAATTTTTTGACATAATCTCCTCTATTTATACAACATTTCACACCTATTTCATTTGAACATCAATAACAATAATAATTGAAAACTAACAATCGAGAACAAACACCAATTCACATATTATTTATTCCCAATAAGAAAAAAAAAACTATACTCTATACAAACACCTACTATTTATAAAACATAGACATTAAAATCTTTCGGAATGGAAGTAACGGAAACAAAAAATATAGCAACAAAATTACCAATAACTGCAAACACAAATTTAACTATCAAACCATCAACGAGAGAGAGAGAGAGAGAGAGAGAGAGGAACTTGTGCTGAGGGGAGGGCGACGGTGGAGGGGGGGGGGTGGATCTATGACGACGGTGACTGGATCTATGACGACATTGACAACGGGGGATGGAGGGTCAGAAATACGCCATTGAAGGAGGTTTCGTCGTCGCAAGGTAGGGGGAGATGTCGTTGTATTTGTTCTCATATTTCAACATCTAAAGCATAATATTGAGCCTGTACGTGTATATAATCAATATCAAAAACTTGTTTGTTCCCATATTTCAACAAAATTCATAATAATACCTTACCCACAAAATTTATAGTAACGCGTCTCGATTAAACATAAAATGGTAGAAAAAATATTTTGTTAAAGATCTAATTTTAAAGAGAATTTTTTTATAAACAATAAAACAATTTTTTATCAGCTTAAGTCATATTGCTAATTGAAATCATTTAAGAATGATTGCAAAATCTATTGAGATTTGTTTAAGAATGTTTCCAAATCTAGATTTTTAATAAGTAAAACCTCAGACGACACATTAACTCTATTATTAAAAAAATATTAGAATGATTCTACATCTAAAAAGGTAAAACAATTTTGTAGCTAAACAAACATATAGGAGCAAATACAACAGTATAAACATAGAAGTATAGAAAAATAACAACTAAAGTATCATACCTTGCACCTTATCGGGAAGTAAACTGTGAAAGAGACTCTAGGTCGAGCTCCCAATCTCAATCCAAAATCTCCCGATCTTGATAGCTACAGAATTGTAGAATCAGAGACAAAATTGACATTAAACCTTCATAGATAAGGAACAAAGAAATAAATGTTAACAAAAACTGGAGAAAAAAATAAAAGAATTAACAAAAAATAAAAAAGAATAGAAAAAACATAGTAGCTACGTGGCGAAAAAAGGATAACGACTCTTCTGCCGAAAGTTGGAAGGGAGGATAGTCGAAGACATCCAAACTAATTAGCCACTCGTTCTACCAATAAGCCTCATCTTACCTATGAGCTTCTGGGCTATATCTCGCTTACCCTCTTTAGTAGATATCAAGCCAGGCAGTAAAGTTCACGTTGTCGACCAAATTCCAATTAATCAAAAGTGAATCTTAAACTAAAGACACTCATCATATAAACCCATAAAATTAATACACAACAATAACACGAAACTATAAACATAAACCAATTTTTTTTTTATATAATCTCCTTTGTATATATATCTGACCCTTCCCAAACCCTACAACGATAGAAGCCTTCGTGGACTGTATTGTCCTTTAATAATAACCAATAGTTGAACATCAATCAAGACCACACTAATTTCATTTAAACAATATTAAATAATAATTAAGCATCAATAGAAACTATCAATCAAGATTATATGTTTAAAGTGATTAAGGTGAAATCACAAATGAAATGGTTAAAAAGAATTGATCTTTAGGCGACATTTGGTTTCGTGGGATTGAAACACGAAATTCTGTATTTCCAAACACTACATAAAGGGTAGTACAGTCGAGACAAAAAAAATAATAATTAGAAATAACATTTTATATTGTGTTTTAGTCGAGACACATACCGTCACCGACAAATACTAACAAACTCATTCATGTTCCAAGTTCTCTGAGAATAGAAACGCTAAACAGAAACAATAAACAAACCCAATATAAATAAACACTAAACAAACGTCATCAAAGAGAAGAGAGGATTAAAACAGATACACTAAACAAACGCCATCAAAGAGAAGAGGGGATTAAAACAGATACACTAAACAAACGCCATCAAAGAAGTGAGAATACGTAATTAGGGTTGATGTTACCAAAATTAGGTTGATGTTCTACGTACGTGAAATTTTGGTAAACTATAGAAAGAGAATTTGCTGAAATCGAAGCTACCTGTTCGAGCATTAACAAAGGGCAAGAATCGATCTCGCTAAATAAACACTGAACGTATGCCGTCGAACTTCAATTAATTGGAATGAATGTATTTTGTTATAGTAATAGCAATGTTTAATTATAGGATGTTTGATTATGTTTTTTTTTTTTTTTTAAATGGTATCGAAATTACATTTTTTTGTTTTTTTGTTCTTCAGCTTTGTTTGTCAAAATTGGTTCATGGTTCTTTGTTTGTCAAATATGTTAATTTTGTTTTTGATTTTTGCAAGGGTGATTCAAATTTTTTGTTATTGAAAGTAATTTAGGGTTTTAATGTGGTGTTGTATTATTCTCCTTCTCTGTGAAGAACATCTCATGGTAAGGGTGATTATGGGCCGGGCTCGGGCTAGACTTTAACTAGAGTATTATAAAAAAAATACTATGCCCTAGCCCTGCCCTACTAGAAAAAATCAAGTCCAAGTTTAAGCCTAGCCCAAAAAAAAAATTAATAGTCCTTGGGCCAGGCTGGATTAGCCCTAAAAATATTTGGCATTACCCAAACCTGACCTTAAATTTGATTGGACCTAAAAATCAAAGTCCAAGCCCTGCCTACGGGCTTAAAACTAAAGCCCAAGCCCTAAATAAATAGGGTTGGGCTTGGAGGACCCATGACTACCCCTATCTCATGGTGATTTGAAAAATTGATGCGCAACAATTTTTGTAAAAAATTGATTCATAGTGAAAATTTGTGAAAGTTGATGCATAATATTTTTTTCTTCTTCATCAGCTTTCTTTGTCAAAATTAGTTCATGGTTCTTGTTTTTATTTGTCAAATATGTCAATTTTGGTTTTGATTTTTGCAAAGGCGATTCAAATTCTTTTATTATAGAAAGTAATTTTAGGATTATTAATGCGTTGTTGTGTTATTTTCTTTCTTTGTGAAAAATATCTCATGGTGATTTGAAAAATTGTTGCACTACAATTTTTGTAAAAAGTTACTCTATATTAAAATTTGAAAATTGCTGCACAACAAATTTTGTGAAACTTACTTCATTGTGTTTTCTTAAAGTTTAAATAAATCAATGGGTTTTAGTTGGTATGGACTTTGTTCCATGGGGGCTCTTTTTAATATGTTTAACAAAAATGGTTAGCCTAAAAAATCCCTAAAAAAATTGGTCAATTAAATAAAAATGTGAAACTTAAAGAGTCCAACGTAACTTGTTTTAAAAACGGGGGAAATAATTTTTTAGGTGAAAACTTGTATAATCGAATCTGGTCTATTTTTTCTCCTTAAATCAATATTAACCCAACATTTTAAAAAGGGTATTTGTCATTAACCCCCTATTATTTTGCCATTAACCAGGATCTTCCATTGTCATTTACTAAATACCAATCAACATCTTATCATTTTTGGTCAAAGACCACTTAATTCCTTTATAGGTAAAAAATTATTGAATTTTTTTATTATAATGACAATTTTACCCTGAACCATTTAAAAATACTAAAATAATAAAAAATTAAAATACATAAATATCCATTTAAGTTTTTTTTTTTATATATATATATTAATTTTTTTTTCTTTTTTATCTTTTTACACTGACATCCTTATTTAAAAAAATATTTTTGTAAACCCTTCAAAAAAAAAATTCTCAATACCTTTCCGTCTTCTTCTTCTTTCTTTTCTCTCTCTCTTAATCCCTCGCTGGATCTATGCTTTGGCATGCTGATCCAGAGCCGATCTTTGCCCCAAAGCACAGGTCCATCTTGGACTTAGATCTTCTCCTCCCAAATGGGTGTCTCCAGTGTTGGCTTTCACTTTGAAAATCCCTTCTTCATTTGTCAATAATGAAATGTCGAAGGTTTTGCTGCCGAGGTAAAAAATGAGGACGTTCTACTCATCTCCTCCTTGCTCTGCCGCCCCTTGTTCGTAACCCGAATTTGTATATGTTGGAGCGCAGATCGGGGGGAGAGAGAGAGAAGGGGGGGGGGGGAGGAAGAGAAGAAGAAGAAGAACCACTAGCGGGATGACAACGGTGGCGGTGGGTGATAGGGGTTAATGTAATTATTAAAAAAACTAGGAGTAAAAAGTATTTATTATAACAACAGGTGTTAGTGAAATTTTGAAAAAATAAAAAAATAAAAAAAATAATTGTATTAAATAAGAGAATAACTTTTTACACATAAAAAAAATGGTCAAAGAAGATGACTGATATTTAATAATGAATAGGGAATTTTTTTTGTAAAACCCTAATTTTAGCACTTACATAATTTTACTTGCCTTTTAGAAACATTTAGAAAATAATGGGGTGGTATGTGTTATTTTCAATTTAAAATAAAAATTTTAGGGGTGAATTTATAATTTTAAGAAATCTTAAATTTTGAATTGGGTTAAAATGAAAATTTAAGAAAATTTTTGGGAGGTTAAAGTAATTTGACAAAAGATTATATATATATATATATATATATATATACACACACATATGAGTTTGCGGGAAATCAACCAAAAAAATGAAGAAACGGAGAGGGGAAAGAACAACGTGGCAACCAGAGGAGTTGAAGAGGAGCACTAAAATTCATGCATATAAATGATTCATGAAAATCGCGATCCAAAGCCGGAAAAGAAGGAAAAAAAATCAGAAAAAAAAAGAAAGAAGAAGAGAAAGAGAAAAAGGTTCGGTTGGCAGTGGGCTGTTCCGACGTAGGTGTCTGCGTGTGCTCTGCTCGTCGTCTGTGTGCGTGTGTGTGTGTGTGTGTGTATGTGTGTGTGTGCGTATTGGTTGTTGTTCCTCGTCGTCAGATGGTGAGGGAGTGATTGTCGCCGTTTTGCTCGACGGTGTGGGTGTGGTTGTTATCGCATGGTAAGTGTGTGTTTTTGTTTGTCGACTGTGTGTGTGTGTGTCTGACAGTGTGTGTGTGTGTATGTGTGTGGTTGATCCAACTGTGGGTGTGTGTTTCACATTTTCGACGGTGTGTGGGTTGTTGATCAGTCGACGACGATCGTCAGTGTGTGTATAAGTGATCGTCGTTGCACAGCCGCTGTTCGTGTGTGTGTGTTTAGACAGGTGTGCGTGTGTGTTTTTGTGTATGTTTTTCCCATAAGAGCGTGTTGTGTGTGCATGGGATGATTGGAAGGTGGTGTGGGAGTCATTGAAGCTGGTGAGAAGAGAGAGAGATAAGCGGTCAGTTGGGAGCAAACTAGAAACAAAACGACAAAGACGAGCGTTCGCCGCGGCCGTGGAGCATCGCCTAGGCAGTGAGGCGCTGAATTAAAGCAAAAACAGAGCCACTGTAGTGTTCACCGTGGCGGTGGACGTATCGCCAAGGCGGTGAAGATTTTGTTAGCAGATTAAGGAAATGAAGAAGCGTGTCGCTGCGGTGGTGAGGCGACGGCCACGGCGGTGAGGAGCAGAAAACAGAACTATTAGGGAAAAAGAAAAACCAACAAAACGTTTCGGAACGGGTAACGATTTCGTCAAATTTTATTTTTGTTAAATTAAATTACTCGTATCAAAATTTTGCAACCGGGATAATAATTTTGTAACCGTTAATATTAATAATTATGTACAGTAATTATTAACGGAGTGAAATAAACTAAATAATAAATTCTTCATAATGAAAATGTGAGAAATGGGGAATATGAAATTTAGGGTTTGCATTGCATGTTAGGCTTTTCTAAATAAAAATATTAATTTAGGCCTTATCATCATTAGGTTCGTAGGCACCGTCGTCCCGGTAGATTGTGATTAGTGACGTTTTTGCAGTGCGGAGAAACGAGTGTACTGTCTTCTACATAAATATACAAACTTTTATGTTCGTATAAATTGTATAAAATGTGTTTATTTAATTTGGACGACTTTTATAACTTATTTGGATTAAGTTGGTGTTAAAAGTGGAAAAAGATGTTTGATTCAAGATGGTGTTAAAAGTGGAAAACGATGTTTAATTCAAGATGGTTATAAAAATATATGGATTTTCTTCCCGTAAGGGATGTGGATTAACCCGTCAGGAAGTGCAAACCTTGCGAGTGGTACGGTACCGTTGCAACTCCCGATCATAGGTTAAAACGATCTCATGGATAGTAGAAGGGTGGAGTGGTGTATGGTAGTGTACGTGAATTGTTTGGATATATATATATATATATATAATTTTAAAATGGATTGGTGTATAATTATATATTGGTTTGGTTGCACTAGTTGACTTTCACTACTTGGATATGATATTTTAAAATATATGAGTTTATTTCTGCGGTGACAGGAAAACTGGATTTCCGTGCGGTATGTGATTTTTATATTATTATTTTGAAATGTGGTATTTAAATTCCTATATTTGATCCATACAAAACGCTTTTAATATGAAGACAGTACATTGATAATTTTTTTTTTAGTTTCAAGTACCGCAGTTAGGATTTGGTCCACTACTGGCATTAGGTAGAGTCCAGCGATAGTGTCGTTTTGGGAGTGGGCTGGTCAGAGGCGGAACCCGTGGGAGGTTTAGTGTTATTTTTCTTGGTGATGTTTTGTTGTATGTATATTTCAGGGACGGGTGTGTCCCATTGTGTGAGGATGTATATGGTTGGGTATGTATGCCTGTATATATATTTATATATGTTCTAGTTGGTTGGTTGGTCGTTCAGGGAGTGACATGTCGACGTAACCCCGGCCCCGGGTGACGGGTGTCCGGAGTGAGGTGTGGCATTTTTAATCAATGACAAAAAGAATGATAGAAAGATAGGAAATGTACATAGGGGTAATACCATTTGCACCCCCCTCAACTGTAATGATATTTCACATACACCCTCCTAATTTTTAAAACTACCACGACGACCTCTTGCCGGAGCTTTTTATAATGAATTGACCATATTACCCTTACTCTTTCAAAACAACAAAAATAAAATAATTCAAATCAGACCAAATTACTCTTTCTTATTTTTTTTTTTTTTTTCATTTTCTATTTTTTTTCTTTTTCTTTTTTTCTCTCTGCCATCACATGCCCCACAACCACCAGCCTCAGATATGGAAGACGAAGGATCTCAAATCTCCAGCGACACTACTGCAACAAAAAAGATTCATTTTTAGCCTCTCCTCCATTGCGACGGCGAACCTAGGTTACGACAACGGAGAACCTAGGTTTCTCTCTTTCTGTTCCAGCGACAAAAATTCCCTCCTCTTTCCCTATTCATTTATGGCGACAACCCCCTCTTTCGCTCCATTCCCCCATCTCTGGGCATTTCTTCGGCAACCTCTGATCCTCGCAAAAAAAGCCCATTTTTCCTACCAGAAAAACTCACATTTATTGTGGGTTTTAGAGAGAGAAAGTGTGTGTGTGTGTGTGAGAGAGAGAGAGAGAGAGAGAGAGAAAGAAAAAGAGAGAGAGAGAGATGGGTCTGCAAAAATTGTAACCTCCCTTCTGCAAATTCCTGTCCGATTTGCTTACCTCTCATCAATAGGTAAATGCAACATGTCAATTCTCTCTTTCTAAAAGTGGTTGAAACCTCATTGAATTTTGGATAAGCTATACATTTGTCGACAATCTCTAGATTCAGTTACTGTATTTACTTGGTGTGTGTATATATATATATATATAATGGAAGAAGTTGTGCAGTATATTAAGAAGTGAAGAAATATTCTGAATTCCAACTTACTCGAGTAGAGTAGGAGTTGTTCTCTTTATATAATGATGAATGAAGGTTGTTACAAAGGGAAACAACTTAACAGAAGAAAATAACAAACATCATCTTCTAGAAAAAAGAAAAACAGAAAATACAAATAAAAGAAAAATTACAAGAAATTTGAAAATTAGTAAAGATACTCAATATTTCCCCCTCAAACTGAAAGGCAGTGAAGCACTATTAGTTTGTGACGGAGACTGAGAAATCGAGAGCTGGACAATGGCTTAGTCATGATATTAGCAAGTTGGTCGTCAGAAGGCATATATCGAATAAGCAAAGATCCACGAACAACCTATTCTCGAATAAAATGGTAGTCAACTTCCATATGTTTCGTGCGAGCATGCATAACCGGGTTGGCGGCGAGGTAGGTAGCACTGATGTTATCGCAAAACAGTATCAGTGGAAAGGGAGACAAAAGAGCAAGCTCGCGAAGTAGAGCTTCAATCTAAATAACTTCGGTAGCAGTATTGGAGAGGGCACAATATTCAAACTCAACACTAGAACGAGAAACCACCGATTGTTTAGCAGCAGGCCATGAAACAAGATTAGGGCCAACAAAACAACAGTAGCCCTTTGTACTACATCGATCATCAGGGAAACTAGCCCAGTCAACATCAGTATAGGCAGTAATGCCAAAAGACGTAGAGGGAGTAAAAGTGATACTAAGCGTGAGTATGCCTTTCAAATATCGAAGAATACGTTTAACAACCTGAAGATGAACAGATGAAGGTTCCTGCATAAATTGAGAAACTTTGTTGACAGCGAAACATAAATCTGGACTGGTGATTGTATAATACTGTAATGCACCAACTAAAATTCGATATTCAGTAGGATCAGGCAGTGGATCTCCATCAAACCGAGAGAGAATAGTAGTAGAAGACATATGAGAGGAAACCAACTTACAATTTTTCATATTAGCATGAGCAAGCAAATCACAAATATATTTGCGTTGGCACAGATGAAAGGTAGAATCAGTGTGGGAAACATGCACGCCAAGGAAGAAGAACAAATCACCTAAATCCTTTAAAGAGAACAAGTTATCAAGATAAGCAATAAGGGCCTGAATCTGGGACGAATCATTTTCCGTGATAAGAATATCATCAACATAGACCAATGTAATCAAAGTCACGGACAAATGATGCCCAATAAACATAGATAAATCAATATGCAAACTTGTGAATCCCCAGTGAAGTAAGGTTTTGCTAAGTTTGGGGTACTATAGACATGCGCTCTGTTTAAGGCCATAGAAAGCCTTTTTAAGTTTGCAAACATATTCCGATTGAGTAGGATCCACAAAGCCAGAAGGTTGAGACATAAAAACGTGTTAATCCAAGTCGTCATTTAAAAAGGCATTATGAACATCTAATCGACGAATTGACCAATTTTGAGAAAATGCAATACTGAGAACAATACAGATAGTAGTTGGTTGGACCACAGGGCTTAAGGTTTCAAAATAGTCGAGACCATAGGTTTGATCATAACCTTTGGCGACGAGGCAGGCTTTGTATCGTTCAACCGAACCATCAGATTTTAATTTGATATGATAGACCCATCGATAAACAATTACCCGATGATCAGAAGGAGCATGTACTAATTCCTAGGTGTTATTTTGCACGAGAGCAGCAATCTCAGTTTGCATAGCCTGCTGCCACTCTATATTTTTGGCAGCTTGATGAAAATACGAGACTCAAAAAATAGAGCCACAACAAGGAGTACTTTAGGCTTTGCAATGCCATGTTTGGAGCGAGTCACCATTGGATGACAATTTGTAACAGAGGGTGGTTGATGAATTTGAACACCCGAAGAAGCAACATGAACAGTAGGCTAAGGACATGGTGGTGACTGGTCCACAACTTTATCCCTGCAAACCTGAAGAAAGTAAACAATATTTTTTGGGGAATGGAATGGGAGTGGAAGACAAGGATGAAGTGAGAAGATTAGGGGGAGACGATGGAGAGGTAGAAAGATCAGTGGAAGATAAGGGAGAGACATGGAGATCAGTGAAGAAAGGAGGAGAAGAAGGAGCCGAAAGAGGGAAGGGTAAAGAACATAAAAATGATGGAGAAAGGAAAGACGGGAAAGATGGTCCTGCAGTGGAAGAAGATGATGGAGATGAAATAGAAAATGGAAAGAACGATTCATTAAAAATAACATGACGAGAGATATAAACGCGACCGGTAACAGGATGAAGGCATAGGTAGCCTTTGTGATGGGAACTATATTCGAGAAAAACACATTAATAAGAACGATATTGGAGTTTATGGGAATTGAAAGGGCGAAGGAACGAAAAACAGGCACAACCAAATACACGAAGAGATGAATAAGATGGAGATTTTTTATAGAGGACTTGATATGGAGAGATATGAGAAAGAAGAAGAGTGGGAAGACGATTGATTAAGAATGTAGCAGTTTGAAAGGCATAAGACCAGTATTGGTAAGGAACAAAGGATTGAGCTAGGAGGGATAAACCAACTTCTACAACATGACGATTTTTACGTTCAACGCGTCCATTTTGCTCAGTTGTTGAAGGACAACTTAAGCGATGGACAATACCAAAATCAGTCAGAATGCGATTGATAGAACGATATGCACGACCCGAGTCAAATTGAATTTGATTTTTGGTGGAATTGAATTGATTAGTGGCCATGGAGTTGAATTTAATGAAGTAGGAAGCGACTTCAGATTTAGATTGCAATAGATAGAACCAAGTAAAACGTGAATAATCGTCAATGAATAACAAGAAGTATTTGGCACAAATGATAGAGGTGATTGGTGATGGTCCCCATAAATCAAAATGAACTAATTGAAAAGGGGCAGTGACCCGTGATTCAGAACGAGAGAAAGGTAATAGATGATTTTTTGATAATTGACAAGCATTACAAAATTCAAAATGAGAAGAAATTTTGAGATTACAAGAATTCAGTACACGTTGAACGATCTTATGAGTTGGATGACCTAGGTGTTCGTGCCATACATTTGTCTCTGTTGCTCGAGTGGAATGAGATACGGTGGATGATGCCTAAAAGAAAGCTTGAGGTGAGGAGGAGGACGGGTCTGAAGCTAGAGAAAATAAGCAAAGCTGATAGAGGCCATTATGAAGTGAACCCTTAAGCAGAGTGTGCTTTGTTGAGCGATCCTTCATAAAGAAACAATAAGGGTAAAATTCAACAAAAAACATTGTTATCAGAACAGAGTTTTATAACACTGAGAAGTCTTTTAGTAATATCAGGAGTATGAAAAACATATTGTAATTTCACAGGTTGCAAGAAAGAAGATAAGGAAATGTTACCAACATGAGCAATTGAAATCAACTTATCATTACCCAAAATTACTTTATTAGTCCCAGTATAAGGTTTTGGCTCAGTGAGATGGCCAAATTCTGGTGTGAAATGATGAGTAGCAACGGAGTCTATATAGCAGGTGTCATCAAGGAGATGGGACAGTGCAACAGCCATCATTGCTGAGACAAAGAAAGAAGAGGAGGTGCTTGATGGAGAATGTGGTGATGTTTGGGAAGATGAGCTATTAAAAGGGGTTGGGTATTGTAGATTGGCCTGATTGTAACATTTGTAGGCCATGTGGCCCAATTTTCCACAAATTTGACATTGAGGTCTTGGATATTGGGTATGTGGAGTCTAGATTGGAGGAGATAAGGAAGGTGTTCAACCCATCATTCCATTGTTTGATAATGAACGAGAGGGGTTGAAGTTGCGAGCATAAGGAAACTGAGATTTCGAAGGAAAATTAGGGTTCAAATTTCGTCCATATGAGGGAGATGAGGGTTGAAAAGATGAAGAAATGCCTGGATTTTGCTAAAATCGTCGATTACCAGTGTGGTTGCCATTAGATTGGCTTGGGCAAAATTTAGATTCTGCATGGTGCTTCGTTGCTCCAATCGGTATTCAAAGGTTTAAAGTAGGTTGTGAACTTCTTCAAGTGAGGGTTCATCAGACCGATTCTGAATAAAGGTAATAAACGAGTCATATTCTTCGCCTAATCCATCGAGCATGTACATCAAGATAATCTGAAATTGAAATTCTCTCTTTCTTAATTTTATGAAGTTGTTATTTGAGTCCCATAACTATAGAAATCAATGGGGATTTCATAAGTACGCAGCAATGCTGTCCAGATCTCTCTTGTTGTTTTGAATTCAACGATTTTGCCCATCATCGATTCTGAGATAGAGGCATAGATCCAACTTATTACAACTCTGTTGAGGCGCTCCCATTGAATGAATTCTGGATTAAATTTGGTTTTGGCAATATCAAGGAATTTGGTTGCAATATTCAGCTCACCTTCAACAAATTCTTCAAGTCCATGTGTAATGATGACATTGAGAAACTGATTTTTTAAGATCAGTAGGTTGTGTTCATCAAGTTTGACTACAAGAGTAGGGGTGAGTGAAGGTAAATTCTGGATTTGAAAACTAGTGGGGTTATTGTTAAAAACTATGGGATCTTGGTGTGGAATTTGAAATTCAGAAGGAGCTGAAGAAGAAGAAGAAGGAGTGACTATTTTCTTCAGATCAGTGGCTCTAGATACCAAATGGAAGAAGTTGTGCAGTATATTAAGAAGTGAAGAAATATTCCGAATTCCAGCTTACTCGAGTAGAGCATAAGATGTTATATTTATATAATGATGAATGAAGGTTGTTACAATGGGAAACAACTTAACAAAAAAAAATAACAAAAAACATCTTCTAGAAAAAGGAAAAACAGAAAATACAAATAAAAGGAAAATTACAAGAAATCTAAAAATTATTATAGATACTCATATATATATATATATATGCATCCCTTCCATTCCATGAACAACCATAGACCATCTTCGACAGAGTCAGTTCTTGAACTCGTTTCTCCAAATGGGTATGGATTATTAGGGTTTGTTTAATTGATTCTTGTGAAATCGTGTTATGTTTTTTAGATCTGCTACTGAAGAAAGAGAAGATAGAGATGCAAAAGCAGGCAGAGGAGGCGATAATGAACGAAAGTGTTGATTTCGATCAATTTCGATTTGATTTTGAAACAAACACGTTTCTAATGGTTTCTAAAAAGTCTCATAAAAAACACATTTCTAATGGTTTCGATTTCGATTCGAAGGTCGGTTTCGATTTCGATTCAGTTTGGGGCTAGAAACAAATCGGATCTAGGACTGAACATTGAAGAAGACGATGAAGGCCAAAAAGGTTGATAGGATTTGGGGATGTAATTACACTAAGTACCTTGAAAGTTTGATAAAGTTCTATTTTGAACCATTAGTTTTGATAAGATTTGGGGCTGTAATAAACATGGGGTTTCAGTATCCGTTGACCAAATAGTTCAAAGGTCACCCATGTAGTTTCTAAAGTTTAGGGAATTCCCATGATTTAGGATAATAGTTGAAGGGGTGTAAGTAGTATTACCTTGAGTTACATAACATCTATCCTTCTAAAAAACTGTCTAAGTTATAATATACATGAGTATACAACATGGAGTTGTTTACGTAATAAATATTTTAATTTTTTTTTTTACTGAAAGAGAATATGTTTTAACTTATTTACGCGACAAATGCATATCGCTGTTCGGAAGGCCGGGATTAGATTATTTGCTCTTTTTTTTTTTTTTTTTTTTTCCATGTGATCCCGGCCTTCTGAAGGCCGGGATCATAAAAAATAATTTTTTTTTAATTTATGTGATCCCGCCCTTCACAAGGGCGTGATCATAAAAAATAATATATATATTTTTTATTTATTTATGTGATTCCGCCCTTCACTAGGGTGGGATCACACTTTATTTATTTATTTTTATTTATTTTTAATGCAAAGAGCAATGGTCGCCGTTTGCTTTTGGCCGGTCACGTTGGCTACAAAAGACAGCCTTTTTTCCAGCCTTCTTTAATTTTTTGAAGCCCGATTCTTTGGCCGGTTAAATGTCAGTATAATTTTTGACCAATTTGAGAAAGGCCAATTCCTTTAGCAGGTAGGCAGTTGGACTTGGGTGTATAAATATACTCCATTCCATTTCAATCTTGCTCATTATTTATCAAATTGTTTCGCTCTTCTTATTTTCTTTCTCATTCAAAATTTTTCTTCATTTTAATCAGAGTGTTCATTATTTATTTAGACAATTTTCTTCATCAAAATTTAACAAATTTACAATTTCACAATTCATCCCTCCTACTACAAAGGTAAGGTTTTTTTTTTTGTTTGTTTAATTTATTTATTAGTTTGATTGATTACTTATTTTTTACACATTATAATATATTGTTTAAAAAAAATAATTAGTTAATTAATTAATTTACTTGTTAATTTTTTTTAAAAAAAAATATTAGAGGATAGTTTAATTTTAATTTGTTATTCAACGAATTTATTAGTTAGTTTGTTTGTTTTGTTAATTTAATTTGTTGGTTTAGTTGTTTAATTAGTTAGTTAGTTAGTTGGTTAGTTTAATTTGTTAATTTAGTTGTTAAATTAAAAATTACACTTTGTCCCCTTTCACATGTGTAGGAAAATATAAATCAATATATTATTTAAAAAAACATGTATGTTAGTTAGTTTAATTTTCTAATTTAGTTATTTAATTAAAAATATACATTTTGGCCCCTGAAATTTTGACAATTAGAAAAATATAAAACTTTTAACCTATTGTTTTAAAATAAATTGTTAGTTAGTATAATTTTTTAATTTAGTTATTTAATTTAAAATATATTTGTTTAATTTGTTAATTTAGTTGTTAAATTAAAAATTACATTTTGGCCCATTTTTACATGTGTAGAAAAATATAAATTAATATATTATTTTAAAAAAAATGTATGTTAGTTTAATTTTTTAATTTATCTATTTAATTAAAAATATACACTTTCGCCTCTGAAATTTTGACAATTACAAAAATATAAATTTAAAATAAATTGTTAGCAAGTTTAATTTATTTCTTAATTTGATTACTATATTTTGTACTTGTTTAATTATTTAGTTAATCTGTTTGTTAGTTAGTTTATTTATTTTATTTAATTTTCTAATTTAATTTGTTAGTTTAGTTGTTTAATTTCTTAATTAGTTTGTTAGTTTAATTTGTTACTTTAGTTGTTTAATTGAAAATTATGCACTTTGGGCCCTAAAAATTTGAGTAAATTATACATGTGTGAGAAAAATATAAATTGAAATAAAAATTATAATATATTATTTAAAAAAAATTATTTAGTGAATTTGTTAAATTTTTTAATTTAGTTGTTTAATTTTAAAAAATGCACTTTGGCCCCTCAAAATTGATAAATTACACGTGTGGAAAAATAAAAACTGCAATAGAAATTATAATAGATTATTTTTAAAAAAATAATGTTAGTTACTTAATTAGTTTATTTTTTAATGTGTTTGAAAAAATTAAATTGTTGACTAATTTAAAAACAAATAAAATGAAAAGGATTGAAAATGTACACGGTGAGAGATTTGTATCGTTCAATGGGACGTAACTGGTTTTTGGAAAACGAATTCTCATACGCTTTAGATCCAAGAATTCGTTACTCTTCACGGTTGGTTGCAAGGATGCGGGAGGAATACACTTATTGTGTCAACCAATCAGAGGTTATGGTAGACGGATGCAAGCAATATAATATTTCAATAGTGCATCAATTGGCCAAAACAATACTAATAGACACGCCGCATAATCTTCAAATGGCATTGCATCGCTACCGCGAAGAAAATAACCGAATGCAAATTCGAATTTTTTGACATGAGCTTAAAACGACGGCGCGTAAGCGTCTTGAATAAGGTTTGTTCACCGAAGCGCGTACTTACATGAGATACACAAAGAATCCTCAATATCAGTCAGATATTGAAATGTCTGATGATGAGAGTAATGTTTAATATTTTCGCGTTGATGAATTACAGTTTAATTATGTATTTCCTTTAAAATCTAATGTATCGTTTCTACGTTAAATTATAATAACGCTACTTCTACTAAACAATTGATTTTTTCTCTTCAATTGATAGGTGATATTAGGTTAGTGTTTTTTTTAAGTTAAGGCTCGTGTATATAAGTTATAAAATATCATTTTTCATTAATTATGTTTTAAAAAAACTAATTTTTTTGTGAACTCTTAATTTGCAGTATAATATTTGTAAAGAAACTGTTCAACCTATAATTTTCGTAATGTCTTCACATATTAATTCAAGTGAAGAAAGTTCATATGGGTTTTTAAATGAGGAGAACTCATATGGTGTTTGGGGTTGGCATGAACCGTGGGATCATCAAAGATGTTGGGTTTTAAAACCATATTATGATGGTTACTGGAGTGATCAAGAGACCAACCCGATAGAGTATCACGTCGATTTACGCCAAGAATGGGAATACAGGGTGAATGAGTCTAACAACCTTATATCTTGTTTGAGAAATCTTAATGCACCAGTTCCGCATCGTCGAAGTCTTTAGATGCCTCGACGATGTATAATTGATGACACAACCGAGATTGAAGATGCTATTACACGAATTCGCCTGGAGAATAATCGAATGTTGTTGCACAAAAATAGATATTATCTACTACAACTAGCCAATGAAATGGTTGTCGCAAGCAACAGAGCACTCTCTTCAAACGAATACCATAACGTGATAAATAACAATGAATATTTGTCTGAGGGGTATATATCGAATGAAGAATAATTAATTTTTGGCTTTGGTATTAACAAATTAAGTGTTTTTATTGTCACTATTTTTGTGACATTATGTACTGTATTTCTTATGTATTGTCTTTGTTATGAGTTTTGTAACAAGTATCGTTAAACATGTTTCTAATTTATGTAATATTTTTATGATATAATGTTTATGATTATTTTAAGTTATTTCGCCTTTAATAATATATTGTTAGGAGTTGTTTTACCTTTCATTTCTATATCATGTCTGCCTTCGAAAAATAATCTTTCAAAATCACGATGAATAAATATGTATATATAACTCTCAAAGGTGGAATAAGCAATAGAAAGCTGTTGATCTACCGTGTATATTACTTAAAAAATATATACATAATTTGAATGGGAGATAGAATAATGTGTCAAACATTCTAGAAAGATTCCTAACAAGCCAAACAGAGTAAAAAGTGGTTGAGTTTATATATACTCAACCACTTTTTACTATATTTTCCTTGTTAAGAATCTTTCTATAATGTTAGATACATTGCTCGATCTCCCATTAAAATTCTGTATCTATTTGCGAAGCAATATATACGGTAGATCAACAACTTTCTAAATCTCCAAACGTTACAAAAAAATGTATTTACTGACTACATAAATTGCTATATAACTATATATTTACAAAAAAAATTATTTATATTTCTATAGCTAAACTATCAACTACATAACTAACTACGTACCGCAACCTCTACGGTGGACGTTCTTCCGCCCTCGTCGTTGTGCAATAGGAAGTTCCTCAGCCTCCTCATGAACTTGTGTAACTTGCGTAAAGTTCATGAACGCCTGATGCATACTCCCCGGGATGGTATCGACGTCGTCCTTGAACCACGGCACCGGTGACACTTGTCTTTGCAATCTTGTGGGTTCGACAAATGCCACCGGAGGAATGACGCCTGAAGTTGGAATAATTTCGTCCATATCTGGAGTGACGAATGATGATAACGGGTGTGTACCTAGCTGCGATGCGTAATGCGAATAAGAGTCATGCATCTGGTATACGTTGGATGGCCCACCATCGTCACCCATGCCGTACGCACTAGATGATTCGGCATGAGTGCCCATGCCGTATGTACTAGATGATCCGATATAAGTGCCCATGTCATACGATGTGGCAGGTCTGGCATCACCCACACTACCTGGACAATAGGCGTCAAAAGTCCATGGCTGAGGAGAAAGCTGAGGAGCAGCCTGAGGAGATGGAGGAACGTCAGCTGCCACATAGCGCGGTACCCCTCGGTACATCATCCCAATGGTGCCATCATTGACGGCATGAGCTAACTCGATACCTGATTCCGCAGTACCCGACCGCAGAGTTAAATTACTTAAGCGTATCAGGTTCGATACCTCAGTATCCTACGAAACACATATAATCGTTATATTAATACATGAATAATAACAACATAATCAAACTCATATAACTAAACAGATGGTACAATCAATGTGATCATACATCTAATCCCAGTCGTCCTCCTACTAGTAGATACCCAAACTGAGGTTGGTACGCCGGGTTGACCAAAAATCTTCGTGTGATTCGCCAATACCGGTCTATATATTCTTGGTCAACCCCTATCGCTTGCTCGAAGTTGCCGACATTTGGTGCTTGTCGATTATTCCACGCAACTATATGTGCGTGGTGATGGTCAGCCCAGTTCGCACGGAAGTATCCTCGCCGAGTAAATTTGTGCAAGTTTCTGTCCATAATTACTGGTTGAGGAACGGTGCCAAAAAATTGCCTGTTAGATTGGGTACTATACGGATTTAAACTCTGGGTCACTAAGTTGGTAAAATGACCACTTGGGGGAAAAAAAATTGGACCATCATCAAATGCTCATTCTATCTCTACATACACTTCAACAGCAAGAAACAAGGGTATATAAAGAGGTAACTCAAGCACTTGGTTTAATGTTGAGTCATCATCGATAGAAAACAAGGTATATTTATAGTTCGACCCGAAAAGAGTCATCGGCATCCTACACTTTAGTTTCAAAATTTCAGTAACCTCATCTTCAAGAACACATGGTTTTAGCATCTCAATTAATTCATTTAAGATTGTTCCCTTATGGACAACCAAAGATTTCACAACTGATGTACTATAACAAACCCCGAACTCCGTACCTTCCAATATTCTACCACCCCAATACGATAACAACCGAACGTGATCCATTTTAAGCGGCTATCATTTGACAAGACAAAACAAAACAAGAAAATAATATCGTCAACTAAAACTCAATCACAAAAGTATGTTGATTTATAGTGTTCATTTTTTATGGGTTTGAGTAATTTATTTTCAATCCTTAATATTTTACTTATTTTGAATTTATTCAATAATTATTTTAACTTTAACTCTAAATCGAATATAAATTCCACGTCAAGTTAATATCAACTAAATAGATTCAATTAATTTGAGGAATGAAAGTACACAATTTGTACGTCATATTCCAATGTTTATAGTATTAATTTTTTATGGATTCAATAATTTATTTTCAATCTTAATATTTTACTTGCCAATATAACGAGTTTAATAAACTAACCAAAAATTATTTTATATAAGTTTAAACTAACTACCTAACAATTTTTTTAAATAATATATTGATTTATATTTTTCTACACATGTGAAAGGGGCCAAAGTATAATTTTTAATTTAATAACTAAATTAACAAATTAAACAAATACATTTTAAATTAAATAAAAAATTTAAAAATGAAACTAACTAACAATTTATTTTAAAACAATAGGTTGAAAATTTTATATTTTTCTAATTGTCAAAATTTTAGGGGCCAAAGTATATATTTTTAATTAAATAGCTAAATTAGAAAATCAAACTAACTAACATACATTTTTTTAAAATAATATATTGATTAATATTTTCCTACACATGTGAAAAGGGGACAAAGTGTAATTTTTAATTTAACAACTAAATTAACAAATTAAACAAATACATTTTAAATTAAATAACGAAATTTAAAAATGAAACTAACTAACAATTTATTTTAAAATAATAGGTTGAAAATTTTATATTTTTCTAATTGTCAAAATTTTAGGGGCCAAAATGTATATTTTTAATTAAATCAATTTTCCTACACATGTGAAAGGGGACAAAGTATAATTTTTAATTTAACAACTAAATTAACAAATTAAACAAATACATTTTAAATTAAATAACAAAATTCAAAAATGAAACTAACTAACAATTTATTTTAAAAGAATAGGTTGAAAATTTTATATTTTTCTAATTGTTAAAATTTTAGGGGCCAAAGTGTATATTTTTAATTAAATAGCTAAATTAGAAAATTAAACTAACTAACATACATTTTTTTTAAATAATATATTGATTTATATTTTCTTACACATGTGAAAATAAGCCAAAGTGTAATTTTTAATTTAACAGCTAAATTAACAAATTAAACAAATACATTTTAAATTAAATAACAAAATTTAAAAAATGAAACTAACTAACAATTTATTGTAAAACAATAGGTTGAAAATTTTATATTTTTCTAATTGTCAAACTTTTAGGAGCAAAAGTGTATATTTTTAATTAAATAGCTAAATTAGAAAATTAAACTAATTAACATATATTTTTTTTAAAATAATATATTGATTTATATTTTCCTACACATGCGAAAATAATCCAAAGTGTAATTTTCAACTTAACAACTAAATTAACAAATTAAACAAATACATTTTAAATTAAATAAAGAAATTAAAAAAATGAAACTAAATTTATTTTATATTTTTCTAATTGTCAAAATTTTAGGGGCCAAAGTGTATATTTTTAATTAAATAACTAAATTAGAAAATTAAACTAACTAACATACATTTTTTTTAAATAATATATTGATTTATATTTTCGTTACACATGTGAAAGGGGACAAAATATAATTTTTAATTTAACAACTAAATTAACAAATACAGGTTAAATTAAATAACGAAATTTAAAAATGAAATTAATTAACAATTTATTTTAAAACAATAGGTTAAAAATTTTATATTTTTCTAATTGTCAAAATTTCAGGGGCAAAAGTGTATATTTTTAATTAAATACCTAAATTAAAAAATTAAATTAACTAACATACATTTTTTTTAAATAATATATTGATTTATATTTTTTTACACATGTGAAAGAGGCAAAGTGTAATTTTTAATTTAAAAACTAAATTAACAAATTAAACTAACCAACTAACTAATTAAACAACTACACCAACAAATTAAATTAACAAAACAAACAAACAAACTAATAATTTATTTTAAAATAATATATTAAAAATTTATATTTTTCTAATTGTTAAATTTTTAGGGGTCAAAGTGCATATTTTTTTAATTAAATAGCTAGATTAAAAAATTAAACTAACTAACTAATTTTTTTTTTTTTAAATAATATATTATTTTATATTTTCCTACACATGTGAAAAGGGTCAAAGTATAATTTTTAATTTAACAACTAAATTAACAAATTAAACTAACTAACTAACTAACAAATAATAGGTAAAAAATATACTAATTATATTAACAAATAAATTAAAAAAACGTTAAAAATATACTAACCTGTGAATGGAGGAGTAGAAGTCTGAATGGGAGAAATGTGAACGGAAGAGAAAATGTCAAAAATGAAGAACAAAAATGAGAAAAATGAGAGAGGGAGCACAAGAGTTGTGATTTAGAAGTGAACTCGGTAGTGTGAGAATTGGTGTGATTTATAACCCAAATGGTCAAAATTATTCAGACAAATCTGAACTCCAATTCTTCAAAACTTAAAAAAGGCTAGCCCTTCTTCAACTGCAAAAGAAGGCTACCATCTAGGCTGTCATCTTTTACAGCCTTTGGCCGATCACGTTTGACTGGCCAAAGCAAACGGCGACCATCGCCGTTTGTATTAAATAAAAATAAAAAAATAAAATAAAATGTGATTCCGCACTTGTGAAGGGCGGGATCACATAAATAAAAAATAAATAAATTAGTTTTTATGATCCCACCCTTGTGAAGGGCGGGATCACATAAATAATTTTATTTTTAATGATCCCTGCCTTGTGAAGGCCGGGATCACATGAATAAAAAAAAAAAAATAGCTTTTTTGATCCCGGCCTTTTGAAGGCCGCGAAAAAAAAAAAAAAGAAAAGAAAAAAGAAAAAAAAAGAGGCAAATGATTTGATCCTGGCCTTCCGTACAGCGACATGCATCTGAAGTGTAAATAATTTAAAACATATTTTCTTTCAGTAATTTTTTTTTTAAAATATTTATTACGTAAATAACTCATATAACATGGGTCTAAAAACTTTAATTTTTATTTTATGCATTAATCTTAAATATTTAGAATTTATTAATGATAAAAAAATATTTTGTTCAGAGTTTATTATTTAAGAAAATCAAAATAAACAGTTATAAAATATTTTCCAACAATCAAATCTTAAAAAAATATTTGCAAAAAAAAAAAAAAAAACAAAAAAAAAAAAACATGAATTTAAAAAGAAAATAGCCGGGGATAGTTTGGACATTGCGCATATACCCGCGACTGCAATAGCCGAATGTCTGGAATCCTCTTTCTCTTCATCTCCATGAGCTAGGGTTTCAGATGCTCGATCTATCTGTTCACATCTTCCATTTTCTCTCTATAGGAAGCTAGGGTTTTCGTCTCCAGCTTATAAGAGAAACATCATGGGAAACAACAGGAAGCGTTCAAACTTCGACAAGGAAGATTCATCATCGTCTTCTTCGAAAATCGACCCCAATAAGAAGTCGCACTACTCATCCGCCGCCACTTATCCACCACATCCGACGCATCATCCAGATTCCGGACAGCCAAGGACGGGTAAGCGTCCAGCTTTTTCTTCATATCTCGACACTCCGGATTTGCCACCGAAGGTGAAATTGCTCTGCGAAATCATAGCCAATACTCATTCCATAGGGGTCGAAAAAGTACTGGACGATACCGGAATCAGGGTTTCCCAAGAAGACGTAGAGGAAGTCCTTAAACTGTCGTACGGGTACCCCGGTGCCGCCGTGAAATTCTTCCGGTGGTCCGGCTACCAACTCAACGACAGGCACAGCCCCTATGCTTGGAACCTGGTCGTCGATTTGTTAGGTAAGAATTCTCTGTTCGATGCAATGTGGGATGCGATTAAATCCATGAGGAAAGAAGGGCTGCTCTCTCTAGCCACTTTCGCGTCCGTTTTCAGCAGCTATGTTGCTTCCGACCGAGTTCAAGAAGCAATCATGACGTTCGAGGTAATGGATCAATACGGCTGTCCACGTGATATTGTGGCACTGAATTCATTACTGAGCGCGATTTGCAGGGACGGCAAAACCCAAAAAGCAAAGGATTTTTTCGATATGGCTAAGTATAAGATCAGACCGGACGCAGATGCGTACGCGATTTTGCTAGAAGGTTGGGAAAACGAAAGAGACATTGCCTGCGCCAGACAAACATTCCATGACATGGTTAGGGATATCGGTTGGGATCCTGGAAATGTCCCTGCATTCGATTCGCTCCTGACCACAATCGTTAAAGGCCCAGATGGGATTCACGAGGCCATCAAATTCTTCAATACAATGAAGGAGAAAGGTTGCTATCCTGGGATCAAGTTCTTTAAGGTTGCGCTAGACGAATGTCTGAAGAAGAGTGATGTGAGAGGAGCCGAGTCTCTATGGAAGGCAATGCTTAGTAGCAGTGGATTCAGACCCGATACAGAGATGTACAATTCGATGATCGGACTGTATTGCTATTTCAAGGACACTGATATGGCCAGCAAATTGCTCGACGAGATGGTTTATAATGGGGCATTCCCCGATTCGCAGACTTATAATGTGTTTTTCCAGTTTTTGCTGAAGGGCAGGAGATTGAGGGAGGCTTCACCGTTGTTTTTCGAGATGATCAAGAACGAGTTTGTGCCGAGCCATTCCAACTGTAGTACGGCGGTGAGGGCTTATATGGACGGTGGGGATTTCGTGATGGCGACGAAGGTTTGGAAGTGCATGATCGAGAATTACAAATCTGAGTTGGACGAAACGGGGAATTTCTTGGTGCTTGGGCTTCGGGATATTAACAAGGTGGCGGAAGCGGTTATGTATGCAGAGGATATGATCGACCGGGGCATAAAGCTGAACTCGTCCACGTTGGCGAAGTTGAAGCAGACGCTCGCAAAAATGGGGAAGCCGTTTGTTTACGACGAGCTTTTGAGAAAATGGAAATCTCATTAGCAAAAAAAAAACTTGATTTTTTTAATAAATTTGTGGTTTTTTTTACTTAGTAGTAGGAAATCTGATTAGGGTATTGTGCTGTAAGAAACTGAACTTTTGTTGATTCTTATGTTGTGAATTTCTATCATGTTTGTGTTAGAAAGAAAATGGGAAAATTCATCATCCTCTATTGTTGTTGCCTGTTATTCAAGTGATTTTGACGCTGCTGCTAGTACTGTTCGGGGCGTATGTAGTGACTGTGACTGTGGCTGAGGGGGTCCAGAAGTGAGTTATTTATACCAAAGATTCTTGTTATGGCTAGATCGAATCTCTTGGTCCAAGGAAAAAGAATTTGACCCGGCTAGATCGAATCTCTTGGTCCAAGGAAAAAGAATTTGACCCATCTTTTCGCGAAGGGTCGGGAAGGGAAGATTAGGGAAATTTCAATGTTGTGTGGTTTTGACAAATGGGTTTGTTGAGAAGAAGTCATGGTTTTACATGGCGTGGGTTAATGTTACGGATATCATGTCTGTAGTCGTTTAAATTGGGCTCTCTGGAGTTCGTATCATGTTTAGCTGTGGGGTTAGTTTAGATATATAATAATAAAATGGAAAGAAGGTAAACATCAGCTGGAATAGCTCAGTTGGTTAGAGCGTGTGGCTGTTAACCACAAGGTCGGAGGTTCAAGCCTTCTAGCGGCTTTCATCATTTTATCCCGTTAAACAAAGGAGAAAGCAATTTCTCTTTTTTTTTTTAAATTATATTTTTTTTCAAAAAAGGGATAATTGCCTTTTATACCCTTATATTTTAACTTAATATCATTTTATCCCTTTATAGTTTAAAAACTTTCTTTCTACCTTTGACTAAAGTGAAGCAACTCTAACAGTATGTTTGATTGGACGGAATCGGGGGCGTAATAGAATCGCATACCGCCCTTGATTCCTATTCTATGGTTTGGTTGTCCAATGAAATCATTTTTGTGATTCCATTGAATGAAATGGGCTGGAATGACATTCCATTTTAGATGGGCCGGAGTCAAGTCCAGCCCATTGGAATCAATATTTGAAATTACATAATTGCCCCTGCAGTTACACTTGAGCACTTAACAGTCCGATCAGTCAAGAGCAGCCCATCGCGTCTGTTCGCCAGCGAAGAAAAAACTCTTGCACTCCTCCGCAATGTCGTTCACGGTGATCATCGATGACGACAGTCTTAGCTTCGCTGATTCCCTGGCGCTGGCCTGAATCATCAGCCCCAACAAATCCTTCGGCCCGTTCTGGTGAGTCTCCTCCCCCCAATCCTCATTCCTCTGATCGATCACCTTCATCAGAGACCTCTTGATTTCTTTGTCCAGTCTCCATGATTTCATGTTCCTCTTCGTCGGCAAAAATCTGAATAAGAGTGAGAAATTTTAGAATTTCGTATCAACTGTTCGATAAAAGTCCTCAGAGAATATATACCTGTAGCCGGGGATGAAGACCTTTTGGAAAGCTTTGGAAGCGAGCACCATCTGTTGAGCGTGCAATCGAAAAATGGCTTTCCCTTCTTTGTAATTCAGGCCAAACGCCGTTCTCGTCACAATGTCTTCCGTCAACGTCTGGAACCACTCCGACACCTCAATTTCGACCTCGCCGGAATTGGAATCCACCACCCATTTGTCCAGCATTTTATTCACACTCTCCGTAGCCGCTCGGTATCAGCAACTAAACCAAATTCCGACAATCAGAAACCATTTTAAAACCCCAAAACAGAACATTACCCTTTACAAATTCCAACAGAACTTACTCTGAGATTCTCCATGTGGAACGTCGGCGTGATGATTTTCCGGTGGTGAGCCCATTTTTCACCCTTGAGACTGAGTAGGCCGTCGCCTTCGAGCTGTTTGATGAGTCAGTGAGAATGTGCAATTTGTGTAATTAAAATATACATAATTTTAAATTATATATATATATATATATGTGTGTGTGTGTGTGTGTGTGTGTTTATATATTCAAATTGAAATCTAAAAGGGTATTATGGAAATTTTATTATATTTCATTCCATTCCTTCACTCATTTCATACCAACCAAATAAGATAATGGAATAATAATTTCATAAGGACATAATGGTAATTTTACTATATTTCACTATTTCGTTAATTCTCTCATTCCATACCAACCAAATAAGAAAATGGAATGGTGATTCCATTAACAATTTCATTCCATTACTTCTCTCATTCTATTATTTCTTTAATTCCATTTCATCTGCATTCCATTCCGTCCAACCAAACGAACCGTAAGAATTGTATATTTTTTTTTATTTTTTGTGTGCTATTTGCTTAGTATGACATGTCAATATAGTATGCCGTGCCATTATTTAAATGCGTATTTCATTAGTTGTGACAAATGGAGCGGTACCCTTAAAAAAAAAAGGGATAATTGCCTTTTATATCCTTATATTTTAACTTAATATCATTTCATCCCTTTAGAGTTTAAAAATTACACCCCAATTCTTTCTACTTTTGAGTAAAGCAAAATTGAGCAACTTAAAGAGTTGTGCCATTTTTTGTTGTCATTTTTTTAATATAGCATACCAATAGTAATATAACACACCAATAGTAGTATGAATATTTCAACAGTTAGTTGTGGTAAATTGGTGTATAATCAATTTTTTAATTTTGTATTAAAATTAAAATTAACCAAATAAAATTAATTTTTTTAATCACATTTTGCCCGTTAAATGGAGGAAAAAACAAATCCTTCTAACCCAACCCAAATAAAATAAGATTAATAAACTAAACTCCACCAACCCTAATTAAACTTAAATAACAAAACCTATTTAAATTCAATTAAATTTAATTAAATCAAAATTAATATAAATCTCAAACGAATTCTACCCAACCCAAATTAAACAAACCCAACATTAACTCAATCATATTTAAACCCAAATCAACTAATTAACCTTAATTAACCCACTCACCCACTAACTCAACATTTTGATTCTTACTCTGCATGTGCTATATTTGATACATGCAAGACATCTGTGACAAAATAACACAAATGATAGAACACACATTGGAGTACGTTTTGACTTTAAAATAGCCAAAAAATGAGATAACACAAGGGATAGCACAATCTCTATTGTCGCCACTACTGCAATTAGCAAACCAATTTACTCGATTTGTCCTTCCATTATGAATCCCTCGTTGTCCTCGAAGATCTTCAACCATCGGATTCAATCAATATCTCACATCGGCACCAACGAGATTAAGATTCTGATTCACTGCTTCGTACGAGTCAGTGACGACACATCTTTAAATAAAAAAAATTGACAGGAGATTGGAGTTACTCGAGTTGATGTTGAACAACAAAAAAAGTGGTTAATTTGGACGAAGCTTAGAATCACCTTTTCCAATAGCCCCCCCCCCCTTTCCCAAAAAGGGCAGTTTGATACTATAAAACTCTAGCTATGCGCGGGGTCCAGGGAAGGATTGAACCACTTAGGTATATTGTATGCAATTTTACCTTAAACTTAAGTGGTCCGACCTTTTCCCGGACCTTGTGCATAACGAGAGTTTTGTAACTCCGGATTGCTTTTTTTTTTTTGGGGGGGGGGGGGAAGAGGTAATTCTAAGCTTCTCCATTCCAATTGGAAGAAAAAAAACAATCCCTACCCCATTCTCACGACCACAAACATTCACATCTATAGATTAGGACCGTTGCAGCAAACAACCAGCCCCGCCTCCACCATTGTCAAAATCAATTGAAATGGTTGTGGGTGTCGTCGACGGTAGCGGACAAAGGAATTGTCTTTGATGATAATTACATTTACACCCTAACATTATAATTTATTGACTCTATGAATATTTAAGGGTATTGTGGTCACATAAAAATTTTGGCTGAAAAAGTTTCATTGGAGGAGGTAGTAAAGTGATGCGAGGAAATCTGCGATTTTAAGAATGCATTAAAAAGCTTCGTGAGCGGCAGGATTCGAACCTGCGCGGGCAGAGCCCACATGATTTCTAGTCATGCCCGATAACCACTCCGGCACGCCCACCTTGTTGCTCAACTGTTTGAAGTTAGGTTTTTATACACACAATTATATATTTATTTCTATTGTACCACCGATGGACTCGATGTGCCCATGCCTGATGCCTGTGCTCACATCCACCTATTTTTTGGGCTTTCTTTCAAGCATGACTAAAGTTTTTTAAACGTAGTATTCTCAAGGGCCCATCTCTTGATTCAGTCCTACCTTGGACCTTCTTCATGTCAATTATTACTAGTCCCAAATCCTCAAATTTCACTATATGTATATATTTTGATTTTACGTATCTCGACTAATCACGATTTTAAAGGCACATTTCCCATATTAACGTGTTGCATTTAATATTTAATTTTTTGAGTACTTTTCAAAACATTTGAATCCTAATTGATAAGAAAATAATACCTTCTCTTATCAATGGGACTTGTTAAATTTGAATATATATAATAATGTTAGTTGTGGATCAAATGGCTGAATTCAAGCAAATGACATCACTAAGCACGTGCATGCGGAATATAAGCAAATCAAGCAAAAAGAATATTTAGACAACTTGGGTCCCCTACGTAGGCATGCAGTACCAGCAACAGCATCTCTGATTTGGATCTCTGTCTCTCCATATGAGTCTATGCATTTGCCTATTTGGTATTCAAAATCACTGCACCATGAATAGTCTAATGATCAAACATGAGTTGGTCCAAACAAAAATAACTTGAGTTCCTTGAGCAACACCTCCAGGAATCAAATTTTGAGAGGTTGTGAATGAAAAGTGTTCTGTTGGGAGAGATGTCCCGCTTCTGGCGCCCGACAGTACCTCGAAGGATTAGTCTTCGCCGACTGTAGTGCGAGGATATCCTGAAAAACCAAAAAAAATGAATACTCTATTGGATTAATCCCAAGTCGGATATAGAAGGCAAGGTTTACAGTGTATGGAAAAACATGAGCTAATTTTTGGAGTTGAGAGAGTTCCAAGACAACCCTACATTGGTATCAGAATCAGGTTATAACAACTCTGGTCTAAAAGTCACAAAGGTAGAGATTGATCGAGAATTAATTGGCCAAAGGCCCTATATGTGTGGAGAGATTGTTGGATTTATCTCACATTGAATGTGAAAGAGTTAGTGGTCAGATTATAAGTGTGAGATGAAGAATCTCACTTCATGAACTTGACTTTGAAAATTGGGAGATGCCCCAAACCTCCATACAACTCTTATGTCACCAATACTGCACGTTCTCTTCATTAATATATTACCACTGCCCATATACAAGACACATGATTCATGCAAGTGTAACCTGCATGTTCTCTCTCTCTCTCTAGATCTCAAAAATAGCCATAGGTTTTGAGGAAGCTGTTAACCAAGCATACATATGAGTCGTATCAGCAGCCGACAGCAGCCTCCAACAAGACAAAGATTGACTTAAAGTTATGGGACATCCAACCTGTACAATCACTTAAATAATTGAGGTGGTTAAAAAGCAAACTATAGACTCTCAAATATTGTATAGTTACCCTTGTCTTCTTCATACCCTTTGTTTGGTAACTAAACAAATTTTAGTTGTTTTTTATAATGCCGGAAATTCGTCAATGCTCCTAGTTTCTAATTTACTAATTAACACCTGAAAATATTAGAAAAAACAATTGAGATATCGGCGTGTTGTCAACCAAATACTCTTTGAAAATAAGTTAATTAGAAAATTGAATTATATCAGAAATCTTGTGTTATGACCTGTAAATTGCCATATTTATAGAGTAAAGTTTATCTGACTCTTCCTTATTCTCGTTAAATCGTAATTGATTCAACGTTGATTACATCTCTCTCTTTAACATTCAACTTAGTTATTTGAATATTTTGGGTATCATTGACCATTTCAGATCTCTCGTAGGTTTCTTCAACACAAGCCCCCCATGCAGCTCTTCTCATAATTGAAATGAGTTTCTTTGTTTAAGCCCACTGTCTCTCATCTGAATTAATAACCAGGGGTCGAGTTCTTTTCGCTTTTAGTATTTTTTAAAAATAAAATTATTGAAATAGCATCGATTTCAACTTATTTACGGAACTAGTGTTACCCGGGGATGTGATCCCCGGGTTCGTGGGGCCGGTTGTATACTCGGGGTTCGAAACCCCCAGTATACCAATTTTTTTTTTTTTTTTTTTTTTCGTTTATGGGCTTATACCCAGGGTTCGGTACCCCGGGTATAACCCCCCTAAAAAAAAAAACAAAAAAAAACCGTTTTGGCCCAATAAATTTTTAAAGTTTTCTATAACTTTGAATTGATTAACAGTGGTCTATCAATATTTTAAATAAATCTAATTTTTTTTTTTTACATAAATTGCGCTCAAAATACTTCATAATACTTTTTACAATACTAAAAACGGACAAGTTGATGAATTTTAAAAAATCGGTAAAATTGACTAGATGAGTTGTTTCGATAACGACAATTTTTTTTCGACAATTTAGAATTAACAAAAGATTGCATGTCCGTAACAGAAATGAATCAAATTTTTTATATATAAATTATGCTCATAACATTATATAATAAAATTTAGGATACTAAAAACGGACTAATGAATAATTTTTAAATAATCATCAAAATTGGCAGGATGAGTTGTTTCGATGACGATGCAGTATTTTTGAAAATTTTGAGTTAACAAAAAATGGTTGTTTATTCGTAACAGAAATAAACCTGATTTTTTTGTATACAAACTATGTTTATAACGCTAAATAATAAAATCGAGAACACAAAAAATGAATAAAAGAATATATGGTGTTGAGAGAAGAGAAAACTTATGTAAAATAATTGAAAAAGTTTAGATGGACATAACTTTGCGCTCGGTGGTTTGTTTGGGGCGATTTTTTTTTTATTTCAGGTATTTTTTCGAAATTTAGGCGTGGCAAACGCCGTAGGACGTTTGGTCGAGTATTTTTTCAAATAAGTCCATTCTCACCTTCAATTTTGGATTTGAAGTGTTGGGTGAATAAATTTGTAATCTTCATCGCGAACATACGTCTTGTCCCATTGGTAAAATTAAAATCTTCAAAAGTCAGAGTGATGACTCAAATCTACCTTTAAAAAAAAAATAAATCGCCCCCAACGAATCACCAAGGGCAAAATTATGTCCATCCAAATATTGATGAGCAATATAGTGTTTTTGAAACGTTGAAGAACAATAAAATGTTATGACAATAATAATTATTTAAAAATTATTCACTAATCCATTTTTGGTATTCTCGATTTTATTATTTAGCGTTATGAACGTAGTTTGTACGTAAAAAAATCAGATTCATTTTTGTTACGGATAGACGACCATTTTTTGTTAACTCAAAATTTTAAAAAAAATTACATCGTTATTGAAACAACTCATCTGACCAACTTTGACGATTTTTTAAAAATTATTCACTAGTCCGTTTTTAGTGTTCTAAGTTTTGTTTTGTAGTGTTATGAGTATAGTTTATATACAAAAAATTTGGTTCATTTCTGTTACGGACATGCAATCTTTTGTTAATTTCAAATTACCGAAAAAATTTCGCCGTTACAGAAACAACTCATCTAGTCAACTTTGACGATTTTTTAAAATTCATTCATTTGTCCGTTTTTAGTGTTGTAAAAAATATTATGGATTGTTTTGAACCTAATTTATGCACAAAAAAATTAGATTTATTTCAAATATCGATAGACCACCGTTAATCAACTCAAAGTTGTCGAAAACTTTAAAAATTTATTGGGCCAAAACGTTTTTTTTTTAGGGGCATTATACCCGGGGTTTAGTACCCCGGGTTCTATGTAGAACCCGAGGTACTGAACCCCGGGTATAAGCCCGTAAACGAAAAAAAAAAAACAATTTTTTTTTTTGGTATACCCAGGGTTCCGATCCCCGGGTATACGACCAGCCCCAGAACCCGGAGATCACATCCCCGGATAACATTAGTTCTGTAAATAAGTTGAAATTGATGCTATTTCAGTAATTTTATTTTTAAAAAATACTAAAAGCGTAAAGAACTCACCAGGGGTCCATCCAGTTCATGTTAATTACTATTCAACCGTCATATTCCCGACTTGAGCTGTGAGAAAGCCACCAACCTCATCGATTCTAAACCACAAGAAACCATTTGATTATATGTGTGTGTGCGCTTAGTTGCATAGTCACATCAAACAGCATCTGCATGTTGTGCTTTGTGGATATAATTGGTCTTAATGTATCACAATTGTCTCTCACAAGACAACGGGATATTTCATGAATTGTGTGTGTGTTTGTCAATTTTCAATGTGAAAAGCATATATCAGTGACTTAGCAACTACCAAGCTCGCCATCTGTAATAACTAGTTATATATTTATAATTTTTTATTAACTCTAAAATTTGAAAAAGACAATGAAGAAGATATCCAAATAGTAGGTCATTGGTCCTTTCAACACAAGGTTAGGTGCGGTTACCTCTTTTCAAAAGACTAATAAGTCACAAAATCCTTATAAAATATGACCTTTATATATAGGGTCATTTAAGCTGTTTGGTCCATAAAAGTTTGGAGAGGTTAACAGATTGACCCTTGAAGTTGCCATTTTCCTAATCAAGTCTCGAGAGTTTCAACATTGTATCCGTTGGAATAGTTGAGAGACGAAATATTGACAGAGAAAAAGAGACAGTAGCCTATAGAATATTAGGATATACAAAGTTGTCTATGCTTAAGCAAGAATTACGGTTTGGAGTACCGAGTTCCAAGTAACCTAACAGGTTAAGATCCATATGTACATATTTTTTAATATCTCCCCTCAAACTCAATGCAGTAAAACCAATGTCAATTTGAGTATGAAAAGTAAAATGTGAAAACGTCCGGGTAGATAGGTCTTGGTGAAGATATCTGCAGTCTGATTGATAGAACTGATTCAGTGAAGATAAACACTATTCTAGAGAATGTGATGACGGATGAAATGATAATCAATCTCGATGTGTTTTGTACGCTTGTGGAAAGCGTCATTGTGAGTGATTTGGATGACACTCTAGTTGTCACAATATATAATGATTGCATAAGAAGAGAGCAGCCATATGTCATTAAGTAACCATCAGAGCCAAAGTAATTCTTGAGTGTCATTAGCAAGAGCATGATACTCTACTTCTGTGATAGATTGAGCGACAACAATTTATTTTTCACTATGCTACAAAATGAGAGAGTCTGCGAAGAAGAAAGAATATTTGGTATTAGAGCGCCGATTTGTAGGATTTTTAGCCCAACCAGCGTCTATATAGGCATTTAAAATTGGAGAGAACTGTGAAGAGAAGTGAACACCATGAAAGAGTGTTTCCTTGATGTATCGCAAAATATGCAGAACTGTTAAATAATGAATAGTCTGTGATGTGAATAAGAACTAGTTGATCTGATGAATTCCATAAACGATGTCTGGGTGCGTCACTGTGAGGTATACTGTAATACCAACCATTGATGGTGTAAAGTAGCATCATGAAAATGAGTCACGTCTAGCGGAATGAGTCACCTCAATAGCAGTACTGACAATTTTGGGAGCAGTGATACCAACTTCTTCAGACAATAAATTAGAGCATGGTTTGCTTGAGAAAGAAAGTAACCATCTATGCCATAAGAGATCTCTAGACCAATAAAATAAGCTAGAGGGTCAAGATATTTCTTATCAAATTGAGTGTTGAGGAGTTTGTTAAGATCTAAGATACCTTGAAGATCAATGTCTGTAATGATCATATCATCAACATAGACTAGTAGGAGAATAATATATTTCTTAGTTTTATGGATAAAGATAATGGAGTCATAGGAGATAGAAGTGAAGCAAAACTGTATCGTGGCACTGAATTTGGCAAACTATGTACGAGGGACTTGCTTGAGCCCATATAATGTGCGATGAATTACACAAACTTTAATCGGTGGATGAATTAGTCCAAGGAAGGTTTCACATATACATCATAGAGAAGACTACTAATGAGAAAGACAGTTTTGACATCCATCTGAAAGACATTCCACTTGCGAATGACATCAACAACAAGTAGAGTGCAGAAAAAGGTAAGTCTAATAACTAGGACAAGAGTCTCCTCATAATCAATATAGTACTATTGAGTGAATCCTAGGGCAACCAAGCACGCCTTGCAGTGCTCAATTGTTCAATCCGAGTGAGTTTTCATTTTGTATGTCCACTTGCATCCCGTCGCATGCTTTCCTGAAGTTCCACTAAATCCTATGTATGTCGTTTTCAGAGCCTGTTGATAGGTGTGAAAAACCTATCTATTTCCAATTCGAATTTGTTAGTTTTCGAATATGTTTATAGTTATTTTTATTATGTTTTAATTAGTTTTTATCTTTTCGTATAAATCAGGTGTATGGGGCAAAAAGATAGGAAACTGGAGCTAAAACGATGAGATCGAACCAAAGCGGTTCGAAGTTACGGTGGGTGAACAAGCTCGGAGGCTAAAAGATGAAACAGGCCCACCGCTTAGGCGTCCAGACCACCGCTTAAGCGGTGAAAATGCTGAGAAGAGCAAAATATTATTGACGGATGACCACCTAGGTGAAGATTCTATCGCCTAGGCAGAAATCCAGCAGAAGACGAAGAAGGGCTACTGACAGCCGCTCGCCTAGGCGAAATTTTCGTCGCCTAAGCAGAATTTCAACAGAATGTTCTCCCAGTCCACCGCCTACTTCACCGCTTAGGCGATCAGACCGAACCGACCTAACTCCGCCTAGGCGGATTTTCCCTGCACAGTCTTGAGATATTTTTAGATATTTTTGAGACATTTTGGCTATAAATACTCCCTCTCTTCTCCCTTGGCCAGTATCTCTCTGGGCCCCCTTGGCTTTTTGAGCCTTTTAGGCTATATCTAAGGGTATAGTTAGGGATTTTAGAGGTGGAGCTCACATCTCGAAGTGGAGAAGACGATGAATCAATCGTAAGGCGTTCTTAGCGGTTTATCTTTGGACGAGACTAAGTTCTTCGATTGTTTTTCCTTATTTCTTTATCTTAGGATCATGTGAGCATGTTTAGCTCGTTATTTTATTGTATATGCGGCTATGGCCTCGAGTTAAATATGAATTGTAATAGGGATTAACATTATATTACGTTGTTTGGATGATTTCGGTGTTGCGTTTATGTTTGTTCTTCGTAGTTTAATTGTATTTATCGTATTGTTTGTTTATTATGCTTGGATTGATAAATGGAGAATATGGGATTTTAACAAACCCCGAATTCGGATTAAGGTAAACAAATGCCACGATTCTATAACCTGGTCGGGGTTTGAATCGTGGATAATCGATGACGTGGGTTAAGACACACGCTACCTAGGGTCGTTAAGACGTTGAGGGGGACTTCTTCGTTGACTTGAAATTGCGTTATATCCCTCGTCTTACACTCGGAAGAGGTGGCGATGGAGTTTTAGAACGAAGATTGTCGATAGGGTAAATACAATGCGACGATGCAATAACCCGAGAGGGAGTTGGATTATGTGCAATCAATGACGTTGGGCAAGACTCACGTAACCTAGGGTCGTTAAGACGTTGAGGGGGACTTTTACGTTGACTCGAAGTCATGTATTCCCCCGTCTTACACTCGGAAGAGGTGACGGTGGAGTTTATGTACCAAGGTTGTCAAATAGGACGAACAACGTAAACGTAAGTAAATTAGAATCGAACGCGTATTTGTAAACACGTTAATCCCTAGACAATTCTTCACCCTAAAACATATTAACATAATAGTGTAGTTAATTTAGGTTATATTAGTATTAGTTTAATTAATTAATTACATTTGTTTTTCGCCTAGATAAACTTAGGTCACGACAAACGCGGTATTCGATAGTAACGACAACAATCCCTATGGATACGATAACCCAATCTTAGCGATCACCCTATACTAAAATTTAGATCTCGTATACTTGCGAGAGTAAGTAGCGGTGTGTTTTTCCCACCCTACCACCTGCAATCCATCTGTCTCTACTTACTTCCAAAGAGGGTTAGAACCATCTTCATGATAAGATTGAGACTTATGTTGGGAGAGAATGAGCGAAAAGTAATGAGACTCACGAAAATATGAGGGATGCTGTGTTACTCTACTAGATCAACGTGAATTCTCTTACTCAATACGATGGTGACTGAGCTCGATTGGTGCAACTGTTGGGGATAAACCACATAGACAATCCTAGACGTGCATGTTTGTTTCTAGTGATAATCTCAAGTGAATAATAAAAGATATTTTGATATTATTATTTAATTGTATTAATGTTGTTGTAAACCTTGAATATTAAGTTGAAGTGTCCTAACTCTTTAATATGATTAAAAGGCAAAGAACAAAAATGTTTGGTAACTTGATATCTTAAATTGTTTCAAGTCAGTATTGGATTGTTGAAAATCGATCTTCAACAATCGAAACTAACTTGTTATATTGTTTTCTCTTTGAGAATAGTAAGTCTCAAGCCATTAGTATGAGATACTAGAACAACCACAAAGTGACTTACTACTGTTGTAAGAGATCGAACGTGATCATCATTGATGTCCTGCATGTTAGCTTTGCTCAATGTCAAAATAAGATATTTGAGATATGATTGTATTTGTGATATTTTGAATTGAGGTGTTGTATGTTACGTGCATGACTTGCTATGCTTTTATATTACTAAGTGTAGTTATCTAATCACAACACTTCAAAGGTATTCATTAGGTATAGTAGGACATACATGTGAATATACAAGTATGCAAAAAAAAGATCTATCACTCTCAGTAAAGAAAGATGTTGTCACGACCCGTTCCGGACACCCGTCATCCCAGGACCGGCGTGACGACAATATGATAACACCTATTACATCTAAAACTTCTTATATATTACAAATTAAAATAATTCACTATACATTTCATTACACAACATATACATAATCTTTCACTATCTTATTATTCCTCTCTGTCAGCTCCACTCAAACATATTCCCAGATGACTCCACCTAATGTCAGTAGGGGACCGTCTCCTAAAAAAATCACATGCGAGTGTACTGTCTTCTTAGTAAAAATCATTTATTTAACATAGAAACAATACATTTTGAAAAAATCTAACATTTAAATGGATCAAGCGTAAATAAATATAAACGCCACACAAAGTTGGTAAAATTTCTAGTATCAAATAAGCAATGAAAGTAAAGCAGTATAATTCAGTTTCCAAATACCAAATCAATAATAAGTCGCCCAATATATATACAAAACACCCCAACTCAGATACACATTTCAATCCCACACCCACCGGCTAAGCCATAAAGATCGTTTTAACCTCATGATCGGGAGTTGCAACGGTACCGTAACCATCCGTAAGATATGTCTTTCTAGCGGACCTAACTGCGCAGATCACCGCCAACCGGACGTCTCCGGAGGCCAATAATATAAATCACCACATAACGTCAATCACCATATAGTAACTATCCATTTGCCGGACCACCCTCCGGACATATCATAATATAAACTATGGCATAGTCAATTCAATAATATTATCACCAAATTATAAATAATTATCCCTCTGCCGGACCACCCTCCGGACAGACCATAATAATAATCACCACTTCAATAATATCGACAAAACCACCATTTTATCAATACCGTCAAAATCACCCTTGTCCACCTCTTTTTAACAAAACCCACTTTTTAAATTTAAAAAATCATGTTTTTCCCACCCTTTTATTAAAACCACCAAATCCCACAGATTATTTATAAAGTCTTTCTTTTTAAACCCAAACATTTCAATGGAAAACTATTTTACCAACTCACCCACAACTGGCTTGATCCATATCATTTATGAAAGCAAACACAGATTTCATCATATGTGTATTTAAAAACAGTTTGGCAAGAAGGGCAGTACACTCACTTGATATCCGCTTTTGTAAACTTTAACCGACTATCCCGTATCCGAACTCCGGTGCTTGCGAACCTAATGGTGACAGGGCCTAAATTAATATTTTTGTATAAAAACAAACTAATCACGCCATGAAATCCTATTTTTCCTTAATTTCCTATTTCCCATATTTTATTACGAAATATGACTATTCAACTAGTATCGCTTCGTTACGGTTTACTATTAATAAACTTTGTTCTTATAAACAATCTCAGGATTTATTATTTTCATTTAATTACTCTAAGGTTAGAAACTAAATTTAGAATTCACAACATAGATTAGAAAGGTTACCCGTTCCGAACCGATCGTGGATTTTCCTAAAATTCCATGTATTTCTGATTCTACTCTCCACCGCCTAAGCGACGCCCCACCGCCTAAGCGACGTCACACCGCCTAAGCGACGTCCCACCACCTAGGCGATCGAGTGGCTGCTTCTCCCTTTCTCACAATTGCACTCTGCATTTTCACTGCTTGGGCGAAAATCCACCGCTTAGGCGGTAAATCGTTTTCCTCCTCCTGCTTTGTTTTGATATCTTAGCCAACTCTCTCCCTCTCTTCTCACCATAGGCTCACACCCACACAATACAATATACCCAAACCTCACAACCACACTTCCACAACATATAAAACACACACAAACCCAGACAGTCGTCGACCACCGGACACTCACCAACAAACCCACCTTCACCACTCTCTCTTCTCTGTTTTCCAACGGTACACACACATACACCTGCTCCCCCACATACATACACAACAATACACACACAACACACTCGACGATGGACGAGAGTACAACATATAAAACACACACAAACCCAGACAGTCGTCGACCACCGGACACTCACCAACAAACCCACCTTCACCACTCTCTCTTCTCTGTTTTCCAACGGCACACACACATACACTTGCTCCCCCACATACATACACAACAATACACACACAACACACTCGACGATGGACGAGAGTAGAACACGTACATACTACACACGGTCGAAAAATGAAACAGCACGTACACATACATTGCCGCACCACCGACGAACCAGACCAACACCAAATCCTTTTCTCTCTCTCTCTTTGTTTTCTGCTTTGGTTTTCTGTTAGTCAACCCATGATGACTCATAAACCACCACCGATGAACCCCACACGATCGGCGATAAAAATCCCTCCGGCGGTCCTCCCTTTCTCTCTCTTCTTCCACTTCCTCTCTCTTTCCCAATTTTTCTCACAGTTTCTCGATATTTCTCTTTTTTTCTTTGCGTGTGTAGGAGTCTACATATATATATATATATATATATATATATATATATATATATATATCAAAAGATCAAGAAAAAGAGAAAGGTAAGGCAGTATGGGAGGGGGCGTGGCCTCTTATCCTCATATATATATATATATATATATAGTTATAATTACATAATTCTCCCCTTTTTATTTTCTTAAAATAATAATTAGACCCAATTCAAATTTTGAGATTTTTTAACAATTACGAATTAACCCCTAAAATTTTAATTCACATAATCAATATCGTAATCCCCCCCCCCCACCCCCGATATTCTCAAAATATTTTAAAAAAACACGACTTGAATTATTCGTATATGAAAGGTCGGGGTCTTACAACTCTCCCCTCCTTAAAGAAATTTCGTCTCGAAATTTTCATCAATATACTAGTATGATAAAATCGTATCACTTGATTATATTCGCCTCACATGATTTTAGAACAACTGCTTCCTATTTAGGGTCTCATAATTTCAATTCGCCCAAAATTTATAATAAATTTTTATTTCATCAAAATATACTCATCTATTGCAAAACCTCCGTTTGCAGTGATCGATATTTTATCCACTACCCAACGAATAGGATGCACTCGGTCGATCATGCTAAATACGAACTACCAATGGTCAGAGAATCTCAATTGATTGAGCCTAATCATTCTGGCTAAAAATTTTCCGTAACCAACACTGATTTATTTCATTCTACATTTTCCAGTCGACCAGTTTGCTATGATAACACCGTTAACCATTTAAACTAACAACACTCACAATCAAGTGCATAAGTAGTCTAATAAGCACAATTAGCTCAAAATTATCAATCTTGATATCTACCTTGGAATTTTCAATTCTCTTATAAACGTTCCTAATATTACCGATAAATCTTTTGTCTCACGTCAATATCACATAAGTATGTTTTAAATCAATTCCAAAACATCACAATGTCCTTCAACACACAAATATCACCAACCCCCTCACTACATATCCAAATACATCCAACGAGTCATCTATAAGAATTCTCTTCACGCCTCCATATTTAAACGAGTCCCTGATAAGGTCACATGGTTTTAAATTTTCTTTCCATCTACCCAACATGCTTCAAACTTATATTCGTGTGTAAATATGAATCGAAGGACAATAGATATGTCCCATTTACAAAAATTTGATACATCTCAAAAAGTATTAGTTACTGACTGTAACATATTATATCATGAGTACATATCAACTTATAAACATTTCGAGTTATTATTTTCCCATGAAATCTTAATGACCTCCACATGCCGTTTCCGCTTATTGTTACCAGTGATCTAATACATCTAGTTATGTTCTCCTATCTCAGTTCGTTCGATTTGATTTAACATCCTGCATCATTTTCAAATAGCGCCTTATACGATGCCACCCTTGATCATAACAAGGTATTTATTATTTTAAACAAATTCCATCAGTGTCACAAAATTAGCCTTACTATTAGAAAATTCCGTAACGCGACTCCTCAACATAGCTTCCACTATGTGATTCGCACTTCTTGATAGACCATTAATTCACAATGAAATGAGGTATGAATTTCCAATTAAGCACCTTAAGGAGTACAAAAATTTGATCCGAACGATAAAATAACTATCAGTTTTTGATACTACAGTTTCCCCATTGCAGCTTTTTCAATAGAGAGTTTATTATCTGAAAACAACTATCCACCTTTCCATATTTACAACAAGTCGGCTTTTTCGACGATAATTATTACATATAAAATTTCACCATTTAAGATACCAATATCTAATACTGCATTTCAAACTCCTCTACGAATTATGTCAGACCATGGCGACTTACTTTGATGTGATAAAGAAAAATTATTTTCCAAATCACACTACAACGACAACACTTAAACTTTCAAAATTCTATTTCCGAAATTTCGAATAACCGATTAATAAAATTTCAAGTCACTAATCCTTATCATTTTCTTTTTTGGTTTAAAGGAATATCTTATCCCTTCTTAATTTAATATTTTCATTGAATTAGTGCATCATGCAATCGAACAATCCCATCAACACATATATATATACTGGGCATACGCATCAGGAAAACATTCCTCGAACTACTTTCCCCTTTCCCTTCTGGCATAGGTCAAGGCTACATTAACCCACCTAAAAGTTTCGTTACTTCTCAATCTTAACTTTACTAACAATTCACCGAACAAGAATGTTATGATTTTCCATTTCCAAACTACTAATCATACTCACAAAATCATCATATAGTTAATATTACTGGGGTATTGCATAACTTGTTCTCGGCACCTCTTTTAGGATTTCTTCCGTCAATTGGCATTATTGAACCTACGCACTTTATTTCAAATCCTCAACACTTTATCATTCTTTTGGACATACCAATCAGTTCTACTGTCAATTCCCACTGCATCGCTAAATCTTCTTAGCTGGACATCCAATTTTTACATTTCTATAATACAGTCAATCAATGCCATAACAAAATTTCAAACAACGCTACCTTCCAACCAACCACCCACTAGACCTTCAAGGGTCTTAACTCAACTCATAAATTAATATGAACTATCAACTCACCGATTTCCATCCCGAAATATTTACTATAGTCAACCATATGTCTATCTTTCATTCCCTTCACCTCTAATATTTCCCAACTGAACATCTTACTTCTGTGTTTCTACTCTACCATTTCTATATATCAATTCCACATTTAAAAGCTTAGTTAAAGTGGTCATCTGACCAACTGCCCAATAAACTCACTAAGATCCCAACTTGACACGTACATTGGTATGAGTAACCCAATACGTCCGACTTAAAACACAAATTCCCCCATACAGGAAATGTTACCAAATGTCAAAACAAATACAATCATTACTAGCTCCAAAAGATTTCAAATTCCAGTCGTCGGTTCTTGGCCTTTTCCATATTCCGTCAATCCACTACTTTGACTCCCTTTGGATTCTCTTAAATACTATGCCTCTAGAGCACTAGTCCCAAAATTTACCACCGATTCAACCAATACTCATATTTATTGCATTTAGCATACCATTTGCTTTTCTCTTAGCGTTTGTAACATATTCTAGAAATGTTCTACATGATCTTTTCTGCTCTCGACTGGATTACCATTTTCACCATGCCACCACCTTTAATCCTCACTTATAAATACCTCACTAAAAAATCTAACACTATACTTTGTTGCAATTGATTTTTTTTTTTTAATAACCCATCCATTCTAACCGATGAGTTACCAACTTAATAAGCCGAAAGTTCACCTCCTCAAAATTATGGAACTTATTTAACAGCAACTGCAATCACTAATCATGCCTACTAGCATCCTGTCAATTTCTCGGACCTACATAGGGAGAATCCCTATCTGCTACAGTATTTACTGCCAAAACATTGTTTGAACTGATGCCTAGCACCTGCATACTAAATTGTGATATCTTTTTCTTTAACGCTTTTCTAACCTCCTAGACCCACTACCGGACTAGCGGAGGAAATAGATACGCCTTCCCCCACGATACGTGCTTTTATTCATCCCAAATTTGACTTCACCCGCAACTTTATATTACTCACTTAAATATATTATATTTACACGTACCCACTAACCTTCCAGACCCACAACTCTCAGTTATTTTCAACATATTATCTTTTATTTTATTTGTTATATTTCCTCATTCCCCCCACTTTTTACTCTACCTTTTTGTCAATCCAAAACATTTTTTTCGCCACAGTTTTCTCACATTCTTAGTTCCAACTATTCGACTTCCCTTCTTAATATTATTATAAGATTCTTTCCAACTTCAGTGCTCTACTTTACTATCTAGTAATTAAGAACAACTTACTAATTACTACCGATCATTATCTCATTCTTACGCCATTTGCATATAATTGTTTCTCAATTTACAGCTTACATTTTCCAATAATGTATTCTTTCACCATCACGATGCACCCATTACCCTCACTTTAACATTTATAACACTACTCAAATTCGCTACTAACAATATCACCACAAGTCGTATCACTATTTACCAACAAGACAACCCTCCAAGCACAGGGCCAATGTCCTAACTAAGGTAATGAAAGAACTAATACTCACGTATCTAATTCACCTATTGACACCCTATCTTATGTCCCCTACTGACTAGACGACTGGCACGTCCCCTTATCTCAGGGTCCTCTACTGACCCAACCACTGGCAAGTCTACAGAACCTATAACCTAGGCTCTGATACCAAAATTGTCACGACCCATCTCGGACACCCGTCATCCCAGGACCGGCGTGACGACAATATGATAACACCTATTATATCTAAAACTTCTTATACATTACAAATTAAAATAATTCACTATACATTTCATTACACAACATATACATAATCTTTCACTATCTTATTATTCCTCTCTGTCAGCTCCACTCAAACATATTCTCAGATGACTCCACCTAATGCCAGTAGGGGACCGTCTCCTAAAGAAATCACCTGCGAGTGTACTGTCTTCTTAGTAAAAACTATTTATTTAACATAGCAACAATACATTTCGAAAAAATCCAACATTTAAATGGATCAAGCGTAAATAAATATAAACGCCACACAGAGCTGGTAAAATTTTTAGCATCAAATAAACAATGAAAGTAAAGCAGTATAATTCAGTTTCCAAACACCAAATCAATAATAAGTTGCCCAATATATGTACAAAACACCCCAACTCAAACACACATTTCAATCCCATACCCACCGGCTAAGCCATAGTGATCGTTTTAACCTCACGATCGGGAGTTGCAACGGTACCGTAATCATCGGTAGGATATGCCTTCCTAGCGGACCTAACTGCGCAGATCACCGCCAACCGGACGTCTCCGGAGGCCAATAATATAAATCACCACATAATGTCAATCACCATATAGTAACTATCCATCTGTCGGACCACCCTCCAGACAGATCATAATATAAATTATGGCATAGTCAATTCAATAATATTATCACCAAATCATAAATAATTATCCCTCTACCGGACCATCCTCCGGACAGACCATAATAATAATCACCACTTCAATAATATCGACAAAATCACCATTTCATCAATACCGTCAAAATCACCATTGTTCACATCTTTTTAACAAAACACACTTTTTAAATTTAAAAAATCATGTTTTTCCCACCTTTTTATTAAAATCATCAAATCCCACAGATTATTTATAAAGTCTTTCCTTTTAAACCCAAACATTTCAATGGAAAATCATTTTACCAACTCACCCGCAACTGGCTTGATCTATATCATTTATGAAAGCAAACACAGATTTCATCATATGTGTATTTAAAAACAGTTTGGCAAGAAGGGCAGTACACTCACCTGATATTTGCTTTCGTAAACTTTAACCGACTATCCCGTATCCGACCTCCGGTGCCTGCGAACTTAACGGTGACAGGGCCTAAATTAATATTTTTGTATAAAAACAAACTAATCACGCCATGAAATCCTATTTTTCCTTAATTTCCTATTTCCCATATTTTATTACGAAATATGACTATTCAACTAGTATCGCTTCGTTACGGTTTACTATTTATAAACTATGTTCTTATAAACAATCTCAGGGTTTATTATTTTTATTTAATTACTCTAAACTTAGAAACTAAATTTAGAATTCACAACATAGATTAGAAAGGTTACCCGTTCCGAACCGATCATGGATTTCCCTAAAATTCCATGTATTTCTGATTCTGCTCCCCACCGCCTAAGCGACGCCCCACCGCCTAAGCGACGTCCCACCGCCTAGGCGATCGAGTGGCTGCTTCTCCCTTTCTCACAACTGCACTCTGCATTTTCACCGCCTGGGCGAAAATCCACCGCTTAGGCGGTAAATCGTCTTCCTCCTCCTGCTCTGTTTTAAGATCTTAGCCAACTCTCTCCCTTTCTTCTCACCATAGGCTCACACCCACACAATACAACACACCCAAACCTCACAACCACACTTCCACAACATATAAAACACACACAAACCCAAACAATCGCCGACCACCGGACACTCACAAACGAACCCACCTTCACCTCTCTCTCTTCTTTGTTTTCCGACGGCACACACACACACATCTGCTCCCCCACATACATACACAACAATACACACACAACACACTCGACGATGGACGAGAGTAGAACACGTACATACCACACACGGTCGAAAAATGAAACAACACGCACACATACATTGCCGCACCACCGACGAACCAGACCAGCACCAAATCTTTCTGTCTCTCTCTTTGTTTTCTGCTTTGGTTTCCTATTAGTCAACCCATGACAACTCATAAACCACCATCGACGAACCCCACACGATCGGCGATAAAAATCCCTCCGGCGGTCCTCCCTTTCTCTCTTTCCTGATTTTTCTCACAGTTTCTCGATCTTTCTCTCTCTTTCTTTGCGTGTGTAGGAGTCTACACACACACACACACACACACACACACATATGCGAGGATAAGAGGCCACGCCCCCCATACCGCCTTACCTCTCTTTCTTTCTTGATCTTTTGATATATATATATATATATATATATATATATATATATATATATATATATAGTTATAATTACATAATTCTCCCCTTTTTATTTTCTCAAAATAATAATTAGACCCAATTCAAATTTTGAGATTTTTTAACAATTACGAATTAACCCCTAAAATTTTAATTCACATAATCAATATCGTAATCCCCCCCTCCCCGATATTCTCAAAATATTTTAAAAAAATGCGACTTGAATTATTCGTATATGAAAAGTCGGGGTCTTACAGATGTGTTTTACGTGATTCGATTTAATACAATTCACCCAAACCTCTAACCAGATCAATGTGATAATTGAAATGAGATTCTAATTGGTGTTACAAGGAATTATATTATCAATATTTGAGGAGGTTTTCTTGGTTAAATTCCTGCCAATTGGACATGATTGTGATATGTGGATAGACATGACTTATAATAAGAGGAAATGCCTTTGAGAAAAAAATGTTTTATTCTTGAAAAGACAAAATTGAATTTGTTCAAATTTTTATTAATTAATTGATTAGTAAATTAATTAATTTCACCATTCACCTTTTAGTATGAACCTAATGGGTCACATAAAATGAAAAATTAAAGTTAGAGAAGTCTTTGAAAAAAGAACGGGTAGTAATATTGAACTTTAGAAATTCGAGGGCAAAAGTAAAAATACAAAAAATAAGGAGTCAGGGCTTTGAACCTTAGACAGATTTTATAAGGTGGGAAGACCTTATGACTGCCCACCCTAAGGAAAATTCGTCCTGCCTCATATTTTTAGCAAAACTTGGTATGCATATGAAATTCTGTTTTTTGTGTTTTCATTTACTGATTTGAATCTTACTACAATCTAAATTCAAATCAAAGCTATTCTAGATTCTTGGGATTACATTTATTCTTATAAATTCCAAAGAACACTTTTCTTCCTAAAGTTTTTGGTGTGGATATTATTAGAGGTAATACAGTTTTGTTACTTCTAAGAGTCACATTATCCGCTACTTGTTCCTGATTGTGTCCACTTGCTCTCGGAAGAGCCTATTCAAATCACTCCTCAGGAACTACTAGTTTTGAGGTTGAAACGCCAAAAGAGGTAATGATTAATTAAATGCAATTTGATTATATATGTTTTTATTGTTTTAGTGTTAATACGGAATAATTCCGTTTTGGAGGAATATGATATTAAATGTGATTTAGTTTTTTTTTTTGCGTAATTCTAATCTTTTTAATATCAGCGGGTTCCTTCAAGTGGTATTATAATCTCGTCCACAATTAACTTAAAATAATTTTGGTTATATTTTATGAATTATTGGATTGTTGTCATATTGAAAGAGTTTTAAAACTACGTGAAAAAAATTCGTGGAACAATCAACGAACGAGTTTTCCATTAGCATAAAGGAACGTTTCGCGCTTGTCTTAGTTATGCCATATACTCTTAAGCGCATAACCAATTTTATGTAGATTTAAAAGAGTTTTTAAAACTATTTAATAAAAAAATCAAGAGAACGGCATCGTGGTAGAAACCACGTCATCGGTGGGAGTAAAAATGGTCCGATAACAGTGACAGTGGCACCAATAAATATTTTTAAAATTAAGAGATTATTTACAAAGAGAATACAAAGATATTATCTAGATCTATTTGTGAACGTACTTTTTTTGTCAAAATATATTTTCTTTAATATTTTGAAAAACCTTTACCATATAGTTGTCTTAACATATATACTATTGAAGTGAATGACTTATTTGATACACTTGTAAATTTTAGAGACTTAATTAAGAAAAGTAAAGCTTTAGTTTCATACTATTCTTAAATTTGAAGGACCTAAGTATAGATGTACACCAATGGAAGGGCCACCTAATTTGGAGATAAATGTTTGCCATTTGTAATGACATTGTCAACAATAAATATAATAATAATATAAACAATTTAATTTGTATAATTAATTCCAAATCATGGTTTGGCATTTGTATGTCAAAAATCATCCATAATCTTGGTGGGTCCCATTATTGGTTCCCTAATCTGTCACACGTGCAAGGACCATATTCATAATTATCCAAATAATTACTTACAATTAATTTAGACAAATTATGGCTAGGAGACCTACCCCCCACCCCAGCCAATTCTCTTTACAAAGGGGACCCAAATTATTCCTCCATTCCATTGGCTACTATAGGTGTTTAAAAAACTTTTGATGAGCCTAAGGAGTGATTTTGACCAATTTATAACTTTTGATTTGGAGTGTAATGTGTTTAAATAAAGTGTTTTTATTGTTTAGTTCTAGATTATAAGATATATTAATAATATCCAAGCTTTGTGGTGGTTGTGGTGCTGGATGTAGAGAGGGAAATCAAAGAGGGACAGTGCCGATATTGGAAAAGAAAATTTGACGGAGAGGGATGGCACCAATGTCAATGGCGATGGAGATTGTGTTGGTTTGGCTAGGGGGGATTGGTAGGGAAAGAGAAGAAGAGAGAAGCACTCAAAGTTGAAGAATGAGTGAGAGAAAGAAAGTCGGTGACCAGAACAGAAATTAATCTACCAATTTTAACCCTAATTCAATACATCATTAGGACCCTTTTTTATTTGTTAAAACATCAGACGAACGACTGAGAAATGTTTAACCTTTTTATTTTTATCTTGTTTTATATAATAAATTTATATGTCTAATTTATTTTTTTAGGGTATGTTTGGTTAGAAGGAGGAGAAATGAAAAAGAAAAAGCAAAAAAGAAAAAAAAATATTTGTATCCATTGTGAAAGAAAAATTATTTTTTCTAATATTATTTGGTTGGAAAGGAAAATGAAATGATAGAAAATAATTTAGTTTAATATAATTTACTATTTTGTCCTTATATATTTTAAAAATAAATTATTAAGGGTATAATTGTAATTTTGATATCCAAAACCATTTTCTTCTCTTTTTCCTCCCAATTTTTTTTTTTTGGGGGGGTATATGTCTTGAAATTTGTAGTTTATCCTTCCCATTTTCCTTCTATACCAAACACAATTTTTTTTTCATTTCTTCTTCTATTTTTCATTTCTCTTCTATTTTCCATCCATACCAAACACACCCTTAAAGTGAGTTAAAATACTTTTACTTGATGTTTAATTGAGAAAATTTTGAAAAAATTTGGATTAGAGAGAGTACAATTGTACAAATAACAAAAATTATGTTAATACGAATAGATTTTTAGTTTTTGTATAATAAGATTAAATATAACATAAATTATGTTAATACGAATAGATTTTTAGTTTTTGTATCAATTAAACAATAAATTTATATCTTAATCAAAATATTAATAAAATTAAACAATTATTTTTTTTTTACAAAAAATAAAAATTTATACAATAAAATGCTTATTTTGTTTCAACCGTGCTGCAAGCACAATCTGGGTAAACGTTAAGTGCGCGGTGAGGCCTCAAAATAAAGCATTAGATTCCGTCTGCATTAAAGGCACAGAACATAATAATCAAACATTCTGGTAGTTTATGTCTATCTTCATAATCCAAATTCAACAAAAAGGGTTTTTGAGTTAGAGAGAGAAAGGAGAGAGAGGGAAAGAAGGCCACCTAAGCTTTCAATGGCGGTGGTTGGGGATTTGGGACGGTGGTGGTCGATTTGTATGGCCACCGAACCACCACCCTTTAATTTCCCCTGTTTTTTGTCATTAATTAATTGATAGCCTCAATTCTTTTATTTTATTTTTAATTTTAAAAGAATCCCATATACAACTACAATCGAATCCTGCACATTAAAAAAAATAAAAAATCTAACACACGCATTACGTTCTCATAATTACATAATTACATGTATCTAATTTATGTGTAACATATTTATTTAATATAACAAATATTACACAACTATATATAATATAGAGAAAAGTACGATTTAGACCCTCTAACTATTGACACATTTTTAAGTGGTTTCTCTAAGTTTAAACGTTTCATTTTAAACCCTCTACGTATCTAACGTTTCAAATTCGTCCCTCCGTCAGAGATTCCGTTAAAACTAACAGAATCTCAAGGACAAAATGGTCATTTCACGTTTTTTAATTTTTTAATCATTTTTAATTATTTTTTTTTTTTAATTTTTAATTTTTTTTTCCTCTCTCTTCCTCCCCTTCCTCTCTCTCTCCCGCCACCTCCCTCTCCCCGCCACCTCCCTCTCCCTCTCCCTCTCCCTCTTCCTCCCCTTCCCCTCTCTCCCTCCCACCCCACCCCCTGCAACAGGGGGTGATTTTTCACCCCCTGTTGCAGGGGGTGGGGTGGGAGAGGGAGAGGGAGAGGGAGGTGGCGGGGAGAGGGAAGGAGGGAGAGGGAGGTGGCGGGAGAGAGAGAGGAAGGGGAGGAAGAGAGAGAGGAACAAAAAAAAAACTAAAAAAAAATTAAATTTTTTTTTAATTAAAAATGATTAAAAAATTTTTAAAAACGTGAAATGACCATTTTGCCCCTGAGATTCTGTTAGTTTTAATGGAATCTCTGACGGAGGGACGAATTTGAAACGTTAGATACGTAGAGGGTTTAAAATGAAATGTTTAAACTTAGAGGAATCACTTAGAAATGTGTCAATAGTTAGAAGATCTAAATCATACTTTTCCATATAATATAATTACATGTAATTTGTAAGTTGTAATTAATATTTCGTAAATACATGTAACTAATATTATATATGCGTGAGAACATGCGTAAAGAAAAAATAATTTAAGTGATTAAATTAAAATTTATATTTTAAATAATACTAATAACATCTACTAATAATCGATTATCCATTAAATTATTTCTAAACAACACCATTAATCCCCATTTCCCCATCAGCACCTTGTCCCCACCCTCTCTCTGTTTCTCTGTCATATTCATGTGGGTAATAATAATAATAATTAATTGTTGGGAATCCATTATTCAAGCACAGAACTTCTTTCTTGCTCAACCCAACGAATCATACAACACAAGCTTCCGCTGCTTCTCCTTCAATTTCTCCAACTAACTCAATGCCTTTCTCTCTCTGCAATTTCTTTAATTAACAGGAGACGTGCCCCTCTGGGTTCTGCTTGTCTACTTAACCATCATCACCAAGAATCTCTCTCTTGAATTCACACTTTTCTTCTTCTGCTTACGATAATGGCGTCGATTATCAACGGGGTTCTTCTTTAATTTAGCTTTTCCTGGGACCAATTTTCTCTCATTCTCACCTTCTCCCACCATTACTATATTCTCTCCCTATATTCAAGCAAAGCAGCTCCATCCCTTTCTCTCTACTTTTATTTATTCCTTTCTCTCTCCACCTTTCTTTTCGGTTTCTAGGTTTCTGTGTCTTCTCTCTTTTGGAGATCCGTCTCAAACTGGGGGTTTCCCAACGCAGTGAAGCTAACGCTACCCCAATTTCTAAAAGCGCTTCTTCTCTCTCCACTGATCAGTATTGCGTCTACAATGAGCTGAAAATCAAGCCTTTGCTCCACAAAATGGTCTGGGAATTTGGGTTGGCTTGCGTTCTGCCGCCTCGCCTGCGCCGAAAAGATGCGGAGAAGCGGAGGGATAGAGACAAGGCTGGCGTCAGTTCGGAGCATAACAAGGCATGGTTGCTCGCCGAGTCCGGCGGGTGCGGTGCTGAGTTGACTAGCGCCGAACCGCAATCGGTTCACTCGTCGTTCAGATTCAGTTTCTGCTCCCAAGTCGAGCTCGAATCGATGAATGCGGGTAATTGTTCTTCCGCCACTGTTTTAATGGTGAACCTGGACAACGGCCTGACGGAATCACTCTCCAAAGAACTCAAATGGAGAAGGATCGAGTCGCTGGAGAGAAGCATCTCGCCGGTGGCGCACACCCTGATTAGGTTTCACTACGCCGAAATCGCTTCCGCCACTCGCAATTTCTCCAAAGGTACTTCAAAAATAAAATCTGGGTCTGTTTTGATTTAACGATAAAATTTAATTTTTATATGATCTAAAACACCATCAATTTGAAATGGGTAGGTAGAGTTTTGGGCAGAGGTGCGTTGAGCTGTGTGTTTAGAGGAAGAGTTGGATTTCTGAAAACCTCAGTGGCGATCAAGCGTTTGGACAAGGAAGACAAGGAGTGTTCGAAAGCTTTCTGTAGGGAATTGATGATTGCCAGCTCTCTCCACAACCCATTTATCGTTCCTCTTCTGGGTTTCTGTATTGATCCAGAGGAAGGCCTCTTTCTGGTCTACAAATATGTTTCCGGCGGAAGCTTAGAGCGGTATTTACACGGTATGATGAGTTCTTACAAAGATTCTATAATTTTCTATTGTCTTTTTTTTTTCGATTTTGTTTTATTTTAAAAGTACCCATTTGCAGAGAAGAAGAAGGGAGTGAAGGGTTGTTCTTCGCTTCCATGGTCGGTTAGGTATAAGGTTGCGGTGGGGATTGGGGAGGCGATTGGGTATTTACACAGTGGAACTGAAAGATGTGTTGTTCATAGAGACATTAAGCCCTCAAACATCCTTCTCTCTTCCAAGAAAACGCCCAAAGTAAGTGCGATTTTTGTTTGAAGGATTCTCTGAACAAGTAATCTATCAGGCTCCGTTTGTTTATTGTGTCTTGTTCCCAGATTTCTGTTTCTGTTCCAAGTTTTCTGGGAATTCAATCTGATCAAGTAGTCTGATATATGATTCTCTCTCTCTCTCTCTCTCTCTCTCTCTCTCTCTCTCTCTCTCTCTCAGTTGTGTGATTTTGGATTGGCGACATGGACTCCAGCACCATCAATACCTTTTCTTTGCAAAACTGTTAAGGGAACGTTTGGGTAATGATCTCAATTCTCTAATTTTAAAAAAATGTTTTTTTTTTTTTCTTGTTTAATCAATTCATAAAATTTTAATGTTATCCACTCAGATTCATAAGAAATCTGCAGGTACTTGGCTCCAGAATATTTTCAGCATGGAAAAGTATCCGATAAAACAGATGTTTACGCCTTTGGCGTCGTCCTTTTGGAACTAATAACTGGTCGAAAACCAATTGAATCCAAAAGAGGGCCTGGAGAAGAGAATTTGGTCTTTTGGGTAAGTCATTTAAAAAAAACAAAATTCACTATACCTAATCTTTTTCTTTAAAAAAATAGTTAAATTTATCGAAATTGCAGGCAAAACCGTTATTACAGCAAGGAGAAATCGACGGATTGATCGATCCCAGGATAAAATTGAGTCAGAAGAACTCGAAACGGGTATCACGGATGGTTCAGGCAGCATCCGCCTGTATACATACAGAGGAATTGAGGAGGCCTAACATGGACGAGATAATTGCGATTTTGAGAGGCGTAGATCATGAGTTTTCTGGTGGTAGGAAGAAATCGGGTTTCCAGGTTGTTGATTGTTACCCTCAGTTGCAGAGGACGAGAAGCGAAATGAAGAGTCATTTGGCATTGGCCATGTTAGGAGTTCCTGAGCTTGATTGAGTGCCATGCTAGGGCATAGAAAAATCTAACTTTTTTTTTTTAAATTATGGCCTTGTTTTTTTGTTGGGTTTGGAATTGAAACAGAGGGTTGAAGGTAAATAGATTGATGAGAGGTTTGATTGTACATAAATGGCGTTTTTTTTTTTTTTTTCAAGCTAAGATGTTGAAACAGCTTTTGATGGTGATCGGTTAAGGTTTTCCGATTGTTTTTTAAGGTGGTTTTTGAAGTTTCTCTCTTTTATATCAGTTTCTCTCTCTCTGGTTGCTGGAGATTGAGTGTGGATTTATATTTGTAAAGAGAGACGTGTGTTAATAATGAATATTGGGGTATCGATGTGGGATTCAACACGCCCCCTCATGCATAGGTGGACTTTGTCAAATCACTGCTAACGGATATCGGAAAGCCCAACGTTATTATGAGATTTAACACGATCAACATCGTACAAAAGGCATGTCTCTAATACCATATAAAAAAGTGGGGACTTTGTCAAATCACTGCTAACCGTATATCGGAGAGCCCAACATGATTATGGGATTCAACACGATCAACATCGTACAAAAGACATGTCTCTAATACCATATAAAAAAGTGGGGACTTTGTCAAATCACTGCTAACCGTATATCGGAGAGCCCAACATGATTATGGGATTCAACACGATCAACATCGTACAAAAGACATGTCTCTAATACCATATAAAAAAATGGATCTCACTCACTCTCAAAGACGACTTGAAAGAGAGGATGGAAAGAGATGATTAGGCTAGGCTTTATACATATATGAAAAAAAAAATATTGCTTGGAGAAAAAAAAAAAGTTCGAAAAGATTTCATTTTCACGTTGGAAGAACAGCTTAGATTTGAAAAGAGGCAAAATTTCACTTTGTACCCCCGATATTTCATTGTGATCTCAACTTGTCACATTTGAATTTGGAATTTTGTCTCCAATTGATCTAATCAGCACATTTCAATTAATTTAATTGTCAAATCAATAACACGTATATCGTAATTGAAAAAACAAAATTAAAAAAAAAAAAATCATCCTATATAATGAATGTGTTGCCGCTCAAGAAATTAATATGATCAAAACCGATCGATTAGAGAGAATTCAAATTTCAGAAAAATACTTCTTGAAAATTAAAATATCAAGAGGTAGGTTAAGATTTCAATTAAATTTCAGGGGTGGAAAGAATGATTCAACCTTTTTGTAATGGTGGAGAAGAGAGGGAAAGAGAGAGGAGGGGGAGAAACTATACTAGAAGACCTTAGCAACGTCCTTCATCAAGCCCTTGTTGGCGTGGTAAAAAGTGGTAAACTCCTGGAAAGAAATGTACCCATCACCGTCGGTATCAATTTCGGTCATCATTTTTTGGATCTCGTCTGGCAACACTTTCCCCAGCTTCCGCTTCAGGGAGTCACCCAGCTCTGTCGCCGATATTTGTCCGTCACCATTCGCGTCAAAACCTTTGAAGATCCGCTCCCGCTCGGCCTTGTCTTGGGGATCATCCGCCATTGTTCAATCTCAAGCTTTTTACTGATTTAGGAGGAAGTGGAGGTTAATTCGAAGAGCTGGTTGGGCATTATAAAAAGAGGGATTTTGAAATAGTTTATGGTGATCCTTAGAGGTCGGAGTGATTTGCAGGGAGAGAGAGAGAGAGAGAGAAGAGAGGAGAGGAGAGAGAGCTGTGGCATCGGATCACCAAACAATAAATTTGCCATTATTGGAAGCAAATGCACATCTTCATTCAGTTAATTCTCAAAAAAATGATCTAAAAAAGTAAAAATCTAGGGGGAAAAAAAACAAAAAAACAGATACATGCATCGTTTGTTCAGTGTTTCTGCTTCCAGGTTTCTCTAAAAATCTGAGAACAGAACAGAACAGAAGAGAAACGTATAATATTCTCCAACCCCCCCCCCCCCCCCCCCCCCCCACCCCCTCCGCCCGCCAAAACACAAATATTTCAGCATCTTTTTTCTGAAAACAGAAACATAAGAACAAAAATGCTAAACAAATGGGGAACTCCTTATTTACCTAAAATATGTCCATGTTCTCAACTTAGATGAGAGCAATTTAAATGTTAGAGATAATAAATACAGAAAACTGAAAAAAACCTATGCAACTGACTTAAGAAGGGCATTAAGTACGGTTTCTCGAGTTGGCAAAGCAGGAATTGCACCTCTTTCCATTACTGTTAGCGCGCCACATGCATTCGCAAATCTCAGAGCATCTCTCAGTCGATCCTCAGCCTACCAAAAAAAAATCAAAATTTTAAAATGGATTAAAAAAGCTTTAATAACTCTTGGGTTGCGTTGGAATTCAAGAATTGGAATTAGAAATTACTGCATTTAATTATTTTTTTAGATTTTCACATCTGTTCATTTTCAAATACGTGCAACCAAACGCTACCTTAGATAGGGAGGTAAATAACAATAATACATTAATATACCTGAAGCAGTGAGGTATCAGCGGCTAGCTGCGATAATATTCCGGCCACAAATGCATCTCCGGCGCCGGTGGTGTCCACAGCATCGACCCTTAAACCCTTAACTCTCCCGTTGAACTCCTGAAATCTCAGATTATTACAAGGAAATTCCTAGAGAGAGAGAGAGGGAGAGTGCTAAGGATAATGTTTTGCTAGTTAAGGTAGTTACCTTGGTGTAATACCTGCAGCCATCTGGCCCTTCAGTAACAAGGAGCAATTTAAGGTTTGGATGATACAATTTTCGGACAACAGCATCATCGTAAGGATCTTCTCCTTGGGTCAAGAACGAGATCTCCTCCTCACTTATCTGGGAAATAACATTACGGGCAATTGTTTTCTTAGTGATTTGAATAAGTTTTTAGTCCTTCAAATAAAATTAACTAGATTCATTTATTAGATATGAAATTTACATTTGATATTAACTAAGGACTAAAAATTAAATTATTAATATTATAAAGAAGATAAAAATCTTTAGGGATTTTTACATTTTACACCTTGAAGTCTGACCATTATCGCACTCTCGTTTCCATAGTTTCGATTAGAACACATGACATCCTGAACTTTCCTAATTAACTCTAGTCCAAATCATTAGCCTTGAATGTGAAGTAATCATGTGTCGTGTACCTCACTATTTTTAAGGGGGCCTTATTGACAATTTCAGCCTCTTCCTCTCCCCCCAACCAAAAAACCTAAAATAAATAAATAAATATATATTCTTTTCCCTTTGTGTTTGGGAGGGAAGTAGAATTGAGGGGATGGAAGGAGACTAGAAATAACCACGAAGCCCCTTAAAAATACTCACGTGCGGCAAGTGACTTGTAGGAACTAGTGTGCCTAACTCACTCTTAAATGACATCGTGTAAGAGAAAGATTGTCCTAGGCTTTACATATAGCTCAGGATTAGGTATAGCGATGTGGGATTCAATACCCCCCCCCCCCCCCCCCCCCCCTCCCCCCAACACACGCGCAAGGTAGACTTTAACAAACCACTACAAACGGATATCGGGGGGGCCCAATATCAATGTGGGATTCAACAGTCCCCCTCACGCGCATGGTGGACTTTGACAAACCACCAGGGACGGCTATCCAGGGGGCCCAACATCAATGTGAAATTCAACAAGCCCCCTCATGCAAAGGGTGGACTTTGACAAACCACTGCGAACGTATATCGAAGGGCCAACATTGATGTGGGATTCAACATGTTCAACATCAGACGAAAGGCTTAGCTCTGATACTATGTAGAAACCCAATGGGCCTAACTCACTATCAAAAGACACCTTGCAAGAGAAACATTCCCCTAGACTTTATATATAGCTTACGATCAACACAAGCAATGTGGGATTCAACATTCCCCTCACGTACAGGGTGAATTTTAACAAATCACTGCGAACGGATATTGGGAGAGCCCAACAATGTGGGATTCAACATGACTTTCTCTCGGCCGAAATTGCAACAAGAAGAATAATTTGAACTATTGTGGGATGATAAGGAAACTTCACCGTGTTATGTGTTCAAATTAAACAAATTAAAACTATGGAAACCTACTTGAGATAATGGTCAAACTTTAGGGGGTGCAAAAGGTTACAACCCAAAATTTTAGAAACTCAAAAGTTGAGGACTATATACTAAGAATCCCTAACATTAATCAAACTAAATATTATATATCATGATTAATTAAGAGAACATAATGACAATATGTTCTGTAGAAGAAATTACCTTTATAATATCTGCAGTCTCCCATATGCTAAAGATACCTTCTCTGGCACTCTCTGCCGAAGGCCACAATGGAAGCCTTAGATTGGGATCGTAAGACAAAATTACACCAGCATCTTTTGCAGCTTTTGTTGCAGCCACATGGGCGGATTTGCATGGTTCTGTAATCAAACTTATAGAACCGTAATGAAATATTTTTGCCTGCCACCACACAAAAAAAAAAAATTAAAAAAATAATTGACACAAATTTGATTTTTTTTTTAAATAATTAACACAAATTTGAAATTTTTTAGAAGAAATAGCAAAATAATATATAATACAACACAAAGCAACAGATGTCGAGGTAAATAAACAAGAAAAACTTAAGAATTGACCGTCTTGAATACAAGACCACTAAGTAATAATTGAAACAAGGGAATTGGAATTAGTAATAAATACATGTAAATTTTAGCTCTAATTCCATGCAACCAAACACTACCTAACATGAAATTGGCATCCAATTTGTCAGCAGAAGCATTGCTCTCATTCTTATTTGGAGAACAATGATACTCGCCTTCGTTAGAAACTCAGGGGCTGTTTGGTTATGCATTCTGTTTTCAAAAAATTCTCAAAACTCGAACTGACCAAAATTTCACGATTTTCCGAAATTTATTTTTGATGAACTTTTTTCAAACTCTAATCACCCCCCCCCCCCCCCCCCCCCCTCCCCCCCAAAAAAAAAAGAAAAAAAAAAAACTGATTCAGTTAGACACTTACTAAGTGGTGTTTGTTTAGGCCCCATTTGTTTAGAATTTAGTGGTTCTGCTCCCAAATTTTTGTTCTTGCTCTCAAAATTTTAAAATTTAAGAAATTAAAATGTTTTTGTTCCCAAATAATTTTTTTTTCGGATTTTGAGAAAAAAAAAAAATTGTTTCCATTCCTCCCCCCCCAAAAAAAAAATAAAAAATAAAAAAATCTCTAACTTATTCTCACTGAAAGGGACAAGGTCGGTGATTTAAAATTCTTAGTGAAGTCACCCCTTCAAATCTTGTTAGCCTCAAAGATAGAGAACTCATATTTTTTTTCCACTTGTTCATCAATTTAGGCCAAGAGGAATATGATAAAGTACTTTACAGTAATTATTTTATTTAGTTGTAATGAATCTTATACATGAGTTTTTATAATTTGCAAAATTGATTGCCTAAAAGAAATATGTAATTCTATTCTTTACGTATAAAGTAAAATAAAAATAAAAATAAAAATATAAGAAATAATGAAATAACCAAACATGTTTCTTTGATTTTGTTCTCGTAAGTTATGAATCAATTTAAGAACAATCATCGTTACCAAACGCATTTTTGTTCCCAAAATCATTGAGAATGGAAACATAATCCTTATCCCATTTTTTGGAGTAGAAACCGAAAAACAGAAACATTAACCAAACAAACTCTAAATAACCGAAATCTTGGAACATAAACAGAAATTTGGGAACAATTTCTCATCACGTACCTTCTGAATTAAATCAATATCAAGTTCGGATTCCTGAAGCAGCATATCAGCGCTAGGGTTACGATAAAACATGAATTCACGTTCTCCATCTTTTCTGAGTGTTACGAATGCCAAAGCAGTTCGTGCACCGGGATCAAACCGCATCCCTTCATTATTTACGTTATTCTCCTTCAAAATATCAGCAAGCATGTACCCAAATTCATCTTCTCCAACCTGTGCAATATACGCAGTGAAACAACCTAAAAATTCACAATTAAAAAGAAGTCCTATGATACATGATCATCCAATTCGTTACAAGCCAAAATATTATTAGGGTCTGTTTGGTTGTCTAAATTATTCTGTTTTAGAAAGTATCTCATCTTGAATGAATTGGCTTTATATATCATTTCATTCACAAATGATTTTGATTTTGTGCATAAATCAGGCATTATTTGACACCCAAAATATTAAGGCCATGTTTGGTTACCTGGAATTGGTGTTCTAGAATTGGAATTGAAATATGAACGTACGAAAAAAAAAGAAAAAGAGGGGGTCCGTTAGCTTGTCTTTGAATTCCCAAATTGTACTATTCTTCAATTAGTCAATTTATAAATTGTTACACTTCGGTGTTTTGTTGTAAAAAACTAAAAACACTTAAATTAACTAGCAAATCATTTTAATATAGTTCATATGCTATTTTCCCATGTAAGTGAAGTGAATTATAGCTAAATATTAACTAAAATAAAACAATTGTATGTTTTTTGTTCCAACAAACAATATGAAAAATTTGATTAAATCATTTAGATAAATGGAAAAAAACCCAAGAGGTGTTAGTCTGGTTAGCAAGGGGAAGTGCCTAATTTCTTTATCAACCAGAGTTCGACTCTCCTGGAGAGCACTCTAAGAATTAAATCTTAAATTTAATCAAGAATGCACCATGCCGATGTGGGAAAGTGCGCCCTTAAGATCGCCTGCCCGTGTAGGTGATTAGTCGAGGTACACGTAATTGACCCGGAATGGAAAAAACATACAAATCAATTTATGAAAAGTAAGATAATTCATAAAATAGGATAAGTTTAGACAACCAAACGGACCCAAAAAATTTACATGCTTTTATTCCTAGTTCCAATTTCAACCCTTGAATTCCACCTTATCAATCTTTATTTTGAAAGAACAGTAAATATGCAACAATTTCAATTTTTTGAAGGGGAGCCTTGGTGAGGTACGAAAAGTTGTCTTATGACCTGGAGGTCATGGATTCAAATCGCAGAAATAACCTCTTGTAAGACTGACCCAAGTGGCCTTCCTGGACCCCGCTCTATGGAGATTTATGCTGCCTTTATTGATGACTTCTTTCCGATTCAAACATAAGAAATTTAATCATAGAATTCCGAAATTGAACAAACTGGTATACTTGATATTATCAGATTATAACTTGGAAAAAATAATTATTTAAAAATAAATAAATCATACCTTTCCAATGAAAGCAGATGAACCACCAAGGCGAGCTATGCCAACAGCTACATTAGCAGGTGCACCACCGGGTGCCTTTTTAAACGCCGGAGCTTCAGCCAAAGAGAGCCCACTTGTGGTCGGAACAAAATCAATCAGCATTTCCCCAAAGCAAACCACAAGCGGCGATTCATCAGATTGAGGTCCACCATCATCACTGGCTAATGCTTTTCGTAAAGTTGAACTCATCAGTGTATATCGAACAAAGAAACTCAAATTCATCAAATCGCAGTATTACGAGGAAATTACTGATACCTCTGATTCTAAAACGAGTGGACGAACATTGCGACGGCGAAGAAAACGCCGACGTTCTGACTGTGCAACGCCGGAAACCGGGAGAACCGGAGAATCGACTTGACCAGGAGGTACGAGGATTGGAGGAGACGCCGCCGAAGCACAAAGCAGTTGAATGAAGAGCCATGGAAGAATTTATATGTTACTGTGTATAAATTTGGTACCAATAGGGAGAGGAAAAAGGCAATCAATTGGGTTTGATCTCGTGAACTCAATTAAAAACAACGTTGGCGTTAAAATCGGTGATTTGAAACTGAAGATGCGAATGATGGAGGTTGGATGGGACGATGGATTCGCATTGGATAAATCGTTGAGGCAAAGAAAAGATAAAACCCTAATTTTTGGAGGGATTTGAGCTTGGACCCCTTTGTCAGCAATCGAGGCTTTGGGTTACTGTGTGTAGGGGAGAGAGAGACAGAGAGAGAGGGGAGCGGAGAGAGCAAAGAGGGAAAGAGTAGACAGTCGGAGTGGCTTTGTCGCTGAACGTCCAAATCTGTACCCAAAAATAAAATAAAAATCCAAGGTCCAAACGTTGTGTTAAATTGTTAATGTACGATACACAAAAATGCTTTTGGTTCAATAATTGTAAGCATTTCAAGTTGACATTAAAATGTCAAATATGATCCGGCATTTCACCTGCACTACTCAAAAATCATCAAGCACAAAGTATGAATCACCGAGTACCGGTCAAAATTGACAAATAAAGATATAAAAAGCGACAAAGAACTAATTGTTCTACATTTCTTAATTGACATAATTTGTTACATGGGTCATTGATTACATTGACAGTCCAAAACTGACTAGCAAGGAGACCGTTTCATTTTTGTTGAGCACGGGTCCCATGTCTAAGTAGGGTCATTCGAGCCAAGTTCCCTCTCTAACCACCTGAGGACACTATTCTACCTTGGTTCGGTTAACAATCAACGAGGATAAGTCAATTTTTTCATACCACCAAAAGAGTCTCTACATTCCTATGGCTAGACCCTGTTCGTTGCTCACTCTGAGAGGCTTATAAGATTCTATTTGATGACGAAAGTAAAGGTCCAAAGGCTTAATCATGTCAGGATGGTGTCCCATGCGTCAAATTACACTAATAATTCGTATTTAGATTTATTTATTTTTTGGGTTAATCTCAACCCCTCACCTATAAATAATAATGCACCGTGCAATGAATAAGTTTAATGCTAACACTTGAAATCCTATTTTTCTAAGTTCTAATAATCACGCCGGAGGTAATTCGCTAGGTACAGCCTAGTAGGTATTTATACAAGTCTTTACTTGAACTACAAACATTATGACTAAGGATTGCTTACTAGACAATCAACACAATTATTTTTTATGTATTTGGTCCCCAAATTTAAAAATGTATCGCATTACTTACATTTAATTTGATACTTCTCATAATTGAAAATTTGTAACCTAACGGTTATTTAGCGTGTTTTCTTCGTGAGAGATCTAATATTCAAAAAAAAAATTCCCACATCATTTGGTGAAAATATGTTACTTTTCATTTAAATGTACGTTTTGCATGCCCAAATATGCTTTTAGAGAGTCCAAATTACTGCCAAACGCAACATTGAATACGAGGGGAAAGGAAAGTCATGAAAAAGAAAATTAGAAAAGACATTTTTCACATTGTAAAAGTGAAAAGAAAGTTACAAACTGTCTTTTTGTGTAATTCTAAATCATTTCATTTTTGGATGGAAAAGGTAGATATATTGTGGAATATTATCTTTATTTACTAAATTTACTTTAGTAATCTTACAATTTTTTTTTTTTAAATACAAAACATGTTTTATTTATGATTTTATACGATAAGGTGTGTCCAGATTAACTTTACGTAGATATCGACTAATTATTTCACAGGGCGATCTTAAGGGTGCACTTTCCCGCGATCTAACACATACTTGACAATATTTTTTTTAAACATAATTCTTTGCTTTCTTTCTACTAATACCAAACAAAAGGAAAAGATAATAATTTCCAAGAAAGTTGTATGTTCCCTATTTTCTATCCGTCAATTTCCAGAGCCTAAGTTCATAACCCAAAGGGTTTAGTGGTTTACCAAGCAATCACCAGTGGATTTCAATCTTTCTATGAACCTTTATTCTTAGCAGCAATCAAGTTTGTCGGCCATTGCAGTCTTTTCTAGTAAGAAGATTCAATTATTCGATGTTGCACATGCGTTGAATGAGACTTCTGAATCATTCATGTAGATGATTAATGTGAGCTAGTAGGTGGTCTCAACCCCTTGCACTGATAATGATTTTTTATAAATATTTTAGGTATGAGTTGTAATAAATTAAATCATTGTATTATTGATAATAGGTGGAAGTTAGAAGTTGTAGGTTGGAGTAATGAGATTAGGTAGATTTTTTCCTATAAATAGGAAGAGCCTTGACCAAAGGAGAGCATCACATTCTCAATCTTATCTTGATAGAGAGTGTTCTTAGAGAGAAAGAAGTTTAGAGAATTTTCTTATAATTTTTCTGAAATATCTTGGGTAGAGATAACTGAGAGAGAATATACAAGAGTTTAAGGGCTCGGATTGTTTGGGATATATTCGAGTGTCTAGCTTTTATATAATAACTCTCTGTTCTCTATCAATAAAATGTCTGGTCTCGCCCATAGCGTAGACGAATTGCCGAATTACTTAAATCGTGTGTTCCTTTTGTGCGCTTATTTTTATTCTTATAATTGTCATTACCGATTCAACATCTAATCAACAGTTTTTCACAACAATTAACAACACTGCTTAGCACCACCACTTTTATTTTGCACCAAAAACTAACGCAATTTAATAAATATTATTGGATTTATTCCACGTCGGATGTGTAAAGAGTTGGTAGTCAAGTTGTAAGTGTAGGAGAGAACTTCACTTAATGAGCCGACTTTTGGAGTTGAGAGAGGTCCAAGATCATCCTACATTGGTATCAAAGTCTAGGTTACAACTTCTTGAGTCCAATAGCTGATTGTTCTTAATTTTGTGCTAAATTTGCACATCTATCCTATAATTTTGTTAATTTTTTTAACAATTTTTAATTGATAATAATACAATTTATTATTTTGCAGGAATAAATTCAAAAATAAAGAAATATAAAAAATTGTCAAAGAAATTAACGAAAATGGAACAAAAACAGAGCAAAAATAAAAGCAGTCCGACCCAAGAAATGACTTGAATCACTCACCTCATTCTCCAATTTCGGTAGCTAGACATTTGAATATATAAGGTTTGGATTTCTTGGGTCAACAACCATTACACATGGCTAATTGGGTAACGAGCCATTATGAGAATAAATGATCCGACAGTGGTGGGGGAATTTTCCTTATTATTCCATTTTTGACACTTTGGAGTTGTTTTTAGGAGTTTTTCCAGTGGCATTACTTGGGCACTTTATTTTTTTTCATTTTTTTAGTGACGTAGCCAAAAAATCCCCGGCACATGTAACAGCTTCCCACATACCAAAAATCTCTGTAACCTGCATCTATTGCTCCTCCTGACCTTTCCCTTATTTATAGACTAAGTAGATTCTGACCGTTCGAGATGGGTAACCTAGCCTTTGATAACTTGGTCTTCCCTCATTATATTACTATTTAATAGGGATTTAATGAGGAGTTACACAATTAGTGGGGAGTTATGCCCCTTTTGGCTCTCCCACTTTAAGTGTGAATTAGGTTCTTTGATCTTTCACTTGATGGATCCGTATATGGATAATTGGTTTGGACCAACGTCTACGACCCGGCTAGTTTTGAGCTTTGGGCTTATTGTGATGGGCTTCTCTTGGGTAGCGAGAATTTTTCCCGTATCATTTGCCCTCCTGACCTGAGTGTTAATTCGAACAAGTAAGACGAAAAGTCACATTCTCTTCTTATACTCAGTTATTGTTAGTTTTAAATATTTCTTGTGTGAGCTTTTCTATGAGTGAGTTGATGAACTGTAGAACTGACGAGTTCTGCTACGAGAGAGTTGTCGAGTGAGATAGCTGTCGAGCTGGAGATCTTATGACCTCTACTGCGAGAGAGTTGTCCGGTGAGATAGTCGACAGACTGTTCTTCGGGAGAGTTGTTGAGTGAGATAGTTGACGAGATGGAGAGCAGACGAGCTCTATTGCGAGTGAGATGTCAAACGAGATAGCCGACGGGCTGGAGAGCTAACGAGCTCTAATGCGAGAGAGTTGTTGAGTGAGATAGCCGAAGGGTTGGAGAGCTGACGAGCTCTAATGCGAGAGAGTTGTCGAGCGAGATAGCCGAAGGGCTGGAGAGCTGACGAGCTCTATTGCGAGAGAGCTGTCGAGCGAGATAGCCGATGGGCTGGAGAGCTGACGGGCTGGAGAGCTGACGGGCTCTATTGCGAGAGAGGTATTGAGCAAGATACTCAGTTACATGCTGAAGTTATATATTCAGTTAGTGTCTGAGTTTAGCGAACTGAGTTTGCTTCTGGGCTGAGGTGCCCAGTTAAATGCTGAGCTGGTGTGCTCAGTTAGCGTATGAGTTTATCGAACTCAGTTTGCTTCTAGGTTGAGGTGCCTAGTTAAATATTGAGCTGGTGTGTTCAGTTAGCATCTGAGTTTATCGAACTCAGTTTGTTTATGGGCTGAGTGCCCAGTTATATGCTGAGTTGGTGTGCTCAGTTAGCGTCTGAGTTTATCGAACTTAGTTTGCTTCTGGGCTGAGATACCCAGTTAAATGCTGAGCTGGTGTGCTCAATTAGCGTTTGAGTTAGCGAACTCAGTTTGCTTCTGGGCTGAGGTACCCAGTTAAATGCTGAGCTGGTGTGCTCAGTTAGCGTCTGAGTTTATTGAACTCAGGTTGCTTCTGGGCTGAGGCGCCCAGTTGATTGCTGAGCTTACATGCTCAATTGGAGTACATTTAGTTTCTACACCAATTGTTTCTTGCCGGACTGATGAGCGAGCTTGGTTCTTCAATTTTTACACTTGGTGATTCGACACCAGACGTTTCTTGATCGGGGAGGCATCTTCAAACCCGAAGAATTTGTAAGTTGATCTGTCTTCTACCGTCGAGAAGTGATTCTCATACCTGGGAAATTTATAGATGATCCGTCTTCTGCTGCCGAGGAGTGATCTCAGGGCCCATAGCATAATTTGTCCAATGTTAACTTTTTCAATTGTATTCCCTTTGCGTTACAGTAGCCGCCATATCAATAATAAAATATTCATTATACTCTTGCAAGGGCTACCGGAGGTACTCTTGCCACGGATCTAAATAGAGAAACATTGAAAAAGGTAGACCGGTTGCAGATCCGACACGGTGTTTTTCAACAGAGTGGAATCGTTGCCACAGTTATTTCATCTTAAGAACTCCAATAATTTTCGGTATAGAAGTCCTTCAATTCAAGAGCCGGCTGAGTTTGCCTCTTGAGATCTAGCTCATGATGTGAAAAGTAGGCTAAAAAGGGCCTTGGGGGTAACAACTGACGTGTTGTACCACCAGATACTGGAATCCATGTTGTCTAGAATAGAAGCTATCATGCCTGTCAATATGTTTTGAAATACATTGCTGTTGCAAAATATATTTTGCACAACTTGAAGAAATTCTTCCAAGAGCAACAATATAAGACTCTCAATTGTGTTCTTAGCAGCAGTGCTTACAAATTCAAATTCATGTTTGAAAAGTCTGGGCAGCAGTTCAGCTGCCGAAGCAACAACATGCAATAATAGAGATCGGCGGTGCATAATCAAATCAGCGGTCGGAACTGACCTAGGGTCACCGATCAGGATGCCGGCAACGGAGGCCTCATATCTGAACGGATACGATGTCTCACGTCATGAGTTCCGGTCTTCCAACTCTTGCTGACGGGTTTTTTTATCCCTATGAATTTGTGACTTTGTCGATAACAATCATAGACTTCGTTGGTGATCCATGATGTAAGCGTCACCAGACAGTTAGCCTCAGACTCGGGGAATTGTAAATGTCCGCTAGGGAGTAACCCTCATACTTGGGGAATTGCGTGTTCTTTTCTTCCTCTTTGCCCTCCTTCATAACTAGTTTGCTTGCCGAACGAATTATGAACGTGGAATGGGTTGCCTTGAAGTATTAAATCAACAAAATATAATATTCTGCAATTCTCAGGGACTTCAGTGTATTTAGCCCTAAATCAAATAAGTTTAAAAAATAAACTTTTAGTGGTAAAATTGTAAATATAATTGTTACCTCAAATTATTGGGAAGTTATCCTCATATCCAGGAAATTTGTAAACGTCCGCCAACTCATACCCGGGGAATTTGTAAACGTCCATCGGGGAGTTAGCCTTATACCCGAGGAATTTGTAAATGTCTGCCGAGGAGTTACCCTCATACCCGGGGAATTTGTAAACATCCGCCGGAGAGTTACCCTCATACCCGGAGAATTTGTAAACATTCACCTGGGAGTTAGCCTCATACCTGGGGGAATTTGTAAATGACTTATCAAGATGTCAACGACAATTTTAGTAAAAAAATAAATCTAAAAGTAAAAATCGCAGATATAATTATTACCTCAGGGGTCATAGAGTAATTAACTCTAGACAAGTTTATTTTGAGAAATAAACTTTAGGGAATGAAACTTCAAATATAATATTACCTCAGGACCCTTAGTATAATTAGCCCTAGGTTACTTTTTCAATTGGTTTCTGTTTGCAATTGCAACCACCGCCACTGTGTGTTTGTCCATTGTTTCCATGTATCACCAATCCCTCTCTTTGCTCAATTGTGGATTATTAATTTGTATCCCCATAACTGCGAGTTGTCCTCTTTGTCGTACGTCAGAGACAAATCCTTCGCCGGCGGCAACAGTTCTTGAGGCTGATGTAGGAGGCGGTGAAGAAGCTGCCAAGTCATTACGCAGTACAGCAGCTAAAGCTTAAAAAAAAAAAAAAAAATCTCAACAGCAGTGACTATCACAAAGGTTGCTCTGACTTGAGGCGGTGAAATCAGTATTTGGTGAGCTGTTGCTGTTATTGTTTGAGTTGTGGGAGTCCGCGGCGAAGATCGCGGTGGTTCTTATGATGATTGTTGAGCGAATTCCGCTGCTCGATCTCCTCGCGAACAGTTTTCTTCCAGAAGCTTTGATTTTGGTTGAATCGCTCCGAAGTTGATTCGCTCTGGATCTGACCATCGTTGTTGTTGATCTCCCTTGTCCAGTCTCGACGACGGTAGAAGTGCCGACGATCGTCGTTCTAGTTCTGGAAAATAGATATTTCAACCACATGTAGGGGTAGACGAAGAAAACTGTAAATCCATTGATTAATAGCATTACGGGTCTAGACTGCAACCCGGTTTCAATCAAGATGGCGGTGGCTGAATCCATTTGCTTTAGCGACGACACCGAGTTCGTCGATATGGATCCTGGTCACTCGTTTGAGGGGGTGGTGATCTGTCTAAAGAGACAGTTTGTGCGATCTTGATGCCAGCATCAAACGCCTCATATTTGGACGGCGTCGGATGTGGCGTTGGAGCGTCGCGACGTCTTGCATGTGGTGACGAGGCGATCAAGTGTTGCATGGGTTTCGCGAATTTGATTTCGTACTGCTCACAGCCGCTTTTTACGGTGATGCAGTCGTCACCCAAAACAGTGAAACAGTTTTGGATCCGTACATTTGAACATGAATCTGGATTAATTCCATTGTATTTGTGCTTTCCGATTACAACGGCTAACAATCGTGAAAAGGAGATACCAACAAAGAAGAAAGTGGAGATTGCAATGCCAACGAGCACGAGCAGAAGACGCTGCTCATGGAGCATGTACTGAATCAGTCGAAACTCGGTGAACCATGGCTTTCGAGGCTTCGACGAGTATGCTTCGCTCATTGGGTTGCGTCTCATAGCCCTTGTAGCTCAATTTTGATGCCATCTCTTTCTCCTAACTCTCTTCAACTCAAGTTGAATAGTTGATGGTGAGGGAGAGAGAGAGTATATGCCGGGTGCTAACCAGCCTGTTGTCCTCCATATGTTGGATATTCCTTTTGTTGAGGAAGCACTAAATAGAGTGAAAATGGAAATGGTTGATGCTGCCTTCCCTTTCCTCAAAGGTATTGTTGCTACCACTGTGCTAATGAAGCTCGCATGGGTGTTAACATAGCAACAATGCAGCAAGTGTTAAAAATAGCGACCGTACGCACGCTTTGCATGACAAAGATAGTAAAAAATAATAGCATGAATCATACTCTAAGTATTAATACACATAAGACAACTGTTAGAAAAAGCAGTAAAAGTCTTGACTGAGCAATAATGGTTGGTAGATCTCTCCGGTGGGCCTTTTCGCCGGCATGAGCGTATGGACAGTTGGTCCAGTCATGTGTCCTACCATGTGAGCACTTCTTGACCTTGAACTCATACATCTGAGAATGATCGCATGAGTACGCGTCCACTGGAAGATCAAAGTCTATACCTTGGAGATCGTTGTCAAAATCAAGATCAACTTTGTTGATATTTGACGGACGGTAAAAGTAGAATGTCGTTACAGCATCGGGTGCCAATAATAAGCATCATGTAGTATACCATTAACAACACTAAATTTATATATGTCTGGCTATGAAACATCATAACCGTAGGAGCTTGTTGCAAGTATGTTCAATATACAAGTCATTATGCAATAAAAGTAGATTATCATGAGGAACCATTCTTGTGACGTAATATTATCCAGTGCCATGAACATGCATGTTTGGCGTTAGTCTACTCAGGAGGTAAAACTATAAATATGATTGTTTTACCTCAAATTATTGGGGAGGCACTCTCAGACCTAACTTCTTCCGCCGAGGAGTTACTCTCATACCCGGGGATTTGCCATTGACTTTTGAAGACGTCAACGATAATTTATAGGTTTATGTTAAAAATAAACTTTAAGGGTAGGGACGATAAATATAATTGCTACCACATGGCTTTAATGTATTTATCCCTAAGTCACAATAATAAGTTTATTTTCAAATATAAACTTTAGAGGGGTAAAGCTGTAATTAGCTTTAGATAATTTATAAGTTTATTTTCAAAAATAAACCTTAGGGGAAAAATTGCAAATATAAATGTTACCTCAGAGCCCTTAGTGTAATTTGCGCTAGGTTAACCTTTCCATAATCCATACCCATCTTTTTATTCACACTGTAGACACCACTTTAGTGTATTGGTGATATGTTCAGCATGTTCATATCACTTCCACAGCAGCCGCCGCTTCCTTGCCCATTTCAATAGCATTTGAGCCACCGGCATACCAGAGCTTGCGACTCCTTTATCACTTCGCCAGTGGCGGCATCGATTATCAGCAAAAAACTGGTAGAAGCACTGCTATCTCGTACAATCTTCAATCCGAAATGATTCGGGAAATCCGACTCCGTCTAGAGTAGTTTCCGATGGATTGTGGAGCTGAGACAGGTTTTGAAGTCATCAACTTTGGAATCCGACATAATCTTCCTACCTCCGGTGACGTTCATAGCAAATATGGAATTATCAAATGGTCAACGCCGCCTTCAATTTCTGATCATTGATCCAATCCATTATTTCCGCCAGCAACGACGATAGTTTCTCGGGCGAGTCTCGAACAACATTCAAAGACAACCGAAGCAGTGGAATCGAACACGTTGAAGACAATCGACGGTTGCAGATCCGGAATGAAGGTGGTGGTCGCCTTAGATCTGGACAGAGTACAGTCGAAAACGGCTGACCAGTTGCATATCCAACACGGTGTTTTTCACCAGAGTGGAATTGATTCCATCGTTGTTCCATAATTGTTAAAGATCGAACCCCTACTCCTCCACTCCACCGTCTCTGGTCGCAGGCAACCGATGATCGGCGGTAATGTGCGATGATATCCTTACTTATTGTCTCGAGCACTCACTATGGAGAGTTGGGATTCAGATTGGGGATCAGTAGTTCCGTTCCAGATCGGATCAAAGGCGCGATTTGGATATGCCAATGACATCGACTTCAGGATCACCACCGCCTTCACAATTTTTCTTGCGATGGCAGCATAGGCCTCAGATCTGGACACTATTAAAGCTGACGATGCAATCGTAGAGCTCGCCAATGGTCCATAATGGTCACGGCACCGAAGATCATGTCTTGCGGAGAGAGAGATTCTGTGAAGAGAGCTCTAGTAGCTTGATTCGGCTATCACGAATTGATATTGATGGGAATTTTGAGACTTTTTGCTCGTATTCCCACAGACGGTGTCAAATGATGTAGCCAAAAAATCACCGGCACATGTAACAACTTCGCACATACCAGAAATCTCCGTAACCTGCATCTATTGCCCCTCTTGACCTTTCCCTTATTTATAGACTGAGCAGATTCCGACCGTTCGAGATGGGTGACCTAGTATTTAATGACTTGGTTTTCCCTCATTATATTGCTATTTAAAAGGGATTCAATGAGGAGTTACACAATTAGTGGGGAGTTACGCCCCTTTTGGCTCTCCCACTTTAAGTGTGAATTAGATTCTTTGATCTTTCACTTGATAGATCTGTATATGGATCGTCGGTTTGGACCAACGTTCACAACCCGGCTAGTTTTGAGTTTTGGGCTTATTGTGATGGCTTCTCTTGGGTAGCGAAATTTTTTCCCATATCATTTAGTTTTTGTCTTCTTTTCATTGCAGTGGTAGCCGAAACTTTTTGGGGGTTCTTCAAGAACTAATTTTGCATATCTTTTGGAAGATCACTCCATGAACGGCTAAGGCGTTGTACCGGATTAGACTATATTTGTTCTAAATTATTTTAATGTAGTTTTTTATTTCTTAAATTATTTTATCTGTGTGTAAAATTGTAAAACGAAGATTCAGTCTTAACTATTTGTTTGAATAAATTTCCGTTCTAAATTGTCTTGTAGAAATTTAGATTTGAATCTATTTGTATCTATAGTGTCAGATCTAATACATGTGGTTTAAATCTAACAATTTTACAATCCGTGTTTATTGGAATCAATATAGTTTAATAGGATGAGTTATACTTAGGGATCGATTCACCGTAGATTAGTAGGAATCGAATATCGAAGATAGTCCATACCGATTGAACGGTCGATTAATAAATATATTTGATAGGATGAATTATACTTAGCGATTAGTTCGTCATAGATTAGGAACTAAATTCCGAAAATAGTCCATGTCGATCAATTGACCATACTTTCGTTGTAATTTTTTTTGTAGTTAAATTATTTTATTACACATAGAATAATAAAATAGAATAAGTAGTAAAGCGCGTTAGGATAATTGAAGAACAAATACATGCATTCGACCCGGTCGTTTATCACTTAATATTTTAATCTGATTTTTTTATTTATTAATTTTATAATTAAAAATTCAAAATCAATCTTGTTAAATTCAACCGAAAAATAAGATAAAAATTAATAATTATAATCCAATCTAGTGATTCGATATCCGTATTTAAGCATTATACTACGGTATATATTTTGTGCTTAAATTAGATACTACAAAGAGAAAACTGGTTGAGTGTTAGTCAACCAAGGACCTATGAGGAGGAGATTTTTGGGTTTATCCCACATCAGATGTAAAAAGAGTTTTTGGTCAAGTTATAAGTGTGAGAGAAAGACTCACCTTATGGTGTAAACACAAGTAGTTCAATAAATTTGATTTTGAAATGTGGGGCGATCGAATGCTCTTTTGAAATGCGGGATTGAACATGTCTCCTCAAGTGTAAGGTGGACTTTTAACAATCCACTTTGAATGGATATTGATCGAGAAACCCAATGTTAATGTGTGATTCAGCATGCCCTATCATGCGTAAGGTGACCTTCTAACAAACCACTGCAAATAGAGATCGACGGACGAAAAATCGATGTAGAATTCAACATACCCAAAATCATATAAGAAGTCTAACTCTAATATCATGTAGAAACTCAATGGGCCTAATTCACTCAAAAAAAACACACCTTGTAAGATGAAGATTATCCCTAAACTTAAATATAGTTCAGGATCATCTAACACAAGCAATGTGAGATTCAACTTAAATATAGTTCAGGATCATCTAACACAAGCAATGTGAGATTCAACACGCCCCCTCACGTACCGGGTGACAAACCAATACAAATGAATATCGGGGGACCCAACATCAATGTAGGATTCAACACATTCCTCACACGTAAGGTGTACTTTTGACAAACTAGTGCAAGCCCCAACATCGACATGTGGGATTCAACTCATATTAACACAGATCAGAGCTCAAACAAGGGAAAAAAGATAAAAACTTGAAAAATCCGTATTTAATATTAATGAAGTTCACAATCATGCACAAAGAAAATTGATGCCAATACCTGTAATAGAGATCCACCTTTATCAGATTCAGAAGCTCTTCTGAACCCCTCATAATACACTTATTCTAGTCTTTCTTATACACTGCATAAAACAAGCCATCCAAGACTAATCCTTCACTGATGAACCAGGCAATCCGGAGGTAAACGAGATCCAACCCGAGATGTCAACGGGTCGTGCGGAGCTTTCATGCCCTTGTCCAAACACAGCTCCTGAAAATCAACTGCCTCCAAAATTAATGCCTTCACATCTTGGAACCTCTCTTCTGCAAGAGAGACCTTGGCAAGAAGCCTCCAAGCATACTCCTTGGAGGCACTCTCGTAATCTTTCCTCCTCTTGAGCACAATGTGCCCACTTATTTCCCACACTGCAGGGTTCACCTGAGTGTCCAATAGCTCCTGGCTTACTTCTTCAACTGCTTGTTTCTCTGCGTAACACTGATGATTCCAATACAACAAATACATTCAAATTTTTATCACCATTTCGCTACATATTGTAAAGAGCCTGATTCATTTCAACTACCAACAAGGCACCGTTTGGTAACACTTTTTTTTAGCAATTTTATACTTAAAAAAAATAATTATGTTTGACAGTGTAGAAGAGAATATCTAGTTTTTATCCCAATATTAGGGCGGATCATGAGATGCGCTCAAGAAGAGCCAAACATGTAGTGATTTTTACTCAGTACAATCATGATCCTATTGTCTCAGTTCAAGATGTAGCTTTGATACGCTCTTCGGAACTATCTTATGTTTGTCGCAAATTAATCAAATGTTTTTTGCGCACTCAAACGCGTAAAATCGGTGTTTGGAAAATATTTCAAACAAATGCGCACTCCCCCCTTTTTGGACAGAATAAACAAATTATTTCCCTTCAGTATTTAATAAATTCAGCACTTATAATTTCAGCGTTTAAAATTAAGCACTTAAAATTTTCAAATCAAATCAGGACCTAAAATTAATTATTAGAGTAACCAGTGATACTATTTAAATTTAAGTATAAAATGGGCTACAGAATTGGTAAAATCCTATAATATTAGCATATCTTCATCATCCAAAGGAATTTCATAGATGGTAGATAGGACTTAGATAGAGATGTGTTGGCAATCAATCTCTTAAACTATAAAAATTAATGGAAAAAAATAACTATTTTTCGCTTTCAAAAAAATATTACCATTTTATTAATTTTGTAAGTATTTTAAAGTGCAAAACAAACACTATTATGTTTTTTTGTTTTTGTTTTTTGATTTCTTAACGTTTGCTTAAGCACAAAAAAGTAGTTAAAGAAAACGTTACCAGTAGATTTCAATACTAGTAGAACATATTTTACCCGAGGGAATAGAAATATTTTTTTTCCACAATCGGCAATGAGGACATTGAACGGGATGTTGTTATTTTGAAGGCAGATGCAAGAATCAGCAACAGCATCAGATAGGTCACGCATTGTATTTCCGCCATGGAAAACAAGACCCCTGACAGGATATCGCAATAGCTCCGAAACTATCACTCCACAATCATTCAGCCCCTTCTCGGCCATTATCTTTCTAGTTGGAGCTTTCTCAACAGGAAAAGGCATCGATAGGTAATAAGCCTGTAAACCGCACATAATTAGCAGCAAAAAAAAAAAAAAAACACAGAGCAGCAAAGAAAAGTTAATCATGAAAGGAAGAGAACTAATTTGAGTTTTTTACTTGGAAGTGGAGGTGATTGATAGTGGCAAAGGCACCCAAACTGTTGTAACCCACTCTAAAGAATGGATCAGCAGCTTCTTTAGCCAAGTGAAGAGCAAAACTGAAGCTATCACGGTCAATTCTCTGAGCCAAACAGTCCAGGACACGGGGTATCAGAAGCACGTGTCCGTACTCAATCGGGCTCACCTGGGAGGAAAAATGTATCCCTTTTAATAAATGCATATCAGCAATTCAAATGACCTAGAATTTCTTGTTTTGTATTCTAAACGGTCAATTGATTCTATTTTTGGGTTCCTATTTTATAGTCCTCCATCTGATTTATTTTTTCTTTACTATTTTCGAGCTATCTTAGAGCAACTTTTTTATTTTTTTAATCTTAATTTATATTAACTATATGAATTCAAAGTGAAGAATTTACAACTAGTTAATATCAGCACCAGGACTAAAAAATTATTCATGAGGAGGTAAAAAAATACGGAAAAAAGGGGGGATGAAAATGACCATTTTTTTTGGGTTAATTACATCCTTAAAGCATAGGGTTAGTACCAACTTGATTTCTAATGTTCATTCTTGTTTCTTTCAATCATGTCCCTAAAGTTTCTAAATTGTACGTTCCAAGTCGGTCCTTAAACTTCTATAAGTGAATTCGACAGAAGCATATGGTCAAACATGGTACTTTGCATGAAAAATAAAGGACCAAAACACTTACATTGATAGCAACAACACTAGGAGAATTCAAAGCAGCATCTTCTGACAAGCTAGGAATGAAATAGGACCTGTTATTCTCGCCCAGTTCAAACCTGAAAAGCAATTCATCCTGGTGGACTTTTGTGAAGTTGAACTTATTATCGTCAAACGGCTGAAGAACCTGGTCAACTCGGAACTCGGTCGGCCGTTTCTTCAGGTGGCGGCCCTCATTCAACTGTGCAATGAAACCGTATCTCCCTGGAATGACTTTTGTCTCACAGGCGGTCACATCGTACCGAAACAGCCCCCGGACCATTCGCTCCTCCCACTGTCCAAGCAACAAGTTGCTCAGGAGAGATATCGGTGCTCCCCCTCCGGAATAAACCGAAGTACCGTTTCCAAGGGAATCGTCTTTCTTGAATGCATATATAGGAAGGTTTGAAACTGAAACAACCATTGAGAATTCAATTGATATCACAACGATGGGTTTCCAAATAAAGTATATTAAATATTTACTTGATAATATAGATTTAAATAAGTCCACTGATAGCTTTCCCCTCTTCCCCCCCCCCCCCCCCCTCCCCCCCTCAAAAAAAAAAAGTTATCAAGTGATAGCTTTAAGGCCAAAATAATAGGAAATTTGAGCAAGAATTCACCATTGTGCAATTTTTATATACCTTTTTTTGTTGGCTTAAACTATGACTGCAACAAGTGTAGGCAAATTCAAAAGCAGAGAAACACTTTGCAATGTAGAATACAAGCGAGAAGATCAATTTGCAATTATTCAGGCATATTTAGCAGTTACTTAACTTTGCTAACACACATTTAATTTCATATAAGTGTTTAATTTTGTTATCAAACGGAGCCTTGAACAGACTTACATCAAACGTAAAGCAAACAAAGCACTTAATTGTGTTTTCATCATGAAAATAATTCAAAATTTCCAGCTAAACAGACAAATCGAGACACATTCATCCATGGGAGAAAGAATTGCAAGGGGAAAAGAACTTACAAGGTAAGCAGCACTTGCCTAGGCAATTCCGGCCGCACTTGACTTTGGCTACGGTTTGTGTTTCTGTGTCTGCTGAAGCGTCGTCTTGATAGTTGGAAACGACGGTAGGAACCCTCTTTATGGTCAACATATTGATCTTGTTCACGATTGAATGTATGTGGACAGAGATATAGTATTTACACTTATATGCCGGAGGAAAATCGTCAGAAAAAAAAATAGACGAAAATTGAAGAAAAGGCAGCAGCAAAGTTAGCAAAATAGGGGGAAATGACCGTCGTAGTGGAAATCGCCGCCGCCGGCGAGGAAGAGGAGATCGGAGGGGCAGCCGCCTTCGGAGGGTAAGGCACCTCTGCCTCCGTGTGGAGATGGGGTCCGGTGCTTGTCTCCCGCAGCCCTAATCGTCTTCTTCTTCTTGTCTTGGTGAATCAATGGATTAGGGTTACAGCGGAACGATACAAGTAAAGCCGTGATGAAAGATTGAATGAACAACGAATTAGCGGTCCGATTCGTCTTCTTCTTCGCCTTTCGTGGATCAATGGATTAGGGTTGTCAGACTGTATTGTCGTCTCATCGTTGAAGGCGTTCCGCTCCCATTTCTCGCTGCCGATATATCGGTGCTTCTTGTTTCTGGATTCTGGGTGATGGCACTGTTTTACCGGCAAATCAATTTTGACTTGTTTTTATATGAAGAAGAAAAAGTCGTTCAAAGGGCATTTTCGGTATACACCAAATCTTCCTCTTAAATTTCTGACCAATTTTGACGGCTTCAATGTTCAAACTTCTCAACAATAATAAATTTGTACAAAACTAAAAATTCACGCGATTAAGATGGAAAAATCTAATACTAAGCTAGTGGAGCTCAATTGGTAAGATCTGTCAGAATTAAAATAGTTGATAAATTTTTATAAAGTCAGGAGTTTAAGTCAATAAAAAAATATTTATTTGGATGAGACAATCATACACTTCGAATGAAATTAGTCTCTCACCTTGTATGAGTACGTGGACACTCATATATGTAAAAAAAAGTAAAAATCTAATTAAAAAAAAAAGAAGTAAAAATCTAATTAAAAAAGATGATGACTAGAGAAGAGATAATCAATCAATAGTCTACTAGTTTAGGATGATTTACTTTATGATTTCTTATATTTTAATTTTTTTTAATTATGTTTTATCTCTATTTCAGTTTCACGATCAATACTCTTTTATGCTCGGTTAAATGTTCTTAATTAAGGTTTACAGGGTCGCCCACCAGCACCACCTGTCGCGAGATCTCCAGCCACCGATTGCTTATTTGAGAGTGTTCAAATCATTATATAAATAAAAAGAATTATCCTACTATACACCATACGGTTTTCAAGCTAGATGCATATTTGGCTACCAAATGAATGGAAGTTGTTGTTGGGTGGTCTTGGATCTCTCTCAATCTCAAAAACTAATTCATGAGGTGAGATTTTTTCTCACACTTATAATCTAATCACCAGCCTCATCCACATTCGATGTGGGATAAATCCAACAATTTCTTCCTCACACATCGGGCTTTTGGTCGGTTAACCTTCGACCAGTCTCTCCCTCTGTGGTTATTGGCCCAAAATTGCTGTAACCTAGGCTCTAATACCAGTGTAGAATGGTCTTAGTTTTCTCTCAATTTCAAAAACTAGCTCCCTTGACGCTTATAATTTGATAATCAATCTTGTCTACGTCCACATCCGACGTGAGATAAATGTAAATAAATTAGGAACCATACAATACAAGTTGGTATTTGATATTTGATGGAGATGCTGAATATCCACCAGGCCCCGAAAAGGAAATACAAAGGAATCTTTAAGTGGTCACACCTCCAACTTGACCATACTCCACACCATATTTTTATCAAAAAATCTGCCATATATAAAGCCCATGCATGGCTTCAATTTGATTTCCATATCCACAGCAAATAGTTATCAGTAAGACATGGCTCAAATTGCTACTCTACAGAAGCATATGGAACTCAACTGTTCCCCAAACAAGTTCTTTGATTTCTTCAGGAACAAAATGAATAGCCTGGTCACCATGTTCCCTCAACACATCACCAGTTTTCAACTGCTTCAAGGAGTGGACTACTCTGTGGGCTCTGTCAAGCTCTGGAAATATGTCCTATTTGGTAAGAGGGCCTATATTATTTTACATTCATATTTATATAAAACTACTACTGTTTTTATTTGTTGATTTTCCACTTTTGTTCTATGAGTTCCTACAAATTCTGCTTAAAATTTTTTGGCCCTAGTGTTTCGAATTCAACTCAACTCAACCCAATTCAAAAATTTTGGAATTTATTTTTGGAAATGCGTTTGTCAAACACAAAACTTAATCCAATCCAACCCAAAAAATGAGAATTGATTATCAAAATCTTAAGAAAGTGAAAAACAAAAAAAATTTTTTTTTTTTTTTGTGTCCAACTCAACCCATCCAACTTCAGGGACACGCTCGTCATTTTTTAAAATGTTAATGAGACCCATGTTCGAACTTTATCCCACTCATTTTCGAAACCCTTAATTTTTTTGACATTTCTAATGTGTTTGTCGTTCTCCTCGTACTCGCCTCCTCGCCATCGTCATTGACCTAGCCCTTGCCGACCGTCATCGCAACCTCTACCATCGTCACCGCTGCTCATTGCTGCCCAACCCTACCACTGCTGTTGTCCAAACTCAAGCCACCACCACTGTCGCTGCCCAAATCCAAAACCCGCTGCCCCGATTCGCAGCCCTACCACCGTCGCCGATTACATCCGACACCATTCACGTCGCCGCCGACCGAATCTGATTTCATCAACGTCGCCGCCGACCATTTCCAATGTTGCCTTTGTTCACCTTCGACATCACACTAGATTCACAACTCAAATCCCAAACCCTCAGGCTCGTCTTTGTCTGACGCGCTGTTGTTAGGGTTTCGAAACCCTTGAATTTCTTTCGCCACGGGCCTTTGTCCTGGCAATCGCCTCGATTTCGATTTCATTGCTCAAATCGATTTAGGATTTGGTTCTTGAATTTCGTTTAGGATTTGATTTTGATTTTGTTACTGAAATCGATCACGAAATCGATTTAGGGTTTGGTTCTTTATTTTAGTTTAGGGTTCGTTCTTGAATTCTCAATGATTTCTTGGCGATTTTAGTGTTTAAAACACTTGATGTTCAATTGGGTTTTGCATTTTGAAGTATGATTCTTGTGAAAAGTCTGTTTATGATTCAACTGGATTTTGCATTTTGAAGTATGATTAAACTGGGTTTTGTATTTTGAAGTATAATTCTTGTGAAAGTACTTATTTATGATATCAAAGTTTGTTTATTTTTTGAGATTGAGCTGGTATATCTATTTATTTTCGATTTTCGAGGGTTGTTTCATCTCTGTTTCAGCTAAATTTCACGGAATAATTGGTTCTCTTGAATTGGAGGTTTGGTTGCTGAAATCAATTCTAAGATAATATCGTTACCAAACACGATACTGTTCTTAGTACAATTTTTTTTTTTGTCGTTATCAAACACAATTCTGTTTCTTGAAAAAAACAGGATTCTCAACTCAACTCAATCCAACTCATCTTAGTTGAGTTGAGAAAAGTGGAACACCAACCAAACGCCACCTTAGGGTTCTGGGTGAAGAATTTGCAAACTTAAAATTTCTGCTCATTTACGCCACAATAATTTTTTGCCTATGTAGGTTATGATAATTTTTTCAGAAGTCTCAAGATTTTTACGCTACATGAAAATCACTATAATTTTTTTAATTTTCATATAATGTAATGATTATAAATTTTTGATTGAATTATTAAACTTTTTGTAAAGTTACTTTAGTGTGTGAGTTGGGTTAATATCATGCCGCGCGAAATTTGAGGCCATGGCAAAATACCGTAAAAAACATTATCTATATATTTTACAGTTTGGAGATTGTAAAACACTTGTTACAGATTTCATATTAAATTAATTTCAAACTTTTTAAATCAGGTTTTCACAAATTAATTTTAGTTTACGAGGGTAATTATGTCCAAACAAAATTTGTGTTGATTGTTTGGTAAATATAATCATAAACAGGAGCTGAACTAACAAGGGCTCGGGGATTCCAGTCCCCCTCAAATTTTAAAATGTTTCATTATTATTTTTTAAATATTACAAAAAAAAATCCCATTTGAATAAATTCTCTAAAACATTAGTCCTCCTCTACCAATTTTCTAGATTTGTCGCTGGTTATAAAACTAATAATAGTTAGAATTACATATATATATATATATATATATATATATTGGTTTTTTAAAAGTACGCATTCTTCCGTGACCAATATGGAATAATCCACACGTCACAGCAATTAATAACTTCAAATGCATACTTTAAGAGACAATTTCAATTCACCTTTAAATAATTTTTCCATAAATAAATATACCATATTTGTTTTCTCACACTCGATATATGACCATAGGGACTCCGATGACGGTGAAGGCCAAGATAGAAGAGATAGACGATGAGAACAAATCAATAACCTTTGGCGTTTTAGATGGGGATATGATGCAGTTATACAAGAGCTTCATGGTCAAAATTCAAGCCGACAATGGTGGCGTGAAATGGTGTTTTTGGTACGAGAAAGCAAGGCAGGAGGCACCAAGTCCGGATGCCTATGTGGATTTCGCTACCACAATCACCAAAGGCCTTGACACTTACCTCCTCAAGTCTTAAAGACTTGGTAGTAATTACTTTCATGCTTTTGTTTTTATATATGATAATGTGATTTTGTTTTAAGCTTATTATATGATGTCCCAAGTGTTTGTTTAATTTTATGGCGATGATTTAGACATTTATTCAAAAGTTTAAGCATGCAAAGTGTAATTATCTCCATCATCATCATCACTTGCTTCATCACTTGCTTCTCCTCTACAACGAAACCATAATCAAAACCTCTCCCTTGTTCCTTCATTGCCGAACCCACCAACCACCACCATCACCACTGCTCCAACGGCGAACCACCACCACCACCATCACATCTACAACATTTGCATCTATTTTTTTTTTCTCTCTCTCTCTCCTACGGCTACTCTTTCTCTATATAAAATTAATATCTCTATCTATCTATCTATCTATCTATCTATAAATAGACTCAAACTTTGGATATATAGATCTTTGCTCTTGGATGTACAAATTGAAGCAAATCTAGAGATCCAAAATTTGGATGATATGTATATAGAGAGAAAGAGCATATGCAAGAAGAGATAGAGTAGACTGGCAATGTTGGTGATAGTGGTGGAGAAAGTTTGGAGGTGGTGGCTGAAAATGGTTTAGCCACCGGACTAGTAGTAGACGAAAAAGAAGATGAAATGAAAAAGGAAAAAAAATATATTTTTGGACCCTTAAAATTTGGATGACTTTTAAATAGATTATTGAATTAGTGGGAGAAAAATGACAAAATTATTCTTAATTTTGAAGTAAAACGATGCAATTGCACTCAACTTTGTTAAATTTTTAACCAAAATTAAGTCTTAAATATAAGGAGTGTAAGTGTTAACGAAAATACTACAGGGGTGCAAAGTACATTTAGATCAAACTAAAGGTGTACAAAGTGCAATTAACCCAAAAAATAGAGAACAAAATAAATTATTCCGGGAACAAAAAATTGTTTCTACTTCGATAACAGAAAAATATATATATATTTTTTTAACGTTTCGGTTTGTGTTCTTGAAACAAAAGTAGAAATCTAAGAGAGAATTTGTTTTTGTTTTGGGAGCAAAATATTTTTGTGGACAATAGAAATAGTTTTTTTCACAATTTTTTTTATTTCTACTCTCAGAACAAAAACAAAAAATCTGAGAAAAAAATATTTTTTGTTCCTAGAATGAATCAGCTTGCGCAAAAAAAATAATCTGCATTTGCTCTGAGTTCTTCTTCTTTAGGGTTTTGTTCTATCTTATTTTTCGAAAGATCTACACTTTTTATTCTCAGATTTAAAATCTTTTTCTTTTTGATTTTTTTTTCGTTGGATATCCATTACTTTGTAGGCATCTTAACTAAGTAGACATTTGTTAACCCCTTGAGAGTGGGATAGGACATTGGGCTAGATTCATGTGCCATGTCCAAGCCAACACTCTTGTCAGGTTAGCCGGACTCGGTTAACTTTGTCGCACCCCACCCCAGACACCCTTCACTATGGGGCCGGCGTGACGTCGACATGACATCACCTGAACGCCAAACCAACTCATAAAACGACAATATGCATACAACAATATACAATCATCTAACTATGCATATACAAATTTTCTACTATGGGGACACACCCGTCCCCAAATATAACAAAATAAATACCATGAACCTCTCACAGGTTCACTCCAAACAGTTCATCTCAAAACCTACACCCGACTCCATCGTAGGACTCTATCTAGCGCCAGTAGGAGACCGACTCCTATCTGCTTTACCTGCGAGTATACTGCTTTCTTAATAAAAATATTTTAAAATAATAATACATTCTAAATAATATAACATTTAAATGGATCAAGTTTAATGCGTATAAATAAACACATTTTGAACAGTAGTATAAAAATCATATACCACAAGAAAACTTGTTCTTCCTACCACTTAGAATCATCATCAATATATATATATATATATATATATATATGATGAGGGTATTTTTGGGCACCTCTGAGTCAGCACTTAAGACCCAACCACGTGTCAACCCTCGCAATGACAAGGACGTATTCCGGAATCCACAACGCCACGTTGGAGCATACACCGACTACGGCTCCTCCCTAGAATCTTATTTGCACCCAGGGAGGAGCGAGGAGCCCTGCAAGGATGTGCCGCTCTAAGCTCTACGCCGTGCCCTCAGCGATCAGTTTCAGGGACTCAGTCGCTCACCTCAACCGACTCCCCTTTTCACCTTGTTTATTCTCCAAGACTCCACGGATCTCTGCGCTCCTTCACCAGCTCATCGCCACAGGCCTGTCAAAAGCCCAAGCCCAACGATTATCTCCTAAACGCCCCAGATTATCGGCTAAACACAGGATTTCGACTAATTAATCGTGTTTAGGCCCGACTAATCATCTTCAACGTCTATATATATCGGGGGCTATGTAAGCCCGAGGTATGCTTGAATGACTGACATTACACGCGAATTCATTTGGTTTGCTTACTATATTATGTACATTTTCTCTCTGAGCACTGATTACCATGCTAGAGGGGCTTTACCTGGACAAACCCCGGTCTAAGCCTTCTGCAGGTACACTCCCTGAGGAGCAGGACTCTGGACATAGCAGGTCAGTCCTCCCAGGACCCAGCACAGCTCATGCAAGGACTTTTCAACCGACGACTCCACCTCAGCAAGAGGACCCACCTGTCATCCAATTGGACCATACTCGAGGTGTGTACCAGTTTTATGCACCAACAGTTTGGCACCGTCTATGGGAACCGAGCAAAAAGCCTTCCCTTGATCACTGCTCTCTGCTCAGCTGAGCTTGAGTGACCACAAGGTCCAGTTAGATAGATACAAAATTGAAGAACGAGAAGACATGTCGAAAAATCCAAGCGCATACCCACAAGCTCCCACCAACGAGGATAACTGCCCCCTCAATGGTCAGGCAAGACCATCCACTCTACCACCTGGAATTGCGGGACAAACCTCAGGAGCTGTGGATGCATCTCGGTTTGATCTCCTTGAACGCCAAATACAAGAGTTCAAGTCAAGTATACAACTCCTTCTCACGCGCTTGCCATCGCCCCCTGTTCAAGGTGGACCAGCCCGCAACGCTTGAGGAGCCGCCCCAAAATTGCGATGTTTTTATGGACACTCTGAGTGGGCAGCAGCCCGAGGGTCGCCCTCTACCTCGCAACCCTGAGTTTGCGGGACAAGAGAGAGCCCTCCCTGTAATGCCGAGATCTCCACCTCCTCTGCCACACGAATTTGTGCTAAGGGATATGTCGATGTCCCCTAATGGTCGTGCTATTCATCGGCCTGCCAGGTCCGATCATAGAGGCCGGCGTGATCGTGAGGTTGACTCTTACTCACCTCCCTCCCATCACCCTAATGCCCTGGCTGCGGACAGTCGGATCCAGGGAGAGCCCCAAGCAGGGGAGGTTGTGGAACGTCGTCTGGCCAACGTAGAAGCCCTTCTCCAAGAGGTACAAGAAGGCCGGGTTGGATCGGGTGTTATTCCGGAGGTGAATTCTCCTTTTGTGGATGAGGTTCTGGAGGAAGTAGCACCAAGACACTTCACCCAACCCCAAATGAGTCCGTATGATGGGACTTCAGATCCTGTTGACCACCTTTCTATGTTCAAGTCTCATATGGACATGCAGGTGGCCTCTGTAGCTTTGAGGTGCAGAGCCTTTCCCATCACTCTTATAGGTGCTGCAAGATCATGGTTCTAAGGTTTGCGGCCAGCGTCCATCTCCACCTTCAGAGAACTCGAGCAATTGTTCCTGGCTCGTTTCAGTCATTCCCGGTGTAGGCCAAAGACTGTGGCTCATATCCTCACTCTTCGACAAGAGCCCACTGAATCTTTGGGTGATTACGTTGAGCGTTTCAACCGAGAAACAAATTTATGCGATGACTTCTCTGACGCCATTGCGCTAAATGCCTTTATTGACGGGCTCCGGTATCAGAGATTATCCTACGATCTCTGCTCTAACCCTGCTCTCACACTCGATCAAGCGCTAGACCGTGGGACTAGATTCTATGGTGCTAACCTCCATGCTGCAACCAGGAGAGGGCAGGCAGGGGCAAACAAGTCAAGGGAATCAAGAAATGAAGGTTCGAATCAAGCCCAAGACTCGAGAAGATTACGAGATGAAGGGAAGTTTAGACCCTTTCCCGGAAACAGGAGGTCACTTCCTCCTCCAGAGCGTCACCAACCAGAGTTTACCCCGCTCACGGCCTCAGTGGCCACCGTCTTCGTAGAAAACTCAGGGCAAGACTTCTTTCCTCCTCCGCCGCCGCTGAGGAGAAGGCCAATCGGGAGATCGATGATCCAATACTGTGAGTTCCACCAAGACCAAGGTCACTCCACAGAGAACTGTTTCCAACTACGACAGGAGATTGAAACTCTTGTCCAAAGAGGTTATCTCTGGAACTACATCCAGAGATGAAATCATGGGCAGCTTGATGGGGATGAACCACAGGGAGAGCCCTGGGCCCAGAGAAGAAGAGGGAACCACAACTGTCCACCGCCCCGAGGCGCTGAGGCCAGAGAGAATCACCAACGCATGGATGGTGAAATCAACCACATCCACAGTGGATTCAACTCTGGAGATATATAGAGTCACTAGGGTCACACGTCCTAGCACATACGATTTTGAAATAGAAAAGAACGTGCCCCTCAGGCGCCCGCAGAATGGTGACTAGTTGAAGTACAACTTCTGTAGGGATGATCCACTTTTGTGAACAACTTCCAGTTTGTACAAAGTATGGTAGTTTTGCTTATCCAAATAAAGAATGTATTTTGTGCAATATGCCTTGTGTTCTCTCTGGTCAACGGCATTCCGACCCCCTAAGACGCGTCCCGGCTCTGGGCGTCGCGAGTGATTCTCTACGGCTGCATTCTGACCCCCTGAGTTGCATCCCGGCTCTCGGCATTGCGAGTGATTCTCCACGGCTGCATTCCGACCCCCTGAGTCGTATCTCGGCTCTCGATGTCGCGAGTGATTCTCCACGGTTACATTCCGACCCCCTGAGTCACATCTCGGCTCTCGACATCACGAGTGATTCTCCATGGTTACATTTCGACCCCCTGAGTCACATCTTGGCTCCGACGTCACGAGTGATTCTCCACGGCTGCATTCCGACCCCCTGAGTTGTGTCCCAACTCTCGGTGTCGCGAATGATTCTCCTCAGTGGTACTCCGACCTCTTGAGTCGCGGATAATTCTCCAAATCAACATCCCGACTCTCGACGTCACGAGTAACTCTCCACAAGTCTCATCCCCGTGCTCAGCGTCGAGGGTGACAACCAGACTCTCTCCAAAAGTTAATAGTCCGTACTCGGGGACAGACTTAGGTCATCTACCAAGGGCGGGGCATTGATTGGGTCTGAGGACCTGCAGCCAAGTACCTCTCCCTACCAGTCGACTATGAGTCCGGCGTTCTAAAAGGGAAAGTGCTCCTACATGGACTAAATGGAGATAACCTGAAAGGGTTCTTGAATGAGCTTGACTACGGAGAACTCCCCGATGACCGACCATAGGGGTCCAACCACCGTGTTGCGCTCCTGTGGACTGAGAGGATTAGCTACCCTGGGAAACCCTACTCCTGAGTTCACGACACGATTTCCTTGCAATCAGCTCGTGTCCCGAATTGGGGGGCTAATGGACTATAGTCTTGGACAGAGACGAGAAGTTCTTGAAGTTTTTGTAAACTTTTCAAAATTTTACAACTCTAAAAACTATGCTAGGCAAAGAATGACTTGGAAAAAATGTTGAGAGAAAGGAGTAAACTCTAAAGTACTCTGATAATGCCGCTTAAAAGCTTACACGCTCGCGTGTAGAAAAACAGGAATAAGCGAAAAGGAGTCTACAAAATCCTAAGTCCTAAAAAGGCGATGGTCCAAGCTTAGTCCTCTCTACCCTCGTTGTGAGGGGCGTTCGTGCAAGGGGAAGTGGATTTAATCTCACCCTCCTCGGGGAGCCCTTGTTAGCACTGTCCGCCTCGGCGTCCTTGTGCGTGGAACCATCTTGAGGTTCAGCCTCAGTGCTTCGTAACCGGAACTACCAGGTGCGACGGACACTGCCTTGCCGTGTCACTCCTAGCCGATAAGGTCTAGTAACGACCTTCTCCAAGAATGTCATTCAGGAGTGTCGTCCAAAAATTTCACCACATCTCCTCGGCCCGGCGTCGTCTAATCCGGCTCTCCTTGTCCTACCGTGCAGCCTCAGGCCGGCTGGGCGCAGATGAGAGTCTATCCCAAATTCTCCCCTCAAAAGAATTTATGAGTTAAAAAAAATAAAAAGAATAATAATAATAATAAATAAATAAATATATAATTAGAGGGAAGGGCGCTGCCCCTTTCCCCCTCACACCAGCCCCACTTGGGGCCAGCATGCTGGCCCCAAGTGGGGCGCTGGTCCCTTGGGGCTAGCGTGTGGCGCTGGCCCCAAGGGGGCCAACGTGCAAGCGCTGGCCCTTGAGGCCAGCGTGAGGGGGGAAGGGGGCTGCCCCAGATTATCGGCTAAACACAGAATTTCAACTAATTAATCGTGTTTAGGCCCAACTAATTATCTTCAACGTCTATATATATCAGGGGCTATGTAAGCCCGAGGTACGCTTGAATGACTGACATTACACGCGAGTTCATTTGGTTTGCTTACTATATTCTGTACATTTTCTCTTTCAGCACTAATTACCACGTTGGAGGGAATTTACCGGGACAAACCCCGGTCTGAGCCTTTTGTAGGTACACTCCCTGAGGAGCAGGACTCTGGACATAGCAGATCAGTCCTCCCAGGACCCAGCACAGCTCACGCGAGGACTTTTCAACCGATAACTCCACCTCAGCAAGAGGACCCACCTGTCATCCGACTGAACCATACTCGAGGTGTGTACCAGTTTTATGCACCAACAATATCAAATATATGAAATCCATCCAAAATCATCAGCATAAAATAATATGATAAAACATCAAGACGATAAAATAAAACACCACATCACCATATATGACAAAACACCAAATACGACAAAACACCACACCTCAAACACCACACCACTTTCTCTGGCTAGTCATAGTGATCGTTTTAATCTCACGATCGGGAGTTACAAATGTACCGTACCATCCGTTAGGATATGCCTTCCTAGCGGAACAGACTGCGCAATAGAATCTACACTCCATTTTGGGGAGAAATATCTATATTCCTTACGGGAAGAAAGCCACACCCCTTATGGGGAGAAATATAATCCACACCTCTTATGGGGAGAATATAATCAACACCCCTTACGGAGAGAATATCCACATCCCTTTCGGGAAGAAAACTATGGTATCGTCCAAATCAACAATATCGTAAAAAATCTACACCCTTTGTGGGGAGAATATAATCCACAACAATATCGTCAAAAATTCATACCCCTTACAAGGAGAATATAATCCACACCCCTTTTGGGAAGAATATCCAAAATCATGTTTTTCACTCTTTTTTAAAAATACTCACTAATTTCAGCAAAAACCGTTTTCCACATTTGTTTGAGAAAACCATGCATTTTTCCACTCTCCTTTAAAACTACCAAATTTAACTTATCATTTTTCAACTTTCTTTTAAAACCAACATAATTCAACGAAAATCCACTTTACCAACTCACCCAAAAACCTACTTGATCCATATCATTTATAAAATCGTCTCGTTTTAAGTAACACATATTTCATCATATATATATGAAAATAGATTTTTACAAAAAGACAGTACATTCACCTGGTAATTCACTCCGAAGACTTTTACCGACTATTCTCTATTGATATTCCGGTGCCTACGAACCTAATAGTGACAGGGCCTAAATTAATATTTTCTATACCAATAACGAAATTATGCGATGCATACCCTAAAATCCGTAATTTCCTATTTCCCGCTTTTTATTATGAAATAGTACTATTTATTCATGTTAACGGTCTTAATATTTATTATCGTCATTTCGTCATTTTTTATGCTAATAATTAAATTTATCATGTATACCACATAGACGTGCACGTCACATAAATCCCGCATCGTCCAAATTTTATCATGTAATTCAACAGGTAAAATTCCCACAATTTACTTATCACCAATTTATCTCATATAATTTAGCAGGTCACAAATCACAACGATATATCAAATAATTTCAGGACTACCCACGAGACAATTAATTACAATTATATATATATATATATATATATATATATATATATATATATATATATATATATATATATATATATATATTAGTAGAGTTCGAAATTCTACTTCTTCCGAATTTTTCGTTGGCCGCGAGATTGGATTTATGTTTTTAGTGGGGGTGGTTTGTGCAATTTCGTCTTCCTTTTTCCTTTTCCTTTTTCTTTCTTTTCCTGCTTCTCCTTCTTTGCATGTCTGCATCTGTTCTGCTACAACCGCCGCCGACGAACCTCCGATCACGCTACCTTTATTTACTGTCTCTGCCGGTCGACCATCCACAATCAATCACACACACATACACAACCCCAAACGCCAAACACATGCACCCACAGCAAACACATGCACCCACAACATCATCTTTCTCTAACTCTTCACTCTATCTCCGACGATCACTGCACCCACACCCCTAGCACTGGACAACGTACACATACACTGACGATCCGTCAACGAACGGGCAACACACACATACCCACGAAATCGACGACGCCCACCGGCCAACGACATCTCTCTCTCTCTTTTCTCCGCTCCGGCGACGACGGCAACCACACTGACACACTCATCTGACCGAACGGAACACACCCACACGCAACCCACAAGGTTAGCGATGATCATACACCGGACGAACGTCCACCGACGACAACACCCACGCCATCGAGCCAAACAACGACAATCACATGCCCACAACGACGCCTACAACACATGGCCGGACAATGGAACAACACACACGCACATAAGTAAATAAGAAACAGAGCATACACACACTCACCGGAGTGACGACCACACCGTCAGACGACGATACCCCGTCAGACGACGATACCCACCACCGACCGAAACCCATTTCTCTCTTCGCTTTCTGTTTCAGTTTCTTTTTAGCCAACCAACAACGACCCCCAATCACCCCCAAACCACGACGGCCACGTCGGACCACAGAACAACACGCACACACACACTCATGTTGGACTGAATCACACCGATCACATCGCTGGCCGAATAACGGACAATCGAAACCCACACCGACGGACCTCTCTCCCGTTTTCTCATCGCTTCTCAATTCTTTTTCTCTTCTCCCGAGGTGTGCCGATATGTATATATATATATATATATATATATATATATGTATATGTATGTATGTATGTATGTATGTATGTATGTATGTGTGACAAATAGCCGGTCAAGTGGCCGGCTCTCATCCCTCTGATTCCTGCATCGCCTCTCTCTCGATATATATAAATATTAAATTTACACAAACCTCCCTTTACTTTAGTTAGGATATTAATTAAACCAATTTCTAACTTTTAATGTTTAAAAAAAAATTATGATTTGACCCCTCAAATTTTAAGTTAAATAATCAATAATACCATCAATCCCTTTATTTCCAAAATATTTTAAAACGCTACTTAAATTATGCGTATGTCAAATATCAGGGTCTTACAAACTTGGCTAAATAGAGCACGGTGCTGGGTGACGCCAAGGTAAGACAGAAGGCATTGGTATGCGCGAGCACACAATGGCGTCCCTGGACAATGTAGATGGACATCGAGCGACGTTGAAACAAGGCGCGGTGATCCTAAGCGCAACTCTAGGATCGACATTCATGGGCACAACATGAAGGCACGCTTGAGAATGAAGCCAAATAATCAAGATAGAAAGTTGGTGTAAGACACGTTTTAGACATGCGGGCAGTATGGCAAGGCGTTGACATCCGTTGGCATGACCCAAAAAACAAGATAGCAAATAGGCAGTACATTGGCATGACGTACAACAAGCAGAAATGCTAGATGACTAAGGTCCTAGCTCTTAGAAGCTGAAGAGGACTGGAAGTTGCATAGCAGTTTTGGGCAGTTCTGGATAGATAAGGCTGGGAAAAACTGCCCATCTGTGGGTTGGACAAGTGTCACTTTTCTGCCTAGATAGTTGGGGCTGTCAACTGTCAAATTGTTCCTATAAATACTATATGTATCTGTCTGATTTGGGCAGTGGGTTTTTTCTTGTGAAATTGGACCGAAATTGTAGACTTTGTGGTTCCTTGTTCCTGAGTTAAATACAAGGTTGGATTTTTTGGTAATCTGTACCTTTGTATGGTATGCTGTGTATTGTCTATTTGGGTACATTGTGTCGTGTAACGTTGCAAGAACGTGGCTGACTGATTGTGCCAACAATCATGCCATTACTTACTTAAAAATTCGTGGTGAAAAATTAACCTTGTGATAGTGGGTATCAGAGTAGGGCAATGAAATGACTCCTACGTCAAGTGTAAGTGGTCGAATGGAAGCGTTGAAAGACTACGTTGGTATGCCACCGACGGACAACGAGGTGAACCTGTCTGTCTAGAACACTAAAATGAGGATCGATATCGCAAATCTTCGAGCCTCCTTCAAAAATTTTTGTATCGATACATCGGTCAGGATTAAGTCCACAGAGGAGGACATGATTGCACTGACCGATGTCTGGAAGATAAATCTCAAAAATGTGGAGGAAGAAGTCCCCATATTGAAAAAAATCGTCACTCGGCAAGGAACACGATATGGACTAGCGAAGGTAAGAGTACCGGAACCTAAACCATTCTCTGGAGCTAGAAACGCTAAAGAATTGGAGAACTTTTTGTGGGACGTAGAGAAATATTTCAAGGTTGTACACGTTCCAAACTCGGAACGGGTGACCATAACCACGATGTATTTCAATGGAGATTCAAAGTTATGGTCGAGAACACGGGTTTCTCATAAAGACCGTGAGAAGATCACGGAGTGAAGTGATTTACAAAACGAACTAAAGGAACAATTCTTGCCCAACAACACATCCTAGGTTATTCGAGAGTCCCTAAGAACTTAAGATAGACTGGTACAATATGTGAATATGTGAAGAACTTTGCTTCGATGATGTTGGACATAAAGAATATGTATGAGGAGGACAAACTGTTCAATTTCATGTCAGGATTGCAACAGTGGGCACAAATAGAACTAAGGCAGTAAGGCGTGCGTGACTTGCCGACTGCGATTGTTGCTACTGATAGTCTGGTCGATTATAAACTGAGTGATCGACACAAATTTTCTGTTGGCGTAAAGTGTAAAGAGAAATACGGTAGTTCTAAAGACAAGAAAAACAAGGCCTGTAATCAAAAGAAGAAAGGAAATACTAGAGATTTCAAAACTAAGTCAAAAGGCGAGGAACCATCCCGGTTCAAGGATAATGAGAATCAAGGGTGCTTCCTATGCAACGGACCCTACCAGATAAGAGATTGTCCAAAAAAATAGAAAATCAGTACTATTGTTGTTGAGGACTCGGGGGTTGATAGTGAGGAATCTCTTACACGAGTCAATCCCTTACAGATTCTTAGTGCATTTCGTGCTGAGAAGACCCCGTGACAACAATGCAGTCTATTGTATATGAGGACGCAAAGAAATGGTTGTGAGGTGCTAGCAATGGTTGATACTGGTGCTATTCACAACTTTGTTGCTCATCGAGAAGTTAACAACCTTAAGTTGGGATTTGTAAAGAGTCCTAGCCGAATAAAAGTGGTGAACTCTGAAGTTATCCGTGGCTTAGCTAGTGCCAAATTGAAGATTAGTATGTGGAAAAGAAATGTGAACCGGATGACTTTGATGTCATCTTAGGTATGGAATTCCTGATTGCGGCCAAGGTAGCGATGATGCCCTATCTTGGGGGATTTTTTATTGCCGACGAGGAATGATCTACTTTCATTCATGCTACTGAACATGAACAGTCTAAGAGGAAAGGTAAGTGAAAAGTTTGCATGTTGTTAGTTTGGACAACCAATTTAGGTTTGAGGCATAACGAGGATACCTACTTTGTTGCTCTAATTGAAATCAAACCCAACCAAATGGTGGAAGTATCCTAAGCTGTCGCTGAAATTCTCAATGAGTTTGGCAACGTTATACCCCTAGAATTCCCGAAGACCCTTCCTCCTAGGCGGGTTGTCAATCATAAGATTGAACTGTAACCCTTAGCAAGGCCTTCTACACTAGCCCTTTACCAGATGTCTCTGTCGCAGTTGGTTGAATTAAGAAAACAAATTGGAAAGTTACTAGATTCTGGATATATGAAGTCATCTAAAACTTCATATGGTGCATTGGTTCTGTTCCAAAAAAAGGCCAATGGCTCGATGCATATGTTTGTCGATTACAGGGCGTTAAACAAAGTAATGATTAAGAACAAGTACCATCTTCCTAACATTGCTTATTTGTTTGATCGACTTCCATGAGTCAAGTACTTTATAAAGCTGGACTTGAGATCGGGATATTGGTAAGTTCGAATAGTAGCAAGTGACGAATAGAAGACGACATATGTGACACGGTACAGTTCTTACGAGTTTGTGGTTATGTTATTTGGTTTAACTAATGCCCCTGCTATGTTTTATAATCTGATGAATGACGTTCTGTATGAGTTCCTGAACAGTTTTGTTGTTGTCTATCATAATGACATCACGATCTATAGCGAGATGCTAGAAGATCATTTTGTATACTTGAAAAGAGTTTTCTCTAGGCTGAGAGAGAATCATCTATACATGAAGAAGGAAAACGCGAGTTTTACCGTAAGGAATTGATATTCCTTGGACACTGGGTAAGCCAATAAAAAGTACGGATGTATGAACAAAAGGTGTGTGCCATTATTGGTTAGGCAACACCTAAGAAGATTGTTGAACTGTGTTTATTTGTTGGACTCATTAATTACTATCAGAAGTTTATACAAGGGCATTCAAAGAAGGTGAATCCCCTTACCGATTTACTGAGAAAAGATGCGAAGTGGGAATGGGCTCTGAAATGCCAACAGGCATTTAACTAACTAAAATAGGCAGTTTTTGCAGAACCTGTTTTGAAATTGCCAAGATTCGAGATGCCATTTGAGATTTGGATAAATGCGTTCGACTGAGCAATCGATGGTGTTTTGGTGCAAGAAGGACACCCAATTGCTTACGAAAGCAAGATGTTGAAAGATGCTAAACAATGTTACTCAACGCATGAGAAATAGATGATATTAGTTGTTTACTATCTTGATACGTAAAAGCATTACTTGCTGGGGACGAAGTTCACTGCGATGATCGATAATGTGGCAAACACATATTTCAAAACCTAGAAGAAGCTAACCCCGAAACGGCACAGTGGTAAGAGTTTCTAGTCGCGTTTTATTTTACCTAGGTGTACAAACCAAGAAAATCAATTTTTTTTGTGGATGCATTGAGTTGGGAGAAGGTTCTGGAATATGTTGCGTCGATTACACAGGTACAAACCGATTTCTTACAGAGAATCAGAGATCAGTTCCCACACGACGCTTCCTACAAAAAACTTCGACAACAAGTCGACGATGGTATTGTGTGAAGATATTGGTGGAAGACCGGTTATTGTATGCCATGGGGAGCTGACCCTATGTCTCGAGCGGAGGACTCATGAGGGAGTTGTTACGAGAGACACATGACACTCAATGGGTGGGTCACCCAGGTATTGAAAGAATATATACTCTATTATCTCGGTTGTTTTACTGGCCAAAGATAGAGGATAACATAGAGACCTATGTCAGGACTTGTCTTGTGTGCCAACAAAATAAGTTGGAGAAGAAGAAAGAAGCTGGATTGCTACAACCACTGCCTATCCTAGAGAGTCCGTGGCTATTTGTTTCAATGGATTTCATATTTGGTTTTTCGAAAGTTGATGGTAAGTGTTCAATTTTCGTAGTTGTTGATCATTTTTCCAAGTACGCGATGTTCATTCCTGCAACCTATGCATGTTTTGCAGATATTGCGGCATAATTATTTTACAGAAATGCTATAAAATACTTTGGGCTGCCAGAAGATATAATTATTGATTGGGATACTTGTTTCACGGGACATTTATGGACTGTACTATTTAATATGATGGGCACAGAACTGAAAATTTTCACTGCAAACCATCCTCAGACGAATGGACAAATTGAGATGATAAAACAATTGCTGGAGGAGTACCTGCAACATTACATAACGACGAGCCAAGAGAACTGGATCAAGTTGCTGGATAATGCACAATTCTACTATAATTTGCACAAGTCGTCAGCAACGGGAATGACTCTGTTTGAGATTGCGAATACGCAGTAACCTTTTACTCCAGATGAGGTGGCTACCCAGCGTATTGGTGGGAGTTGTCCTGCTACTTATCGATTTGCTCGGGCAAAATAAGAGCTGATTGATGAGGCCAAGGACAGTTTAGCGATGGCTACCCGGAGGATGAAAAAGTATGTGGATTAGCACCGCAGAGAGTTGGAATTTAGAGTTGGAGATCGAGTGATAATGAAACTCACTTCGCAAATCTAGAAGAAGATAAGCAACAAGATAGTACATCGAGGATTGATACCGAAGTATGATAGACCATTTGAGGTGGTCAAGAATGCTAAAGTCACCGGATCAGTTGAAGATCCACCCTACATTCTACGTACATTTTCTAAAGCATTTCAACGAGAACTTGCTGGACTTCGAAAAGAAGCAGGCGAGGCGAGCACCGCCTATAATTCATAAATAATTTAAGAAGATCTTGGATCACAAAACCAAATAAATGAGTAAGAAGAATTGAAGAACCCATTTTCTTGTTCAATAGAAAATCAAACGCTAGCTGGGAGAAAGACGTGACCCTCTGTCAGTTTAAAAAACAAATCAAAGAGTATTGGGATAAATACCCTCCGACGAGGACGTCGGCCTCTTCTGGTGGGGGTGGTTTGTTAGCCCCTTGAGAGTGGGATAGCATGTTGGGCTAGATTTATGTACCATGTCCAAGCCAACATCATTGCCAGGTTAGCCGGACTCGGTTATCTTGGCTAAACAGAACACGGTGCTGGATGACGCCAAGGCAAGTTATAAGGCATTGGCATGCGTTGATCGCGCCACAATTTAAGCGATCTAATACCACTAATCCAAATTTTGTTATTCTATTGAATTAATTATATAAGGGTAATTGATTTATTTTATTTACTTTTGTAGATTTGAAAAATTAGAGTGAAAATGTTATATTTTGAAGCAAAATGGAACTGAAAAGAAGGGAAAAAATATGATGAGACCCGCGAACTAACCTGTCCTAGCTTGACATACGACTCAGATCCGGACAAGAAGTTGCAAACGCGCCTTGCACGCTGCAAGCCCAGCAAAAAAATATAATATAGGACAAAATACATTTTAAACTCTCTAACTATTGACATATTTTTATATAATCCAATAAATTTTTTCATTTCAGTTTAAACCCTCTAAGTATGCACTCAATTTTAAATAGTCATTCCATTACATTTTTCATCCAATCTAACAGAAATGAGAGGTAAAACGATCTTTTACTTTTTTTTTTCTTTTCTTTTTCTTCTTCACCTATTTATCTCTCTCTCTCTGCCATTCAACCCCCTCTCTCTCTCTCCCGGTTAACCTCTACTCTCTCTCTCTCTCTCTCTCTTTCTCTCTCTTTCTCCATATAATTGTCAATTTCTCCAACCCACTCCCTCCTACCAAGGCCACCATGCTACCAGATTTGATATTGAGAAAGAAATTTCTCAACACAGTCACATTAGGCTGACATGGGTATGCAAATGTCAGCGTTTTGAACTCAATATCGAACTCCTTTGACCTTTCAACCTTCCTACCTTTATGGCAATCATTCCCTATCAGAGGCTTATGATTTACTATATCAAACACAGAATGTATCGTAGTCGACGCCATGGATGTATCTGATTGATTGTTGATAGGCCAACCATCAACCTCAATTTTGGACGATTCTTGTCATATCCAATAGGTTGACGAGACTCAACTTCTCTTGGGAGTCTTCATAAAAATACCACCAAGTAAGTCCCACACGAAAGAAATGAGATTTGATTTGGGAAAAAAGTTAAGAAATTTGAGTGTCGCCCATGACTCATCTCTGATCGACTGGAGAGTAGCTTAACAGAAGGTAAGGAGCGGGTTACTCTACTACGGTTAGGGGGTTTGAGACACTCATCGTCTAGCTGAAAAAGTTAAATTTAGTGCTACGTTGGAGGCAATCCTAGCATAAAAAATAAATAAAAATAAAAAGAATAAAAATAAAAATAAAAAGAGATAATAAATAAATAAAAACAACTTGGTAAGGATTGGATTGATTGACTAATTTTTTGACCTCATCATTTTTTATATTTATTTTAAAAGTGCAAATACACAAGTTTGGGGGAGTCTTCCACGCCATCAAGGGTGGTGTTTTTGTCAATAAATCAGGTACTATTGTTAATTCCCTTATGATCTTGTATGTTCTTGTCATTGAGACAATACTAGATTTGGGTTTTGAGGGATAAATGTTCACACTCAATTTTGTTAATCTATTCCTTGATAGTATGTCTGTCAGATTCAAACTTGAGTTTGTTGGATAATCATTGGAGCATAACACCGATTTTTAACCATATTTCATTTTTAAACCCTTACATGCGTGCTAACTTTATTTTATTCTAAATTTAGTATACGAGCTGGTTTGTTAAGTTTTGGCATGGGAATAATTTAACCCTGGAATTTAAATTAAAAAAAAAATGTGTTAATAATAATGATTATTTGTTTTAATGATGAACTTTCGTTGAGTAACTAGGTCTTTTGCCCAGTAAGCTTTTGAGTGCTCGCGTCAAAAGAGGGAAGCGATTTGTTAAGACGATAAGTGACTTGTTAACTTTAAATCCTAAGATGTTCAAGTTATTAAGTCTAAAGGGTGCTTTAACACCTAATGTGGGCCTGAAGAGTGCCTTAATTAACACCTAATATCCCGAGCCAACTGGATTGGGATCATTAGCCTAACATTCACAACATGGACATCTTAGAAAGCTCAGTGAGGTTAGCACTGCACACATCGCTTATTGTCTTAACAAATTGCTTCCCCATTTTAACGCAAACACTCAAAATTTACTAAGACAATAGGCTTGGTTACTCAACGAAAATTCATCATTAAGACAAAGAATCATTATTATTAACACGATTTTTTTTTAATTTAAATTCCAGGGTTAAGTTATTTTTTTGTTAAAACTTAACAAATCAGCTCATGTATTAAATTTAGAATAAAAGAAAGTTAGTATGTTAATCGCGTCACATTTTATGTGATCTAATACTATTAATATATATTTTGTTACTCTTTAGAATTAATTAAATTAGTCTAATTAATATATTTTATTTACTTTTGTAGATTTAAAGAATTGGAGCAAAAACACTTTAATTCGGAACAAAACGGAACCAAAAAAAAAAAAGAAGGAAAAAATAGATGACAACATGTCGACCAGCGAACTGACCCACGATTCGCAAATCAGGCCCGCTAGCCCAACACAAGCCCAGGTGCGTGCATGCTAGTCAGTAGACCAAGCCTACTTGGCCTAGTCCGTCACATCCGTTCCTTAAAGGGGTAAAATTACCATTTAAATGGCCATTTAGGGGATTGACCAAACCATTAAAAGATCATTTAAAAAGGCAATTAAAAGAAAAAGATAAAATGGAAATGTAATGGCATTGAAGAGGCCATTGAATATGGAATTAAAAAGAATCAAAAGAATTTTGGGGAAAGTGGCATCCTTGTTATATATTTTCCTTTTTGTATTGGTCTTGGGGGACTTTGATATTTTTATATTTTTTGGGGGGAGCTTCTACAGTAGGGTTTCGGGAGATTGGTTTCTTTAGTTTTTATTTTTATTTTTTTCTTTTTTCTTTTTATTTTTCTGATGGATTTTGCCTTGACATTCTTCAAGAGCGCTTTGCTGAATATTTTGTGGACATGAAGAACATGGTCATGAACGGCTAATCCCCTTTCAATCGGGTTAAGATTAGAGTAAGTATTTTTGGTTGCATGTACTGTTGCATTTTTAATTTAATTTTAGATTGTGTGCAAATAATTGTGTTATGAGGAATATTGTCCTTGAAATAGTTTCATTGTAATTGAATTTATTTTCAACGTGTTCTTATAGAGATTTGGGTTTAAAATTCAATTGCTTCTAGAACGTTAGATCTAGTATCTATAATCTAGATCTAACAATCATACAATAGTATTGTTGGGATTCGATTTTTGGTTCGGATGAATTATATCTAAATTTTAATTCAACTTAGATTAGAGTAGCGTAGAAATTAAATACCGAAAATAGGTCATGCCATTGAATAAGTAATCTAATTTTTCTAAGTGGTTCCAGGTTGTAATTGAGAATGCTCGTTTGGACAAATCCTAATTAAAAAGAAAATATGAAAATGACATAGTTTCAAAATACGAAATCCATACTTCCTAACCCGGTTCTATATTCTATTTTATTTGTAGATTTAGTATTTATTTTTCTTGTGTTGAAAACTCCAAAATTCAAAATCGAAATCCCTTTCCATTAAAGAAAGAAAAATAATTAAGAATCGATAATTACAAGATCGATAGCTATGGTTCGACAACCTATTTGAACACCATACTACATCAGTATCACAGTATCAAATTAAATGTATTATTTTTGGCAATCAAATTTTTGGAGCTGTTGCAAGGGATCGACATCGCTAATTTTTTATTTCTATAATTATATTTCTCTCTCCATATGTATATATCCATCTTTTTTTCCTTTCTTGAGTTTTAGTCTGCAGGTTAACTGAGATCCAATTTTTAAGTCCAGATCTTTAAGAAAGGATTCTAGGTTATTTTGTTCATTTTTTTATTTCTTATTTTTAAAAAAAAAATTAAAAAAAATATATAAAATAATTTTTTCTGGGACTAGAGTAGATGGATGATATCTTTGGGAGGTTAGCTACTTACTTGAAAGTATAGATCAATCGAACACTTTCAGACTGCAACATAATCCATATTCATTAAGGGTGTGCACAGGTCCTAACCCGCCAGTATGGTCCTAACCTGCCACCCGACCTGACCCTATCGGGTGAAAAAAACTACGACCTGTCGACCGACTGTTGGACAGCAAAATTCGATCATTCTCGGGTTCGACGGGTGTCGGGCGGTTACAGGTGGGTTGAAGGTCGGGTGCTCAGGTTTGGGCTAATCAATTCTCCAATCAATATAGAAATCAAACGAAAACCCTAATCAAAGCAAAAATCAAAATCGAAGATCAAAAACTTTACTGCTAAACATCAACCTCAAAGAACAAATCGAACTCACCATCGGTCCATGATTGTCGCCGCCGTTTTTGTCTCTTATCATCATAGACGAAACAGAAACAAAAGCACCGTCATCGATTGTTGTCGCCGTTCCCGTTTCCGTCTCTCACTGTCAGTCCATCAGTTTTTCGAAAAGTGAAACAAAATGAAGAAGAGAGAAAATCGAGATAAAAAGGAGAGGAAATGAACATCCAAATCAAGACGAAATGAAAAAGGAAATGATCGTCCATTGGATTTGAAGTAGCCGTTCCTATGAAAACAAAAAACCCTAAAACGTGAAGTAGAGCCGTAGAGCCTATTTATTACGTTGGTTCCCTTCGGGCCAGGTGTATTGCAGGTAATGGAAAACAAATTCGACCACCGACCATGGGCTTACAGTTTTCAGATCGGGTATTACCCGATCTGAACAAAAAGGATCAAAGGCCAGAAAATTTCGGGTCGGGCTCGGTTGGTTTATTTGAGGGGGCTAAGCCATCGGTTTATTTGCACATCCCTAATATTCTTGCACCGTATGTCAAAGTCCTGCTCATTTCACCAACCAATGTCTATACAATCACCAAAATTCTACATGTTCGTATAATAATGTTCATCCCGATACATATTATTCATCGCTTGAATATAATCAATACTCGAACAATTATGGGTGGGATCAACAATATTATAGTGAGCTTTCAAGGTCATACTTTTATGATCAATCCTACTACGAATTCCAATGTCAACCATTATTTTCTCAAGGGAATACGACTGCTTAGTCCACTGAGTTGCAGCAAATCCTTACATAACTGAAAGGGTAGATTGACTAGTAGCCCAAGTCAGGAGAATGGTTGAAATATTAAATGAGGAAAATGCAAAAAGTGATTGGGTAGGTGTTGAAGAGAGTGGTCTAGAGCACGAGAGTAAAAATGAAGAGTCGTCAAAAGGACCAAAGCTGAGCGAAACTAGTGAGAAACCTAAATACTATGATCCCAAGTTTGAACCATTTTTGGCTCAACCATCACAAGTTTGTGAGATAGAGAAGGAAGTGGGATACAAAAGTGAAGATGTGTTGTTGAGCATAAAAGTGGAGAATACGTACATAGAGGAGGTCAGGGTAAGAAATCATAAGGAAAATGAGATCCAACTAACAGAAAAATATTTGGATAATCTTCCTTTGATTGAGCTATCCATTGTTCCCATGCCACTGTATTCCAAAATTAAGGTTTATCTTTTTTGCGATGAGCCAACCGTCAACCCCGATTCCGGACGATTCTTGTCATATCTAGTAGGTTGATGAGACTCAACTTCTCTTGGGAGTCTTCATAAAAAGACCACCAAGTAAGTCCCACAGGAAATAAATGAGATTTGATTTAGAAAAGAAGTTGAGAAATTTGAGTGTCGCCCGTGACTCATCTCTGACCGACTAGAGAGTAGCTCAACAGAAGATGAGGAGCGAGTTACTCCACTACAGCTAGGGGATTTAAGACACTCATCATCTGGCTAAAGATGTTAAATTTACATGGGAGGCAACCAATGGATAAAAGATAAAAAAAATAAAAATAAAAAAAGATAATAAATAAGTAAATACTATTTGGTGAGTATTGGATTGATTGACTAATTTATTTTACTTATCAATTTTTGTGTTTATTTTGATAATGCAATTACACAGGTTTAGGGGCGTGTTCCGCGCCATCAAGTGTGGTGTTTGTGCCAATAAACAAGTACTATTGTTTCTTCCCTTACAATCTTGTGTGTTCTTTTCATTAAGGACAATGCTAGATTTAAGTTAGAGGGTAAATGCTTGTATTCTTTTTGTTATTCCATTCTATGATATTGTCAATCTATCTTATGAAAACATGTTTGTTGGATACAAACATGAGTTAGCTGAATAGTCATTGGAGTGTAGCATTGATTTCTAAAAGTATATCATTTTTCGATCTTCACATGCATCTTGACTTTTATTTATTTTAAGCTTAATACATGTATTGGTTTGCTACGTTTTGGCATAATAATAACTTAACCCTTGAACGCGCCCCGATTTTCCAGAGAAAACCAGAAAAAATATAGATATATGTTTATATGCTTGGCGCTGGTAAAACGACAAGGGTTTTTAAAAAACGTCGATTTTCTCATTAAAATATACTTAAGCCTGTTTTAGAAAAAGGAATCGCCACCTAGCATTGGGTTTAAATGATGTGCTAGGTCACCATATTTTTCTTTTTTGAAAATAATTTAAAAAAAAATGGCTTAAGTAAAATTTGACTCCAAAAATAATATGGTCTAACCAGAGATTCGTTTAAAGAGTTCGGGGGTCAGTTACGCACAGGGAAGGTGTCAAGCACCCCAAGACGCCCGTCCAAAGACGGTACCTTATCCGATTAAGTCCAATTAGAATTTAAATCCGAATGTTTTTATTTTATTTTTAAATCCTCCTTATATACACATATACACATACACACACATTGAGGGAAGTGATCTCCCTTCTAAACCTAGACCGTTCTGATTGAAGGTTGGGAATTTTTCACCTCGTATTGTTAGCACATTATATTTAATACAAATTAAATAAAACACCCGCACACATGCATCGAGGAGAGTAATTCCCTTCTAAATTTAGCCATTCAAATTGAAGGTTGAGAATTTTCCACCTCGTATTGTTAGCACATTATATTTAATACAAATTAAATAAAACACCCGCACACACGCATCGAGGAGAGTAATTCCCTTCTAAATTTAGCCATTCAAATTGAAGGTTGAGAATTTTCCACCTCGTATTGTTAGCACATTATATTTAATACAAATTAAATAAAACACCCGCACACACGCATCGAGGAGAGTAATTCCCTTCTAAATTTATGCCGTTCAAATTGAAGGTTGGGAATTTTCCACCTCATATTGTTAGTACATTATATTTAATACAAATTAAATAAAACACCCGCACACACGCATCGAGGAGAGTAATTCCCTTCTAAATTTAGCCATTCAAATTGAAGGTTGAGAATTTTCCACCTCGTATTGTTAGCACATTATATTTAATACAAATTAAATAAAACACCCGCACACACGCATCGAGGAGAGTAATTCCCTTCTAAATTTTAGCCATTCAAATTGAAGGTTGGGAATTTTCCACCTCGTATTGTTAGCACATTATATTTAATACAAATTAAATAAAACATCCGCACACCCGCATCGAGGAGAGTAATTCCCTTCTAAATTTTAGCCATTCAAATTGAAGGTTGGAAATTTTTCACCTCGTATTGTTAGCACATTATATTTAATACAAATTAAATAAAACACCCGCACACACGCATCGAGGAGAGTAATTCCCTTCTAAATTTATGCCGTTCAAATTGAAGGTTGGGAATTTTCCACCTCGTATTGTTAGCACATTATATTTAATACAAATTAAATAAAACACCCGCACACACGCATCGAGGAGAGTAATTCCCTTCTAAATTTTAGCCATTCAAATTGAAGGTTGGGAATTTTCCACCTCGTATTGTTAGCACATTATATTTAATACAAATTAAATAAAACACCCGCACACACGCATCGAGGGGAGTAATTCCCTTCTAAATTTTAGCCATTCAAATTGAAGGTTGGGAATTTTTCACCTCGTATTATTTACTCAAAAAAAAAAAAGTAATAAATAAATAAATAATAAAGGAAGAAAAAAAAATCTGATTTACAAAAAAAAAATTAGTATAATAACAACTTAAAAAAATAAGAGTAAGATTTACAACAGATGAAAATTTACCACCTTCTTGGAGATTTTTCTTCTTCAAAATTATAATAAAATGAAAATAATATTATTTTCTTCAAAAATTTTCTCCAGATTTCCCCTCTCCCTTACAAAAATTCCTTTCAAAAAATTTCTTCCCCTCAAAATCCTCCCCTCTCCTTGTGAGCCTTCATTCCTATTTATAGGAATGAAGTGAAACTTGCCGACAACAAAACAAAAAAAGAACAAAAGGTAGAAAAAATATTAAAAAAAGGGGTGGGTGCACCGAATTTCGGTGCACCCACCAGTTTTTGGGTGCACCGAATTCGGTGCACCCAAAAGCAGGGGGGGAACACCCCCCTGCTGGCCACATGTGCGGCCAGCTTTAAAGCTGGTCGCTGGTGCGGCCAGCTGGTCGCACCAGCGACCCTTTTGCAGCGCCCCCCCCCCCGGCGTTCGGTCCAGGCCTCTCTCGTTCTCGTCTGTTTCTTGTCCATTTTGTTCCGAATTAACGCGTTTTTATTCCACTTCGAAAAATCTACAAAACCAAAAAAAAATAAAAAATCAATTACTAATATTTAATTTACTTAAGAGATTAATAAAACTTAATTTAGCAGTATTAAACCGCATAAATACGGTACAATCAAAACAAAATAAATAAAATAAAAAAAGGTAACTATAAAATAAAGTATAATTTTTTTTGCGAGGCGGTCAAAAATGCCGTGTCTACAGCTGCCCCTTTTTGTCATGCAAGTTCACTTGCTTGACAAAGATAAAAGACCACGTCATTTTGATCGTCCCATTTTTATTTTATTTATTTTTTTAGTTTATTTTCTAATAATAGAACAAATAAAATAAAATGACTCATGACGAACAAGCGTACGTTTAGAGTAATAAAAGAAGACTCATGACGAACAAGTGTCCATTTAGAAAAATAAAAGAATGACTCATGACGATGTTCATGATAAACAAATGTCCGTTTAGAGGATCGTTTAGAGTAATAAAAAAAATGACTCCTGACGATACTCATGACGAACACGTGACTGTTTAGAGGATTGTTTAGAGTAAAAAATGACTCCTGACGATACTCATGACGAACACATGTCCGTTTAGAGGATTGTTTAGAGTAAAAAAAAATGACTCCTGACGATACTCATGACGAACACGTGTCCGTTTAGAGGATTGTTTAGAGTAATAAAAATTATTCGTGCCCCAGCCCTCTTGACCAGGGGCCTAAAGAAAGTTCAAGAGTATAAAGTATGCCCTAACTTGTGACTGAGCCAGAATGAGAGAGCAAAGATATAAATGTGCCCCAACCGAACTCTCAGATGACCGAACATTTATAGATTGCCTGCGTACCTTAGTATTATGCCGAGGATCAAGTTTGGCGTAGTTCACTTTTCGCCCTTTTCAGGGCAAAACGCATACCTGGACGCTCATTTAGAGCTTTGGAACTTTCAGCAATAAAAAGTTTCTAATTTGAACCGGAAGGTAAGAAGTCTTTGTGAGAGAGAAATTCATGCTTCCATGTCCTTTGAAAACCCTGTAATTGAACAAAAAACACATGTAACACGAAAATTTAGTTTGAAAAACTTGTTACTCTTTACGACTCGCAATTTCGTCCCCCCTTTTCCGTCGCAATCCCTCATTTGATGGCGCTTGACTTTCTCGGGTCACGGGACAGTATCGAGAGATTTTTCCGTCTCGTCCTTCCGTCAATCTTAGAGATGTACTTTCTGGAGGTTTTCTCCGGGTTGTTGGCAGGGTCTGGGTTTTTTTTTTGGACAACATCCCTATCAGCCTTTATTTCTCTACACCAGCCGATTCTCACTTTCTCTTTTCTACTAGGCATCCTCAGTGCTTAGGAGAATCACATACTCCTGCTTGCTTTGTATTTTTCAAATCCTGCAAAACTGATTTAACCAAATATGGGAAAAACGTGTAAAACCTTACCCCAAACAGGTATCTTTATCACCAGATATGTTGACTACGAGATTTCAAGCCGGATTGTCTGACAAGTATGATTTCAATGCAAATTTGAGCCATATTCGATGTTCCTTTTCACAGATTCCAACTCTTGCTCAAATCCATCAAGTTCCGAACACAGAAAAGTCTTACGGTCAATGGAAGTCAACCGTAGTGGGAATTCCAAAAATGCCCCTAGGATTGATCTAACTGTTTTTCTTCCTTTTTTTTTTTTTTTTTTTTTTTTTTTTTTACAACACGGTCTCTACATTTTTCTCATAGCGCCCTTTCGAGTTTTCACCATGTTCGAGCCGTATTTTTTCTTTCTTTTTTTTTGGAAGCAACAGATAATCACAAATTGAAATAAACTTACTTAGAAAATAAGGGCATTTATTAGGCAAAGTATTTATTTACAGAATCCGAGTTTAGGGGCTCGGGAAATACATCACTATCCATTTCCTAGAGAATCAACGCTCCACCGCTCAAAGCCTTATGAACAACAAAAGGACCTTCCCAATTTGGCGCGAACTTACCCTTAGCTTCATCTTGGAAAGGAAAGATTTTCTTCAATACTAACTCACCGACCTTGAAGACTCTAGGGTATACCCGTTTATCATGAGCTCTAGTAATCCTCTGTCTGTAACACTGTCCGTGGTATATCGCTGTCAGCCGCTTTTCATCGATTAAACAAAGTTGGTCCAACCGTTGTTGTACCCATTCAGTTTCATCAAGCTCGGCCTCTATGAGCACTCATAGAGATGGAATTTCCACCTCGGCTGGTATCACCGCTTCTGTGCCATAAACCAGAGAATAGGGGGTTGCCCCTGTCGAGGTCCGAACCGAGGTTCGGTAAGCCATCAAAGCATATGGCAGCATATCATCCTACTCTTTATAATTGTCAATCATCTTCCAGAGAATTTTCTTTATATTTTTGTTGGCGGCTTCCACTGCTCCATTCATTTTTGGATGGTAAGGCGCTGAGTTTTTGTGCTCGATCTTGAACTGCTGACATATTTTCTGTATTTCTGAACCCTTCAGGTTTTTAGCATTGTCGGTTATCAATGTTTGCGGCAAACCGTATCTTGACACAATATTTTCTTTGATGAATCGAGCTACTATCTTTTGAGTCACTCGGGTTAAGGAAACGGCTTCTACCCACTTGAAAAAATAATCAATTGCTACCAGAATAAAGCGATGACCACTCGGCGCTTTAGGGGTAACTTCCCCAATAACGTCCATACCCCACATTGAGAAGGGCCATGGGGCCGCCAAGCAATGAAGGTGCGAAGGTGGGACATGGATTTGATCACCATGAATCTGACACTTATGGCATCTTCGAACAAACTACACGCAGTCGCTTTCCATCGTTAGCCAAAAATGACCGGTCCTCAGGATCTTCTTGGTAAGCATGAAGCCGCTCATGTGAGGTCCACATATGCCACCATGGACCTCTTTCATCAACTGGATGGCCTCTTCGACTCCAACACATCTCAACAGGCCCATGTCAGGGGAGCGTTTGTACAGTGTCTCCCCGCTTAGGAAGAATTGGCCTGCTAACCTCCGGAGAGTTTTCCGATCAACACTTGATGCCCCTTCCGGATACTCCTGATTTTTCAGAAAGTTCTTTATGTCATGGTACCACGGGTCTTTGGCTGGCTCAGATTCAAGCTGGCAGCAGTGGGCCGGTCGGCGTTGAACTCGAATCACCATCGGAATGATATCATTATCCTCTCGAGTGATAGATATCATAGATGCCAAGGTAGCTAAGGCATCGGCGAAGTCATTTTTTAGCCTCGGTATGCTTTCAAATTCTATTATTGTAAATTGCTCGCACAACTCTAGGAGGTGATTGTTATAGGCTATCAAGGTCGGATCTCTCGTGGCATATTTATCCGTCACCTGATTGATTATCAGCTCAGAATCTCCGAACACTAGCAATTCTTTGATTTTCATATCGACAGCCAGCTGGAGTCCCAGAATACAGGCTTCGTACTCAGCTCGATTATTTGTGCTTTGGAACTTCAACTTGGAAGCCACTGGATAATGCTGTTTGCCCGGAGAAACCAGAACGGCTCTGATTCCAGCCCCTCGAGAGTTCACTGCTCCATCAAAATACATTTTCCAGACTGTTTCCTCATTTTCTTCATCCACCGCATGAATCGACTCGTCAGGGAATAGCGTCTCAAGAGGCTGGTTATCCGTTTGAGCTGGACAACTAGCCAACTGATCTGCTATCGCCTGACCCTTCACTGACTTTTGGGTCTTGTAGATGATATCGAACTCCGTCAGCAGCATCTGCCATTTTGCAACTTTTCCTGACAGAATCGGCTTCTCGAAGATGTATTTTAAGGGATCCATCCTAGCTATCAAGTAGGTAGTCAGTGGGAGCATATAATGGTGCAGTCTTTGAGCGGACCAAGCCAATGCACAATAGGTTCTCTCCAGCAAGGTATAATTTTTCTCATACTTCGTGAAGCGCTTGCTGAGGTAGTAGATGGCTTGCTCCTTCTTTCCAGATTTATCGAGTTGCCCAAGAATAGCTCCCATGGAGGAGTCGAGAACTGACAAATATAGTAATAACGGAACCTTCTCCCGAGGCGGCACTAGAACGGGAGGGTTCGTTAGATAGACTTTAATTTTCTCCAAGGCATTCTGGCAATCTGCATTCCATCGCCCGTCACTTTCTTTTCGAAGTAGCTTGAAGATTGGCTCACAAGTGGCAGTGAGTTGAAAGATGAATCGGGCTATGAAATTTAATCGCCCCAGAAAACCTCGGATTTCTTTCTCATTTCTCGGCGGCGGCATCTCACGAATGGCCTTCGTCTTTGCAGGATCAATCTCGATTCCATGGCGATTTACCATGAAACCAAGAAGTTTTCCGGAAGCCATCCCAAACGCGCATTTTGCTGGATTGAGCTTGAGCTGGTACTTTCGAAGTCTGTCGAACACCTTTTTCAAATGGCAGAGATGATCCTCGTTCTCCTGTGATTTAACGATCATGTCATCAACATATACCTCCATTTCCTTGTGCATCATATCATGAAAGAGGGTCGTCATTGCTCTTTGGTATGTTGCCCCGGCATTTTTGAGACCGAAAGGCATCGCCCTATAGCAAAAGACTCCCCATGGGGTAGTGAAGGCTGTCTTTTCTCGATCTTTCTCATCCATCAGAATCTGATTATAGCCAGAGAACCCATCGGCGAAAGAATAGAGCTTTCGCCCCGCAGTATTGTCGATGATGATGTGAATGTTTGGCAGTGGAAAATCATCTTTTGGACTCGCCCGGTTGAGATCACGATAGTCCACGCAGACTTTGATTTTTCCTGAGGACTTTGGCACGGGAACGACATTTGAGAGCCATTCACTGTAGTTACAGACTTCAATAATTCGGGCATTGAATTGCTTCACGATCTCCTCCTTGACCTCGAGGCTGATAGCGGGCCTCAGTTTCCTCAACTTTTGTTTGACTGGTACACTCCCCCGGCTTTAGCGGTAGCTTATGGGCAACGATACTCTTGTCCAGTCCTACCATGTCATCGTAGGACCAGGCAAAGATATCTTGGTAGGAAATTAAGAGCGTTGTCAACTCTTTCTTTTCCAGAGTCATGAGGGCTGATCCAATCTTTACTTCCTTCAACTCTTCCGAGGTCCCCAAGTTTATCAACTCGGTTTCATCGTTACTGGGAATCGGCTTGTTCTCGAACTCCGTGAAAGCTTTTCGGATCTCACCATCGTCTGGCTGGCAAGAGTCATCTTCTGCTTCCACTCCCATCGGGTTATGGTCTGGTTCTGCATTGAAATCATACTTATCGCACTCTGGCTCAGTTATATCGCATGCATCATACACTGGTGTTTTAGACATCCTGAAAGCATAAAATTTAAACATTAAAACCATATGTCGGATAAAACATAATTGCATTCATTAAATATAAAAAACCATTACAAAGCAAAATCCCTTTCCATCTAAAAGGCAAGGTGGATGGAAGGATGACCAACAGAAAATCTCCCTAAGTTTATCGAAACGCCTGGCGAATTGGGAGAGAACAAGAATCCCAATTCTGCAGCTTTTCTTTTCCCTTGGTTCGAATACCAGACCCATGACTTGGCCCTGCCTCGTCTCTCATGATTACATTCACAGCTTCTTTGATCATTACTCTCTCAGGGTGCAACTTGAATCCTGCGGTCTCCTTCCCTTTGTTAAGGGTTTCTGCTGGATAGGGGAAAGTGACCCGGATATGCGGAATTTTCATTGGCTGGTTGTCTGGGGATCCATCCCTCTTCTTCCGGAAGAACTTCGCTCTGTCTACTTTTGTCGGCTCGTATCCCAATCCGAATCCCCCCTTCTTCTCCTTGACTTCTATCGGTTCTGTAATTCCGTCTAGATTCTTGCCCAAACCTTTCCCGGGAATGCAACCCCGAGACTTTATTTCTTTAGCAATGAAGGCCACAGTGTTAGACAGTGATGGTGTCATCTCGTGCCCTCTTTCCTTCACAAAGGTGGCATTCACAACGTCGAACACGTGATAGGAGGCTTCAATCTTCTCCTTCTCCTTTCCGTCATCTGTTAACGGGACATGCCGACTTATCGCTTGATGGAAAGGTATGATATCTGAATCAGCCCTGATCACGTACAGTGTGTCATTAATGATAAACTTGATCTTCTGATGTAGAGATGAAGGCACTGCCCCAGCGTTATGGATCCATGGCCTCCCCAACAACAGGTTGTACGAAGCAGGTATGTCGAGCACTTGGAACTTCGCATTGAACTGTATTGGACCAATTTCAATTGGCAGGTCAATCTCTCCAACGCTATCTCTCCTAGCCCCATCGAATGCTCGGATAACCGTCTTAGACGATCGAACCTGTGATAGATCTATCCCCATTTCTTCCAGGGTCGACAAAGGACAGATATTTAGTGCCGATCCATTGTCAATCAGCACCCGAGCTATGAACATTCCATGGCTTTCGACCGTGATATTCAAAGGCTTGTTGTGACCTGTTCCATCGTCGTCCATCTCGTTATCTGTGAAGGTGATGGTGTTAGATCCTAGGACCTGCTCAACCAGAGTGACAAATTTCTCCGGAGAGATCGTGCTAGGCAAGTGGGCTTCATTTAGGACCTTCAGCAGTGCCTGTCTATGTACTTCTGAGGATAGAAGTAGTGAGAGCATCGAGATTTGCGCCGGTGCTTTGCTGAGTTGCTCCACTATCTTGTATTCTGAATTCTTCATTGCCTTTAGAAAGTTGTGAGCCTCCGGTTCTGACACTGGCTTTTTCAGGGCCCCTCTTGGTTCTCTCACAGGAATCCTGATCAAATCCTGTGGCGTATACACCCTTCCAGACCGAGTGATTCCACCGGTTTCTCCTACGGAGATTGGCAATTCTTCTCCTTCTCCTGTTTTAGCGACGATCTCATAATTCCACGGAACCTTATTGAGATTTTCCACCATCTTTTGGATTGGGAAAGACAAAACTAGAGATTTCTCCAGTTTTTGAGCTACCCTTTCTAGATGTAATTCGAACCCTCCGTAGAGAACCTCCGGGTGTAAATAAACACCACCGATATCGATCACATCAACTTCTTCTTCGACTTCCTCTGTGAAAATTAGATTGACGCCACTTCCTGAGGAGGCGTGTTCAGGCAACGGATTTTGCTGACAATTTGGCGTACCAACCTCAGGTTTTTTCGGAAACGTGATGGCTCTAGTCCGTATAAACTCCCGGATTTTGTCTTTTAGCTGAAAGCATTGTTCAGTTGCATGTCCTCTGGTTCCCGAGTGGTATTCACAGAAAGCATTTGAAGAAGCTGCTTTACTCCCAGGTTTAACTTCGTAGAATGGAAGGGGCGTCAGCATCTCCTGCTTCAAACAATTCTGGTACAACTCGGTGATCGAGACCGGAAGGTCTTGTAGCTCTCTGTTGTCGTTCTGGAAATTTTCCCCAGTAGCATGAGGTAGAAGGTCTTGGTGGTATTGGGTTCCTGACCTTGGAGTGCGGTTAGGAATTTGAGGTGGGGTGTTCGGGCGTGGTTGATAGGTATGGTAAGAGGGTGTTGGGTAGGCTTGAGGGTAATATTGGGGAATGTGGTTTTGATAAGGGGGAGGTACATTTTCGTAATAGCGGGGGCGGCTTTGGGAATAGGGTTGGTTTTGAGGATAATTTTGGTTTTGGCGATTTTGAGGAGGGTAGTTGTGATATTAGTTGTTCTGGTTCGGGTAGTTCTGGGGACAAGAAGTTTGGGGGTAGTTCTGGTAATGGGTTTGCCGAGGGGAAACGACAACAGCTACTTCATTTTCTTTCATCTTTGGCGGGGCTGACCTTTTCGTCAGATTGGATTGGGCCCCTTCAATTTTCCCGCTTCTTATTCCTTCTTCCGTCACCTCGGCCTGTTTGATCGCATCGCCGAAAGAAACCACTGCTATGCTCGAGAGATCTCGATAGAACGGCGGTGACTGAATTGACTTGAATATCTCTAACTGAGCCTCCTCGCTCAGCTTAGGGACAACTTTGGCAGCCTCTTCCCTCCAACGAGCAGTATACCTCCGGAAACTTTCGTCTTTATTTTTCAGTATCTGGTAGAGGGTATTGCGGTCTGGCGCGGCATCCCTATTGTACACATATTGCTCACAGAAGGCCTCTACCAGATCTTCAAATATTTTAATCTGTGATAGCTCCAGGGTCATGTACCAGTTGAGAGCCGATCCTTTCAACGACCTCCGAAATATCTTTAGGCAAAGGTCTTCGTTCCGAGCATGAATTCCTAACTCATCTTTGTAAATGCTGACATGCCACTCTGGAGGGCCAGTGCCATCATATTTTGTGAATTCTGGAACCACGAAATTTTTCGGGTACACAATCCCGGGTGGTGCTGACAACTCCTTGTACGTCGCTTTCTTGGATGGCTTCTCCTTTTGCCATTCTTCCATAGTTTTCTCCAATTTCTCCATTTTCAGAAGCCAAGCCGGTGGAGGGCCATTCTCTTCTTTGTTTTCAGTTTCAATGGCCGGGGCCGGTTGGCTATCATTTGAATTGTTTGGTGGAGTAACGACCCTCTCCGGGTGAATGAGGATCTGCGGGGCGGCGGGGGTCGAGCCCTCTGGCGAGGCCTGATAGACATGCCCCTGGATAGGATATATCGGAGCTCCATAGGCGAAAGGATGAGGGCCCATCTGAGGTCCATAGTAGACCGGTACTGCAAAGTTCGGGCCGACATGGTTCGGATTCGGCCCTGAGTTCTCCATCCCAATACTTGGAGGGTTTCCATTTGGGGATTCAGTTACAGGAGTCCCGTTGGACGGAGGAATAGGCACCTCCTGAGGTCGGCTAAGTTCGTTGATCCTTTCCATCAACCTGTCAAAAGTTTCCTGCATCTGAGCTATCTAGGTCGTTCGGGGAGATTCGGGATTGCTTTTTGATGTCATCCTGGAATGAGTCTGTGCTCGACTGCGTGTAAAGATCGGACTTCGAAAGGGGGGAACTGGATTTGCTTTTCTGGGACCAATTTTCTTTGTCTTGTCTTTTTCTTTTTCACCTACAAAAAAAATTATTTTTTTAGTTCACGTGGGTCTTAGGTGGCCTTAAAGCCCTTTCTAATTCGAAGATTTCAATTTCGGTAACGACTAATTAAAATTTTTTTATTTTTATTTTTTATTTTTTATTTTTATTTTTTTTTTGTCGTTCCCTACCGATATTGAAAACTTTGAACTTGTTTGGTGTTTTTTTTTTGTTTTTTTTTTTTTTGTTTTTTTTTTTTAGGACTTCCCCAGACGTCATAAATCCATCAAGTACAAAAAACCCTTTCTCGTCTTGTATCATAGATTCCTGAGGGGATAATATGGATACAAGACAGTTTTGTTTTTGTCAGAGGATTTACAACGATATTTATTTTTTCCCTCAATTCAGTAAATAAGTTGTGATTTTTTTTATTTTTTTTATTTTTTATTTTTTTTATATCATTTTATATATATATATATATATATATATATATATATATATATATATATATATATATATATATATATATATATATATATATATATAAAATGATATAAAAAAAATAAAAAATAAAAAAAATAAAAAAAATCACAACTTATTTACTGAATTGAGGGAAAAAATAAAATAAAATTTAACATTCGGACTTTAGATTAATTGGACTTATTCAGACATATTGGGCTCGACCCTCAGCCGTCCCCAGCGGAGTCGCCAGCTGAACGCGCCCCGATTTTCCAGAGAAAACCAGAAAAAATATAGATATATGTTTATATGCTTGGCGTTGGTAAAACGAGAAGGGTTTTTAAAAAACGTCGATTTTCTCATTAAAATATACTTAAGCCTGTTTTAGAAAAATGAGTCGCCACCTAACATTGGGTTTAAATGATGTGCTAGGTCACCATATTTTTCTTTTTTGAAAATAATTTAAAAAAAAATGCCTTAAGTAAAATTTGACTCCAAAAATAATATGGTCTAACCAGAGATTCGTTTAAAGAGTTCGGGGGTCAGTTACGCACAGGGAAGGTGTCAAGCACCCCAAGACGCCCGTCCAAAGATGGTACCTTATCCGATTAAGTCCAATTAGAATTTAAATCCGAATGTTTTTATTTTATTTTTAAATCCTCCTTATATACACATATACACATACACACACATTGAGGGAAGTGATCTCCCTTCTAAACCTAGACCGTTCTGATTGAAGGTTGGGAATTTTTCACCTCGTATTGTTAGCACATTATATTTAATACAAATTAAATAAAACACCCGCACACACGCATCGAGGAGAGTAATTCCCTTCTAAATTTAGCCATTCAAATTGAAGGTTGAGAATTTTTCACCTCGTATTGTTAGCACATTATATTTAATACAAATTAAATAAAACACCCGCACACACGCATCGAGGAGAGTAATTCCCTTCTAAATTTATGCCGTTCAAATTGAAGGTTGTGAATTTTCCACCTCATATTGTTAGTACATTATATTTAATACAAATTAAATAAAACACCCGCACACACGCATCGAGGAGAGTAATTCCCTTCTAAATTTAGCCATTCAAATTGAAGGTTGGGAATTTTCCACTTCGTATTGTTAGCACATTATATTTAATACAAATTAAATAAAACACCCGCACACACGCATCGAAGAGAGTAATTCCCTTCTAAATTTTAGCCATTCAAATTGAAGGTTGGGAATTTTTCACCTCGTATTGTTAGCACATTATATTTAATACAAATTAAATAAAACACCCGCACACACGCATCGAGGAGAGTAATTCCCTTCTAAATTTTAGCCATTCAAATTGAAGGTTGGGAATTTTTCACCTCGTATTGTTAGCACATTATATTTAATACAAATTAAATAAAACACCCGCACACACGCATCGAGGAGAGTAATTCCCTTCTAAATTTTAGCCATTCAAATTGAAGGTTGGAAATTTTTCACCTCGTATTGTTAGCACATTATATTTAATACAAATTAAATAAAACACCTGCACACACGCATCGAGGGGAGTAATTCCCTTCTAAATTTTAGCCATTCAAATTGAAGGTTGGGAATTTTCCACCTCGTATTATTTACTCAAAAAAAAAAGAAGCAATAAATAAATAAATAAATAAATAATAAAGGAAGAAAAAAAAATCTGATTTACAAAAAAAAAAAATTAGTATAATAACAACTTAAAAAAATAAGAGTAAGATTTACAACAGATGAAAATTTACCACCTTCTTGGAGATTTTTCTTCTTCAAAATTACAATAAAATGAAAATAATATTATTTTCTTCAAAAATTTTCTCCAGATTTCCCCTCTCCCTTACAAAAATTCCTTTAAAAAAATTTCTTCCCCTCAAAATCCTCCTCTCTCCTTGTGAGCCTTCATTCCTATTTATAGGAATGAAGTGAAACTTGCCGACAACAAAACAGAAAAAGAACAAAAGGTAGAAAAAATATTAAAAAAAGGGGTGGGTGCACCGAAATTCGGTGCACCCACCAGCTTTTGGGTGCACCGAATTCGGTGCACCCAAAAGCAGGGGGGAATACCCCCTTGCTGGCCGCATGTGCGGCCAGCTGGTCGCACCAGCGACCCTTTTGCAGCCCCCCCTCCGCGTTCGGTCCAGGCCTCTCTCGTTCTCGTCTGTTTCTTGTCCATTTTGTTCCGAATTAACGCGTTTTTATTCCACTTCGAAAAATCTACAAAACCAAAAAAAAATAAAAAATCAATTACTAATATTTAATTTACTTAAGAGATTAATAAAACTTAATTTAGCAGTATTAAACTGCATAAATACGGTACAATCAAAACAAAATAAATAAAATAAAAAAAAGGTAACTATAAAATAAAGTATAATTTTTTTTGCGAGGCGGTCAAAAATGCCGTGTCTACAACCCTAGAGTATTTTATAAATATATAATACTCTAGTCAAAAGGAGGAAGCGACTTATTAAAACAATAAGTGACTCGTTAACCTCAAAACCTAAATTGTTTGAGTTATTAAACCTGAAGGGTGTTTTAACACCTAATACCTTGAGCTAACTGGATTAGAATCATTGACCCAACACTCGCTACACGGACATCTTAGAAAGCCCAATGAGGTTAGCATTGCATATATCACTTATTTAAAAAAAAATCGAGATATAAAAAAAAAAAAAAAAAAAAAAAAAAAAAAAAATCTAGAGAAACGTTATTTGATTGTTGAAATTCAGGTGACTAGTGAATTTGCAATAAATTCATTATAAATAAAAATCATGTGCATGTTGTGGGTGCAAAAATGAATATTGTTAGTGGTCAAATACTAGGAAATCAATGGCTAAATTATTAACTTTTGAATGTTTTTGATTTGATGTGCTAGTATTGAAATTGATTGACAAATCTTTTGTAAGGAATACAATCTACAATAAAAATCTAGGATGTTTGTGGGTATCATCACAGTAAATCCTCACGAGACTATATTCGTCCACTAGGGGTGACCTAGAAGTTTAAAGACTTGTTGTATACACTAAATGCAATCGTGTTCTCTACGAAAGTGACTTTTCATTTAATTAGTACATTTGGTTTTGTTCGAGGACTAGCAAAATTTATATTTGGGGGTGTGATAGCGTCACATTTTACGCGATCTAATACCATTAATATATATTTTGTTACTCTTTAGAATTAATTAAATTAGTGTAATTGATTTATTTCATCTATTTTGTAGATTTGAAGAATTGGAAAAAAACACAAAACAAGGAAAAAAAAGACAAAATAAATAAAAATGACAACATGATGACCCGTGAACTGACTCACGATTAGCGAACCAGATCCGCTAGCCCAACACAAGCCCAGGTGCGAGCGATGCGTGCATGCGAGTCAGCAGACCAAACCTGCTTGGACTGGTCCGTTACATCCCTTAAAAGGGTTAAAATGGCCGCCTAAATGGCCATTTAGGGGATTGGCCAAACCATTAAAAGATCATTTAAAAAGGCAATTAAAAGAATTTTTTTAAATGGAAATGTAATGGCATTGAAGAGGCCATTGAATATGGAATTAAAAAAAATCAAAAGGATTTTCGAGAAAGTGGCATCCTTATTATATATTTTCCTTTTTGTATTCGTCTTGGGGGACTTTGATATTTATTCATTCATTTTTTTTATTTTTTTGGGGGAGCTTCGACAGTAGGGTTTGGGGAGATTGGTTTCTTTAGTTTTTTTTTTAAAAATTTTTATTTTTCTGCTGGATTTTGGCTTGGGTTTCTTCAAGAGTGCTTCGTTGAATATTTTGCGAACATGAAAAAACATGGTCATGAACAACTAATCTCCCTTCAACTGGGTTCAGATTAGGGTAGGTATTTTTAGTTTCATGTACTATTGCATTTTTAATTTAATTTTAGAATGTGTGCAAACAATTGTGTTATGAGAAATATTATTCTTGAAATAGTTTCAATGTAATTGAATTTATTTTCAAAGAATTATGCCTAGATTTTAATTCAACTTAGATTAGAGTAGTGTAGGAATTAAATACCGAAGATAATTCATGTCATTGAATAAGCAATCTATTTTTTCTAAGTAGTTCCAGGTTGTAATTGAGAATACTCGTTTGCACAAATCCTAATTAAAAAGAAAATATAAAAATGACATAGTTTCAAAATACGAAATCCACACTTCCTAACTCGGTTCTCTATTTTATTTTATTTGTAGATTTAGTATTTATTTTTCTTATGTTAAAAACTCCAAATTTCAAAATCGAAATCCCTTTACACCAAAGAAAAAATAATATTTAAGAATCGATAATTACAATATCGATCCCCGTGGTTCAACACCATACTTGAATACCGTACCACATCAGTATCGCAGTACCAAATAAAGGGTATTACTTTTGAATGATCACATGCATGTAAGAGTTGAAAAATAAATTATGGTTAAAAATCAGCGCTATACTCCAATGACTATCCAACAAACTCAAGTTTGAATCCGACAGACATGCTATCAAGGAATAGATTGACATAATTGAGTGTGAAATAGAATATCAAAAGGAATACAAATACCAGAAAGAAATAGAAAGAATACAAGCATTTACCCCCCAAACCTAAATTTAGCATTGTTTTCAATGACAAGAACACACAAGATCATAAGGGACTGAACAATAGTACCTGGTTTATTGGCAAAAAAAACACACTTGATGGCGTGGAACATGCCCCCAAACCTATGTATTTGCACTATCAAAATAAACACAAAAATTGATGAGGTAAAGAAATTTGTCAATCAATTCAATCCTCACCAACATTTAACTAAATGTTCATTTCTGTGTGAATGTTCACTCAATATTTCATAACAATATTTCACTCCATGTAGACACGACATTTTGACCGCCTCGCAAAAAATTATACTTTATTTTATTTTCCTATTTATTTTGTTTTGATTGTACCGTATTTGTACGGTTTAATACTATTAAATTAAGTTTTATTAATCTCTTAAGTAAATTAAATATTAGTAATTGATTTTTTTTTTTTTTAATTTTGTAGATTTTTCGAAGTGGAATAAAAACGCGTTAATTCGGAACAAAATGGACAAGAAACAGACGAGAACGAGAGAGGTCTGAACTGAACAGGGGGTGGGGGTTGTATTGAGGTCGCACGTGCGACCAGTCTGGTCGCACAGCGACCAGTGTTGCTGGCCACATATGCGGCCAGCGTGGGCAGAGAGCAAATGCTCTCTGCCCACACCTTTTGGGTGCACCGAATTTCGGTGCACCCAAAAGGGGGTGGGTGCACCCCCTTTTCTTACCTTTTGCTTCGCTTTTTGGCGGACGAATTTCGCAGCCTTCATTCCTATAAATAGAATGAAGGCTCACAATACTAGAGAGGGATTTTTTTGGGGAGGAAGAGGTGAAATCTGGAGATAAATTTTGAAAAAAATAGTATTATTTTCATTTTATTATAATTTTGAAGAAGAAAAAAAAATCTCCAAGAAGATTGTAAATTTTCATCTGTTGTAAATCTTACTCTTATTTTTAAATAAGTTGTTATTATACTAATTTTTTTTTTGTAAATTAGATTTTTTTTTTATTTTTTTTTTTGAGTAAATAAAATGAGGTGGAAAATTCCCAACCTTCCATTGGAACGGTTTAAGTTTAGAAGGGAATTACTCCCCTTGATGCGTGTGAGTGTGTGGGCGTGTGTGCTTTATTTAATTTATATTAAATATAATGTGCTAACAATACGAGGTGGAAAACTTCTGACCTTCCATTGGAACGGTTTAAGTTTAGAATGAAATTACTTTACTTGAGGAGTGTGCGTGCGTGTGTGTGTGCGTGTGTTTTATTTAATTTGTATTAAATATAATGTGCTAACAATACGAGGTGGAAAACTTCTGACCTTCCATTGGAACGGTTTAAGTTTAGAATGAAATTACTCCCCTTGAGGAGTGTGTGTGTGTGTGTGTGTGTGTGTGCGCGTGTGTTTTATTTAATTTGTATTAAATATAATATGTTAACAATACGAGGTGAAAAACTTCTGACCTTCCATTGGAACGGTTTAAGTTTAGAATGAAATTACTCCCCTTGAGGAGTGTGCGTGTGTGTGTGTGTGTGTGTGCGTGTGTTTCTTTAACTCGTATTAAATATAATGTGCTAACAAGATAAGGTGGAAAATTCTCAACCTTCCATTTGAACGGTTTAAATTTAGAAGGGAATTACTCCCCTCGATGTGTGCGTGCGTGTATGTGCGTGTGTTTCTTTAATTCGTATTAAATATAATGTGCTGACAGGATAAGGTGAAAAATTCTCAACCTTCCATTTGAACGGTTTAAATTTAGAAGGGAATTACTCCCCTCGATGTGTGCGTGCGTGTGTGAGCGTGTGTTTCTTTAACTCGTATTAAATATAATGTGCTGACAAGATAAGGTGGAAAATTCTCAACCTTCCATTGGAACGGTTTAGGTTTAGAAGGGAATTACTCCCCTCGATGCGTACGAGTGTGTGCGTGCGTGTGTTTCTTTAACTTGTGTTAAATATAATGTGCTAACAAGATGAGGTGAAAAATTTCCAGCCTTCCATTAGAACGGTCTAGGTTTAGAAGGGAGATTACTTCCCTCGATATGTGTGTATGTGTATGTGTGTGTATATGAGGAGGATTTCAAAATAAAATAAAAATATTTGGATTTAAATTTTAATTGGACTTAATCGGATAAGGTACCGTCTTTGGACGGGCGTCTTGGGGTGCTTGACACCTTCCCCGAGCGTAACTGACCCCCGAACTCTTTAAGCGAATCTCTGGTCAGACCATGTTATTTTGGAGTCAAATTTTTACTTAAGCCATTTCTTTAAATTGTTTTCAAAAAAGAAAAATATGGTGACCTAGCACATCATTTAAACCCAATGCTAGGTGGCGACTCCTTTTTCTAAAACAGGCTTAAGTATATTTTAATGAGAAAATCGACGTTTTAAAAAAACCCTTCTCATTTTGTCAACAAACCAATATATCCATATTTTTTTTTTATTTTCTCTGGAAAATTGGGATGCGTTCACTCCATATTCACTCAAATATTTCAGAACAATATTTCACTTAATGTGTTCGCTTAATATTTCACTCATTTAATAAAAACATTGTCATGAATGTACGCTTTATGTGAATGTTTATTCAATATTTTAGAACAAATAAAAAGCATTGAAAAATTTCGTTATGAATGTACTGTTTGAATGTTCAATCAATATTTCAAAACAAATAAAAAACAAATGTTCACTTAAAACGTCTAAAACAAATGGTCACTCCAAACAAAGGTTCACACAAAAAAATTTCAGAACAAATGTTCACTCAAATTTTTCAGAACAAATGTTCACTAAAAAATTCAGATTTGAGATAGAGAGAGAAAGAGAGTTCAATCCAACGGAAGAGGAAGATAATGATCTCCAACTGCGAATCCACTCGGAGGTCAAGGATGGGAAGTAGAAGCACTTGGACGATCTGCTAACGCATGGTGACAATCTGCTAAGCCATCGGATTGTCTCTATGGCTACCAGATCTAAAAATAGAGAGAGAGAAAGGAGGGTAGGTCACGACTGAAGGTTAGTTTAGATATATGAATCTAAACTACGAATCCTGAGTTTTCTATATTTATATGAGCGTATAAATGTGTGTTCATTAATTTGGTCAACGGTCAAATTATTATACACTAATAATGTTTCTCAAAAAAGATTAAATTACAACATAACTATTTAATTTTTTTTTCTAAACTAAATTTTAAATAAGGGTTAAACAATAAAAAGCGAAAAAAAATCCATCCCTCCCCCACCCCCATCATTGAAAAACCCACCCCACCAAAATCCTTCTTCTTTCTCTCTCTCTCTCTAAATTTGGTATGGATCTGTGTCGACGAGCACAAATCCATGCCAGATTTATGTCGGCGAGCATGATCGCTAAAAAATAATACCCTTAAATGGTACCACGATACTGATGTAGTACGTGTTCAAGCAGAGTGTCGAACAACAGGGATCGATTTTATAACTATGAATTTTTAACTATTTTTTTTTCTTTAACGAAAATGAGTTCTAGTTTTTAATTTGGGTTTTTAAGTGTAAGGAAATAAAATAATAAATCGAAACAAATGAAAATAGAGAACCGGATTAGGAATTACGGGTTCATATTTTGGAATTTATGTTATTTTTGCATTTTCATTTTAATTTGGATTCGTGCAAACGAGCGTTCCCAACTACAAGCAAGATTTAATCATTCACTGGCGTGAACTATCTTCGGTAATTAATTCCTACATTATTTTAATTTAAGATGAATTAAAATCTAGGCAATAATCTATCCAAACTAATAACTAAATTCCAAGAATACGATTGTATGATCATTAGATTTAGATCACAAGTACTAGATCTAACGTTCTAATAACAATTGAATTTTAAACCAAAATCTCTAAAAGAACATTTTGAGATTAAATTCAATCACAATAAAACTATTTCCAGAGTAATATTCCTCGTGTTTACACATAATCCAAAATTAAACTAAAAACATAATATTACATGAAACCAAAATACTTACCACAATCCTAACCCAATAATAAGAAGATTAATCGTTCATGTTGATTGATTCCTCTACAAAAATGATGTTTTGCATAAATCCCATCAAAGAATTATCACCACAATCCGGCAGAAGGAGAATACAAATTCCGGTGGAGTTTGATAAAGAGAAAGAAAATAAAAAAATGAAAGTAAAACAGTGCACTCAAGCTCACTGCCGAAAAAGAAAAACCTCCTTCCCAAAACAACAAATAAGAGGAAAAATAAAAGAATCCCACCCCCACCCCAAAAAAAAAAGGGAAAAAAAGTAATAAAAAAATAAAAATAAAGAAGAGAACAAAATGGAAATCTCGTCTGCCCTTTTTCAATGCCGAAATCCTTTTTTTAATGGCCATTAATTGGCCAAAATCAGCGAGGTAGCGGTTCACGGAACCGTTACATTGCTGCGCTGATGACATAACAAAGGGGCCTAAGGGGGAAAAAAGGGGCGTTGGGCTTTGGCCTGGTGCATGGGCCATGCACACAGGTGGGCGCGTATGGCGCGCCTGTGATTAATTTGCGAAGTGGATCGGGTACGTGAGTTGGCCTGGTCTGGTTCGCGGGTTATGCCCCTTTTCCGTCGATCCTTTTCGATTCCGTTTTGTTCGCAATGAACGTATTTTTGCTCCATTTTAAAAACCTACAAAAACAAATAGAATAAATTAATTTTACAAATTTAATTTATTAACAAGAATAACAAAACGTAGATTGGTGTGTAAAATGTGGTGCAATCAGAGCACAGACCATAGGTGCAATCGTCCACGACATTAAACATGGATTAGCTAAAGCATGCACACGTACTTGGGTTTAGTGGGAAGCTCATCGTGTTAACGTTGTCAGACCATATCATCCGAGAAGTGAGGAAGGACAAGATGCGATACAAATATAAGAAAAAAGGTTTCCACTAGTTTATTTTCAAAGTTTTTACTACCAATTTTATACTCACAAAATATATGAACTTATCTTTATGATGGCAGGTTTTTGACCAACACAACACCGATGACAATTTGATCTTTTTGATTGTTGTAGATATTAAATTTGTTTTCGTGGATGTTCGAGTTCATGGAATGAGATTTTTGTCAAACATCAGACACTTCGGCCCCGTTTGGTAACCGTTTCCATTCCAGAAATTCCCATCCCATTTTCAAATTTTTGGGAATTCTGTTTGGGAATAGCGTTTGGCAATTTTTGTTTCCGTTTATATTTCATTCCCATTTGAGAATTGTGCCCACTTTTTTCTTAAGAAATGAGAAATAAAAAAAAATTATTTCTCATTATTCTCATTCCATTCTCAAAACACATAGTCACTGTTCATCCGTCGGCGTCTGCCGCCGCCGCCATCTCCGGCGACCGTCGCCGGTAACCGTCCGGCCGGAAAACTTTTCGGCCACTTTCGGCCGCCGGCCGTTGTCACCCACCCGCCACCGCTGTCCGACCGTCGCCTGCGCCGGCGCCTTTGCTGTTCGGCCATCACCGGTACTGGAGCCACCGTTGTCTGGCCGTCACCGGAGTCGGAGCCACCGCCGGCGCCACTGCTGTCCGGCCAAAAAAAATAAAATAAAAATTAATTTTAGGATTAAATCGTTACCAAACACAATTATCTTTCCAAAAATAAAAAATTAAAAAATTATCGGTACCAAACGCGATTCTACTTCTAAGAAGAAAACAAAATTCTCATCCCATCCCATTTTATTTCTATCTCACTGCTGGAATAGAAACAGAAATGGTTACCAAACGCCGCCTTCAATATTTGTTTTTGAATTCTAAAATTGTGACAAATGTTAAATGGGTATTCAGATCAATTCTAGCTCTAAGTTGAAATATAAACTCAACAGAAACCTTCTGGGTTGGGTCAGGATAACCTTGACCACCCTATTCTTGTAAAGTCCATTTCAAGAAAAAAAATATCAGCCGTTAGGATCACATCAAGTCCACCACTAAAGAGAATGACATGTTTGAATTGTGGTAGCCTACCTCCACCTCCGCATAGAGCTATCAAATCGCGCCATCAGATCATATTTTTCATAGTTTGACATGAAAGCAATATTACATAATATGAATACGGCACCATAACATCGTATTTTTCATAGTTTGACATGAAAGCAATATTACATAATATGAATACGACGCCATAAATTATTGTGTCGTAAAATTTGAACACGAACACGACACGAAATTTATTAAGTTAACATGATATGACATGATAATTTATCGTGTTTAACAATAATATAAAACTTATCGGATTAACGTGAAACAACACGACATAATAATTTATGGCGTTACACGATAACACAAAACAGTAAGATATCATGTCACAATAAAAATTTGTTTAACTTATCACATATTAAATATCTGTTAATACAATTTATAAAAGAACAAAATATAAGAAAATTATACAACTTCAAGAAAAACAAACCGAACAAAAAAATAAATAAAAAAATTCACCAATATAATAGAACTTTTCAAACAATATTCACATGAACAATCACCAAATATCAAAGGTCTTAAATAACTGTCAATAATTCCATAATCCATAATCAATTATGTATATTAGGGTTTGAGAAAATATTAGTAACACTTATAGATATAATATGGACTAAATTGTAATATTAGACAAATTTAGAGAATGTTTACAAATATTTATTAGTATATTTATATTTAAAAATAATTTATGAAATTATCATGTGACCTATTATATCTTTTTTTATTATGTAATCTAAAAATCTGATTAATTCTTATTGTGTCATTCGTGTCGCTTATTAGATTATCAGATAAACTGAAAATTCGACCTGTTTATTATCGCATTTATTGTGTTTGATCCGATAACGATCTATTACCCCCTAAAATAAATTCATACCCAATAATTTTATGCCGATTTCGTGCCATCGTCTAAATTCCCATTTTGAGAACTCTATCTCCACATCATATATGATTTAAGGTTTCATTACATTTAAAAGTCAAGATTTTGTTAGGTGAAGCTATTCATCATTTGATTTGCCATAAAATTATGACTTTTTCAAAATAAAATATTCAAAGGGTTTCTGCATACGTCCACTCCACTAGTTCATTCCAATTTATTACTTGCATATCCGCATCAATTGCACAATTTTTATTTATTTTTAATATATTTTTATATTGAAATTAATTAGAGAAGATGATCCCATTTGGTTGTATAAATTATTTTATTTTATACGTTATCTTATTTTTCTATGAATTAATCAGCATAATTGATTATTTGATTCAACCAAATTTTCATATTGTTTATTGAAACCAAAACACATACTTATTTTATTTTATTTATATTTATTAGAATAATTGAAAGACAAAATATTAACAGAAAGTATGAGTCCGTTATATTAATATTTATAAAATATAAAATATTATAGAAATATATAAATAGTCTATATAGACATAAACTATAATCTTCCTAGTGGATTAATATTTGATTTTCCTAATTGGTCAAGTCGCCTATTCCTTTGTTATTGAAGCGTTAAAGTACCCCCTTTTTTCTTTGCTTTTTTTTATTATGATAGGGGCAGATGAAGATCTTTCTTCTAAGAAGTTGGTGAGTAACCTTGTTGTTCCAAGCTCGACTAGCAGTAGGCCGGAAAACGAAGCCTTCAGTTCTTTCTTGAAACAGATAGACGGGTACATAGTGGAAGAAGGTGCTGCCACTATAGTATAGGTTCGAGTAAGCTGACTAGGCTAACATATTAACAATATTTTACTTTAATTATAAGAGAAAATAACATTTAAATTAGAACTAAAATTTTTAAGTGACTAAATTAAGCAAATATTAAACCATTGACTAATTTAAAAATGTTATAATTTGGAAATTGAATAGCAACCAAACAGGCCTTACATTTAAACCAACAAAAATAAACATAATGCAAATATCAAACCCCCAAATAACATTGTTTCTATAGATTAACCACTATAAACACAAGCACTATCATTAAAAAAATACACACCAAAAAAAAAAAAAAATGAGAAGCTTTCCGGGTGCCATTTTAGGAAACCAGAAAACCCTAACTGTACACCATGAACAAACACAATGAACAGGCAAAATGCATAATGCAAAATGCCCAAAAAAAAACGTTTCTAAGCCAGGCCCCTCGAACCGGGAACATCTATCCACCGCAACTGGATTTCGACTTCACCACACTCCACGTTTCGAAGTCTAAGAATCATATTTTGAACAAGTTTGCCGTCGGCCCAGACAATGCAGCTCTCTTCAGCCAGGCAATTGTCTCGGGTCGGTTTTACTTTGGTGATTATAGTTCCGCTGGGGAGGTTTCCCAAACGCATCTTAACAGCTTCTAGAAACGGCCTCACGTCGAACTCTGCATCCCCCATTTTGTCGTCCAGGCTGAAGGTGTCCCTGTCATAAACTTGCTGCATATTTCACAGAAAGACACTCATAAGAATAACAAAATACTATTTTTATTTCTGTTATCTCATTCATAACATGTGTTGTTCTAAATTAGGCAAACATTTGACAAACAAAGAGGTGTTTTTCCTCTCAAGCATATCCGCCTGTAGTAATTTTTTTTTCTTTCTATATTTGGTCATATAATGAATCAAAAGCATGGATTTTACCCAAAATAAATGCTGAAAATCAAATTCAAATCATGTCAAGTATGGATATGCAAACAAACTTGTGTTCTTACCAGCTTAATTGGAAAATTAGGGTCTGCAATAGAAAGGGTTAGATCTTCATTCCACTCTGGATTGCAATTCTTCTTCACCACTCGAGTCTTCAGTTTCTGTTAGATCGAGGAACATAGAAGAGCAACATTAGTAGACAGACACATCATGGGATACTATTGAACGGGAGAAAGAAAAATAATTCACTTAATTTACTATTTTACCGTCATATATTACAAAAATAAATTAAAAGTTCTATTATCAAGGGTATGGCTATAATTTTAGTGTCTTTTTAAAAAACTCCCCCTCATTTTCCTCTCAAATTAGGGGGAATACTAATTTGCTTAGAAAGTTGTGCATTCCTTCCTGTTTTCTTTTTCCTCCCATTTTACCTCCATACCAAACAAGTAGTTTTTTTTTCCTTCTATTTTTCTTCTTCATTTTTACATCCATCCCTTTTTCCACCCAAATGAACAGAATCGGAGCCCTCAAATTTGGCAGGGCTTAGGTTGTGTTTGGAAGCACAAAATTGGAGCCATGAAATTGGAATTAGAAATGAATGCATTAAAATTTTTAGAAATTTACATGCATAGTGACTCCAATTCGAAGGCCCTAATTCGATACAACCAAACACTACCTTATTCTCTTCGTACAGAATTTGGATATCTTAGCCTCACTAAACCTTGTGTTCATCTATAGAATCATATGATACACACCTGAGAAGAAAGCGCAAGGTTGAGGTCTAACAGTGAACAAAATTAAACTCAAAATCCCAGGCAAAAAAATTGGTTCAGCAAGAAACAGGAAAAGATATAGATCAAGGGCTCTGGGTGTAAATTTGATTCTCTCTCTCTCTCACACACACACGCGCACACACATACACACACAGATGAGCAGGCAAAGGCTGAAAGAGTCGATGAATCCATTAGGAGACCGATTTGGCGGAATAATCAATCTTCAAAATAAGCCAACAGGGAGGTTTTGAGACTCGAACAGACGAAAAGCATCCAAATATACTCGAAACCATATCTATCTCTAACAGAAACAATTGATCGAACACATAATGATCAATCACTGAAACAATTCAGCAGGAATTCAGTTTCCGATCAAAGAAAAAAAATGGAGCAGAGATTACCTGTCTGCCCATCCTGACAACCACATAAGGATCGCTGCTCATGACGTCTCTCTTAGCTAGATTCACGCCTCTGTGGATGTGAATTCTCAGGAGTCCCAACAAATTCTCCATTTCTTGCTCCCAAAACAGTAATTTCAGTTCAACAAGAGAATCAATGAATGAAGAGATTTCTCACTCGTTCGATACTCAATATGCAGACAGAGAGGGAGAGGGAGAGATAATTTCATGGTCTGGGGTTAAGGAGGAGGGGCCTTTATATTGGCCATTTACAAGTTGCAGGTTTCTTTCTACGGGTAACGGAATAAGTGTAATTAATTAGTTTTTGGTGGGGTTAATTCTATAATTTCTTTCGATAATCATGTTTTTAATTAGCTCGTAATTCCAAACCTTAACCATTGAAAAATGACAAATAAATCCAATATTGAGATCATAGAAAAGTCTGGAAGCTAATTAAGATTCCTCTTTCTCGTTCTCGTCCTCTATAACTGGGTTGACGTTTCTTTTGTTTTTACATCTTCTTCACTTTTCAAGTGAGTAAAGTTGGTTTCTACGTCGTCGTATTGATCAGAAAAGATCGACTTTTCATTTATGGTCCTCGTTGGAAACAATTTTTATGGCCAACTCCTCCACAAAAATGAAAACCACTTTGCTCAATAAGGATAAACTGTGGTGTTTTCCTCTTTTTTTTTTTTTTTTTTTTTTTTTTTTTTTTTTTTTTTTTTAAGATGTGATTTACGTGGAGCTCGATTAATTACCCTTTCAGACGATCTTAAAGTCACATTCTTCTACATCAGCTTGGTGCATTTAAAATTAAATTTAAGATTTAATTTTTGGAATATTCTGCAGAAAAATTGAATTCTGATTGATAAAAAAATAAGACATCTTCTCTTGTCAATCGAACTAACTGTTCTTAGGTAATAAACTTTAGTTACAAGAGAAAAAAAAAAAAAAAAACGGGGGCCCTGTTTCACTAATTGAAGATTTGCCGTGATTAAGTTTACTTGGCATAAAAAACATTTGTTATTGTTGTCATATGTAAAAAAAGTCATTTTTTCACACGTTGTCGCCGGCAACTTTGAATTGAACGCAGACGACGCTTGGCTTGAGCCTTCAACCGAGTCCATAACAGTATGAGCTTTTCGATTATTATTATTATTTTTTTTTTAAAAACAGAAAAATATTTTTGTTAATGTCAAAATTTGGATAACACCTGCATTTAATTTGATCGGTTAAATTTCTGTTCTGTATCAATTACATAGTACTCAAATTATTATATAAATCAAATGAATTATTTTGATTGAGTACTATATAATTTAAAGTTAAAATCTCTTAAGAGCATCTCCAAGGGAGATGTTAAAATTTGGTGTGCCATTTGTCCAAATGGCGCGCGCACAAAAAAAAAAAAAAAACATTCTAAGGAATGTGCTATTTGAGTGTGCCATTTTTTTTTAATTAAAAAAATAAAATTAATAAATTAATTTAATTGAATTTAAATTATTAAAAAGATAACATAATAATTTTCCTTTCATTTTAAAGTTAATCAATTTTTTTTTATTAGCCCAGCCCATGACCCAGCCCCAATTCACTGTCCTAATTTCACGTTCATTACCCTAATCTCACAAATCGCATAATAAACACACACACACAATGGGCTGCCTTTCGATGGAGATGGAGATGCCGTTGGCGAAGGCAGCTTTCAATGGAGATGGTGATGGTGGCGAAGGCGAACTACAATGGAGGCTTGCGATGGCGATTCAAACAATTCAGATCTGGTTTGCGACAGTGAGCTATGATGGAGGCTTGCGACGGCGGCGAAGGCGAACTACTCTGCTAGCTTGGAGAAGGCGACGGTTGTGCAATTCAGATATGGTTGTGCAATTCGAGATGACGGTTCTCACAGATTTGGTTCGATTTTCCTCCATCAATTATAGAGACTCTGTTTTTTTGTTTTTTTTTCAAATTCACGCTTGTGGTTTTGAAATTTCAAACCGTTTGAGTAGCTGTTGCTACTCCAACGGTCAAATAGCACGGACAGAAGGTTATGCCAAATATGGCACAACAGACCTGGTATGCCATTTTTAGCACACCAGATATAACAGCTGTTGGAGCTATTTTTTTGGCTTCAAAAAAGACATTTTTGGGATGACATAACTTATACCACAGCCGTTGGAGATGCTCTAACATAGTGGTTTTGGACACTGTCAAGTGAAAGTTGTAGGATAAGAATTTAATACTCACTTTTAAGTGAAACTCTTGGTTTGACTATGAGGGAATGATGAGAAATGTGTAACTTCCGATTTACATAGATGATTTGACTATGAGAGAATGAGAGACAAATTCCTATAACCTTACTTTGATCGATATGGGACATGAATCTAATAGCACGTATGATTTGAGTCGGGGGAATGATGATAAATGTGCAACTTCCGATTTGCACGAATGATTTGATTATGAGGGAAGAGAAACGAATTCCCATAACCTTTGCTCGAGTATTGTGTTAGGAGAGTTTCAACTTAAAATTATATGGTATCAAATAGAGTAACTCTTTTAACTTATATAGTGGTTTGAAAACTAGCAAAATGATCAATGTGGGACATGAATCTAACCGCTCTTAAGTCCAGTTCTTAATTTGTACGAATGATTGACTAAAATAGAATGACGAGAAATGAGAGAATGAGAGGACATAAATCTAACATGGTCAAAGGACTTTGACTTGAGTTTGTTGATATGAAGTTCTGGTGGTCTTAATCAACGAACTGTCCTCAATCGATTAACCGGTTTCGAGCCATGACTTGCACAAAGACCCACTAAAATGTGCCTAATAAATTTTCATCAGCGATGAGAGTAAGAGAAGGAAAAAATTAGGAGTTGTTTAAGACAAACTCATCACCTAGAGTAGTTTTAGTATTTATAGGTGTTGAGATCAAATTAGCCCTAGAAAATTAGGGTCTTAATCACAAATCATGGGCTCTCTTCGGCCTGTGGTGAATCAGGGATGCGTGGGCTGCTTAGTGGGATGGGCCTAACTCAACGATCCAGTTGGTTTGGCCCATAGGCCCCCATAAAAAGAAGCCTTTTACGTGCACTTTTCTTTAACCAATAAATTATGTTAATTTAGAAGCTGCGGGTTTTATTTTTCTCATTAAACATTCAACTGACACCCCTAGTATTTGAGATCCCTGGTATATTTGAGACGTTGAGCATGATAATTTCCCATCTTTTATCAAATATGCCAAGATCCTTGTCTTTTATCTTGGGATACGATACCTCCTTAATCGAAGTTGCCCAGCTGATGTCATCAATAAAATCTAATTCTACCCTTCTTATTTAAGAGTTATTCATGAAATTACGTAAAGGATAATCGGTGAGAAGTCTTCCATTTAAGTTCTAATTGGTCAAAAGTCCTACATGCGGTAATTTTTTTTTTTTTTTTAGTTCTATATGTTTTAAAAAGACAGAAGCATTGTTTACATGATAACCACGCGCCAGTTACATGTAACTACTTTGTGTGTAATATTACTGTATTAATTACAGGTAACTAATTTTATTTTATTACTTTTTTTTTTTTTCAGTTACATGTTCCAATAATATGTAATTTTTTAGTTACATGTCTCTGAGATATAACTAAAAAATTTAATATTTTTTAGTTACATGTTTCAATAATATGTAATTTTTTTGTTACATATTTGTGATATTTAACTAAAAAAATTACGTCACAAAATATATATATGTAATATTATGCTATATAATTGTAACATGTAAATAATATTATATAAATATATGTAATTAAAAATACCCAAATATGTGTGAAAAGTAGCAATTATGAAATTGTAACTAATGTTAGTTACATGTAACAAAATTCACTATTATGAAACTAAATGTACTCATTAAGGCTCTATACAATTTCTGCAATGCAGAATCAAAATACGAGTGAAATCTAACTTAAAGTATTAAATCAAAACCTAATAACATAAAATGATTTTTCATTGATTAGACTTAAAAAAAAAAAAAGACTTTTCACCAATTTTCTCATTACGTAATTGCCGTTCGCATTGAGTCTAGCCAATTCTTCTTCCATTTTTAAATTTTTCCCTTTTCCCTTTTCCCTTTTCAATTTATTTTTATTTTTTGTTTGTCTCTTTCTAACCCAAATGACTTCCTATCACTGTTCAACACAGTCTTCCAGACGCCATCACTACCATCCGACCCTCATCTCTCTCCCAAACTGTACCCACCACCACTATCTTCCTTGACCAACACCAACAAATTAACCCACTATCTCCTCTTTCCCTAATATATATTAGAGAAAGAAGAAGGAAATCATTTGTCTTTGAATTTTTTTTAGGAAATGAAGATGGTAACAGGGATGAGGTAGTGGTGGTAGGAGTTGATGGTGGGGGCCTATCGTTTAGGTGGGTTGGAGATGGTGGGAGGTCCGCTACCATTGGAGAAGAAAGAGATGGTGGTGGCAGTGATTGTGATGGTGGAGTCTATTCTTCAAGTGCCCTAGAAGTAGTGGCAGCTGATTGTTCTTAATTTTGTACTAAAATTTTCTCCTAAATCTATAAATCTGTTAGTCTTTTTATTAAATTTTAATTAATGATAATACTATTTATAATTTTTGTACGTAAAAGATTAGAAATAAAGAAATATTGAATAAAGAGTGAAGTAAATAGACAAAAATTGATTAAAAAAAATTGCAATCTGCGAATCAACCTGGCCTGAGACTCGACCCCAACCAGATCAAGCATGGGCCTCTGGCCCAGGTACGTGTTGCGCTGGAGAATCAGCCTGGGCTCAGGCCAAGGCACTGGCCCACTCTGGCCCAGGCACATGCGCATTGCGCGCGCGACTTTGGTCTGGTAACGTTTCCAATCCATAGAACTATTACATGGGAATTGAACATGGTCATTTATGGCCATTAATGACCATTTATGTTAGAATGAAAGGGGATTTCGGCAGAGAACAAGGAGAAGAGCAAGAGCCTTTAATTTATTTTTCTTGGTTCTTATTTTTATTTTTGTTCCTCGTTCAACCATTTTTTCATTTTTTTTTTTAATTCCCTTTTTCTGCTGGATTTTTGGTATGATTGTTGAATACCTTTCGGAATTTTTAGTTTGGCATTATTTTTGATTACTTTCTGAAAAAACAAAAATTCATAAAAGGGTAAGAATTGAAATCAGGTTAGGCTGTATTCGTTCATAATTATTTTAATGTACTTTTACTTCTCGTTTTATTTTACTTGTGTATAAGGTTGTAGAAAAAGGGGTTAATGTTTTCACAATTTTTATCCAATTAATTCATGTTCTAATCATTTTATCAACGTTAAAAATAATTTTTTGGTACTTTTGGGGTTAGATTTTATACCTGTAGTTTAGATCTAACTATTACATAATGTCACACCCCACCCCGAGCACCCGTCAGGCCGTCACCCCAGGTCGGGCGTGACGTCAACCTAATGTGACCTGACCCATCGACGCATATACATCCATACAAATATACCTACATACTCGCGCTACGGTAATTTTTTTTAATCCAAATATATATATATAAATACCCGTTCAAAATATGAGAATAACCTGGTCTCAAATATTCACAACCAAAAACACAAAAATACTTGAACCTTCTCCGGTTCACATCCGACCGGCTCACCTCGAGAACAACACTACCTCTGGACTCTACCTAGTGCCAGTAGTGGACCGACTCATAGCCGCGGTACTTGAAACTAAAATTTTTTATCGGTGTATTGTCTTCATAATAAAAATATTTTACGGATCAAGTATAAGAATTAAACACCACGTTTTAAAATATAAAATAATATAATCACGTACCGTACTGAAATCCAATTTTCATGTCACTATCGAAATAAACTGATATATTTAAAACACCCAAACTAAACATTTTAAATCAACCAATCCAATCATTTTAAATCAACCTATCCGAATATTTTAATCAAAATATAATATAATATATTACTGCATACCGTGTTGAAAATCTAGTTTTACTGTCACCAATAAGATAAAATAATATATTTAACACCCAATCCAAATATTTTAAGTCAACTAATTCAAAATATTTGAATCCATCAATCCAAATATTTAAACCAACCAGTCCAAATATTTTTAAACATATAATAAAGTACACCACACCTCCTATCCTATTAGCCATAGGATCGTTTTTACTTTACGATCAGGAGTTGTAACGGTACCGTACCACCCGCAGGTTTTGCACTCCTGACGGGTTAAACCACCCTACAGGACTTTGTTTAGTAGGTAATCTACATCTCGTAGGACATATCTTCCTTACGAGAAGAAAATTCACATTTCGTAGGTCATATCCGCCTAACGAGAAGAAAATCAAAATCTCGTAGGTTATATCTGCCTAACGAGAAGAAAATTCAGATCCCGTAGGTCATATCCGCCTAACGGAAAAAAAATCTACATCTCATAGGTCATATCTGCCCAACGAGAAGAAACTATGGCATAGTCGGACCAAACATCACTCTCCCCCTTAAAAATCGAAATAATTTTTTTCACCTTTAAAACCAACTTGATCCATATAAGTTGCAAAATCCTCCATTAAAAATAAACACATTTTCTATAATTTATACGAAAATAAGATTTGCAAATTTACATAGAAGACAGTACACTTACCTCGATTTCCGCACTGCAAAACTATCACCGTCCAAAACCTAATGGGACACTGGCGCCTGTGAACCTAATAACGATAGGGCCTAAATTAATATTTTATTTTTAAACAACCCTAATATGCAATGTATGACCCTAAGTTACGTAATTTTCGATTTCTCAAATTTGATTATATAAAATTACTATTTACCCCAATTCACGACAGGAACATTTACTGTACAATATTTTTAAAATTAACAGTTGTAAACATTACTATTGTTACGATTATTAATTTTAACAGTTATGAAAATTTTAACGCTAAAAATTCAATTTTTAACAAAATTAAAAATCGGTCGAAATTTTACCCTTTTTAGGAATTGTTGAAGTTCACTATTTTTTGCCCAGGTTTTCACCACCATGGCGATGGTCTCACCGCTGCGGCAATACAACAACAGTTTTGTACGCAGAAGCTCACCTCTACGGCGGCGGTCGTCTTCTTCGTCTGCTCCTGTTTTTGTTTGCATTCAGCCTGCCACGCCACTCTATCTCCCCCTCCACCGTCGACCCAACATCGCTTACACACCCACACCCTACGACGGCTACACCCACACACACATTGACGACACCAACAGACAAACACACACACCCACACCTATTGTTCAACGAACGACACACACACACACACACACACACACACACACACACACACTGTCGCATAAATGTTGGCGACTGAACGTCGACGATCATACGTGTCATACCCCACCCTGGACACCCATCACCGTGGCGTCGGTGTGACGTTGACACGACCTCATCTTAACGTCAAACCACTAGTAAACGACAAAGTGCGTACAAAAATATACAACCATAAATTCTGACTCTATACAACATCTCTAACTAGGGACGCACCCGTCCCTAAATTGTAATAACAATAAAAGTATAATAACAATGAAGCTCTTACAGGTTCACCTCCTACAGCTCCTCCCAAAATATTTCCATACTACACCATCACCGGACTCTACCTAGTGCCAGTAGGGGACCAACTCCTATCTGTTGTACCTGCGAGTGTACTGCTTTCTTAGTAAAATATTTTTTTTTTAAAAAATAATAATACATTCTAAATATTACCATAATTAAATATGGATCAAGCATAAGTATATAAGCAGTGAAAATTAAGCGATATAGATAAGTTCCATCCAAATCCATCTAGTATAAAATCATATCAATCACCATAATAAATAATAAATCACCCAATATAAGTAAAACACCACATCTCAAACACACACCTCAAACACACATTTCAAACACACCACTCCACCACAATACACTCTGGCTAGCCATAGTGATCGTTTTAACCTTACGATCGGGAGTTGCAACGGTACCGTAACATCCGTAGGAATGCCTTCCTAAGAAATATCCACACCTCTTTTTGAGGAGAAATATAATCCACACCCCTTATGGGGAGAAACATCCACATCCCATGGGAAGAATCCACAACCATTACGGGAAGAAATATAATCCACATCCCTTTCCGGGAGAAACCACACTTCTTTCGGGGAGAACAACTATGGCTTCGTCAAAATAATCGGCATAGTTAAAAATCCACATCCCTTACGGGAAGAAATACATTTTCACACCACATCGTCAAAAATCCACGCTCCTTATGGGGACAATATAAACCACACCCCTTTTCGGGGAGAATTTCCAAAATCGCATTTTTCCCTCTCCTTTTTAAAATTACCACCCATTTTAGTAAAAGAACCAGTTTTCCACATTTGTACCATCGATTTTAGTAAAAAAACTGTTTTTTTTTCCATATTTGTTTTTAGAAAATCAAGCATTTTTAGAAAACCATATATTTTCCACTCTTTTTTCAAAACCACCCAAATCCAACGAAAATTATTTTTAATCATTCTTTTTAGAAACCAACACAATTCCTCGGAAATTCATTTTACCAACTCACCCCGAAAAAACTTGCTTGATCCATATCATTTATGAAATCGTACAGTGTAAGTTAACACATATGTCATCATATATATATAGAAAATAGTTTGGTAAGAAGACAGTACACTCACCTGACTACCCGTTCTGAACAGTTTTTACTGACTATCTTCTACCGATACTCCAGTGTCTGCGAACCTAATAGTGACAGAGCCTAAATTAATATTTTATGTAAAATAACCGAATCATGTAATGCAGGCCCCAAATTCCGTAATTTTCCTCGTACCCACTTTTTATTACGAAAAATTATTATTCGGTAAATTTTGTTTTGTTAATAATTACGGTACGTATTTGTTAGTATGGACAGTGACAAAAATTATTAGAATTAACGATTCCAAATTATAATCCCGTTTGCTAATAATTCAATTTAACAATAATGGTAATTAATTTAAATTTTTACCTGCTCTGAATCGTCCGTCGGCCGAGAGATAAATTTTTGGATTTTTATTGGGGTGTTTGTATAATTTTTCCTTTTTTTTTTTTTTTTTCTTCCGGTTTCTTTGTTTCTGTTCTGGTTCCTTACCGACCGACCACCCACACCTCTCTCACTGGCGGTGACCAACCACTCAACCACAATCACACACTCCATTGGACAAGACAGACGAACGGCACACCCACTTTCATCGCCGAACGCCATCGTCGGACAGAAATGGGAACCCACACGCACCACAGTCGATGCTCTCTCTCTCACTAACTCCCCTTCACCGCCAGCCACCCCTACACCGGTCACAACCACCTACCACTGTTCGACGACGACCCACACAAGATCGTCGACGATTGACGACCGACGATCCGAACAGAAAACCCACACCCACACACCGCTGCACCAAACAGGAACATGAGACATACACTGGCACACTCACGCCAGTACCAAAACAGTGTCGATCACACACACATGCACGACATAAATTCAACAACTGATCACACTCCCATTCCTCATTGACGACGATCAACACACACACATAACAATGAAATGGAACAGAACGCCTACGCAGACGACCACGCCAAAGAACCCAGCACCGCCGAACCCTCTCTCTCTCTAAAATTCTGATTTTTCTTATCTGATAGTGTTTTGATCCTGATATTTTTTGCATGTACCCTTTTTATATGCATGAATTGAGTGGTAAAGATAGATCGTCGCTTGCCACGTCTCCCCCTTTCCTTTCTCTCTATCGCCGGCGATCTCACTGCACACACACACACACACACAATATATGTGTATATGTATATATGTTTTTTTTTAAAAAATATCTTTTGTTAAATTGCTCTTTTTTCCCCTTCATTATTTAAATCATTATTTTAATCCAAATTTATCATTTATGATTTTCTTAATTTGTAATTTCACCCCTTAAAATTTTTAAGAAAGAAGTTAAATGCCAAATTACCTCCCAAAGTTTGGATTGAAAGTTTTTAAATTTGCAAATTAACCCCTAAACCTTTAATTTGAATTTTTAATTTGTAAATTTCCCCCTCGGATTTTTCTAAATGCTTAATAATGCAACTAAATTGACATACGTGTGAAATCGGGGTCATACAACCCTTCCCTCCTTAAAGAAATTTCGTCCTGAAATTTTATTATCTTAATCGAACAAATACGGGTATTTGTTTCTCATCTCATCTTCTCGCTCCCACGTCATTTCTTCCACGGTATAACTGCGCCATAACACCTTGACTAATGTAATCATTTTTGTTCGCAACACCTGGTCCTTACGTTCTAAACTCTGGAATGGCTCCTCAACGTATGTCAAATCTTCTTCTAGTTCGATCGGTTGTGAAATCAACACATGAGAAGGGTTTGGCACATATTTCTGAAGCATTGATACATGAAAAATGACGTGTAATCGAGACAACTCTGGCGGTAAAGTAAGTCTATAAGCCGTCGTGCCAACCCTGATCTAAATTTTATATGGTCCGATGTACCTTGGACTTAATTTTTCTTCTTCCCGAACTTCATTATGCCTTTCTACAGAGAAATGTGCAAAAATACATGATCCCCCACTTCGCATTTTAAATCCCGCCGGCGCTTGTCTGCATAATTCTTTTGTCGACTTTGAGCGATTTTTTTTTCTCGAATCACCTTCACTTTGTCTGCTGTCATCTGGCTATGTCCAACTTCAACAATTTTCATTCACCCACCTCAGTCCAACAGACTGGGGTTCTGTATCTCCTACCATATCACGCTTCATACGGGGCCATCTCGATTGTCGAATGGTAGCTGTTGTTGTAGGTGAATTCCATCAACGATAAATGATCATTCTAACTACCAGGAAATTTTAGAACAGCTCCTCTTAACATATCCTCCAACGTCTGAATTGTATGCTCTGATTGGCCGTCTGTTTGAGGAATGAAAAATGGTGCTAAATTTGAGTTTGGTACCTAAAGCAGTCTGGAGACTCGGTCAGAACCTTGAAGTCAATATCGGATCTCTATCCCACACTATAGAAACCGGTGTGCCATGCAACCTAACAATCTCATCGATATACAATTGGGCATACTTTTCAAGAGAATACGTCGTCTTTATGGTTAGAAAATGAGTGGACTTGGTAAGCCTATCACTGATCACCCAGATGGAATTATACCCCTTTTCAGTACGAGGTAATCCCGAAATAAAATGTATCGTGATATGCTCTCATTTCCACTCTGGAATAGGTAGAGGTTGCAGCAACCCACTTGGACGTTGATGCTCAAACTTGACTTGCTAACAAGTAAGAGACTTGGAAACAAACTCCACAATTTTTTGCTTCAATCCGATCCACCAATAATGCTCACACAAATCCTGATACATTATGGTACCGCCTGGATGCATCGCGTATGCTGAGCTATGCGCTTCTTCCAAAATATCGTTCTTCAAACTGGTGTCGTTAGGCACACACAGTCTATTTCTCATCATTAACACCTCATCGTTCTCCCTGACATAAAAATCTGTTCTGTGACCACTTCTCACTTTATCTTGAATCTTCTCCAAATGAACGTCTGACTTCTGAGTTTCGATAAAACGATCAATCAACGTCGGCCTCAAAGTCAAAGTCGCAAGCAATGCAGCCGTCTGACCAACCGCTAACTGAACTCATAACGATCTTAAATCGGCATACATATTAGTATGAACGGATCTTAGGTGCGCAATCGAACCTGCCGATTTCTGACTCAACGCATCCGCTACGACATTAGCTTTTCCCAGGCGATAGTGGATAGTGCAATCATAGTTTTTAATCAACTCTATCCAACGTCTCTGCCTCAAATTTAATTTCTTCTAAGTAAACAAATATTTCAAACTTTGGTGGTCGGTGTAGATTTCACATGTCTCGCCATACAAGTAGTGTCTCCAAATCTTTAAGGCAAATATAATCGCTGCCAGCTTTAGATCATGCGTCGGGTAATTTTGCTCATGATTCTTCAGTTGTTGAAATGCGTATGTGATTACATGACCATGCTACATCAGAACACATCCCAGCCCTTGATGGGACGCATCACTATAAATAAAAAAGCCACCCCCTTCTGTCGGGAGGGATAGAATTGGTGCCGATATCAATCTATTTTTCAACTTTTAAAAACTTTGCTCACATTTGTCGGTCCATTTGAACTTGGATTCCTTGCGAGTCAAATGAGTCAACGGGACAGTTATAACAGAAAATCCCTACACAAACCGTTGATAGTAACCTGCCAACCCTAAAAAGCTTCGCACTTCTGTTATTTTCCTCGACCTTTTCCATTGAGCAATCGCTTCAATTTTCTTTGGATCCACTTGAATACCGTCTCCCAAAATAACATACCCCAAAAATATCACATTATCTAACCAGAACTCACACTTACTGTACTTCGCATTTAGCCTCTTCTCCCGCAACGTCTACAACACGATTTGAAGATGTTCTGCATGCTCGTCTCTGCTTTGGGAATAAATCAATATATCATCAATGAATACGATAATAAATTGATCCAGATAAGGTTGGAAGACCCAATTCATCAAGTCCATGAAGGCAGTAGGAGCATTTGTCAAACCGAAGGGCATAACCAAGAATTCATAGTGTCCATATCTCGTACGGAACGCCGTTTTTGCCACATCACTGTCTCTAACTTTTAATTGGTGATATCCCGATCGAAGATCTATCTTGGAGAACACTTTAGCCTTCTGGGGCTGGTCAAACAAGTCATCAATCCTAGGTAACGGATATTTATTACAGACGGTTATCCTAATTAGCTGCCGATAGTCGATACATCTTCTCAACGTGTCATCCTTCTTCTTCACGAACAACGCTGGGGCTACCCATGGGAAATGCTCGGTTTGATAAATTCACAATCTAATAAATCTTGCAACGAAATCTTGCAATTGCACTTTCAATTCTTTCAGCTCGGTAAGCGTCATACGATAGGGTGGAATCGATATAGGAGCAGTTCCGGGAAGTAACTCGATCGTGAATTCCATCTTCCTATCTACTGGAAACCTTGGTAATTCGTTTGGAAACGCGTCAGGAAAAATATCTAACCACTCGAATATCTGCTATCGGAACTTCTCTCTGATTGGTGTCAATTACGTGCGCAAGGTATCCCTGACATCCTTTCTGCAATAATTTCTTGACTTCTAGGGCTGAAATCAGACTAGCAGGAGTGATAATTCTGTCTCCTGAGAATACAAATTCTGGCTCGCCTGATATTTGACAGATCACTTTCTTCTTAAAATAATCCACCATGGCATGATAGCCGAACAACAAATCCATACCCAATATTACTTCAAGATCACAAATATTCAAGGGTAAACAGATCTACTGACAACTTCTTACCACCAATACGAAGTGAACTATATTTATACGCACTAACTATTAACACAGACTCATAATTCTCGGCTACTTCCTACATATCATTCTCTATTAATTCTCGTTGCGCTTGCCCATTTCGTATAACTTTTAAATTTGCCTACCCCTTAACCTAAAACGTATTTCCAAAGTAAATCCTTTCTAGATTAGTCTACATCTTGTCTCTTCCATTTTTACCAAATTTGATTTAATTTCATACCGCCAAATGGTCGTCTCTTTTTGCTTTAACCATATGAACCTCCCTCTCTAACAAAATCACGAGCACACCCACCCATTTATAATAGAATCTGCATATCTTAATTAGTAGCGTAGTGTGTCGTGTAATTGCATAAATAAAGTGTTGTCTACCAAGTCAATTCAATGAATAACTTAACATTAGACGAATTAAGTGTGTTCTGCCACACTGTTGGTTTAATAATAAAAATATTATGTACTACTGAGAAGGAATCCCAACGTCAAATACTACTAATAGAATTACTTATCAGTTATAATTTAATATTCCCAACCATACTACCTGAACTACCAACTGGCAGCATCACAACTTCGTCGCACCCACTAATTACCAACAAGACAAATAACCATGCACGATGCCAATGTACCATCTAATGCAATGCAATAACTATCACTCATGTGCTTAACCCACCTATCGCAATCCTATCTCATGGTCCACCACTGGCTCGACACCACCTATCGACACCCTATCTCAAAGTCCCCTACTAACGAGACGACTGACACGTCTTCCTATCTCATGATCCTCTATTGACACCAGTACTGGAAAGTCTACAGAACCTATAACCTAGGCTATGATACAAAAAATTGTCACACCCCACCCCGGACACCCGTTACCGTGGGGCCGGCGTGACGTAGACACGACCTCATCTTAACGGCAAACCTACTAGTAAACGACAAAGTGCATACAAAAATATACAACCATAAATTTTGACCCTATACAACATCTCTAACTGGGGACGCACCCATCCCTGAATTGTAATAACAACACAAGTATAATAACAATGAAGCTCTCACAAGTTCGCCTCCGACAGCTCCTCCCAAAATATTTCCATACTACACCATCACCAGACTCTACCTAATGCCAGTAGGGGACCGACTCCTAACTGTTGTACCTGCGAGTGTATTGCCTTCTTAGTAAAATATTTTTTTAAAATAATAATACATTCTAAATATTACCATAATTAAATATGGATCAAGTATAAGTATATAAGCAGTGAAAATTAAGCGATATAGATAAGTTCCATTCAAATCCATCTAGTATAAAATCATACCAATTACCACAATAAATAATAAATCACCCAATATAAGTAAAACACCACATCACAAACACACATCTCAAACACACCACTCCACCACAACACACTCTGGCTAGCCATAGTGATCATTTTAACCTCATGATCGGGAGTTGCAACGGTACCGTAACATCCGTAGGAATGCCTTCCTACGAAATATCCATACCCCCTTTTTTGGAGAGAAATATAATCCACATCATTTATGGGGAGAAACATCCACATCCCATGGGAAGAATCCACACCCCTTATGGGGAGAAATATAATCCACACCCCTTTCGGGGAGAACAACTATGGCATCGTCAAAATCATCGGTATAGTTAAAAATCCACATCCCTTACGGAAAGAAATATATTTTCACACCACATCGTCAAAAATCCACACCCTTTATGGGGAGAATATAAACCACACCCCTTTTCGGGGAGAATTTCCAAAATCGCATTTTTTCCTCTCTTTTTTAAAAGTACCACCCATTTCAGTAAAAGAACTAGTTTTTCACCTTTGTACCACCGATTTCAGTAAAAAAAACTATTTTTTTTCACCTTTGTTTTTAGAAAACCATATATTTTTCACTCTTTTTTCAAAACCACCCATATCCAATGAAAATTATTTTTAATCATTCTTTTTAGAAACCAACACAATTCTCCGGAAATTCATTTTACCAACTCACCCCGAAAAAAACTTGCTTGATCCATATCATTTATGAAATCGTACAGTGTAAGTAAACACATATGCCATCATATATATATTGAAAATAGTTTGGTAAGAAGACTGTACATTCACCTAGCTACCCGTTCTGAACAGTTTTTACTGACTATCTTCTACCGATACTCCAGTGCCTGCGAACCTAATAGTGACAGAGTCTAAATTAATATTTTATGTAAAATAACGGAATGATGCAAGCCCTAAATTCTGTAATTTTCCCCATACCTACTTTTTATTATGAAAAATTATTATTCGGTAAATTTCGTTTCGTTAATAATTACGGTATGTATTTGTTAGTATGGACGGTGACAAAAATTATTAGAATTAACGATTCCAAATTATAATCCCATTTGCTAATAATTCAATTTAACAACAATGGTAATCGATTTAGATTTTTACCTACTCCGAATCGTCCGTTGGTCGCGAGATAAATTTTTGGATTTTTATTGGGGTGTTTGTGTAATTTTTCCTTTTTTTTTTTTCCCCTTCCGGTTTCTCTATTTTTGTTCCGGTTCTTTGCCGACCGACCACCCACACCCTTCTCACCGGCGGCGACCAACCACTCAACCACAATTACACATGCCATTGGACAAGACAGGCGAACGACACACCCACCTTCATCGCCGAACACCACCGTCGGACAGAAATGGGAACCCACACGCACCCACAGCCGATGCTCTCTCTCTCACTAACTTCCTTTCACCGCCAGCCATCTCTACACCGGTCACAACTGCCTAACACTGTTCGATGACGACCCACACACGATCGTTGACGATTGATGACTGGTGATCCGAACAGAAAACCCACACCCACGCACCGCTGCACCAAACAGGAACATGAGAAATATACCGGCACACTCACGCCTGTACCAAAACAGTGTTGATCACACACACATACATGACAAAAATTCAACAACTGATTAAACTCCCATTCCCCATCGACGACGATCAACACACACACACACACACAACAATGAAATGGAACAGAACGCCCACGTAGACGACCACGCCGAAGAACCCAGTACCGCCGAACCCTCTCTCTCTCTAAAATTCTAATTTTTCTCCTCTGATAGTGTTTTGATCCTGATATGTTTTGCATGTACCCTTTTTTTATGCATGAATTGAGTGGTAAAGATGGATCGTCGCTTGCCATGTCTCTCCCTTTTCTCTCTCTCTGTCGCCGGCGATCTCACTGCACGCACACACACGATATATGTGTATATGTTTATATGTTTTTTTTATAAAAAATATCTTTTGTTAAATTTCTCTTTTCTCCCCCTCATTCTTTAAATATTTATTTTAATCCAAATTTATCATTTATGATTTTCTTAATTTGTAATTTCACCCCTTAAATTTTTTAAGAAAGAAGTTAAATGCCAAATTACCTCCCAAAGTTTGGATTGAAAGTTTCTAAATTTGCAAATTGACCCCTAAACCTTTAATTTGAATTTTTAATTTGTATATTTCCCCCTCGTATTTTTCTAAATGCTTAATAATGCAACTAAATTGACATACGTGTGAAATCGGAGTCTTACAATACGCACCCACCCACCCAACGTCTAAACCGACCCACATGCACGAAACGACACACACGAACCTTACATACACGCGTCTGATCACATGCACACAACAAAACACACACACACATACACACACACCCTGTGGGTGAACGGAATACACCCATACACACTCACACCGGTGACGAAATAGAACAGAGCACACACTTTCGCTCACAACGATCCCACATACACTACGAAACACACACCGAACGGCGACGCCACACCCACACCCGCCGAAGGAGCACACCGCCGACCACCCCATGCCCAATCTCTCTTTCTCCTCTCTGTTTTCAGATTTTTCTCTTTTTCTTGGTTTTCCTCCTCTCTGTTTGCATGGATCATTTATATGCATGATGATAGTGGTTCATGTTAATCCCACACACTGCCATGTCGTCCACCCTCCTTCCCCTTCCCTTTGTTTTAGATTTGGTTGATCTCACAGTGTGTATATATATATATATATATATATATATATATATATATATATATATATATATATATATATATATATATATATATATAAATCTTTTTCTCAAATTACATTAATCTTCCCCTGATTTTCTTTAGGTTTTCATTTTAACCCAATTGCAAATTTAAGATTTCTTAAAATTATAAATGCACCCCTAAAGTTTTTATTTCAAATTGAAAGTAACACATACCACCCCGTTATTTTCTAAATGCTCTAAAATGCAACTAAAATTTTGTATGTGCTAAAATTAGGGTCTTACAAACCTTCCCCCCTAAAGAAAATTTCGTCCGGAAATTTTAATTCCCTTGATTGAACAAGTGCGGATATTTATCTCTCATCTTGTCCTCTCGCTCCCACGTCGCCTCTTTTATCGAATGACTGCGGCACAACACTTTCACTAATGGAATCGTTTTCGTCCGCAACACCTGATCTTTACAACTCAAAATCTAAACTGGCTTCTCAACGTATGTCAAATCCTGTTCTAATTCGATTGGTTGAGAAGTCAACACATGTGAAGGATTTGACACATATTTTCTAAGCATCGATATGTGGAAAAACTTCGTGTAATCTGGACAATTCTGGTGGTAGGGCAAGTCGATAAGCTGTCGCACCAACCCGTTCTAAGATTTCATATGGCGGGATGTATCTCGGACTTAACTTTCCTTTCTTTTCGAACCTCATTATGCCCTTCCATGGGGATATACGCAAAAATACATGATTGCCCAATTCAAATTCCAACTCTCACCTACGCTTATTAGCATAACTCTTTTGTCGACTTCGAGTAATCTTCAATCTTTCCTGAATCACTTTTACTTTGTTTACTGTTATTTGGGCGATACCCGACATCAGCAACTTCGTTTTTCCTACTTCGGTTCAATAGACATGGGTCCTGTATTCTGCCATACAACGCTTTATACGGGGTTATTTCGATTGCCGAATAGTAATTGTTATTGTAGGTAAATTTCATCAACGTCAAATGATCATCCCAGTTACTCGAAAATTCCAGAACATAACCCCTCACCATATCTGCCAATGTCTGAATCGTATACTTTGATTGGTTATCAGCCTTAGGATAAAAGGAGGTACTGAATTTTAGTTTGGTACCTAGAGCAGTTTGAAGATTGGGCCAAAATTTCGAAGTAAATCTTGGATCTCTGTCCAATACTATAGAAACCAGTGCACCATGTAACTGAACAATCTCGTCAACATACAATTGGGCATACTTATCAAGAGAGTACGTCGTCTTTACGACCAAAAAATAAGCAGATTTAATAAGCCTATCAACGATTACCCAGATGGAATTATGCCCCTTTTGAGTACGGGGTAATCCCGAAATAAAATCCATCGTGATATGCTTCCATTTTCACTCGGGTATAGGTAGAGGTTACAATAACCCACCTGGACGTTAGTGCTCGATCTTGACTTGCTGACAAACAAGACACTGGCAACAAATTCAGCAATTTTTTGTTTCCTTCCATTCCACCAATAGTGTTCTCGCAGATCCCAATACATTTTAGTACTGCTCGGGTGCATTGAGTATGTTGAGTTGTGCGCTTCTTTCAAGATATCCCTCTTCAAATTGGCATCATCAGATACACATAGTCTATTCCCTACCATTAAGACATCATCGTTATCCCTAACATGATAGTCAGCTATGTGACCACTTTACTTCATTTTTGATCTTCTCCAATTGGGCATCCTATTTCTGCGCTTCTATAATACGGTCGATCAATGTCGGTCTCAAAGTTAAAGTCGCAAGCAACACTGCTATCTAACCAACTGCCAACTGAACTCGCAAAGATCTCAAGTCGGCATACAAATTGGTATGAACAACTTGAATGTGTGTGATCGAACCCACCGATTTCCAACTCAATGCATCTGCTACAATATTGACCTTTCCAAGGTGAAAGTGGATGGTACAATCATAGTCCTTGATCAACTTTATCCAACGTCTCTACCTTAGATTTAGTTCTTTCTGAGTAAACAAGTATTTCAAACTTTAATGATCAGTATATATCTCACAAGTCTCGCCATACAGGTAATGTCTCCAAATCTTCAGGGCAAATACAATCGTCGCCAATTCCAAATCATGCGTCGGGTAATTACGCTCATGATTCTTTAATTGTCGGGAAGCGTATGCAATTACATGTCCATGTTACATCAGTATACACCCTAGTTCCCGATGTGACGTGTCACTATAGATCACAAATCTACCACCTTCAGTTAGAAGGGAGAGTATTGGCGCAAATATCAATCTATTCTTCAGCTCTTGAAAACTCTGCTCATATTTATCAGTCTACTCGAATTTGGATTCCTTGCGGGTCAATGGGGCAGCCATAACAGAGAATCCCTGCACAAACCCACGATAATAACCCGCCAATCCCAAAAAATTTTGAACTTCGGTCACACTCTTCGGCCTTTCCCACTGCACCACGACTTCGACTTTATTTGGATCCACCTGAATGCCATCTCCTGAGATAACTTGCCTTAAGAATACCACTCGATCCAACCAGAATTCACATTTACTGAATTTGGCATACAATTGTTTCTCTCGCAACGTTTGCAACACAATCTGGAGATGCTCTGCATGCTCTTCTCTACTTTGGGAATAGATCAGTATATTATCAATGAACATGATAATAAACTGATCTAGATAAGGTTGGAAGATTCGATTCATCAAATCCATAAAGACAGTAGGGGCATTCGTCAACCTGAATGGTATAACCAAGAATTCATAATGCCGATACCTTGTGCGGAATGTCGTCTTTGCCACGTCGCTGTCTCTGACTTTCAACTGGTGATATCCTGATCGGGGATCTATTTTGGAAAACACCCTGGCCTTCTGCAGTTGGTCGAACATATTATCAATTTTAGGCAACTGATATTTATTACGAACCGTCACCTTATTCAATCACATGTGCGAGGTATCCCTAACATCGCTTATTTAGTAACTTCCTAGCCTCCAGGATTGAACTCAAACTAACAGGGGTAATGATTCTGTCCCCCGAAACACCAACTCTAGCTTGCTTGAGACCTGAAAGATAATTTTTTTTTTTTTAAAAAAAAAAAAAAAAACAAAACAAACAAACCAAACCATTGTGGCATGATAACCAGACAACAAATTCATACCCAGTATCACATCAAAATCGTGAATACTCAGGGGTAATAGATCTACCAATAATTCTCTATCACCAACCCGGCATGGACTGTCTGTATACGCGCTATCTATTAACACTGACTTACAGTTCTCGCCCGCTTTCCGCACATCATTCTCTACTAATTTTGCTGTGTTTACTAATTCCACATAACTTTTGATCTGCCTGCCGTACGGGCAAGGGTTTTACGCGCTCTCGCCGGTATTGTGACTACTCACAAGTGTATAAGGTCAAAATTTTAGTATAGTGTGATCGTTAAGATCGGGTTATCGTATCCACAGGGATTGGTGTTGTTACTGTCAAATACCGTGTTTGTCGTGACCTAACTTTATCTAGGTGAAAAACAAATGCATTTAATTAATTAAACTAATACTAATATAACCTAAATTAACTACACTAATATGCTAATATGTTTTAGGGTAAAGAATTTCTTAGGGATTAACATGTTTACAAATACGTGTTCGATCTCGATTTACTCACGTTTACGGTGTTTGACCTATTTGACAACCTCGGTACGTAAACTCCACTGTCACTTCTCCCGAGTGTAAGACAAGGGGAATACATGACTTTGATTCAATGAAGAAATCCCCCTCAACGTCTTAACGATCTTAGGTTAAGTGAGTCTCGCCCAGCGTCATTGATTACACACAATCCAATTCCCGACCGGGTCATTGGATTGTGCATTGTATTTACCCTATTGACAATCTCCGTTCTAAAACTCACTCGCCAACTCTCCCGAGTGTAAGACGAGGGATATAACGCAACTTCGAGTTAACGAATAAGTCCCCCTCAACGTCTTAACGACCTTAGGTCGCGTGACTCTTGCCCCAACGTCATCGATTGTCCACAATTCAAACCCCAATCGGGTTATAGAATTGTGGCATTTGTTTACCCTAATCCGAATCCGGGGTTTATCAAAATCCCGTATTCTCCATTTATCTAACTAAGCATGATAAACAAACACTACGTAAATACAATCAAACTATGAAGAATAAACATAAACACAACACCGAAATCATCCAAACAAAACATTCATAAATTTATTGTTAATCCCTACTATAATCCACATTTAACTCGTGGTCATAACCGCATATACAATGAAATAACAAGCTAAACATGCTTACATGATCCTAAATAAAGAAATATGGAAAACCAATTGATCTTCCTGTTTTAACCATACGAACTCCTATCTCCAATAAAATCACAAGGTTTCTTTAGTATTGTCTAGAAGACAATTTTATGCACACTCTTGGATGTTGTACACTAGACTCCATGTATATCAAGTAGTAGCACAATTTGTTGTGCAGTCGCATAATACTAGTAAGGTGTTGTCTAATAATCCAACTTAAGCGTGTTTTGTCACACTATTGGGTTTAACAACTAAAATATTAAGTGCTACCCACAGTGAATCCCAATGCCAAGTAATACAACCATGATCACTTATCAGTTACAATTTAATATTTAAAACCAGTAGCACCCCCGCAAATGTAATCCATCCATTACTACTACCGACAACACCACCCAATCCATCAACTAGTAGTATAACCACTTCATCGTACCACTAATTGCCAACAAGACAAATAACAATGCATGGTGCCAATATACTATCTAACTATCACTCACGTGTAGAATCCACCTATCGACACCCTATCTCATGGTCCACCACTGGCTCGTCACCACCTATCGACACCCTATCTCATGGTCCACCACTAGCTCGTCACCATCTATCGACACCCTATCTCATGGTCCACCATTGGCTCGACAAACTGACATGTCTACAGAACCTATAACTTAGGCTCTGATACCACAAATGTTATACCCCACCCTGGGTATCCATCACTTGAGGCTGGGCGTAATGTCAACCTGACGTGACCTGACCCATCGACGCATATCCATCCATACATATATGCCTACATACTCGCACTACTGTAAATTTTTTTAATCCAAAAATATATATCTATATAAATACATGTTCAAAATTTGGGAATAACCCGATCCCAAATATTCACAACCAAAAGCACAAAAATACCTAAACCTTCCCCGGTTCACATCCGACCGGTTTACCTCCAGAACAACATTACCTCCAAACTCTACCTAGTGCCAGTAGTGGACCAACTCCTAGCCGCGGTACCTGAAACCAAATTTTTTTATCGGTATACTGTCTTCATAATAAAAATATTTTACGGATCAAGTATAAGAATTTAATACCACGTTTCAAAATAGAAAATAATATAACGACGTACCGCACTGAAATCTAATTTTTTTGTCACCATTGAAATAAACTGATATATTTAAAATACCCAAACTTAATATTTTAAATCAACCAACCCAATCATTTTAAATCAACCCATCCGAATATTTTAATCAAAATATAATATAATATATCACCGCATACTGTGTTGAAAATCCAGTTCCACTACCACCAATGAGATGAAACAATATATTTAAAACCCAATCCAAATATTTTAAGTCAACCAATTCAAAATATTTGAATCCACCAATCCAAATATTTAAACCAACCAGTCCATATATTTTTAAACGTATAATAAAGTACACCACACCTCCCCTCCTACTAGTCATAGGATCATTTTTACCTTACGATCGGGAGTTGCAATGGTACCGTTCCACTTGCAGGTTTTGCACTCTTGACGGGTCAAACCACTCTGCAGGACTTTGCCTAGCAGGTAATCCACATCTCATAGGATATATCCTCCTGACAAGAAGAAAATTCACATCTCGTAGGTTATATCCGCCTAACGAGAAGAAAATTCACATCTCGTAGGTCATATCTAACTAACGAGAAGAAAATCCACATTCCGTAGGTCATATCCGCCTAAAGGAATAAAATCCACATCTCCTAGGTCATATTTGCCTAACAAGAAGAAACTATGGCATAGTCGGACCAAACATCACTTTCCACCTTAAAAACCGAAATCATTTTTTTCACATTTAAAACTAACTTGATCCATATAAGTTGTAAAATTGTTCATTAAAAATAAGCACATTTTCTACAATTTATACGAAATAAGATTTGTCAATTTACCTAGGAGACAATACATTCACCTCGATTTCCGTACTGCAAAACTATCACTGTCTAAAATCTACTGGGACACTGGCGCCTGTGAACCTAATAACGATAGGACCTAAATTAATATTTTATTTTTTAAAAACCCTAATATGCAATGTATGATCCTAAGTTAGGTAATTTCCTATTCCCCAAATTTGATTATGTAAAATTAATATTGACCCCAATTTACGACATTAAGATTTACTGTACAATATTTTTAAAATTAACAGTTATAAACATTAATATTGTTACGATTATTAATTTTAACAGTTACGGAAATTTTAGTGCTAAAAATTCAATTTTTAACAAAATTAGAAATCGGTCGAAATTTTACCCTTTTTACGAATTGTTGAAGTTCACTATTTTCTGCCCAGGTCCTCATCACCACGGCGATGGTCTCACCACTGCGGCGATGCTGCGGCAACGGTTGTCTTCTTCATTTGCTCTTGCTTCTGTTTGCGTTCAGCCCGCCATGCCACTCTCTCTCCCTCTCCACCATCGACCCAATACCGTTCACATACCCACACCCTACGACGGCCACATCCACACACACATTGATGACACCAACAGACAAATACCTACACCCACACCCACTGTTCAACTAACGACACACACGCACACACTGTCGCACACACGTCAGCGACTGAACGCCGACGATCACACGTACCTACCCACCCAGCATCTGAACTGACCCACATGCATGAAACGACACACACTAACCTCACACACATGCGTTCGATAACATGCACACAACGAAACACACACACACCCTGTGGGTGAACGGAACACACCCACAAACACTCACACCAATGACGAAATAGAATAGAGCACACACCTTCGCATACAACGATCCTACACACACAACGAAACACACACCGAACGGTGACGCCATACCCACACCCGCCGGAGGAGCACACCGCCAACCACCTCACGCCCAATCTCTCTCTCTCCTCTCTGTTTCCAGATTTTTCTTTTTTTTTTTCTTGGTTTTCTTCCTCTCTATTTGCATGGATCATTTGTATGCATGAGGATAGTGGTTCATCTTGATCCCAAACATTGCCACGTCGTCCACCCTTCTTCCTATTCCATTTGTTTTAGATTTGGTTGATCTCATAGTGTGTGTGTGTGTGTATATATATATATATATTAATCTTTTTCCCAAATTACATTACTTTTCCCCTGATTTTCTTTAGGTTTTCATTTTAACCCAATTCAAAATTTAAGATTTCTTAAAATTATAAATTCACTCCTAAAGTTTTTATTTCAAATTGAAAATAACACATACCATCCCGTTATTTTTTAAATACTCTAAAATGCAACTAAAATTTTTTACGTGCTAAAATTAGGGTCTTACACATAACTTGTTCTTATTGAAATCGAAACGGTTTAATAGGTTGGATTATACTAAGGAATCGATTCATTTTAGATTAGTAGGAATTGAATTCTGAAGATAATTTATACCGGTTAAACAATCGATATATATATGCTTAGAGATTGGTTCATCGTAGATTAAAAACCAAATCTCGAATAGTCCATGACGATTAAATAGTCATACTTTTCTTGTTATTTTTCTTGTAATTAAATTATTTCATTATTCGCACAATAAAAATAGATAAAAAGTAAAACGTAATGGGATAATCGAAAAACAAGTACATGCCCCCAACCCGACCAATTATCATTTCATATTTTAATTTAATTATTTTATATATTACTATTATTAAAAATTCCAAAAACCATTCTCTTAAATCCAATTGAAAAATAAGACAAAATTGATAATAAAAATCCAATATCTGTGGTTCGACGCCCATACTTGATCATACTACTACAATATTTTGGGCTTAAAGTTTGGGTTTAAATTTGGGATAAAGACCTTTTCGGTCCCTGAAAAATTCCTTGGGTGTCCAATTGGCCCCTAAGAAATACAATTCGACAATTTGGCCCTTAACATTTCAAAATAGTGTCCAATTGGCCCTTGGGTCGGGTTCCGTTAGTAAAATTTGGGAATTTTGGATGGAAAAAGTCATGTGACAAGCACATGACGTCCGGCTAAGGTTAAATGCGTCATTTCATGTTTACTAATAGAATGTGACCTATTTACATATTTTGTTAAACTTAAGGCGGTAAAAATATTTTTTTTCTTTAATTTTTTTAGGTCTTTTTCCTCTCCATCGCTTCTCTCCCTCACTGCTACTGTGAGCAATTCTCTAGCGATTACGACGAAATTGAATTCGTCGTCGTCTTCTTCGAAGTCCCCCGCCGGAGAGACGTTTTCGGAATACCGTATTGGTTATCCAAGGTGGATTAAGAAGAAGGACCGAGCGTTGCTTTAGGCGGCAATGAACGTGACAAAATTCGATCTGGTGGTAGCGAAGGACGGGAGTGGGAACTTCACGACGGTCGGAGAGGCTGTGAGGGCGGTGCCAAATTCGAGTGCGACGAGGTTCGTGATACACATTAAGGTCGGAGCTTACTACGAGTAGGTAGAGGTGGAGAGGAAGAAGAAAATGCTTATGTTCGTCGGAGATGGAATCAGAAAGACACTGATAAAAGGCAATCGGAGCGTCGTTGACGGCTGGACTACTTTCCGGTCAACTACCTTCAGTGAGTTTCTAATAAGTAGTATTTTACTTTGTGATCGATGGTGTTCATCGTTTTGGTGGCGATGTTCGGCGGTGTTCTTTGATTTCAATTTCGATTTTGAAATCGATTTCCTGTTTCAATTTTGAAATAGAAATCGGAACCCTAAGGTTCGATTTTGGCGGTGTTCGTCATTTTGGTGGTGGTGTTCGGCGGTGTTCTTTGTGCCATGTTCTTCGGTTTCGATTTCGAAATCAAAATTAAAACCTAGTTTTGAAATCAATTTCCTATTTGGATTTCGATAGTGTTCGTCATTTTGGTGGCGATGTTTAGCGGTGTTCTTCAATTTCGAAATCGATTTCCTGTTTCGATTTTGAAATAGAAATCGAAACCCTAAGGTTCAATTTTGGTGGTGTTCGTCGTTTTGGTGTTGGTGTTGGGCGGTGTTCTTCGTGCCATGTTTTTCGGTTTCGATTTTGAAATCGAAATCGATTTCCTGTTTTGATTTCAAAATCGAAATTGAAACCTAGTTTCGAAATCGATTTTGAAATCTAAATCGAAACCCTATTTCTATTTTGATGGTCTTCGTCGTTTTGGTGGCAATGTTAGGTGGTGTTCTTCGATTTCGATTTTGAAATCGAAATTAAAATTGATATCGATTTTGAAATCGAAATTAAAATCGATTTCGATATCCTGTTTCAATTTCAAAATCGAAATCGAAACCCCAAGGTTCGGCGATGTTCTTCGTTTTTGATTTCGGTGTTCGTCGGTAGTGTTGTTCATTTCGGTAGTGGTGTTCGTTTTAATATTTTTGTTCTCAGATTTGTGTTTTAATGTGGGAGCGAAAAAAAAATATGATTATGTTCTACTATCTTATTTTTAGCACAATATTCTTAGAACAGGTTTGATGGTTGATTTCTATTTTTTGATATGTATTATATTTTTTTTTGGACTTGATGTATTGTATTGTTTTTTTAAGACTTGTTGTATTGCTTTGGTTGTTTATCAGAACATGATATATTGTAATATTTTTTAAGGACCAATTGTATTATTCTGATTGTTTAAGAGGACCTGATGTATTGTACTATTTTTTTTTAGTATCTATTGTATTGTTCTTATTTTTTAGAACATGATGTATTGTTCTTATTTTTTAGAACATGATGTATTATTTGTGTTTTCTAAAATATAAAAAAAAAATGTGTTCTTTTTTTTTTTTTTTTTTTTTTTTGTGAATATATTATTCTGTTTTTTTTGTGAATATAAAAAAAGTTCTTCCGATCAGTGTTGGAATCGATCAATATAGTATTTGATTATACTAAATCTTGTAATTATGGTTAATAATTTTTTTTAATTATTCTGTATTTTAAAAATAAATAAATATATAAAGTAGAAATGAAGAATAAACTATTAATATGGGGGTAGGAAGAGTATTTAAAAGTTTAAAGAAATATTGAGTGGGAAGGATAATAAAAAATAGAAAAAAAAAATATTTTGACCCCTTGAAGTTTAGATGCCTTTTCAAACTAATTCTAATGAATGAAAAGACCAAAATACCCTTAAACCAACGTTGACCGTTAGATTGACTTCACAGAATTCGCTTGAAGGGTCAATTGGACACTATTTTGAAATATCAAGGGTCAAATTGTCGAATTGCATTTTTTAGGGGCCAATTGGATACCCAAAACATTTCTCAGGGACCAGAAATGTCTTTATCCTTTTAAATTTGGACGATCAATGCCTATGATGGTGGGGCTTATCGGTTAGAGAGAGAGAGAGAGAGAGAAGAAAAAAAATAAAGTTAATTATGAAAGTATATAGGAATAGGTAAAATAGTAATTCCATTACTTTCATCGTTGATTGTTTTTGGTAAAATATAAGGGCAAATAGGTATTTGATTATTATTTTTCTCTGGAAAGAGGTCTTCATTGTAAAGCCTAACTAGTTTTAGCCCGTGCAATTTGCAATTTTAGAAAAAAAAAAAAAAATCAAAGAATTTATGATAGAGATGTACTAGGTTTATTTATCATAGTACGAAATAGTTGTTTACTATTTGGATGTTAAACTAATGGGAATTGCTTTTTCTTCCTCACGATGTTTGCATTTGATACTCTTAATAAAATTGATCGAATGCCCAAACGTTTTGTAGCAAGACCCCTTCTTGAAAAAATATAACATAAAAAACTATAATGGTGTTTAAAAATAATTTAGTAAGTTTTCTGCATATTATTTAATAGTTTCTACTACTTGGTTAAAGAAACCATAATGGACAAAAATGGCAACCAAAAGATTTTTTTATATTAACAAAAAGTGAAGAAATTGAAAAAAGAAAAAAAAAGAAAAAAGAAAAAAAAGCCAATCGCAAAATCCTTTTTGACCTTGTACTCTTCATCATATCTTCAAAGCTTTAAACAACCTGCATATATAAAAGAAAGAAAAAAAAATTCAAAAAAAAAAAAATCTATCCAAGAAACGAACAATTACAAATCCTTAAAAACCCCATTTTTGGATTTTCGAAACTGCATTTTAATTTTCTCTAAACTATTCGCCAAATAAGTTCTCAACGAATCTCAAAAAACTCAATGAAAAATAAAAAAAATAAAAGCCCTAAATCATTTTTTAAAAAAATTTTCAAGTTACATTTTGGCTCCTATAAACTATGTACAACCAATGAATTTCAATAAACACAACGCAGAAAATCATCAAGCCAAAAAAATGAATATATATACACTGATATAGAGAAAGTTGTGTGTGTGTGTAGAGAGAGAGACTAACCTGATTCTCACAATTTGTGATTACATAATGAATAGTAGCTTGCGACTGGAGTACATGGTTATTCATTGCTCCTTCGAGTTTCTGGCAAATTGTAGCCACCGTTTAAAGTAGTGTATCATGTATTGAGACAACAATAACATTTGCAAAAACAAGGTAAAATTTCATGAACCAAATACTAATATTTTTGGGTTTCCAAGCCCTGAGCGTAAAAACAAAAAAATAAAAAAAAATCAACAAATAATTGATTAATGATCATGTGTACTAATTTGTGATCATAATGGACTTCACAAACAATATACCAACGTCTCTAAGTGATTAGTAAATATTTTAATTACAATAGCGAATCATACTCTTATAATGAGAATTGCACATAGTTATCCAACAAAACAGTTAATAGAATGAGGCGATGACTAATTTAATATTTTGCTTTTGGCATTCAAATATTCTGGCCAACCTTGTTTATAAAAATGGACTAAAACCATAAAATTCTTTTGTTATATTCGATTAATTTTTTTGTTATAAAAATATTTAAAGAGTATTAACAAACGTGCCTAGGAATAGTAAAATTTGATTTGATCAATAAGTATGATTTTTATGCAGTACACCTAGCATTGAAAATGATTGGAGGCAACAGATAAATGAAGAACACATTCTCATTGAACACCATGAGGCGTGAGTTTTTTCCTCCATTGGACAGTAGAATCACAAATCCTATGGATAAACCCTGTTTTCAATTAAAAAAAAACCCAGATCAAAACACACAGTAACACGCACTCGAATGTATGTTTTTAAACAATTTTTATGAACCGAAACTCACAACTGCGACTGCCGTGATCGGCTTGTTCATCCACCGATTCTCTTACAGCAAGTGGCCGATGGCGATGCATGCGCAACCAATCATTTTCTTCTTCCTTTGTCCGTCTTCTCTCTCTAAACGACTCTCAGACTTTGAAGAAGATGTACAGGCAATGCAATGACGGAGTTCTAACGAAACCCATTTGTAAATGAACACTACTTGGTAATTGCTCAAATGAAATTAGAAATGAAGCACACTTTCATGGACTTCACCATCACAATCAAGACACAAAAGAAAACACCAAAAAAACCCACATTCCAATTTACTAAAATAAATACCCACAAAATCATGTACCGAAGATAATAATGTGGTGAGAGAGAGATAGAGAATACCCAACTGATGATGAACACTACTTGATAATTACTTAGATGAGATTAGAAAAGAAGAACATTTTCATTGAATTCACCATGACAATCAAGGAACAGAGGAAAATACCATACAACCCACATTCCAATTTGCTAAAATAAACACTCACACAAACATGCATAGTAGATAATAATGTGGAGAGAGAGAGAGAGAGAGAGTACCCAGCTGATGATGAACAAACATGACTGAAAATAATAACGTGGAGAATACCTAGTTGATAAGGTGAAGGGAAGTAATGATGCATTTCGCGCTCTAAGGGGGGTCATTATATGAAACGACAGATTAATTTGAAATGGCAATTCCATTGATTATGGTAGACACGATAGTTAATGGAAGTGAAGGGAGATTTGAAACGGAAAACAACAGATTGCAAGGAGAGAAAACGACACTTGTTCATTCATAATGAAGGGAAGGATTAGATGTGGAAGGCCAGGTTTATTGCTAAGACGTGGATCAACGGGAGTGAAAGAACGAATGATTGTCACCTCTCCTTCATTGCAAAGCAATTTCTTCTACTTTTAGTTTTTCCTATTAGATTAGATTTTTGCGCATGCATATATCTAGTTGCATTTTAGAAAATTTAAAAAAATAATGGGATTCATTGTCTTATTTATATATATTTTTTTTTAAATTTTTAGGGATTATTGTGACATTTAAAAGATTGATTTTAAAAAAAATCTTTAGGGGTTAAAATATTAATTTTGATTTTATTTTATAAACCTTGGGGAGGCTAATTATTATTTTAAAATGTAAATATTAACTTTTGGGTCAAAATGATATTTTATATAATTAAAGAGGGAGATTTATGTAATTTTTTCATAAGATGACAAAAAATTACACTTCCCCAAGGATTTAAAAAGAAAAAAAATGAGAAAATCTCGATTTTTCTATGAATGATGGTGGATATGTGGAGTTGATAAGTTCCATAAGGTAAAAATATAAACAAATAAAAATTTAAGGATTGAGTATGTCATTAAAAGATATATAGAGAGAGACATCAATCCATTTTAACTTAACATTTTGATAAGGTTAGAAATAAATAAAATAAAATAAAATAAAATGATTGAGGCAAAATTCGGTGGTGATAAAAATGAATATAATAATAATAATAATAATAATAATAATAATAAGATTCTTTGTATACACACACACAAAAACACTCTCTCCTTTTAACCACGCATACTCTCTCTTTCTCAATAGTCTCTTTTCCTCTCTCGTTCATTTCATCTTACGCTCCATCTTTTTCAATATTCTCTCTTCCTCTCGCGTCCATCTTATCGGTGGTAAGGTAAATACTTCCCTATTTGTTTTGTTTTACTTATATATGTACACCCACATATGTGTGTGTATGAAATATATTTATTAAATTTTCATTTAAAATAAAAATTATAAATTTTAGAGGAATGATAATTTTGATGTTTTTTGAGTTAGTGTGTTATAAAAATTTAATGAGTTTATTTTTCATGTTAAAAAATTTCTAAAATTATGGGGTTTAATTTCTATTTTATAATTAAATAACCCATATTTGTAGTGAATTAGATTATAAATTAAGAATTTATTTTAATTACTTATTTAAGGTTAATTTGAAAAGATTATGTTAAACTTTTCAAGATTTATATAAATTTGGAAAAAGAATTTATTCCGGGGATAGGAAATAATGTAGGTATTTAATTGGCATACATTTCATGCATTTTATTTTTTATTTAGACAAATTCTTAGTTTAGATTCGGTTGTTGTTAGGTTTACATGCGACGTCGACCACATCCGCGTTTTGACGGTAGCATATTTAGTAGTGCAAAAATTAAGGTGAGTGTATTGTCTTCTATGTAATTTAGCAAATTATATTTTCGTATTAAAATGTGAAAAGAAAAAGTTTATTAAAATAGATTATTATATAATGTGATGCAGATCAAGTAAATTTTTAAATGCGGAAAATGATTTTATTATCTGACTATACCATAGTGTGATCCCGACAGAAAAGACATGTCTTGCAGGATGTTGTTGGTCCTAACAGGAGGACATGTCCTGTAAGACGTTATGCTCTGACCTGACAGGAGAGCAAGTCTTAGACGGCAAACACTACCTTATTCTCTTCTTACAGAATTTGAATATCTTAGCCTCACTAAACCTTGTGTTCATCTATAGAATTATATGATACACACATGAGAAGAAAGCGCAAGGTTGAGGTCTAACAGCGAACAAAATTAAACTCAAAATCCCAGGCAAAAAAATTGGTTCAGCAAGAAACAGGAAAAGATATAGGTCAAGGGCTCTGGGTGTAAATTTGATTCTCTCTCTCACACACACACATATACACGCGCGCACGCACAAACACACGCGCAGATGAGAAGGCGAAGGCCGAAAGAGTCGATGAATCCATTAGGAGACCGATTTGACGGAATAATCAATCCTCAAAATAAGCCAACAGAAAGGTTTTGAGACTCGAACAGACGAAAAATAACTCGACTAAGCATCCAAATATACTCGAAACCATATCTATCGCTAACAGAAACAATTGATCGAGCACATAATGATCAATCACTGAAGCAATTCAGCAGGAATTCAGTTTCCGATCATAGAAAAAAAAAATGGAGCAGAGATTACCTGTCTGCCCATCCTGACAACCACATAAGGATCGCTGCTCATGACGTCTCTCTTAGCTAGATTCACGCCTCTGTGGACGTGAATTCTCAGGAGTCCCAACAAATTCTCCATTTCGTGCTCCCAAAGCAGTAATTTCAGTTCAACAAGAGAATCAATGAATGAAGAGATTTCTCACTCGTTCGATACTCAATAGGCAGACAGAGAGGGAGAGGGAGAGGGAGAGGGAGGGAGAATTTCATGGGTTGGGGTTAAGGAGGAGGGGCCTTTATATTGGCCATTTACAAGTTGCAGGTCTCTTTCTATGGGTAACGGAAAAAGTGTAATTAATTAGTTTTTGGTGGGGTTAATTCTATAATTTCGAAAAAATGATGCGCTGAGCTGGTTCTAGAAAGACAATTACGAATAGGACTTCCGAGCCGAATCAACGGCACATGAATTTTAATCTAATTTAAAATTTATTTCTGTTAGAAATTATTTTCCAAAATACACTGACCTTGTTTATACTAATTCCGACATTTATATCCAACAAAGGATGAATATTAATCTGTCCGTAAATTTTAAGAAAGGGTTAAATGTCTTGTACTTTGACCTTGTTTGAATTATTACTCGTCATTTTGTTGGTGTCAGAAAACAGCTAATACCCTTAGTTGATCTGGTTAGGATTCATATCACTGTTCTCTTTGCTGAGTTGGTGTCCTTGTATATGGTTGTCCTTATCAATGAACGGTCTACGATCATGTCATTACGTAATTTGGCGCTTAGCTAATAAAGAAACTTGTGACATAATAAAATCAATGGGCCTTGTATTATGGCCCGCCGAAAAGAGCTCATTGGCCAACTCAAGTGAATAGGAGACGGAGCACAACCCACAGAAACGTAGAAGTCTGGTGGTCGTAGAGGCTTGCCTGGTGCTCGCCAATCAATGGTCAACCTGGTAGAAGTATTGTTGGATGGCCATCCAATTGGTGGTGGGTGGTTGGCCAAATGTGGTAGATCACGTGTTGTGCTTTGAGTTATCTGGAATGCTTGGTGAAAATACTCGTCTTCAAATTAGTTATTGACCGATGAGGGTGATTTTTCCACAAACCACGCTGATAATATAACGGACGAATAGTCATGGACCTAATCTGGATCTTGACTATTATTGGAGATGTGAGATGATGAACTTAAATAGATAAGACCACATATGAGAATAAGAACAACTGCACATTGGCTTGTGTTAAAGTAGCCATTGAAGATCTGAAATAATCAATAAGGCCTAGAATATTCAAACAACTGACTTAAATGTTGAAGATTGAGAATATCTGAGACATATTGATCAGTTAGGATATGACGAGAATAAAAGAAGTTAGATAAGTCTCATTCTATAAATTTGATAATTTTACAGGTTACAAGACACAATTCTTATTATCAATTAATTGCAGACTAATATATTCTCATGCTGAAAGGTATTTAGCTGATACCACACTGGTATTCCAAATATGTTTTTCTTAAATTTTGCTGGTGTCGATAAAAAATTAAAGGCTCGGATCATTCACAAAATTCCATCGTTATCGACCAATTAGTTATTGATTTCTTTCGTTAATCATGCTTTTAATTAGCTCGTAATTCCAAACCTTAACCATTGTAAAATGAAAAATAAATCCAATATTGAGATCATAGAAAAATTTAACTAATTAAGATTTCTCTTTCTCGTTCTCGTCTTCTATGACTGGGTTGACATTTCTTTTGTTTTTACATCTTATCCACTTTCCAAGTGAGTAAAGTTGGCTGCTACGTCGTCGTATTGACTAGAAACGATCGACTTTTCATTTCTGGTTCTCGTTGGAAACAATTTTTATGGCCTAGTCCTCGACAAAAAAGAAAACTCCATTTTGCTCCCTTTATTTGTTGGTAATTTGTTTTATATGGATAAACTCTATTTTTTTTTTGTTTTACAGTAAGATGTGTTCTACGTGCATCTTGACTAATTACCTTCTTAAACGATTTTAAGGTCTCTTCCATAATAGTTCTGATGATGGTAAATTTAGTCACTCCTAAGCCACCTACTGAAGACATGCACGCGGATTGACATTTTGACCGAGTTCGACTGAATGGCCGAGCTGATCTCCAACCTCAATGTCGGGCTGGGCTCCGACCTCATGACGTGGCCGAGCGCAGACCTGAAGACACGTTGACCAGAGGTCGCCGACTAGAGGGTGGTCGAGCTCCAAGCTTAGACCTGAAGACAGGCTGTGCAAGACCCTAATTTTTATATACGTACAATTTGAGTCGCATTGGAGCATATTTGAAAATAACGGGGTGGATAGCGCTATTAATATTGTGATTTAAAAGTTTAGGGGTCAGACTGTAATTCTCAAACATTTAAAATTAGAATTGGGTTTAATTAATATCCTAGTAAAAATGGAGGGGAGTTTAGTGCAATATATATATATATATATATATATATATATATATATACATGTCCATCGCTACATTTATGAGAGACGTGGGCGGTGAGGAAGAGCAAAACCGAAACAAAGGAGAGAGAGAAGGAAATGGGTTTCGGTCGGTGGTGGGTATCATTGTTCGGAGTACGTGTCTGTGTATGTTTCGTTGTGAGTATGTGATCGGAGTATGCGTTCCATCCGTTCGACGGTGTGTTCGTCACTTCGGTAAGTGTGTGTATGTATACTCTGTTTTTTATTTGTTCATGGGTTGTGTGCACTGTCGTGTGTGTGTTACTGTGTATGTGTGTGTGGTGAGTTTGGTTAGTGTGTGATTGATTGCGTTGGCAGTGGAGGTGATCGTTGCGGTCGTTCCGGCGAGGCAGTATGTGTGTTTTGTTCGTCGGCGTGTATGGGCGTGTTCCTGGTGGTTTTGTGTGTGCTGATCAGTTCGGTTGTATGTGTGTGTTGTTCGAATCGGTGGTGATAGTAGCGTGAGTGTTCCGGAGTGGGTGTGCTCGTCGTTAATCGTGTGTGTTGTTGATGGGGTGTGTGTTGTGCCATCGTTTGGATTGGTTCGACGATGGATGGTTACGTGTTCAGTGTGTGTTGTGTGTGCATAGTGGTGTGAGGGGTCGCTGGATGGAGTGTAGAGAGAGAGAGAGAGAGCAGTGGGTGTGTGTAATTTGCGTTGGCGTTGTGTGGGTGTTCTGTCGTAGGGTGTGTGATCGTTGTGGGGGTGTTGCCGGCGGTGAGTGAGCGAGCATGTGTGTGTGCTCATTCGTTCAGTTGGTTTGTCGACGGTGGTGGCTTTAGTGGGCTGAACGCAAACGGAAAACACAAACAGGAACAGGAAAAGAAAACAGAAAAAGAAGAAGGAAGAAGAGAAAAAAAAGGAGGAAGAATACACAAACCACCCCAATAAAACCTAAAACTCATCTCGTGGACCGGCAGAAAATTCAGAAAAGGTAGAATTCCTGTCACTTTTAATATATGCATTTAATTCTATTTAACTGTCTCGTGGGTGATTATGAAACTAATTACTATCATCGGAAATATGGAAATGACAATAATAAATATTGAGACCGTTCACATGGATAAATTCGATATCGTAAACTGTAACGGAGCAATACTCATTGAATAGTAATATAGAATGCGGGGAATAGGAAATTACGGAAATTAGGACCTGTATTGCATGGTTAGGTTCTTTTTACATAACATATTAATTTAAGCCTTGTCACTATTAGGTTCGCAGGCACCAAAGGATGGGTAGCGTATAGATGTTCTCGGAGCGGATTATCAGGTAAGTGTACTATCTTTTTACCAAATCTATTTTCAAATATATGATGGAAAAATGTGTTTACTTAAAATTGGACGAATTGATAACTTATATGGATCAAGCGGATTTGAGAGTTTTGGAAATGTGGATTACGTTGTTTTAAAAAGAAAGCGAAAATAAATAAATGATTTGTTGAATCTAGTTGGTTTTAAAAGAGGATTTAAAAATAATATTTGGATTAAATCGATTTTGGAGATAGAGGTTGATATTATTGATTTGTAGTTTGACGATGTTGTTATTGATTTGACGATGCTATTGATTTTATCTGCTTGAGCAGAGCGTTAATTTTCTATTGTGAGTTGTTGTTGTTGTGGTTGAGGTAGAGATGAGTTGTTGATCTTGAGGTGAGGTGGAGATTGGTAGTGGATATTCACCTGTTTGGCATAGTCCAACAGAGCGTTGTTTCACCCGCTTGGCATAGTCCAGCGGAACGTTGTTCACCCGCTTGGTAGAGTCCAGCGGAGCGTTGTTATGTTCCGCTAGGAAGGCATATCCTACGGGTGGTACGGTACCGTTGCAACTCCCGATCGTGAGGTTAAAATGATCACATAGCCAAGGTGTGGTGTGATGTGGTGTGGTGTGGAGTGATGTGGTGTGGTGTGGTGTGGAGTGATGTGATGTGGTGTGGTAAGGGGTGGTGTGATGTGGTGTCGTATGTGGTGTTTTTTTGTATATGGTGTTTTGTCGTATATGACATTTATATATACTTTATTTTATACTGGCTTGGTGTATCCATTTACGATGATATATCTATTATTTCAGTTGAATTATACTACTTGGTTGCTGTGACGTTGGCCCTGGGATGACGGGTGTCCAGGACGGGTCCTGACAATTTTGGTATCAGAGCCTAGGTTATAGGTTCTGTAGACTTGTCAGTTGTTGTGTCAGTAGAGGACCATGAGATATGAAGACGTGCCAGTCATCTAGTTAGTAGGGGACATGGGATAGGGTGTCGATAGGTGAGTTCGGCACATGAGGGATAGTTATGTTATTATATTAGTTAGTGCATTGGCATCCTGCGTGGTTGGTTGTCTTGTTGGTAACTAGTGGATCTGACGAAGTTGTAACATTGCTAGTTGGTGGTTCGGGTGACGTTGTGTTGTTGGTAGTGGTTTTGGGTGGATCGCGATTGTGGGGTACTCGTAGTTGGGAAAGTTAGATTATAACCGATAAACAATCATATAGGTATTATTTGACGTTGGGATCCCCTATTAATAACACCTAATAATTAGTTGTTAAAATAATAGATAGTGTATCAGAACACACCTTAAGTTGAATTCTTAAACGATATCTAAATTAAGGGAATCTAGTAGTGATATTGAAGGGAGAGTTGTATTAGTTGGAATTAGAGATGTGAGAAAATTGTGGTGATGCTAGAAAGGATTTAATTTGGTAGTACGTTCTAGGCCGACGGGCAGGCAGAGCAAAAGTTTGTGGAACTAGTAAATACAACAAACGCAATAGAAAATGACGTGTAGAAGATAACCAAGAATGGTGAGTCTGTGATGATAGTAAGTGTGTATAACTATAGTCCGTGTCGTATGAGTTGTCGGTGGATTGTTTAAAAAAAAAAAAAATGGATATAAGAGATACTTCACGCAAGTGATGGGCACCAGTCAAAAACAAAGTTCAGATGACGGATACTTCAGTAGTGAGGGATTGTCCCGATATATGTCCCAGCAGAATTGTCAGGGTTGCCAGAAAATACCATCGAGTTACCCCTAGGACCTGTTTTTATATAAATTCCACCTTATCATAGGCCGCATACTGAGTTGACGAAATTGGAAGATCTGTTAACCTGCAATTATAGTAGACCTGGTGATTCTCTCCATGAAGAACCGATGTTATTCGTAAAGAAAAAAGGAGGTACGTCGAGGATGAGTGTTGGTAACCGATTGACAATGGAATAAGGAGCGGTTCTTATACCTACCGTGTAGAATTGGCAATTTGTTCAATCAACTGTGAAAGACGAGGGTGTTCTCCTAAATAGATTTTCGATTTGGATATCACCAATTGAAGGTCAGAGACAGTGGCGTGGCAAAAACGGCAATCCGATCGAGAGTAGAAAAGAGCATGCAGAGCATCTCTAGATTGTGTTGTTGACGTTGTGAGAAAAACAATTGTATGCCAAATTCAATAAATGTGAGTTTGTGCTGGATCAAGTAGTAATTTTGGGACATGGGATCTTGGGAAAAAGTATTCAAGTGAATCTAAAGGAAGTCGAAGCTGTGATTTGATGGGAAAGGCTGAAAAGTGTAATGGAAGTTCGAAACTTTTTGGGGGATTGGTGAATCATTATTATTGATTGGTGTGGGGATTATTTATTATAGCCGTCCCGTTGATCTGATTGACTCGCACGAAAGTTAAATTTGAGAAGACTGATAAATGTAAGCGTCATTACCCGATGCACGAATTGGGGGTTGGTGATGATTGTGGTTGCCTTGGAGTTGTGAAGGTATTATCTGTATGACAAGATTTATGGGATATATACCGACCACCAGAGTCCGAATTGATTGCTTATTCAAAAAGGGGCTAAATCTGAGGTAGAGGCGCTGAATAAAACTGATTAAAGACTACAGTTGTACCATCTATTATTATTTAAGAAAGGTCAATGTTGTAACGAATGCTTCGAGTTGGAAATCGGTAAGTTTGGTTGCGCACATCCGGGTTGTTCATATTAATTTATGGGTTGAGTTGAGACCTTTGTGAGTTTAGTGGGCGGTTAGTCAGATGGCAACGCTGTTTGGGATTTTAATTTTGAAACCAATATTGATCGACCGTGTTGGAGAAGTGCAGAAGTCGGATTTTCAGTTGGGAAAGATTAGGTATAAAGTGAAAAATGATCACAAGAGCTGACTATCGTGTCAGAAATAATGATGAAGTTTTGACGATTAACAATAAATTGTGTGTTCCTAATGTTGCCCATTTGACGAAAGGTACCATTAAAGGAAGTGCATAATTCAATATACATAATGGACCCGGTAGTATCATAATGTATCGCGATTGAGTAAGCGTTATTGGTAGATTGGAATGGAATGGGGAATTGTAAAATTTGTTGCTAGGTGTCTTGTTTGTTAGTAAGTTAAGGTCGAGTATCAATGTACGCGCGAGGATTCACACCATGTTTCCTCCTCGCGGTAATTGGACTACTCGCAAGTGTACGAGGTCTAGTTTTAATATAATAGATCTTTTAGGATTGGATATCGTTCCATTGGGAACGGCAGATAATTCGGTTGAGTATTGCGATTTCAATAGTTTCATATTATCTCGACTAATCAAATTTTGTTTGTTTCTAATTACTATACTAAGATAAATGACAACTATAAAGTTAGTTTTAATTACACTAATTACTTAGGTATAAATCTCTTTCATATAATGCATAATCGATTTCATTTAGTTAGCCATAACGGTTTTTATCTAATCTGACAACCTCTGTATCAATAACTCCTCCGCTACCTCTCCCGAGTATAAAACGAGGGATTACACGACTTCGTGTCAATGAATAAGTCCCCTTCAACGTTTTAACGACCCTAGGTCGCATGAGTTTTGAGCCAACGTCATGGGTTGCATACGTTCTAACGCCCTCCCGGGTCGTTAGAACGTCACGTTGTATTTACCCTAGTCTGAATCCGGGGTTACCTCTCTCGAGTGTCAAACCCCGTATTCTCGGTTTATCAATACAAGCATAATATCAAGAATAATGGTAAACATAATCGGATTTAGACAAACATGTTAAAGTAACATAAATTTACTCAACTAAACGGTTACATGATTTCGACTACTCCTAAGTAATATTTAACTACTACTACAAGATCTTAGCCATATACCATACAAAATAAGAGGGATTCGACATTCTTAGATATGAAAAAGTGATTACAAAGAATAAAACAAGAGAGAAACGATCAAATCTGGAAGTGAAACGGTTCACTGTCACTAATGATCGATCTGCAAGTTATCTTTCTTTATCCGAATGATGAACCTCCTTCTTGATCTTCAAAATATAGCTGAAGAGCTTTCTTCTAGGGTTAGGGTTCTTCAACAACAAGTTTCAGACGTGGCCAAGGGGTATTTATAGGCCTAGGGGTTCAAAAATATCTAAACAGATATTTTGACATGTTCTGCGATTTTCGCCTAAGCGGTAGAAACTTCGCTTAGGCGGAGTTTAAGTCGGTTAGAATTCCGCCTAAGCAGTAGAATCTTCGCTTAGGTGGAGGACTAACTTCTTGGCTCCTTATCTTTCTGATGGAATTCCGCCTAGGCGGTAGCTACTTCGCTTAGGCGGATTTACAGCAGTGCAGCTCTATCCAGTAGTTCAGTTCATCCAGCGTTCTGATGGATTTCCGCCTAGGCGGTGGAAACTTCGCCTAGGCGGATTTCAAATCTTCAGCATTGTAACTTTCTGATGAATTTCCGCCTAGGCGGTGGAAACTTCGTCTAGGCGGAATTGCTCTGTTATTTGAAACCTCATTTTTTCATCTTTTTGGCTACCCTTTTTGCACTATTTCGCTCGGTTTGCCGATTGTTTACTTCCCTGCTCCTGACCAATAAAAACAACTAAAACGATATTCAAACTTCAATAAAATAGTCAAAAATTGGAAAATTCGGTTTAGAATTAGATAGATATTTTACACCTATCAAATATCCCCAAATTTGAAATTTTGCTAGTCCTCGAGCAAAACACCCTAATGCTAAATAACACTAACTACACTAATTAGCTACATCCTAAACTACAGATACGTAATCATTAACAATTAAGAAGTACACACCTGTGAGATGTAAGTTTAGTTAAAGAAACCATGCTATTCTTCCCTCAACAACCCGTAATCAGATCCGGTTAAGGAATAACACACACCACGTGGTGTTCTAGAATTTCAACACTCAATATCAGTTCAAATCATTTTAGATCCTATTGAAATGTGTGTGTGTGAGAACTCAGATATATAACAAATCAAACGCCGAATTGGATTATTCAATGAATAAGGCCATGACTTAAACTTGTTAAAACATTTAAGGAAGCCGTATGCTTGACTGGGCTCAACTATCCACTAATATAGGTTCGGACATTCACCAAGATCAATAGGGCTTGGTCAGGCTTTGGATAACGGCCAAGGGTATCGTAGAAATAGAAACTCGTTATAATTTTAACGATACCCGAGGTACAAACGCTTGTCGTTAAATCTCTCTCATGACTCCGTTATCTTTGAAGATATTACCCTGAACTCGTTATAATTTTAACGATACCCGAGGTATAAACGCTTGTCGCTAAATCTCTCTCATGACTCCGTTATCTTTGAAGATATTACCCTGAACAAGATTTAGTAAACTTGTATTCACTTGTCAAAACAATCGAATTTAAACACTATATTCACATATTTGTTTTTTTTAAGTACACCCCCAAACTTATTCAATTTTGTACAATTTTAGGGGTGTTTAGATACAACTACAGGATTGACAAGTGAATACTCTTAAATTTAACCAAAAATATTGAAACCCCGATTGCCCGCTTCAAGTTAGCATAATCTAATGCTACTTGTTTTCACTCAATTTTTACTTTTATTCCTAGCGACAATGGTTATGAAATATTTACTTGGTTAAAGTATAGAAACAAGTTCAGAAGTGACAAAATTTTGTGGCTTCGACAGGAGAACGAGGGAATAACTTTTCAGGTTAGTTTCAAACGGTTCAAGCGATAAAAACGAGGGCCTATATCATGCCTCCGGAATTACCTTAACTATAATTTCACCTCAAGCCTCCCCTAGTCAAGTTCTAGATTCCTCATTTCTGTCATGAACTTATTACTGAATAATCGATATCCAATCGTTCAATTAATTATACAACAAGTTTATGCAATCGTGCGATTTTAGGATCAAAATAATTTTTACCTAATCGACATGCTAAGCACACAAAACACACATGAATGGCATTACCTCGACCTTAAAACACAATTTAGGGGGTAATTTTCATCATCGGGACATGGTTCGGACGAACTCAAGAACTCAGCATGCTTGTACAACTCAATTCATTAACAATTCTACTCTAATTCTACAAACTAATATTACCTATGCTAATTATCCTTACACATGCATAGCTAAACATTACACATGTATAACAAAAAGAATTTCAAAATTTACAAAAATTTTAACATTAATAAATAAATTTGTACACAAAAAGAATTTTTGTCCCCTTTACATCAAATTTTTTTCATCCTTCTTATCCCTCCAAGGAAAAAAAAAACAAAAACTACATGCATTGCAGGTCATACTTCCCTCAAACTTGAACGAGGCAGTGTCCCCACTGCCTAAACAGCGAACCCAATAGCATAATAGAAAAATATGTATTGAAACTAGGGCGGACACATACCTAGGAGGGAAGACATAGAAGTCGGTTCATTGTGGAGGAGATGGCGGTGGCAGCTCATCCGGCTCGGAAGGCGGCACGGGTGTATAACGCGCCATGTCGATTCCAAGATGCTCGAATATGACTCGTTGGTTTTGATCTTATTGCCGGATGTAGGACTCTATGTAGTTTTCCATCCGAGCTAAATTAGCTTGAAGTTGGCTCACATCGGACTGGAGACTACGGACATCTCTTGAGATTTGGGTGATCTGGCCTCGGCTAGTTGTAGGCGTTGGTGGTTCCGAAGGATCGGCTTCTTCCTCTTCTTGACCCTCCTCTTCTTCACCTGGTCCGCCTTTCCATAACCTGTTAATCATTGCTAGATCAAGTGGCTTCACAGGAGAAAAGGGCTTGTGGACGAGATTCGAACTCCGACTCGTTGAAAGAGCGCGGTGAGGAAGGAAGGAAAAAGAAGGCCACCATTTTTTGTCCCGGTAGTATGAAGTATGGAAGAATAAATGTGCCAGCCGACGTTTACGAGTGTCCTTCTGTCGATGCCGTAGAGCATGAAAGCTCTCTCCTTGGACACGTCAGACACATGGGTCGTCGGGAGTAGATTGGCGCAGATAAATGAAAACCAAATCTTTGGGATCGGTTTTAGAAACCGCGACTTGAAGATTGCTTGGCCCTGCCATGTGTTGGTCCACTGTGTGTTTCCTGTCGACAAGGCCTGAATCACCACACTCATTGTCGGTGAGGCGGCATCGGATAAATCTCTTGAAGCTTCAGGCCCTGTCAACCCTAGCAATTCATTAAAATAATTGGCATTGAACAAGATGGGAATGTTTCGGACCCGTGTTTGAAACCCTGTGGCCTCTACGATGTTTGCATAAAATTCTCGAATAAGGGCCAACTCTCGTGTTGGAAGTTGAGCACAGAACTATTCCCATCGTCTTTGTACGATAACAGTTCTAATTTTTTCAGGAAGATCATTCAAAGGCCCAAATCCTCTTTGACGGATGCCTGGCTGCTTACTCTCATGCTCTTTATACCGATTCCCGGCCTGCTTAGAAACAAATTTAAGGGAATTGAAGTATGAAGCAGACGGAGGTTCGTCTGTTCTTGGGTGTTTGGCTGCCCTGCGCTTTGCCATTTTTCCTGAAAAATTAAAATCACAACACCAACCACAATAATAACAATAGAATAAGTAATTCAAACCCTAGTCAGCGAACCAAAGCTAATTAATACAAAACTCACAAGATATCCCACCAACCATAACCAAATCACATTTTTGTTGCAATGTAGCGCAAACTACATGATTCACATTGTATATCAACACAAAAATATGATAGGGTTTATCATTTAGCATTCCTCAATCCCAAATAGCATGAAAACCGCAACTTAGGGTTTAAAGGGGTTTAGGGTTCCAATCAAATCCAATGTTTTGTTGAAATAAATGAACAAATGAAGCAAATAATTCAACAACGAAGTGAAGAATAAGATCATTGACACTTGTTGAAAAATTTGATCACATCAGTGGAGAATGGCGATTTCGCACTATTTCACCATTCGAACCCTAATTTTCGAGAATGGGCAGAGAAATTCCTCATTTGGACGAAGATTCTTGGTGAAAATCCAAGTTTTTAGCACTATAGAATGAATCTTTCATGGGAGGAAGGAATTTGGGATGGTGAAATTGAGAGGTTTCTTGAAATTTTTAGGAGAAAAATGCCGTTTGCCAAGTGGACTGTGCATTTTAAAAATAGAGTTTGCGTATATTCGCCTAGGCGGTGGTTTTACCGCTTAGGCGGATTAGCGCCTTTTTCTTTTTAAAAACTTTCTGGTGTAAATCCGCTTAGGAGGTGGTTTTTCCGCCGGGGCGAGTTTACACTAGTGTGAAATCCCTGATTTGGTTATAAATCCGCTTAGGCGGTGGGTTTTCCGCCGGGGCGAGTTTACACCAGTGTGAAAGTTCAGCTTTTCTTCAATTTTTTGCCTAGGCGGTAGTTTTACCGCCTGGGCGAACTTACGAAAGTGTAAAAATGCTGACTTTTTCTGTCCAATTTTTGCCTAGGCAGTGGTTTTTCCGCCTGGGCGAAATTACGCCAGAATGTTTTCTTAGCCTTTCTGTCCAATTCTCGCCTAGGCAGTGGTTTTACCGCTTAGGCTAATTTTTGCCAGTGTGGACCTAAGCTGGATTCCTTAAGGTTTTCACATTATTTCTCTACACCTCTTATTTCTTCTTCAATCCTCAAATTAGTTTTAGCATGCAAATCAATCCTAAGTATCTAACCTCATCAATTCAACACAAAAAATTAGTATTATGAGATCAATACGATCTCCAAAAAGGTATTTATACAAAAGTTGGGAATGTTCGTTACCCTCGATGACATATCAAAAGATGTTACTTGGTTTTACGTCCCTAGCATGGACGTTTATGAATTCCGGCTCTATCCTTCAACGAGAGAGATGTTCTCCACAACTCGTTCTTCATCCTTGAAGTAGTGCTTGATCCGCTCCCCGTTGACTCGAAAAGTTCGTCCGTCTTCACCTTCTAGCTCGATAGCTCCAAATGGATAAATATGCTTGATCTGGAACGGTCCAGACCACTAGGACTTCAACTTTCCGGGAAAGAGCCTCAGCCTTGAGTTAAACAATAGGACTTGTTGGCCCGGACTGAACTCCATCCAGACTATCATTTTGTCATGCAACCTCTTCGTTTTATCTTTGAAGAGCTTGGCATTCTCATAAGCCTCGTGCCGGAATTCCTCCATTTCATTCAATTGGAGGAGGCATTGCGCACCAGAAGCTTTTATGTCAAAATTGAGTTTCTTAATCGCCCAGAATGCACAGTGTTTCAATTCAACGGGCAAATGACAAGTTTTCCCAAACACCAATCGATACGGCGACATGCCGATTGGTGTCTTAAAAGCTGTGCGATACGCCCATAAAGTATCATCAAGCTTCACTGCCCAATCCTTGCGATTTGTATGAACCGTCTTTTTTAAAATTAGCTTGATTTCTCAGTTTAAAACTTCCGCTTGGCCATTTGTCTGTGGGTGGTATGGTAGCGCTACTTTATGCCTCACTCCATACTTTACTAATAAGGCATTGAGCATTTTGTCACAGAAGTGGGTCCCCTCATCACTGATTAAGGCTCAAGGTATCCCGAACCGTGTCATAACATTATGTTGAAGGAACTTTAACACTACTTTGGCATCATTGGTAGGTGTTGCCACGGCCTCGACCCATTTGGACACATAATCCACTACTAGCAGAATATACTCCTTACCAAATGAGGGTAAAAATGGCCCCATGAAATCCAAGCCCCACACGTCAAATAACTCAAGCTCAAGAATTGACGTCAGTGGCAACTCATGTCTCCTTGATATGTTACCCACCCTTTGACATCTATCACAGGTTTTTACAAATGTATATGAATCTTTAAACAAAGAGGGCCAGTAAAAACCTGATTGAAGTACTTTTGATGCTGTTCGAGTCGCACCGAAATGGCCGCCATAAGGTGATGAATAGCAATGGTAGAGAATACTAGCCATTTCTTCCTTCGGAACATATCTCCGGATCACCTGATCAGCACATTTCTTGAATAGCAATGGCTCGTCCCATAGATAATACTTAGCATCAAAAAGAAATTTCTTCCTTTGGGCTCCCGTCAACTCAGGTGGTAACATGCCACATGCAATATAATTAACAATGTCAGCATACCACGGAAGTGCATTTTCTTTTGAAAAGAATTATTCGTCAGGGAACACTTCCGTGATATTAGACTCGTCACCAACGTCTTCTTGGATCAACCTCGACAAATGGTCGGCAACAACGTTCTCACTTCCCTTTTTGTCCCTTATCTCCGCATTAAACTCTTGTAATAAAAGAATCCACCTTATCAACCTTGGTTTGGCATCTTTATTTGTAAATAAGTACCGGATAGCCGCGTGATCTATGTAGACGATCACTTTTGACCCAATGATATATGAACGGAACTTATCACAAACAAAGACCACCGCTAGCATTTCTTTCTCGGTTGTGGTGTAATTCTCCTGGGTGTCATTCAATGTTTTTCTTGCATAATAGATCGAGCAGAAGATCTTCTCCTTCCATTGGCCTAACATTACGCCAACGGCATAGTCACTCGCATCGCACATTATCTCAAATGGCATTTCCCAATTCGGAGCGACCATTATTGGAGCCGTGATCAACTTCTCCTTTATCGCCTTAAACGCCTCCATGCAAGCTTTATTGAATTCAAACGAAGTATCTTTCTCAAAAAGATGACATCAAATGGCATTTCCCAATTCGGAGCGACCATTATTGGAGCCGTGATCAACTTCTCCTTTATCGCCTTAAACGCCTCCATGCAAGCTTTATTGAATTCAAACGAAGTATCTTTCTCAAAAAGATGACATAACGGCTTCACCGTCTTCAAGAAGTCCTTAATAAAGCACCGGTAAAAGTCGGCATGCCCCAAGAAACTTCGAACTCCTTTCACATTTATTGGTGGCAGAAGCTTCTCAATCGTTTCTATCTTTGCTCGGTCCACCTCAAGCCCCTTAGAAGAGACTCGAAGACCTAAGATGATCCCCTCTTTAACCATAAAATGACACTTCTCCCAATTTAGAACTAAGTTTTTCTCTTCACATCGGTCAAGAACAAGCGCCAGATTGTAGAGACAGTGATCAAAGGACGATTTAAAGACTGAGAAGTCATCCATGAAGATTTTTCATTTTCTCCTCGACCACATCAGAAAATATCGCCATCATACACCGTGGGAAAGTTGTTGGTGCATTGTAAAGGCCAAACGACATACGTCGATAAGCAAACATTCCATACGGGCATATGAAAGTCGTTTTCTCTTGGTCCTCCGATGCAATGGCTATTTGATTGTAACCGGAATAGCCATCAAGAAAGCAGTAGTACTCATAAACGGCTAAACGATCTAGTATTTGGTCTATGAAAGGAAGAGAAAAATGATATTTCCTCGTTGCCTTATTTAATCTCCTATAATCAATACATACACGCCATCCTGTGATGGTCCGTGTCGGAATAATGTCATCCTTCTCATTCTTTACTACCGTCATGCCTCCTTTCTCTGGCACCACTTGCCCCGGGCTCACCCACTCACTATCAGATATAGCGTATATAATTCCCGCATTCAAGAGCTTCAACACCTCCGCTCTCACCACTTCCTTCATAGCTAGATTTAGCCGCCATTGATGTTTAATGGAGGATTTGAACGTATCCTCCATCAAAATCTTATGCATGCACACCGACGGACTAATTCCCTCGATATCCGAAATAGACCAAGCAAAAGCGGATCTGTGCCTCTTCAAGATTCTCAGCAACTTACTCTCCTCTTCTTCTGTAAGAGTTGATGAAATTATAACCAGATCGGTCAAATTCTCTCCCAAAAAGATATATTGAAGGTGTTCCCGTAATTTCTTAAGTAATAACCCACCGTGAGGCGGATTTGATTTCTCGGGAGAGTCTTCAACTTCTTCAATCTCTGCCACATGAATAGGATAATCTACATCTTTCGGTTGAGCGTCAAGAGCTAGCACATATTCCACAACATCAAGGTCGGTGGTAGAGCCTTCCTCACCAAGATCCCCCATAGATAAGGAACTTGTGAGAGTGTGCTCTAAGGAATCCATATCCATGTTTGCAAGAAAGAACTCATGCACGCAAGAGTCCACAATATCAACTCGATTGCAATTGGGAGATTCGTCCGAAAAATTCATAGTGTTAAAAATGTTGAACCTTATTTCTTCATCATTCACTCTTAAGGTCAAATTGCCATTATGCACATCAATCAAGGCCTTTCCCGTTGCAAGGAAAGGTCTTCCAAAGATGATCGGGATCTCTCTGTCTTCTTCCATTTCAAACACCACGAAATCCACTGGGAATATAAATTTGTCAACTTTCACTAGCACATCCTCAATGATCCCCTTTGGATAGGTTAGCGAACGATCCACCATTTAAAGATAGATCGTCATCGGCTTTGCACTTCCGAGTTCTAACTTTCGATAAACGGAAGAAGGCATCAAATTTATACTTGCCCCTAGATCACAAAGCACCTTATCAAAATGAGATTTCTCGATAGTACACGGAATTGTGAAACTACCCGGATCCTTCAATTTGGTAGGTAACTTCCTTTGTAGTATTCCACTACACTCTTCAGTTAGCTTCACCGTTTCATAATCCTCCAACTTCTGCTTCTTTGTCATGATATCCTTCAAGAACTTGCCATAGTTGGTCATTTGTTCCAATGCATCCGCAAAAGGTATGTTGATGTGGATTTTCTTGAAGATTTCAAGAAATTTTTCGAATTGAGCATCCAACTTTCTCTTTTGGAACCTTTGAGGATATGGCAATGGTGTTACTAGAATTGGTGGATTCTTTGAAAATGTTACTCTTCCCGGTATCACCCTTTCATCTTTTCTTCTCTCCTCGACTTTCTCATTGTTATTACTCCCATTCACGTCTACACTCAGCTTCTCATTTCCTTCATCGGCCTTTGCTTCAACTTCCTCCTCCGTACTAGTTCTTGGTTCATCATCCGAAAACTCATGACTCACACCCGGCTCGGTTTCCATAGGCCTTCTCACTTCCACGTCTCTGTCGCTCCTCAACTTAATCGCCTTACATTCCCGAGGGTTGGTTTTCGTGTTGCTTGGAAACTTCCACTTTTGTTGTTCTTGAATTGCCCTAGCAAGCTGCGCGATTTGAGTCCCAAGAGCCTTCACCGTGGCATTAGTATTTGTACAAGTGGTATCAATAGAGTCCAGCCGTGTTTCATGTTTATTCAGGCAATTATGCGTCTCACGTATCATAGTCTGCATCTCTTTCATAAATGAACCCAGAACCTCATCCAAATTTGACTTTGGATTGTGCATTGGTGGTTGTTGCATTTGTCTATTGGCTTGCATTGGATATCCCAAAGATTGATTTCCATACCCCGGAGGTGGTCGCAAAGCGTTCTGATTATTCGCATATGAGAAGTTCTCATGGTTACGAAGTCTAGGATTGTAGTGAGTTGGAATGTTGGTAGCTAGCCTGAAAGTGTAGGCACGATTGTTCAGAAAATGGCATTCCTCGAACTCGTTATCCAATCCAGATTGAGAACTACTTGCCGCTATCTCCTCCCCTTGACTCGACAATGCACCTTTTGTAGACAAGGCGACTAATTGGTCGAAGAGCTTGGATACTTGGGCCGATAACGTTGAAATATGGTCTGATTCTTGGATAGAAGTGACCCGTCTTCCCGTGTTCCTCTCATTCGGCCATTGATAGTTATTAGCCGTCATCTCCTCCAATAATACATTTGCTTCGGTTAGGGTTTTGGACAACAATGATCCCCCTGAGGCTGCATCGACTATCGTTCTTGTCTGGCCGTCCAACTTGTTATAAAATAATTGGGTTTGAAACTAATCTTGATAATCGTGTTGGGGGCACCTTCTCAATAAGTCTTTAAACCTCTCATATGCCTCAAATAATGGCTTGAAATCTCTCTGAAGAAACTGCGCAATCTCGCCTCGGAGTTGAGAAGTCTTCGAGGGTGGGAAGAACTTAGTGAGGAACCTTTATGCAAGGTCCTCCCAAGTATTAATGCTCCCCGATTGAATCGATTGAAACCATTCCCTTGCTCTGTCTCGTAAGGAGAACGGAAATAACCTCAACCTTATCACATCTTCGGCGACTCCGTTGATCTTGACGGTGTCACAGATTTCAAGAAAAGTAGCTAAGTGTACGTTGGGATCTTCGTGAAGGTTCCCGCCATATTAATTTTGCCGAACCATGTTGATTAGGGCGGGCTTCAACTCGAAGTTATTAGCTTGGATCGGCTGCCTTCGGATCCCTGAATAATTGTCCAACATAAGGGGCCGATAATAGTCCCGAAGGACTCGTTGTGGCCTCCAGTGCTTGCGGCTTCGGTGGTTGCGGAATATTCTCACGTCCGCGGGCCATTGCTGTAGCTTTTTAATCTTTTTGTTTAGCAATACGTTAACTATGCCGCATGCACTACTCAAATTCAATAGATAAATAAAATAAATAAATGAATTGAATAAAATTTAAAAGCAAAAGAATTATCGTGATTAACATTCAACTACTTAATCACAATATCAACTTAATTGAAAAACACATTGCCGTATCCCCGGCAACGGCGCCAAAAACTTGTACGCGCGAGGATTCACACCATGTTTCCTCCTCGCGGTAATTGGACTACTCGCAAGTGTACGAGGTCTAGTTTTAATATAATGGATCTTTTAGGATCGGATATCGTTCCACTGGGAACGGTAGGTAATTCGGTTGAGTATTGCGATTTCAATAGTTTCATATTATCTCGACTAATCAAATTTTGTTTGTTTTCTAATTACTATACTAAGATAAATGACAACTATAAAGTTAGTTTTAATTACACTAATTACTTAGGTATAAATCTCTTCCATATAATGCATAATCGATTTCATTTAGTTAGCTATAACGGTTTTTATCTAATCTGACAACCTCTGTATCAATAATTCCTCCGCTACCTCTTTCGAGTGTAAAACGAGGGATTACACGACTTCGTGTCAACGAAGAAGTCCCCTTCAACGTTTTAACGACCCTAGATCACGTGAGTTTTGAGCCAACGTCATGGGTTGCATATGTTCTAACGCCCTCCCGGGTCGTTAGTCGTTAGAACGTTACGTTGTATTTACCCTAGTCTAAATCCGGGGTTACCTCTCCCGAGTGTTAAACCCCGTATTCTCGGTTTATCAATACAAGCATAATATCAAGAATAACGGTAAACATAATTAGATTTAGACAAACAACACGTTAAAGTAACATAAATTTACTCAACTAAACGGTTACATGATTTCGACTACTCCTAAGTAACATTTAACTACTACTACAAGATCTTAGCCATATACCATACAAGATAAGAGGGATTCAACATTTTTAGATATGAAAAAGTGATTACAAAGAATAAAACAAGAGAGAAACGATCAAATCTGGAAGTTAAACGGTTCACTGTCACTAATGATCGATCCGCAAGCTATCCTTCTTTATCCGAATGATGAACCTCCTTCTTGATCTTCAAAATATAGCTGAAGAGCTTTCTTCTAGGGTTAGGGTTCTTCAACAACAAGTTTCAGACGTGGCCAAGGGGTATTTATAGGCCTAGGGGTTCCAAAATATCTAAACAGATATTTTGACCTGTTCTGCGATTTTTGCCTAAGCGGTAGAAACTTCGCTTAGGCGGAGTTTAAGTCGGTTAGAATTCCGCCTAAGCGGTAGAATCTTCGCTTAGGCGGAGGACTAACCTCTTGGCTCCTTATCTTTCTGACGGAATTCTGCTTAGGCGGTAGCTACTTCGCCTAGGCGGATTTACAGCAGTGCAGCTCTATTCAGCAGTTCAGTTCATCCAGCGTTCTGATGGATTTCTGCCTAGGCGGTGGAAACTTCGCCTAAGCGGATTCAATACTTTAGCCCTTGCAACCTTCTGACGGATTTCCGCCTAGGCGGATTTCAAATCTCCAGCATTGCAATTTTCTGATGAATTTTCTCCTAGGCGGTGGAAACTTCGCCTAGGCGGAATTGCTCTGTTATTTGAAACCTCATTTTTTCATCTTTTTGGCTACCTTTTTCGCACCATTTCGCTTAGTTTGCCGATTGTTTATTTCCCTACTCCTGACTAATAAAAATAGCTAAAACGATATTTAAACTTCAATAAAATACTCGAAAACTAGCAAATTTGATTTAGAATTAGATAGGTATTTTACACCTATCAATCAACATCTAGGTGGGTTATTGCAGCCTTTACCTATTCCAGAATGGAAATAGAAGCGTAGCACGATGAATTGTGTTTCGGGATTACCTCACATTTAAAAGGGGCATAAGGTGACGTGTTCTTTGGATATGTATGCCTAATTGGTTATTGATAAGATGGGTAGGTTGCATGGTGCATCGATTTCCATAGTGTCGGATAGAGACGGTCAATTGGGAAGTGCGATTCAAACATTGGAGGATATGTTGAAGAGTCGTGTTGTAGAATGTGCTGGTAGTTGGGATGATTATATAGCGCTGGTGGAATTTATTTATAATACCGATACCTTTTCAGTGAACAAGGTGGCACCGTAAAGTGTTGTATGAAAAGGATGCATGACTCCAGTTAAATAGACTGAACTAAGATAGGAGAACGAAAATCTTCGAGTTTTGAATGCAACTTGGTGTGGCTACATTTTTATTTGGGAATGGATTTTGAAAAAAAGAGAATTTAATTAGATGTATTGGACCACTTCTAACATTAGACAGAGTCGAAATATGGGGTCATTAAGATTTCAGGGGAAAAGGATAATTTGAATTATCCTTAAGTGAATGAGTATTATTGATATAATATGCTACCTACAATATTTTACATTAAGGGATTACTGATATTTGCGATGTATCAAATTTTTGTAGATGGGATGTATCTATGTACTCCGATCTATATATGATGTGGTTTGGAGATATTTATGTGTTTTTCAACGATATTTATATGAGTTATACGCTGGATTGTGGTAATAGTTATAGAACAATTATAAGCTTATGAAATTCTGACATAGATATTAAGATTAATGATTCTTGGCCTCACGAGCCAATTCACATGGAGTTTGGATTGTTTGTTGCGTATGATAATAGTTGCGAACTTATTGGTTGGGAATGTTAGACGAATATTTTGTTGTGAATCTGTTGACTGGATAGAATAGATACATGTTGGTTAGGGAAAAAATTATTGTCAAAATAAGATAGACTCAATCCACTAAGATTACCGTGATGTGTTCAAACTATATTGTTATTTATCGTGATTTTATCAGAGTAGCGCAGCGGAAGCATTGAGAAACATGAGATGTTTTTTTTTTTTTTTTTTTCCCAATAGTTGATTGGTTGTGCTAAATGTACCCTATTTGATGGTTGTTAGATATAATGTGAGCTACTACGAATAGAAAATGTTGCAATGTGTGAAAGTGAATTGATGGGTACTAATTAAGTGTGACTAATATGACCATGCGGTGCGAATCTGAAATGTTATTGTTTTGATTGAGATTTTAATTACTATTGTTTTGACGAAAATTTCGGGACGAAATTTCTTTTAGGGGGGAAGAGTTGTAAGACCTCGATTTTTATATACGTACAATTTGAGTCGCATTGGAGCATATTTGAAAATAACGGGGTGAATAGCTTTATTAATATTGTGATTTAAAAGTTTAGGGGTTAGATTGTAATTTCCAAACATTTAAAATAAGAATTGGGTTTAATTAATATCCTAGTAAAAATGGAGGGGAGGTTAGTGCAATTTAAATATTATATATATATATATATATGTGTGTGTGTGTGTGTGTGTGTGTGTGTGCGCCGTGTGATCAAACGAAAACGGAAAAAAAAAAAAAAAAGGGAGAAAGAAGAACAGAGAAACGGTGAGGGGGGAACAATAGGTCGGTAGGGTTGGCTATCTTTTTCAATATATATATATATATATATATATATATATATATATATATATATATATATATATATATATATATATATATATATATATACACACATATGTCCATCCCTATATTTATGAGAGACGTGGGCGGTGAGGATGAGAAAAACCAAAACAGATGAGAGAGAGAAAGAAATGGGTTTCGGTCGGTGGTGCGTATCGTTGTTCGGAGTGTGTGTCTGTGTGTGTTTCGTTGTGCGTATGTGATCGGAGTATGCGTTCCATCCGTTCGACGGTGTGTTCGTCACTCCTGTAAGTGTGTGTGTGTGTGTATGCTCTGTTTTTTATTTGTTCATGGGTTGTGTGTGCTATCGTGTGTGTGTGTTGTTGTGTATTTGTGTGTGGTAGGTTTGGTCAGTGTGTGATCAACGGCGTTGGCGGTGGAGGTGATCGTTGCGGTTGTTCCAGTGAGGTAGTGTGTGTGTTTTGTTCGTCGGCGTGTATGGGTGTGTTCCCGGTGATTTTATGTGTGCTGATCAGTTTGGTTGTGTGTGCGTGTAGTTCGGACCGGTGGTGATAGTGGCGTGAGTGTTCCGGCGTGGGTGTGCTCGTCGTTGATCGTGTGTGTTGTCGGTGGGGTGTGTGTTGTGCCATCGTTTGGATTGGTTCGACGATGGATGATTGTGTGTTCAGTGTATGTTGTGTGTGCATGGTGGAGTGGGGTGTTGCCGATGGTGAGTGAGCGAGTGTGTGTGTGTGTGCTCATCTGTTCAGTTGGTTCGTTGACGGTCATGGCTTTGGTGGGCTAAATGTAAACGGAAAACACAAACAAGAATAAGAAAAGAAAACAGAAAAAGAAGAAGGGAAAAAAAAGGAGGAAAAATACACAAACCACCCAAATAAAACCTAAAACTCGTCTTGCGGACCGGCGAAAAATCCGGGAAAGGTAGAATTCCTGTCACTTTTAATATATGCATTTAATTCTATTTAACTGTCTCGTGGGTGATTATGAAACTAATTGCTATCATCGGAAATATGGAAATCACAATAATAAATATTGAGACCGTTCACATGGATAAATTCGATATCGTAAACTGTAACGAAGCAATACTCGTTGAATAGTAATATAGAATGCGGGGAATAGGAAATTATGGAAATTAGGACCTATATTGCATGGTTAGGTTCTTTTTACATAACATATTAATTTAAGCCTTGTCACTATTAGGTTCGCAGGCACCAGAGGATGGGTAGCGTATAGATGTTCTCGGAGCGGATTACCAGGTAAGTGTATTATCTTCTTGTCAAATCTATTTTTAAATATATGATGGAAAAATGTGTTTACTTAAAATTGGACGAATTGATAACTTATATGGATCAAGCGGATTTGGGAGTTTTGGAAATGTGGATTACGTTGTTTTAAAAAGAAAGCGAAAATAAATAAATGATTTGTTGAATCTAGTTGGTTTTAAAAGAGGATTTAAAAATAATATTTGGATTAAATCGGTTTTGGAGATAGAGGTTGATATTATTGATTTGTAGTTTGACGATGTTGTTATTGATTTGACGATGCTATTGATTTTATTTGCTTGAGCAGAGCATTGATTTTCTATTGTGAGTTGTTGTTGTGGTTGAGGTGGAGATGAGTTGTTATTGTTGAGGTGAGGTGGAGATTGGTGGTGGATATTCACCTGCTTGGCATAGTCCAGCAGAGCAGTGTTTCACCCGCTTGGTATAGTCCAGCAGAGCGTTGTTCACCCGCTTGGCATAGTCCAGCGGAGCATTGTTATGTCCTACTAGAAAGGCATATCCTACGGGTGGTATGGTACCGTTATAACTTCCGATCGTGAGGTTAAAACGATCACATGGCTAGTCGAGGTGTGGTGTGATGTAGTGTGGTATGGAGTGATGTGATGTGGTGTCGTATGTGGTATTTTGTCGTATATGGTGTTTTGACGTATATGACATTTATATATACTTTATTTTATACTAGCTTGGTGTATCTATTTACGATGATATATCTATTATTTCAGTTGCATTATACTATATGGTTGTTGTGACGTTCTGGTTGATTTTTATTACTTAGTTGAAATGTTATAAACATAGATACATGGTTTTCTGTAGTGACAGGAAAAAAAGGGTTTTTCTTTGTGCTATGAGATATTCATATATTTTATATTTGATCCATCTAAAATATTTTTACTAAGAAGGAAGTACACTCGCAAGTGGAGCAATTAGGAGTCGGTCCCCTACTGGCACTAGGTAGAATCATGCGATGGATTCATATGAGAGTTTTGAAATGAGCTGTCAGAGGTGAACCAGTGAGATATTCATGGGTAATTTATATTGCATTATATTTAAAGAAACTTTTTGGGGATGGGTGTGTCCCCATATGAGAGATTATTTATATCCTGTATAGATGATTGTATAGTGATGTAGTCATATTGTAATATATTAGTTGATTAAATATTCAAGTGATGTCGAGTTGTCGTCACGCCGGCCCCGGGATGATGGGTGTTCGGGACGAGTCCTGACACGCTGACTAGAGGTGGCCGAGCAGAGGATGGTCGAGCTCCGAGTTCCGAGTTCCGACCTCAAGACACATCGATTAGAGCTCGCCAACTAGAGGTGGTTGAGCTTAGGCCACTGGGCAGACCTCTTCCATGGTAGATAGGCTTTCCTGATGGGCCCAAAAGCTTGCACATCATTGTACAATCTCTATTTCTATAAATACCGGAGCATTTCAATCTGGACCAAAGGCAATGCTCGATCTCTAATTCGAGCGACTTGATTTTCTCTCCCCGAGCTCTTACTCTTACGCCGGAGGGGACATGCCAGGAAAAACTTGGCTCATCCTGTGTGCAGGTATAGCTTGGAAGGTCAGGCCGGACAATGCCTAACCAACCTGGCTCGGACATGCTCAAGATTGAGGTTCTGAAGGCCTGAGGAATCTAGCTCGACTGAGGACACTCTACCGGTCTCCATCAACTCTCTACGCAAAAACTGATCAGACTATACTGCTGGTGAGTACCAATTTTCGACACCAATAGTTTGGCGCCATCTGTAGGAAGCGCTACTAAAATCCTTATTCGAATCATCAGGTACCTACTTTGCTAAGGTTTGATGAACACAAGGTTTGGTCAGGTTATTCGCCGAAGGAAACAAGCTCTTGCGATGAATAGCAGCTCGAACACTCTCCTGGTTGGGCTCTGACCTAAGGACCTAGTTGGGCTTCTACCTCAGGGCCTAGCTGGGCTCCGTTCTCGACACCTGGCCGAGCTTCGGCCTCAGAGACCATTTCGAGCTCAGACTTGGGACCGTGCCTATCTCCGAGCTTCAACTTAAGGACGAAGACTAGCTGTCAAATCATCGAAGGTGGAGACAACGACCTGAGTAGCCAGGTGAATAGACAGTCCAGACGCCTTCTCAGGTGCAAAGGCAGAGACGACGACCTGAGTAGCCCGGTGAATAGACAACCCAAATGCATTCTCAGGTGTAGAGATGAACACTAGCTGTCAAATCATCAAAGGCCGGGACGACAGTCCTTTGTGTGTCGAGAGGCCGGGGTGAGCTGCCCTCCAGCCTTTCTCCCTCCAAAGGCGGAGGCAAGCAGCCCACGTGCCAAAGTCCTGGGTGAGCCGTGCTCCAACCATTCCTCCGTGCAGAGGTAACCCTCTCGCCAAAGAGACGATCTAGCAAAAAGACTAGCGTTACGCCGAAGATGGGGATGAAGCAAAGACGAGAGACCGAGCTAAGCTCAGGACCCATTCCTGAAAAGAAGACGAGAGACCAAGCTGAGCTTAGGACCCCCTTCCTGCAGAGAAGACGAGAGACCGAGCTGAGCTTAGGACCTCTTCTTGTAGAGAAGACGAGAGACCAAGCTGAGCTTAGGATCCCCTTCCTGCAGAGAAGACGAGAGACCGAGCTGAGCTTAGGACCTCTTCTTGTAGAGAAGACGAGAGACCAAGTTGAGCTCAAGACCCCTTTCTTCAGAGAAGACGAGAGACCAAGCTGAGCTGAGGACCCTCTTCCTGTAGGAAAAACGGGAGACTAAGCTCAGGACCCCTTACTGCAGAGAAGATGAGAGACTGGGCTGAGCTCAGGACCCTTTCTTGTAGGGAAGAAAAGAGACCAAGCTAAACTCATGATCTCATTCTCCGCCGAGCTCTAACTGTGAAAAAAGGTTATTCGTAAAAAAGCCCCTGCTGAATTAGAAGACCATGCTGAGCTTAGAAATGGGACCACTACTACTCCCCAGTACCTTGTACTTTACTTCTAAGGAGTGGGGGGCTACTGATAATGGTAAATTTGGTTACTCCTAAGCCACCTACTGAAGACATGCACACGGATTAACATTTTGACCGAGTTTGGCAGAATGGCAGAGCGGAGCTCCAACCTCAATGACGGGTTGGGCTCCGAGCTCAGACCTGAAGACACGCCGACCAGATCTTGCCGACTAGAGGATGGCCGAGCTCCAAGCTCCGACCTTAAGACACGCCGACTAGAGCTCACCGACCAGAGGTGGCCGAGCTCAGACTACCAGGCAGACCTCATCCAAGGCAGATGAGCTCTCCTGATGGGCCAAAAAGCCTAAGCCCATCACTGTGCAATCTCTATTTCTATAAATACCAGAGCATTTCAATGCCCACCAGGCCAAATGTCATGCTCGATCTCTAATCCGAGCGACTTGATTTTCTCCTGTCGAGCTCTTACTCTCACACCGGAAAGGACACGCTGGGAAAAACCTGGCCTGTCTTGTGTACAGGTACAACTTGGAAGGTCAGGCTGGATAACGCCTGACCAGCCCGACTCGGATATGCTCAGGATTGAGGTTCTAAAGGCCTGAGGAATCCAGCTCAGCCGAGAACACTCTCCAGGTGCCAATCAACTCTCTACGCGAAAACTAACCAGACTATACTTGAGGATGTAGGAACATTTGTTAAAAAATATGACAAGTGCCAGCGATTTTCCGCCCACCCTTACGCCCTGCCGACTGAGTTGGTCCCGATGTCAAGCCCGTGGCCATTCACCCAATGGGGAATCGATCTCATTGGCCCGTTCCCCCAAGGAACCGGCCAGAGAAAATTCATAGTTGTCGCCATTGAATACTTTACTAAATAGGTTGAAGTCGAGCCACTCACTAGAATCACAAAGCAGCGGATTCGAGACTTCATTTGGAAGCGCATGATTTGTTGATTTTGTATCTCGAAGGCTATCGTCTCCGACAATGGAAAGCAGTTCGAAAATGAACTTTTACCGAGTTGTGTGTTGGGCTGGGGATCAGGACGTACTTCTTCTCCTCTAGTCACTCTCAGGATAACGGTCAGGTCGAAGTTACTAACCAGACTATCTTACAAAACTTGATGACGAGGTTGGATAAATCAAATGGGTTGTGGGTAGAAGACCTATACCCCGTGCTATGGGCCTATTGTTGGCCCAGTGGAATACCCAAGAGGGGGGTGAATTGGGTAATTAAAAAATTAATCCAAATAATAATAACACTTCAAAAATTAAACAATTAATTTTATCCAAAAATTAATTATTATCTTTATAGCAGCGGATAAGTGTAATAAGCTCTAGGTGCACATTAAAACAACACAAGATAAATAAAGCAAATAAGTAATGCAGTACACATCGATATATCCTGGTTCACCAAATTACTCTTGGTTAATTCAGTCCTCCAAGTCCCATGGAGATTCGCACCCACTAAACTCAAGATTCCTTTATAGGTAGGAACCAAACTCTCACAATAATTCTTTTCGTAGGCTCAGAATCAACCTTTACAAATTCATTTTTCCAGATTCAGGAATAACCTCTACTTTTTACAAGCTCAAGAATAATCTAATTCTATTACAGGGAGAATCACAACCTAATTCTTTTTATACCTTAGGCTCAAGAATCAAAACCTCACAAAAAACGTTCCAACTATCCTTTTCCCAGGTAAGGATGAAACATTTACAAATCACTTACAATTAATTCTATAAAGGAAGAATTAACACCTCAATCTCTTTACCCGAAGAGATTGAAACCATGCTACTCCTGATTAGATACTCACAATAGTATCTATTCCGCACACAACTCATCAATTACAAAAATTGATAAGTTCTTCCCACTCGGAGCTTCTACCACCTTAGATTAATTAATACTCAATTAATGTCCCGATACTAGTAATATAAATAAAGTGAGGAAACAAAATCTGATTATAATAAAAAGTGCAGGTAGCACAATTAAGCACACAATCAGATTAACACACAAATTGTTTTAAAAAGATTTTTATACTTTTAAAGTTCAAAAATGATTTCTAAAAAATATCAATTCACCAAGAAAGCAATTATAATCAAATACTTGGAATGATCTTATCAGGAAAACATCAATGGATTGCAAAAAAGATCGCTAGACAGCTCAAATTAGTGACACCAAATAAATTAGCGCTTTAACTCAAGAACTTTAACTCCAAAATAATCTCACAATATTTTTTAGTATAATATCAGAATGATAACTCTTAGAAAAGCTTAGGAACTGAATAGTTCTTGATATTATGTGTCCCTTCACTATGTGAAATCCATAGGTCTTTTTATAGGCCTTTGAAACAAGCCTTATAACAGCTAGTCTCCACAAAATATGTCTTTTAAAATCACCTATAGACCCCATATATTGATACCTTTCATTTAAGGTATATTTCACTTAATAATAGCTTTCAAAATATTCAATTTAGTCCCTCAAATTTTTTTCAAACCTAATTCCATAAGATAGGAAGTATTAAAAGGACTAATTTGAAAAACACTTTAATTCCAAGTACCAAATCTATAGGAATATTAAAATAAGAGTATTATATCTTAAAGATATCCATATCCCTAAAAACACTCAATCAGGTAACCAAATAATGGCTAGTTAACAACTAGTTTTGGATCAAATCCCGAAATTCCATAAAACCTGAAAACAGACCATAAGTCGACCGACCAACACCAAGCTGTCGACCGCTCGATTCAGGATACTAGCCAAGCCAAAATTCCTTCACCCATCGGTCGACCGCCCATCTAGCATCTGTCAACTGGACGATACAGAGAGTTCCATTTCTTTTCATCGGTCGACTTACTTGTCGACTTACAAATGCTGGAATCTCTACTAAATTCATTTTTAATTCATTTACTTCGAAATTTTTGCCCCTTTAACTAATTTTTCTTCTCTGTTAGCTCCACTAACTTTCTCAAATTCCATTTTAACCATTTACAAATATTACGTTTCAATAACATAAAGGAGCAAATAATTTCACTAATTTAGGATCCTATCAAACATACATAATCATAAAATTATTTTCGTGTCATGTGTGATCCTAATCGGGATATTAAGAGTTGAAATTAACCTGAGTTGTTTCTTCAAACTCTTAAACCTTTATCATCTTTGTCATCATCATTTAGCTTCCATTCATAACTTGTCATCGTATCTTCATCATTAGAACTTAATTAACTGAAACACTCAATTAAACCGTTAATTCTATTGAAAACATCAATCTTTAATTGTTTATCAAAATCTTAAGATCAACACTTATCATACAACAGCCAGGACTCCGATAGGCAAGACGCCATTCGCAATGACGTTCGGCTCTGAAGTAGTCATCCCGGTGGAGATAGGAAAATCTTCTCCCCACATTGCCCGACCATTTGACCCAGCCACAAATGAGGCCAGCCTCACTCTAAACCTTGACCTGCTTGAGGAGATGAGAGAGAGGGCTAGGATCCATCAGGCAAGCTATCAATAGAGGAGGGCCCAGTACTATAATCGTTGGATTCGGCCTCGATCTTTTGACATAGGCGACCTCGTCCTGCAGAAGGTCACCCTGGCCACGAAGAAAATGAATGTTGGAAAGTTAGCATCGGGTTGGGAAGGCCCTTATCGTGTGACTCGTATAACCCGGCCCGGAACCTACAACTTGGAAACCGAGGAAGGTATACCTCTCAGACACTCCTGGAATGCCGAACACTTGAAGCGCTACTATCCTAGAGAAGAGCCCAATCCTTAAACCTACCAAAGATTTTTTTTTTGAACTCAGAGAATTGTAATGAAAGGATTGAAGTCAATGAAAATGGGTGTTTTCAATGTAATGAATTTTTGGTTTCCAAAAGTCAACTAGGTTATATAAGGGCAGATCGGACCCTAAAAAAAGTCAGCAAGCTCAAAAAAATCGAGCTCACTAGATCGTCTGGGGGGCAAAACGATCCAACCCAAAATTGTGCAAGTGTGAAGACGGGGATGAGCAGCCCTTTGCGTGTCACGAGACCAGGGTGAGCCGTCCTCCAGCTACTCTCCCTGCTAAGGCAGAGACGAGCAGCCCATTATGCTAGAGGCCTAGGCGAGCTGTGCTCCAGCCAAAATCAGGTCAAACCAAAAAAGAAGATCGATAAACTTGACCTGCGAGCTCACTAGATCGTTTGGGGGTAAAATGTTTGACCAGACGCATCAATTAACTTTTCTTGCAAAAGATCCAAGTAGTGAAAATCCGTCGAGCTCCAGAAGACGACCGTAATAGCTCGTTATAACCAGCTCTTCTGGTCGTCTAGGGGGCAGGACAGGCACACCTTGACAGGTCTCAAAATAAATTCAAGTTGTCATCGCCTGTGAAACTAATAAAACGACCACCGGGACGACTTCAAGCCAGGGCTCATGAGGTCGGCGAAACGCAATCAGAAAAGTAAGACAAGAAATACGCAATTGGCAAAGCAAGAGTTCTATTAATTAATTAAAAGAGTTGATTACAAAAAAATAATATATATAAACCAGGACTTCTGCCCGCGAAGTATAAGCTCACTATTCGTCAGGGTGAACAAAAGTAAAAGCAAAAACTAAAAAACAAAAAGGTGTTGTATATTGACTGGATTGAAGGTTAGAGGGTTACTGTTGGAACGAATTCGGACCAGTCGGCTTGCCCTCGGCCTGCCTTTCACCAACTTGGTCGCAGCTTTTCGACAACCTGCTCGGCCTTGCTTATTGGGTGGTTGGCTCGATGCTCGGCCCTCCCTGGCTTGCATCCTGATGGGCCCGACTTCTGCCAAATCCGCATTGAAAATCTTGACCTCTATCTTCGTGTGGTTGAGATGAAGAAAGAGGCACTGGACAGAGTTGACCGCTCCCTTGTAGCCGAGTTGGATTACGCTCATAGCAATTCGGTCTTGCAGCTTGGTGAATTCTTCACCCTTCTTGTATTCTTCAATGGCTCTAGCTGCGCCTTCATCTCGGCTCTTCTTCAACTCGGCCACGTGGTCCTGTTTAAGTTCCTCGAGCTTAGCGACAACGAGGTGATTAGATCGCCTGAACTCTTCAGCCCTCTTGGATGCCGTCTCCTTCTCAGCCTGAACCTGTTCCAACTCCCCGCTATACTAAGCCAGAAAGTTGATGTCCTCCTTCCTCGCCTTCGTCATCTTCTCGAGCGCCTAAGTGGCTTGGTTTAATCGAAGCCCCACCTCCAACGACGAAAATAGGCCCTGCAAGGTTGGTAGCTAAACAATAAAAAATTAACAAAGTTAAAAGAAGAAGCTCAAAAGAAATTTTTGACCGGGATGAACAGCTTACCGACAGCAGGTACCAATTCATGTCGGAGCAGAGTCGATCATCGGACTTGCTGATAAATCTGGCCCTATATATCGGCGGCGTGATCTACTGGGCAAAGTTTGATAGGTAGGATGGGTTCTGAGTAACAGCAATGGTGGTCCGGGTTCTAGTCCAGGCAACGAACTCTACCGCCTCCTCCTCATTTTCTTGCGATTCTCCTAGTGGGGTCGGGGTTTCACCTTGGCTCCTCTTGTGGTGCCTGGTCGATGCACTAGATACTCCAACCTTTCTTTTTTTCTTTGTCCTTCTTGGAAGAGGGGGCTAGATCCTCTGTGACGGTCTCCGTCTACACCGTCTTAACTGTGGCCGGAGTCCCTAGCCTCCTCGGGGCTGGGGCAACCCTCGATTGACCGGTCTGGGGTGCGGCCCTCTCTTCAGTCGTCTAGCCAACCTATCCCTCAGCAGCTGAATAACTTGTCCCACTCCCTTTCTTCACTCCCTACTTCGCCAACCGAGCTATTGCCACTAGATCCATAGTTGTACAAAAAACAAAAGGGGGAAAATATATCAATTGCCAAAGAAAAAGTTTATAAGTGAAATTAAATGGATGGGCAGGGCATGAAATACTTACCGTTCTAGGATTTCGGTTTTAAGGTCGACGTTGGTAGAGACGGGTCGCTCCAAAAATACAGGTCATATAGACACGACGTGAGCAACGAGCTGACGTGAGTAAATGGGGTCCAGAGTATCACCTTCTTCTTAGCTAGGATCTCTGGGCTTGCTTTGTACTTCTTCGTCACTGCAAAACAAATGAACTCAGAAAAAACAGTTGAGGTGAAAAGGGACAAGCTGCGTGTTAAAAAACTTACCCAAGGACCCCTAATGCCTTTGGACAGGGAACTCAAATTCTGGTGCTTCGTCGGCATCCCAACCAATACCGCCTAGGAAGAAAAACCTCAGCTTCCAGTCCTTGATAGATTCCAGGTAGCCCTTAAGGAAATTTTGCTAGGCTAAGAGGTAGCACCAGCCCTTTCTTCTGGGCATGGCCTTTGCTAAGAACAGGGAGTAGAACAGCTCGAGGGATGGGCTGCTCCCCTCGGTGAGACAGATGACGTGGAAAGATATAATCATGCGGATGCTATTGGGAGAGAGTTGTGCTGGACACAGACCCAAATCCTAACAAACCTCCATCACCTAGAGATGCACGGGAAATTGCAGCCTGGCATGCAACTGTTGGTTATATACCATGATAAATCCCTTGGGTGGGTTACTGATAGGTGTAAATTACCTATCTATTTTTAATCCAAACATTGTTAGTTTTTGAGTATGTTTAGTATGTTTTAATATATTTCGATGTGTTTTTATTCTTTTTGTACTAAATCAGGTGTTTGAGGTAAAAAGGTATGTAAATGGATAAAAAACGATCAAATCGGATCAAGAACGGTGGAAAAATGGTGGAAATGTGCAAAGTCGGTAAAGGTGCTATAACTTCAAGGTTATTTTTGACTACTCTTAAATCCAATTTTGGAACAACTCAAAACTTGGAAGTTGTAGATATTTCTCTTATCTTTCCATAGGTTTTTGAATCACCTCAGTCAAAGCTCGGACGAAGAAGTTACAGCTAAAATAAGAAAGCGTGTCACCGCCGCGGCGCTGAGATCCACCGCCGCAGCGGTAAAACTACAAAATGTCAACCAAGTCCACTACCGACTCCACCACCTAGGCAAACAGTGAACCGACATACCCTTAGTCGTGGTGGTGAATCCAACCGCCGCTGCGGTGACCTCTGCACATATTAGATATTTATTTTATATATTTTTCCTATAAATACCCCTTCCTCTCCTCACCTCCGGCCAGGAGAGCCCTAATAGACTTAGTATATTTTAGAGAGAGGTTTTGGGAGTGCTCATTCAAATCCTAAGGATAAGATCACATTGCTACAAAGGAGGAGCGATCTTGAAACGTTTTTAGTGATAAATCTTTGGACTAGGCTAAGTTTCTCTTGTTCCTTCTTTTATTTCTTAACTTAGGATTGTTATTTGAGCATGTTTAGCTTAGTTTTCATTGTATAACCGGCTATTTCCATGAGCTAAATGGGTTTTTTTCTAGGGATTAATGTGATTTATGAAAATGTTGTTTTGTTGAGTTTGTGTTTCGTTTGCAGTTGTTCTTCGTTATTTTGATTGTGTATGCCGTATTATTTGTTTATCATGCTTAGAATGATGTTATGAGAGTACGGGGTTTGATAAATTCCGTATTTTGACTAGAATAAACAAACACCACGATCCAATAACCCGGTCGGGGTTAGGATTGTGGACAATCGATGACGTTGGGGCAAGATTCACGTGACCTAGGGTCATTAAGAAGTTGAGGGGGACCTCTTCGTAGACTCAAAGTCATGTATTCCCCTATCTTACACTCGAGAGAGGTGGCGGTGGAGTTTTAGAATTGAGATTGTTGATAGGATAAACACAACACGACGATCCAATGACTCGGTCGGGAGTTGGATTGTATGCAATCAATGACGTTGGGGCGAAACTCACGTGACCTAGGGTTATTAAGACATTGAGGGAGACTTCTTCATTGACACGAAGTCACGTTATATCCCCCTTCTTACACTCTGGAGAGGTGGCGAGGGAGTTTATGAACTGAGATTGTCGGATAAGTCGAATGCTGTTAACGTAAACTAAAACGAGACCAAACACGTTTTTGTAAACAAAAGTTAATCCCTAGGCAATACTTTCCCTAAACATCTCATAATAGTATTAGTATAGTTAATTTAATTAGATTAATTAACTTAGTATTAATATTATTAATTTTAAACATATATATTTTCACCTAGATAAAGTTAGGTCATGATAAATGCGGTATTCAATAATAGTCAAAACCAATCCTTGTGGACATGATAACTCTAACTCTCCCGATCTATACTAAACTTGACCTTGTATACTTGCGAGTGAAAGTAGCGGCGTATTCACGCGCTACTAGTTACATGCCCGGTCGTCCTCACCAGGGGCGCGTGTCGCCACAGAGCCTGGGATGGTATACCTGGAGCGTAGTTCGCGAACGTCCTGCTCCGACAGCTTAGTTTCTATCGTCCAAACCCATGCGTCTGGAGGAATCTCACAGATCGACTGATGGGAAGTCTAGCTCGCCTTGGGAGAGTAGTTAGATGTCGAAGGCTGGGAGGCCTCATGGTCCCTAGTGGAGCCCGCCTTGCTTCTTGTTCTCCTCTTCACAAATCCCCTAGGGGCACCAGGCATAGGGAGTGCCCTTGCTTTGGTCTTCCCAAGGGACTCCTCGGACGAAGACGTCCATTGGATGGCAACCTTTTGGCTCGTCTGTCAGCCTAGGAGCCAAGGGAGTGCCCGCCTCATTGGACTTCGTCGTCGACAAGTTGAGCTCAACTGGGACGACCGGTGAGTTAGTCGCGATCACGTCGAATTTGGACGGGATGCTCCCGGACGAGCTGGACTCAGAAGAAGAAGACATGAACAAAAGACGAAAGAAGATAAATAATAGAAAGGGTACCGTACTCAGAGGTCGGGAAGAGCTTTCGCACTACTTAGATGAAGAAATTCGAGAAATGGGACGTGTATTTATATGAGTGCTGAGAAGCGAATGGTCACATCAAATCAGATGGTTCACAAAGCTTCAATCCACACGCCTTCTGCCACGGGTCGCGCAACCGGTCAGGGTGACAGTCAAGCTTCCCGGGAAAGCCAAAGGTCACAATCGATCTAACTTCACAAGCCGGGCCAACCTGATCTTCCGAGCTGTGTCCTGCCATTCCCGTAGCCCTCGTTCTCCACCAGCCCAACTATTTGTTCCCATGAGCCTGATCACCGAACCCTCAGCGTCTTATGACCCATTTTCACGCTAAGTCTTGGGGGGCAACTAATGTGGGTAATATCGGGCTCCCTCCACGTGTCTGCCAGCAAGGACAAATCTGCCATGTCATCAGTTCGACATCTAGTCCGTCATCGCCAAGGACAGGTTAGAGAGCCCAGATCGACCTGTACCCAGTCGCCCTGGTCGACCTGCCTCGTATCAGGTTGGACCATGGGCTTTACCGTCTACAATAAAGGACCCAAGACCTAGGCTCATAGCTCTAATCCGGTGTGTCACATACGCGCTTGACTGCTTAGCGTTAATCCGAGATTAAGGCCCTAATCCTGCGGATGCTAACTGTGTCTGCGCCTATAAATAGGAAGCTTCGTCAACACTTTTGGGAGAGACTTTTTAGAGAGAGAAACTCTTTACAAGATCATTCAGACAGATCGAGGTAACCGTAATCCTTTGATTTGAATTTTTACCCCCGAGCTCTTACTCTTACGCCGGAGAGGACACGCTGGGGAAAACCCGGCCGTCCTGTGTGCAGGTGAAGAACTGGAGCTTGGCCCGGACATCGGCCAGGAACAGAAGGTCAAGAGAGGAGACCCCGGCTCGGACGAAGGTCGGACAATGCCTGTCCTGCTGGGCTGCAGTACATTCGCCGACAAATCAACCCGATATCAACTTCACCCCACCCAATCCGAGGGTGTCCAAATCATATTGTTGGTTGGACCAATTTTCAACACCAACAAATTTTGTGCATTTAGGAAAGTCAAATTTTAATTGATAAAGGAATAAGATATTTTCTCTTGTCAATGGAACTACCAATTCTTCTTAGGTGATAAACTCTAGTGATAAGTGGAAAGATAAAATAAAATTCGAGAGCCGTGTTTCACTAATTGAAGATTTGACGTGATTAAGTTTACTTGGCACAAAAAACATTTGTTATTGTTGCCATATGTAAAAAAGTCAATTGTTCATTGCGTTTGCCTATTTAAATATTTAGGAACAAATGGAGAAAGGAGGGCGGCTCGGCCAATGAATACGAGCACATGTATTTGAAGTTTCACATGTTGTCGCCGGCAACTTTGAATGGAACGCAGGGAGGCTTGGCTTAAGCCCTCAACCGAGTCAATAACAGTATGAGCTTTTCGAATATTATTATATTTTCTTTAGAAAAACAAAATAAAAAAATGTGTTTATTAGTGTCAAAATCTCGGTAACACCCGTAATTGATTCCGTCCGTTAAATTTCTGTTCTACATCAATTACATAATAATACTTAAATTACTATATAAATCAAAAGAGTTACGAAATTAACTATTATATGATTTTAAATCAAAATCTCCTAACATAGTGGTTATGGACACTGTTAAGTGATGGCTGTGAGATAAGAATCTCTTCACACTCACTCTTAAGTGAAACTTCTGGTTTGACTATGAGAGAATAATGAGAAATGTGCAACTTTCGATTTGCACAAAAGATTTGACTATGAGAAAATGAGAGACAAATTCCCATAACCTTACTCTGATCGATGTGGGACATAAATCTAACAACACAGATAATTTGAGTACTATGAAATTATGATAAATATCCAACTCCCGATTTACACGGATGATTTAACTAATACAGTCTCATAACCTTGGCTTTGGTTTCATGTTAGGAGAGTTCCAACTTAAAACTATATGATATCAAGTAGAGTATCTCTTTTGACTTATATAGTGGTTTGAGAATTCTCAAGTAATTAATGTGGGATATGAATCTAACACCCGTCCTTAAGTGCAGTCCCTAGTTTTCATAATGATTGACTAAAATAAAATAATGAGAAATGCGTAATCCCTGACTTAAAAGGATAATTTGACTACGAAGGAATGAGAGGTGAATTCTCATGATCAATGTAGGACATAAATCTGACATGGTCAAAGGACTTTGACTTGAGTTTGTCGATCTGAAGTTCTAGTAGTCCTGATCAGTGAACTGTTTTCAATCGATTGACCGAATTTTGAGTCATGATCTGCATAGAGACCCGTTGGAATGTGCCTAATAAATTTTCATCGGCAATGAGAGTAAGAACTTGAAGGAGAAGATTAGGAGTTATTTAAGACAAACTTATCACCTAGAGTATTTTTATTATTTATGTAAGATCCAAAATTCTGCGAATGCATAATCATTAGTTGCATTTTAAAACATTTAGAAAATAACGGGAAAGAATATATCATTTATTATTCAATTTAAAATTTTACGGGATATATATATATATATATATATATATATATATATATATATGTGATAAGATCAAATGAAAAAAAAAAAAAAAAGGGAAGACAAAATGTGGCAGTGTAATATACATCTCTCTCATGCATATATATATATACATACACACATCACACCATAGGAGAAAGGGGAAAAAAACAGAGAGGAACAGGAAGGGAAGAGAGAGAGAGGTCGGTCCGGTGGTGTGTCGTCACCGATGTGTGTGTGTTTCTCTGTTTGATCCGGCGTGCATATGTGTATATTGTTTAACGATTGTCGACGGGGTGACTGTGTGTGTTGTCGATCGTCTGGTGGTGGGTGTTTTTGGTGTATGTGTGTGTGACGTCGATTGCAGGTGTGTGTGCGAGAGTCAACGGTGTGTGGGTATACTGGTCAAACGTCGATGTGTGTGTGTGTGTGTGTGTGTGATTGTTGGTCGGCTGTGTTCAGTGACTGTGTGGGTGTGTGATCGGCGTGTGGGTATGTGTGATTGTTGTGTGTGTGTATATGTGTGATCGCCATTGTTGTCCGGCTTGTGTGCTCTGTCCATTCGGCAGTGTATGTGGGTGTATGTGTGCCGTTCAGCATCATCAATGGGTGTATATGTTTCGGCGTGTGTGTGCATGTGGTTCAGACGTGTATGTTTGTCGATTTCGTGTGTGTATGGGTGGTCAGCTGGGGTCATGGGCTGACTGGGTGTATGTTCGTGTGTGTGCGTGCATGGTGTATGGGTGATCGTCGGTGTAGGTTGGCTGACGGTGGATGAAGAGGGAGAGAAAAAGAACGTGATCAGAGCTGGCAAGGAGAGAGAGAGAGAGATGGCAGGCTGGAAATTTAGGCAGAAACAAAACCAACAGAGCGCATCGCCGTGGCGGTGGAGATCCAGTGAACAGATCAAAGAATTGGGGCGTTCGCCGCGATGGTGAGGTGATGGTCGTGGCGGTAAGCTCCAGCAAGCTGAATCCAGACAACCGAAGAAAAAAAAAACAAATAAAAATCAAAATCCAAATATTTACTTCTCGGCCTGCGAGCGATTCGGAAACAGGTAAAATTTTAATCGGGACGTATTTCCTTGGAATTAAATTGTTAGTATTAAAAATTTCACAATCGTAATAGTAATTTTCATAAATGTAATAATAATTTGTTAATCGCTAATTCTAAATAAATTGGTACAGTAGATATTAACGTAGCAAATAGACGAAATAATAATTTTTCACAATGAAATTTGGGGAATGGGGAATTATGGAATTTAGGGCCTGCATTGCATGTTAGGTTATTTAAAATAAAATATTAATTTAGGTCTTATCGCTTCTAGGTTCGCAAGTGCCAGCGTCCCGGTAGGGTTTGGACGGTGATAGTTTTGCAGTGTGGAAATCGAGGTGATTCTATGTAAATTTACGAATTTTATTTTCATATAAATTGTGAAAAATGCGTTTATTTAAAAGGGATGATTTTGCGATGTACGTGGATTAAGTTGGTTTTAAAGGTGGGAAAACGATTTTTGGATCAAAGTGGTTTTAAAGATGGAAAGTGATTTTGTCCGACTATGGCATAGTTTTGATCCCGTCAGGAGGGCATGTCCTGCGGGATGGTTTTGACCTGTTAGGAGGATTGGTACTACAGGTGGTTGATTATTATGACCTATCCGGAGGATTAGTCTGGTAGGTGGTTGTTGATATAACGACCTGTCCGGAGGGTTAGTCTGGCAAGTGGTTGTTATATTATGACTTGTCCGGAGGGTTAGTCTGGCAGGTGGTTTTTGATATTATGACTTGTCTAGAGGGTTAGTCCGGCATGTGGTTGATTGACCCGTCAGGAGTGCAAATCCTGCGGGTGGTATGGTGCTGTTGCAACTCCCGATCGTGAGGTAAAAATGATCATATGGCTACTAGGAGAGGAGGTATGGTGTATTTTATTATACGTTAGAATATTTGGTCTGGTTGGTTTAAAATATTTGGATTGATGAATTTCAAATATTTCCATTGGTGGATTTAAAATGCTTGGGTGTAGTTTATTTAAAATATTTGGAGGGGCTGACTTAAAATATCGGAGCTCGGGGTAAATTATATTTTCTTTATTTCATTAGTGATAGTGGAATTGGATTTTTCAACATGGCATGCGGTTATATCATGATATTTTGAAATGTGGTGTTTAACACTTCCGTTTGTTTTAAATATATTAGCTTATTACATTGGTGACAGGGGGACTGGGTTTTCAACCTGGTATGTAGTTATAAAATATTATATTTTGAAAATTGATATTTAACAATTGTACTTGATTCATTAAATGTTTTATTATGAAGACAGTACACCGATAAAAAGTATTTGGTTTCCGGTATCGCGGCTATGAGTTGGTCCACTACTGGCACTAGGTAGAGTCAAGAAGTAGTGTTGTTTTGGAAGTGAGTCGGTTGGGTGTGAATCGGGGATGGTTCAGGTATTCTGTGTTTATGGTTGTGAAGATTTGGGACCGGTATATTTCCATATTTTGAAACGGGTATTCATATATATATATATATATATATATACTTTTGGGAAAACAATCTATAGTAGCACAAGTATATATGTATATATGTTTTGTTCGGATATTAGTGAATTGGTCTGGTAACGTCAAGTCGACGTTACACCCGGCCTCGGGTTATGGGTGCCCGGGGTAGGGTGTGACAATTTATAGGTGTTGAGATCAAATTAGCCCTAGTAAATTAGGGTCTTAATCACAGATTATGGGCTCTCTTTGGCCTATGGTGAATCAGGGATACGTGGGCTACTTAGTTGGATAGGCCTAACCCTACGACCCAGGTAATTTGGCCTATAGGCCCCCATGGAAAAAGGGAGGACACCCTTAGCCCATTGATTGTGAGGGTTTTTAAGGCCCGTTTGGTAACCATTTTGTTCTCATCCCATGCAGTGGGATAAGAATGGGATAGTATGGGATAAGAATTATGTTTCTTTCTTGGGAACATGTTGGCCCAGTGAACTACTCAAGAGGGGAGAGTGAATTTGGTAGCAATAAAAATTATCAAATAATTAACACTTCAAAAATCAAATAATTAATTTAACTCTAAATTAATTATTTATCTTTATAACACTTGAAGTTTCAAACAATTAACTTAATCAATTAATCAATTTATCCTAAATCGATTATTATCGTTTTATAACAGCGGATAAGTGTTATAAGCTCTAAGTGCACACCCAAACAACACAAAATTAAGTAAATAAAATAAGTAATGCAGTACATACCAATATATCTTGGTTCACCAAGTTAATTTTGGCTAATCCAGTTCTCCAAGCCCCACGGAAATTCACACCCACTAATCATTAAGATTCCTTTGAACAAGTAGGAACCAAACATTTACACAACGATTCCTTTCGCAGGCTCAGAATCAACCTTTACAATTTCATTTCCCCAGGCTCAAGAATAACATTTTTCTTTTTTCCAGACTCAAGAATAACCTTATCTTTTTACAGGCTAAAGATTAACTTAATTCTATTACAAGGAGAATCACGACCTAATTCTTTTTATACCTTAGGCTTAAGAATTAAACCTCACCAAAATTATTCCAAGTATCCTTTTCCCAGGTAAGGATTGAATCTTTACAATTCACTCACAAATTCAATTCTAATCAGGAAGAGTAACCTGACATTTTTGTACTTAGGTAAAGATTAAACCTCAATCTCTTTATTGGAAGAGATTGAAACCCAAAGCTACATCTGATTAGACACTTCCAGTAGTATCTAATCCGACACACAACTCACCAATTACAATAAAATTGATAAAAATTTTCCACTCGGAACTTCTATCACCTCAAAAACGATTTCTCAAAAAGATTAATTCACCAAGCAAGTAATAATAATAAAATACTCAATTAAAGAATAAGTTTGGAACGATCTCACCAGGAAAACACCGAATAGATTACAAGTAGTATTGCAACACAGCTTAGATCGGTGACGCTAACTCAAGTACCGCTTTAGCTTAAGAGTTTCAAGAACAAAATAATCTCATGATAATCTCTCAGTATAATATCAGAATGATAACTCTCAGAATAGCTCATGAATTGATTATTCTTGATGTTGTGTTTTTCAAACATGAAATTTGTAGGTCTATTTAAAGACACTTGAAACAAGTCCTATAACAGTTAGTTTCCACAAAATATGTCATTTAAAATCACTTATAGACCCCATATATTGATTCTTTTCAATCCTAGTATATTTGACTTAATAATATAATTTATAGAGCTCTCAATTTAGTCCCCAAAATAATTTAATCTTAATCAATAAAAGTATAGAAATAATTATATTTAAATATATGGACAAAATGGTAAGGTAAAAATAAAATTCCTTAAATCTCTCCCATATCTTTGGTTCAAAATATTCTCCACCAAAATAGCAATATTTAGACTCAAAATTCGAAAGTTTAAATATAGGAATTTCAAAGATATCTTTAAAGGTTACTTTTCAAATACTATATAATTAAATGGTATCCCAAGACCCCATAGATCATATATATTCAAAATAGATCTTTTTCATTTAAAAATATTCTTTGGAAATCTCATTTTGGTCCTTAAACATTTTTAAATCGAAATTCATCAAAATAGAAAGTATTACAGCACTTTAATTAAAAGAATATTTAATTAAATAGACCAAATTAATAGGGCTAATAAAATATATAGACCATATCTCATTTAAGTACAGATCCCTACAATATCTTAATCAGGTAAGCCAAAAATGACTAGTTAATGGTTAGTTTTGAATCAAATCCATGAAATTCTCTAAACCTAAAACTGTCCATCGGTTGACCGCCCAATTCAGGACGTAACCCAAGCCAAAATCTCTTCACCATAAGTCGACCGCCACTTATTCTTCTGTCGACCGATTGATTTAGCAAGTTTCACAGGTCAACTTCTCTGTCGACCTAACGATTTATAGAGTTCCTCTTTTGTCCATAGGTCAACCTCCCTGTCTACTGAACAATTCAGAGAGTTCAGCTAATTTTCATAGGTCGACTTATCTGTCGACCGATCAGTTCAGAGTCTGAATCATTTTCCCTGCTCTTTCTTATTGGTTGACCCATCAGTATTTGTCGGTTAACCGATCCTGCTGGAACTTATCTCCTTAATTAATTTTTAACTTAATTTCTTCAATTTTTTTGCCCTTTTAACCGATTTCTTTTCTCGGTTAACTTCACTAAATTCTTAAATTCAATTTTAATCAATTGTCTTTCTTAAATCAATTGTTTCTTCTTCAATTACACATAAGAGCAAATATATTAGCTAATTAGGATCCTATAAAAAACACATATAATTGTAAAATTATTTTTGTGTCATGTGTGATCCTAATTTGGATACATTAAGAGTAAAAATAGATTAGAGTTATTTTCACCTAGATTCTTTAGAATCTTCAATCTCTTAGTATCCATCTCTACATCTTTCACAATTTCTTCATGGTGTTATCGTTTCTGCATTGTCTCTACATCCTTTATAATTACTTCATGATACTATCTGGAACTCTTTAAATTGAAATACTTAATAAACACGTTAGTTCTACCAAAAATATCAACATTTAATTGTCTACTAAAATCATAGGATCAATAGAACAGAATCGCGTTTGGTAATGACAATTTTGTTTTTGGATCTGGGAACAAAATCGCGTTTGGTAACGATTTTATCCAAGAAATCAAGAACAGACCCTAAACCCCAATTAAGAAATCATCAATCAATCAAACCCTAAACCCCAATCGAAATCGAAATCCTATACCCCAATCGAATTAAAATCGAAATCGAAATTGAAATCCTAAATCCTAATCGAAATCGAAATCAAAATCCTAAACCCCAATCGAAATCGAAATCGAAATCGAATACAACTTGAAATCAAAATTGATTTCGTTTTCAAAATTGAACCTGTTATTCAATTTTGATTTCGAAAATGAAATTGAAATAAATTGAAACCTTTTCGATTTCGATGCTAAGCTGTCGACGAAGATGAGGACAGACGAAAACGATGAAGGATAGAGAAGAAGTAGACGACGATGATGAAGATGAAGGACAGAGAAGAAACAGATGAAGGTGATGTAGGATGGAGAAGAAGCAGATGACAATGATGGAGGATGGAGAAGAAGCATATGAAGGCGAAACAGATGATGGAGGATGGCGAAGAACAACGATGAAGAAGGACGGGGCGACGAGAGAAGGAGGAGGCCAGAGGAGGACGACGAATAGCAGATGAGCAGACAAAGATGAAGACGAAGACGAAGACAAAGACGATGATGGCAGTGAGAGAGGACAGAGAGCGATGGAGAGAGAGAGCGTTTTGTGCCCATGGGAGATGGTGACTAGGCTTTGGAGAAAAAAGAAAAAAAAAATGGGATTGAGGCTACCAAAAGTTGAATAGGGTACTCACTAACAATTTAACAAAATCCTAGCGTGTCCTTTTTGTGGGATGGGAATAGGTAGAAACATTTTTTTTTTTTTGTTTCTCGTTTCTAAAGAAAAAAGAAAGATGAATTCTAGTTTTGGAATGGAATGGGAACGGAAACAAAATTTACCAAACACTATGTCCAAACATAAATTCCAAAAATCTGGGAATGAGATGAGAATTTTTGTGATGGGAATGGTTACCAAACGGGGCCTTAGGGATCCCTGGACATTTATTTGAATAGAATAGTTTGGTTACCGGTCTGAGGTGGCACGACGTCGACAAAGAGGTTTGCCTTGGGGTGTTCGACCATTGGGACAATGCAAAATTATCTCTCGTCTGTCTTAGAAGTGTTTCATGAAGTTGTTTAAAACATTTACTGGTGCTTTTATGTTTGGGATTGTTACTATTTAAATATTTAGGTCACGTTTAGTACATAGAATTCACCTTGGGATTGGAATGAAGTTGAGAATGACCATTCTATTCCTACGTTTGGTTGGTGTAATTGGTTTTCATTCTCATTCCCAAGTAACGACTAATCCCACAACTCATGGGGTTAGTCAATCCCAAATGAAATAAGGTGTTGCTTTCATGTTTTTATTCCCAGAAAACATAGAACAAAAACAGAAATATGGGAACGAAATCTGGGAATAAAAACAAAAATAGAAATATGGGAACAAAAATAGAAATATGGGAACAAAACAAGAACAAAAATATGGGAACAAAAATAGAAAACTGGGAACAAAAACAAAAATAGAAATTTGGGAACATATTTTTGTTTTTGTTCCCAGATTTCTGTTTTTGTTTTTGTTCCAAATTTCTATTTTTTCCCCATATTTCTATTTTTATTCCAAGAAAACCTGAAACTAGATATAAAATTCGAAATAAACAACTTTTCCCCATATATTTATTTGTATTTCCAATTTTATGAGAACATAAACACTAAACAAGTGAGGCATAAGTGGGGTTTAGTATTTTTATTTTAAGTCTGTTAACAAAATGATCAGATTAGGATCAGTAAAATAGAGGAAAATTTGTTTTGTTATGTTTTCAGATTTTTATAACAAAATCCTGAAATTAGAACATAAGCAAATCATTCTTTTTTGTTTTGTTTTGTTTCAGTTATAATTTTTTTTGGGAACAGAAAAATGCGAAATAGAAACACGAAAGTACTTCCAAACCCTTTAGTTTGTCGGGTTAAAAGATAACTTAGGTGACATTTGTTTAGTGTCCCTAAATAATTCTGTTATGTTCCCAAAATTTTGTTCTAAAATTTTCGAATATTTTCGAATATTGTTTCATTTTTATTTATCGGTCATTCCAATACCAATGTTTAATGTATTTTGTAACCAAACGTAGGAATGATAATGGTTATTCCAATACTATGTTTAATCATGTTTGTCACAAAGCATAGGAATGGTAATGACTATTCCATTCTAATAACATTCATTCTAATATCATACTCATTTCATTTCATTCCATTCTAGCATACCAAATATAGCGTTGAAGTAAAAAAACCATTTACCTGCACTTTTCTTTAACTTAGAAGCTGTCGATTTTTATTTTGAGTCAAGTCTTTTATTTTACCCTTAATTTAAAAAAAAGAGTAATATCACTTACACCCCTTCAATTATTGTAATATTTCACATACACCCTCCTAAAATTAAAAACTACCACAGCGACCCCTCGTCGGAACTTTTTCTAATGCGTTAACCATTTTGCCCTTAGTCCTATCCCATTTTTAATAATTATTTAGTTTTTTTTTCTTTTTTCTTTTTTTTACCCTTTTTAATTTTTTTTAATTTTTTATGCTCTTCTTTGTTTCTTTTCAAACAACACCACCGCCGAACCGAACAACACCATCACCGAGCAATACCACCGCCGAACAACTCCAAACAATTAACACCTCCACCATCGCCGAACCAAACACCATCTCCAACACCGTCTCCACCATCGTCGATCCAAACACCTCCTAACCAAACAACACCAAGGAAACCTCTGCTCTTTAGGAAAATCCATTATTTTTGCCTATTTTTCTTTGTTTCTCTACACCACCAAACCAAACAACACCACAGCCGAACAATACCACATAACCAAACAACACTACTGCCGTACCCAATTCTCGATCGTTCAGGTCTCAATCATCTAGATCTTCAAGATCCAATGTGGATTCTTATTCATCTTCATCTTCCCAGATACCCAAAATCGCAGAAGGTAAGGAGAGAGAAAGAGATAAAGAGTGCATCCATTTTCATTTTCTTCAAATCAAAATAAACTAGAAATCCAAATCCTAAAACAACCCACCATTGAAATAAAAATCCAAACCCATAACTGATCAAATCCATCTTTATCGAGAAAATGATATTAACGTCGATTCCGTTGTGGTTTCTCCAGATCTGAGAGGAAATGAGAGAGAAAATGAGAGAGAGGGAGTATTACAAATGATTCTACAACAGAGGTTTGGGATTTGGTGGGGAAAAACGGACAATTTTCCATTTTCATTGTGCAATCGGAGTTCTGATTCTTCAATCTCCCATAAACTATTGAGGTGTAAGCGATTAAATTTTTGTTGAAGTCCCTGGTAGTGTTCGGTGGTGGTGGTGGTGGTGTTCTGCGATGGTAATGCTCTGATTCTTCGATCTCCCAGGCGTGTTGAGGGAAGTTGGTGGGAGGATGTGTGGTGGTGGATTTGGGATGGAACAAGGAGCCCATTTCTTCGAATCTCAAGCCCCGAAGCTCAATCGAAAAACCCATTTTTTTTATTCATGCAATTTCGAAGGGTAAGAGAAGATGGGTTAGGGATGAGAGAAATAGAGAGAGAGATGAGATGAAAGAAATTGAGAAATAGAGGATATGGTGATGGTATTCACCATCGGTATGGCGGTAGTTGGTAGAAGAATGTGGTGTGGTGGTAGATTTGGGGCTTGAACAAGGAAGGGAACATTGATGAAGAAGACAAAAAAACTAACCTTTAGTTATAATATACGCCCTTAAAGTTTTATTAAATTTTATTTTGAATCATCACATGTAATACAAGGGCAATTTAGTCTTTAGATAGAGAGTAGGGTTAATTTAGTAAAAAAATATGATTTGACTTTTCAAAAGGTATTTTCCAAATAAAAAATGTACATGGGGTCTCAGTGTCCTTCGACCAATAGTTCAAGGGGTGTCCCGTGTAGTTTTTCAATTTAAGGGGATTCCGTAGTTCCGGTCAATAATTGAGGGGGGTGTAAGTGGTATTACCCAATTTAAAAAAAGTCTAATATGCAATTGCAACTTGTGTTTTACTCCCGCGTATTAAAAAAGGCAAAAGGTCCAATACATGCGCTTATACTCGCACATTTATATATAACTAGTTTATGTGTAAAATACTTGTTAGATTTAACAAAAATTACTGTAATGTGTAACATGTAACTAGTTTGTGTCCAAAAATTTATTAGATGTAACAAATATTACACAAATACATATAACTAATATTAAACTAATTTCTGTATAGAATATTTGTTAGATGTAATAAATATTTCATAAATATATATAATTTATAACATGTAACTAATATTATACAAATACATGTAACTAAAATTATATAGATATATGTAATATAATTACATATATATGATAGAGGAAGAATGCATAACAATTATACAAAAAATGGATCAAGAGGGAATTCAACTAATAGAAACAAAGGCAGAGGTAGTAATTCTGGTATAATCTGTCAAATATGTGGAAAATTCAATCACACTTGGTTTCGGCATGATAACAACTATCAAGCTCTTGGAAATAATCTGCAGCACAATAATTTTCAGCAATTTCACAACAAGTTTCAGGAATCTTACAATAAATTTCCACAACACAACCATCAAAGTTAGTATCAGCATCCTCATCCCCTCTCCTCTGCTCAATCCCAAACTATGGCTGCATCATGTTTCTAGACTTCACAACCAGGCCAAGAATGGTATCATGATATTGGTGCCAACTGTCATGTAACACATGATCTATCCAAACTATCTATTTCTCATCTATATCAAGGTAATAATTTTGTCGTTGTGGGTAATGGAAAGTCTCTTGCTGTCACACCCCACCTCGGACACTTATTATCGTGGGGCCAACGTGACGTCGACATAACATCGCCTGACCGTCAAACCAAATCATAAAAAGATAATATACATAAAATAATATAAAATCATCTATACAACATACACAAAATTTAGTGTTATAGGGACACACGCATCCCAAAAATAAGAATAACAAAATAAATCTCATGAACCTCTCTTAGGTTCACCTCTGACAGCTCGTCTCAAAATACTCTCATATGACTCTATCACATGACACACATAACTCTAACTAGTGCCAGTAGGGGACCGACTCATAAATTTTGCTCCACTTGCGGGTGTACTGCCTTCTTAGTAAAAACACTTTATAATAATAAATTATTCTACAACATCTAAATGGATCAAGCGTAAGTATATAAACACCACATAACTCGTAAAATTTTCAGTATATAAGCAGTGAAAATAAAGCGATATAAACAAGTTCCATCCAAATCCATCTAGTATAAAATCATACCAATCACCATAATAATAATAATAAATCACCCAATATAAGTCAAAACCACATTTCAAACACACATCTCAAACCACCACTCTACCACAACATACATTGGCTAGCCATAGTGATCGTTTTAACCTCATGATCGGGAGTTTGCAACGGTACCGTACTATCCGTAGGATATGCCTTCCTACGAACACCCATTACTCCGCTGAAGTGGATAATCACTGCGCAGTATAAACATCTAACATCACTCTGCCAAAGCAGATAAACATTACTCCGCCGAAACGAATAACATCACTCCGCCGAAGTGGATAACCTCACCTTGTCGAAACAGATAAATACTATGGCATCGTCTAATCAATAACATCGTCAAATCAATACCATCACTCTGCCGAAGCAGATAAATACTATAGCATCATTAAATCAATAATGTCATCATCAAATCACAAATCAATAACAGCATCTAATCAACATCGTCAAATCTCAAACATCACTCTCTATTTCCAAAACTGATTTTAATCCAAAATCATATTTTTCACTTTCTTTTAAAAACCGTATGATTTCAACGAAAATCATTTTTTCCGTCTTCTTTAAAAAAAATCACGAAAATCCGCATCCGAAAACTCACCCAAAACCTGCTTGATCCATATCATTTGTAAAATCATATAGTCCAAGTAAAACCATTTTACACAAACATTTATATATATATATATATATATATATATATATATATATATATAAATATAAATAATTTGGCAAGAAGATAGTACACTTACCTGATTATCCGTTTTCGTAAACTTTAACCGACTAGCCTCAACTAGAACTCTGGTGCCTGTGAATCTAATGGTGACAAGGCCTAAATCAATATTTTATTTAAACAAAACTTAATCATGAATTATAGACCCTAAATTTTATAATTTCCTATTCCCCGCGCTTTATTATGAAATTTACTATATCGAATTTATTCGTGTAAACGGTCTCACTATTTCTTATTGTCATTTCAACTTTTTTCATGCGAACACATAACGTTAAATTCAACGATAATGATAACATTTATTTTACATTGAGACAATTAAATGTATATATTAAAGAAGTGCGAAATTTTACCTTTCCCAAATTTTACACCGGTCGAGAGATTGGATTTATGTTTTAAGTGGGGTGGTTTGTGTAATTTTTTTTCTTTTTCCTTCATTTTTCTTTTTTCCTTCTTTTCCCGCACTTCTTCTTCCCGTTTCCTGCTATGTTTCTATTTTGCTGCTCAGTCGCCGACGACAACCCCTCACTGTCGATCACTTGCTCCCACCGCCGGACTAGACGACCGACTCCCACACAAATACCCAACCGAAGGGTCACACACACACAACCGACACAAATCTCACATACCCACTGCTCTCTCTCTCTCTACACTCCACTCCGGCGACACCCCACACCGCCATGCACACACAACACGCCCTGATGAACAACCCCCACACATACCCACAACTAAACACACACGCCAAGTCATACACACTGATCACATACATGCACATACACATACCCACATGCCAATCACGCATACACATACAGAAAACACACACAACAGCATACACGCACACGGTTGCTCAAAATAGAACACACACCAACACAAACAATGATCAGAACACACTCACACCCACTGCGTTTCGATTTTTTTGTTTTTAATTCTCGTCACCGACGAGTTTTCTCTTTCTAACCTACTGCCGGCGAACTCCGACGACTCACCTATGACTGGAACATCGCACACACATAAAGAAATTGGACACCCACACACACCCAGAACACACAAACATAAAACAGGGCATACTCACACGAAACACACACTCACGATCACCGCCACCATCGGACGAACGACGATCCCACATAATCGCCGGAAGAACAACGGCAATTTTACGCACACCCACGCAACGTCGACCTGTACAGAACATACGAACAACATACACACACACTCACCAACGACGACAGACACATACCCACGCCTGAACAGCGCCGTCGCCCCAAACCCACACTGCCGGACCTGCTCTCTCTCTCTTCCTTCTCTGTTTTCAGATCTCTCATTTTTTTTTTTTTTTTTTTTTTTTTTTTCTGAAATGCACTGTATGCATATATATATATATATATATATATATATATATATATATATATATATGCATGCAAGTAGTGGTCTGAAAATTGAATCTGAAAATGCCACTTCTCCCTCTTTCTGTCCGTTTCCGGATTGTTCTCACGGCCAAGAACATATATGTGTTTATATGTATATGTATACATATTTTTTTATATAATAACTATTGTCTAATTACTCTTTCCCCCCTCGATTTCTCTAACTCTTCATTTTACATCCAATTCAACTTTTATGATTTTCTCAAATTGTAATTTTACCCCTAAAATTTTAATTTATTAACTTGAATGACAATTTGAATCCCAAGTTTAGAATAAGTGTTTCTAATTTTGAAATTTGACCCATAACTTTTTAATTTGAATTTTAATTAACACAATTTACTCCGAATTTTTCCAATTACTCTAAAATGCAATTAAAATGACATACGTGCTACCATTAAGGTCTTACACTTGCCATTGAACATACTGGTCAAGGTATTCTCCCCACACATTCTCATGAATTTTTACTAAATACAATTCTGTATGTTCCTAACATTTATTCTAATTTACTCTCTATCCATCAACTCACCTCTGACAATTATTGTTCCATAACCTTTGATGCTTTTGGATTTTGTATCCAGGAAAACAATATCAAGAATCTGTTGTACAAGGGCCAATGTGATCATGGACTCTATCTTCTTCTTGCCAATTTAGATCTAAAAGCTCTTACTGCTCGAGCTTGCCATCATACACCACAAACTAGTCTATGGCATCATAGGCTTGGCCACCATTCTCTTCATATTTTCAATAATCTTGCTCCACAGCTGAATGTTTCTAAAGTTATTAAAGACTTTGTATGTGAGTCATGTCAAGTAGCCAAAAGTAAAAAATTACCATTTCCTACTTCTCAAACAGTAGTCAAAGAACCATTTTATCTTGTTTATTCAGATGTATGGGAACGTTCTCCTGTTGAATCTTGTAATGGTTTTTTATATTATGTTGCTTTTATTGCTGAATTCTCCAAATTTTGCTAGATTTATCCTTTGACACATAAATCAGAAGCTTATTCCAAATATATTCATTTTACAAACTTTGTTCAAATTCATTTTCATACTGCTGTTCATATTTTTTGAACTGACAATATTAGAGAGTTTGTGAATCATTGATTTGGTCTTTCTTTTCAAAACCAGGGCACCATTCATCAAACTTTATGTCCACACACCAGAATAGAATAGTGTTGTAGAAATGAAGCATCAACATCTCATTTAGATAGCCTTAGCTCTTCTCCATCAATCATACTTACCTGCAAAGTATTGGTTAGAAGCATTACTTACTTCTAATTATTTAATCAATAGGCTTCCCAAACCTTTACTTGAGTTTAAATATCCATATGAATGTTTGTTTAAGCACAAACTTGATTACACTCTTTTGCGTGTGTTTGGTTTCCTATTTTTTCCTTGGATTAGGCCATATAACTTGCATAAACTTCAACCTCGGTCTACAAAGTGTATATTTCTTGGCTATTGTTCTCATACCAAAGGCTATAGGTGTCTTGACATACAAACGCGCAAAGTCTATGTTCCTCGGCATGTCAGATTCTTTGAAACAATCTTTCCCCTCTAATCTCAGCCCCCTATCGATCTCACTCATTTCATGACATCTCATCTCAAATTTTTCCTCCAAATTATCTGGCTATCAACCCTCCAATCAACTTCTTCTCCTCTCCTAATCCTTTTGTAATTCTTTTACATGATTCTGGTCCAAGTGATAACAGTACGCCTAGTTCATCTCCTATACTTTCTCCCACCTCTCCAACTCTTGTCACTCCAGTTTAGTCATCCTTCTTTTCTCCTACTTCTACTTCTCTCATACATTTTCCCTCTCATCCCATGCTCACTTGTTCTAAACTAGGCATTTCCAAACCAAATACCAAATATCTTGCTCTTTTTCCTCTATTCATTTGGATGAACCTACTTTATATACTCAAGTTTCCAAATACCCAAAATGGAGGAAAGTTATATCATCATAGTTCAATGCCGTATTAAATCAAGGCATATGGACTCTTGTTCCTTCTCCCTCTGACAAAACACCTAATGGATGCAAATGGATTTTTAAAATCAAACAACATGTAGATGGCACAGTGGCTAGGTACAAAGCTCGGTTGGTTGCTGATAGGTGTAAATTACCTATGTATTTCTAATCCGAATTTGTTAGTTTTCGAGTACATTGATAGTTATTTTTATATATTTTAATATGTTTTTATTCTTTTTGTATTAAAATAGGTGCGTAGGATGAAAATGTATGAAATTGGAACGAAAACGATGTGATCGAACCAAAGCGGATGAAGTTACGGTGGATAAATGAGTAAGGAGGCAACATTGTGAAAGAAGCCCATTGCCTAGGCGTCTAGACCTTCACCTAGTCTATGAAGATACTAAGAACATTTCCAAGTCCACCGCCTACTTCTTCGCCAAAGCGGTCACCAAACCTGCAAAGCCAGTACAGGTGCTGTAACTTCAAGGCTATTTTGGACTATAATGCAATTCAATTTTGGAAACACTCAAAACATGGAAGTTGTAGATCTTTTTCTTAGATTTTCATATATTTTGGAATCACCTCAATTAGAATTCGGATGAAGAAGTTACAATAAAAAAAATTCAAACCTGCAGTAACTTCGCATAGGCGAAAATCCGGCAAAAAGTTAACTGACCTAACTTCACCTAGGCGAATTTTTCTTTGCGTAGGCGAAAACCTCTATGCAAAATAAATATTTTTGAGATATGTTTTGGCCTATTTATACCCTTTTCTCCTTCTCTCTTCCCTCTCTTTGAGGCCCTAAGACCTTAGGCCATTTTTTAGGGTTAGGATAAAGGATTTTTGAGGGAGAGCTCTCAACCCGAGGTGGAGGAGCAACGAGGAAGCGATCGATCGACATTTCTAGCGGCAAATCTTCGGATATCGACTAAGTCGCTCATTTTCTCTATTTGTTTTCTTTATTTTGGTAATTGTTGAGCATATTTAGCTCATTTTACATTATATAAATGGTTAGGGCCATGAGTTAAACATGGATTATAATAGGGATTAACGCATTATTTATGAAAATGTACTTTTGGTTGAATTTGTGTTTCGTTCTTGGTTGTTCTTTGTATGTTGATTGTGTTGCAGTGTTTTCTATGATTATATGCTAATTTAGATATATTGAGAATACGGAGTTTGACACTCAGGAGAGGTAATCCCGGATTCGAACTAGGGTTAACACGACACGACAATCTAACGACCCGGGAGGGCGTTAGAAAGTGTACAATCGATGAGGTTGGGGCGAGACTCACGTGACCTAGAGTCGTTAAGACATTGAGGGAGACTTCGGCGTTGACACAAAATCACGTTTTCCCCCGTCTTACACTCAGAAGAGGTGGCAAGGGAGTTTACGAACTAAGATTGTCGGATACGCCGAACGCCGTTAATGTTAACTAAAACGAAATCAAACTCATTTAAGTAAATAAAGTTAATCCCTAGGCAATCTAATCCCCTAAAAAATCTCAAATTAGTATTTATAGTATAGTTAACTTAATTAGTATTTTAGTTTAGTATTAGTATTAAATTAAATTCCATTTTTAGCACCTAGATAAAATTAGGTTATGATATTCGCGATACTCGATAGTAATCTCAACCAATCCCTGTGGATACGATACCCGATCGAAAGGTTTACTATACTAAAACTTGATCCGTATGCTTGCGGTGAAAGTGGCTGCACTAATTTGTGGCCACCAAGTTTTTGGCGCCGCTGCCAGGGATTGGAAAGAGTGTTACTTTTGATATTGGGAGTAAATAACTTGATTTTAATCTATGCATTTTTGTATATAATTTTCGTTTGTAGTTTTGTTTTTGTTTCCGGCAGGATGCATGTTAGATTGACAGGTGCTTTTGCGGTTCGATCATTGAATATCTCGCCAGTCTTGAGGGCATGTATCGGGCTGAGGACATTAAACCAAGCGCTTCTTGGGAGGCAACCCAGGGTCACAAATAAGTTAGATACATCTCCGTCAATTTGAGCCGGAGGCAAGATTCTCTCGCCTCTTAGGTATGTGTTCTAAACCTTCGTCTTCAATATCATGCTATATAGTGTCATTGGGATCGCTGACGGCTCATTTTGGACATCACCTATGTTGAGTTGGTGGTGATGTGTAGTATGTTTTAGTACGTGTATATGTTTTTAGCATGTTTTACTGTTTTTATCATTTGCATGCTTGTTTAGGATTAGATTATTAGTTTAGATGTGTTTTTGTGCTACGTTTTGACGTCATCTGGGCCTATACCCGATGATGACTCTGTCCTCTGATTGTTTTGAGGTCGAGCGTAAAGCCCATTCATGTGTGTTCTGTGTGCTTGACGTATCGTCTTAGTAAAAGTTATTGTGGATCCTAAATGCACGAGCACGTAAACTTAATATAGCACTATCTAAGTGATTTGAAACCGATTATCCTCCACTCAATTTCATGACAATAGGGATTCTAGAACTTGATTTGGGAAAAATTCGAGATGAAATCCTAGGCGAGGTTGTTTAGGAGAAATGATTTAGGCAGTCGTTTTATCGCCTGAGCCTTTTAAGCATACCCTAATAAATCATTACCCTTCGTTACCCTGTCGAAGCCTAAAAATAGTTTCAATAATACTTAACAAATACCATAGCCGATTGAACTTTTTCTAAACCTACATTGCTAAACTGAAGGCACAATTTGAGTGAATCAAGTTAGCATTTCGCTACTTGATGTGAGCAGTTGGGTTTAGGCTGAAATTCTAATTGGTTCAGTATTCGAGTATTCGCTTGTCGTTTGTCGTTCATATTGTTTGCACATTCCTAAGGTTATAAGAATTTGAATACGTTTTAGGGTGTGTTAATTAATCATTTTTTCACACTCTTAAAATTGTAGAAATTCGAATGAGTTTGGGGGTGTGTTAAAAAAAAAAGTTTCTTTTTGACATGACAAGTGAGTACGACATTCTTAAATATTTGTTCAGGGTTGTTTCTAATTAAACTATGGGGTTTCGAGTGTAAGTGTGCCAAGCGATGTGCCTTGGGTAACGTTAAGTTAACGACGTTAACTTATTTTCTATTCCAAAATACCCTTGGCCATTATTCCAAAACCAAACCAAGCCCTATTGATCTTTTTGAACCTCCGAGCCTCCATTAGTGGATAATAGATCCCAGGTCAGGCGTATGGATTCCCTATACCTAAAAGGTTTTAGTTATGATCTTTATTTAGGGATAATCCCATCTAATCAATGGATAGTAGTATATTTGAGTTTAATCACACACACTTAAACAGGATCTAGAATGACGCTTACTATTTTTGAATGTTGAAATTCTAGAATACCACATGGTGTGATTTTTGCTTGAACTTGAAAGGATTGCGGGCCGATGAGGGAAAAATCCTTCGGCCGTTAGATGATAATCAAAACTTACATGTTTTCATTTTTAGTGTTTTTCATTTTCAATTTCGTAATTAGTTTTTATATTTTCTCGTATTGTGTGGGTGTTTTGCTCGAGAATTAGCAAAATTCTGAGTTTGGGGGTATTTCATAGGTGTAAATTACCTATATATTTTCAATCCGAATTTATTAGTTTTTTAGTACGTTTATAGTTATTTTTATATATTTTAATCTATTTTTATTTTTTTTGTATTAAAATAGGTGCGTGAGATGAAAATGTATGAAATCGGAGCGAAAACGATATGATCAAATCAAAGCGGACGAAGTTACGGTGGATAAATGGGCAAGGAGGCAACATTGTGAAGGAAGCCCACCGCCTAGGCGTCCAGACCTCCGCCTAGGCTGTGAAGATACTAAGAACATTTCCAAGTCCACCGCCTACTTCTTCGCCTAGGCAGTCACCAAACCTGCAAAGTCAGTACAGGTGTGGTAACTTCAAGGCTATTTTGGACTATGATGCAATTCGATTTTGGAAACACTCAAAACATGGAAGCTATATATCTTTTTCTTAGATTTCCATAGGTTTTTGAATCACCTCAATCAGAATTCGGATGAAGACGGTACAGTAAAAAAAAAAAAAAACCTGCAGTAACTTCGTCTAGGCGAAAATTCGGCAGAAAGTTAACTGACCTAACTTTGCCTAGGCGAATTTTTCTTTGCCTAGGCAAAAACCTCTGCACAGAATAGATATTTTTGAGATATTTTTTGGCCTATTTATACCATTTTCTCCTTCTCTCTTCTATCTCTTTGAGCCCCTAAGGCCTTAGGCCATATTTTAGGGTTAGGATAAAGGATTTTTGAGGAAGAGCTCTCAACCCGAGGTGGAGGATCAATGAGGAAGTGATCAATTGATGTTTCTAGCGATAAATCTTTGGATATCGACTAAGTCGCTCGTTTCCTCTCTTTGTTTTCTTTATTTTGGTAATTGTTGAGCATGTTTAGGACGTTTTACATTGTATAATCGGTTAGGGCCATGAGTTAAACATGGATTGTAATAGGGATTAACGTATTATTTATGAAAATATAGTTTTGGTTGAATTTGTGTTTTGTTCTTGGTTGTTCTTCGTATGTTAATTGTGTTGCAGTGTTTTCTATGATTATATGCTTGTTTAGATATATTGAGAATACAGGGTTTGGCACTCGGGAGAGGTAACCCCGGATTCGGACTAGGGTTAACACGACAAGACAATCTAACGACCCGGGAGGGCATTAGAAAATGTGCAATCGATGATGTTGGGGCGAGACTCACGTGACCTAGAGTCATTAAGACATTGAGGGGGATTTCGGCATTGACACGAAGTCACGTTTTCTCCCGTCTTACACTCGGAAAAGGTGGCGAGGAAGTTTACGAACCGAGATTGTCGGATACGCCGAACACCATTAATGTTATCTAAAACTAAATCAAGCGCATTTAAGTAAATAAAGTTAATCCCTAGGCAATCTACTCCCCTAAACAATCTCAAATTAGTATTTATAGTATAGTTCACTTAATTAGTATTTTAGTTTAGTATTAGTATTAAATTAAATTCTATTTTTAGAGTCTAGATAAAATTAGGTTATGACAATCGCGATACTCGATAGTAATCTCAACTAATCCCTGTGGATACGATACCCGACCGAAAGGTTTACTATACTAAAACTTGATCTGTACGCTTGCGGTGAAAGTGGCAGCGCTAATTTGCGGCCACCAGTTGCTAAAGGATATCATCAAGAACATGGTCTGGACTATCATGAAACGTTTAGTCTAGTTATCAAACAACTAAGTGTAAGGGCTTTTCTGTTTATTGCTCTTCAAAATCAGTGGCTTGTTAAGCAACTTGATGTCAACAATGTTTTTCTGTATGGTTCTCTTGAAGAAGATGTTTCCATGCAACAACCTCAAGGTTTTGTTGATCCTTTTTTTCTTAATCATGTCTGCAAACTTAGGAAGGCTATCTATGGTCTTAAACAAACTCCAAGGGCCTGGTTCTCTATGTTCTCCAACTTTCTTATCCAATTGGGATTCAAAGTCATTAATGCAGATCCTTCTCTATTTGTTCACCACACTCCAACTCACCTCATTGTTCTTTTTGTTTATGTGGATGAAATTATAGTTATAGGTAGTTCTTCCTCGACTGTTGCTTAACTCATATTTGAATTAAGTGTTCAATTTGCTATGAAAGATTTGGGTAACTTGTCTTATTTTTTGGGACTACAAGTCACAACCAATTCTCAAGGGATTATCTTGTATCAGTCAAAATATGCTACTGATTTACTAAAAAAAGCTGGGTTGACCACTTGCAAACTACTTTCCACTTCTAATTACATCAAATATCTCAATCCGCAACCACATGGTGATGAGCCCTATTCTAATCTATAATTTTTTTGAAGCATCATTGGCTCTCTCCAATATTTCACCATTACCAAACCTGACCTTGCCTTCTTAGTCAATTCAATGTGTCAATTTATGCACAAGCCTACATATCAACATTTTGCTACAGTTAAACAAATACTCATATTTGTTTAATGGACTCTTTCTCATGGTCTATAATTCTCTCCTAATTCATCTATCATCTCTATTTTTTCTGATGCTGACTGGGTAGACAGTATTACTAACAGGAGATCTACATCAAGTTACTATGTTTATCTAGGCTCCAATCTTATTTGTTGGATTTCAAATAAACAACCAACAGTAGCTCGCTCTTCCACGGAGCCAGAGTATCGATCTCTAGGTCAAACAGCCTCTGAAATTACTTGGATTCAATATCTTCTTCAGGATCTTCATGTAGATCATCCTACTCTTCCTATTCTATGGTGTGATAATATTTATGCATTGTCATTGGCTATCAATCTTGTTTTACATGCTCGCACTAAACATATTGAGGTTGATTATCACTTTATTCGTGAAAAAGTGGTAAAAAAAGAACTTCAAGTAGCTCATGTGGATTCTCTTGATCAATTGGCCTATATCTTCACTAAACCTCTTGAGTCTACTTAGTTTCAATATTTTCAACACAAGCTCATGGTTCAAAATCTTTATGAGCTTGACGGGGAATGCCAAGGAACCAAACACTCAACCACAAACAACCAACCTCATGTTGTGAAGAATTGCAAACTAAGTGTTTGAGAATATGCCTCAGTGAATGGAATCAACAACTAGCTGATGTGGCTAAATAGTTAGAGTTTGTTAGTCTATTGTTTCACTGATTTCTTAAGTTGGTAGCTCAGGTGGTTAGTTTGTTATAACAATTTTCTCTTTTGATTTGTGTATAAATACGAGCTATTGTGTAAACCTTTAGGATTAATCAATGAATGAAATTTCTCAGAATATTCTCTTCCTTCTTCTAAGTTCTTGGCTACTATAAACTTCATCTTAAATATTTAGTAATAGGATTAAAACCGTTACAAGTACTAGTCGGGTCAGGTTCGGTTCGGTGGTTAGCGGGTCAAAACTCTTCATTCCCAAATTGCCCCTTCTTATGTCATTTTGTTTTCTCGTTTTTTGGTATTTCTTTATTTTCACTCTTATATCTGTAAAAAAAATTGTGTTATTACTAATTAAAAATTAATGAAAGATTAACAAAATTATAAATTTAGGAGAGAATTTTAGTACCAAAGTAAGAACGATCACAAATTAATATCTAATTATAAATAAGTGTGGGTAGCACAAAATTAAGTACGTAATTAGATAATATCATAAAAATCATTTTAAAAAAAAAATTTATGCTCTTTAAGTTTGGAAATGATTTTTCAACGATCTTAAATCTAAGTAATCAACAATAATACGAAATCAAATTAAAGAATCATAACTTGAAAAAATCTCACAAGAAAAATACTAACGAATAAAACCAAGATTGCAAAACAGCATAGATCGGTTACACCAATTCAACAACCCTTTAGCTCAAGAACTTTGATCGTAAAAATTCTCTCTCGAAATAATCTCAACAGGATGATAATTCTCATAAAAGTATAAGAATTGATAGTTCTTTATGTCTTGTGATCTAAATTCGCAGGTCTATTTAAACACATTTAAAACAAGCCCTTTATTTGCTAGTTTTCAAATGATAGTCCTCTAAAAGGCACGTATAGATCCCATTCTGGTGTATTTCATTTAAAAATAGTTTTTAAATCTCTCAATTAAGTCCATAAAATATTTCTTAAATATCAATAAAAAAAATAGGGACTATTTAATAAACTAAATTGAGAAAACCATTCAATATGTGAACCAAATCAGTAACAATTCAAAACATATGGATCATATATTACAATATTAGATCCCCCAAATCTCTCGCTTGGAACCAAGTTTTTCGAGATCTCAATCGAAACAGTCGGTTGATTGAACCCTACCTAGTCGATTGAACCATTGATTTAACGTGTAAGCTAGGCCAAACCTATACAGGCAGTCGGTTGACCGAACCTCCCACGGTCAGTTGACCGATTGATTCAAGATGTTTTCCAAGCCAAACCAATGCCACATTCGGTTGATTGATTAACCTATAATCTGTTGATTGATCGATTCAGAAAGTTTTACCTTCCATCTGCCTACGCCCATCAGTTGACTGGTTGATGTAGGATCTCTCCAATTGTCTATGAATCCTAACTGTTTCAATCACTTGACCCATTTTCCTTGGACCAGTTAGCCGATTGATGCTGGTTGTTAACTTTTTCACTCATTTCAGTTCCGAAACTCCATATTTAAACCCATTAACCGATGACTTTTCTCGGTTAACCCAATTGATTCTAAAATTCAAATTTAAACATTATACTCACTTAGGTCAATTTTTATTTTTCAATATCATATAGGAGAATATATTTTAACACTAATTAAGATCCTAAAATTTATCAAATTGAACATACAAAAATATAATTAATTTAATAGTGTCGTGTGTGATCCTCATTCGGGTTGCATTAAAAATATAAAAGTTATTGATTTGATTTCACCCAATTTATTCTGGATCTTCAATACTCTTCATTTCTTCAATGTTCATCTTTGCACCTTAGATAATTTCTTTACGATTCAATCAATAATTGGAACTCTTTTTCTGAAGCACTCAACAAATTCATTAGTTCCACAAAAAATATCAACCTTTAATTGTCCATTAAAATATAGGGATCTACAATCTCCCCATTTTTTATGATGACAATTAACTTTGATATTTTCTTTAAAATAAAAATGTAACCACGTTCCCCTAAATTTGAGGACGGGTATTTAACTCATTTAAGCACAATCATGAAGTTAATTTCAAACAATTCAATAGATATTCAACATAAGCATAATATCATTAATTCACCATATTTTGAGTGCAATGCTTAGGTAAACAAATTCCTAAACATCAACTAACTCGTTTAAAGTTTAATATCTCAATTTAATCATGATTTTCCCATTTTTGTCAAACAATTCAAACGATAAATGGTAGCGCGTAAAATACGCCGCTACTAACACTCGCAAGTATACAAGATCTAAGTTTTAGTATAGTGTAATCGTTAAGATCGAGTTATCGTATCCACAGGGATTGGTGTCGTTACTATCGAATACCGCGTTTGTCGTGACCTAATTTTATCTAGGCGAAAAACAAATGTATTTAATTAATTAAACTAACACTAATATAACCTAAATTAACTACACTAATATATTAATATGTTTTAGGGTAAAGAATTGCCTAAGGATTAACGTGTTAACAAATACGTGTTTGATTACGATTTACTCACGTTTATGGTGTTCAACCTATTTGACAATCTCAGTATGTAAACTCTACCGTCACCTCTCCCGAGTGTAAGACGGGGAAATACATGACTTCGAGTCAACAAAGAAGTCCCCCTCAACGTCTTAATGACCCTAGGCCACGTGAGTCTCGCCCAGCGTCATTGATTGCACACAATCCAACTTCCTCCCGGGTTATTGGATCGTCGTGTTGTATTTACCCTATTGACAATCTCCGTTCGTAAACTCCCTCGCCACCTCTCCCGAGTGTAAGAAGAAGGATATAACGCAACTTCGAGCCAACGAAAAAGTCCCCCTCAACATCTTAATGACCCTAGGTAGCGTGTGTCTTGCCCCACGTCATCGATTGTCCACAATTCAAACCCCGACCGGGTTATAGAATCGTGGCGTTTGTTTACCTTAATCTGAATCCGGGGTTTGTCAAAATCCTATATTCTCCATTTATCAATCCAAGCATAATAAACAAATAATACGATAAATAAAATCAAACTACAAAGAACAATCTCAAACGAAACACCGAAATCATCCAAACAAACATATTTATAAATATACCGTTAATTCCTACTACAATCCATATTTAACTCATGGCCATAGCCGCATAAACATATAAATCGAGCTAAACATGCTCACATGATCCTAAGATAAATAAATAAGGAAAAACAATCGAAGAACTTAGCCTCGTTTGAAGATAAACCACTAAGAACGGTCAACGATCGATTCGCCGTCTTCTCCACTTTGAGATGTGATCTCCACCTCTAAAACTCCTAAACCTAGGAATAAATATAGCCTAAGGTGCTCAAAAAAACCAAGAGAGCAAGAGAGAGAGCAGAGAAGGGGGAGGAGATGGGGTATTTATAGCCAAAATATCCTAAAAATATCTCAAGATTGTGCAGGGGAATTCCGCCTCCTTCGCCTAGGTAAAGTTAGGTTGGTTCGGCTGATCGCCTAGGCGGTGAAGTAGGCGGCGAACGTGGAAGAACATTTTGTTGAATTTTCGCCTAGGCGATGGATTTCTCTGCCTAGGCGAGCGGCTGTCAGTAGCCCATCTTCGTTTTCTACTGGATTTCTGCCTAGGCGGTGGAATCTTCACCTAGGCGGTGTTCTGTCAGTAACATTTTGCTTTTTTCTCAGCTTCTTCACCGCCTAGGCGGTGGGCCTGTTTTATATTTTAGCCTCCGAGCTTGTTTATCCACCATAACTTAAACTCGCTTTGGTTCGATCTCATCGTTTTCGCTCCAGTTTCCTATCTTTATGCCCCACACACCTGATTTATACAAAAAGTATGAAAACTAATTAAAACATAATAAAAATAACTACAAACGTACTCGAAAACTAACAAATTCGAATTAGAAATACGTAGGTAATTTACACCTATCAATAAACATCAAACAAATTCTCCCCATATGTCATCTAAAAAAAGTGATGGGGAACCAAAAAAATCACTCGAGGCAAATATCATTATGTCTAGTTATATCTAAATCTCGAATGATTTTCATAAAATGATCTTCCGCTAAAAGTTTAGTAAATGTATCGGTAAGCTGATCGGAGGTATCAATATACTCAATATCCCCTTTCTCAATTGAAGTGTAACATATTATTTCCCCCTTATAAAAAACTTCTCTCCCTATATAATTGTAAACAAGCAAATTCATACATAGGAGAATAAACCTGAGGCAATCAAAATATTTCAACAATGTAGCATGAAATCACATAATTTAAATTAAATCAACATGCTTTATTCATGATATCAATCAATATCTTCCCTTTATAGAAATAAAAAACATGTAATCTTTAACGCACTAGGACAGGAAACATATTTCAATGATAATTTATGAAATTGTCAACATAAATCTAATGCATACTTTATCACGGTCATGATCAATACTTGGAATTCAAACCATATGAATGCATTATATAATTTATTTATCATTTAAATAACTGTAATATTTTAAATATACCAAGATATCATGCATTTTAACACACTAACGTAATTCAATAATAAACAAGTCCCGGATTGATACAGCATATTTCGCATATTTTTAAAACATGACTTTTAGTGGATCTCATATAACATAGCATAAGATTATCATAAATAAATATGTAAACTTATTTGATTATCATACAATAATTCTATAACAACAAGAGAATATGTAAAACAACACAAGTTTTAGAAATTCTTACTATCTTATTTAAACTTATTTTCTTACTCATGGCACAATCTCCAAAAATCACATGACTTTCGTCTTTAGGTGTCAAAAATATAAATTTTACTTTATCCCCTGTCACGTGCTAAGAACAACCACTTCCTAGGAACAATTTGTCCTTACTCATAGATGCTTATTAGATTAACCTGCAAGGAGCATCTCAAAACGTTTCTAGGTGGTACCCAATCTAAGTGAGTCCAATCTTGTTAGTCGGGACAATTTTAGTTCTTTTAGGAATCCAAACTTGTCTGTATTTAGATCATTTAGAAAAATATTTACTGGTAGTATGCCCCACAATATTACATTTAAAATATCTAACAAGATCCCTAATTTCATAAAAGAATTTATGAAATCTCTTTTGTTTAAGATTTTTCTAAAAATCAATTCCAGCTTTGTCAAAAATCTCTCTTGAACTCTCCAAAAGCATTTTTAAATTATTTTCACCACTTGTGAATTTGAGAACAATCAAATGTAAATCTGAAACATTAGATTTCAATTCATTGTTTTTATATTCGAATTTCATCATTTGCTTGTTAAGTGTGTTAATTGTACTTTGTAGGGTATTAATTTGAAAGCACTAGTTTTTATAATCATGTGTTATTTCTTGATAAATATCAAATAAATCATCAAAATCTAAAGGGCAGAAATTAGAACATTTCATTTCCTCATTTCTAGTGGCTATCAAAGCAAGCATATATGAATCATTACTACTCTATTTCTCCGAGCTACTCGACTCCGAGTCATTCCAGGTGTCTTTCATTGACTTCTTCTTACTCTTCTTCACCTTCTTCTCTTCCTTTCTCTTTTTTTCTTTTTCCTTCTTTTGCTCGGGACATTCAGATTAAAATGACCGATTTTATGATAATTAATGCACTCAACGCTATTCATGTTGAAGTTTTTCTTTCCACAGAATATTTGTCGGGTCATCTTTCTGAAATTTTTCGTAAAAAGGGCCATATCATTTTCTTGCTCACTGTCAAGACTGATGTTATTACTATCGTCTTCTTCTTCGATCTTTTGAACTTTCAATGCCATGGACTTCTTTTTGCTATTCCCCGTTTCATCCTTATAACCTTGAATAGTCATTTCATGGGTCATTAGGTTGCTGATCAGCTCATTAATAACATATTTCATAAGAACCTTTGGTTCCTCAATCACAATCACTTTTGACTCTCATACTTTAGTTAATGATCGCAAGATCTTTCACACCTTATCCTCCATCGTATAGGGTTTTTCAAGTTGATTTAGGTTATTACAGATATTGTTAAATCTTGTGTACATATCTTGAATCGATTCTATTTCACCCATTTTGAATAGTTCGAATTGACGAACAAAGGTATTGATCTTTGACTATTTCACTTGATTTGTCCCTTCGTGGATGATTTGCAACTTGTCCTACATTTCTTTCGCCGGTCCACAATTTGAGACCTTGGTATATTCGTTACCATCTAAAGAACGAAACAGAATATTAATAGCTTGAAAATTAACAGAAAGTTTATGTTTGTCAGAAGTGGACAACTGTTCTTTCTTCTTGGGTACTCTATTTTTTATAGGAACAAATGGACCATCCTTAATAGCTAGCCACACATTATAACTAGTGGCCTGAAGAAATGCAATCACTCTATCATTTTAGAATGAATAGTTTTCACCTGCAAATAAAGGTGGTCGGTGCATAGATTGCCCCTCACCTAGTGTTCTTATCTGGTGCACCATGTGATCATTATTAGCTAGTATTTTAAGCTAATTGAGCTAAACCAGCTCTAGTATCAATTGTTGGCCCAGTGAGCTAACCAAGAGAGGGGGTGAATTAAGTAGTTATAAAAATTTAAACAATTTAAATATTTTAACACTTAATTTATCAAATAATTAATTTATTGTAAATAAATTATTATCTTCGTTACGCAGCGAATACATATTTATATTCTAAGGGCGCATCCAAACAGAATACGACAAAAATAATAACAAAGCAATACATCAAGATATATCCTGGTTCAGTAAGCTAGTTTTACCTAATCTAGTCCCCCGAGCTCTATGGAGATTCGCAACCACTAAATCCTTTGATCCATTTACCAGGTAGGAATCAAACTCTTACAATTTTTCTTTTCCCTATGTTAAGAAAGAACCTTATCTTTTTAACAGGTTAAAGACCAACCTAATTCTATTACAAGAAGAATCATAATCTAATATTTTTAATGGGCTAAAGATCAAACCTCATCATACTCACAAATATCATTTTCTCAAGTAAGGATTAAACCTTTACAATTTAGTTAAAATTAATTCAATTTAAGAAGAATCAAAACCTAGTTCTTTTCAAGGGAAAAGAATAACCTAACTTTTTATACCTTAGGCAAAGATCAAACCTCAACTTTTTTCCTGAAAAATATTGAAACCGTAGCTACCCTGACTAGACACCGACCCAATTGTGTCTAATCCTCTCAAACTCACAAATACAAAAAAAAAAAAATGAGTTTCTTCCTACTCGGAACTTCTACCACCTCAAAATAATTATACTCAATTAATGTTTCGAAATTTACGAAGTGATAGAATTAAAGTGAGACAAATTAATATATGATTATAAATAAGTGTGGGTAGTACAAAATTAAGCACGTAATCAGATATTATCACAAAATCGTTTTAAAAATAATTTTTATGCTCTTTAAGTTTAAAAATGATTTTTCAAATATCTTTAAATCCAAGTAATCAACAATAATATAAAATCAAATTTAAGAATAATAACTTGGAAATATCTCACCAGAAAAACACCGACGAATGAAAACAAGATTGCAAAACAGCATATATCGGTGACGCCAATTCAACAGCCTTTTAGCTCAAGAACTTTGATCGCAAAAATTCTCTCTCGAAATAATCTCACCAGAATGATAAATCTCATAAAAGCATAGGAACTGATATTTCTTGATGTCTTGTGATCTAAATTCGCATGACTATTTAAACACATTTAAAATAAATCATCCAATGGCTAGTTTTCAAATGATAGGCCTCTAAAAGGTATCTATAGACTCTATGTATCATATCTTTTAAATTCTGGTGTATTTTATTTAAAAATAACTTTTAAATCTCTCAATTAAGTTTATAAAATATTTCTTAAAAATCATTCACAAAAATATGAAGTATTTAATAAACCAAATCGAGAAAACCATTCAATATGTGAACCAAATCAGTAACAATTCAAAACATATGGACCATATCTTTCACAATATCAGATCCCCCGAATCTTTCCTTTGGAATCATAAAAATTGGCTAGTTTTTAACCAAAAGTCTAAGTTCCTCGAGATTTCAACCAAAATAGTCGGTTGACCGAACCCTACCCAGTTGGTTAATCGATTGATTTAGTGTGTAAGTCAGGCCAAATCTATACAGGCAGTTGGTTGACTGATTGATTCAGGATGTTTTCCAAGCCAAACCAACACCACAGTCAGTTGACCGATTGGCCTACAATCGGTTTATCGATCGATTCAGAGAGTTTCACCTTCCATCCTCCAATACCCATCGGTTAACCAATCGATGCAAGATCTCTCCATTTTTCTCCAAATCCTCAATGTTTCATTCAGTTGACCCATTCTTCTCGGATCAGTTGGCCGATTGATGCTGGCTGGTCACTTTCTCACTTATTTCAACTCCAAAACTCCATATTTGAACCTATTAACTGATTTTTTTTCTCGGTTAACTCAATTGATTCTAAAATTCAATTTTAAACATTATTCTCACTTAGGTCAATTTTCATTTTTTAATATCATATAGGAGCATATATGTTAACACTAATTAGGATCCTTTTTCATCAAATCAAATGTACAAAAATATAATTCATTTAATAGTGTCGTGTGTAATCTTAATTCGGATTGCATTAGGAGTATAAAAGTTATTGAGTTGTTTTCACCTAATTTCTTCCAGATCTTCAATACTTTTCATTTCTTCAATGTTCATCTATGTACTCTAAATAATTTCTTCATGATTCAATCAATAGTTGGAATTCTTTTTCTGAAACACTTAACAAACTCATTAGTTCCACTCAAAATATCAACCTTTAATTGTCCATCAAAACCTCGAGATCAACATAAACCACACAGATATAAAGAGAAGTATACTCTGTGAGTCTCAAATCACAAAACAGAGTTCGAAAATAGAATTAGACGTTCAAAAACCCTAGGAACCGGTTAAACTTTGTAGAAAACTAGTTTAAAAAAGCCTGAACCGATCCAAAGAAGATTACTTTAAAGAACTACTGACATGGCAGAGTGGACCAACGTGGTGCTGGCGTGGCAAAGTAAACGATTGACGTGGCGCTAACATGGTAGTGATTGGGGTTGACGTGATAGAGAAAGATCACTGAATAGTAGCGGTGGCTCGTGGATCCGACGTGGAGAAGTTCGGGTGGCTTCTTCCCTCGGGTAAGAGCACGTGAGCTATGGGCTGGGGATGATTTTGCTTGCGTTGGAATCATCTCGTTGAGACAGTTCTGATGGTATAGCGGTGATGGTTTTAGAGCCCTAGTTATTGCGATAGAGCTCAAAAATAGTGACGACTTATGGCGTGTTGTTGCTACGGTTTGGTTGCATGTGTGAGCACGTCAAAGCTCTGTTGGTGGTGGTTTTGATGGTGTTGTGCTAGTCTCCTCAAGACGAAAGTGTTAATGTGGTGGGTGATGATTTTGGAGTAATGGTGGTATCATAGTAGTCAGCTGATGTAACGGCGTGACGTGAAACTTAGGGTTTTGAAAATTCTAACAGGAATAGGGTTAAGAAACATTGACTCTTGATATCATGTTAGAATAACTGAAAAGTGGAATGGAGAACATGAAAAAAAATTGTATTGATACGCAGGAAAAATATATATTACAAAGATATACAATAAAATTATTTATAAGATACTAAAAGGAACTCCAAGATTAGGGTTTTGACATAGAGGGCGAAGCTCATATATTACATTAACAACACTAACAAAATATGCAATATTAATAAAGCATAATATTTTACCCAACAAAACGTACAGTGATCTCTATTTACATTCAAAATATGTGATTCATTCAATCTGACTTTTTCAACGGCCCACTTCAATGCTTGTGCAAGTCAACTGTGCTTCTTCGGAACTAATCACTAACGGTTTACTTGGTGCACAGCAATATATGGCGACCGGCATCTTCGCCGGAAGATCGGGCCACGTCGTCTCAAAGTTAAGAACTTGAGTTGCCTGTCTTATCGATGGCCTGAGACCGCGATCAGGATGAGCACACCACAGCCCCACCATCACCAAACACTCCACCTGTTTTGCGTCAAACTCCATCTTCAAGCTCCCATCCACAGCCCCAACAGCATCCCCTCTTCCATGGAGATCCCACACCCACTGCACCAATCCCATCTCAGAACTCTCATCTATGGCGTCCCTCGATCTTCTCCCGGTCACGATTTCCAAAACGACAACCCCGAAACTGTACACATCGGACTCTTTACTTGCCCTGCCGGTATTTACATATTCCGGCGCCATATAGCCTAGGGTTCCGGCCAAACCAGTTGTATGTAGACCCAGCTCGTGGTCCATGAGCCTGGCTAAGCCGAAATCTCCCAACTTAACGTTGAAGCTGGAATCCAGCATTATGTTGCTGGATTTGATATCTCGGTGGATGACACACTGCTCCCACTCTTCATGAAGATAGAGTAAAGCCGAGGCTAAACCGAGTGAAATCTTGTATCGGATGGCCCATGTTAGAGGAGGACCGACCCTTTTGCGGGAGAGATGAGTGTCGAGGCTACCGTTTGGCATGAACTCGTAGACGAGTAAGAACTCGCCGTCATCGTGACACCAACCTACGAGTTGGACCAAATTTCGGTGTCTTAGTCGACTGATGATCTTTATCTCGGTTATGTACTCTTTCTTCCCCTGTTTTGACCCTCTCGAGATTTTTTTGACAGCAACGGCCATGTCTAGATTTATTATGTACCCTCGATAAACGGCGCCAAACCCCCCCTGACCCAATTTCCGATCGGCGGCGAATTTATTGGTGGCCAGAGCAAGATCTCCGTAAGAAAATCTTCTGGGTCCTGCTCCTCTTTCCAGATCCTCGTTCATGGACGTTTGATGAGCTGTCTCTGTTTCTGATCTCCGTCGTCTCCGATGGCTCGTCACTGCAAATGCTACTAGTACTGTACCGGCGATGATCAGAATGGCCGGCGGAACTGCTATACCCAGAATTAGTTTGAAGTTATTGTCGTCGTTCCGACCGTGGTTCTTTTCTCCGTCGAGAGTCGAATTAAATTCCCATGATTCGAGCTCGTGGTATTCTTGATGTGTACCGGTGGCGGCGGAGAATCCGACAATTACCCATTCGGGCAGAACCTTAGATAGGTCGATTTGATAAAAGAGGCTTGAATTTTCATGATCGTTTTGAGTACTTCTGTAGTTCCAGGACACGGTTAAATTTTTGGTGGTGGCATTATAATCGATGAGGACATCCGCGATGTCGCCGCTGTGGAGGCTGACATTCCAAGGGACGTACTTGGACGCCTTGATGGAGTTGTTGTTGATCCCGACATGTTCGAACGGCGGATCCCATTCCGGGTAGTTGGCGTACGTATCGAACTCGACCGTGACGATTTGATTCTGGTAGGAGAAGGCGTTCGTCACGTTGTAAAGGCCCAGGAACCCGCCGCCGGAGTTGACCGGGAATTCAAAATCGGTGGCCGCGAGAAAGAAAGCTACGCCGTTACCGTATTGAGGAGCCCTCTTGGTATCGATAGAGAAGGAGAAACGGGTGGTGAAATCGGCGAGTTTTTGGGTGTCAGAGTCCCATAATCGGAGACGTTCGCCGTAGATGGCTCGACCCATCTGGTTTGTATAGGTGCCGTGGTAGTTGAAGTTAACCACGCCGACGGACGGAGCTGCGTCGCCTTCGTACTGAACGTTGCGGTCACGGGAATCGAACCGGCTTAGATTGAAATGAAGGGAATTAACAGGCGGTAAAAGGAAGGACACAAGAAGAGTGGTGGTATGAACATATGATAACGTAAATAGAATCGATAGGGTGTGTACGGTGGCAGCCATTGCCGTCGTCGTTCAGTAGAGAGATCATTTACTTACGGTTGTATTTCTACATACATTTCAATATTTTATTTGTCAAATCTTGATAACTACCGGTTGCTTTTCCTTTTTTTTTTTTTTTTAACAAAATGAAGTTTCATGGAAAATAGGATATTATATAAGAATGACGGGGTCTCGGCCGGCAGCATATGTTCAAACGTCAACATTAGATCTAACGATGATATTGTTATGTGAAATATGAAATTCGAGATAAGCTTGGAATAACTATCGATTTCTCTTTTTTTTTTTTTTTTTTTTTTTTAAAAAAATGAAGTCAGATCTAACGATGGTTTTTTTATGTGAAATATGAAATTCGAGATAAGATTAAAATAGTTATGGAATGATCATTCCTATGTTTAATAAATGAGATTAATTTCAAGAGCCAATTTAGTAAATTAGAACTTCGAATTTATAATTAAAAAATTTAGTGACTAAATTAAAAATTAAGAAGTTAACTAAAGACCCAAATATTTTAATTGATATTTCAAAATTTAATTAAACTTTGAAATAACTCAATTAAAGTTCTCAAGTCATGTTTAGGTCTATCTATATGTCAATTGAAATAAATTTCTAATTGAAAAAAAGGACTAAATTGAAATTATAGATAATAAATTAAGATAAAATTATTTAATTAAACTTTGAAATGTTCTCAAGTCATGTTTAGGTCTTTCTATATGTCGATTGAAATAAATTTCTAATAAAAAAAAAAAGGGACTAAGTTAAAATCATAGATAATAAATTAAGAAAAATTTTAAATAATATTTTAAGAGTTCAATTATATTCAAATAATGTGTAATACGAATCCTAAGAATCTCAATTAAGGTCCTTTACACAACAATTGACATAAATTTTCTCAATTAAAAGTTTACTAACCTAATTGAATTTTTAAACAAATTCAAACACTTTTAAAAGGACAATTAAAATCTCAATTTTTGAATTAGAGTCTTCTCGAATTCAATCAACTCTTGAAAGATCCTATTTTGCTTAATTGATCTCCAGTTGAGATTTCGGGAAATCAAGGAAACTATGAGACGAACGTTGAAATTTCCTAAAGTTTTATTTTGGCCAACTTTGTCAAACCTATCTCACTTTCAAATTTCATAAAAGTTTCAGTAAAAAAAAAAAGAAGACTATTTTAATCAAACTTTCAAGATACTTTCAATTTTACCATCGGATTTCGATTTGCTTCACAAAATTTAGATTTTCTTAAATCCATTGAATAATTTAGTGAATTAATTTTCTTTTCAATTTTCAATTAGACATTGGATGATTTAATTGCATAATATCATTTAACTGTTTGATTCGATTGAAATAAAAAATAGTTTCAAGTACTTATTTGATTTTTCTTTCTCAACCCCCAATCAAATTGAGATTTGATAAATAAATAACATAAATCTTTCCCCACTAATTTTAAACAAGACAAACCTAGATCCCAAGTGGAATTGGTCACACACACACACATATAAATCAGAAGGTGTACTCAAGCGCGTAGAGTTGAGCAAGCGCATCTAGGGGTATGTAGGCCTTAAACATTTTTTATTGGGTTAATTATACTTTATCCTCGTAGTTAGGTGGTTTTGCACTTTACTCCTATAATTTTTTCATGACCATTTTACCCTCTGTAGTTAGATTTTGTTGCATTTTACACCATGACGTAGGCCTAACTACATGGGAGCAAAGTGCTGACGAGGGGATAAAATACAACAAAGACCTAACTATAGAGGATAAAGTGATGATACGAATATTGCAGGAAGACTTAATGCAAAACAGTCTAACCATAAGGTGATAAAGTATAATTAACCCTTTTTTATTTCTTTTGGTCTATAAATAACATTTATTTTCCCCTTCATTTCGGGCACACAACTTAATAGAGTTTGTTCTTTCACCCTAAAATCATTTTTCAATGCCAAACATATTCTTAAAAAAGAAAAGGAGATAATTTTTGCTTAGATGTTTTTAAAAAAAGATTAAGATCAAGGAACAATCCTAAAAAAAAAAAAGGTACAAATATATCTTAAATTTTTAAGATACATTTCATTTCTCTATCCCTTTCTCTTTGTGTGTGCAGTAGTTTAATTGCTTTCGCAATTAATTAAGATTAAAATCGATTAGACTTAATTAATTTGATTAAAATTTTCAAACTACCCAATTCACCTCACTTTTGGGTAGATCTTTGGGCCCAACATTGCTACCAGAGCTAAATTAGTTGATTAGGCTTAAAATTTTAACTAAACGATCACATGCACACTGTGAATGATGTTTTATGTATTTCTGCAAATAAGTGTATCTCTTGTTTGTTTCGATATGTCAAATAATTTGTGTTCCATCAGTGGGAATAATGTTGATAATGAAGAACAAAGTTGCTCATAAGTTTATTGAAAAATTAATTGTTTTCATGAATTTCATTGCAAAAGAAAACGTAAGGCTTGATCAAAAAATTACTTTTCTCGAGAATAAGAAATTCAATATTGTTTTTCTCATAAAAATGATGTTTTAGAAAGATATTTTGAAATGGAAGAATTTTCAATTGCTCTTCTCAAGATCGATGACTGGCTTGATAAAATTGAACTTCTAGAGGAGGAAAACACTTCTCTTGAAAATAATGTTATAAATCTTAAACAAGGTATTGCAAACGTGAGAATTTTCAATAAGAAAAATGAAACGTTAAGTGCTGAATTACAGAATTCTAGATGTGATCTCGACAGGACACGATTGAAAATTCATTTGGTCGAAAATGATTATAAAGTTTTAAAGAATGACCTTGAATTTGTCAATAATAAAAAAAATTAGTCTTAAAGTGAATGTTGGCATTTTGGAACACACTCTCGAACAAACAAATCTCAAACTTAAAGAAGTTGTTGACAAAGTCAAGGATTCTGAAAAATCAAATGACTTTAGAGCAACATTTTGTTATCGTTATCAATATTTTGCACCAGTGTGGAAAACTGGTTATGCTAATAAATATTCGGGATACATTTATTATAATATTAAATGTTATCATTGTGGTATATATGGACACATCAAAAGATGGTGCTATCATTTACAAAAGCCTCTTACTAATCAAGGTGGATCCAAAATGAGATTGATGCTAAAGAACGACATACAAAAATCTTGAGCAAAGTCACATATTGATAGTACTAAAACGAAAAAGAATAAACAAAAGAGATCTACGAAAACCCAAGTGAAAAGTCACCAGGACGCCTTAAGTGATGTCTGCCAATAAAAATATCATTAATTCATATGGCAACAATTAATGGTTTGGAGAATGCAAATAGGCTAAGCAAATATCATATCCAAACCTATCAATGGTATAAATGAGGTAATAAATAAAGTTGTCCCCAAGGACAACAAAGATACTCCTAAATCTTCGTAATTTAAATTTATTATATTTGTTGAAGAGTCGAGTGGGTCACACTTAAATGTGGTGAATTAATTGATATGTTATTATGTATTAGTGTTTTATTTTTCACCCTAATGATATAATTGTGACACATAGTTTGAACCACTTGGGATGAGATGAGAAAAAGAATCATAAAACTCAAAAAATAGGTCAAAACGGTCAACTGTTTAAAAATCAGTCGACTGAATGTACTTTAAGATTGGTCAAACAGTCAACTGAATTAAATTTAATCAACCAATTTAATGCGGAAAGGGTTGTTCTATGTAACTTGAGTAAAATAGTCGACTAATAGAATTTTGGTTGATCAATTGTTGGCAGTATAAATCTAAAATCTTGATTCATTTTACTTTCTAGCTTCATTCCCTAAACCAATTATGCGTTCTTCCTTCCAAAACCCTTCCCCTTCCCATGAAATCAATTAATCCTTTGACATTTCACCTATAAATTGCAAGATCTAAACCGTTTGAATCAATGTAGGTGATGTGTTGAGCAACAAGTCTAATTTCTTGAAGGACATTTGTGTTTTTGCGATTTTCTTTCTCTAGTGAAGGTTCTGTTTTATTCTTTCCTTATTCTCAATGTTTACCTTGTTTTTTTCGATTATTTCTTTGGAGTCGATGTCTTGGTCGTTATCTTGTTCATTCCTTTTGTCTTCTTATCAAAATCCTTCACAAAATGGTTTAAAAGATGTTGCTAAAAAGAAGCAGCGTCATGGGTCTAAGGATAAAGGAAAGAAAGCTAGTATGCTTGATTTTGAGAATTTTAAATTTTTTAAAAAAGAAAATCAGAATTAGATTTGAGCAAACGAAGGTTGGAATGTGGTATGCCAGTAGATTTCGAAGAACTTAGTTCTAAGGGGATGACATTTATTTTGTCTGAGAATAAACATTATTACAGTCATTGCGTTAGGTTGTTTTATAGTAACTTTTATCGACAACACATTCTATTCGTATGTCAACGAAGTCAAAATTGAGTTTAGTTATATAATCTTTTTGTCTTCTTTGGTGGACGTGGAGGTATTGCTTTTTCACAAAACAGTAGCCAATGGCTCGTGCGTAACTTTCAGCAAACTAGAATCGAATTAAGATTTGTAGATGCTAGGACCAAGAATCTTAACCTTATTCAAGACATCAATCACTCGATCATCACATACTCTCTCGCTCCTCGCGGTGGTAGTCGTGCCACAATGACTGATTTTGATATCTTTCTTTTTCATTCTATCATTCATGACACAAAGATCGATATCCTCACACTCTTAGTAGAACACATGAGATATCAATTGAATGCCTCGTCTCATGTGTTACTCTATGGGAATCTTGAGTGTCGGTTACTTGGGCATTTCAATGTTCTACTAGGCGATAATTGTAAGTCTTGTCTCATTTATACTCATATTTTTTTGAACTCCAATGCGATTATTCTAATGGGATACGAATTTGTGGTGAACTGTTGGGTTAAAAGGGGAAACAGAGCAAAGGAAGAGGATGTAGAGATAAGAGAAGCTGAAGGATACGTGAGTTTTGAGGGCCGAGTATTCTGCTAGCTTGATCAGCTCCAGGAACAGTTTGATAACTTCTAGAAATACACCAAAATGGTAGCTGAGTGCCTTTACGCTTACTTGCTCGGATGGGAAGAATGTCTACTTTTGTGGAACAGATTTATGGAATGTTGCAACAATTCAATCCATACTTCCTACAGCCACATTCCGGACCCTCTAGATTATATTACTGATTGCTAAAAAATAATACCTTTAAGTTGTACCATGATACGGAAGTAGTACAGTGCTCAAATAGGGTGTCGAACCACATGTATTGGTCTTGTAATTATCAATTTTGACTATCTTTTCTTTCTTTGTTGAAAACGAGTTGAGACTTTTGATTATTTTTTTTTAAATAAGAAAATATAAGAAAATAAAATATTAAATCTAAAAATAAAATAAAAAACCAGGTTAGGAATTATGAGTTATGTATTTTGAGATTTTTGTTATTTTCGTATTTTCTTTTTAATTCTCATTTGTCCAAATGAGTGTTGCTAACTACAAGTCGAAACCACTCAAAAAGATTAGACTGATTATTCATTGGCATGAACTATTTTCGCTATTTAATTCATACGTTACTCTAATCTATGATAAATTAAAATCTAGACATAATCCATCTAAACAAATAATCAAATATCAAGAATTCTATTGTATGATCGTTAGATCTAGATCACAAGTACTAAATCTAACATTTTAGTAAAAATTGAATTTTAAATTGAAAATCTCCATAAGAACATTTTTAGATTAAATCCAATCATAATAAAACTATTTCAAGGGCAAAAATTCATCATCATTCAATTCACTACAAGAAAAATGGGATTTGGCTACAAAAAAAATTTGTAGCCAAAGCCCTAATTTTGTAGCGAAAACGTTTTAGCGACGAAAAAATTATTGTTCCAATTTCGTAGCCTATATGCCGTAGCCAAAGGTTTTTGGCAACAAATTTTAGTTTCGTCGCGCAAGACTACTATTTAGCGACAAATTATTTCGTAGTTAAATTTGTAACTAATAAATTAATTTTGTAGCCAAAAAGTGATTAAAAATGACAGGAATAACATATTAGCGACAAAAATTTTCGTCGCCAAAAAATTACTTAAATGGCAAGAAATTTTTTGGCAATGAAATTATTTTTGTCGCCTAAAAATATGTGAATGCGGAAAACAAATCAATATAAATTACTTTTTCTATTAATTAAAACTCATTTTTCTGTTAATTATAAAGCCAAATACATTACAAATGACACAATAAATACAAACAAATCAATATAAATTACAAAACTCAAAAATACATCAAAACATCAACCTCATTAAGATAATGACAAAATAAAATACTAGTCCAAACAATTACAATATACAAATTACAAAACCCAAAAATACATTAAATCATCAGCCTTGTTGAAATACGACCAAAGCAGTCCACAACACACATTACCAAATTAAAAATAAAATAAAAAATACACACATAAATATGACATTACCAAATTAAAAAATAAAAATAAAAAAAATACACAAATAAATATGACAACATATTGAGACCAGAAAATACCAAAATCTCATTAACGTATTGCGAACTCTTTGTATACCCGATCTTCATCCTTCAAAAAACATTAAAAAAAATGATGAACTAGTTCTCTTTATCTATTATAGTTCAACCACAACATCAATCTTAAACTATATCCAACATCTAACCCATCAATATAAACCACATATCATGTTCAGCATTTGATAGGATAGGATTTATTTGCAGTTGTGCTCCTTCAAGCTGCTAATACAGTCGGACATGGTAAAAAGAAAATGGGGTGAATCCTAATCTCCTTTCATTCAAAACAGAAGATGGTATTGTAATTAATACAAAACTATACAAATAAATATCCAACCAACATGAAAGCAATTAGCTTCATTGCAAAATAACCTAGTAAACAAACTGTTTATTTAGTGTTTTAATGTTTTTATAATCCTAATTTTTTTAATGATAAATTTCTAAAAGTAGAACAAGATTTTTCCCAAATTTCTGTTTCTATTGGGGAGAGAAGCATAAGTAATAAACAAAAAGCAGCAATTAAAAACAACAAACAACACAAACAAAAACTGTTTTAAGAAATATGTTCTGAAATTTGGGAGCATAAACAAAATGTACCGTAATTGAAGAGATACCTGGTTCAGGGTATCTCTTTGTAACGTTGCCTTATCCAACAATGTCTCATCCGCTACCCGCTGATTTCATCTCCCAAATCCACAAAATGATTCGCAGATCCTGAAATCACCTAATATCAGACAAAAAAACTCAAGCATAAAAAATAATAGCCAATTAATTCAAAAATGGATATTTAAGAATTTATACACAACAAAGGACGCGATCGTTCTAACGGCGGATGACATAAAAAATATATATATAATTTGTCCTAATAAACAACAAAACAAATAACACAACTAAACAACTAAATAATTTGATCATATTTCCACAGAACAGAAACAGAGATGTGAACAGAAACAGAAACGTGAATACAAACATAAAACAAACAGAACAGAAACAGAAACGTGACAAAAAAAAAAAGAGAAACAGAACAGAAACTTAAGACAATAAGAAAACAGAGCATACCTGGAAAGCTCTTTTGGCCTTCGATTGTAGAAGATTCGAAGGTGGAAACATAAAAGAAACAGAACAGAAACAGAAAAGAAACAGAAAAAAGGAACAGAAACAGAAACAGAAGCGTGAGCAGAAACGAAGGCAAAAAGAAGAAAAAAGAGCATACCTGAGAAGCTTTTGGCCTGCGATTGGAAAAGATTCAAAGTGGAATCTCGTTGGGGCCTCTCCAAAATGATGCTTCATTGAAATTGTGCATTTTTCTCATGCATACCATTTTTTTTTTAAAAACCTGCCAATCTTCTTCATAGTAAAGTTAACTTTTCTTTCTCTAATGCCAATTAATGATAAAATTAGATTTCCAACCCCCAAATAAAGCACACAGTGGCTCTACTTCCACTACATATTGCAAAAGAAACAAGTAATAATAGCAAAAAATGAACAGAAACTGAACATAAATGGAAATGAAATAAAAAGTGCAGAAACAGAACAGTAACAGAGCGCTTAAATGGAACAAAAACAAAAAGGATCAGCAACCGAACAAACACAAACAGAAACATGACAAAGAAAACATATATTGCAAAACAAAAGAAACAACTAACCAAATAAAATAGAACACAGCAGAAGGAACAGTGCATCAGGATGGGCAGGACAATTACATTGAAAGCAAGCATTCCATTCCATGGATTCTTCCGAACATGAATTTAATTAGAAAAATCGCAATGTACACACCAAATATACCAATTAGAAGCGCTATGTTTGTGTAGTCTTTTTCTCTGTTGAAAAATCAAAGGTGAAATTCAGAGTATGAATTTAATTAGAAAACGCCCAAATGATATGAACTATAACCCTAATCAAATTAAGACAAAATCATAGAAGTCCTCACCTGATTGAATCTCTTTAATGTTGTTGACATAGTAATCAATTTTTTCTGATTTGGAACAAAAGCCATCTCTTTTAAGCATGCATACATACCATCTAGAAGATCTTCTAGGTTAAGGGCCGTGTTTGTTGCAAAACAAGATTATAAGCCCAACCAAGATAAATGTTATCCGAATAGATGCCAATTAATCAAAATGTAATGATCAAAGCAAGACAAATAATTAAGAATGTTCAAATAGATATATACCTCTTCCTCATTTTCCCATCCATCATACGATACATAACATCCATTGGGAGTGTGGTTGCATCATGCCTAAATATTCAACTAAATCAACCACAAAAAAATAAAAAATAAAAAAAATAAAAATAAATAAATAAATAAAAAAAGGGTAAAGGAAATGAAAAGGAAAATAACATACCACTTCACTCCAAACCGAACTGCCATTAATGGAAAATGGTCTCCCATGGAGTGCTTAGTCGAGGAAGATGGAGATTGTGGCGGTGTTTTTGATTAGGAGTAATACGTCAAGGGTATAGATGAGTGCCCAGCCATGAAAGCTTCCATTGTTCTATAAATGAAACTTTTGAATGAACTCAAACAGTGGCAATGCCCTATAAGAAGGGTTTTATTTTCCCCCCAGTAAATGCCCTATAAGAAGTTTTGATAAGCAATTTCATGGATCAATTCCATTCTTAAACCTGGGATTTGCAAGAAGTACTAATCATTATAAAAATAAAAAAGTAGCTCGCAATTAGAAATGGAAAAGCTACCTTTCTGATTTCATCCCATGTTTCCTCCGCAACTTTTCTTGGCGTATTCAGTATCATCGCAAATCAAGACAGTGTCAAAGAGGATTCCTGATTTCACCCAAGCACGAGAAGTTCAATTAATTTAAATAAATTAGAAATTAATGGAAAACACACACACACACACACACACACACAGCAAGAAAAGATCATATTCAGCACAATGTTTTAAAAACAAATATTGCCGTGAACTCAGAAATTCATAAGAAATCTGCAGCCTAACTGCCCAAGCTTATAAAAAAATCCCCTATGTCCAGTGAAATCAAACAGAGAAACACAAGCAATCCATTTGAAAATTGAAAAACATAAACATTAAACACATTTGAGTAATCAAACAGGGAAACAGCCATTTGAAACCCTAAACATTTGAGTAATCAAACACGTTCATAAATCATATAAGTGGAATGCTGAAAATATAAATTTCAGAAAGAAAAAAACACTTACTGGAGTGCTGAAGCCCAAAACGCTGGTCGGCCATCTGCTGTACGTCGTCTGCCGTCGGAGCTGGTCGTCGTCGAAGGTCGCACAAGAAGTCCATCAAATTACTGGAGAGCTGAAGCCCAAATTAAACGAATAACCATCAAGAAGTCAAGAACAGAACTATAATTTGTAAATAAATTAACAACTAATAATTACTAACCAAACAACCTATAATTTCACAAAATTAAAAATTAAAATGCACTTAATCATGACCTCAGTCCGTCTATGGATGATCCAGACTTCCAGTGCCATATGTCGTCCGTATGCCGTCTGCTGTCGTCCCTATGCCGTCTGCTGTCGTCGTCGTCGTCTGCACAGGGAAGAGGAGTTCCGACCTCGTAGTTCGTCGTCTTTGGAGGCAGCAAGGGGCATGTCGTCGTCGTCGTCGGAGGCAGCGAGGAACACATGAGGAGGTAGATCGGAACTTAAGAACAGAGAGATCGGAGCAGAGAGAGTGAGATCGAAGCTGAGAGAGTGAGAATCGGACTGAAGATTGAGAGAAGAGGCATGAAGCATGAACGAAGATGAGAGAGAGACGGGACAGAGGTTGTGACTTGCGAGCTGGGTGGGGGGGGGGGGGGGGGGGGGGGGGAAAGAATCTAGGCATTCCAAGTTTTTTCCAGCAAATGTGTAAGCGGAAGAGTGCGCCAAAACCAAAACCACATCATTTTTGTGACAAATAAGGACTAAGAGTGTGAGTATTGGAGAAAATAATTCGCGTTCGTCGCCGAATGTTAAATATAGGCGGTCACATTGGCAACCTATTTTGTTACCCATACATTTGAAATGACAAATCGCGACGAAAGGGATTTGTCGCCAAATAAAAAAATATATCATACCACATTGACGACGAAATGTTTCTGTTACTAATACGCTAACGAGAAATTTTTTTTTTTTTTTTTGTTTGGCGCCAAGAATTAGTCGGACCAATAGCAACGAATTCTATAATTTCGTCGCCTATTAACTATTTTTGGCTATAAATTTACACTTCGTCGCCAAAAAAAAGCCACATTTGGCTACGATTATTCATTTCGTAGCCAATAGACACATTTAGCGACGATTATTATGTTGTCGCCAAAAAAATTCGTAGCAAAATCTTATTTTTCTTGTAGTGATTATTCACACATAATCCAAAATTAAATTAAGAATACGATATTACATAACCCCAAAAATACTTACCACAAACCTAACTCAATTAAGAGGAAGTTAGCCATTCATAGTGATTTGTTCATCTTCACAAATGTTGTTCCACATAAATTCTATTGAAGAATTAACGCCACAATTGTTAAAGCCTCACTCCAGTGGAATTTGTAAAATAAACCCAAGAGAAACAAAATGAACAAGGCTCTTGGACAAGCCAAGCTACTATCGAAATATTCCCCAAAAGGAATAAAAAATGAAAAGTGTAGAAAATAGGGAAAAATATTCCCTCATACTGTTGAAAACTGCCACTAAAAAAAAGGAAAAAAAAAAGAAGATAATTATCGCCTAATACCAATTATAATTACTGGTTACCGATTAAACTCATCCCCTTCAGAATAAACCAAAAAATGTCGCCAAAAAATTATGATGAACCGACCGATCCCGTTTCCCAATTTTCACCGATGACTGGATTACCATTTTGCCCTTGCGATATCTCCGCAATGGATGTTTCCTATTTTAGCTCAAAATTCCCTTATGCAATGGTATACTCATTTGGAAAACTAAACAACGTTCCATTGTTAGGGTTTTTTGAAAATTCAAAATCAATCGAGAGAAGAGAAGTTAGAGAAGCACAGATCGAGCATTCTCATGAACATTTCAGCATTCAATCGAGAGAAGCGAAGTCAGAGAATCACTGATTGAGCACTTTCGAGTTCGTCGTTTTCATTGATATAGATTTTCATATCGAATTAGGTATGTAAAAAGTACGATTTTTTATGGTGTGATTTTCAAATCTAAATCTAGCATTGTCCTCAATGATAAGAACACATAAGATCATAAAGGAATGAACAATAGTACCTAATTTATTGGCAAAAGTACAACCCTTGATGGCGTGAAAATGCCCCCAAACCTATGTATTTGCATTATCAAAATAAACACAAAAATTGATGAGTTAAAGAAATTACTCAATCAATCCAATCCTCACCAAGTAGTATTTATTTATTATCTCTTTTTATTCTTTTTATTTTTATTTTATTGTTATATGTGTGGGTTGCCTCTTACAGCGCGCTAAATTTAACGTCTTCAGCCAAATGATGAGTGTCTGAAACCCCCTAATCGTAGTGGAGTAACCTGCTCTTTACCTTCTATTAAATTACTCTCTAGTTGGTCAGGGATGAGTTACCTGTGACACTTAAACTTCTCAACTTCTTTCCCGGATCAAATCCCATTTCTTTTCTATGGGACTTACTTGGTGCGCTTTTTATTAAGAATCCCAAGAGAAGATGAGTTCCGTTAACCCACTGAATATGACAAGACTCATTTGTAGTTATGGTTGACAACTAGTCCATCGTGTTAAAAAGATCTACCTTATTTTTAGGGTGCGGTGGCATAGGTATTGTAGATATTTAAATCAAATGAAGATTATCTAAGTGTGTCTCTAAAGGTTGGATCTCATATTCCTCATGATTTTCTACCACGATCTTATCCATGTACTAATTACCGACTCCTATGCTTACCCACTCATTATTACTCTCATATATCACTGGATTTTCTACCTTACTAAACGGTGATGGCTGAGTTAAAGACGGCTCACGCTTGGGATCATAGCATTTGGGTTCCTCACCAGTCTCGCTCGGCTGTGTTCTTTTCGATGACTCTTCTTTTTTACAGTCATGCTCTAAACCACTCTTCTCAACTCCTACCCGATTGTCAACGTCTAGACCACTCTTTACATTCTTCACATTCAAAGCTTCAACGAGATACCCGATTTGGGCTTTTGGTCGAGCTACATATTGGAAATTGAATGTATCATTATAGTGATAGATACAATGTGAAACAATTAAAATCTAATTAATAAATAAAGTGGATAACACAAATTTAGCATGTAATCAAATAATCAGGTACAAATCGTTTTAAAAAAGATTTTCAGGCTTTTGAGTTCAAAAACGATTTTCTAGCAATTCTAAATGAAGCAATCAATATAATTATAACTTTAAAGTAAATAATAAAGTTTGGATAGATCTCACCAAGAAAATACTGAAAATAATGATAATATCGCAATTAGAACTCAAGTCAGCGACTCCAAACAACTAGCACTTTAGATTAAGAACTTGAATAGAATCTCTCATAAAAATCTCAGTAAAAATATCACTCTGATAATTGGTCAAAACTAATGTTCTCGATATCTTAAATTCAACCCTACAAGTCTCTTTAAATATACCTAGAACTAGTCCTTCAACGATTAGTTTTCAAATGTTATGTCAATAAATGAAACAAATGGACCCCATATATCATATAGATTCATAATGGTTATATTTAACCAACAATATAACTTTTAAAGCTCTCAATTTAGTCCCAAAAATAATTTTATCTTTATCAACGGAAGTATAGAAAGGATTATATTTAAGTATATGAATTGAATCGTAAGGTCAAATAAAATTCTATAAATCTCTCCCATATTTTTTACCCCAAATATTCTCCACCAAAATAGCAATATTTAAACTCAAAATTCGTAGATTTAAATATAGGAATTTCAAATATATCTTATAACGGATACTTTTCAAATACTATGTCATTAAATGACACTACAATACCTCATATATCATATATGTTTAAAATATATATTTTTCATTTAAAAAGATTCTTGGAAAATCTCCTTTTGATCCTTAAAACATTTTAAAATTGAAATCCATAAAAATAGGAAGTATTAAATCACTTCAATTAAGAGAATATCAAAATATAAGGACTAAATCAGTATGGATTATATAATAATTCATATATATTTGAATATCACTCAAATTCTACAAATCCCTCTCTTGGAATCATAAAAAATAGATAGTTTTGACTAAGAAATCAAATCAGTCAAAATATTGACTAAACCAGTTGGTTGACTAGACCTAGCCCTTGGTTGACCGCCCAGTATCAAGGCTCAATGTAGCCATTGGCTTTAAGCCCTATCGGTTTACCGACCATTGTTGTCAGTTGGTCGATCCGATTAGTGGGCATCCAATTCTCTCCATTTCATCTACTAACTCATTCGATTGACCAACCTTCTTCATTTCTGTTAACCGATTGGATCAGTGTACTCACTTCCTTACCCATTTCAGCTACTGTTTCAAACAATTAACCGATTGGATCAGTAGGACTCCGTTTTTACTCCTAAAACTTACTATTTTAATTAGTCAACGTATTACTTCTCTTAGTTGACCAAATTGATCCGAAAACTCAACTTTTTATGCTTTAAAATATTTTTTTCAATTACGTCAATTATCAAAATCATTTCACATAAGAAGCGCATACAATATCTCATTTTAGGATCTTAAACTTATCACGTCTTATCATGACACACATAGAATTAACTCATTTTATGTATCGTGCGTGATTCTAATTCGGGTTGCATTAAGAGTATAAATGTAAAGAGTTATTTTTACCTTTTTTTTTTTTTCCAGCGCCTTCAAAGCTCTTCATATCTTCATTATGTTTATCTTGCACTACTTATGTCTTCTTCATCAAATCTTCTTCTTACTCAAATGTATGAAACTATAAATCCGAAAAACTCGATAAAACCGTTAGTTCCACTGATAGGTGAAATTTATCTATCTATTTCCAAATTGAATTTGGTAGTTTTCGAGTATTCATGTAATATTTTAATTCATTTTTATTTGTTTTTATTTATTTTTGTTCAAAGCAAGGGTTAGGAGCGAAAATGGTTAAAAAACGAAGAAAGCCGTGGAAAAACGATAAAAATGATCAAAGTTTTAAAGCAGCAAATCCACTACTGCATCGGTCAGCCATCGTCCACTATTGAGCAGTGAAACAACAGAGAGTTCCCTGAGTTTCTGATCACTTACTGCTGCAGCAATAAAATGGCAGAAAGCCTACTGACATGCCCATCGCTGCAGCGGTGAAGCCCCTAGCTGTAAAGAGTTTTTAGGATATTTTCTAGATATTTTATTTGTTCTCTTTTTGTTCCCAATCCATTCCAACTTCTCTTAGAACATTTAGGGAGTGTTTTTGCGTGTTCTAAGAAAGCTCTCAACCAACCAAAGAGGAGGAACACATTTGGAGAAGAGGAAATAAGATCGGAGCGATTTTTACAGGTGCCACCTTCATATAACAACTATTATCCCTTTTTGGTTGTTTGATCATGTATATATTGTTTATCGTTGAATATATGGTTATAACCAAGAGCTAAACACTAATTATTTATGGGATTGATGTAGTTTACTAATATACGTTGTTTGTTTGAATCTGTGTTTTGTTAACGGCTGTTCTTGCCTATTCGATTGTGTTTCTTGTCCTTTCACTTCATTTATATGCTTGTTTAAATATATTGAGAAATTGAGGTTTGATAGTCGGGAGAGGTAACCCTGGATTCGGACTAGGATTTAAACACAACGTGACGGTCTAATAACCCGAGAGGGCATTAGAAAATATGCAATCTATGAGGTTGGGGCGAGACTCATGTGACCAAGTGTCGTATAGAAGCTCGAGGGGGATTTCAACGTTGACGCGAAGTCTCATATTCATTCACTTTACACTTGAGAGAAGTAGTGAGTGAGTTTTCGATACTTAGATTGTCAGATAGTTTAAATACCGTTAATATAAACTAGATTGGATCAAAGTATATGTACATGAAGTTAATCCCTAGATAATCTATTCCCAAATAATATATTTAGTATTATAGTTTAATTAATTGTTAATTTAGTATATTATTTATAAAAACAAAAATCCAATTTTTATCGCCTAAATAAAGTTTGGTTATAATAATCGCGATACCCAATGATCATTTAATCCAATCCCTATGGATACGACAACCAAAGCTACCAAAGCTTGGGGGGTAATTTCACCATTTCGACGCCATAGATTGACACCCCGGACCAACAGGAGGAGTCTTCACCTACCCTAGAGGAAATGTTCGCTGAATTTGAGAGGAAGACTCAGGCTTTCTGGAGAGAGACGAATGACAGGCTCAACGAGCATGAGGATCGTCTTGACAATATTGAGAAGACTTGCACTGAAAGTGACACAACCATAACGTCTCTTCAGACGCAAATCAGACAGCTTATCTGTTTTATTAAGGTCGAGTCAGAAGTGGTGGCACTGAGAGACACACAAACCACATTCATCAAAAACTACCAAGAGGAACCGGATACGAGCAGGAGGAGCTTGGGAGCATTCACTGATGATTATTCGAATGAGATAAAAACCCAAGCATGGATTGAATATTATGATTCTTTACCATTAGAGATCCACATTGTGATGCCACCACCGATCCAAGACAATAACATCTACGAGGATCTGATGTGGCTCACTTATCCTCTACTGTCTTTTGCTCCGTTCATTCATAAGACCCAAACACATGAGACGGAGCCGAGTCACGTTCAGAGCATGAGCTAAATAATTCCAAATCTCGCCAGTCTTGAGGGCGTTCTGAACCAAGACCTATACGTAGTGTTGTATGACACATACTATGGACAAAAATGGCTATTTGACGAGCCCTTCTCCGTGTCAAGTTGAGGATAATAAACCAAGCGCTTCTTAGGAGGCAACCCAAGTCTAAAATAAATTAGATCCATCACCACCGACTTCATTCAGAGGTGAGATTGTCTCGCCTCCCAAGTACGTGTTCTAAACCCTCTTCGTCGACATGCTATATTTCAATTTTTGAGAATGATGATTGGGTCACTGTGGACACTGCCCATTTTAAGTTTAGAGGTGATGTGTAGTATGCTATTATATTTTATTGTTTAACTATATGCATAGTTGTTTAGTTTAGAGTTAGTATGTTTATGTTTGTTGTTGTGTGCTGAGTTTTGTAGTTCATCTGGGCCATTACCCGATGATGAGTTTATCCCCTAGTTATTTATTGAGGTCATGCGTAATGCTCATTCATGTGTGTTTTGTGTGATTGACGTTTCGTTATGGTAAACGTTATTGTGGATCCTAACTTGCACGAGCACTTAAACTCAATGTATAGCTATCTACTTGATTTGATGCCGATTATCCGTTAACCAAGTTCATGACAATAGAGATTCTAGAACCTGATTTGGGAAAAATTTGAGGCGAAATCCTAGGTGAAGTAATTCAGGAGATATGATTTAGGCATTAATTTTGATCGCTTGATCTTTTGAGGCTTACCATGTAATATCATTTATCCCCCATTACCCTGTCAAAGCCTGTTAGCCATTTCAATTCTGAACACGTAACAAATTCCCTGGCCAATTAAAGCTTTTCCAAACCTTTATCTCTAAACCTAAGGCACAATTTGAGTGAAATCAAGTTAGTAGTTGTTTATGCTACTTGAAGTAAGCGGTTGGGTTTTGGGCGAACTATTGATTGGTTCGGTATTCAAGTACTCATTTGTCATTTTTCTATCGTATTTCCACACCTGTTAAATTGTAACAAATCAAATAAGTTTGGGGGTGTGTTTGTTGAAAAAAAAAGAATAAATATAGTTTTATTTTTGTTTTGTCTTGACAAGTGAGTACTACGTTTTCAAATATAAGTTCAGGGTTGTTTCGAATTGATCTATGTGGGGTTACAAGTGTGATTGAGCCAAGAGTTGTGCCTCGGGTATCGTTAAGTTAATAACGTTAACTTGTTTTTACATTCCTGATATACCCTTGACCAATTTTAAAAACTGAACCAAGTCATATTGATCTTTTTGAATTTCCAAGCCTACATTAGTGGAGAGTAGAACCCAATCTAGTATATGAATTTCCTATACCTTTTTGGTTTTAGTCATTAACTCTGTTGGTGGATAATCCAATCATGTCTATGGATGGTTGTGTGATTGAGTTTTCGTGCATACGCTTGAACAAGATCTGGAATGGCATTTACTGCTATTGAATGTTGAAATTCTAGAACACCACATGGTGCGTTTAACTCTTGAAATCGATATGATTGAGGGCTGATGAGAGAAAACTTTTTGGTCGTTAGATGAATTTCGAAACTTACACGTTATTTTTTTTTTAGTTCGTTTGTGTTTTTTGTTTTTAGTAATTAAATTCGTTAATAGTTGCGGTAGTTTATTTTATTGCGTGGGTGTTTGCTTGAGGACTAGTAAAATTCCAAGTTTGGGGGTATTTGATTGGTGAAATTTATTTACCTATCTATTTCTAAACCGAATTTGGTAGTTTTCGAGTATTTTTTTAATATTTTAATTTATTTTAATTTATTTTTATTCAAAGCAGGGGTTAGGAACGAAAATGGTTGAAAAACGAGGAAAGAGGTGGAAAATCGATGAAAATTATCAAAGTTTCAAAACAACAAATCCACCGTTGCAGCGGTGAACCAACAGAGAGTTCCCTAAATTTTTGATCGCTCACCACTACAGCGGTGAGATCCACTACTGCAACGGTGAAACAACAAAAAGCCTACCGATATGCCCACTGCTACAGCGGTGAAGCCCCTAGCTGTAAAGTGTTTTTAGGATATTTTCTAGATATTTTGTTTGTTCCCTTTTTGTTCCCAATCTGTTCCTACTTCTCTTAGAACATTTAGGGAGTGTTTTGTAGTGTTCTAAGAAAGCTCTCAACCAACCAAAGAGGAGGAACACATTTGGAGAAGAGTAAACAAGATCGGAGCGGTTTTTACGGACACCACCTTCAGATAACGACTATTCTCCCTTGTTTCTCTCTTTATTCTTAACTCGTTTTTGGTTGTTTGATCATGTATATATTGTTTATCATTGAATATATGGTTATGGCCAAGATCTAAACACTGATTATCTATGGGATTGATGTAGTTTACTAATATACGTTGTTTGATTGAATTCGTGTTTTGTTAACGATTGTTCTTACCTATTCGATTGTGTTTGTTGTTCTTTCACTTCATTTATAAGATTGTTTAGATATATTTAGAAACTGGAGTTTGACACTCGGGAGAGGTAATCCCGGATTGAGACTAAGGTTTAAACACAATGTGACGATTTAATGACCCGAGAAGGCGTTAGAAAATATGCAATCCATGAGGTTGGGCAAGAATCATGTGACCAAGTGTCGTATAAATGCTTGATAGGTGTGATCTACCTACATATGTGTTTGTAAAAGAAGCCCACCGCCGCGGCGTCCAGACCTCCGCCGCAGCGGTGAAAATTTTGAGAAGACACCTTTGCTACTGGACACTCATTGCCTAGGCGGTGAACTAGCAGAATGTTTTCCAAATCCACCACTGTCCTCACCGCCACAGCGATCAACCAACCGAACTACTCACGACCGCGGCACTGAATCCCACGACCGCGGCGGTGGCCTTTGCATAGTCTAAGATATTTTTTAGGATATTTTTGAGATATTTTGCCTATAAATACCCACTTCTCTCCCCTCCTCTTGTTCCCCCCGTCCATTTGGGAACCTTAGGCCATACTTAGGCTTAGGTTTAGGAGTTTTAGAGGTGGTGCTCACATCCCGAAGTGGAGAAGACGGCGAAGCGATCGTTGAGCGTTCTTAGCGGCTAATCTTCGGACGAGGCTAAGTTCTTCGATTCTTTTCCTTATTTCTTTAACTTAGGATCATATGAGCATGTTTAGCTCGTTCTTTCATTGTAAATGCGGTTATGGCCGTAGTTAAACATGGATTGTATAGGGATTAACAATAAATTTATGAATATGTGTTTGGATGATTTCGATGTTGCGTTTATGTTTGTTCTTCGTAGTTAGATACATGGAGAATATGGGGTTTGACAAATCCCATATTCGGATTAGGGTAAACAAACGCCACGATTCTATAACCCGGTCGGGGTTTGGATTGTGGACAATCGATGACGTTGGGGCAAGACTCACGCGACCTAGAGTCGTTAAGACATTGAGGGGGACTTCTTCGTTGACATGAAGTTGCGTTGTATCCCTTGTATTACACTCAAGAGAGGTGGCGAGAGAGTTTTAGAACGGAGATTGTCGATAGGGTGAATACAACGCACGATCCAATGACCCGGTCGAGAGTTGGATTGTGTGTAATCAATGATGCTGGGCAAGACTCACGTCACCTATGGTAGTTAAGACATTGAGGGGGACTTCTTCGTTGAGTCGAAGTCATGTATTCCCCCATCTTACACTCGGGAGAGGTGGCGGTGGAATTTACGTACCGAAATTGTCAAATAGGTCGAATACCGTAAACGTGGGTAAATCGAGATTGAACATGTATTTGTAAACACGATAACCCCTAGGTGATTCTTTCCCCTAAAACATATTAGTATATTAGTATAGTTAATTTAGGTTATGACAAACGCGATACTCGATAGAAATAACACCAATCCTTGTAGATACAATAACCCGATCTTTCACGATCATACTATACTAAAACTTTGACCTCGTACACTTACAAGTCGTCAATACAGCGATAATCGAATCCCTCGCCGTACAATGCTCGAGGGGGACTTCGACGTTGACGCGAAATCGCATATTTATTCACTTTACGCTCAGGAGAGGTAGTGAGTGAGTTTCTGATACCTAGATTATCGGATAGTTTGAATACCATTAATGTAAACTAGATTGGATCAAACACGTATATGTAAACGAAGTTAATCCCTAGATAATCTATTCCCATATAATCTATTTAGTATTATAGTTTGACTAATTGTTAATTTAGTATCTTATTTATAAAAATAAAAATTCAATTTTTATCGCCTAAATAAAATTTGGTTATGATAATCGTGGTGCTCAACGACCATTTAATCCAATCCTTGTGGATACGACAACCCTTCTCATTCACTATTCTATAAAACTTGACCCGTACACTTGCGGTGAAAGTAGCGACGTAATATTCCGCTATCATCTACCAAAAAATATCAATACTTAATTGTTTATCAAAATCTTGGATTCAACACGATCAATTACCCCCTTTTTGTCCTAGCCCATTATGATTATTCTATTTGTTGTATTGGAACTCGATTAACTCCTTTGGATATTATTTATTGTAATAGTTAATTTAGGATCTGATTTTTTTTAATGGTTTTGATTAACTTGAATGAAGTTTAGTATGGTTTAATTATTTGAGATGATGTCTTATTCTCCATCTCAATCTCAAGTAATCTTCAAATCATTGCATAGGATTTATTAAATATGTGAAAAATATTTTTAATCAACAATAATACATGTTAAAATAAATACCTTAAACAATCTTTTGAGATTTTTTATATGCATGTTTTGGAAATACCCCATCTTTTCGAGATGACAAAGGGGGAGAAATTGTGACGAGGCTAAGTTGTCACTAAATGTTCAATCATTTTTTTTCTTTATCATATAGCCATGTTATATTTAAGAGATAACGAATTTTTTGGTCCCTCACAAATGCAATCGATTCTTAATTGGCCCATCGTATTTGGAAATAAACACATTTGGTACCTAACGTTTTATTTTCGTTTCAAATTGGCCCCTTTGTTAAGTCAAGGTTAACAGTCAACATTTTTGTAAGGGCAATTCGATCATTTTCGATCTCAGCTCAAAATTGTTCAAAAATTGAAAATAAGGGTACAAAATAAAATATGAGAAAACTTTACGGGTAGTTATTGTAATTGAGTTATTTCATTTTCCGATGCTTCATCTCTTCATGCACCAACCCACCCACCACCACTACACCTATGGCCATCGTCTCCTTGATCGCTCAAATTTAATACCCAATTTAAGCGCAAATATATCGTAGTATAATACTTAAGTACGAGTGTTGAACCACAGAAATTGAATTGTAATTATTAATTATTTTCTTATTTTTCGGTTGAATTTAACAGAAAATGATTTTTTGGGTTCGGGTTGAGGGCATGCATTCGTCTTTTGATTATCCTAATGTATTTTAATTCTTTATCTATTTTTATTCTGTGTATAATGAAGTAATTTAACAACACAAAAAATTACAACGAAAGTTTGATCATTTAATCGGTATGAATTATCTTTGGGATTTGGTTCCTAATATATAGTGAATCAATCCTTAAGTATAATCCATCCTATCAAATGTATTAGTTAATTGACCGTTTAATTGACCTAGACTATTTTCCAAATTTGATTCCTAATCTACGATGAATCAATCTCTAAGCATAACCCTTCCTATTTAACCGTATCGATTATAATAAATATAGATTGTAAAACTATTAGATATTAATTCTAATATTATAGATACAAATAAATTTAGATCTAAATTTCTACAAGACAATTTAAAACGTACATTTATTTCGACAAATATTTAAGATCAAATTCTCATTTTACAATCTTACACAGATAAAATAAATCAATAAAATGAAAACTACCTTAAAATAATTTACAGCAGATATAGCCTAATCTGGTTCAAGGTTTTAGTCGATCATGACGGCTTGTTCTTCTTCAAAAGTGATGTTCAACGAAAATTTCATTGAAGACTCCCAAACAGTATGGCTGAAAAACATTGAAAGAAAAAAAAAAAAAAAAAAAAAAAAAAAAAAAACTAAACAAAACGAAAAAAAAAAAATGAACAAAAAAATTGCTGAAGCCTATTGTCTGAAAAAATCCCCCTAAAGGCCATTGTTTCTTTCGGCCAAGCTCCCTCCTATTGTTTTCGACTAAAGAAAAATCTATATCTATATACTAAAAGTGGAAGACAAAACTTGAGAATGAATGAGAGTTCAATAAATATATTTTTTGCATTCTCATTCATTCTCAATTCACACTTTTAAAATTCCTATTAAATTGTCACAAAATCCATTCCTTAATTTTCTCTCTTTAATTAACATTTTATTTAAATAATTTTTAAATGATAAATAAATAAATAAATAAAAACTATAAATGTTTCACTTACAAAATTTTTATTTTTTTTATAAAAAAAAAATCTTTCCTTTTTATTTTTCATATTCTTTATTTCTCATATAAGTGTTGATGGAAATAATGATTTTTTTTCATTTAATGCAAATAATTTCATACTTACTAGACTTTTTATATATATATATATATATTCAATTATTTTTTATATTCTTTATTTCTCATATAAATACTTATAGAAGTAATGATTTGTTTTCTTTCTATGCAAATCATTTCATATACAAAACGAGATAAAAAATACAAACGTAATAAAGAGTAAAAAATAACAATTAAAAATCCACCAGCTCATTTTTTTTATTTTTTTTTTAATTTGAGTGAAAAAATTATTAAATAAATTCTCATAGGAAAACTTCATCAAACAATTCAAAAAGAAAAAGAAAAAACTGTAATTAAATTAAATAGTTTATATATAAATTATAAGTAAATTTCATAAATAAAAAATATTTAGTTATTATAATAATTTTAGATTTCAAAAAATCAATAGAATTTATCTTTACATACTCAAAAAATTGTAACAAACCATCATGTCACACCTCACCCCGGGCATCCGTCACCCGAGGTCGGGCGTGACGTCGACTTGACACTATTGACTCCATCAACGAATATCCATCCTATATATATATATATATATACTAGTCCCAATTATTCACAACAAAAACACACAAAAAAAAACTCAACCTTCCACGGTTTGCATCCGACCGACCTACCTCCCAAAATGACACTACCTCCGGACTCTACCTAGTGCTAGTAGTAGACCCACTCCTAGCTGCAGCACCTGAAAATCAAATATTTTATCGGTGTACTATCTTCATAATAAAAATATTTTATGAATCAAGTATAAGTATTAAACACCACGTTTCAAAATATAATATAACCACGTACCATATTGAAAATCCAATTCCCCTGCCACTAATGTAATGAAATAATATATTTAACACCCAATCCAAATATTTTAAGACAACCAATCCAAACATTCTAACATATAGCAAAATACCGTACACAAACTTTCCTACTAGCCATAGGATCGTTTTTACCTCACGATCGGGAGTTACGATGGTACCGTATCATGTGCCACTATGTCATCTAACGTGACTATCAGTGCCAGGGCTATTTATTATCCCCAATGATAGGGGTACTACCCCTAGGATTTGCACTCCTGACGGGTCAATCAACTACCTGCAAGACTAATCCTCTTGACAGGTCATAATAATCAATGACCTGCAGGACTAATCCTCCTGACAGATCATAATAATCAACCACCTGCAGGACTAATCCTCCTGACAGGTCATAATATCAACAACCACCTGTAGGACTAATCTTCCTGACATGTCATAATAATTAACTACTTGCAGGACTAATCCTCCTGACATGTTATAATATCAATAACCACCTGCAGGATTAGCACTCCTAACAGGTCATAATATCAACAACCCAATCAACCACTTGCAGGACGTGTCCTCATAACAGGTCAATACCATCCCGCAGGACATGCCCTCCTGACGGGATCAAATTATGGCATAGTAGGACAAAAAATCACTTTCCACATTTAAAATTTACTTGATCCACATAAGTCATAAAATCGTCCAATTTAATAAACACTTTTTTTTCCCACAATTTATACAAAAATATAATTTGTAAATTTACATAGAAGACAATACACTCACATACACACATACACACGCTGAACGACCGATCGAAACGCTCACCATCGACGAACCACCCCCTGACCACTGGACCGACCTCTCTCTCTCTCTTCTGTTTTTTCTTTCTCTTCTCTGTTTTTTTTTTCCTGTTTGTTTTTTTTCTTTTCTAGGCTGTATGCATGTGTGAATAAATATATGCATGAGATAAGTGGTGGCTTTGATCTCCTTGATGCCACATTGTTTTTTTTTTTCTTTCGTTTATCACAATTGTGTGTGTGTGTGTGTGTGTGTGTGTATATATATTTAAATTATGTTAATCTCACCTAATTATATTCAAATTATCATTTAAACCCAAAATTTAAAATTAATATTTCTAAAATTGCTAATTGACCTATAAAATTTTAAATTAAATTAGAAATGACACATTCTACCCCGTTATTTTTTAAATGTTCTAAAATGCAACTAAGGATTATGCATGTATAGAAATTAGGGTCTTACACATCATTTGATCTCGAAAGTAATTAAAAAATGGAATTGAAAATGTATTACATAAATCAATAATATTTAATTCTCACAATAATTTTAAATTAGAAAAATTTAGTACCAAGTACTCTTTAAATTCTAAAACAATGTGGAGCGACCAACAATTTATCCAAAAAATAATTAAACAAAAATTAAAGTTGAAAATGTATTTGATGAGTGTATTTTTGGACACCACTGAGTCAGTACTTGGGACCACCCACGTGTCCGTCTTCGTAGTGACAAGGACGTATTCCGGAATCCACAATGCCACATTGGAGAATACGCCGACCACAGTTCTTCCCTGAAATCTCATCTACACCCAAGGAGGAGCGAGGAGCACCATAGGGACATACCACTCTGAGCTTTGCGTCGTATCCTGGACGATCAATTTTAGGGGCTCGACCGTTTACCTCGACCAGCCCCTCCTTCCAGCTTGTTTCTTCTCTAGGACTTCACGGATCTCCGTTCTCTTCCACCAGCTTACCATCACAGTCTTAACAAAGGCTCGTGGGCTTGGCCAAATGGGCCCACAAGCCCAAGCGCAGTGGTTATCTCCTAAATGCCTTGGATTATCGGCTAAACACAGGGTTTTGACTAATTAACCATATTTAGGCTTGACTAATTATCTACAACTTCTATATATATAGGGGGCTATGCAAGCCCGAAATATGATTTACATTACACACGAGTTCATTTGCTTACTTGCTGTGTTACTGTACCTTTTTTCTCTAAGCAATGATTACCATGCTAGAGGGGCTTTACCAGGACAAATTTCGGTCTGAGCTTTCTGTAGGTACACCCCCTGAGGAGCAAGACTCTAAACATAGCAGATCATTCCTCCTAGGACCCAACACAACTCACATGAAGAATTTTTAACCGACGACTTTACCTCAGTAAGAGGACCTACCTGTCATCCGACTGGACCATACTCGAGGTGTATACCAGTTTTACGCATCAACAGTTTGGTGTCATTTGTGAGAAACATGCAAAAAGCCTTCCCTTGATCACTGCTCTCTGTTTAGTAGAGCCTGGAATCATGTAAGGTCTAGTCGGACTGACATACTCGGAATAGAAGAAAGAGAAGATATATCGAGAACTCCAAGAGCACAACTTCCAGCTCCCACTAACGAGGATAATGGCCCTCTCTAGGACTAGGTAGGAATGTCAACTTTGCCACCTTGGGCTACGGGACAAACCTTGGGGGCCATAGAGGCATCTCGGATTGATCTTCTTGAATGCCGAATGGGCGAGTTCAAGTCGTGTGTTCAGCTCATTGAGTGCTTGTGGCTTCCCCTTGCTCTGGGAGGACCAACTCTCTAGACTACGGTACCGGATGAGCCACTTCAAGATCGCAACGATCTCATGACCACTTCGAATGGACATGTGCCCGAGGGCCGCCCTTTGCCTTGCGACCCTGAGCTTGCAGGGCAAGAGAGGGCTTCCCCGGCAATGCCGAGATCTCCACCTCCCCTACCGCACGAATTTGTGCCAATGGACTGGTTAGTGTCCCTTGATAGTCGAGCTCTTTATTGGCCAACCAGTTCCAATCATAGAGGTCGGTATGAATGAGAAGTTGGTTCGTACTCACATCTCTCCTATCACACTATGGCCCGAGCTGCGAGAAGTCGTGTGTGGGGAAGCCCTTAGCAAGGGGTTGTGGAATGCCACCTAGCAGATATGGAAGCCCGTATCTAAGAGGTACAAGGAGGTTGGGTAGGATCGGGTGTTGTCATGGAGGTGAGGCCCCCCTTTGTGGAGGAAAATCTAGAGAAAGTAGCACCACGACACTTCACTCACCCCCAGATGAATCCGTATAATGGGGCGTCAGATCTCGTTGACCACCTATCCATGTTCAAGTCTCATATAGACATGTAAATGACCCTTAAAGCTCTGCAGCTCTGCGGTGCAGAGCTTTTCCTATCACTCTCATAGGTGCATTGAGGTCCTAGTACCAAAATCTAAGGCTAGCATCCAACTCTATCTTCAAGGAGCTTGAGCAGTTGTTCTTGGCTCGTTTCAATCGTTCCCGATGAAGGTCATAGACTATGGCTCACATCCTTACTCTTCAGCAAGAGACCTCTGAATATTTGGGAGACTATGTTGAGCACTTCAACCGAGAAGCAAATGCGTGCGACGACCTTCCTAAGAGTGTAGCAGTGAATGCCTTTGTCGACGGGCTTCGACATAAGAGGTTGTCCTACGACCTCTACTTCAACCATGCTCCTACTCTTAATCTAGCTCTAGACTATGGGGCTTGGTTCCATGGTGCAGACCTCCGTGTTGCGACTAAACGAGATAGGAAAAGAGTAAACAAGATGAGGGAACCAGGGAATAGAGGTTCAAATCAAACCCAAAGCTCAAGAAGATTGCAAGCAGAAGAGAGATTAGGGCCCATGCCCAGGGATAGGAAACCATTTTTTCTCTCGCGGTGCCGCCAACAAGGGTTTACCCTATTCATAGCTTCAGTGGCCACCATCTTTGCGGAGAATTCTGGGCGAAACTTCTTTCATCCTCTGCCACCCTTGAGAGGCAAACCAGCCGGAAAGGCAATGACAAAATACTGTGCATTCCACTGGGATCGAGGGCACTCCACTGAAGATTGCATCCAACTCTGGTAAGAAATTTAAGCTCTTATTCGAAGAGGATATCTTGAGAATTACATCCAGAGAAGGAATCAGGATGCCCCATCGAGGAAGAACCGGTGATAGAGCCTCAGGCTTAGAGGAGATGAGGGAACCTCTCCCACCCACAGCCCCGGAGGACAGAATCTGGGGATAATCAACAACGCGTGGATGGTGAGATCAACGTCATCCATGGTGGCTCGACTTTAGAGGTGAAACATCATCTTCTAGAAAGAGGCCTGAGCGGAGGACGAAACGAAAAGAGAACGAGAACATATATGAACTAAGAATGATTGATGATACCTCACACAATGTTATCTCATTAAGCGAGGCTAACCTCCGGGGAGTACATATTCCCCCACGATGATGCCCTAATTATCACTACCCTTATCAATCATTTCAAGATGGGGCGTGTCCTGGTCAACGGAGGGAGTTCAGGTGACATCATCTTTAAATGGGCCTTCAACAAACTGGGGACAGAGGCTGACACTCTGCAACTCACTAAGTCCCCCCTAGTTGGTTTTGGGGGAGAGGTGGTTAACTTCCTCGGATGGGTCTCTTTGCCCGTCACGATTGGGACAAGCCCAAGATCTGTGATGGTATGGCCAAGTTATTAATTGTGGACAGACCATCACCCTATAATGCTATCATGGGGTGACCAACCGTCTTGGCATTCAAGGCCGTTAGCTCTCCATACCATCAAGTCATGAAATTCCCTACCTGTCAGGGTGTCAGAGAGATTAGAGATTAAGCTGGCAACTCCTAAGTTCATGACCTTAGATGCTAAAGAAGTCCTGGTACCGATCGATGATGCCAGGGATGAAGCGCTAGGCCCCCGCCCACATGAAGATTTGGTTGAAGTTTCGATTTACCCAACTCTTGAAGAAAGAACTACCATAATAGGAGCCAACCTTACTCCAGAACAACGGGCTGAGCTTACAACGCTACTATGAAAGAACGTCAATATGTTTGCCTGGTCCAATGATGAGCTATCTGGAATTGATCCAAAAGTGACCATGCATAGGCTCCACGCAGATTCATACCACCCTCTAGTTAGAAAAATGAGGAGGAATTTCCACCCTAAACACTAGAAAATTATCGAGGAAGAAATTCAAAAATTGATCAAGTCTAGTGTTGTGGAAGAGGTAACATTTCGGACTGGTTGTCCAATGTCTTGCTCGCCCCTAAAGGCAGAGGCAAGTGGAGACTCTGTGTTGACTTTAAGGACCTCAACAGGGTGTTCCCCAAAGACTTCTTTTCTCTACCGAGGATTAATTTAATTATTGACGCCACAATGGGTCATGAGCTCCTTACCTTTCTGGACACTTATGCTGGCTACAATCAAATCACCCTGTTCTCCCTAACAAGAGAAAGACATCCTTCATCACGAATCGAGGAACATATTGCTACAACGTGATGCCCTTCGGCCTATGCAACGCTGAAGCCACCTACCAGAGATTGGTCAATAAAATGTTCAAGGAGAAGATCGTTAAGACCATGGAAGTTTACATTGATGACATGCTTGTGAAAAGCTCGCGAGCCCCCTAATTACCTAGCACACCTCAATAAATGTTTTAACATGCTAAGAACCCACCAGATAGAGCTCAACCCCACCAAGTACATCTTCTGCGTCTTTACCGAGAAGTTCCTCGGTTATATGGTCTTACAGGGCAGAATTGATGCCAACTCTGATTCGATCACCGCTATACTTTGCATGGCCTCACCCAACTCAAAGAAAGAGATCCAAATGCTAATAAACAGGCTTGCACCCTTGAACCGGTTCATCTCTAAGTCTTTAGAGCGGTGTTTGCCCTTTTTCAAAGTATTTCGTGGCAATAAAGACTTTGTTTGGACAAATGAGTGTAAAGCTGCATTTTACGATCTGAACATTACCTCTTCTTAGCCATTCTACTCAGCACTCCCAAGGTGGGAGAGTAGTTATTTTTATACATTTATGTTTTCTCAACCGCAGTAAGCGCGGCCATGGTGAGGGAGAAAAATGGTGTTCAAATCCCGATATAGTACTCTAGTAGGGTTCTCCTGGATGCTGAGTCTAGATACTCATAATTCAAAAAGTTGGCCTATGCCCTGCTCACTGCCTCTAGAAAATTTTGACAATATTTCCGTCATACACCATTTTAGTTCTGACCGACCAACCTCTCAAGCGGATCCTATATTCTCCTGATGTCTCAAGAAGGCTGATAAAGTACAACTTTGAACTAGGAAAATTCCATATTGAATATCGGCCAAGAACGGCCCTAAAGGCCAAGTCCTTATCGATTTTATTGCAGAGCTCACCTTCCAAAAAGAGTAAGATCCAAAAGTAAATCATCAGAGACCTCTATCTCTGGGAGACCCAGGGACCTTCTCCAACCTATGCAACTTTGGCTCAATATCGTGGTAGCTCTACATAGATGGATCATCTAATGTGAGCGGTTGTGGAGCAAGTATGATTCTGGTAGCCCTTGATAAAGAAATTGTTGAATACACTCTCCGAATTGGGTTCAGGGCTATGAATAATGAGGCTGAGTACAAAGCCTTGATCGCTAGCCTCCGCCTGGCAAGAAAATTCAATGTGCAAGCTTTCTTGATCTTCTGTGACTCAAACTCATGGTCAACTAGGTAAATGGAAACTACATGGCAAAGGATCCGAGTATGTCGGCATACTTATAAAGAGTCAAAGTGCTGATGACAAATTTTGAAAAAAATCCAAGTGTCCCAAATCCCATGGGAAGAGAACAGGCATGCTGACGCCTTAGCGAATCTCGCCTCGACGGTGGAGTGGACTCTGAAGAGAAGCATCCCTGTGGAGTACCTTGACACTCCAAGCATTGCAACCTTGGATCCAGTGTCTACCATTTGTGAACTCACCAACCAACCAACTTGGATAGACCCACTCAAATAGTCTCTGGAGCGGGGTGCCTTTGATGAGTAATTTATTTACCAACAAATTAAGTATTTTTAGGTTCAAATATTTGTGTGTTTTTGTAAATTTTTTGTTAGTTTAATATGTTTTTGTGTTATTTTATAGGTTTATAAATAAATGGGTGAAAAGATGCAAAATCGGTTCAGGTGCAGTAACTTCAAGGCCATTTTTTACAATGATTCAATCCGATTTTGGAAAATCTCAAAACATGAAAGTTGTAGATATACATCTTAGCTTTCTATATATTTTTGAATCACCTCAATCAAAGTTTGTACAAGAACGATACGGCCAAAAGAAGAACCTGGTGTCAGTACTGTCTTGAGCATCGTTGCAGCGAACTTTTCTATCGTTGCAATTATTGGATTCGGCAGTAAGTTTCTGCCTTCCCATCACTGCAATGATGTGACACTAACTGATATTGATATTTTGAGATATTTTGCATCCCCACTCATTCTCACTCCAACGAAGAACATTTTTGGGACATTTTGGAGAGCTCAAGATCATACCAACAAGAGCAGAACACATTTGGAGAAGAGGGAACAAGATCAAAGCGATTTTTACGGACGTAGAATCATCCATTCTTCAGATAACGGCTATTCTCCATTGTTTCTCTCTTTCATTCTAAGTTCTTGTTAGTTGATTGATCATGTATATATTGTTTTTAGTTGAATATTTAGTTATGGCAATGAGCTAAACATTATTTATTTAGGGATTGATGTAGTTTACTAATATATATGTTTGAGTAAATCGTTGTTTCGTTATCGATTGTTCATCCCTATTCGATTGTGTTTACTGTTCTTTTACATCCATTATATGCTTGTTATGATATTTTAGTTGATTTGAGAATATGGGATTTGACACTCGGGAGAGGTAACCCTAGATGCGGACTAGGGTTTAAACATAACGTGACGTTATAATGTTTCGGGAGATTATTAGAAAGTATGCAATCCATGAGGTTGGGGCAAGATTCATGTAATAGTTTAGACACTAGATAGGGATATCGGTGTTGACACGAATTACATATTCATTCACTTTACACTCGAGAGAGGTAGTGAGTAAGTTTAAGACCCTTAGATTGTCGGATAGATTAATGACCGTTAATGTAAACTAGATTAAATCAAACACGTTTAAGTGAATCAAATTAATCCCTAGATAATCTATTCCCATATATTTTATTTTAAGAATTGTAGTTGTTGGCCCAGTGAGCTACCCAATGGGGGGTGAATTGGGTAGTATTAAAAAATTATCAGAATAATAATAACACTTAAAAAATTCAAATAATTAATTCTATCCTAAAATTAAATATTATCTTTATAGCAGTGGATATGTATTATCAACTAGATGCACATCAAATAATAATATAAGTAAAATAAATAAGGCATCACACTATGATATGTCCTGGTTTACCAAGCTACTCTTGGCTAATCCAGTGCCCCGAGCCCCACGAAGATTCACATCCACTAATCACTAAGATTCCTTCAAATAGGTAAGAACCAAACCTTTACACAACGATTATTTTTACAGGCTCAGAATCGACCTTTACAAATTCATTTTCCCAGGCTCAGAATAACCACTTTTTTTTCCCAAGCTCAAGAATAACTTATACTTTTTACAGGCTCAAGAATAACCTAATTCCTTTTGCACCTTAGGCTAAAGAATCGGAATCTCACAGAAACGCTCAAATTATCATTTTCCCAGGTAAGGATAGAACTTTTACAAATCACTCACAATTAATTCTATAAAGGAAGAATTAACACCTCAATCTCTTTACTGGAAGATGATTGCCCGAATATTACCTAAGAGGGGGGTGAATTGGATTTTGGCAAATAATTCGTTATTTAAAATTTACTCAATATAAACTAAGTGTTTATGTGATTAAGTACACAGCGGATATTCAAATAAGAGTAATAATAAAAAACACAAATATATGAGAAAATGCAAAGAGTAGAGTTAGAGAGATTGACACCGGTATTTTATAGTAGTTCGGCAAACACCCTTTGTCTAGTCCACTTCCTCGAGCTCTTTCGAGGATTTCACTATCTTTGATCTTCTTACGGGTAAAGAACATCCCATGACATGATTTGAACGTTCCGAACAAAATATGATATGTAAATCCAAATTTGAGTTCATGACGAAATTCTGCATTTTGAGTTCAAAAATGTTTCAAAATGTTTTGATCAATTTCTTTTTAATTCAACATTGTATTGATCAAATTGAATGATGAAAATATGTTATATAATCATTATAAAGTATATGAATCATCATACATTAATTAGAACAAGAATACGATGCCAAAACGCAAAGCTGAAAACAAAGCAAGAGAGAAAAAGCATATTGTTTGGAAGTAGTCGACTACTTCCAGCATAAGTAGTCAACTACTTTTCCTGTAATTCCTGCGACATGACGTTTTCATCTGTTTTGAGTTTTTGGCCTTAGTTTATAATCATTTATCATTATAAACACTTTATAAAGCATGTAACAATTATTATTATTATTATTATTATTATTATTATTATTATTATTATTATTATTATTATTATTATTATTATTATTATTATTATGTTTATATGATTAAAAAAACTCAATGTACCTTATGATCATATTAAGAATATAAAATTTCGATTTCGTATAATTATGATCAATAGGTATTTTTTTCGATATAACATATAATGATCAAACGCATACTTCACATTATGATATATAAGTATATTGGATATGATAAGATCAGTATATCACAATTACGAACACATACGGTGTGTATGGGTGTCCTATAAAGTTTTGAGTTCAATATCCCGCGAGTATTGTTGAAATGAAAAATTGCTTTAATGTAAATTATAATTTTTTATACCTTTTCGACTTGATTTCTCTTTCAAGATATGTTTTGATGGTGTTTGGATATTTTATACTCAAAATTATTGTTAGTATATTTAAAACGTCAAATGTGTGTATTATCGTCAAAATCACTTTCATCTGAGAATCCTATGATTGAAACCGCTTAGGCTAACAAAAACGATTGAAGCCAAGCTACCCTTGATTAGATACTCCCAATAGTACCTAATCCGCACACAACTCATCAGTTACAAGAAATTCATAAAAAAATTTCCACTCGGAGCTTCTACCACCTTAAATCAATTTAAACACGATTAATGTCCCAATAATTACTAGTGATAGAATTAAGTGAGAAAACAAAAATCTGATTATAAAAATAATGTGGGTAGCACAAAATTGAGCATGTAATCAGATTATCTCACAAATCATTTTAAAAGAATTTTTATGCTTTTAAAGTTCAAAAATGATTTCACATACAAACAATTAACCAAGCAAGCAATGATAACAATAGACTCAATTAAGAATATGCTTGGCACACTTTTACCAAGAAAATATAAAAATCTGATTATGATAAATATGAATAGCACACAAATAAGTATGTAATCAGATTTTTACCAAAAATTGTTTTAAAATATTTTTATGCAATTTAAAGTTAAGAAAACTATTTTATTAAGATCTTATCAATCAAGCAAATATAGAAAAATAAATATATAGTAAAGATTAATAGCTTGGAAAGATCTCACCTGGATAACACCGAAGAATTATAGATTGGAACGCTAGACAGCTTAACTCGGTGACGCTTATACAATCAGTGCTTTAACTCAAGAACTTCTCAATAATTAATCTCACAATTTGATCTCTCAAAATAATATCAGAATAATTACTCTTATAAAAACTTATGAATTGAATAGTTCTTGATATGATGTCTATGTTATGTGAAATACGTTGGTTTATATATAGGGAATTAAAACAAGTCCTCCAACGGCTAGTTTTTAATTGATGTTATCATCTCTGCATTGTCTTTGCATCTTTTATAATTACTTCATAATATTGTCAGGAACTCTTTAAACTGAAACACTCAATAAATACATTAGTTCCACAAAAAATATCAATATTTAATTTTTCATCAAAATCTTAGGATCAATAGTAGTTTAATTAGTTATTATTTTAGTTAAGTTTTATATTTCTATTTAAAAAAAAAAAAACCTAAAATTGGATCGCCTAGATAAAGTTCGGTTACGACAATTACGGTACTTAACGATAATTTAAACTAATCTTTGTGGATACGACGACCTTACTCTTCCTATACTATTAAAACTTGACCCGTACACTTGCGGTAACGTAGCGACGAATAATTCAGCTACGAGCCCTCCCAAGGGACCGTACAGAGGCTAGGAGGATACGTTATCAGGAAATAAGGTACACTCTCATTGACGGAATTCTGTACTGGAGGTCCTTCTTGGGCCCCTATTCCAGGTGTCTCTGCCTAGAAGAAGCCAAATATGTCCTGAGTGAGACTCACGAAGGCTTGTGCGGCAACCACTTGGGGGGCAGGTCCCTCGCCGGCAAGCTACTCTACCAAGGACATTTCTGGCCCAAAATTCATTAGGATGCCATAGAATTCATTAAAAAAGGTGATAAGTGTCAGAGATTTTCTCTGCACCCTCACACTCCTCTAGCCGTGTTGGTTCTAATGACTAGTCTGTGGCCCTTTGCCCAGTGGAGCATTGACCTGCTGGTACCCTTCCCCTAGGGACTGAGTAGAGGAAATTCCTGGTCATTGCCATTGACTATTTTACAAAGTGGGTCGAGGCTAAGCCCCTGGCCTGAATCACCAAGGAAAATATGTGACTTTGCGTAGAAAAACATCGTGTGCCATTTTGGGGTACTAAGAGCAATTGTATATGACATTGGCACCCAATTCAACAATTCTCTCTTTATCGCCTCCTGTGCAGAACTAGGGATCAAGACGAACTTCGCCTCTCCTGGACACCCTCAATCAAATGGCTAAGTGAAGGCCACAAATAAGACTATTCTGCATGAGTTAAGGACAAGACTTGACAAATCGAAAGGATGGTGGGTGGAAGATGTCTACCCTATCCTCTGGGCGTACCATACTACTCCAAAAACTCTTATCGTAGAAACACTTTTTGCGATGGCCTTCGGCTCCGAAGTCATCTTTCCCGCGAAAATAAGTGTACGGACTCTCAAAACTACTGAGGCCTTTGATCAAGTCAGGAATGATGCGGCGTTGTCATTGAACCTTGACTTCATCGAAGAACGAAGAGAACAAGCCTAGGTTTGGCAAGCTGCTTGCCAAAAAAGGGTGGTGAGATACTATGACCGACGAGTTCACCCTTTTTTCTTCGATATCGGTGACCTTATTCTCAAAAAGGTCACTCTAGACACTAGAGAACAAGGTGCCAAAAAGCTAGCTCTCGCTTGGGAAGGGCCGTATAGAGTCACCGAGATCACGCGTCTAGGCACCTACAATCTTGAAACAGAGAAAGGTATGACACTTGGGTACCCATGGGATGCTGAAATAGTTGATGTGCAAAACTGATACATACTTCGAGTATGGTCTAGTCAGATGACAGATGGGTTCTCTTGCTGAGGTAGAGTCGTCAGTTGAAAATTATTCACGTGAGTTGTGTTGGGCCCTGGGAAGACTGACCTGCTATATCCAAAGTCCTGCTCCTCAGGGGGTGTACCTACAGAAGGCTTAACCGGGATTTATCCTAGTAAAACTCCTCCGGCGTGGTAATTAGTGCTCGGAGAGAAAAAGTACAGTAATGCAGCAAGTAAACAAATGAACCCGTATGCAATGTAAAGCATACATCGAACTTGTATAACCCCCGATATATATAGGAGTTGGAGACGATTAGTCGGGTCTAAACATGGTTAATAAGTCAAAACTATATGTTTAGTCAATAATCCGGGGCATTTAGGAGATAACCACTGGGCTTGGGATTTTAGGCCCATTTGACCAAGCCCACGGGCCTTTAACAAGCTTGTGATGGTAAGCTGGTGGATGAGAACAAAGATCCGTTGAGTCTTGGAGAATAAATAAGCTGGAAGGGGGAGCTAGTCAAGGTGAACGCCAAGTCCCTAAAATTGATCGTCCAGGACACGATGCAGAGCTTAGAGTGGCACATCCCTGCGGGGCTCATCACTCTTCCCTCGGTGTAGATGAGATTCCAGGGAGAAGCTGTGCTCGGTATATGTTCCTGCGTGACGTTGTGAATTTCGAAATATGTCCATGTCACTACGAGGACGGACACGTGGCTGGGTCCTAAGTGCTAACTCAGAGGTGCCGAAAAATACCCTTATCAATTGTCCCCTAGCCTTGTACAGCGAAGAAAGCGAGACGGTTAGGGATATCAATTCCTGGCTAGAACGGGTGTCCTAGAGACTTTGAAGTGTGAGAAATACATTTGATCAACATTTTTCTAAGTGTTAATTTTTTCCTAAAGAGCTTATTTGAAATAGGCCTCCGTACGGTCTGGGTCCGAGATCAGGTAGCACGGCAGGGTGACCCTGAATTTATTCGATTTTCTGGATGATAATTTTTCAATAGTTAACTTTTTTTGGGGAGAAAATTTGAGATAGGCCCCTGGTAGCGCGTAAATACGTCGCTACTTTCACTCGTAAGTATATGAGGTCAAGTTTTAGTAAATGTGGGGAGAGTAAGGATATCATGTCCACATGAATTGTTTGTGATTATTATTAAGTATCGCATTTATCATGACCTAACTTTATCAGCTAAAACAAATGTAAACAAAATTAATATAAACTAATACTAAAGTACTAATTAAACTATACTAATACTATTATGAGATGTTTAGGGAAAGTATTGCCTAGAGATTAACTTTTGTTTACAAAAACGTGTTTGGTCTCATTTTAGTTTACGTTAATGGCTCGACTTATCCGACAATCTCAGTTCGTAAACTCACCCGCCACCTCTCCTGAGTGTAAGACGAGGGAATACGCAACTTCGTGTGAATGAAGAAGTCCCCCTCAACGTCTTAACGAACCTAGGTCACGTGAGTCTCGCCCCAACATCATTGATTGCACACAATCCAACTCATTTTCGGGTTATTAGATCATTGCGTTGTGTTTACCCTATCGACAATCTCAGTTCGTAAACTCTCCCACCACCTCTCCCAAGTGTAAGACGGGAGAATACACGACATCGTGTCAACGAAGAAGTCTCCCTTAACGTCTTAACGACCCTAGGTCACGTGAGTCTTTCCCCAACGTCATCGATTGCCCACAATCCAATTCCCTCTTGGGTTATCGGATCGTCGTGTTGTTTACCTTAATTCGAATCTAGGGTTACCTCTTTTGAGTGTCAAACCCCGTATTCGCAATATATCTATCTAAGAATGATAAACAAATAATACGACAAACACAATCAAAATAACGAAGAACAACCGATAACCAAACACAAACTCAACAAAACAACATTTTTATAAATTACTTTAATCCCTAGACAAAACCCGTTTAGCTCATGGATATTGTCGGTTATACAATGAAAACTAAGCTAAACATACTCAAACAACAATCCTAAGTTAAGAAATAAAATAAGGAACAAGATAAACTTAGCCTAGTCCGAAGATTTATCGCTAAAAACATTTCGAGATCGCTCTCCCTTCTTGGCAACGTGATCTTCTCCTTAGGATTTGAATGAGCACTCCCAAAACCTTTCTCTAAAATATACTAAGTATATTATGGCTCTAATGGCTGGAGGTGAGGAGATGAGGGGGTATAAATAGGAAAAATATCTAAATCTGTGTAGAGGTGACCGCTGTGGCGGTGGGATTCGTTGCTGCAGTGATGAGTATGTCGGTTAATTGGTCGCCTAGGCAGTGGAGTCGACGGTGGATTCAGGGACTATCCTTCATTTTTACCTCTGCGACAGTGGATGTCCAGCAAGATCAACACTTCTCTGCATTTTCACTACCGCGGTGGTTGTCTGGACACCGCGATGGTGGCCTTCTTTTCAGAATTTTGCCTCCAAGCTTGTTTTTCCACCGTTCTTCCACTGTTCTCGATCTGATATCATCGTTTAGCATCCGTTTTCATACCATTTCACCCTACACACTTGATTTAATACAAAAACAATAAAAACATATTAAAACGTACTAAAAAAAACTAATAATGTTCAATTTGGAAATAAATAGGTAATTTACACCTATCAGCCCCCATACGGCCAGGATCTGGGGTCAGGTAGCAAGTAAAATGCCCCAAATTTTTTCAATTTTTAGGGCGTCGCCTTTCATAGGGTTAGTTTGTTCTGAGGAGCTAATTTGAAATAGGCTCCCATACGGCTGGGGTCCGGGGTCAGGTAGCATAGCAGAACAACCCCATTTTTTTTAATTTTCAAGGAGACATACGTTCACTGTGAACAAGCCATGAGCATAGACTGACCTTTACCGTGGAGAGAACGGAAACGAGCCCGAGAGGGGCAATGCGCGTCGAGCGCAAGAAGGGTCGAGTCGTGTTTGACTCTGAAAGTACTTGACTGTATTACCGGATGCATTGGCCTTGTTGGGGCCAGCCTGCACATCAGCCTTAGGACCGGCATTACACTGGCCCCAAGGACTAGCGCCGTACACTCCCGACCCACAAGGTCGCGGGTGATTCTCCAAAACAGCCTCCCGACACTCAACGTCATGGAGGACTCTATGCAAGCCTCATCTTGATGCTCAATGTCGAGGATAACAACCAGACCCTCTCCGGAGATCAATAGTATGTACCCAAGAAAAGACCAAGGTCATCCACTAAGGGCATGACATTGATCGAGTTTGAGGACTTGCAACTAAGTACCTCTCCCCACCAGTCAACAATAAGTCTGACGTTCTAAAAGAGAAAGTGCTCCTACATGGATTAAAATCGAGATAACTTGAAAAGGTTCAGGAATGAACCCGACTATAGAGAACTCGTCAACGACCGGCAACATAGAACCAACCGCCGTGTTGAATCTCTATGGACAGAGAGGACCAGGTGCCCTAGGAAACCCTCCCTCCTGAGTTTGCGACACAATTTCCTTATAATCAACTCGTATCCCGGTTTGGGAGGGATAGTGGTCCATGGCCAAAGATAGAAACGAGAAGTTTTTGTTAAGAGATTTTTTTTGTAAACTTTTCAAAATTTTACAACTCCAAAAACCATGCCAGGTAGAAAATTGTGTGGCAAAAACGTTGGGAAGAAAAATAGACTTGCAAAAGTACACAAAAAATAATTTACATTCATATGTTCAGAAGATGTACAAGAAAGGGGTCATCAGCCCATTAAGAAAATAGGGGGTCGTCCACCCAATGCAAGGTGACGAAAAGAATAAGTAAAAAGTGTACAAAAACTCAAATGCTGAGAAAGCAAGAGCACAAAGATTAGTGCTCCCCGCCCTCGAAATAAGGAATATCCGGGAGGGGAGAAGAAACGTCAAGCTTACCCTCTTCAGGGCCCCTTTGAATAGTACAGTCCTCCCTAGCGTCTTCTTGCTCGGCGTCTTCGTGCTCGGCATTGTCCTCTGGCTCAGAGAACACTATCTCCACATGGGCAGGGGAGAAGTCAGGGTGCAAGGGTGGATGGCCTTCATTGTGGCCTTATTCCCAGCCTCCAAGAAGTCGTTGGCCATCTTTTCTTGAAACTCTGCATACCCGGGGCCCTTCTTCGATTATTCTACTACCTCTGATATGCCCTTCTCCCTGGCCTGGGTAGCGATAACCTGAGACTTCTATTCCTGGTCTTTAGTACCTGCTTGTATGAGGCTAACTCAGCCTCGAGTTTATTAATCTACGAATTAAGAATCTATCGATCTGTCTGGAGTCCTAGATTCTCTATCCGAAAAGTGGACAGATCAGTACGAAGTATAGAATCCACCTCTTCACTCTTTTTGAGAGAGGCTCTGAGAGTCTACCTTGGTAAGGAGTCTGCCCTCAGAGAAGATTTGGTCGCCAACCAATGATACCGAAGGGCAGCCTGCCAAGAGAAACCAGTTGGGTAGATGAGAACATGTTCGAGAAACTCAAAATAATTTGCAAAGAATCTAAGTGTTGAGAAAGAGTAAAGTACTTACCTTTGTCAGGTCTATGTAGACGTCTCCAGCAAGATGCTCAAGGCTGGTACTGACAATCTTTTTTATGTTAGTCGAAGGGGTCACTCGACCCAAGAACCCCGGTGTAAGCGCTAGGTTGTCCAACAGGCGAGTCTTGACCTCTACCCTGATATTCCCAACTCCAAAAAAATTGGATCGAGCCTCAAGAGGGATAAGTGTTGATAGAAGTAATGAAAAAAAAATAGTTTTCTTTTTTGTGCAACCAATTTCATATACAAAAGGAGTTTAAAAATGACAAACACAATAAAGAGTTAGAAATAATAATTAGAAAATTTGTAAGCCAATTGTTTTGAACCTGAGTAAAATTATTACTAAATAAAGTCTCATACAAAAATTTCACCAAATAGTTCAAATAAAAATGTAACTAAATGAAACAGGTTATATATAAACAATTTTATAAATAAAAAATAATTTAATTCTTAGACAAATTCTAAATTTAAAAAATTCAGCAATAAGTACTATTTCAATGCTAAAAAATATGTTAAAAAATTATCATTTGATCCCAAAAGTAATAAAAATAAGAATTGAAAGTGTATTGATAGGTGTAAAATACCTATCTACTTCTAAACTGAATTTGGTAGTTTTCTAGTGTTTTATTTATATTTAATTGCGTTTTAGTTTGTTATTAGTTAATTCAGGCGTAGGGACACAAACAAGCGGCAAACGAGCAAAAGCGGTGGGAAAACAGTGACGAAATGATGAAGAAACAAAATTTCAAGATCACAAGATCCACCACCGCAGTGGTAAGGCCATCGCCGCTGCGTTGAGAATGCAGAAAGGCTAAAAATACACAAGTCCCACCGCCTAGGAGGTAAAAATATAGAGAAGTTGGAGTTGTTCCACCGCCGCAGTGCTCATCTCCACCGCCGCTGCGAAGGTTGAACCGACTTACTCATCGCCTAGGCAGTGAATACCACTGCCTAGGTGGTGAACGATTAGAGAGTTTGGAAAGTTGACCGACATCCCCACTGCCGCGGCATTCAATCTGCAAACAGAAAGAATATATTTTCAGATATTTTGAAACCTTACACCTATAAATACTCATTCTCCCACTTCCATTAAAGTCTCTTGGATGCTTGGATGTCCCTAATATTAGGAGCTTGATCCTTGGCCAATCTTGAAGAGCTCAAAGAGGAGAATCATCATCCGAAGAAGAAGAAACATTGGCGGATCGATCTTCGGCAAAAGTGGAAACCACTCCAATTTAAAATTTCATCTTTCTCTCATTATTTCTCTCTTTGTAATTTAATGTTTTATTGTAAATGGTGATGAATAGCTCTTGGTTTAATGTTCTAATGGCCAAGATTATGTTAGATTAGATAAATGTTTGCTAGGGATCAATGTAGTTGTGTGAATACTAGTTTGATCTAATATATGTTACTTTAATGGTTGTTTGTTTTTAATTCCAATTGTGTTTATCATTTTATGACAACTTCAGTGTGTTTGTTAAGGTATTAGGGTTGGATTTGAGAATACGGGATTTGACACTCGGGAGAGGTAACCCTGGATTTGGACTAGGTTAAACACATCGTTACGATCTAACGACCCAGGAGGGCGTTAGTGAGTGTGCAATCGATGACGTTGGGGTAAGATTCACGTGACCTAGCATCGTTAAGATGTTGAGTGGGACTTCTTCATTAACACGAAGTCACGTATTCACTCATCTTACACTCAGGAGAGGTGGCGAGTGAGTTTACGAACTGAGATTGTCGGATACCTAAACTCCGTTATTATTAACTAAACGAAATCAAACATGTATTAAGTGAACGAAATCAATCCCTAGGTAATCAACTTAGTTAGGATTAACACACTAATTGTAGTTTAACTTAGTTTAAATTAGTTTAATTTTAAATCATTTCTTTAACCGTTTGGATAATAGGTGACTATGCAAATTGCGGTATTCAATTATTCAACTCATCCCTGTGGGAATGATATCCGATCTTAAAGATCCACTATATTAAAACTGGACCTCGTGCACTTACCAGTAGTCAATACGAGAGCATTTAATAAAAAACGCTCAACGCACAAGTTTTTGATGCCGTTTTCGGGGATTGGAATGAGTGTTACTATTGATATTGCGAGTAAATAACTCAATTTTAATCTAGGAATATGTTTCATATATAATTTTTGTTTGTAGTTTTGTTTTTGTTTTATGGCAGGATGCTTGAAGATGTTAGATCGACAGGTACTCTTTCGCTTATTTCATTGCAACATCTCGCCAGTCTTGAGGGTATGTGTCGGGCCAAGGACATTAAACCAAGCGCTTCTTGGGAGGCAACCCAAGGTAAAAAATAATTTAGATCCATCTCCGTCAATTTGAGTCAGAGGCGAGATTCTCTCACCTCCCAGGTACGTGTTCTAAACTCTCGTCTTCAATATCATGCTATATTCTGTCTATTGGGATCGCTGACGGGTTGTTTTGGACATCACCTATTTTAAGCTGGTGGTGATGTGTTAGTATGTGTTTTAAGTTAGTATGTTTTACTGTTTTTATAATGTACATGCTTGTTTAGAATTAGTTTGTTTAGTTTAGTTGTTGTTTTGTGCTAAGTTTTGACGTCATCTGGGCTTTTACCCAATGATGAGTCTGTCCCCTGGTTGTTTATTGAGGTTGAGCGTAAAACTCATTCATGTGTGTTCTGTGTGCTTAACGTATCGTCTTAGTAAAAGTTATTGTAGATTCTATCTGCATGAGCACGTAAACTCAATATAACACTATCTAATTGAATTGAAGCATATTATCTGTTAATCAATTTCATGACAATAGGGATTCTAGAACTTGATTTGGGAGAAATTCGAGGCGAAATCCTAGACGAGATTATTTAGGAGATATGATTTAGGCATTCATTTGATCGCTTGAGCCTTTTGAAGCCTACCATGCAATATCATTATCCCTCGTTACCCTGTCGAAACCTAAAAGCTGTTTCAATTCTGAACACTTAACATATACCCTAGCCGATTGATTTTTGTCCAAACCTATATCGCCGAATTAAAGGCACAATGTGAGTGAATCAAGTTAGCATTTAGCTACTTGATGTGAGCAGTTGGGTTTAGGGAGAACTTTTAAATTGGTTCGGTATTCGAGTACTCACTTGTCGTATGTCATTCATATTTTTGCACACTCCTAAAATTGTAGAAATTCGAATTAGTTTGGGGGGGTGTTAAAAAAAAAATAAAAAAATTTACATTTCTTTTTGACGTGACAAGTGAGTGCGACGTTCTTTAACGTATGTTCAGGGTTGTTTCTAATTATATATATGGGGTTTCCAGAGTGAGAAAAATCCAAGCATGTGCCTCGGGTATCGTCAGGTTAACGACGATTAACTTGTTTTGTATTTTCGATATACCCGTGGCCATTATTCCAACACCGAACCAAGCCCTAATGATCTTCATGAGCCTCCGAGCCTACATTAGTGGAGAATAAATCCCAGGTCAGGCGTATAGATTCCCTATACCTTAAAGGTTTTAGTCATGAACTATATTAAGGGATAATCTCATCTAATCAATGGATTGTAGTATATTTGAGTTTAATCACACACACTTAAACAGGATCTAGAATGGCGCTTACTATTTTTGAACGTTAAAATTCTAAAATACCACATGGTGTGATTTATACTTGAACTTGATAGGATTGGAGGCCGATGAGAGAAAATCTTTCGGCTGGTAGATGATAATCAAAACTTACACATTTTCGTTTTTAGTGTTTTTCGTTTTTAGTTTTCAATTTCGTAATTAGTTTTTATATTTTTCTCGTATTGTGTGGGTGTTTTGCTCGAGGACTAGCAAAATTTCAAGTTTGGGGGTAATTGATAGGTGTGATCTACCTACGTATTTTAAAACCGATTTTGTTAGTTTTAGAGTAGTTTTATAGTTATTTTTATTATGTTTTAATTAGTTGCTATCTTTTTGTATTAGAAGAGGTGCGTGGGGTGAAAAGGTATGAAATCAGAGCTAAAAATGATGAGATCGAACCAAAAGCGGTTGAAGAACGGTGGAAAAACTGTGAAACAAGCCCACCGCCGTGGCATCCAGACCACCGCCGCAGAGGTGAAGATACTGAGAAAGACCAAAGCCTACTGACAAACCACCGCCTAGGCAGTAAACCAGCAAAAAGTTTTTCCAAAACCACCGCTTTCTTCATCGTCGCAGCGATCACCAACCGACATACTCGCCGCCGTGGTGGTGACCTCTGCACAATTTAAATATTTTGTTTAATATTTTTTAGCCTATAAATACCCTTCTCTCCTCCTCTCTTCCGAGCTCTCAACCTGAGATGGAGGATGAATAGGGAGAGCTCTCAACCTGAGATAGAGGATGAAGAGGGAAGCAATCGTTCAACTGTTCTAGCGGCTATTCTTCGGATATTGGCTAAGTCCCTCGTTTCTTCTCTTTATTTTCTTCATTTTGGTAGTTGTTGAGCATGTTTACGCTATTTTACATTGTATACGTGGTTATGGCCATTGGCTAAACATAGGTTGAATAGGGATTATTAATATAATTTATGAATTCGTTATTTAATTGAGTTTGTGTTTTGTTTGCTTATATTCTTTGTTATGTTGATTGTGCGTGACGTATTGTTTGTCTATCATTCTTAGATTTACATATCAAGAATACGGGGTTTGACAAATCCTAGATTCGGACTAGAATAAACAAACGCCACGATCCTATAACCCGGTCGGGGTTTGGATTGTGGACAATCTATGACGTTGGGGCTAAACACACGCGACCTAGGGTCGTTAAGACGTTGAGGGAGACTTCTTATTTGATTCGAAGTCGCGTATTCCCTCGTCTTACACTCGGTAGAGGTAGCGAGGGAATTTTAGAACTGAAATTGTCGATAGGGTAAACACAACGCGACAATTCAATAACCTAGGAGGGAGTTGGATTGTGTGCAATCAATGACGTTGGGGCGAGACTCACGCGGCCTAGGGTCGTTAAGACGTTGAGGGGGACTTATTCATTGACACAAAGTCGCGTATTCCCTCATCTTACACTCAGGAGAGGTGGCGAAGGAGTTTACGAACTGAGATTGTCATATAAGACGAACATCGTTAATATAAACTAAAACGAGATCAAACATGTATTCGTAAACGAAACTAACCCCTAGACAACCTATTCTCTAAAAACTATCTCAATATAGTATTAGTATAGTTAAATTAGTAATTTAGTATTAGTATTAAATTATATTCCATTTTTGTCGCCTAGATAAAGTCGGGTTATGACAATCGCGGTACTCGATAGTAATCTCAACCAATCTCTATGGATACGATACCCGACCAAAATGTCCATTATACTAAAACTTGAACCGTACGCTTGTGGAGATGAGCCGCGGCGGTGGAATAACTCTAACTTATCTGCACTTTCACCGCCTAGGCGGTGGGACTTGTGTATTTTCAACTTTTCTGCATTCTCACCGCCGCGGCGGTGGCCTTACCTTTGCGGCAGTGGATCTTGTGATCTTGAAACCTTGTTTCTTCATCATTTCATCACCGCTTTCCTATCGTTTTCGCTCGTTTGCCACTTGTTTGCGTCCCTACACCTGAATTAACTAAAAACAAACTAAAACGCAATTAAATATAAATAAAACACTCGAAAACTACCAAATTCGGTTTAGAAGTAGATAGGTATTTTATACCTATCAAATACCCCCAAACTTGGAATTTTGCTAGTCCTCGAGCAAAACACCCTAACACTAAATTAAACTAACTACACTAATTAACTAAAAACTAATCTAAAAATGAAAAACTTTAACAAAGAAGAAGTATATGCATGCAAGTTCCAAATTCAATCGAAGTGACCAAGTTGGTCCTCCCTCAACATCCCTCAATCTGATCAAGTTCGGGAAATAATACACACCAACTGGTGTTCTAGAATTTTAAAACTCAATATCAATAAAAACCATTCTAGATCCATTTGAAATGTGTGTGTGGGGGGGGGGGGGAGGGGAGGGAGCTCAAATGTATAACTAACCAAACTCCAAATTGGATTATTAAGTAGACAAGCTCATGACTTAAACCTTAAAGGATTCAGAAAAACCATACGCTTGACTAGGCTCGACTATCCACTAATGTAGGTTTGGATATTCATGGAGATCAATAGGGCTCGGTTTGACTTTGGAGAATCACCAAGGGTATCATAGGAATAGAAAATCGAAAATCGAAAAGATTGAACGATACCCGAGGCACAAACGCTTGTGGCTATATCACTCTCGTAACCCCACATATTGAAAATACAACCCTGAACTAGAATTGAAGAACTTTATATTCACTTGTCGAAAGAAACGAAATTAAAAACTATATTCACATAGTTTTTTTTTTTTTACATAACACACCCCCAAACTTATTAGAACTTCTACAATTTTAGGAGTGTGCAAAAAGGATTACATAACACACTTCCAAACTTGTTTGAATTTCTAAAATTTTCTTAGGAGTGTGCAAAAAGGAAATTAAGAGAATGACAAGTGAATACACTAATACAAATTCAATAAAAATTCATCCGAAACCCCGACTGCTCACTTCAAGCAGCATAAACTAATGCTAACTTGATTTCACTCAATTTGAAACTTAGGATTAGCGACAAATGTTTGGAGAAATTTAATTGGATTGAGTATCGAAACGTGTTCAGAATTGAAACGATTATCAGCTTTAACAGGGTAACGAGGGATTACATTTTTCAAGTTAGCTTCAAAATGTTCAAGCGATAAAAGTGAAAGCCTAAATCATGCCTCCGGAATTACGTCACCTATAATTTCGCCTCAAGTCTACCCCAAATCAAGTTCTAGATTCTTCTTTTCTGTCATGAACTTATTATTGAATAATCAACGTCAAATTATTCAAATAATTATACACTGAGTCCATGCAATCATGCGATTTAAGGATCATAATAATTTTTACCTAATCAACATGTTAAGTACACAAAACACACATGAATGGCATCATCCCCAACCTCGATATACAATTAAGAGATAATTTTCATCATCGGAAAATGGCCCTAGACGAATTCAACAACTCATCAAGCATAATCGACTTCATACATACACAATACTATATTAAATCTAAATACTAACATACATAAACTAAACTAAGCATTTAACATGCATAAACAAAAAAAAATTAAAATAAAGCTTAACTAAAAAATAAAGTTTTACATACAAAAAAAATAAAAAAATTTCATCATTCACATATTTCTTTAACAACACAAAACGTGATGTACATTCCCCCCAAACTGAAAAAGATGCAATGCCCTTACTGACTAAGCAGCAAACCCAATAACAGTTTATAGCAATGACAAGTAAAATTGGGTGCAGACACATGCCTAGGGAATAAGACTTAAAAGTCTCACCCCTTACCGTTCGCTCGGAGGAAAGTCATCGCCACCACTATCACGTCGGAATGAAAATTGTGGCGGTTGCAAAAGATGTGGCGGAACATGCGGCATAGGCGGAAAAGCATTCATATCAATATCGAAGCGCACGCCAAAGAGCCGTTGGATTTGATCTTGCGCACACACTAAATGCAATGTTTCAACAAAATATGAAAAATATAGCACGCAATTTTGTTTCACACAATTTAACAATCCATCAAAACTTAGTTCATCACCAAAAATCAAACCAAAATCCCATAGAAATTGAAAATCGCCAAAATGGGGGTTAAACCTGATTTTTTATGGATGATTTGGGGTGGAAATCACAAATTGTTTTAATGGAAGGATGAAATTGAGGGTTTGAAACGGTTTGGAATGATGAAAATGGAGATATTTTGGAGTTTTAGAGGTGGTTGTGGCATTTTTGTAAAGCAGTATGGTTTTAATCAAACAGGGGCCTCACCGCCGCAATGGTGGGAATCACCGCTGTGGCGGTGTAAGCGCCTTTTTTAAAACCAATACATTCTGTAGTTTCACCGCCTTGGCGGTGAAGCACTTTTTCAAAAACTTAACTCTCTGTTGTTTCACCGCTGCGGCGGTAAGATGTTTATGCTAAACACTTGACATCCTGCAATGTCAGTGCCACGACGGTGCGTCCAGTGCTGCGGTGGTAAGCCTGCTTTTGGATTTTCAATTTTTCTTCAAGTTTTCACACAACGGCTCCACACCATGTGTTTCCACTTCGCTTATTCAATGTTTTTAAGTGCGAAACACATCTCCGATTATCCTCACTCCTTAATTTTCCTCCAAACACGCTTCGAGACCAATCCAGTCTTCAAAAAATAAATAATAGCAAAAATCAGATAAAATGTGATACCCTCAATTTTGGATAAAAAAAAAAAAAAAAAAAGTGACTTGCTTGATTTAATGTCCCTAACTGGACTTGGTTAATCATTTTTCCCCAAAATCCCTCATAGACAAGGAATTTGGGAAAAACAAATGCTCCGTTGGATCACGATTCATGGTATTGAAGTTGAATTCTTGTCTCTCTCCTTATTCTTTTCAACGTATACTCGATCTCGGGATCAAGAGTCAAGAATTTTAACTTCTTCTACGTTGCATGCACTGTTTGATCACAACTCACGAAATAATTTAACAAAATAAATAAAAAAAAATTAAAACAAAAGAATTGTCTAGATTAATATTCAACTACTTAGTCGCAATATCAATTCTATACATTGACTTGGTGTCCGCAATTCATGCGTTGCCACTTTCACCGTAAGTGTAAGGATTAAGTTTTAGTATAATGGACCTTTTGGTCGGGTATCGTATCCACAGGGATTGGTTGAGATTACTATCGAGTACCGTGATTGTCATAACTCAACTTTATCTAGGCGACAAAAATAGAATATAATTTAATACTAATACTAAATTACTAATTTAACTATACTAATACTATATTGAGATAGTTTTGAGAGAATAGGTTGTCTAGAGATTAGTTTCATTTACGAATACGTGTTCGATCTCGTTTTAGTTTATATTAACAGCGTTCGTCTTATATGACAATCTCAGTTCATAAACTCCTCCGCCACCTCTCCCGAGTGTAAGATGGGAAAATACGCGACTTCGTGTTAATGAAAAAGTCTCTCTCAACATCTTAACGACCCTAGGCCGCGTGAGTTTTTTCCCAACGTCATTGATTGCACACAATCCAACTCCCTCCCGGGTTATTGAATCGTCGCGTTGTGTTTACCCTATCAACAATATCAATTCTAAAACTCTCTCGCCACCTCTCCCGAGTGTAAGACGAGGGAATACGTGACTTCGAATCAACAAATAAGTACCCCTCAACGTCTTAACGACCATAGGTCGCGTGAGTCTGGCCCCAACATCATAGATTATCCACAATCCAAACCTCGATTAGGTTATAGGATTGTGGTGTTGGTTTATTCTAGTCCGAATCCAGAATTTGTCAAATCCCGTATTCTCGATATGTAAATCTAAGCATGATAAACAAATAATACGACACACACAATCAACATAACGAATAACATCCACAAACAAAGCACAAACTCAATTAAACCACGAATTCATAAATTATATTAATAATCCCTATACAACCTATGTTTAGCCAATGACTATAACCACGTATACAATGTAAAATAGCGTAAACATGCTCAACAATTATCAAAATGAAGAAATTAAAGAGAAGAAACGAGCGACTTAGCCAATATCTGAAGAATAGCCGCTAGAACTGTCGAACGATCGCTTCCCTCTTCATCCTTCACCTCCGGTTGAGAGCGCTCCCTCAAAAATCCCTATTCCTTACCCCAAAATATAGCCTAAGGCCTCAGGGGCCAAAGAGCTCAGAAGAGAGGAGGAGAGAATGATATTTATAGGCTAAAAAATATCAAACAAAATATCTAAACTATGCAAAGGCCACCGCCATGGAGGCGAGTATGTCGGTTGGTGATCGCTGCAGCGATGAAGAAAGCGGTGGTTTTAGAAAAACTTTCTGCTGGTTCACCGCCTAGGCGGTGGTCCGTCAGTAACTTGTGGTCTTTCTCAGTATCTTCACCACCGCGGTGGTGGTCTGGACGTCATAGCTGTGGGCTTGTTTCACAGTTTTGCCTCCGAGCTTATTTTTCCACTGTTCTTCGACCGCTTTTGGTTCGATCTCATTGTTTTAGCTTCGATTTCATACCTTTTCACCCCACGCACCTATATTAATACAAAAAGATAAAAATTAATTAAAATATAATAAAAATAACTATAAAACTACTCTAAAACTAACAAAATCAGTTTAGAAATACGTAGGTAGATCACACCTATCATGTATTTTACATGAATTAATAATATTTAATTCTCAGAATAATTTTAAAATTCAAAAATTCAGCACTAAGTACTCTTCAAATACTAAAAAAATGTAACTGTCATCATTAGATGCCAAAAGTAATAAAAACGTTTGAAGTGAAAATGTATTACATAAACAAAATTGAAAAACAAAAATCAATTTTGATCAAAATTAATCAAATTCTTTTAATATGATTATAAGAGCAATTCTTTCATTAGATACTTTTCATTAATTTTTTAATAGAATAGTAAAAGGGATAAATGAGTAATTTTATATTTAGTATCAAAGGAAGGGGGTTTTAGAGATATTTTCCAAATGACAGAGGATATCATTGTAGATTTTTAAAAGGGGCGCTGACCGATCAGTCCTAAAATGCGGCTGAAACTACCATTTAAACCCTCTCACCTTTTCTTGCACCGACTGATCCTTTTATCATTTCTATGCCGAAAATACCATTGCCTCACACTGAACAAGATCTTGGCCTCCCTGCTTTGTGGATCTAATTTTGGTAAACGGTTCCAATATCTATGCGCACACTTTGTATGATTTTTATCTCAGATTACATATGAAAAAATAGGAAAAAAAATCGCAAAACAATTATTTGCATTTGATTCTCTTCCAAATGAGATGTTAATCGCATTTTTTGGAGATATTTAACTTGATGTAACTAATGTTACATGTAACATTCAAAGGAACAAGGGTGAAATTCATAACATCCGTATTACATTCAATGTTACATGTAACATTTGTTCACATGTTGCATAAAAATCCAGAATGTTAGCAAGATAATGTTACATGTAACATTCATGTAACATTATTGAATATGTGTTCCATGTGACAATGATTACATCCAGGGTGTAGGTCAAAATAAAATGTTACATGTAACATCCTTTTGAAAAGAAAATTGAGTTGTGTGTATCCATGTGAGATGTTACATGTAACATAAACATCCAAGGTGTGGGCAATATAAAACGTTACATGTAATATCATTTTGAAAGTACATGTGTCCATGTGACAATGATTACATCCACAGTGTGGGTCAAACTAATGTTACATGTAATATCCTTTTGAAAAACATGAGAATGTATGTGTAAGTAAAAATGTTACATGTAACATTTCAATCGTTTAGTCTCTGAATTGTCAGTTTTTTCCAGTTTATGTCTCTGAGATGCAATCAAACGTTACAAAAAAATGTCAACCCAGCAAAATAATGGTGCGTACATCCAAAAAAGTTTGTGTTACATTTTACACACACTGCAAAAAGAACCTACCAAGTATATTTCAGATGATGTTACATGTAACATTAATGCTATTTTCAATTTCTCTCACTAACACACATGTAACATCTATAATTTAAAGGATGTTACATGTAACATTAACCTGATTTTCAAAATCTCTCACTAACAAACAATATAACATTTATATTTCAGAGAATGTTACATGTAAAATTAATCTGATTTCCAATTTCTCTTACTAACACATACCACTATATTTCAAGGGTCAAAGAATGTTACATGTAACATTGAGGGTTAGAGAATGATTCATGTAACTAACACAGACCACTATATTTCAAGGGGTTGTTACATGCAACATTGCAGGGTGCAATGTGTAAATAGTAAAAAAGAAACTCCAAACGCTTTAATACCCAGTTCACCATTTCTCTCTCTAAATAAAGAAAATCTCACTAGAATAAAAACAGAGCATAAATAAGGCGCCTTCTCCATTGAAGTGCTCAAATTTGAGTTGCGAAAGTGGTGGAGAAGCTAGATTTGGACGGCGACGGTGGAGAAGGCGTCGGCGATAATGGGAAAGACACTAGATTTGGACGCCGAAGGCAGGAGTGCGTCGGATCTCGACAAGGATAACGGCAAGGCAATGCTCGTGCGTGAATCACGGGAGGGCAAATTTGTCAACAAGAAGTTTACGAACGGCCGTTTTGGGACTTCGCTGTGCATAGAAACCATAGGGGATGATCGCTTTGTTTATAAAAATACCTAGTAGGTTTAAACGGTAGATTAGTGCTAAATATGGGTTTGGACGGTAATTTTTCCTTTTTAAAATGACAGGGTGATTCACTTAAATTTATCCATATTTTGATTGATGATTGTTTTCATTATGATTAATTCTATGTGACATTAAATCTTCATCTTCTTTTCTCCCTTCAACCATTATAAAATTCTCTCTCTCCATTTATTAATGATGTATAAAATTTATCCAATTTCATATTTGCCAAAAAGTATTCTAACAATTATTGACTAAATGATAGAAACTATTAAACAACATAAAAATAACCTATTAGATTATTTAAAAACCATTATTTAAAAAAAAAATCAAATTTTGAAAAAAATCCTCTAAAAACTAATTTACTAATTTGGTGTTCGTATTGGCATTGACAACAAAAAAAGACATGTGAAAAGATTTCCGTGTACTTCTCATATTGTATTTTTTTTTTTTTTCCTATTTGACTACATTTTTTGAAATTTTATTATTCGGGTATACATGCATAAATTATGTTTTTATATTCTTTCTTTATATTTTTTTCACTAGCACATAACCCACGCATGAAGTCACAATTAAAAATAAATAAAACTTAGGATTGTTTCATATTAGCGTTATTTTTTAAAATCGTGCCTCTAAGCACGGGCTATATGCTAGTTTAATTTTAAAAAAAATTAAAAATGCATTTTCGTTAACGATTAAGACTTGGTTTGAGGGAAATGCATAGATGAGATTGGATGTAGAACCTTTTTGGAGGAAACTTTTCGCCCAAAAATTTCACTCTTCTACTTACAAATCGGTTGAATTTAATTATATTTTATACCCATTAAATTTTAAATATATACTTTATTATTAAATTTTTTTTTATTAATTATATATGTTTTACACTTGTTAGAATATTTGATAAGTGGAATGGAGAACATTAAACGATTGTATTGTCACACCCCACCCCGGACACTCGCCATGTGTGGCCGGCATGACGTAGACATAACACCGCCCAACTGACTAGCCAACCTCAATACGTCAAAACAAAAGTGTAAATCTATACAACACATATCATAGTCCCCTCTGATAGGGATACACCGTCCCGAACATAAATACAATCAAACAAATCCCTTGAACCTCACTTAGATTTCATTTATGATATCTCGTCTCCAAAATTTTCTTCAAATGACTCATTTGCGTGACCCGCATAACTCTATCTAGTGCTAGAAAGGGACCGACCGACTCCTAACTATTTTACCTGCAAGTGTACTGCCTTCTTAGTAAAAATATTTTGTAATAATAAATCATTCTACAACATCTAAATGGATCAAACGTTGAGTATAGAACCAGCACGTAACTAGTAAAATTCTCCATAATATAAGCAGTAAAAATAAAGCAATAAATATAAGTTCCATTCCAACCCATCTAGTAAAATAATACCAATCACCATAATAAATTACCCAATATAAGTAAAACATCACATCTCAAACACACATCTCAAACCACCACTCCACCACAACACACACAGGCTAGCCATAGTGATCGTTTTAACCTCACGATCGGGAGTTACAACGGTACCGTAACATCCGTAGGAATGCCTTCCTACGAAATATCCACACCCCTTTTGGGGAGAAATATAATCCACACCCCTTACGGGGAGAAACATCAACATCCCATGGGAAGAATCCACACCTCTTACGGGGAGAAACCACACCCCTTTCGGGGAGAACAATTATGACATCGTCAAAATCATCAATATAGTTGAAAATCCATATCCCTTACGGGAAAAAATACATTTCCATACCACATCGTCAAAAATCCACACCCCTTATAGGGAGAATATAAACCACACCCCTTTTTGGGGAGAATTTTCAAAATCGCGTTTTTCCCTCTCCTTTTTAAAAGTACCACCAATTTCAGTAAAAGAACCAATTTTCCACCTTCGTACCACCGATTTCAGTAAAAACTATTTTTTTCACCTTTGTTTTTAGAAAACCAAGCATTTTTAGAAAACTATATATTTTTCACTCTCTTTCCAAAACCAGTCATATCCAACGAAAATTATTTTTTGTATCCTTTTTTTAGAAACCAACACAATTCCCTAGAAATTTATTTTACCACCTGACCTCAAAAACCTGTTTGATCCATATCATTTATGAAATCGTACAGTGTAAGTAAGCACATATGTCATCATATATATATATATATATAGAACATAGTTTGGTAAGAAGACAATACACTCACCTCGTTAACCGCTCTCCAAAACCTTCACTAACCACACCCTATCGAGACACCGGTGCCTGGGAGCCTATTAGTAACAGAGCCTAAATTAATATCTTATCTAAAACATCTGAATCATGCAATGCAGACCCTATATTCCAAATCATTACTATTTAATGTACCACGTAATTAAAATTAATTAATCGTTAGAAAATTGTTACGATTTTGGGATTTGTAACGCTAAATAAAATTTAATTTAACGAAAATTATTAATCGATTGAAATTTTACCTGTTTCCGAATCGTTTGGTGACCACGAGATGGGTTTTTGATTTTCAGTAGGGTAGTTTATGTAATTCCCTTTTCTTTTTCTTTTTTCTTTTTTTCTTTTGTTTCTGTTCTGTTTTGGTTTCCGCCGGCCGGCCACGCACCACCCGTCGGCAACCACCCTCACACACCCAGCAGCAGCTCCGTCGGACCAAAACGGAGACCCACACAGCTGCCGACCGAACAAAATCGACACACACATACACCAACCTGAAAACCGAATGGCATACCCATCCACCAAAAATCAACGGCTGGACACACCCCACCACGGCGACCCATAACCCCCGGCCGACCACCCATACATACACGAAGTCGACGAACACACACACACATCTGAACCACACGCCCACACACGCCGAAACACATACACCCACATACACTACCGGAAAACAGAGCACCCACGACCCAACACACACATGCACACAGCTATACACCCACTCTCCGAACGACGGTCGTCTTAACAATGCTCACTTCGCCGGTAACACACACACACCACCGGCTGGACGGATGGACACACACACGCACAACCGGAGCCCACTGCTGACCTCTCTCTCTCTTTCCTTTGTTTCTTATTCTTGGTTTACAGCCAACACACACACACCCACTCCACTTACCCAACCGGAGAGACGGGGACGACACCCCCACCGAACCAACAACGATGCTCACCAACGACACCACAACGGAGATCGAACAACACACACACTACACCTCCACCGGAGCAACGGCTGCAATCCAAAACTCACCACCGTCGAACCCTCTCTCTCTCTATTTCCTGATTTCCTTTTTAATTTCAGATCTGATGAGATTTTTTGTTCAGTACACATGCATGAATATATATATATATATATATATATATATATATATATATATATATATATATATATTGCATGTACGTAGTGGGTTCAATTCATCCAAGCGTGCCACGTCGCTGCTCTCTCCACTTCTTGCCGACGGTTTGCTCGTCCGATCACTTATGTATGTGTGTGTGTGTGTGTGTGTGTGTGTGTGTGTATATATATATATATATAATAATAATAATAATAATAAAATTTTTAATTAATTACTCTTTCCTCCCCCAACTTCCTTTAAATCTTAATTTTAATCAATTTCAACTTTTAAAAGGTTCTAAGATTTGCAATTTCACTCCTTTAAGTTTCAATTAAAAGTTAAATGTCAATTTATCCCCCCCAAAGTTTGGTTTTAATGTTTCTAAATTTGCGAATTGACCCTTAGATTTTTAATTTGAATTTTTTATTGACCCAATTTCACCCCGAATTTTCTCAGTTACTCTAAAATGCAACTAAAATGACGTACATGCTATGATTGAGATATTACAATATTGATATGTCTGAAAAGTATATCGTACAAAGATATAAAATAGTAATATTTATAGGCGACTAAAGGGAACCCTAGGGTTAGGGTTTTGACCTAATGGGCCAAACCCATATATTAAATGAACATCCCCATTCATAAGGGTTGTTACATGTAACATTGTAGGGTGCAATGTGTAAATAGTAAAAAAGAACTCCAAACGCTTTAATACCCAGATCACCATTTCTCTCTCTAAATAAAGAAAACCTCACCAGAATGAAAACAGAGCATAAATAAGGCTCCTTCTCCATTGAAATGATCAAATTTGAGTTGCAAAAGTGGTAGAGAAGTTAGATCTGGACAACGACGGTGGAGAAGGCATCAGGGACAATGGGAATGGCACTAGATCTGGACGGCAAAGGCAGGAGTGCGTCAAATCTCGACAATGATAACGACAAGGCGATGCTCATGCGAGAATCACGAGAGGGCAAATTTGTCAACAAGAAGTGTACGGACAGCCGTTTTGGGACTTCGTTGTGTATCAAAACCATAGGGGATGATCGCATTGTTCATAAAAATACCTAGTAGGTTTAAACGGTAGATTAGTGCTAAATATGGGTTTGGACGGTAATTTTTCCTTTTTAAAATGACAGGGTGATTCACTTAAATTTATCCATATTTTGATTGATGATTGTTTTCATTATGATTAATTCTATGTGACATTAAATCTTCATCTTCTTTTCTCCATCCAACCATTATAAAATTCTCTCTCTCCATTTATTAATGACATAAAATTTATCCAATTTCATATTTGCCAAAAAGTATTCTAACAATTATTGACTAAATGATAGAAACTATTAAACAACATAAAAATAACCTATTAGATTATTTAAAAACCATTATTTAAAAAAAAAAATCAAATTTTGAAAAAAATCCTCTAAAAACTAATTTACTAATTTGGTGTTCGTATTGGCATTGACGACAAAAAAAGACAAGTGAAAAGATTTCTGTGTACTTCTCATATTGTATTTTTTTTGTTTTTTCCTATTTGACTACATTTTTGAAACTTTATTATTCGGGTATACATGCATAAATTATGTTTTTATATTCTTTCTTTATATTTTTTTCACTAGCACATAACCCACGCATGAAGTCACAATTAAAAATAACTAAAACTTAGGATTGTTTCATATTAGCGTTATTTTTTAAAATCATGCCTCTAAGCACAGGCTATATGCTAGTTTAATTAAAAAAAAATTAAAAATGCATTTTCGTTAACGATTAAGACTTGGTTTGAGGGAAATGCATAGATGAGATTGGATGTAGAACTTTTTTGGAGGAAACTTTTCGCCCAAAAATTTCACTCTTCTACTTACAAATTGGTTGAGTTTAATTATATTTTATACCCATTAAATTTTAAATATATACTTTATTATTAATTTTTTTATTAATTATATATGTTTTACACTTGTTAGAATATTTGATAAGTGGAATGGAGAACATTAAACGATTGTATTGATATGTCGGAAAAATATACCTTACAGAGATATAAAATAGTAATATTTATAGGAGACTAAAGGTAACCCTAGGGTTAGGGTTTTGACCTAATGGGCCAAACCCATATATTAAATGAACATCCCCATTTATAGGGGTTGTTACATGTAACATTGCAGGGTGCAATGTGTAAATAGTAAAAAAGAAACTCCAAACGTTGTAATGCCCAAATCACCATTTCTCTCTCTAAATAAAGTAAATCTCACCAGAATGAAAATAGAGCATAAATAAGGCGCCTTCTCCATTGAAATACTCAAATTTGAGTTGCGAAAGTGGTGGAGAAGTTAGATCTGGACGGCGACGGTGGAGAAGGCATCGGCGACGATGGGAATGGCACTAGATCTGGACGGCGAAGGCAGGAGTGCGTCGGATCTCGATAATAATAACGACAAGGCGATGCTTGCGAGAATCATGGGAGGGCAAATTTGTCAACAAGAAGTGTACGGACAGCCGTTTTGGGACTTCGTTGTGCATAGAAACCATAGGGGATGATCATTTTGTTCATAAAAATACCTAGTAGGTTTAAACAGTAATTTAGTGCAAAATATGGGTTTGGACGGTAATTTTCCCTTTTTAAAATGACAGGGTGATTCACTTAAATTTATCCATATTTTGATTGATGATTGTTTTCATTATGATTAATTCTATGTGACATTAAATCTTCATCTTGTTTTCTCCATCGAACCATTAGAAAATTCTCTCTCTCCATTTATTAATGACATATAAAATTTATCCAATTTCATATTTGCCAAAAAGTATTCCAACAATTATTGACTAAATGATAGAAACTATTAAACAATATAGAAATAACCTATTAGATTATTTAAAAACCATTATTTAAAAAAAATCAAATTTTGAAAAAAATCCTCTAAAAACTAATTTACGAATTTGGTGTTCGTATTGGCATTGACGACAAAAAAAGACAAGTGAAAAGATTTCCATGTACTTCTCATATTGTATTTTTTTTTTCTTCCTATTTGATTACATTTTTTGAAATTTTATTATTCGGGTATACATGCATAAATTATATTTTTATATTCTTTATTTTTTTTTCACTAGCACATAACCCACGCATGAAGTCACAATTAAAAATAAATAGAACTTAGGATTGTTTCATATTAGCATTATTTTTTAAAATCGTGCCTCTACGCACGGGCTATACACTAGTTTAATTAAAAAAAAAAAAATGCATTTTCGCTAACGATTAAGACTTGGTTTGAGGGAAATGCATAGATGAGATTGGATGTAGAACTTTTTTGGAGGAGACTTTTCGCCCAAAAATTTCATTCTTCTACTTACAAATCGGTTGAGTTTAATTATATTTTATACCCATTAAATTTTAAATATATACTTTATTATTAATGTTTTTATTAATTATATATGTTTTACACTTGTTAGAATATTTGATAAGTGGAATGGAGAACATTAAACGATTGTATTGATATGTAGGAAAAGTATATCTTATGGAGATATAAAATAGGAATATTTATAGGAGACTAAAGGGAACCCTAGGGTTAGGGTTTTGACCTAATGGGCCAAACTCATATATTAAATGAACCTCCTCATTTATAGGGGTTGTTACATATAACATTGCAGGGTGAAATGTGTAAATAGTAAAAAAAGAACTCCAAATGCTTTAATACCCAGTTCACCATTTCTCTCTCTAAATAAAGAAAATCTCACCAGAATGAAAACAGAGCATAAATAAGGAGCCTTCTCCATTGAAATTGTCAAATTTGAGTTGCGAAAATGGTGGAGAAGTTAGATCTGGATGGCGACGGTGGAGAAGGCGTTGGCGACGATGGGAAAGGCACTAGATCTGGACGGCGAAGGTAGGAGTGCGTCGGATCTCGACAATGACAACGGCAAGGCGTTGCTCGTGCGAGAATCACGGGAGGGCAAATTTGTCAACAAGAAGTGTACGGACGGCCGTTTTGGGACTTTGCTGTGCATAGAAACCATAGGGGATGATCGCTTTGTTCATAAAAATACCTAGTAGGTTTAAACGGTAGATTAGTGCTAAATATGGGTTTGGACGGTAATTTTCCCTTTTTAAAATGACAGGGTGATTCACTTAAATTTATCCATACTTTGATTGATGATTGTTTTCATTATGATTAATTCTATGTGACATTAAATCTTCATCTTCTTTTCTCCCTCCAACCATTATAAAATTCTCTCTCTCCATTTATTAATGACATAAAATTTATCCAATTTCATATTTGCCAAAAAGTATTCTAACAATTATTGACTAAACGATAGGAACTATTAAACAACATAAAAATAACCTATTAGACTATTTAAAAACCATTATTTAAAAAAAAATCAAATTTTGAAAAAAAAAATCCTCTAAAAACTAATTTACTAATTTGGTGTTCGTATTGGCATTTACGACAAAAAAAGACAAGTGAAAAGATTTCCATGTACTTCTCATATTGTATTTTTTTATTTTTTTTTTCCTATTTGACTACATTTTTTGAAATTTTATTATTCGGGTATACATGCATAAATTATGTTTTTATATTCTTTCTTTATATTTTTTTCACTAGCACATAACCCACGCATGAAGTCACAATTAAAAATAAATAAAACTTAGGATTGTTTCATATTAGCATTATTTTTTAAAATCATGCCTCTAAGCATGGGCTATACGCTAGTTTAATTAAAAAAAAATTAAAAATGCATTTTCGTTAACGATTAAGACTTGGTTTGAGGGAAATGCATAGATGAGATTGGATGTAGAGCTTTTTGGAGGAAACTTTTCGCCCAAAAATTTCACTCTTCTACTTACAAATCGGTTGAGTTTAATTATATTTTATACCCATTAAATTTTAAATATATACTTTATTATTAATTTTTTTATTAATTATATACATTTTACACTTGTTAGAATATTTGATAAGTGGAATGGAGAACATTAAACGATTGTATTGATATGTAGGAAAATTATATCTTAGAGAGATATAAAATAGGAATATTTATAGGAGATTAAAGAGAACCCTAGGGTTAGGGTCTTGACCTAATGGGCCAAACCCATATATTAAATGAACATCCCCCCCTCCCCCCCACCCAAAAAAAAAAAAAAACTGAAGGTAATAAATGAGACATGAACTTGAGTTTGAAAACTATAGAGTGAAAGCATTCAGGTGGACGAGTCTTAGTGAAAATATCTATTATTTGATCGGATGAACTAACGGATTGTAGATGAACTGTATTCTGAAGAATGTGATGACGGATGAACTGACAATCAATCTCGATGTGTTTTATACACTTGTGAAAGACATCATTGTGAGTGATCTAAATAGCACTCATATTGTCACGGTATGAAATAGTGGCAGTAGGAGAAAAGATTCTGATATCAACGCGGAGCCACTGATGACAAAGTAGTTCTTGTATTACATCAGTCATGACACAATATTCAGCTTCAATGCTGGAACGAGCATCAACAGTTTATTTTTTACCACGCCAAGAAATGAAGAAGTTACCCAAGAAGAAAAAATAACCAGTGGTTAATCGTCGGTCAGTGGAATTTCCAGCCCAATCGACATTAGAATAAGCTTGTAAAGTAAGAGCAGACTAGGCCGAGAAATGAAGTCCATGATTGATGTACCAAAGAATGTGAAGAACAGCCGAGTAATAAGTAGTCTGAGGAGCAGACAAGAACTAGCTGACTTGATGGACGACATAGGCAATGTTTGAGCCGAATCATTGTCAGTGTGGCAAAGAAACAGGGCTGAATCCTAAGCATTGGATATGAAACCAAATTGATGAATGGTAGTGTTGAATTTTGCGAACCAGGTACATGGAGCCTATTTTAAACCATATAAGGCACGACGAAGGCGACAAACTTTATTTTGAAGGGCAACTTGGCCAGATTGGTATGCATATAAACTTCCTCAGGAAGATCGCCCTTGTGAAATGCATTTTTGACATCCATCTGAAATAGAGTATATTTTTTAATGGCAGCAACGACAAGAAAAGTACGGATAGATGCAAATCTTTCCACTTGAGTAAATGTCTCTTCATAGTCAATATCATATTCCCGAGCAAATCCCTTTGTAACAAGTTGGGATTTATATCGTTCAACAAAGCTATCAGAAAATGTTTTGATCTTAAACACCCATTTGCACCCAATGAGAGTTTTCCTCGAAGGAAGATCAACAATATTCCAGGTGTGAGTTTTGGTTAGGGCTTAAAGTTTTTCGTCCATTGTTTTCTGCCAAAGAGGATTAGTAATATCCTCCTTATAGGATTGAGGCTCATGTAGATGAAGTATAGTAGAAAAATAATGATAATCAGTGAGATAAGGGGGAGGATGAGTTACCTTGGTAGACTAGCAGGAGTGATCTGCAATATGGCTTTCAGAGGGAGTCGGTGCAGACTCATCACACATAAGAATATCCTCGGGCATGACAGATCAGTCAGAGGGATGAGATTAGTTGGTGGTTCTAGAGCTGGAGGGGTGATATCAGTTGATGGTTCTGAGGTAGGCTCAACAGTACTTTAAACTATATCATCAGGAAATAACTTAATAGATAGATCAGTAAAGAATATGAAGTCAGTGAAGGTTAACATATCAAATAACTGTAAGGAAGAGAACATTTGATTTTACTAAAATATTACATGACAAGAGATATGAAGAGTTTTAGAAATGAGATCCCAGCACCAATACCCTTTATGTTCAATACCGTACCCAAGAAAATAACACAGGTGAGCCCTTGGTTCCATTTTGTTGTGTTAATGTGGATTGAGAAAAATAAAACAAGCGCAACCAAAAACTTTGAGTTCAGAGTAAGTGGGAGGTTTACCGAAACGACGCTCAAATGGATACTGATGCTGGATTGTGCTGAAAGAGACACAATTTATTGTGTATACTACGGTTAAGGCAATATCACCCCAGAAACGCTCAAGACAGGATGAAGAAATGAGTAGACTATGAACTGTGTCAAGAATGTGTCTATATTTGCGTTCGGCTCGTCAATTTTGTTGTCAGGTTCCAAGACACAAGCGGTGGGGGAGCGTGCCATTTTTGTGAAGCAGGTTGAGAAAAACAAGGTCTTTGTATTCCATTAGATTATCTGAGCAAAAAAAATTGATATTTCGAGAGAATGACAAAAATTAGAATATACTTGAAATAGTTCAGATCTATTTTTCATAAGAAACAACCATGTATATCGAGAGTAATCATCCACAAATATAACAAAATAGTGAGAACTACTCATTGTTGCTGAGGAGAAGGCCCCCAAACATAAGAATACACTAAATCAAAAGGTGCAAGAGAAATAGACCAACTCTCATTAAAATGTAAAACTGAATATTTTGCAAGTTGACAATGAATACAATGAAAAGACTCATGCTAAATTGAACCTAATTGACCACTAGGAATAAGATATTGAAGACGACTAGATGAAGTGTGACCTAACTGAGAGTGCCACAATATCATGGGTGAGAGTTCTAGGATGGATTCGACTGATTGATTTGGTGATGATAAGGATTGGACTTGGAGGTAAGTGAGCTCAAAGAGATGTTTGACTTTACAGTCGATTCCAAGGATTTTTCCAGTCTAAGGGTCTTACACATAACAACCAGTAGAATAAAATTGCAAATCAAATCCAAGATCACATAATTATCTAATAAACATAAGATTAAGCGTAAGATTGGGGACCAAATATGTAACAGGGAAAGATAAATAAGAACTGTCAACATGTCTAGTATGGCTAATTGAAATATTTGATCCATTGGCAATGTAAATAATAGGTGTATGCTCATTACGAGTTTTAGAAGAAAAGATAAAGACATCAGATATCATGTGATTGCAACAGATAGAATCAAAGTACCATCGAGATGTACCTGGTGTAACTGACATGACTACATTGTTACCAGTTTTAGATAGAGCCTCAGTAAGCACAGTGTAGAAACTACTCCGATTTGGTGGAAAGTTTGATGAAGTCAGGGTATCATCAGTGGCTGCAGCGAAAATGTTTTTTGGCTTGGGGTAAAACCGATTATGAAAGCCTCGAGAGCAAGACTGATTCTCGTTTGATTGATTTTTAGATGATGATACGAGAAATTTAGGGCAATCTGTAATATAGTGTCCTGATTATCTGCATACCTTACACAGGAAAGAAGGACATTTGAGCAATTTGTGCCTTTATGAATGACAATACCTACAGTATTAGGGCTTTTGGGATGAGTTTGGCTTAACAACTGGTATGGCAAGAGCAACATCTGTATTTGATCATTGTAATATCATAAGGCATGTTTCCTCACTGAGTAGATAAAAAATGATATCGTTGAAGGAAGATATCTTGCCTTGGAGTAGGAATGAAGCTCGTACAGGCTCAAATTCTTCTCTTAAGGCCATCAAGAATTGCATAATGCGCGTCTAATTTGGTAGCTTGTCAAAATTATGGCATCTTTTGTGCATTCTCATATTGTCTTAGTGATAGCCAGTGGATCCCACAAGGCAGTCATCTGAGATAGAAAATTGTTGACGGTTTGCTCAGGTTCTTGGTGCATGCTGTAGAGGGTGGAAAGGATATGATATCGGTGTGATATGTCTATTTTGTTCTGACGGTGCTAGAGAAGATCTCAAGCTTCTTTTGTTGTCTGGAGTCTACTGAATTGGATTTTGATAGAGATGATGATAGTGGAATAGAACCACATGAGAATCTGATGATTTTTGTTATCTCATTCCTCTAGACAATCAATCTATCCTACATCATCTTCATTATCGTTCTTCTTGGGTTCAGTAATCTCTCCAGTCACGAAGCACCACAATTTCCGTCTATGGAGGAAACTAGACATCTCTTGAGCCCACACTACATAATTTGATTCGTCCATGACAGTAGAGATAACCCGAGATGGGTCTGCGTTTGCCATAGGCGCAAAGAAAGGGTGAACCGATGTAGAAACTGTTGGCCCAGTGAACTACCTAAGAGGAGGGTAAATTGGGTAGTTATAAAAATTTAAACAATTTAAATCTTTCAACAATTAATTTATCCAAAATCAATTATTATATTCTTTACGCAGTGGATAAGTGTTTATATTCTAAGGACACACCCTAAAAGAATATGATAAAAATAATAACAAAATAGTACACCAAGATATATCCTGGTTCAGCAAGTTAGCCTTGCCTAATCTAGTCCCCCGAGCTCCATGGAGATTCGCAACCACTACATCATTTGATCTTTTTACCAGGTAGGAACTAAACCTTTACAATTTTTCTTTTCCCAGGTTAAGAAAGAACCCTATTTTTTTTACCAAACTAAAGACTAAACTAATTTTATTACAAGAAAAATCACAACCTAATTTTTTAACATGCTAAACATCAAACCTCACCACACTCACAAATATTATTTTCTCAGGTAAGGATTGGACCTTTACAATTCTCTCAAAATTAATTCAATTCAGGAAAAATTAAAACTTAGTTCTTTTCAAGGGAAAAGAATAACTTAACCTTTTTATAGCTTAAGCAAATATCAAACCTCTATCATTTTCCTAGAAAAAATTGAAACTTTAGATACCCTAACTAGACACCGACATAATCGTATCTAATCCGCTCAAACTCACAAATACAAAAAATTATAAGTTTTTTCTCACTCGGAACTTCTACCACCTCAAAATAGTTATACTCAATTAATGTCCCGGAATTTACTAAGTGATAGAACTAAAGTGAGGCAAATTAATATCTGATTATAAATAAATGTAGGTAACACAAAATTAAACACATAATTAGATAATATAACAAAATTGTTTTAAAAATAATTTTTATGCTCTTTAAGTTTGGAAACAATTTTTCAACGATTTTAAATCCAAGTAATCAACAATAATATGAAATCAAATTTAACGATAATGACATGGAAACATCTCACCAGGAAAACATCAACGAATGAAAACAAGTTTGCAAAACAACACAGATCAGTGACGCCAATTCAACAACACTTTAGCTCAAGAACTTTTATCGCAAAAATAATCTCTCGAAATAATCTACGCATAATGATAACTCTCATAAAATCATAGGAACTTATAGTTCTTGATATCTTGTGATCTAAATTCGCCGGTCTATTTAAACAAATTTAGAACAAGGCCTTCAACATCTAGTTTTCAAATGATAGGCCTCTAAAAGGCACCTATAGATCTCATATATCATATCTTTTCAATTCTGGTGTATTTCATTTAAAAATAGCTTTTAAATCTCTCAATTAAGTCAATAAATATTTCTTAAACGTCAATTAGGAAATATTTAATAAACCAAATTGAGAAAACCATTCAATATGTGAACCAAATCAATAAAAATTCAAAACATATGGATCATATCTTCCACAATATCAGATCCCCCGAATCTCTCTCTTGGAACCATAAAAAACGGCTAATTTTTTACCAAAAGTCCAAGTTCCTCGAGATCTCAACTGAAACAGTCGGTTGACCGAACCCTGCCCAGTTGGTTGACCGATTGATTCGACATGTAAGCCAGGCCAAACCTATGCAGGCAGTCAGTTGACTGAGCCTTCCACGGTCGATTGACCGATTGATTCAAGATATTTTCCAAGCCAAACTAATGCCATAGTCAGTTGACCGATTGACCCACAATTGGTTGATTGATCGATTCAGAGAGTTTCACCTTCCATCCGCCTACGCCCATCGGTTGACCTATCTTCTCCTAGTCGGTTGACCGATCGATGCAGGATCTCTCTAATTTTCTCCGAATCCTCACTGTTTTAATCAGTTGACCCATCCTCCTCGGATTAGTTGACCGATTGATGCTGGTTCATTACTTTCTCACTTATTTCAGCTCAAAAACTCCACATTTAAAGGAATTAACCGATTATTTTTCTCGGTTAACTGAATTGACTCTTAAATTCAATTTTAAACATTATTTTCACTTAGGTTAATTTTTATTTTTCAATATCATATAGGAATATATATTTTAACACTAACTTGGATCCTAAAATTTATTAAATCAAACACACAAAAATATAATTCATTTAATAGTGTCGTATGTGATCCTAATTCGGGTTGCATTAAGAGTATTAAAGTTATTGAGTTGTTTTCACCTAATTTATTTTGAATCTTCAATACTCTTCATTTCTTCAATGGTCATCTTTGCACCCTAGATAATTTCTTCATGATTCAATCAATCATTGAAACTCTTTTTCTAAAACACTCAACAAACTCATTAGTTACACAAAAAATATCAACTTTTAATTGTCCATCAAAACCTCGGGATCAACAATTTTTCCATTTTTTATAATGACAATTAACTTTGATATTTTCTACAAAATAAAAATATAACCATGCTCCCCCTAAATTTGAGGACGGGTATTTAACTCATTTAAACACAATCATGAAAATAATTTCAAATAATTCAATAGATATTCAACATAAGCATAATATCATAAATTCACCATAGTTTGAGTGTAATGCTTAGGAAAAAAAATTCCTAAACATCAATTAACTCGTTTAAAGCACAATATCTCAATTTAACCCTGATTTTCCCATTTGTCAAATAATTCAAATGACAAACATCAAACAAATTCTACCCCTTTGTCATCTCAAAAAAGTGGCGATGGCGAACTAAAAATATCACTCTAGTAAAATATCATTATGCCTAACCATACCTAAATCACGAATGATTTTCATAAAATGATATTCTGCTAAAAGTTTAGTAAATATATCGGCAAACTGATTGGAGGTATCAATATACTCAATATCCCCTTTTTCAATTTAAGCGTAACACATTATTGCCCTACTTATAAAAAACTTCTCCCTCTATATAATTGTAAAAAGAAAATTCATACATAGGAGAATAAACCTGAGGTAATCAAAACATTTGAACAATGTAGCATGAAATCATATAATTTTAATTAAGTCAGCATGTTTTATTCATGATATCAATTAATATCTTCCCTTTATAAAAACAAAAAACATGTAATCTTTAACGCATTAGGACATTAAGCATATTTCAATGATAATTTATGAAATTGTCAACATAAATCTAATGCATGCTTTATCACGGTCATGATCAATACTTGGAATTTAAATCATATGAATACATTATATAATTCATTTATCATTTAAATAATCGCAACATTTCAAATAGATCAAGATATCATGCATTTTAACACACTAATTTAATTTAATGATGAACGAGTCATGGATTGATATAACATATTTCACATATTTTTAAACATGACTTTTAGTGGATCTCATATAACATAGCATAAGATTATCACACATAAATATGTAAATTTATTTGATTATCATGCAATAATTCTATGACAACAAGAGAATATGTAAAACAACACAAATTTTAGAAATTCTTACCATCTTATTTAGATTTATTTTATTACTCATGGCATAGTCTCTAGAAATCACATGACTTTCGTCTTTAGGTGTCAAAGACGTAAATTTTACTTTATCCCCTATCACATGCTGAGAACAGCCACTTCTTAGGAATAATTTATCCTTACTCATAGATACTTATTAGATTAATCTGCAAGGAGCACCTCAAAAAGTTCCTAGGTGGTACTCAATCTACGTGGGTCCAATCTTGTTAGTTATGACAATTTTAGTTACTTTAAGAACCCAAACTTAGCTGCATTTAGATAATTTAAAAAAAAAAAACTACTAATAGTATGTCCCACAACATTATATTTAAAATATCTAACAAGATCTCTAGTTCCAAAAACGAATTTATGAAATCTCTTTTGGTTAACATTTTTATGAAAAACCAATACCAGCTTTGTCAAAAATCTCTCTTGAACTCCCAAAAATATTTTCAAATTATTTTCAGCACTCGTGAATTTGAGAACAATCGAATGTAAATCCAAAACATTGAAATTCCAATTCATTGTTTTCAAATTAGAATTTCATCACTTGATTGTTAAGTGTGTTAATTGTACTTTGTAGGGAATTAATTTTTAAAGCACTGGTTTTTATAATCATGTGTTAGTTCTTGATAAATATCAAATAAACCATCGAAATCTAAAGGGCAAGAACTAGGACATTTCATTACCTCATTTCCAGTGGCCATCGAAGCAAGTATATATGAATCATCACTACTCGATTTCTCTGAGCTATTTGACTCCAAGTCATCTCAGGTGACTTTCATTAACTTCTTCTTACTCTTTTTTTCTTTTTTCTTTTTGTCTTTTTCCTTCTCTGGCTTGGAACATTCGGATTGAAAATGACCAATTTTATGCTAATTGAAGCACTCAACACTATTCATGTTGAAGTTTTTCTTTCTAAGGAATGTTTGTCGGGTCATCTTTCTAAAAAAATTCATGAGAAACACCACATCCTTGCTCATTGTCAAGACTGATGTCATCACTTTCGTCTCCTTCCTCGATCTTTTGAACCTTCAATGCCATGGACTTCTTTTTGTTATTCCCTATTTCATCCTTAAAACCTTGAATAGTCATCTCGTGGGTCATTAGGTTGCCAATGAGCTCATCAATAGCATATTTCGTAAGATCATTTACTTCCTCAATCGCAGTCACTTTCGACTCCCATACTTTAGTTAATGATGTCAAGATCTTTCGTACTTTATCCTATATCGTATAGGGCTTTCTGAGTTGATTCAGGTTGTTGCAGATATTGTCAAATCTTGTGTACATGTCTTAAATCGATTACGCTTCATCCATTCGGAAGTTCGAATTGACGAACAAAGGCATTGATCTTTAACTGTTTCACTTGATTTGTCCCTTTATGGGTAATTTGTAACTTGTCCCACATTTGTTTTGCCGATCCACAACTTGAGACCCTGGTATATTCGTTAGAATCTAAAGAATAAAACAGAATATTAATAGCTTGAGAATTAACAAAAAGTTTCTATTTGTCAGAAGTGGATCTATGTTATTTCTTCTTAGGTACTCTATTTTCCATAGGAACAAATAGACCGTCCACAATAGCTGGCCACACATCATAATTGGTGGCCTGAAGAAATGCAACAATTTTATCCTTCCAGAATGAATAGTTTTCACCAGCAAACAAAAGTGGTTGGTGCATTGTCACAACCCGTCCCGGACATCCGTTATCCCGAGGCTGGCATGACTACAACATGACATCACCAATACCCAAATAACCAAATGAAAGACAATATATACCCACCATATAATACAAACATTTAAATGGGGGACAAACCCATCCCAACTTAATCCTAACAAACAGTATTTATCCATGAACTTTTTATAGGTTCGTCCTTAACAACTTCTCTTAAACGCCTATATGACTCCATCACGTAGCTCTACCTAGTGCCAGTAGGGGACCGACTCCTAGTCGTTGTACCTAAGAGTGTACTGCCTTCTTAGTAAAATATTTTTATAATAATAACAATTTATTCTGCATCATCTAAATGGATCCAGCTTAAATATGTAAACATTACGTAGCTCGCAAATGTTTGCATAATATTAGCAGTGAGAATAAAGCACTACCTATAAGTTCCATGCAAAATGATTTAGTATAAAAATCATGCCATTCACCATATAAATAATAAATCACTCAGTAGAAGTAAATTATCACATCTCAAAACATCTTCTCAAACCCACACACGCTGGCCAGCCCTAGTGATCGTTTTAACCTCACGATCAGGAGTTGCAACGGTACCGTAACATTCATAGGAATGCCTTCCTACGAAATATCCACACCCCTTTTCGGAGAGAAATATAATTCACACCCCTTTTGGGGGAGAAATATAATCCACACCCCTTACGGGGAGAACATCCATGGCATCGTCAAAATCAAATACAGCCTCATCGAAACACAACTCAATAAATATCGTCTACTCAACATTGTCAAATCATCACACCTACCACTTTTCTTCAAAACCAGCTTTTAAATTCAAAAATCATATTTCGCACTTTCTTTTAAAGAAAACGTCTGATTTTATCAAAACCACTTTTCCATCCTTTATTTTTAGAAAACCAAGCATTTTTAGAAAAATAGATGTTTCTTATTCTCTTTTTAAAAACACCGTCCAATTTCACCAAATCCAGCGGAAATTCATTTCCAACTTCTTTTTGAAAACTATCGAAGTCCAGTTTACCAATTCATTCAAATCCTGCTTGATTCATATCGTTTATAAATTCATACAGTTTAAATAATCACATATTTCGTCATATATATATATATATATATTCATAGAAAAATAGTTTGGCAAGAAGACAGTACACTCACCCTGTAAACCACTCTCCAAAACCTTCACTTACCATACTCTATCGGGACACCGGTGCCTGCGAGCCTAATAGTAACAGAGCCTAAATTAATATCTTATCTAAGACATCTGAATCATGCAATGCCGACCCTATATTCCGAATTATTACTATTTTATGTACCACATAATTAAAATTAATTAATCGTTAGGAAATTGTTACGATTTTGGGATTTGTAACGCTAAATAAAATTTAATTTAACAAGAATTATTAATCGATTGAAATTTCACCTATTTTCGAATCGTTTGGAGACCATGAGAGGGGTTTTTAATTTTCAGTGGGGTGGTTCGTATAATTCCCTTTTCTTTTTCTCTTTTTTTTTTTTTTTTTTTTTTTCCTTTTTTTTTTTTTTTTCCTTTTCTCTTCTATGTTTCGTCTTCTGCTTCAGTTCCTATTTGAACCAGCCTCCGATCGTCCTACTCCAATCACGAGCACACCGTCACCGATTACACACACCCCAAACGCCAAACACACGCACTCCCCTCCCACAGTCACCGTCGACTGAACAAACTCCCCGCCGGACAACAACGTCACCGACGACTCCCTCTCTCTCACTTCGTTTTCTATTTTCTGCTTTGGGACTCGCTGGCGACCGACCTTGCTCCGATCACGCCACACATCCACGAAAACGGAACACCCATGACGTCGACCGGAACACCTACCCGAAATCGATACCTACCTTCTCTCTCTCTCTAACTCTCCGGCCGGCAGCACCCAGCCTTACACCGGAGGAACACCCTCACGCCGTCGATGATCACACATCCAGACCAGACGGTGCTACCACACACCCCCATTCAGTCGCCGAACACCAAGAACACACCCACTCCCGGCAGCCCACACACTCGACAACGAACCGAACACACACACGCCGGCAAACGACGACGATCAAGCACATACTACCGGTGGACAGAACACACACCCACATACTCACAGTAAACCGACGACAATGGCCTATTACTCCCTCACCTGAAATCGACGACAACTCGCACATACACTGCCGACCTTTCTCTCTCTCTCCATTTCCTGATTTCCATTTTAAATTTCAGATTTTTGGAGATGTTTTGATCATTACACATATGTATTGCATGCATTTAGTGGGTTCACTTCCTCCTAACTTGCCACGTCGCTGCTCTCCCTATTTCCTGCCAGCAGCTGCTTCGTCCGATCACCAGCATATATATATATATATATATATATATATATATAACTTTTTAATTAATTACTCTTTCTTCCCCCAACTTCCTTTAAATCTTAATTTTAATCAATTGAAATTTTTAAAAGTTTCTAAAATTTTTAATTTCACCCCTTTAAGTTTCAATTAAAAGTTACATGTCAATTTACCCCCCTCAAAGTTTGGATTTAATGTTTCTAAATTTGCGAATTGACCCCTAGATTTTGAATTTGAATTTTTATTGACCCAATTTCACCCCAATTTTTTTTTTTTTTCCAATTACACTAAAATGTAACTAAAATGATGTACTTGCTATAATTGAGGTCTTACATGCATAGACTGCCCTTCACCTAGTGTACCTATCGAGTGCGCCATGTAATCTTTATTATCTAGTGTTTTAAGCTAATCGAGTTAAACCAGCTCTGGTACTAATTGTTGGCCCAGTGAGCTACCCAAGAGGGGGGTAAATTGGGTAGTTATAAAAATTTAAACAATTTAAATCTTTCAACACTTAATTTATCAAATAATCAATTTATCGTATATCAATTATTATCTTCGTTACGCGGTGAATAATTGTTTATATTCTAAGGGCACACCCAAACAGAATATGATAAAAATAATAACAATGTCGCACACCCAGATATATCCTAATTCAATAAGCGAGCCTTGTCTAATTCAGTCCCCCGAGCTCCACGAATATTTACAACCACTAAACCCTTTGATCCTTTTACCAAGTAGGAATTAAACCCTTACAATTTTCCTTTTTCTAGGTTAAAGAAGAACCTTATCTTTTTACCAAGTTAAAGACTAATCTAATTATATTACAAGAAGAATCAAAACCTAATCTTTTTAATGGGCTAAAGATCAAACATTACCACACTCACAAATATCTTTTTCCCAGGTAAGGATTCAACCTTTACAATTCACTCAAAATTAATTAAATTCATGAAGAACCATAACCTAGTTCTTTTTAAGGGAAAAGAATAACCTAACCTTTTTATACCTTAGGCAAAGATCAAACCTCAACTTTTTTCCTGAAAAATATTGGAACCCTCACCGCCCTGACTAGACATCGACCCAATCATGTCTAATCCTCTCAAACTCACAAATATAAAAACTTATAAGTTTCTTCTCACTAGAGCTTCTACCACCTCAAAATAGTTATACTCAATTAATGTCACCAAATTTACTAAGGGATAGAATTAAAGTGAGGCAAATTATTATATGATTATAAATAAGTATGGGTAGTACAAAATTAAGCACGTACTCAGATAATATCACAAAATCGTTTTAAAAAGATTTTTATGCTCTTTAAGTTTGAAAACGATATTTCAACGATCATAAATTCAAGTAATCAACCATAATATAAAATCAAATTTAAGAATAATAACTTGGAAAGATCTCACCAAGAAAACATCGACGAATGAAAACAAGATTGCAAAATAATACAGATCGGTGATGTCAATTCAACAGCACTTTAGCTCAAGAACTTTGATTGCAAAAATTCTCTCTCGAAATAATCTCAGCAGAATGATAACTCTAATAAAAACATAGAAACTGACAGTTCTTGATGTCTTGTGATCTAAATTCGCAGGTCTATTTAAACAGATTTAGAACAAGGCCTCCAAGGACTAGTTTTCAAATGATAGGCCTCTAAAAGACACCTATAGACCCCATATATCATATCTTTTCAATTCTGGTGTATTTCATTTAAAATAGATTTTAAATCACTCAATTAAGTTTATAAAATATTTCTTAAACATTATTCACAAAATAGGAAGTATTTAATAAACCAAATTGAGAAAACCATTCAATATGTGAACCAAATCAGTAACAATTCAAAATATATGGACCATATTTTCCACAATATCATATCCCTCGAATCTCTCCCTTGGAACCATAAAAAACGACTAGTTTTTTACCAAAAGTCCAAATTACTCAAGATCTCAACTAAAACAATTGGTTGACCAAACCTTGCCTAGTCGGTCGACTGATTGATTCAGTATATAAGCCAGGCCAAACCTATACAGGCAGTCGATTGACCGAACCTCCTACGGTTAGTTGACCGATTGATTCAGAATGTTTTCCAAGACAAACCAACGCCATAGTCCGTTGACCGATTGACCCACAATAAGTTGACCTATCAATTCCGAGAGTTTCACCTTCCATCCGCCTATGCCCATCGGTTGACCGATCCTCTCCTGGTTGGTTGACCGATTAATGCATGATCTCTCCAATTTTCTCCAAATTCTCACTGTTTCAATCAGTTGACCCATCCTCATCAGATCAGTTGACCGATTGATGCTGGTTGGTCACTTTCTCACTTATTTTAGCTCTAAAACTCCATATTTAAACCCATTAACCGATTGTTTTTCTCAGTTAACTCAATTAACTCTAAATTTCAATTTTAAACATTATTCTCATTTAGGTCAATTTTTATTTTTCAATATCATATATAAGCATATATTTTAACACTAATTAGGATCCTAAAATTTATCAAATCAAACACAAAAAAATATAATTCATTTAATAGTATTGTGTGTGATCCTAATTCAGGTTATATTAAGAGTATAAAAGTTATTGAGTTGTTTTCACCTAATTTATTCCGGATCTTCAATACTCTTCAGTTCTTCAATGGTCATCTTTGCACCCTAGATAATTTCTTCATGATTCAATCAATAATTGGAATTCTTTTTCTGAAATACTCAACAAACTCATTAGGTCTACCAAAAACATCAACCTTTAATTGTCCATCAAAATCTTGGGATCAACAAACCACACGAATATAAAGAAAAGTATACTCTATGAGCCTTAAATCACAAAACAATGTTCGTAAACAGAATTAGACGTCCAAAAACCCTAGGAATCGGTTAAACTTTGCGAAATACTAGTTTAAAAAGGCTTGAACCGGTCCAAAGAATATTACTTTAAATAATCGCTGACGTGGCAGAGTGGACTGACGTGGTTCTGATATGACAAAGTAAACGATTGACGTGGCACTGACGTGGTAGTGATTAGGGCTGATGTGAAAAGGAAAGGTCACTAAATAGCAACGGCGGCTCGTGGATCCGACGTGGAGAAGTTCGGGTGGCTTCTTCCCTCGCGTGAGGGCGCGTGAGCTATGGGCTAGGGATGATTTTGCTTGCGTTGGAATCATCTCGTAGAGCTCAAAAACAGTGACAACCTATGGTGGAGTTATTGCTACGGTTTGGTTGCACGTGTGAGAACGTCAAAGCTCCGTTGGTGGTGGTTTTGATAACGTTGTGCTCGTCTCTTCAAGATGAATGTGTTGATGTGGTGAGTGATGATTTTAGAGCAATGATGGGATTGTAGCAGTCAACTGATGTAACGACACGACAGAAGGCTTAGGGTTAGGGTTTCGAAAATTCTAACAGGAATAAAGCTAGGAAACATTAACTTTTTATACCATATTACAATAATTGAGAAGTAGAATGAAGAACAATTGAATTGATACGGTGGAAAAGTATATGTTACAGAGATATACAATAAGAACATTTATAGGATACTAAAGAAGACCTTAAGATTAAGATTTTGACCTAATCAGCAAAGTTCATATATTACATTAACAACACTAATAAATATGCAATATTAATAAAGCATAATATTTTACCCAACAAAACGTACAGTGATCTCTATTTACATTCAAAATATGCGATTCATTCAATCTGACTTTTTCAACGGCCCACTTCAATGCTTGTGCAAGTCAACTGTGCTTCTTCGGAACTAATAACTAACGGTTTACTTGGTGCACAGCAATATATGGCGACCGGCATCTTCGCCGGAAGATCGGGCCACGTCGTCTCAAAGTTAAGAACTTGAGTTGCCTGTCTTATCGATGGCCTGAGACCGCGATCAGGATGAGCACACCACAGCCCCACCATCACCAAACACTCCACCTGTTTTGCGTCAAACTCCATCTTCAACCTCCCATCCACAGCCCCAACAGCATCCCCTCTTCCATGGAGATCCCACACCCACTGCACCAATCCCATCTCAGAACTCTCATCTATGGCGTCCCTCGATCTTCTCCCGGTCACGATTTCCAAAACGACAACCCCGAAACTGTACACATCGGACTCTTTACTTGCCCTGCCGGTATTTACATATTCCGGCGCCATATAGCCTAGGGTTCCGGCCAAACCAGTTGTATGTAGACCCAGCTCGTGGTCCATGAGCCTGGCTAAGCCGAAATCTCCCAACTTAACGTTGAAGCTGGAATCCAGCATTATGTTGCTGGATTTGATATCTCGGTGGATGACACACTGCTCCCACTCTTCATGAAGATAGAGTAAAGCCGAGGCTAAACCGAGGGAAATCTTGTATCGGATGGCCCATGTTAGAGGAGGACCGACCCTTTTGCGGGAGAGATGAGTGTCGAGGCTACCGTTTGGCATGAACTCGTAGACGAGTAAGAACTCACCGTCATCGTGACACCAACCTACGAGTTGGACCAAATTTCGGTGTCTTAGTCGACTGATGATCTTTATCTCGGTTATGTACTCTTTCTTCCCCTGTTTTGACCCTCTCGAGATCTTTTTGACAGCAACGGCCATGTCTAGTTTTATTATGTACCCTCGATAAACGGCGCCAAACCCCCCCTGACCCAATTTCCGATCGGCGGCGAAGTTATTGGTGGCCAGAGCAAGATCTCCGTAAGAAAATCTTCTGGGTCCTGCTCCTCTTTCAAGATCGTCGTTGATGGACGAATGATGAGCTGTCTCTGTTTCTGATCTCTGTCGTCTCCGATAGCGCGTCACTGCAAATGCTATTAGTACTGTACAGGCGATCAGAACGGCCGACGGAACTGCTATACCGAGAATTAGTTTATTCTCGTCGTTCCGATCGTGGTTCTCTTCTACGTCGAGAGTCGAGCTAAATTCCCATGATTCGAGCTCGTGTTGTTCTTGAAATTGACCGGTGGCGGCGGAGAATCCGACAATTACCATTTCGGGCAGAACCTTAGATAGGTCGATTTGATAAAAGAGGCTTGAATTTTCATGATCGTTTTGAGTACTTCTGTAGTTCCAGGACACGGATAGGTTTTTCGAGGTGGCGTTATAATCGATGAGGACATCGGCGGTGTCGCCGCTGTGGAAGCTGACATTCCAAGGGACGTAGTTGGACGACTTGATGGAGTTGTTGTTGATCCCGACGTGTTCGAACGGCGGATCCCATTCAGGGTAGTTGGCGTGAGTGTCGAACTCGACCGTCACGATTTGATTCTGGTAGGAGAAGGCGTTCGTCACGTTGTAAAGGCCCAGGAACCCGCCGCCGGAGTTGACAGGAAACTGAAAATCGGTAGCCGCGAGAAAAAAAGCGACGCCGTTACCGTATTGACGAGCAGCCTTGGTGTCGATGGAGAAGGAGAAACGGGTGGTGAAATCAGCTAGTTTTTTTCTGTCGGAGTCCCATAATTGGAGACGTTCGCGGTAGATGGCTCGACCCACCTGGTTTATATAGTCTTCGTGGTAGTTGAAGTTAACTGCGCCGGAGTTGGACGGAGCTGCGTCGCCTTCGTACTGAACGTTGCGGTCACGGGAATCGAACTGGGTTAGATTGAAATGAAGGGAACTAACAGATGATAAAAAGATTGAAATCGTATGAACATATGATAACGAAAATAGAATCGATATGGTGTGGACGGAGGTAGCCATTGCCGTCGTCGGTCGGTACAGTGATGGCTACCGGTTCTGTTTTTTTTATGCAAAATGACGTTGGGTGAGTCCATTAAAATTAGCTCAAATTGATTCAGACAAAGAAAAAATGGCCGACAATATATTCAAACGTCAACATAAAGTCGTACCAATTTCTTGTTTTTTTGGTAGAAAAAATCGTACCAAAGGAAAGATTATACCCAAATTGCCCACTAAATTCGAATTGTTAATCCGCAATTTAATTAGTTTTTGTCCCTGACAACTTTTGATTTCAAAAATAAAATTTCACAAAAAAAATATTTTTCATTAATTTAATTTCAAGAGTAAATTTAGTAAATTGAAGCTTTAATTATACAATTTAAAAATTTTAAGGACTAAATTAAAAATTAAAAAGTTAAATTAAGACCCAAAAATTTTAATTGATATTTTAAAATTTAATTAAGGGAAAATTACCGAATAATCTCAACAAGAGTTCAAATCTATTGAATGATCCATCAACTTTTTAATTGAATTGAATTGTCTATAACTTGCGGAATTGTATTACCGATTAGTCTCAATTTCAAATTTGAAATTAGATTCGGACGATTTTGTCTTTCCATAATGTTGAATATAACACGGAAGTGAATTTCGCGTTGAATATCACACTAATGTGATTTTTTTATGAAAATTTGTATTTTCTTCTCTAAATTTTTATTTTTCTACAAAACGATACCAAAACATAAAAAAAATAAAACAAAAGAAATACAAAATACAAAAAATAAAAAAATAAATAAAAATGAAAAATAGGAGAGTAAAAAAAATATAAAATATAAAATAAACAACGAAAAAACATGATGTTGCGAGGGTATTTATATAAGTAGACCGTGAAAAAAAAAATATCATATTGAACTTAACAAGATGTGAAAACATGAACATGAATTTTGTGATGAATATAACATGAATGTGATTTTTTAATGAAAATTGATGAACGTAATATTATTTTGAAAATCTTCTTCATACGAATCTCAATGTATAGTTAAATCATGAAGAAAAAAAATGTCACGTTAAATTCAATATGATGTGGAAATTACGAAATGTCTGAAGTAACATATTGAATGTAGCACGAATGTGAAAAATAAAAACTCTAAAAGTATCATGTTGAATGTATTACGAATCTGAATTTTTTATGAAAAAAATAATGAACGTAATGAATCTAACTATATAGTTAAATCATGTTTTATACTATGTTGAATTCAACACGATGTTAAAAACTACGAAAGTTCTTAATAGTATGTTAAATGTAACGTGAGTGTGAAATTTAAAAATTCCCAAAATATTATGTTGAATATAACAAGAATATAAAAATTAATGAAAAAAAATATTAAATGGGATATATTTTGAAGATTTTATTAAGACGAATCGGAATATATAATTAGATCATGAAAAAAAAATGTGGTTATTTTGATTTTAATAAAATTATTTTTACTACCTATTGTCGTCGTCGGTTAGTAGAGTGATCATTTACTTACGGTTCTGTTCTTTAAACAAAGAAAGAATGGCCGAAAACATTAAATTCACTTTCAATTCAACATTGAAACCCTCCTTGACAAAAATAAATAAATAAAATTCCAAATTGCCCACTAAAGTCGAATTGTTGATCAGCAATTTAATTAGTTTTTCCCTGCCAACTTTCGACTTTATTTGATTTCCAAAATAAAATTTCACAAAAAAATATATTTTTTTAATTGTGCTCATCTCTGCAAGACGAAGACGGTGGTGTGATGTTTGTTGATACCGAAATGGTGATGAAACATGTAGCAGCTACGAAAACCACGGAAGAAAAGAAAAGGCGGGGGAAGAAACTTTAGGGTTTCAAAAAAATGTTTAGAGAGAATAGGTCCATGAAATATTTGTTCATGATACTATATTAAAATAATTTAGAAGTGAGAAACATGAATAGTGTATTGATATTATTAGAAAGAGATACAGAAAATACAATGCTATAAACAAGTATTTATAAAGGAAGTGGGGGTCAAAGTTTTGCCCTAATGAGCCAGGTGAGCCAAGTCTATTATTACATTAACAGGGGCAATCGAACCTGGTTAGATTGAAATGAAGGGAATTAACAGGTGGTAAAAGGAAGGAGACAAGAAGAGTGGTCGTATGAACATATGATAACGTAAATAGAATCGATGGGGTGTGGACGGAGGATGCCTTTGCCGTCAACGTTCAGTAGAGTGATCATTTACTTACAATGATGTTCTTTATGCAAAATGAAGTTGGGGGAGTCCACTAAACAAAGAAAGAATGGCGACAGCATAAAAACTCACTTTCAATTCAACATTAAAACCCTCCTTGACAAGAATAAATAAATTAAGACCCAAAATTTTTAATTGATATTTTAAAATTTAATTAAAAAAAATTACGGAATGATCTTAACAAGAGCCTAAATCTACAGAATAATCCATCAACTTTTTAATTGAACTGAATGGTCCATAACTTGAGGAATTATATTGCTGATTAGTCTCAATTTCAAATCTGAAATTAAATTTGGACCATTTTTTCTATTCTGCAATATTGAATATAACACGGAAGTGAATTTTGTATTGAATATAATACGAATGTGATTTTTTTTTTTTTTTTTGAAATTTATATTTTCTTTCCTAGATTTTTATTTTTCTACAAAAACGATACCAAAAACTTAAAAAAAAAAATACAAAATAAAAAAATACATAAATATGAAAATAAGAGAATAAAAAATAAAAATATAAAATAAACAACAAAAAATATTATGTTGTGAGGGTATTTATATAAATAGATCATGAAAAAAAATACCATGTTGAATTTAACATGATGTGAAAACTTGAATATGAATTTCGTATTGAATATAACAGTGATTTTTTTATGGGGAAAAAGACATTTTTTGTCCTTGAAAGATGGCTACAGTTTTCAATTGGCCCCTAAGATTTGAAACTTGACACATTTGATCTCAACATTTTAAAATCGTTCCAAATTAGCCCCTGAGACAGATTTCGTTAAGTCAACCGACAGTTAACGTTTCATTAAGGGTATTTTAGTCTTTTTATTCAAATGGGTTAATTTTAAAAAGTTATCTAAACTTAAGGGGTCAAAATGTTTTTTTTTCTATTTCTTTTTATCATTCTTAATCCAATACTTTTAAATACTCTTCCTACCCCATATTAATTGTTTATTCTTCATTGAAACACAAATCTCGGAACAAATCTGGAACACAAATAGGACCCTCTCATATTGAAACAAAAATCTGGGAACAAATTTTGAAGCAGATGAATAGGACCCTCCCATATTCAAATAGACAAATTTCGTCGTCTTCTTCTTCGTCGGCAAATGTAAATATTACTAAATTTGGACGTGTAATTTCAACAACAAAGTTATGGAAACGAAACAGAATTTATGGGAACAACAAATTTATGGGAATAAAACAACATTTTTTTTTTGAAAATATTATTTGATTTTTTTTTCATTAAAAGAGAAATTAAAAACCTCAAAGAATACAAAAAGAATGACATATTCAACCAAACCAAATACAAACATCTATGAAAGATGAAATAAGAGCAAAACTAAGGGATAATTCTATTATATTCTAAGAATTTTGTGCTAAAAATAAGAGAGTACAACATAATCATATTTTTTTTTTTGGCTCCCATATTAAAACACAACATCAACACCAAAACGAACATCATCACCAAAATGAATATCAACACCAACGAACACCACCACCAAAACAAATAACACTACCGATGAACACCGAAATCGAAAACGAAAAACACCGCTGAAATCGAACCTTGGGGTTTCGATTTCAAAATCGAAACAGGAAATCGAAATCGATTTCGAAATTGATACCGAAGAACATGGCACGAAGAACACCGCCGAACACCACCACCAAAATGACGAACACCGTCAAAATCGAACCTTAGGGTTTCGATTTCTATTTCAAAATCGAAACAGGAAATCAATTTCGATTTCGAAATCAAAATCGAATAACACCGCTGAACATCGCCACCAAAACAACGAACACCATCGAAATTGAACCTACGGGTTTTGTTTCGAAATAGGGTTTCGATTTCGAAATCGAAACCCTGTTCTAAATCGAAATCGATTTGGGATTCGATTTCGAAATCGAAACCCAAATCGAACCACAGTTTCGAAATCGAAATCGAAGAACACCGCCGAACATCACCACGGCTTTGAAATCGAAATCGAAATCGAAATCGAAATAGGGTTTCGATTTAGGTTTCGATTTCGATTTCCTAAATTGAAACCCTGTTCGAAATCGAAATCGATTTGGGTTTTGATTTCCAAACCCAAATCGAACCACGGTTTTGATTTGTTCGATTTGGGTTTCGATTTCGAAATCGAAACCCAATTCGATTTCGATTTCAATTTCGAAATCAAAATGAAAATAGAGAACAAGATGAAGACGACTCACGTGATGGAGAAGATGACACAGGTGATGGCGAAGAAGACGAAGACGACTTCGACCTCCACGATCTTGGTTACGCCTGGATGAATTTCCATGGCGTGAGCCCTAACATCTTGTCCGCTGTCGACGAAGTCGTCTTCGACCTCCACGATGACTCGGAAGCCACTCGAGCTCTTGTCGATTGATACGTCGACGTCTTTATTTGGTTGCTGTTTAGTTCGACGGTGCGTTCGGCGGTGGTGATTGGTTTGGCGGTGCTCGGTGGTGCAGAGAAACGGAGGGGAGAAGCCCAAAAAAGCCAAAAAAAAAAATAGAGAAAAAAAAAAGAAGAAAATGGTTTGGGAAAAAATAGTTTGACCCCATTAGTTTAACAACATATGCAAATAGACCCCAATAAATTAATAAGAATGAAATGACGCATGTACCCTTGGCCAAACGTTATGTGCTTGTCACGTGACTTTTTCCATCCAATTCCTCCAAATTTTACTAACGGAACCCGACCCAAACCCGACCCAAGGGCCAATTTGGAACAATTTTGAAATGTTGAGATCAAATGTGTCGAGTTTCAAATCTGAGGGGCCAATTGAACACTCTAGCCACCTTTTAGGGACCAAAAAGGTCTTTTTCCCTTTTTTATGAAAATTGATGAATGTGATATTATTTTAAAGATCTTATTTATATGAATGTAAAGGGATAAAGACCTTTTTGGTCCCTGAAAGATGACTAGAGTGTTTAATTGGCCCCTAAGATTTGAAACTCGACACATTTAATTTTAATATTTCAAAATTGTTCCAAATTGGCACCTGAGGCAGATTCCGTTAAGTCAACTAACGGTCAATGTTTCATTAAGGGTATTTTAGTCTTTTTGTTCAATAAGGTTAATTTGAGAAGTCATCTAAATTTCTAGGGGTCAAAATGCTTTTTTCCTTTATTTCTTTTAGTTCTTCTTCTTTGCCCCTACACCACCAAGCCAAATACCCTCCACCGCTGAACACCACCACCGATTCTACCACGAAACCAAACAACACAACACCACCACCAAATGACCACCAAACGAACCAACACCTCCGCCTCCACCAAAGAAGCAGAAACAGAAACATGGGAAACAGAAATTAAACGAGAAACAGAAACAGAAATTGAAATATGGGAAACAGAAGCAGAAACAGAAACATAGGAAACAAAAACACAACAATTGAAATATGGGAAACAGAAATTGAAATATGGGAAACAGAAACAGAAGTAGAAACAGGCTTCTTCCTTTGTTCCTGTTGAAGATATGGGAGCCGCCGCAAGCTTAAACGATGCCTTAACCTTCTTCGACTTTCCGTTGGTTGCTGCCACCGTAACCGCCGCATCTGGTTTAACTTTTTGAAATCGAACCTGAGGTTTTGAAACCCTTTCGAACGAAAACGAAATTGAAATCGAAAGATTTCGAAATCAACATTTTGATTTCGAAATCAAAAGCCTAGTTTCCATTTCAATTTCGTTTTCGAAATCGAACCTATGGTTGGATTTCGATTTCAAAAACGAAATCGAAATCAATCGAAAACCTTTCGATTTCAAAAACGAAATCGAAATCGAAAGTTTTCGAAATCAATATTTCTATTTCGAAATCGAAAGCCTAGTTTCCATTTTGAAATCGAAATCGTTTTCGATTTCGATGCTAAGCAGACAACGAAGATGATGACAGTTGAGGCGATGGAGGATGAAGAAGAAGCAGATGATGGCGACAGCGACGGAGGACAGAGAAGAAGCAGATGAAGGCGATGGAGGATGTAGAAGAAGCAGACGATGGCAATGCAGGATGGAGAAGAAGCAGACGATGGAGGATGGCGAAGAAGAAGCAGACAACGATGGTAGAGGCGGTTGTGTGGTGGTGTGGTGGTGCTCGGTGGTGCAGAGAAACGGAGGGTACTGAGGAGCCAACAAGACAAAAAAAACAAGAAAAAAAAAGAAAAAAATAAAAAATAAAAAATAGTTTGGGAAAAAACATTTTGACCCCTTAGTTTAACAATATATGCAAATAGACCCCACTAAATTAATAAGAATGAAATGATGCATGTACCATTGGCCAAACGTCATGTGCTTGTCACGTGACTTTTTCCATCCAATTCCCCCAAAATTTTACTAACGGAACCCGACACAAGGGCCAATTTGGAACAATTTTGAAATGTTGAGATCAAATGTGTCGAGTTTCAAATCTTAGAAGCCAATTGAATACCTTAGCCATCTTTTAGGGACCAAAAAGGTCTTTTTCCCAAATGTAAATATATAGTTAGATCACAAAAAAAAAAAATACCATATTGAATTCAACATGATGTGGAAACTACGAAATGTCCGAAAGTAGCATATTGAATGTAACACGAATATGAAAAATAAAAGTTCTAAAAGTACCATATTGAATGTATTACGAAAGCAAAAAAATACTTACGGTTCTGTTCTTTATGCAAAATGAAGTTGGGAGAGTCCACTAAACAAATAAAGAATGACCGACAACATAAAAATTCACTTTCAATTCAACATTAAAACCCACCTTGACAAAAATAAATAAATTAAGACCCAAAAATTTTAATTGATATTTTAAAATTTAATTAAGGGAAAATACGTAATGATCTCCACAAGAGACTAAATCTACTGAATGATCCACCAGCTTTTTAATTGAATTGAATGGTCCATAACTTGCGGAATTGTATTACCGATTTGTCTCAATTTCAAATTTAAAATTAGATTTGGACAATTTTGTCATTTTGCAATGTTGAATATAACATAAAAATGAATTTTGTGTTGAATATAACACGAATGTAATTTTTTATTTTTATTTTTTTATGGAAATTTGTATTGTCTTTTCTAGATTTTTATTTTTCTATAAAACTGATACCAAAAACTTTTAAAAATATATATATATAAAAAATACATAAATATGAAAGCAAGAGACTAAAAAATAAAAATATAAAATAAACATAAAAAAATATTATGTTGCGATGGTATTTATAAAAGTAGATTGTGAAAAAAAAAAACACCATATTAAATCTAATATGATGTGAAAATATGAATATGAATTTCCTGTTGAATATAACACGAATATGATTTTTTCATGAAAATTGATAAACGTTATATAATTTTGAAGATCTTATTTGTATGAATCTAAATATATTGTTAGATCATGAAGAAAAAAAAAAAACATGTTGAATTCAACATGATGTGAAAACTACAAAATGTCCGAAGTAGCATGTTTAATGTAATACAAATGTTAAAAATAAAAATTCTAAAAATACCATATTGAATATAACACGAATCTGAATTTTTGATTGAAAAATAATGAACATGACATCTTTTTGAAGATCTTATTAAGACGAATCTAAATATATAGTTAAATCATGAAACAAATATCATGTTGAATTCAGCACGGTGTGAAAAATTATGAAAGTTCTGAATAACATGCTGAATGTAATATGAGTGTGAAATTTGGAAATTTTGAAAATATTATGTGAATTTAACACGAATCTGAAAACTAATGAAAAAAAATATTAAATGAGATATTATTTTGAAGATTTTATTAAAACGAATTTGAATATATAAGTAATTAGAGGGACAAATCTGACCGAATAATTACAAAGTACTATTTGGTAACCCACTAAAAAATGTTTAATCGATAGTTTTCCCAACTTATGAGGATCCCTCGGTAAAGACCCCTTTAATTTAACCTTAAAATGATTCAATTAAAGTTCTCAAGACATGTTTAGGACTTTCTATATGTCGATTGAAATAAAATTCTAATTCAAAAAATAAAGGACTAAATTGAAATTATAGACACTAAATTGAGATCAAATTTTAAAGTAATATTTTAAGAGTTCAATTATGTTCAAATAATTTCTACCGAAATGCTAAGAATCTCAATTAAGGCCCTTTATAGACCAATTGAAATAATTTTTTTGAATTTAAAGTTTTGTAGCTTAATTGAAATTTTAAACAAATTCAGTCAATTTTTAAAAGGACAATTAAAATCTCATTTTTTAACCAGTCTTCTAGGATCCAATCAACTCTTGAAAGACCCTATTTTGCTTAATCGATCTACGATTGAGATTTTGGAAATTTCACAAAAAAATAAATTATTTCGGGACTAATTTGTCAAATCGATCTTACTTCTTCGATCCAAGCCTTAAATTTCATTTTTCAAAACTCAACTTTTAAGAAAAATATTCCAATCAAACTTTCAAAATACTTTCAATTTCACCCCGGCAGTTTGATTTGCTTTGCAAAATTTACATTTCTTTAAATCCATTGAACAATTTACTGGATTAATTTTCTTTTCAATTCTCAACCAGACATTGGATGATTTAATTGCATAATATCATTTAACTATTTGATTGGATTGAAATCACAGTGCATCCAAAATTATATGGATACCAAAGAACGGCATACAAAAATCTTGAGCAGAGTTACATACTAATAGAAATGGAACGAAAAGAATAAAGAGATCTACAAAAGCCAAAGTGGAAAATCACCAAGAAGTCTCAAATGATATTTGCCAATAAAAATATCATTAATTCATATGGCAACAATTAAAGGCTTGGAGAACACATATAGGCTAAGCAAATATTCATATCCAAACCTATGAATGGTATGAATTAACGAGGTCACAAATAAAGTCATCTCCAAGGACAAGGTACTAGTAAACCTTCGCAATTTAAATTTATTTGTTAAAGAGTCAAGTGAGTCACACTCAAACGTGGTGAATTAATTGATATATTATTATGTGTTAGTGCTTTAGGATTTCTTATTTTTATTTTTACTTTTACCCTAATAACATAATTGTGACATATCGTTTGAATCACTTGGGATGAGATGAGAAAAAGATTCATAAAACTCAAAAATAGGCCAAAACAATCGATCGTTTAAAAATCAATCAACCGAATGCACTTTAAGACTGGTCAAACAGTCGACTGAATTAGATTCAGTCTACCGATTTAATGCGAAAATGATTATTCTATGTAACCTGAGTAAAACAGTTGACCGATAGAATTTTGGTCGACCAATCAATTGTAGGCGGTATAAATTCTAAAACCTAGATTCATTTTACTTTCTAGGTTCATTTCCTAAACCACTTAAGTGTTTTTCCTTCCAAAACCCTTCCCCTTCCCATGAAACAATTAATCCTTTGATAGTTCACCTAAAAATTGCAAGATCTAAGCCGTTTCAATCAATGTGGATGATGTGTTGAGCAAAAAGTCTAATTTCTTGGAAGGCATTTGTTTTTTCGCTATTTTCTTCTGCCAGGTAAGCTTCTCTTTTACTCTTTCCTTGTTCTCAATGTTTACCCTGTTCTTTTTTATTATTTCTTGAGAGTCACTGCCTAAGTTGTTATCTTGGTCATTCCTTTTGTCTTCTTATCAAAATTCTTCTCAAAATGGCTTTAAAACATGTTAAAAAAAGTCGGATCATGGATCCAAGGATAAAGGAAAAAAGGCTAGTGCGCCTGATTTTGAGAATTTAATTTTTTTTAATAGGGAAAATGGAGAAGAGATATGAATTAGTATTTGAGTAAACAAAGGGTGGAATGTAGTAGACCGATAGATTTCAAAGAACATAGTTCTAAGGGAATTGACATTTTGTCAAAATTTCAATATTTAGGATGCGATTTGTTTTTGACTGAGAATAAACATTTTTATAGTCATTGGGTTAGGGTGTTTTATAGTTACTTTTATCATATGGAAAACACATTCTATTCGTATGTCAACGGAGTCAATATCGAGTTTAATTTAGATAATCTTTTTGTCTTCTTCTATGTACCCAGAGGCATTGTTTTTCCACAAAAACAGTAGCCAATGGCCCATGCAAAACTTTAATCTTCAGCAAGCTAGAATCGAGTTAAGATTCGTAAATTCTAGGAGAAAGAATCTTAAACTTATTCAACGCATCTATCACTCAATCATCACATACTCTCTCGCCCCTCGCAATGGTCGTCGTGCCACCACAATAGATTTTGATACCTTTCTTCTTCATTCTATCATCCATGACACAAATATCAATATCCTCACACTCTTAGTAGAACACATGAGATATTACCATATGGTGATCTTGTGTGTCGGTTACTTGAGCATTTCAAGGTTCCCTTAGATGATGATTGTAAGTCTTGTCATGTTTATAATCATAATGTTCTAAAGTCCAATGCGATTGTTCTTATGGGATACAAGTTTGTGGAGAACCGTTGGGTTAGAACGGGTAGAGGATGTAGAGATGAGAAAAACTAAAGTAGGGGTGAGTTTTGAAGGTCGAGTCTTGTCACATCCCACCCCGGACACCCGTCACCGTGGGGCCGGCGTGACGTCGACATGACAACACTTGACTAACCAACTTAAATACGACAATATACAAACTTTCATCTACACGTCATATATGTATATATAATAAGTTCATACTATACGGATACATCTGCTCCAAAATAAGAACAACAAAACAAATCTCATGAACCTCCCTTAGGTTCATCATCTGACAGCTCATCTCAAATTACTCTCGTCTGACTCCAACGCCTAACCCGCATAACTCTAACTAGTGCCAGTAGGAGACCAACCGACTCCTATCTGCTCCACCTACGATTGTACTGTCTTCTTAGTAAAAATATTTTATAATAAGAATTTATATCTACGACATCTAAATGAATCAAGCGTAAGTATATAAACACCACATAACTCGTAAAATCTCTAGTATATAAGCAATGAAAATAAAGTGATATAGATAAATTTCATCTAAATCCATCTAGTATAATCATACCAATCACCATAATAAATAATAAATCACCCAATATAAGTAAAACACCACATCTCAAACACACATCTCAAACCACCACTCCACCACAACACACACTGGCTAGTCATAGTGATCATTTTAATCTCACAATCGGGAATTACAACGGTACCGTAACATTCGTAGGAATGCCTTCCTATGAAATATCCACACCCCCTTTTGGGGAGAAATGTAATCCACACCCCCAACAGGGAGAAACATCCATATCACATGGGAAGAATCCACACCCCTTATGGGGAGAAATATAATCCACACCCCTTTCGGGGAGAACAACTATGACATCGTCAAAATCATCAGTATAGTTAAAAATCCACATCTTACGGGAAGAAATATATTTTCACACCACATCGTCAAAAATCCATACCCTTTATGGGGAGAATATAAACCACACCCCTTTCGGGGAGAATTTTCAAACTTACATTCATTCAAACCACACCCCTTATAGGGGAGAATTTCCAAACCACGTTTTTCTCTCTCTTTTTGAAAGTACCACCCATTTAGTAAACAAAAACCATTTTTTCACCTTTGGTTTTAGAAAACCAAGCATTATTAGAAAACCAGATATTTTTCCACTCTTTTAAATCACCAAAGCCAACGAATCATTTTTCAACTTTCTTTTAAAACCAACATAATTTACTGAAAATCCATTTTTCTCAACTCACCCAAAACCTGCTTGATCCATATCATTTATAAAATCATACAGTCTAAGTAAAACCATTTTACACACACATTTATATATAAAAATAGTTTGGCAAGAAAACAGTATACTCACCTCGATATCCATTTTGCAAAACTGACACTGACCACACTCTATCTGGATGCCGGTGCCTGCGAATCTAATAGTGGCAGAGCCTAAATTAATATCTTATCTAAAACATCCTAATCATACAATACAGACCATATATTCCGAATCATTACTATTTTATGTACCACATAATTAAAATTAATTAATCGTCACGAAATTATTACGATTTGTAACACTAAATAAAATTTAATTTAACGAAAATTAATAATCGATTGAAATTTCACCTGTTTCCGAATCGTTTGGTAACCACGAGATAGGTTTGGGATTTTCCTGAGGCAGTTTCTGCAAATTTCCCATTTTTTTTTCCTTTTCTCCCTTTTTTTTTTTTTTTTTCTTCTTCTTCTTTTCTTCTTGTTTGCGCTTACTGTTTCTGTTTCGGTTCAACCACCGCCGGCCACTTCCTCTCTCTCTACTATTACCGTCCACCAGAGGCCTCCCACGCCTTGTCGTCCTCACCACCGGCCCTACACCATCCCCCACCGAAACACTCATATCCACTCCATCACGGATGAACGACGACCCACAACCGACCACCTACTCACCAAACGACAGCGGTCGTCAACCCGCTGACCTCCACACCGTCAGACGGACAACACCTACACCCACACAACATCAACGACGACACATACACATACACCCACGGTTGGTAAAACAGAGCACACATAACCATATACACACATGACAACAAAATACACACTCACACACCCCTACGTTAGCCGCACGACGGCGACAATCCCACACATACCCACACGACGAACTCGATGGCTCACACACATGCACCAAAACACACACACTTCAACGTCCCCACCCATGCACATCATTGAACCGAACAACTCACCTCCACACGATTGCCAGTGAATTGTAACATCGCCACCGGCGAGTTCTCCTACCGATCACTACTCCGATCACGCCCACACACCCACGACGGACGAACGAACAACATACCCACACGGAACACTCACTGCTGGACGACTCCTACATCTTCGATGACGAGGAACGGAAAACAGAACACACATATGTCTTACACTGATCGGCCGACCCAATTATTCCCACTCACCGATTGAACGACGATGCACACCGGTGACGACAACACGCACATGCAATTCGTTGGACGAACACTCCCACATTGCCAGCGATCACAAGACAGCACTGACACTCTGCTCCTCCGATTCTCTCTCTCTCTCTCTCTCTAGATTTCTGAATTTTATGGATTATTCTTCAGTGGTGCAATTGAAATAGTATGCATATGTATATATATGCATGGAAATGGTGGTGTGAAATTGATCAATTGCTCGCCACGTTGATCCCCACTCTTCTCGATCTCCCTGTCGGCTGGCTGAGCTCTCAAATGCACACATATATATACTTTTATAAAAAAAATCTTTGGTTAAATTGCACTTTTCTCCCCTATCTTCCATTAAATCTTTATTTTAATCCAATTCATCTTTTAGGATTTTTTTTTTTAAATTGCATTTTGATCCCTAAAAATTTTATTCTAAAATTCGACTACAAATTTTGCATCTCAAATTTAGAATAAGTTTCCAAATTTGCAATTTGACCCAATCATCATTTTTTTTTAACTCAATTTTTCCCCGAAATTTTCTAAATGCTCTCAATTGAAATTAAAATGACGTACGTGCTAAATCGGGGTCTTACAAGTCTTCTGGCAGCTTGATCAATTCCAAAAGCAGTTTGATAATTTCCAGCAATAATGTTTATCTATATGGAGCAGATTTATGGGATGCTGTAGCAATTCAATGTTGATTATTTCACATAATCACAATAAAACGAAATTAATTAATAATCGTAAACATACATGAATTATAGGACACAACAATAAAGAACAGTAATCGAAAGCGTTCCTGTCTCAGCCGTCGTAGGAGATTGAATCTGTCGCAGTGGATTATTAATTAGGTCTTCCTCCTTATGATCTAGATTTCGTGGTGGCGGCTCTCAATGGGAAGAAACCCTTATACTAGATTAAGGAGGGGACCTAGTTATATATACTAAGGTTTCACGTTGGGCCTTCCCATAACAAGTTTCAACGAAACTCTAAATCTACACTTGCCACTTAACTGAGTTTCTACATAAAAGACGCCACAGCCCAAATCAAAATATGATCACTATTTATTTGGGCTGCTTAAATAATAGACTATTCATTAACCCATTTTTGTAAAACAATTAATTCAATTAATGTTAGCCTATAAAAAATATTCCAACATTCTCCCACTTGGACTACATTAATTGAATAAATTTAATTTTAAAAATAAGACTCTCGGGTTAATAACAGAAAAAATTTATTTTTGGTGTGGCCACACCTTTTATTTAAAAAAATGATAGTCTATAAGTAGTATCTTGATAAACTTATCCGGTCCAACATGATCTTAATATTGGATTATGATAGTCTATATGTTAATCTCAACAAAGATAAGACTTTCATATTCACAAATACTTATAATTATATCAACATGGATCGTAAGTCCAGTAGTGTAGTAAGAAACTAATGCCAACATGTGATCATTATCAATATACATTGTTCTTATCAGTCCTCATTATAATTTCTCAACAAAATGAAATTGTAATTGCAGTTTCTCAATAAAATGAAATTGCTGCAATTTCTCAATAAAATGAAACTGTTACAATTTCTCAACAATATGAAATTGCTTGACTTTAACAAGTCATTTGTCACTAACAATACATAACGAGATCGCAAAATAGTGATTAGTGACAGCCAAAAGTATACAACTGTAATTCTTAAGGCACAATATCTTAAGATACCATATTGTATAATCAATTCAAATAATATGATATGCGACAATATAATACGCAATAATGATGATCATCAAATGGATTTCAATTTTGTAAAACGCATAACAATAGTGGTCACAACGTAATCGTCGAAATAAAGGGAAATACAAAAACTCTCACTAAATCAGAGAATCAAAAGACTCAATGACACCCATATTCACAACATGTTCCTTGAACCCTATGGGTCTTAAACCTTGAACCCTATGGGTCTTAAACCTTGGTTTAGTATAATCGATTCAAATAATATAATACGCAACAATATAATGTGCAATAATGATGATCATCAAATAGAATTCAATTTTGTAAAACGCATAACAATAGTGGTCACAACGTATCATAGAATCAAATAAAAATATAAGAAAATTCTCACTAAATCGAAAAATCAAAATGCTCAAATAAGTATAAACGACACAATATAAGAATCAATTGCATCATCATAAACTCTCCTTTGGCAATAATTTACAATAAACAATTATTCTTTAAGTATGAAGATCAATAAAATAATAAAAACTTTATAACAATAGTGATCAATGCTTACACGACACAATCATCGAAATAAAGAAGATTACAAAGATTCTCATTAAATCAAGGAATCAATTTAGAATTTTATTGTGACGTTATTATTGTTCACAACAAAAAGAAATTATTTTCACAAAAAATTACAACTAGATCAATTATGGACAATGGGACAAAATGCTCTATTAAATATAAGTAATATAATATAAGAATCAATTGTATTATCATAAACTCCCCTTTGAGCAGAGTCTACAATAAATAATTATTCTTTAATAACGAGGATTAACAGAATAAAAAAAAATTTAGATTTAAAAATTCATCTCCTTTGGGTAGATTAACTTTCAAATCCATATATTTCATTCAAAATATAATGAAACAAATAATCTTTTAAAATTCATTCCCTTTAGGGGAACAAATTTATCAAATCATTTATTTCACATAATATCCTCATGCAATTAAATTAATTTACACAATAACCCCCTTTGAGTAGGTGAATGTACAAATTAATCTGAAATTTTTTCATCAACAAAATAGAAACTCGAAAACTTACAAACTATGTTGGTTAAATCACTTTGGTAAAATAACCTTAATAATTCACAAGCAAACATTCCAAATTGAGAAAATATTAAGTTATATTACCCAATAATTAAATTAATCTGCACAATAACCCATTTTGGGCAGGTGAATGCACAAATTAATTTAAATATTTTTTCATCAACAAAATAGGAACTCGAAACTTGCAAATTATGTTGATTAAATCACTTTAGTAAAATAACCTCAACAATTCACAAACAACCATTCTAAAATAGAAAAATCAAACAATATTTTCCAACAGTTAAATTAATCTGCACAATAACCTCATTTGGGCAGGTAAATGCACAAATTAATCTAAATATTTTTCCATCAACAAAATAGGAACTCGAAAACTTACAAACTATATTGGTTAAATCACTTTGGTAAAATAACCTTAATAATTCACAAGTAAACGTTCCAAATTGGAAAAATTAAGTTATATTACCCAACAATTAAATTAATCTGCACAATAACCCCCTTTAGGTAGGTGAATGCATAAATTAATTTAAATATTTTTCTATCAACAAAATAGGAACTCGAAACTTACAGATCATGTTGGTTAAATTATTTTGGTAAAATAACCTCAACAATTCACAAGCAACCATTCCAAAATGAAAAAATTAAAAAAAATATTACCCAACAGTTAGATTAATATATACAATAACCCCATTTGAGCAGGTAAATACACAAATTAATCTAAATATTTTTTCATCAACAAAATAAGAATTCGAAAACTTGCAAACTATATTGGTTAAATCACTTTGGTAAAATAACCTCAACAATTTACAGTAAACGTTCTAAATTGAAAAAATTAAGCTATATTACCCAACAATTAAATTAATCTGCACAATAACCTCCTTTGGGTAAGTAAATGCATAAATTAATCTAAATATTTTCCCATCAAGAAAATAAGAACTCGAAAACTTGCAAACTATATTGGTTAAATCACTTTGGTAAAATAACATCAACAATTCACAAACAATCGTTCTAAATTGAAAAAATTAAATAATATTGCACAACAATTAAATTAATCTGCACAATAACCCCATTTGGGCAGGTAAATGGACAAATTAATTTAAACATTTTCCCATCAACAAAATTGGAATTCAAAAACTTACAAACTATATTGGTTAAATCACTTTGATAAAATAACCTCAACAATTCACAAGTAAACATTCTAAATTGGAAAAATTAAACAATATTACCCAACAATTAACAGTGCATATTAACGATATATACATATGATCAAAATAAGATGAAGTACGTTATAAAATATACTTTCAATAATCAACAAACAATTATAGTTGCAAGAATTTGAATAATAATTTTACTACATTTTAAAACTAATTATTAAATTAGACTCTATATATAATAAAGAAAATTAAGGGCTTGAAATTTGTAAAACTATAATTAATCATAATTAGTATTTTTATGGACTCCTTAATATGAACTTCAAGGCCGAAAGTTATAACTAAAAAAAAAAAAATTCAGTTGGCTGAGATATTACATAGGCCCAAACACAAAATCAATATCTATATAATGAACCTAAACCTGAATTCCTAATATTCTAGTCACAGTGATAGTATTTTCGATTCAAGGCTTTCTTATATGTTCATAAATAATTTATCCATATTAGTAATTTCATCAGACTTGTTAATTAATAAATAATTAATGGCCCAATAGACCCATCAGAATATATGTATGACCCATTAAACACTTTAAGACCCAGACAATACAAGAAGAAATCCATGCGAAATTGTACAAAAATAATTTAGTACTTTTCTTTCATCCCAAAACGCAAATATATTACCCCAAACATAACCCAAATTCGAAAAATGAAAGATCTCATTTTCGTTGATGGAAGATGTAGTAATAACCAAATTAGTTATTAACATCATACTTAACCCACTAAGATTCATGAATATTTATCATACATTTCATTATCCATGACCACTTCTCAATAGTTATCTATTTGATTCAGCTTCCATCAGGTTACCAAAACAAAACAAAGATATAATTCTTTTAATTATGTCACTTATCATATAAATATTTCATAAAGACAATGAATAGAAAGATAAGGAGTCAAACCACTTTAGGATTCCTAACCATCAAATACATGAATAATGTGGAATTCAATTCGTCCAACGTCAAACAAGAGTCCTAATGTAGAAACGCAGTAGGCCTAACTCAGTTTCAAAGAAAACCTCAACCTAGGATTAGGTAATATAAGTGATTGGGATTCAACAATATGTACTACTTCTAATGCATAAAATGAAAAAATTATCCGAAATGATCTTTTTTTCATAGTAAGATATGCAAGAAACTGAATCCAAATACAAGCCCAAGGTCTCAATTTTTACTTTTAACTTGATGTCTCTCAAGACTATATTACCTAAAATGCAACTCTTTTGTAAAATAACAAGTCTCGAGATTTAACTGCAAAACTAAATCTTGATGGGGTAATTATTTAATAGAAAATAATTTAAGATTCAAAAAAGGATTATACAATATTCATAATTATTGGGCAATGACCGATCATCTTCTTTGTTCATAGAGACTTTAATTAAAGAAAGTCGAGAATTGGCATGTGATATATAGTTTTAGTAACATCTTTTGTACTTGATGCATGAAGAATAACAAAATTTATTTAATAAGAAAAATAAACAATGTCATGCAACACGATCAATTAGCAGACAAATCCAAAATATATGAATAAATACCCTTTCATGTTTCGAGGGTTACATAACCAATTAAACAGCTCATAACTATGATTTTCCTTAATCTTTTTTGAGTATGTAGATCATAAGTAAGATCAAACTTGAAAAAGCTATTCATGACAAAAGATTATATAGAACAACAAATTATGCATCAGGAAAATATAGAAAATATCACAAAAATAAGAGCACCATAATTGCATAGCTCACAATTCAAATTCTTTTGGAAGATGTAAATCTCATAACTCAAAGACTCAAGACTAATTCTATCCTCAGATTCAAGCACAAAAAGTATGTATCATTATCACATCCGTGAGTAGAAAATAAAGTGATATCATGAGAATATGCTACATGGACTAGTCCATCTTTATTTGGATTATTCCTGAAAGCTTTAACACGTTGTTGGAGTTTTGGGCTTCATCTAAATAAAAAGATTGAAATCTATTGGCTTGTAACTTCAGGCTATTCCCAAATGGGCTTTGAGGTATTGGGCCTATTACTAGTACATCTATAATTTTCCTTAGCTAGCATCTAGGGCCCAAAACCTGATTTGTTTGAATCGTGATGAGCGACTCATTAGGGTTTGACTCACTATCATCTTCCTCTAAACTTTAGGGGTTAATTGTGTAATTAAACATTCTTACTAGTTTCAATTTATTACACTTCAGAAAATAATATATAAAGTTAATAAGATATCTTATATGTTTAAATTGAAACTACTTGGACATAGTAAGATTCTAGTTAAATTTTTGGGTATAAAGCATAAAAAAAATATCATTGTTTTAAGGCCAAATTTTAGGGACAAAATCATAACCCTGTATTTGTCTCCCTTCAACGACAAAGAAGACAAAGAGAAGAAGGGAATCGAATAACATAACCCTGTATTCGTCTCCCTTCAACGACAAAGAAGACAAAGAGAAGAAGGGAATCGAATAAATTATCTCTTTCACTTCTACCCTTATAATTAACAAGGTGATGCAGTGCAACATGAGTGAGATTTCATGGCCCAAAGAGAACACTCGAAAACCCAAAAGGCCCAAAAAATTCAAGTTTGACCAGAAAGTCAATTGTGACCGTTTTTGACAAACAATACCTTGTTTTTGGGTAGAAACGGTCTTCTAAAAAAAATCACCAGACTATGTCCAGAGTCGGAAGTGATTTTAGCCAAATTTCATCGTTTCGAGGGTCAAAACGGCTCTCAGCCGTTTTACGCGATAATTTATGTGAATTTAAATTAATTAGGAGAGTACACATCAATAAATCTTAATATAGGAAGAGTGAGTACTGTAATGTTGTCTCAACTCATCTAATATAATTTATGTAAAATTTTCAATGAAAAATCATGCCTAAAAATAATTTTAAGCTATTTAAATCACATAATAGGTAATAATTAATTAAAAATTATTTTTAATCCTCTAAAAATAAAATAAATTTTATAGAAAATTAGAGGGCATGAAAACAAGTGCACAAGAAAAAAGGGACCCAAAACAAGTCCCGGATCATCTCACACGCGCCTTACGTTGCACGTGGGCATCGCCTGACCCGGTTGGAGGTCATCTTCAACCTCCAGCCGGGTCTGCAACCGGGTTATATGACCCGGTTCTGACCCGGTTTGCTCAATCCCCATAAACGAGATTTTTTCCCTAATGTTTTCGTGGGTTTATGTGTATTTATGTATTTATAACACTACTATAGCAATTAATTGAAGAAAAAATGAGTCAAACATCACCAAATATGAAGAACAAATCGCAGCTTCGTGTTTTCTCACTCCTCCATGGCCAAAATTATAAAACACGAAATTAACCATTATTTTCACCAAATATTATATGGGTTCATGCCTAATACTCATCCGAAACATCTATATGATGTTTAATTGATGGAAAAACGAGTCAATATTCCCCAATCTCAAAAGTAAATCTCGGTTTTCTAGGGTTTCGTAGCCGAAACTTTAATCACGAAATACTTCCTAATTACACAACCAAACAACATGTGTAATATATAAAATTAAAGCTTGAATCTATAGAAATAAAAGACCTAAGTTTTTATTCAATAGAATAAAAAAAAATACATGAAATCATAGCCCTAAGTTTCGGTTTCCGGAGTTATCTAGGGTTCATAACCGAAACTTTAAACACGAAATTCTCTCTGATTATACAACCAAATTGCATGTATATTACATCAAATTAAAGATTAAAACAAGAGGAACAAAAACCCTAATGTTTCATAGCTAATTGAAACAGAAAATCTCATCAAATCGTGGCTGCAAGGTTCGGTTTCGTGAATGAACAGAAACAAGAAAAAATTTTCGAAAAACTAATTGTAGATCCTAAATCATGTATGTTAGCTCCGATACCACATGTTGATTATTTCACATAATCACAATAAAACGAAATCAATTAATAATCGTAAACATACATGGATTATAGGACACAATAATAAAGAACAGTAATCGAAAGCGTACCTATCTCAACCGTCGCAGGAGATTGAGTCTGTCGCAGTAGATTATTAACTAAGTCTTGCTCCCTATGATCTAGATTTCGTGGTGGTGGCTCTCAATGGGAGGAAACCCTTATCCTAAATTAGGGAGGGGATCTAGTTATATATACTAGGGTTTCACGTTGAGCCCTCCCATAACGGGTTTCAACGAAACCCTAAACCTACATTTGTCACTTAACTGGGCTTCTACATAAAAGACGCCACAACTCAAATCAAAATATGATCACTGTTTATTTGGACTGCTTAAATAATAGACTATCCATTAATCCGTTTTTGTAAAACAATTAATTCAATTAATGTTAGCCCATAAAAAATATTCCAACATTCAATTTATACTACCCACAGCCTCCTTCTGGACCTTCTGGATTATATTAACCCCCTCGATCCCCTTCCTAATCTTGGCTCATTCTGATTATTCTACTTGATGTATTAGGATTTGAATATACCCCTTTTTTTTTTTTCTTTTTTTCTTTTTTTTTTTTAACTTGAATGAAGTTTAGCATGGTTTAATTTGAGTTGATGTCTTATTCTCCATCTCAATCTCAAGTAATTTTCAAACCATTGAATAGGATTTACTAATTATGTGAAAATTATTTTGGATTGTCACTAATTCATGTTAAACCAAATACCTTAAATAATCCTTTGACATTTTGTATGGTTCTCAATTTTATATCAAATTTATATCCTTAATCTACCTTTTTTATATTCTTTATCAATTTTTAATTAGTAACAATACAATTTATTAATTTTGCTGAAAAAGTGGAAAAAAAAAAAATTCAATAAAGGCCGAAAACGTATGCGATGCGGAACCATTACAAATGAAATGAAGTTTAAAAAAGAAATAAGATTTAGACTCATTTTGGAGCATTAGGAGCTTAAAAGAACCGTTACATGACAAGTCAATACCCAAATATTAGGCCAAAGGGGAGCTCCAATGGGAATTAAATGTGAAAAATAGGCAGCTTGGACATGTACAGTTACAAAGCACGAAAGCTTGACTTTTGGGGGATTTGATCAAGAGCATTTAAAGGCCACTTAAAATGGCAAATTATGGAGAATCAAATAGAAATATTCTGCAGCTTCAATTGGTGATAAATGGGCATTAAAAACCCATTTGATTGGGCTTTGATCAAGGAGAGAAATAGGAATTCGTAGACGAGGGAAGGAAACCACTTTTATTTATGTTATTTTCTCTTCCTTTTTGGTGAGTTTTTTTCTTTTCTTCTTCGGCTGGTTATTTTGTAGTAGTTAAAATAAGCTATAAAAATTTCCAATAATCTTAACCTTGCAAGTGTACAAATCGTTTATAGTATAGTGGTTCAAGGGTAATTTTTATAGAGATTAAACTAAATCACAAATTTCTAAGAATTAAAATAAATATAACAATAACGTATTTTCGGAATTCTTTTTTAGAATATAAATAATGAAAAGTAAGACGAGGACTAAGTTATCCACCACTAAATAATAATTTAACAAAATTATAATCAGATTTATATTTTAGTGTGTATTAATGAAAATGCTCACAATATATCCATTGCGTACCGTTAATATGTTGTATAATATTCTCTTAAAAGTATGTGAAATGTATAGTGTATACATAAAACATGTGTTTCCTAATAAGGACTTACAGTGCAATGGTCAATGTCACAACCCGTCCCGGACACCCATCATCCCGGGACTGGCGTGACTACAACATGATATCACCAAACCCAAATAACCTAATAAAAATGACAATATACACCCACTGTATAATACATACATCTATTATGGGGGGCACACCCGACCCGAAGTTTTTCTAACTAAAAGTATTTATCCATGAACCTTCTTAGGCTCGCCTTTGACAGCTTCTCTCAATCGTCCACATGACTCCATCACATAGCTCTACCTAGTGCCAGTAGGAGACCGACTCCTAACTGTTGTACCTGCGAGTATACTATCTTCTTAGTAAAATATTTTTAAAATATTAATACGTTTTAAATATTTCCACAATTTAGTATGGATCAAGCACAAGTATATAGGCAATGAAAATAAAGCGATATAGATAAGTTCCATCCAAATTTTTCTAGTATAAAATCATACCAATCATCATAATAAATAATATCAAATCAACCAATATACGTAAAACACCACATCTCAAGCACCAATCTCAAACACACACCTCCAACACACACACACTGGCCAGCCCTAGTGATCGTTTTAACCTCACGATCGGGAGTTTGCAACGGTACCGTACCATCCGTAGGATATGCCTTCCTACGAACACCCATCACTCCGCCGAAGCGGATAATCACTGCGCAGTATAAACATCTAACATCACTCTGCCAAAGCAGATAAACATCATTCCGCCGTAGCGGATAACATCACTCCGCCGAAGCGGATAATCTCACTCTACCGAAACAGATAAATACTAGGGCATTGTCAAATCAACTATAGCATCATCGAATCACAACTCAATAAATATCGTCAAATCACCACGTCTATCTCTTTTCCTCTAAACCAACTTTAAAGTCCAAAAGCATATTTCCCACTTTTCTTTTTAGAGAAAACGTCTGATTCTTTCAAAACTACTTTTCGACCCTTTATTTTCCTTTTGAAAACCAGACATTTTTAGGAAAACAGATGTTTTCTATTTCCTTTTAAAAACACCGTCTGATTTTACCAAATTCAACAAAAAATCATTTTCAGTTTCATTTTGGAAACCATCGAAATCTTCCAAAAACCCAGTTTACCAACTCACCCAAATCCTACGTGATCCATATCATTTATAAATTCATACAATTTAAGTAACCACACATTACCTCATATATATACATAGAAAAATAGTTTGGTAAGAAGACAGTACACTCACCTCGATATCCGTTTTGCAAAACTGACATTGACTGTATTCCATCTGGACGCCAGTGCCTATGAACCTAATAGTGGCAAAGTCCAAATTAATATCTTATCTAAAATATCCTAATCATGCAATGCAGACCCTATATTTCGAGTCGTTACTAATTTTATGTACCACGTACTTAAAATTAATTAATCGTCACGAAATTATTATGATTTTAGGATTTATAACACTAACTAAAATTTAATTTAACGAGAATTAATAATCGATTGAAGTTTCACTTGTTTCCGAAACGTTTGGCGACCACGAGATGGTTTTTGGATTTTCCTGGGGTGGTTTCTGCAATTTCTCCTTTTTTCTTTTTCTTCCTTTTTTTTTCTTTCTTTCTTTTTTTTTCCTTTCCTGTTTTGCGTTACTGTTTTCTGTTTCAATTTATGTACCCGCCGGACCCCCCTCTACTCCGGGCGGCCCTCACTCCTCCCACCAAACTTTACCGCCGACGTCCATGCATACGCACAGACAATGCCGAACACATCCCATACCCACACATGTGCAGTCGCCGGAGGAACGATGACAAACTCACCAACGATGGCAACCGGAACCCGTCACCGCCGATCCTCTCTCTCTCCTCTCTCCTTGCCAACTCCGGTGACTACCACCCATATGGCTCACCGAAGACCACCCCCCCTTTTACATGCACGTTGAATCCGAACACCCACGTGCACACACACACCCCTGTAACCGAAACACACTGCCCCACCGGAGAACCTTCCACCGTCGGCGATCCGAGCAGCAACCCTACACACCTCCTCGTTTGAACACAACCACTATGAGTACACTCTCTCATACCCGCAATCACCGGCTGATCAAACAAGATCCATTCCTGCCGTCGATCACGAACCCCGCTCCTGAAATTCCTTCGGATTTCGTCCCATTTCCCGATCTTCACTCATGATATTGGTATTTATATGCATGAACTAAGTGGGTGAAGGTTTGATCCGATCTTGCCACGTCGTCGGTCTTACTCTTTCCTGTTTCGGTTCAATGGTCTGCCAGCAGCGCACGTTACCCACATGTGTATATGTATAATATGTGTTTAAAAAAAACTTTTTTATTTTATTACCCTTTTCTCCCCCCAACTCCTGTACATCCTTATTTTAGCCCAATGTACTATTCACAATTTCCTTAAATCATAATTTGAACCCCCAAAATTTTGAGTTTATAATTTAAGTGACAATTTGAAATCCCCAAAGTTTAGAATAAATATTTTTATATTTTCAATTTGACCCCTAAACTTTTTATTTTAATTTTTAATTGTCTTAGTTTCACCCCGAAGTTTTTCAATTATTCTAAAATACAACTGAAATGACGTACATGCTACGATTGAGGTCTTACAGTCAACATATAAAAAAACCTTTAAACCAAGAAGAGAATCTGAGTATAACAAGAATACTAAAATATGATGTATATCGTAGGTATTCAAGAAATTAATTCACATGAAAATAAATATCCACTTGTTACTTTGAAACATATGATGATATGATAGTCCACATATCTTTCCAACAAAAATAATCTTAACATACATAATAGATGATCAAGCTAAAACACATATTAACAATATTCATTAAAACAATGAATTAAAATTCATCATACACAATCTAAAATATATAACCAGAATAATCATAACAATAATTAAATCATGTTTAGGGCTTCAATACTTAGCCCTCAACCTAAATAATTTAGCTACACATACTAATATAATTTTGACAAAATTCATAAAGAAAGACATGATAAATAAAAAAAGAGAAGTAAAAGCAATCACTAATTTGGCAAATAACATTGTTGCTTCTTCTCTTTCCTTCTTCTCTCGTTCTCCTTGGTTCCTTTTTTTCTCAGCTCTTATTTATAGGTTTGAGGAGAGGTAAATATTGTGTACATGTTTCTTGCTTCTACCTCATCTTTCTTCATTTCACTTCTTCTTCTTCCTTTTAGCACTTTCTTCCAACTGTTTCTTTATTTTCTTCTAGTTCTTTCTCATTTTTTCTCTTTTAAGTTTTCTTTCCAATTCTTTCTTAGCCCTTTCAGCTCTTTTTTTCTTTTCGTTGTAGTGTGAAATTAAATCTTCTAGGTCTGGAATTTGAGCTGCGGGTCAAATTTAGACAACTTTGGATTTCTCTGGATTTGAGCTAGAGGAGAAATAAGTGTTCCTTGAGCATGCCAAATAGTGGTGGTTTTCTTTGGTTGAATGTGAATGTGAGCTTCATTTTATGGACAAAATAATTAATGGTGTCTCATCTCCTTAATCTTTCCATAAAGTAAACATATAATAATAATAATAATTATTACTATTATTATAATATATATAATGTAAGATAATGCTTTGATTCTTTCCACCTAATTAAAATTACTATTCACTATTTTATAATAAAATACAATTTTAACCCTATATAAATATATTAACATTTACTAAGACCCCGGAGTTTCAAACATATGCAAAGTAACCCCCAATATAAATTTACGGATATTACATAAGTAATTATCTAAAATTATTAATAATTATTTTAATTTACTAATAAATATACTAAAACTAAAGATAAAAAGGTCAATAAATCTATATAAAATAGATCCAATAAATACCCCTAAACCTAAATTTTGCTAGTTCTCTAGTATAACAAAAAGATAAAATAAATTAAAACAATCTAAATATAAACCACTTCCATAGGTAACATGACTGCATTTAGCATATGCAATAAAACTTTAAACTTCTAGGCAATCCCTAGAGGACGAGTTATAATCTTATGAGGGTTTACAACATCTTACCCACAAACGTTTTTTTTTTTTTTTTTTTAATAATAACATACTTAAAAAAAAAAAAAAAAAAAAAAAGAAAACTAACAAATAAAACTGTTTTCCAAACATTACACTCAAGGAATCATTCTAGAACATAACCTAAACAATCAATTGCAATACAAGTAGTGTCCTCAATAAATATACAAGAGACAGAAAAAATCTGATTTTATAATATGATTGCAGTGTAGTGTGTGAAAGTCAACATGGTAATAGAATTTATTGTAACCAAGATAGTGCACATTTAGACTTAGGGTATATGCCATTGACCTCCCCTATCATTTTACATTTTACCAGATACTCCCCTGTCATTTTATAAATACCAGATACGTCTCCTATCTTTTTACTCAAATATCACTTATCTCACTTATTAATTAAAAAATAATATTTTTTTTGATTATAATACCAATTTTACTATGGACTATTTAAAAAATAATTAAATGATAAAAAACTAAAATACATAAATAACCATTTAATTTATATATTATCATCGCTACCTCCTACCACCGCACCCACCGCCATTGCCACCTTCTACCGCCGCCACCTCCCACCACCTGCCGTCACCTCCCACCGTCGCCGCCCACTACCTCCCACTTCCACCACCCACCCAACACCACCTCCCACAGCCGCTGCCCACCACCGCCACCACCTACCACCCTCCGCTACCTCCTACTGTCGCCATCCACCGCCACTACCCTCCCCCATTTAAAAAAATATATATTTTTTTAACCATTTCATTAAAAAAAATAAAAAATAAATAACCCTTTCATTAACCTTTTTCTTTCTCTCACTCCGGTGGTGGTGGGTAGTAGTGGCGACGATGGGTGGTGGTAGGAGAGTTGGGCGGTGGGTGGTGGGAGGTGGTGGTGGGAGTTGAGCGGTGGCGGTGGGTAGCGATAGGAGGTGGTGTTGGGTGGCGGAGGGTGGTGGGTGGCGGCGGCAATAGGAGGTGGCGGTGGCAGTGGGTGTTGGGAGTTGGGCGGTGGCGGTGAGAGTGAGGTGGTGGTAAGAGGTAAATATAATTATTTAAAAAATTAAGGGTAAAAAATATAATTTTAAAAATATAGGGGTGTTAATGATTTTTTTTTTTTTTTTAAATAACCTAAGTGCAATTTTGTCCGATGGAAGGTAAGTGATGTTTAAGCAAAAAGACATGGAAGGTCCCTGGTATTTGCAAAATGATAGATGAAGTATCTAGTATAGTGCAAAATGATAAGGGAAGTCAATGGTATATACCCTTTAGACTTATGTAAACTTGTGTATTTTCAAACTTACGTGCTTCCATACGCTTGTTGGTCTACCACTTAAGATATTTAAGAGTGAATTAACTAACATACGATTGTCAGTTTTATAAAGATGACAATGAAGTAGGTCTAATCTCTTACATCCCATTAACATCCTTAACCAATAATACAACAAAGGCATAGATTTATTTATTTAAATATACATTTTTTTTTTTTTACACAATTATGTAACGATGCTCAGCTCCATTAAGCTTTCCAACTGACCTGTGTAGCGAGCTTTGGGCCAATGACTCTCAGACCATAAAAAACCTTGGGGAACTAGGTATCAAAATGCCCCTGTGGACTTACTTACTCGAGTCAACAAGGCTATGAAACTAAATTAGCCACCGGAAAAATAAACTTACTATTATAGTATGCCAAAGCTAACCATCAATTAATTCAATCAATGAAATTCCAGGATCAAACACATGCAATATTGTTTAAAGATTTTATTCCCACAAGTCATGTTGTCAGATTATGAATTTATGTTTGCAAACGATATAGAACAAATTCTATAGATACAAGTAAATGTGAAGATGAACAAATTCACACAGTTTTCAACATATCTTTTCCAATATAATAAACCTATTAACTATGACTTAGTGTGCAGATTGTCGCATATCATATCATTTTTTCAAAAAATGCTATCAAATGCATAAATTGATAAGTCATACTTATATTACAATATCATACTCAGGTCATACTCAAGATTAATTCAATTTATCATAGGTGTTCGAAAAACACAAAAAAGGAAAAACAAGACCAAAACTAGATTAATATTTTATTATATATATTTTCTTTATGTTTTTTTTTTTTTTTGAAAATAATACATTCCCAAGAATTAAGAAACTATTCTTACCCCTAAACCTAAATCTGACATTATCCCCAATGTAAAAAAAAAAAAAATAATGAAAGAAAGGGAAGGAACAAGAATAATTAAACAAGTATAAGGAGAACGACTTAGCTGGATAAGGACTCGACGATGATTGTGCTCCGCCTCCTAAGTGGTTTCTTGGGTTACCTCCCAAGCAATACTAAGTTTGGTGTCTTCAACTGGACGTTCCCGATCATTCAGTCAACTAGGATGGACCTCCAAATGCATTACTTCTTGTTGGTTTGAATTGAACGACTCAAAGTAAGCTTTTAGCCTGTGACGTTAACTTTAAACTTTCCGCCATTTTGCATGTTGCAAATTTTCACCGCGCCATGAGGATAGACATTGGTGATAAAAAATAGACTACTCCACCTAGAACGAAGCTTATCAGGAAAAAATTTGAGTTATGAGTCATATAATAAAACCTTTTGTCCTACCTCAAAACTCTTTCTTGAGATCATCTTGTCATGATAAGCTTTCATTTATCCTTTGCAAATTCTAGCACTTTCATAGGCATCATTTTTCACAACAGCGATACCAAACTCCATTGAAATTACTTGAACTGGGCTTACCTATTTACTATCAGAAATTGGATAAATTATGCCGACAACCTCTTTCACTGGATTAAGTCTTCTTTGTGTCTCCCTAGTAGGTTTTGAGTTACCTTCTAACAAAATTATATGCATGCACTTGGTTTAACTTATTCTCCTAATGTCAGCTATGCTCCATCCTCTTGCAGTTTAATTTATATTCCTTCAAAACCCTAACCAACTTTTCTTCTTCAATTTTATTTAGGTCAGAAGCAATTATGACAAGAAGATTTTCCTCTCCCTCCTAAATAAACATACTTAAGGCATTCAGGAAGTTGTTTAAGTTCAAGTTTAGGAGCCTTAACAACAGAAGGAACAACCCTCGATTCATTTATAGGGAGAGACTTATAAGAACTTTTATATTTACCAGATAGAACAGTTACAGGCTCAGGAGCTGCTATGGCATCAGCAAGTTCATTATCCTCAATTCTCTTATTTTCCACTGACAGACATTCAACCACTGGTTATTGTCTTTTTGGATAATTATCTTATTTCCTGACGTAGTAAGAAACAAACTGTAGTTGCTCACTCCAGTACTGAAGCTGAATATTGTGTCATGACTGATACAACTCAAAAACTTCTTTGGCTTCGATGGCTACTCGCTGATATGGGCTTCTCTTCTCCTGCTACTACTATCCTACACTATGATAACATGAGTGTTATTCAGATTGCTCGTAATGATGTATTCCACGAGTGTACAAAACACATCGAAATTGATTGTCACTTCATCCATTATCACATTTTCCATAATATAGTTCGTCTACAATCCGTCAGTTCAGCTGATCAGATAACAAACATTTTCACTAAGGTTCATTTACCCAAACGCTTTCACTCTTTGGTTTTCAAACTCAAGTTCACCTCTCACTTACCGCCTTAAGTTTGATGAGTTTGAGGGGGATATTAATATATTATATGGGCTTGGCCCACGTGTCCCATTAGGGTAAAACTCTAACTCCACTTCCCCTATAAATATGTGTATATATTATTGTATTCTTGTATCACTTTTTATAATATCAATTCATGATTCATTCTCTCATTTCTCAATTATGTTAATAAAAATAATTGGATAAGAGTGGAAGAGCAGAAAAGAAAGATTACCAACTACTCTACCCTAAAAAAAATTCTTGTTTTTCTCTTTATGATTTAATCATGAACATTGATTAAACCCTTGAAGCTTTAATTTTTTGGGAGACCCTTTTGTGATTTCTCATCTCCAACGAAATTCTTTGCTTTTGGGTACAGTGGAATGTCGAATCTCGAGAGAGGTACCCTACAGATTGAACCCGGAGGAGGTCGCCGCCGATGGAGACTTCGTCTTTCCGTAGGTGGCAGTTGCGAGACCGCCATCGACTGGAGTCATTTCTTCTCCAGCACCACCGACGACCAACGAATCTTGTTCTTTCTCCTAGTGTATTTCTGGTGACGAAGAGCAAGATTTGGAGGGCAACGAGTTGAAGGTGAAATCAAGTCCGGCAAAACAGGAGAGAGATTGTAGAATTTGTCATCTGAATTTAGTGAGAGAAGACGATGAAGATCAGGAATGTGGGATTGCTATTGAACTGGGGTTGTTCCTGTCAAGGAGATTTGGGGGCTACTCACAAGCGATGTACGGAGACGTGATTTCAAGGAAAGAGTGGAACAGGAGAGGAGAGAGAGAGAGAATAAAGAGAGAAGAGGGGTTGTTTTTCAAATTGGGTGAGAGCATCTCTAAGAGGTGTGCTAAAATTTGGTATGTCATTTACCCAAATGACACACAAAAAAAAAAAAAAAAAAAAAAAAAAAACTCCAATATATGTGCAATTCCAATATATATGCTATTTGTGATGTGCTTTTTTTTTTTTTTTAATTAAAAATTAAAATTAATAAATTAATTTAATTGAATTTTGAGATTTCAATTTAACCGCTAAACATTAGTTTTTAGTTTCAAATTAAAGTGTAAAAATTAAAATTAATTCAAATTTTAATTTTAATTAATCCTTCAAAAGGTATAATTAATTAAAACACAAAAAATAAAATTTTCGATTAAAATTTTGCCGCCAAATCTAAAAAACAATTTAACACCAAAGGGTATAATTTTTTTGTTTTAAACTAAAACCCAAAAAATATAATTTTTTATTTTAATTTTATCACCAAATCTAAAATTCGGTTCAAAGTAATGCGCCAAAATTAAAATTTTAGATTCAACTTTATTTTCATTGGGGGATCTCGCTGTATTTTCATTGGGGGAGATTGGTTCAGTTTCGGGTTGATCTTCAGAAAAATCATCTAAAAGAAGACTCGTGAAATAATGATTCAGTTTAGAATCTATCTGCATGTATTAAATTTAAGTAAATCAATCGGACAAACAACAACTAAATATGGAAAAAACACAAATATTAATCAACTAAACATAGAAAAAATAATTAAACAAATTAATCAATTCAACCTAAATTAAATTAACATAAATAAATTAATGATTTTTTTATTAACCCAACCCACAACCCATTCTCCAAATTAAATTAAGATAGAAAAAATAACCCAACCCAAATTAAATTAACATAGGATTTTTTTGTTAGCCCAAACCATAACCCTAATCTAAATTAACTTAACCCAAACCATAACCCACAACCCATTCCCCAAATCACACATATATTAATACATATATGTGTATATGCCCTAAATTCACACAAATCGGACAACATACACACACACACACACACAGAGATGATCGACCTTCGGCTGCGTCGGCAGCTTGCGACAATGGCTTTCGAAGGCGATCGCGGCGGCGAAGGCATACTATGAATGAGGTTTGCGATGGAGGCGGTTCGGATCTGGTTTGCGATGGTTGTTCGGTGGCAGCTTGCGATGGATTTGGTTCGACGACTTGCAGTGGATGCTTGCGATGGAGGCGGTTCCAAATCTGGTTTGCGACGGTTGTTTTGTGGCGGCTTGCGATTCAGGTTTTATTTGTGAGGTGAAGGCTTGCTACGATTTGCGATGGTTGGTTTGATTTTTGATTTTCATTTTATTGTTCTTCAATATCAAATTATAGACAATTTTGATTTTTTTTTTTTCAAATTGGGATTTTGGTATTGAAATTTCAGATCGTTGGAGTAGCCGTTGCTACTCCAACAGTCAAATGGCACACCATATAGCACAGCTCTTGGAGCTATTTTTTTGCTTGAAAATAGTCATATCTAGGATGGCACACCATATGGAACATCTGTTGGTGATGCTCTAAAAGGATGTTTAGGGGTGTTCTGAAGTGGGTATGGGAAGAAGAAAAAGATGAACAGACGATGATAAGTGTTGTGGGGGTAAATATATTTTTTACCCTTAAGTTTAGAATAAATTATAAATAGTCCCTATTAAATTTGTTAAGAGTAAAAGGATAAAATTACCCTTACTTTCGAACATGTAATAACCAAAATATCCTTATTTTTACGTTGATTGTTATCGTTGACCTAATAAAAGAGTCAATTTGGAACGAAAATGAAATGTGAAAGACCAAAGGCGTCTATTTCCAAATACGATGGGCCAATTGAGCACCGGAATCATTTTTCAAGGACCAAAAATGTCATTATCCCTTATACAATCCGTATTTATTAGAATCGATATGGTTTAATAAAATGAGTTATACTTAGAGATTGATTCACTGTAAATTAGTAGAAATCGAATTTCGAAGGTAGTCCATACTTATTAAACAGGTGATTAATCGATGTATTTGATATGATGAGTCATATTTAGGGATTGATTCACCATATATTAGGAATTGAATTCCGAAAATAGTTCATACCGATTAAATAGTCATGTTATATTTAAAGAATCATTCATATTTGGATTATATTTGGAATTACTTGGTACCTTAAAATATTTCTCATTTCGTGTTTAATTGGTTAAAAGAATCCGTATTCATATGTAGGGGGAGTGTGGTTTATATTTTAATGAGAAAACATCAAGTTAATTGTCATTATAAAAAATGAGAAGATTGTTAACCCTAAAAGAATTCTAGTCCTATATGATGGTTTTGATGATCTAATTAACTTAGATGTTTGATTGGATTAATATTGTTGTTGAATATATGTTTTCAAAATATTAGTTAGGATCATAGGAAGACCAAGATAAGGAATCGATAAAATGAGAAACATATATGAATGATGAAAATGATGATAATTAGAGATATGATGAAGGATATATTTTGAAGAATATTTTTTGACAAGAGGTTATGATTATGATTTCATATTCTCCAAAGAGTATTCTAACAATTTTTGACTAAATAATAGAAATTATTAAACAACATAAATATAGCCTATTAGATTATTTAAAAAACTATTATTTGGAAAAAAAATATCAAAATTTGGAAAACAAAATCCTCTAAAAACTAATTTACTTATTAGTTGTTATTTTATGAAAATAAATATGAGTTATAACATTATTAGTGTTGGAGGTTGACATTACTAGTTTTTTTGGGTTACAATTTTATTTTATTTCTTAGCATTAAAATTTATATTTTCTACATTTTTATAATATGCATTAAATATAAAATTAAAACATCAAAATTACCTCATGTGTAATATTCAAATAAAAAAATATATATATATATATACTAATGTAATTTTTTTAGACCCACATAATATGTGGGTTTAAAATTAGTAGATAAATAAACATGGGGTCTACCATTTTTTGTTTTTTCTTCTTTTTTTCTTGACAACATATCTAGAGGTAGCTATTCAAGATTTTTTTATTTTTTATTTTAAATTACACCAACACCCCTATATATAATAAAATATTTATATTAAACCATATAATTACACTTTTATCTAAAAAACTTATCAAATATTCATTTATACCCTAATATTTCCATAATATATAAACTAACCCCCAAAAGTATTAACTTTTCTTAAATAAAATATTATTTTAAAAAATATAAATTTTTGAGATATTATAATTATAGTTGATATTAGTGCTTAAGTCGTTACAATTGATATCAATAAGGACCGTAACCTTTTGGTGTTTGTGTTGGCATTGACGACAAAAAGGACAAGTAAAAAGATTTTCATGTACTTCTCATATGATATTTTTTTTCTGTTATTTTTTAATTAGATTACGGACATGTTTGATAATCACTTAATTTTTAAGTGCTGAAAATTTAAGTACTTAATTTTAACTGATGAATTTTAAGTGCTGAAAATATCAGAAAGTTGTTTGATAAAATTAAAATTTTAAGTGCTGGAATTATTATTTTTTTGTTTGATAAGTGCAAAATTTGTATGCTAAAAATTATTTAATTTTACATAACTATCTTTGAATTAAGAAAAATAAATAAACAAATAAACTGATAACAAAATAATAAAATCAGGATGCCATTTAAAAAAAAATTGCATTAAAAATAAAAATTAACTGTAGTTTTGAAATAAATTTTTATATTAAAATTAAAAGTAAAAATTAACCCAAAAATATGTAAATATTATTTTTTTTTACATAGTTTGATTACTTAAATTAAATTATAACAATAATTTAAATTTGAAATAAAATTAAAACCCTAAAATAATTCAAAATTAATTCAATTCTCATTAAACCTAATTCTAATTAAACCCTAATAGGGGATCAAGGGTAAAATAGTCAAAACATAATTTTTTTTAAATAAAAAATAATGGAGTACATTAAGCAAAATAAAATAAGTGAAGCGGCCTTGACTTAAATTTTTACACATATTTTGACTTAATTTTTAAGTTAACTTAATTAAGTGATATTAATTACATTTATTAAACAAACTTAATTAATTAAGTGTTTAATATAATCAGTTTTAAGCACTTATTTTTTTTTTTATTTTTTTTTTTTATCAAACATGCCCTACTTTTTTTGAAATTTTATTTTGATTTTTCGGGTATACATGCATGAATAATGTTTTTATATTCTTTATTTATATTTTTTCATTAGCACATAACCCACGCCTGAAGTCACAAAATAAATAAATAAATAACTTATGATTCATTTATGATATAATTCACTTAATAATATCTTTTAAAATATTCAATTAAATCCCTCAAACGTTTACTCAAACTCAATTGGTTAAGATAGAAAGAATTATATGTATCAATTTGAGAAATATAAAAAATACTTGAACCATATCTATAGGAATACTTAAATATCACTTAAATAACTTAAAAACCATCATATTCCTAAGATATCTCGGAGATCCTAATCATAAAACGGCTAGTAACGGCTACTTTTTGAATAAAATCCGAAATTCCATGAATCCTAAAACAGACCCATCAGTCGACCGACCGTGACCCATTAGTTGACTACCCAATTCAGGATGTAGCCAAACCAAAAATCCATCGCCCATCAGTTGACCATCCATACTTCTTTTGTCGACCGATCGATTCAGCAAGTTTCACAGGTTAACTTGCCTATCGATCGAACGATTCAAAGAGTTCACACCTTAAGCCTAGGTCGACCTACCTGTAGACCGAGAGATTCAACAAGTTCATCTATTAAGCTCCTGTCAACTTATAAGTCGACCGACCAATTCTGAAATCCTCTTCTTAATTTGATTTAAATATATTTTCTTCGACGTTTTCGCCATTTTAACCAATTTCTTTTTTCAGTTACCTCCACTAAAATCTTAAATTTAATTTTAATCAGTTATCTTTATTTATTTTTCAATTACACATAGGAGCAAATAATTTTACTAATTAGAATCCTATAAAAACACATATAATTTTGAAAAATAATTTTGTGTCGTGTGTGATCCTAATCGGAATACATTAAGAGTTAAAATTTAACCTGAGTTATTTTCTCTAGGTTCTTCAATTTCTTCAATCTCTTAATCATCCATTATCTTTGTCATCATCTTTAGCATTGTCACAATATTTTCATAATAATTTTCATCACTGGAACTAATAAACTGAAACACTCAATCAAACCGTTAGTTCCACAAAAAATGTCGACATTTAATTGTCCATCAAAATCTTAGAATCAACACAATTATTGAAAATTATTAGATAAATTATAATGGAATTTATAATTGTATTTCAATTATATTTATGTTTAATTCATAATAATTGTGTTTAATATTTATAGTTGTAAAATTAACGCGATAATTCGATAATTATAATTATCGTCGTAGCTGTAAAATTTGTCAGATTTTCATAGAATAAAATATTGGTCATTTGATTTTAATTTTAATTTTTCAAGGAGAGAAACCATGTGGCGGCCTTGGGAAACCGGGTCTCTACATCTCCCTTCAACCTTCGAACCTTTCCACTATACTCGAGTTAGAGAGAACCACAAAAGAAAGGAAAAACATCATCACTGCTCTACTTCCCAAGCCTCCCCAAACAACAATGTTACTCAACTATTTTGAGGATAGTACCACTCCACAACAGCCTTGTAGCAAGTCTTCAAACACTAGGCCTCCATACCCTGAAACTCTCTTTCAAAGATGTCCCAGTCTCTGGATATCATTTCTATAACCCTTTCTTTAATTTCCTCTTTATTATCCTTAATCGCCTATCTCAAGCGTTTCCCGACTTCAAAAACATTGTGTTGACCCAGTAATCTACCCAAGAAATGAGGTGAATTTGGTAGTTATAAAATTAAAGTAAATAATTTTCTTTCAACACTTAAATTTTTAAATAATAAATTTAATCCTAAATTAATTATTATTTTTATATATCAGCAGATAAGTATAATTAGCTTTAGGTACACACCCAAACAAAAAAAATAAAAAATAAAGTAACAATGCAGTACATCAAGATGTATACTGGTTCACCAAGCTACTCTTGGCTAATCCAGTCTTCCGAGTCCCACGGAGAGTCGCACCCACTAAACCAATAAGATTCCTTTAAATAGGTAAGAATCAAACATTTACACAATAATTCTTTTCACAGATTCAGAATCAACATTTACAATTATCCTTCTCACAGACTAATGAAGAACCTTATCTTTTTAACAGGCTAAAGACTAACCTAATTCTTTCACAGATTAAGGATCAAACCTAATTCTTTTATACCTTAGGCTAAGAATCTAACCTCACAAAAAACACTCCAAGTATTATTTTTCCAGGTAAGGATGAAATCTTTACAAATCACTCAAAATAATTCTAATTAGGAAGAATCAAGCTTAATTCTTTTCAAGGGAAAAGAATAACCTAACATTTTTGTACTTTAGGCAAAGATCAAACCTCATTTTTTTTTCTCGGAAAAGATTGAAACACAAGTTACCCCTAACTAGATACTCTCAATAGTATTTAATCCGCACAAATTCACTAAATACAAAAATCAATGAGTTTCTTCCTACTCGGAACTTCTACCACCTCAAGTCTATTTAAACTCAATTAATGCCCCGATAAATACTAGTGATAGAATTAAGTAAGAAAATTAAAATCTGGTTATAAAATAAGCGGGTAGCACATAATCAAACACGTAATCAAATTTTCACAAAAAATCTTTTTAAAATAATTTTTATACACTTTAAAGTTCAATTACGATTTCACAAGATTTAAAATCGATGCAAGCAAAATAATATATAATCACAATAAAGAATAAAGTATGGAACAATCTTACTAGGATATATGATAATTGAATCACATCAAAGCTTAGATATGTGACGCCAAAATAATCAGTACTTATTCTCAATAACTTTTCTCAAGAATGATCTCACAATAATCTCTTAGTATAATATCAGAATAATAACTCTCAGAAAGTTCAAAAACTTATTATTCTTGATAGAAGTGAGATATTCACATGTGAAAAAACGCAGGTCTATTTAATCAGATTTGAAATAGCCTATCCAACGACTAGTTCTGACAAGATATGACATTTAAATGCTCATATAGACCCCATATATCAATATTATCCAATCCTAGTTCAATTCACTTAAATATGTCTTTTAAATCATTCAATTTAATCCTCAAATTTCACATTCTCAAATCAAAAGGATAGGAAGTATTAAATAGACTAAATTGAGAAACATTTAAAATAAGTCTATCACATCTATAGGGATATATAAGTATGAATGTGTTGGTGCATAAAATTGGTACACACCTCGAGTATGGTCTAGTCGGATGACAGGTAGGTCCTCTTGCTGAGGTGGAGTCATCGATTGAAAAGTCCTCGAGCGAGCTGTGCTGGGTCCTGGGAAGACTGACCTGCTGTGTCCAGAGTCCTGCTCCTCAGGAAGTGTACCTGCAGAAGGCTTAGACCGGAGTTTATCCCGGTAAAGCCCCTCCGGCGTGGTAATCAATGCTCAGAGAGAAAAGGTACAGAATATAGTAAGGAAACAAATGAACTCGCACGTCATGTAAGTCATTAAAGCGTACCTCGGGCTTACATAGCCCCCAATATATATAGGCGTTGGAGATGATTAGTCGGGCCTAAACACGATTAATTAGTCGAAACCCTGTGTTTAGCCGATAATCTGGGGCGTTTAGGAGATAATCGTTGGGCTTGGGCTTTTGGGCCCATTTGGCAAAGCTTGCGGGCTTTTAATAAGCCTGTGGCGATGAGCTGGTGAAGGAGCGTAGAGATCCGTGGAGTCCTGGAGAAGAAACATAGTGAAAATGGGAGTCGGTCGAGGTGAGCGACTGAGTCCCTGAAACTGATCGCTGAGGGCACAGCGTAGAGCTCAGAGCGGCACGTCCTTGCAGGGCTCCTCGCTCCTCCCTGGGTGTAAATGAGATTCCAGGGAGGAACTGTAGTCGGTGTATGCACCAACGTGGCGTTGTGGATTCCTGAATACGTCCCTGTCATTGCGAGGGTTGACACGTGGCTGGGTCTCAAGTGCTGACTCAGAGGTGCCCAAAAATACCCTCATCAGTAGCCCCCCCTAGCCTTGTGCGACGAGGGAAGCAAGACGGTCAGGGATATCAATTCCTGGCTGAAACGGGCGTCCTGGAGACTCTGGACTGCAAGAAACACCTCTGATCGACACTTTTTCAAGAGTTAGTTTTTTCTTGAGGAGCTTATTCGAAATAGGCCTCCACATGGTCAGGGTCCAGGGTCAGGTAGCACGGCAGGGCGGTCCCGAATTTCTTCGATTTTCAGGACGACAATTTTTTAAGAGTTGAAATTTTTTAGATGAGTTATTTTGCAATACGCTCCCCTACGGCCGAGGTCCGAGGTCAGGTAGGACGGCAGGGCGACTCCAAAATTTTTTTTTTTTACAGTGATAATTTTCCAAGAGTTTAAAGCTAATTTGAAATACGCTCCCATATCGCCGTGGTCCAGGGTCAGGTAGCACGGTAGGGCGACCCTGAATATTTTAGATTTCATGGCGACAATTTTTCAAGAGTTGAACTTTTTTAGAGGAGCTAAATTGGAATACGCTCCCATACCGCCGAGGTCCGGAGTCAAGTAGCACGGCAGGGCGGCCCCGAATATTTTAGATTTCACGGCGACAATTTTTCAGGAGTTTAACTTTTTTAGAGGAGCTAATTAGAAATACGTTCCCATATCGCCGAGATCCGGGATCAGGTAGCACGGCAGGGCGCCCCCGAATTTTTTCGAATTTCAGGGCGACACACGTTCACCTTGAACAAGACCTGAGCATGGACGGCGTTCAGCGCGAAAAAACTAAAAGTGAACCACAGGGTGGCGGGCACACGGTAAGTGGCCGGGAGCTCGCCGACTGTAGCCGTACACTGGGCGACCGCCCAGCCGGGCTGACCAGTGCCCAGGTGGGTGCTGGGGACAGCACCCACTTATGCTGCGCGCTGTCCCCAGCGCCCACAGAAGTGGGCGCTGAGTTGTCCCCAGTGCCCATTTTGAGCGCTGGGGACAGCGCTGGGCGCTGGTGTCACCAGTGCCCACAGTGGGCACTGGTGACACCAGTGCCCTGGGGACTGCGCTCCCAAAGTGGGGTGCAGCCCTAAGGGGGCAAGCCCCTTGGCTTGCCCCCTTCCACTTTTTTTTTTTTGTTTTTATTTTTTTTTTATTTTTTATTTTTTATTTTTTATTTTTACATATATATATATATTTTTACTTATGAATTTTATTTTATTTTTAGGGGAGAATTTGGGATAGACTCTCATCTGCGCCCAGTCGGCCTAAGGCAGCACGGCAAAACAGGGGGAGCCGGATTAGACGACACCGGCTCGAGGAGATGTGGTGAAATCTCTGGACGACACTCCTGGACGACGTTCTTGGATAAGGTCGTCACTGGACCCTACCGGCTAGGAGTAGCACGGTAGGGCGGTGTCCGTCGCTACCCGGACCATGCCGGCTAGCAGTAGCGCGGCAGGGTGGTACCCGTCAAACTTGATGGTTCTGGATATGGGACACCGAGGCCGATGTCCCAGATGGTGCCACGCACACGGACGCCGAGCAGAGGGATGCCGAGGAGGAGAGTGTTGATGAGGGGGCTGAGGAGGGCGAGATAGACGCTACTTCCCCTCGCACGAACGCCCCTCACAACGAGGGTAAAGAGGACTAAGCTCAAACCATTGCCTTTTCAGGACGTAGGATTTTGTAGACTCTTTTTCGCTTATTCCTGTTTTTCTGCGCACGAGCGTGTAAGCTTTTAAGCGGCATTACCAGGGTACTTCAGAGTCTACTCCTTTCTCTCAATGTTTTCGCTAAGTCATTCTTTGCCTAGCATAGTTTTTAGAGTCGCAAAATTTTGAAAAGTTTACAAAAACTTCAAGAACTTCTCGTCTCTGTCCAGGACCATAGTCCACTAGTCCCCCAGTTCGGGACACGAGCTGATTGCAAGGAAATCGTGTCGTGAACTTAGGAGTAGGGTTTCCTAGGGTAGCTGATCCTCTCGGTCCACAGGAGCGCAACACGGTGGTTGGACCCTTGTGGCCAATCATCGGGGAGTTCTCCGTAGTCAGGCTCATTCAAGAACCCTTTCAGGTTATCTCCATTTAGTCCATGCAGGAGCACTTTTCCTTTTAGAACGCCGGATCATAGTCGACTGGTAGGGAGAGGTACTTGGCTGTAGGCTCTCAAACCCAATCAATGCCCCGCCCTTGGTGGATGACCTAAGTCTGTCCCCGGGTATAGACTATTGATTTTCGGAGAGGGTCTGGTTGTCACCCTCGACGTTGAGCACCGGGATGAGACTTGTGGAGAGTTACTCGTGACGCCGAGAGTCGGGATGTTGATTTGGAGAATTATCTGCGACTCAGGAGGTCGGAGTACCACTGAGGAGAATCATTCGCGACACCGAGAGTTGGGACACAACTCAGGAGGTCGGAATGCAGTCGTGGAGAATCACTCGCGACGCCGGAGCCAAGATGTGACTCAAGGGGTTGGAATGTAACCGTGGAGAATCACTCACGACGTCGAGAGCCGGGATGCGACTCAAGGGGTTGGAATGCAGCCGTGGAGAATCACTCGCGACGCCGAGAGCCGGGATGCGACTCAGGGGGTCAGAATGCAGCCGTGGAGAATCACTCGTGACGCCGAGAGCCGGGATGCGACTTAGGGGGTCAGAATGCAGCCGTCGAGAATCACTCGCGACGCCAGAGCCAAGATGTGACTTAGGGGGTCGGAATATAACCGTGGAGAATTAATCGCAACGCCGAGAACCGGGATGCGAATCTGGAGAATCATCCACGACTCAGGGGGTCGAAGCGCCGTTGTTGAAGACAGGCTAAAAGGCGCTCGTCTCCATCTCTAGTAGGATGGAGGGCTACTCGTCTCCGCCTTTGAGTTGCATACTCACAGTTGGCCACTGCTCGAACGCCGTGGTGGTGAGAGGGTAGCGGGTAGGCGCCTGGCCCTGCCCACGATGGGCCCTTAGGTCGGATCTTACTGCGTGGCTGGGAAGCTGAGCTCAAGGGTAGCCCTAGTCAGTCCCTGGCACCATGTCTTCGTGGAGAACGGGGTCTTGACGTGGTCGGGGAGGCTCTCCAGTCTGGTAGCCCTAGTATGGTAAGGTGGAGGGCAACCCTCGGGCACAAGCCCATTTGAAGATTCCACACAAGCATCGTGATCTTGGGGTCACTCCTCAGGCCCTGTAGTCTAGAAAGACGATTTCCCCTGGACGGGGGTTAGCTGTAGGCACGCGATGAGGAGTTGTACATTCGACTTGAACTCTTGCATTTGGCGTTCAAGGAGATCAACCCGAGATGCCTCCATAGCTCTTGAGGTCTGTCCCGCAGCCCCAGGTGGCAGAGTTGACGGTCTTGTCTGACCATAGGGGGGCAGTTATCCTCGTTGGTTGGAGCTGGGGGGTATGCGCTTGGATTGTTCGACATGTCTTCTCGTTCTTCTATTTTGTGTCTATCTAACTGGATCTTGTGATTACTCAAGCTCAACTGAGCAGAGAGCAATAATGAGGGGAAGGCTTTTTGCTCGGTTCCCACAGATGGCGCCAAACTGTTGGTGCATAAAACTAGTACACACCTCGAGTATGGTCCAGTCGGATGACAGGTGGGTCCTCTTACTGAGGTGGAGTCGTCGATTGAAAAGTCCTCGAGCGAGCTGTGCTGGGTCCTAGGAAGACTGACCTGCTGTGTCCAAAGTCCTGCTCCTCAAGAAGTGTACCTGCAGAAGGCTCAGACCGGAGTTTATCCCGGTAAAGCCCCTCCGGCGTGGTAATCAGTGCTCAGAGAGAAAAGGTACAGAATATAGTAAGGAAACAAATGAACTCGCACGTCATGTAAGTCATTAAAACGTACCTCGGGCTTACATAGCCCCCGATATATATAGGCGTTGGAGATGATTAGTCGGGCCTAAACATGATTAATTAGTCGAAACCCTGTGTTTAGCCGATAATCTGGGGCGTTTAGGAGATAATCGTTGGGCTTGGGATTTTGGGCCCATTTGGCGAAGCCTGCGGGCTTTTAACAAGCCTGTGGCGATGAGCTGGTGAAGGAGCGCAGAGATCCGTGGAGTCCTGGAGAAGAAACAAGGTGAAAATGGGAGTCGGTCGAGGTGAGCGACTGAGTCCCTGAAACTGATCGCTGAGGGCACAGCATAGAGCTCAGAGTGGCACATCCTTGCAGGGCTCCTCGCTCCTCCCTGGGTGTAAATGAGATTCCAGGGAGGAACTGTAATCGGTGTATGCTCCAACGTGGCGTTGTGGATTCCGGAATACGTCCTTGTCATTGCGAGGGTTAACACGTGGCTGGGTTTCAAGTGCTGACTCAGAGGTGCCCAAAAATACCCTCATCAGAATGATATATCTATAATATGTTCAAATCCCCAGGATATCTCCAAGATATCAGTCAAAAAACGGCTAGTAACGGTTACTTTTGGATCAAATTCTGAAAACCCTCATACACTAAAACCGCCCTGTCAGTTGACCGACGAATCCACCATCGATCGACCGATCATTTCAGGTTGTAGCCCAAGTCATTTTCATAAGCAGGTCGGTTGACTGATCCCCCATTGGTCAGTTGACCGATCGATTCAGGATACTCCCCAGGCCATTTTTCGGCCCTAGTCGATGGACTGATTGATTCAAAGATTTCTCTAATTCCTAGCCATTGCCCATCAATTGACCGATCCTCTTGCCGTCGGTTGACCGATCAGTACTGGATCTCTCATTCTCAATTATATTTCAACTCTGATCTTCAACGTTTTCGACCTTTTAACCAATTTCATTTCTCAGTTAACTTAATTCACATTATTAATCAATTTTAAACACTAATCTTTCTTAGGTCAATTTTTCTTTTAAATTTCACATTGGAGCAAATATGTGAACTAATTAAGACCCTAATAAAAAACACATAAATATAAATCACTTTTTGTGTCATGGGTGATCCTAATTGGGATACATTAAGAGTAAAAAATGACTTGAGTTGTTTTTACCTAGATTCTTTAGAATCTTTAATCTCTTAATGTTCATCTCTTTGTCTGTCTCTTTGCATCCTCTTGCAACTACTTCATGATAACATCATCAATGGAATTTTTACACTGAAACACTCAATAAACTCTTTAGTTTCACCAAAAATATCAACACTTAATTGTTTATCAAAATCTTGGGATCAACACATTGGACAAGCCATTATGAAACAACCTATTGTGGTTGGCTATACCACTATCTATAGTAGAGTTCTCCATAGGTTCAAAGGCTATCAGAAGGGCCTCACTACTTAACTTCTTAAATTAATTTTTCCTATCTCATTTTTTTTCTTAATTTTCCCTACCCCCACTGGATTTTTCAAATTTCTCTTAATTAGCTTCATACTCCCTAATATTCTATATTTTTTTTATCGAATTATGCAAGTAAGTGTCTGCAATTACAGAAGATTCAAAGACGTAGGCATCTCCCAGAAGATCATCGTCTACATTAAAGAAAGACACAGGGTTAGCCTTCACTTGCAGCTTGGGAAGAATTCTGATCTGGATTTTACCCTGAAAGACCTCTTTTTCACCTTGCTTCACTCTTTTCCCTAAGTAAATATCCTGAGTATTTTCAAAGTCTACCATAATATTGGTACCCAAAAGGTGTTGATTCTCTGCCTTTGACCTTCGTGATTCAACGAGTGACTTGGCAGAATAGGAATGCAACACTTGAGCTTTCCCTAAAGGATTATGGGATTCAAAACCCAATTTTGTTTCCATCCCAACTAAATTGATCGAGGAAAGACTTGTTTGGATGTCAATTTGGTTATTGAATGGGGAGACAAACTCGCCAAACAACGATTTTTCTCCATCAGAGAGAGTTCTTTTTATCGAACCTGCAATTCAGAATTAAAATTGCAGAAATCTATCTCAGTAAAGATTTCTTCAACAATTCTAACTGAAAACTCTAAACCATTTACAAGCAGATTGATTTATTCATTTATCATTTCTTTTGAAGATGTAGTAATGAGAAAATGGGCTCTCTCATAGGAGTGCTCTGCATTTATTTGGTTATCAATATCAATCAAAGTCCCCCAGAATTTGCAGATCTCAAAGAAGCAAATTTTAGACCAAGCATGAACTGGAATCCCTGAGGCATGGATCCATTTGAAATGGCTAATCGCACTGAATTGATCAGTCTATTTGTCGATTTCGGAAAACCAGCCCAAGAGCCACGAGTTCTTTTCCAAGTTGATTATGTTGAACATGTGATAGAGGTTCTAAAAAATGAGTAAAACCAAATCTCCACCAAGTGGTTTGATATCAATATGGAAGACCCCTTCACTTAAGAAAAAGCTTCTGAGGTGAAACACTAAGGCCGAGTTAATAAATTTGCCTACCGTGCTGTAATTTAGCCACTCCTTATCTCCTTTCTCCACCGACCAATTTAGAGATCGCTTCTCTTTCAAGACCCCTATATTCGTTGAATCTTTAATATGGGTTCTCAGAACGACATCCTTGAGTAATTTTAAAGGCACCTTAACACATTCTTTTGGGGATTGGACCTAATTTTGGATTTCGCAGAAAGCCTTAGTTGAGTATGGTGGATCAATCCCTCTATTAATGACTCTCTTTCCTGCATTTGCAATTGCCTTTTGTGGCGGTTGAGGTTGTTTCTCGACCCATATCTTATTTGGAGCTCTTCTAAAAGTCCTCTTGGGTTGTTTTTTTATCTTTTGCAGATTTTACTCTTAGTTGACTCCCTTCCAGAATATATCCATCCCACCGTTGAATGGATTCTAGTGCTTTAGAATGTCGATCGAACTTGACGAAACCGAATCTAGTCCTAGAAGAGGGCCTTTGCTTCTTAGGACAAGTTGTCCACAAATAGAGAGAAGATTTCCTTCCGATGATCTTGACTTTGGGAAGACCTTGAGGTTGATTTCGAAATTTCTTTTAATCTCCCAAGCCAATAGTTGTATTGTCTAACAAAAGTGTCCCTACAACAGTTGCTATAAATCTCTAGAGCTTCAAAGACTTCACTATTTTCATATTAGGCTTCAAAAATAGCCAAAAAATTATTCCACTTGTATTTATAGTATTCTCCACAAATCTAACACAACCCATTATTTTCTTCTAGATTCAATATGTCCATAGGGGTGTAGGATTTGAAATACGGTTCACGAAGCTTCTTGCTTGGGGAATGTTGTTTGTGCTTATGTTTCTCATTGATCTTTTGCACTTCCTTTTTTCATGGTTCTTTAATCTGATCATGACAAAATTTCATTTTCAAACCCAATTCCATCATAGCTTATTCGTCTTCCGAACCATCCCTTATAACAAGTAGCATTTCCATAACATTAATTCTATGCAAAAATTTGCAAGTAGAGCACTTCGATGCGAGAATTCCATTCCATCGTCTCTGAGAATCCTTTGGTTTTTATTGCCTTATAAATCGAATGCAGGTGGTATCCAATTTCCAACCAAAATTTTCTTACGCAAAAAGTTCTTGCAACACCAGAGGCCTACTTCTAGCACTTTTGTAGTGAGTTCTTCACCATAGTTTGCTTGAGAAAAATCTAAGAAAGCACACCAAGATTCAGTTAGATTCTTTCCACACTAATCGCAGAATACATCTTCAATCCCAGACCTTCTCTGAGTTTCTCTATTAATCTCCCTGGAGTTCACTCTCCCTCGTTCCATGGTAGACGATTAGTTCAATAAAATCCAAAAACTCACTGAGGAATTTCGTTAAACAACGTGGTCTTCTTCCACAGCGAAAGATTGATCGCCGACCAGTTACAACCTGCTCTTCCTCACTCCACAGAATTAACAAACATACTAAAAGAAAAAAAACCAAGCCACTACTATTAACTCTAGAAAACAATTGTTCTAGTGAAACTAACATTCAACAACACACACCAGTTGGGGGGGAAGGTGGACAACGGCGGAGTGGTGTTGCGATATGAGAGGTCACAAACTCTGAACGGTAGTGACAAGATCTGCAAACAGCGGGCTGAACTTCGGCAACAAGATCTAAAGACTGAAATTACTTGTGATATCCTTTTGTTCTTTGTTTTGCTGGGTATCTCAAACCAAGAAGGTACTATTGATTTGATTCGTCTCTTGATGCAACGATGGAGAGCGTCTGAGAGTTGGTGGTGAAGATGAAGATAGGAACAAACCCCAAACTAACCAGTATACTACCGCTGGCAAAATTCACCGGAAGCCGGTGACGAAAGCTGTAACGGCCCTGTTTTCCAAGGCCGCCACTTGGTTCCTCCCTTGGAGAATCAATATCAAAATCGATTGATCAAATTTTTATTTTATAAAGTCTGGTAAATTTATAATGCGACGGTGTTCAAAAATTCGTCTTATAAAAATATTTTAATTTACAATGCGACGACGAAACTTATATTTATTGAATTAATCGTTTTTATAATCAACGAAAATAATTTTAGTTGTCGATTTTATAACGGTAACTAATAAATATAATAATTACAATTTAAATACAACCGAATACCCACTAATTTATTCCGAATTAATCCGAAAAATTTTACAAACAACGGCGACAATTTTATTTAACAACGACGATAATTTTACTAAATAAATAATATTTTAATTAATAAAAACCTGATAAATTTTACACGCGACGACAATAATTAGAATTATCAAACTTCTAATTTATCAATTTATCGAATCAAATTTACGACAGTAAATAATAAATACAACTATTACAAATTTTAAATAAAAATTTAACTAAAATTTGTATCGTCGTTTCGCTTCCACCGGGCCTGCAATAAAAACTGTGGGGGTTGTGAGCCAACGCACAGTAGAACTCCAACCTCTCTAATACGTGCATTTAATTAATATAACAAATAAAATACATTGACATGATTTTTACATAATCATAATCGTTTCATAAAATTTAACAGTTAAAATTTAACAATAATAATAACATGAATCATACAATAGGAAAATTAAATAATTAAATACATATATTAAAATAATTAAAAATTCTACCTGAAATTCGGGTCGAAATCCGAATCGAAATTAATATTTTATTTAATTAATATTCTCTCCCAAAACCCTTTTGACTCTTCACACTGAATTTTTTTTTTTTTTTTTTTTGTTCTTTTGTTGTCCTGTTAAGACTTGACCTTCTCTATATATATACACTTAGGATTTGGTTTATTATTATTATTATAATAATAATAAAAATGATGGTCTCAAGCACACATACGCGTAACACGTATTGGTATAATATATGGTCTCTTTTGTTTTCCTTCCTTAAGAAGGAATCCATTTGAGGCCATATAATTAATTATTTACTTATTTATTTATATAAACACCCCTTTTAATATAAAAAAAAATATTAATTATATCCTAAAAATTTAAAAATATATTTTAAATAACACTATACTCCCAAAACTTTTAAATGTCAATTGAAAATTAACATTCAAAATTCAAAAATTATCAAATATTATTTATACCCTAAATTTGCAAACAATCCCAAAAATATTAAATTTATATAAAATAATATTTTTAAAAATATAATTTTTCCTGGGTATTACAATCTACCCCTTAAATAAATTTCATCCGCGAAATTTCATTCAAAACCATAGTGATTTAGAATCGCACCGAACGGCCATATTCGTTACACTCGATTCTAGAACAATTGTTTTCTATGTAGAGTCCCATAACCGAAAGTCACCCATAATTCATAGTCGTCAAAATTCATTCCACTCATCGCAACATTCTCATTCGCAGTGGCCCACGTTATATCCAACAACACACGAACATAGTGCACTTTGGTCGGTAACACTTAGCACAGATAACCAATTACCAAAAAATCTTATATTTCTAAATACTTTCGTTGCGCTACTCTGATAAAAATAGTAATAAATAACAATATATCTTTAAAATATCACGGTAGTCTCACTGGATTGGGTCTATCTCTATTCCAATAGGTCTACAACCTTAATAATTTTTCACTTGGCATGACTTTTCAAGTCCACTGCTATATCCGATCCCTTAACTAGCATTTACTAATTTCGTCCGACATTTTAAGTCAACATATTCGCAACCAATAATATAGCCAATAGATAGCCCAAATTCCGAATGGACTGTCTCGTGAGACTAAAAATGACTACCTCCAATATTCACATTATATTTCCAATAATCCCGTAAATTTTTTCATAAAATCAAACAATTCAAATTTCAAGTAACAATTTTTTTCGCAATACGTAAAAAAACACATAAATATTTCTCAAGCACATAAATACATCTCAAAACACCTAAATATGTCAGAATCATATAAATACCCCTCAAAATACATAAATATCACCGAACTACATAAATACGTATCAAATTACATAAACACGTCTCCACCACATAAATATGTATCGAAACACATGAATACATATGAATCACATAAATACGTGTCAATCCGTTAAATATATCTCGAAATACATAAAGATATTCCAAACCACATAATTATTTAGAAACGCGTAAATATGTCACCAACACGTAATCATGTCTCAACCGCACAAATACGTTTCAAACACCTAAATACGAGTCAAACTATAAAATCCAAATACATCTCAAATCACATAATTACGTCTCCAAAGTCATGTAACATAACGAGTTCAATATTGAATTCAATACTCACGTGAAATGTATATAAAAAATATTACATAAAACCCCAACTCGCATTTCTACAACACCAATTAAGCTCAAAAATTCAAATTAACATTTCAAAATAATAATTGGCTCCCGATAGTTTCACAATCACCCCACACTCTGCTTCAACCAATCGTTAATAATGGACCAATATCTATCCGAATTACTTTTATTGGTGTACTGTCTTCGTTGTATAAAAGTATTTTATAGATCAAGTATATTTTTTTTTTATCAAAATCCATTTCCCAATAAAATATAGCCACACTGGGCATTATCCAAATCCCAACAAAATATAATCGTAATAGAACAATCAAATTTAAATCAAGGTAAAAATACCAAATAGTTTCCCTAAAAGATTAAATTTACAACATAATCCCACTACTTTTATTATGCACAGCATAGTCCTTCAAAAAACGTAGCTTTGCCTTTTATCTTTTGCCTCTTCTGCTCTCACGCTTTAGCGGCAGAGTCATCTCCTTCTTTGCCCCATTCACCGTCGCCATAGGTTTTTCCACAGCCTTATTTTGTCTATTTTGTTGCCGATTAGGGCTCGATCTGTTCTTTGTGAGATAGTTCGATGAGCATGAATACTTGGATTGATTTACTAATCGATCTGAGATTGTGAGCTTGATTTGGTTTACCAATCGACTTGAGATTGATTTGGTGGTTTGGATGTAATCGAGGTGTTTCTATAGCTCGTCGAAGCGGCATTGGAAGACGTGAAAAATATACCTGGAATTTTCTCAAGAAGAAAGTTTGATTTGCGAAGAACATCAGCAATTGCGATGGGGTTACTAGCCCGAAGTAAATCCCAGATGCAACTGTTCGTGAACAAATGAGGAATTCCATAACAAGCGATGAGAAAGAGTAATCCACAGGCATTGCTTTCAGAAGCCTCTGACAGACCTCATTCAGTTTGTAGTCGTTTCTACAAACCATATGCTTTGGATTGATTTACCAAAGCAAATGTGTTGGGTTACCAAACGACCTGAGATTGATTTGGATGGATTGATTTACAGGTCGATGAAAAAAAAATTAATGCATTTCGACACGATTTTTTTATTCAAATTGGTTTTTCTAGAGTTTGTATTGATTTGGTTGATTTATTTGGATTGATTTGGTTGATTTGAATGGAATTTAGGATTCATTTTGTTGAATTGATTTGGTTTGTATCGATAAACATCAATGTAGGAGTGATAAATTATCAATTTGAATGAAAAAAAATTAGAATATAACACGATCTCGTGTTATATTCAATACTAGATCGTGTTGAATGTAACACGAATGTAGAATAGAGGAATTATCAATTTGAATGAAAAATTTGGAATGTAATACGACTTCGTGTTATATTCAACACGAGATCGTGTTGAATATAACACGATTTGAGATTGTGTTGAATGTAACACGATATGAGATCGTGTTGAATATAACACGATATGAGATCGTGTTGAATATAACACGACCCTCATGTTGAATATAACACAAGGGGTAAAATCGTCACAAAAAGGCAAAAGGACTATTTTGTAACATATTTTTAAAAAAAGTATATTTGGTAGTTTTATCCTCATATGAGGACTTCTTGGTAACTACTCCTTAAATCAACTAGTCAACTCACTTGTATATAATAACATAACATACTTCATTGCTAGCCATATGATCCTTTTATCTCACGATCGAGAGTTATCATATCCACCTTGTAGGATTTGCCTAACAGGTAATAACATATATAATATATCCACCCTGCAAAATTTGTCTGACAGGTAACAACATATATAATATATCCACCATGCAGGATTTATCTAACAGGTAACAACATATATAATATATTCACCCTGCAGGATTTACCTGACAATTAACAATATAGATATATAATATATTTACCCTACAGGACTTGCTTGACATGTAATAATATATATAATATATTCACCCTACAAAACTTGTCTGACAGGTAACAACATATATAATATATCCACCCTGTAAGACTTGTCTGACAAATAACAATAGAGATATAATATATATAATATATCCACCATGTAGGACTTGCCTGACAGGTAATAATATATATAATATATCCACTATACAAGACTTGTCTAGCAAGTAACAATATATATCCATATCTCGCAAGACTGACCCTCCTGACGAGAAGACAATTATGACATAACAGGATAATAAAATTATTTTTCATCTTTAAAATTTTTACTTGATCCAGTAATCATTGTAAAACTATCATTTTTCATCAACATTTTTTTTTCCCACAATTCAATATGAAAATATAATTTGACAATTTATATAGAAGATAATAAACACCTTTAAATTAATATTTTCAATTCAACGACAATTCCTATGGTTCATGACTAACACGACACTCACCAAAGATTATTTAACTTATTATGGGTACATTGTATTAATCAAACACCACTTAAAATATTAGTATGTTCAATTTGAAAGTGTAGGGAGCAAAGCACACATCTCAAACACAATTTTTAAGCACACAACTCAAACACACACCTCAAACACACACTGGCCAACCCTAATGATCGTTTTAACCTCACGATCGGGAGTTGCAACGGTATCGTACCACCCGTAGAATTTGCCTTCCTAACGGACACCTATTACTCTACCAAAGCGGATAATCACCGCGCAGTATAAACGTCTAACATCACTCTACCGAAGCAGATAAACATCACTCCGCCGAAGCGGATAACATCACCCCGCCGAAGCGGATAAATACTGTGGCATCGTCAAATCAATAACATCGTCAAATTACGAATCAATAATATCGTCTAATCAACAACATCGTCAAATTAATAACATCATCATCAAACCACAACGTAATGATATCGTCTAATCAACGTCGTCATATCACACATCCACCTCTCTTTTCCAAAAACTCACTTTTTATCCGAAAATCATATTTCTCACTTTCTTTTAAAAGGAAACGTCTGATTTTACCAAAATCATTTTTTTTTTCACTCTTTATTTTATTTTTTTAGAAAACCAGATATTTTTCCACTCTTTTTTAAAACCACCAAATCCAACGAGAATCATTCTCAACTTTCTTTCGAAAACTATAATAATTTCACGAAAATCCATTTTTACTCACTCACCCCAAAACCTACTTGATCCATATCGTCAATAAAATCATCTTATCTCAGTAAGGCCATTTTATTTATTTATTTATATATATATATATGATTTGGCAAAAAGACAGTACACTCACCTGGCTATCCAGTCCGCAAAACTTTCATCGACTACTCCCTACCGAGACTCCGGTGCCTGCGAACCTAATAGTGACAGGGCCTAAATTAATATTTTATGCAAAAATAACCTAATCATGTAATGCAGGCCCTAGTTCCGTAATTTCCCATTCTCCACATTTTATTTATAACAATTATTATTCGGTAAATTTCATTCCATCAATTACTGCATAAAATTTAATAATACGACAGTCCCAAATTTATTATTTCGGCTACAAAATTTTGATGCTAGAATTTGATTTAATAACTATAATAAACTTAACGAAAAACGTTACCCGTTCCGAAACGTTCACAGGCCGCGAGATGAATTTTTGGTTTTTATCGGGGTTATTTGTGAAATTTTTCTTTTTCTTCCTTTTTTTCCTTTTCTTCTTCTTCTTTCTTATTCTGGTTCTGTTTGGTTTCAACTACTGGTCGCCGACGACATTCACTCGCCGTCGATCAACACACACACACACTGAACGGCAACGATCACACGCCACGGATAGAACGAAACAAAACAGCGTACCCATACACGCCGATCACTCCCACTGGCGACACACACACACCGTCAAACACATGCACGCCCCCACACTGCCGACGACATACCACCGGACTGACGACCATTGTCGACGACGACACACGCACACAACGACACACCGTCGACGCACCCAACTCATACCACCGCCACCGCTGTTGATCGACAACCGACCGAACCCACACACATACACACGCCGGAATAAATGGAGGAACACACACACACTTGCTGTCTGACCAGACGATACACACATGCACATACAACGCTGTCGAACTGGACAGAACACACACCCACGCAGCTTTATTTGAACCCTACACACACACAGAGAGCAGGACACGCCCACACACACTGATTTACCCAGAAACAGAAAAAGAAACAGAGCACACACACACCCTGCTGTCGGACAAGACAAATGAACGGCACACACACACATCCCGCCAAACAGGACAATGATCAGCACCGAAACACACATTACGCTGAAGAACCCACCATCACCGGTGATCACGAACATCCGACGACCCCCCTCCTCCGGTTCTCTCTCTCTCTCTCTAGATTTTCTGAATCTTTTCTTCTTCTTTGAGATTTTAGTGATCATTACATGCATGAACAATTATTTATATGCATGTAATTAGTGGTCTAAGCATTGAGCTCCTTCTGCCACGTCGTCTGCTCCTCTCCCTCCTTCCGGCCGGCTGAGCTTACAATCACACACACATATATAATTAAAATAAACTTTTGTTAAATTACTCTTTTCTCCCCCTAACTTCTTAAAATCTTCATTTTAGTCCAAGTCCACTTTTAAGAATTTCTTAAATTGTAATTTCACCCCTAAAAGTTTTAATTAAAAGTTAAATGTCAATTTACCTCCCAAAGTTTGGATTTAATGTTTCTAAATTTGCGAATTGACCCCTAAATTTTTAATTTGAATTTTAATTGACCCAATTTCACTCTGAATTTTTCCAGTTACTCTAAAATGCAACTAAAATGACGTACGTACTACGATTGAGGTCTTACACATATGCAAATTGTAATAAATATAATAATAGTCGATTTCGATATTTTGACACATAATTATTTCGTCTGGAATACCCATATTTGCATGTGTATTCATAATTAAATAAAGAAAAATTACATTGGTCATAATCCACTAGGGTATACAGGTTCATATTGTCCATTATTATTCAAGTTCATATTGTGAATAATCCACGTGTTTATATAATAGTGAATATGTGGTTGTTATTATACCAACTATACAGTGGATCAATTATGCATAATAACTCTTTCAATTATTCAAATTATTGCAATGTCATGCATACGTATATTTTACGATCTATTGTGGGTATCCCAACGTACTAACACTTCCTTTCAAATCACTAGTTGCATGTATTAGATGTTTAAAAAAATTACTGTAGACAATAGTTTTCAGATCTCTAGATTAATTAGTTTGGTTGGAGGTGGGAATTTGCTTAATGAGTGTACCTCCTTGCAATAGATTTCTCATCTCCTTGCAAAATTTTTAACGGGGACATTTGACGATTTTTTTTTTCTTTTTAAATTGTTTTATTTTCACCATAAAAATCATTAAATAGAACAACTATTTCTATTCTGATCGAAATGTAGAGTCCAAAAATATCTTTCAATGGTTTTTATTTTTTTTGGAAAATAAAAATTATTATTTCTAATATTGCTTAAGCACCATAACCCAAGTCTAGGGCGGTCGCAAACCCGCTCTGATACCACATGTAACGGCTCAGTTTTCTAAGGCCGCCACTTGGTTCTTCCTATTCGAGAATCAATACCAAAACCGATTGACCAAATTTTTATTCTATAAAGTCTGGTAAATTTATAATGCGACGGTGTCCAATAATTAGTCTTATAAAAATATTTTAATTTACAATGCGACGTCAAAACTTATAATTATTGAATTCACCGATTTTATAAGTAATGAGAATAATTTTAGTTGTCGATTTTACAACGGTAACTAATAAATATAATAATTACAATTTAAATACAACCGAATACCCACTAATTTATTCCGAATTAATCCGAGAAATTTTACAAACAACGGCGACAGTTTTATTTACCAACGACGATAATTTTACTAAATAAATAATATTTTAATTAATAAAAACCTGATAAATTTTACACGCGAACAATGATTAGAATTATCAAATTTATAATTTATCAATTTATCGAATCGAAATTAAGACAGTAAATAATAAATACAACTATTACAAATTTTAAATAAAACTTCAACTAAAATTTGTATCGCCGTTTCGCTCTCACCGGGTTTGCAATCAAAACTGTGAGGTTATGAGTCAATGCACAATAGAACTCCAACCTCTCAAATACGTGCATTTAATTAATACAACAAATAAACCATATTGACATAATTTTCACATAATCATAAATATTTCATGAAATTTAACACTTAAAATTCAAAAATAATAATAACATGAATCACGCAATAGGAAAATTAAATACATATAATTCTACTTAAAATTCGAAGCTGAAATCCGAATCGAAATTAATATTTTATTTAATTAATATTCTCGCCCAAAACCTTTTGACTCTTCACATTGAATTTTTTTTTTTTTTTTTTTTCTTTTGATGTAACAGACTTGACCTTCTCTCTCTATATATATATACTTAGGATTTGGTTTATAATAATAATAATAAAAATGATGATCTCAAACACACATACACGTAACACGTATTTGTATAATATATGGTCTCTTTTGTTTTCCTTCCTTAAGAAGGAATCCATTTGAGGCCATATAATTAATTACTTATTTATTTATTTATATAAACACCTCTTTTAGTATAAAAAAAATACTAATTATATTCTAAAATTTTTAAAAATATATTTTAAATAGCACGATATTTCCAAAACTTTTAAACGTTAATTTAAAATTAACATTCAAAATTCAAAAATTATCAAAAATTATTTATACCCTAAATTTGTAAACAATCCCAAAAATATTAAATTTATATTAAATAATATTTTAAAAAATATAAATTTTTCGGGATATTACAAAAGTAATTTCAAATTCAAAATTACACTACTAGCACACTCCCCAAGAGAGAGTTTCTCTCTCTAACACGACACGATGTTTTGCCGAATATATGATCAAATGATTATAATTATAGATATGATGAAGGATATATTTTGAAATTTGTGTTTTTAAGATAAAACAACGCCAATACTATAAATTCTTGATAAACTTGAGTAAGATCATTCACTACACATAAAGTTGATTTAATATGCATAAATGGTCTAAAATGGCTGTAAATACTTAGAAACATTCTTTCATTTGAAATTATGGGTTTTACTAAAAATAAAAATAAAAATCGGTTCTTGAATTTCTCTATTTCTTAGTCCTTTTGGTAAAACTTCATTCCAAAATTAGTGGGGATGATCTTTGAATTATTTTGGGGCATGAATCTAGACTTAAAATGAGCTGAATACATTTTCAAACTAAATGTTGGATATCCAGTCTTATGGTGAGAGATATTGAGAGAGATTTGAAGGATGTTATTTGTAAACTAGTTGTTGGAGCCCCACTTTCAAATGCTTATATTTTAAGCTGCGTTTTTCATAGTTTGACATCAAGAAAAAACAGATTTTTTGAGATGTTAAAGTATATTTTCTGAAAAACTTTTTGAGCTTAAAAAGTTTGAAAGATTTAGATCAAAGAGTGTGAGAAAATTCAGTATACTCCTGAAGACTTTTGTGAAAGAATATCATCTTGGAAACTGAGTTCATTGCATTTGTATTTAAACCATTTTACGATAATTTTCGAGGAGATATTTCTTATTTGAATCCTAGACCATTTTTTTTTTTTTGGTAGTAATATTAAACCTGTTTGTGATAAGTCTTGTGCTCAATCTGTGGTTAAGTGTTATCTGAATTACTACTATATTTTGAGCTTGCTTTCAAAGATCTATTTGAATTTTGAAAAATCGTTGTCTAAAGATATCTTCAAATTTTTTATTGATTTTTTTTTTTCTTAAGATAAAAACAATTTGTGTTATCTAGTATACTAGATTCTACACTTAACTATTATTAAATCCACATTAAAACCTTCAAGAATTTTAAATTAATTATCTGTTGAATCGTGAACACTTCTATCACCTAGTTTAGGCTATCACTTGAGTTTATTTTTATCAGTGTTGGTGGAAGCTCTTCGTGAGAGAAACAAAGATATTTTTTGTATTTGTGTGAGGTTGTACTTCAAGCCTAAATATAGTTGGTTTGGTGGGAATGTTATTAGGTATAAATAGAACTTACCTAATCGGGATTTTAAGAGGTTTGATTCTTACCTGTGAAAAATGATCATAAGGGTTTTAATGGATTAAATTATCTACTAGAGCTCAGTCGAATAGACGTAAGCGAAAGTAGCATGCCAAACTACTATAAATATCAGGTGTCAAGTTTCTCTATCGAATTTACTCTTTGTGTGTGCACTAGTTTAATTGCTTCAACAATTAATCAAGATTAAAATCGACTACCCTTGATTGATTTAATTAAAAAATTTTAATAACCCAATTTAACCCTTCAGGTAAATCTTTGGGCTAATAAGAATTTTTTTGGAGGAAATTTTTCATATAAAAATTTCACTCTCTTACTTACAAATCAGTTGAGTTTAATTATAGTTTATAGGCATTAAATTTTAAATATTCACATTATTATTATTTCTTTTATTAATTAATATTTTTACACTAACAAAAATGCAATATTAAAAACGCAATATTTAACCCAACAGAACATACACTTATCTCTACTTACTTTTTTAACGGCCCACTTCCATGCTTGTGCAAGACAACTGTGCTTCTTCGGAACTAATAACTAATGGTTTACTTGGTTCACAGCAATATATGGCGACCGGCATTTTCGCCGGAAGATCGGGCCACGTCGTCTCAAAGTTAAGAACTTGAATTGCCTGTCTTATCGATGGCCTGAGACAGCGATCAGGATGAGCACACCACAGGCCCACCATCACCAAACACTCCACCTGTTTTCCGTCAAACTCCATCTTCAACCTCCCATCCACGGCCCCAACAGCATCCCCTCTTCCATGGAGATCCCACACCCACTGCACCAATCCCATCTCAGAACTCTCATCTATGGCGTCCCTCGATCTTCTCCCGGTCACGATTTCCAAAACGACAACCCCGAAACTGTACACATCGGACTCTTTACTTGCCCTGCCGGTATTTACATATTCCGGCGCCATATAGCCTAGGGTTCCGGCCAAACCAGTTGTATGTAGACCCAGCTCGTGGTCCATGAGCCTGGCTAAGCCGAAATCTCCCAACTTAACGTTGAAGCTGGAATCCAGCATTATGTTGCTGGATTTGATATCTCGGTGGATGACACACTGCTCCCACTCTTCATGAAGATAGAGTAAAGCCGAGGCCAAACCGAGTGAAATCTTGTATCGGATGGCCCATGTAAGAGGAGGACCGACCCTTTTGCGGGAGAGATGAGTGTCGAGGCTACCGTTTGGCATGAACTCGTAGACGAGTAAGAACTCGCCATCATCGTGACACCAACCTACGAGTTGGACCAAATTCCGGTGTCTTAGTCGACTGATGATCTTTACCTCGGTTATGTACTCTTTCTTCCCCTGTTTTGACCCTCTCGAGATCTTTTTGACAGCGACGGCCATGTCTAAATTCATTATGTACCCTCGATAAACGGCGCCAAACCCCCCCTGACCCAACTTCCGATCAGCGGAGAAGTTATTGGTGGCCAGAGCAAGATCTCCGTAAGAAAATCTTCTGGGTCCTGCTCCTCTTTCAAGATCGTCGTTGATGGACGTGTGATGAGCTGTCTCTGTTTCTGATCTCCGTCGTCCCCGATAGCTCGTCACTGCAAATGCTATTAGTACAGTACAGGCGATGATCAGAACGGCCGACGGAACTGCTATACCGAGAATTAGTTTATTCTCGTCGTTCCGATCGTGGTTCTCTTCTACGTCGAGAGTTGAACTAAATTCCCATGATTCGAGCTCGTGTTGTTCTTGAAATTGACCGGTGGCGGCGGAGAATCCGATAATTACCCATTCGGGCAGAACCTTAGATAGGTCGATTTGATAAAAGAGGCTTGAATTTTCATGATCGTTTTGAGTACTTCTGTAGTTCCAGGACACGGTTAGGTTTTTGGAGGTGGCGTTATAATCGATGAGGACATCGGCGGTGTCGCCGCTGTGGAAGCTGACGTTCCAAGGGACGTAGTTGGACGACTTGATGGAGTTGTTGTTGATCCCGACATGTTCGAACGGCGGATCCCATTCAGGGTAGTTGGCGTGCGTGTCGAACTCGACCGTCACGATTTGATTCTGGTAGGAGAAGGCGTTCGTCACGTTGTAAAGGCCCAGGAACCCGCCGCCGGAGTTGACCGGAAACTGAAAATCAGTGGCTGCGAGAAAGAAAGCGACGCCGTGACCGTATTGAAGAGCGGCATTGGTGTCGATGGAGAAGGAGAAACGGGTGGTGAAATCAGCGAGTTTTTTTCTGTCGGAGTCCCATAATTGGAGACGTTCGCGGTAGATGGCTCGACCCACCTGGTTTATATAGTGTTGGTGGTAGTTGAAATTAACTGCGCCGACGGACGGAGCTGCGTCGCCTTCGTACTGAACGTTGCGGTCACGGGAATCGAACTGGTTTAGATTGAAATGAAGGGAACTAACAGGTGATAAAAAGATTGAAATCGTATGAACATATGATAACGAAAATAGAATCGATATGGTGTGGACGGAGGCAGCCATTGCCGTCGTCGGTCAGTAGAGTGATAGCTACCGGTTCTGTTTTTTTATGCAAAATGAAGTTGGGTCAGTAAATTGATTCAGACGAAGAAAAAATGGCCGACAACATATTCAAACGTCAACATAAAATCGTACTAATTAAATTGATTTGTCCCTGACAACTTTTGATTTCAAAAATAAAATTTCACAAAAAAATAAAAATAAATTCATTAATTTAATTTCAAGAGTTAATTTAATAAATTAGATCTTTAAATTTACAATTTTCTTTTTTTTAAGAACTAAAAATAAGTTAAACAAAAATTTAAGAAAAATAATTATTTTTATTTTTAAATAGAGTTAACACCAGTCCGTTGATCACCACCACCACGCCAGCCACCATACATTTAAAGAAAAATAAAAGAACAAATGTTGTTGCAACCAAACGTATTTTTTGTTTCTGTTATCATAAATTAAAAAAAATAATTTTAAGACTGATCGTTACTATTTCTGAAATACTCCCAAACCGAAATAGAATCCATCCCAATTTATTACCTAAAGTACCACATTTGATCGCCTCTAGTTGGCATGGTTTTAGTGTCATAATATTGCTAATAGGACGAGTAGGGACGTCTCTTAACTTTGCTGACAAAAGGAGCATATTGGTTAGAACTAGAAGTGATCAAAATCACTAATTCTATGTGAATCAAAATGTAAATACTTGAAGGGTTCAAAGTGTAATTTTTTGTTTTTTTTCACCTCATCAATGGGCCTCCATTGGGTTGCTTTTTGCTTCCTGGAGGAGCAAGCAAGACTGTTGCGTTTCTTAGCAAGAAACGCAACACCTTCTTGCGTTTCTTAGTGAGAAATGCAATTGGGTCACTAAGGCCCCGTTTGATTAGTGTTCCCAACCAAATTTAACTCAACCCAAAAAATTTTGAGTTTGATTTTTGGAAACGCGTTTAGCAAATATAAAACTCAACCCAACCCAACCCAAAAAATAGGAATTGATTCTCAAAATCCTAAAGAAACCAGAAACAAAAAAAAATTATTTCTTTTTGTGCTCAAAAAACTCAACTCAAAATTCTCAACTTTCGACTTCATCTGCCAGCCGACCACCATCACCCGCCGCCGTCTGCCGTCGCCGGCCACCGTCCGACGACCATCGCCGGCCACCTACGCCACCTCCGGCGACCGTCGCCGGCCACCTCGCCGCCGCCGCCGGTCGTCCGGCCACCGTCACCGTCGTCCGGCCGCCACCAAACAAATTTTTTTTTTAAAAAAAAAAAATTAGTTTTAGGATAAAATCGTTACCAAACACATTTTGTTCTTAGCACAAAACAAAAATTGTCGTTACCAAACGTAATTTTGTTCCCAAAATTCTCAACCCAACCCAATTCAACTCAACCCAACCCATTCCAGTTGGGTTCAAAAAAATGAAAACACTAACCAAACGCCACCTAAGTAACGCAAGACCCACTTGCGTTTTTAGGAAAAAAAAATAAAAAAATCCATCATATAACGCATTTCATTCCTGTGTTTTTATTTTTTATTTTTCTTTTTTTTTTTTCTTTATTCGAAAAACGCATATTAGTACTACGTTTTTTTAGCAAAACGCAAATCAATCCTGCGTTTTATTAGATTTTGGTAATTAAGTTTCTGTGTATCATTTTTGAGAATTTATTTATTTAAAATATAATTATATTGTAAACAACTCCTATATAAGTAGATCGTGAAAAAAATACCATGTTGAATTTAATATGATGTAAAAACATGAATATGAATTTCTGTTGAAAATAGCATGAATGCGATTTTTTTTATGAATATTGATGAACGTGATATCATTTTGGAGATCTTATTTATATGAATCTAAATATATAGTTAAATCATGAAAAAAAAATACAATGTTGAATTCAACATGATGTGGAAACTATAAAATGTTTGAAATGCTAGCATGTTGAATGTAAAACAAATGTGAAAAATAAAAATTCTAAAAGTACCACGTTGAATGTATTACGAATGTGAAAAATACTTATGATTTTGTTCTTTATGCAAAATGAAGTAGGAGAATCCCCTAAACACAGAAAGAATGACCGACCACATAAAAATTTGCTTTCAATTCAACATTATAACCTTCCTTGACAAAAATAAATTAATTAAGACCCAAAAATTTTAATTGATATTTTAAAATTTAATTAAGGAAAAATACGGAAGGATCTCAACAAGAGCCTAAATCTACTAAATGATCCACCAACTTTTTAATTGAATTGAATGGTCCATAACTTGCGGAATTGTATTACTGATTTGTCTCAATTTCAAATCTAAAATTAGTTTTGGACAATTTCGTCATTCTGCAATGTTGAATATAGCACAAAAGTGAATTCGTGTTGAATATAACACGAATGCGATTTTTTTTTTTTTTTTTTATGGAAATTTGTATTGTCTTTTCTAGATTTTTATTTTTCTAAAAAAATGATACCAAAAACTTTAAAATATATATATATATGTATAATACATAAATATGAAAACAAGAGAGTAAAAAATAAAAATATAAAATACAAAATAAACAACAAAAAATATTATGTAGCAATGATATTTATAAAAGTAGATTGTGAAAAAAAAAATACCATATTAAATTTAACATGATGTGAAAACATAAATATGAATTTCCTGTTGAATATAACACGAATGTGATTTTTTGATGAAAATTGATAAACGTTATATCATTTTGAAGATCTTATTTATACGAATCTAAATATATAGTTAAATTATAAAAAAATACCATGTTGAATTCCACATGATGTGAAAACTACAAAATATCCGAAGTAGCATGTTGAATGTAACACGAATGTTAAAAATAAAAATTCTAAAAGTACCTTATTGAATGTAACACGAATCTGAATTCTAAATATATAGTTAAATCATGAAACAAATATCATGTTGAATTCAACACGATGTGAAAAATTATGAAAGTTCTGAATAGCATGTTGAATGTAATATGAATGTGAAATTTAGAAATTATGAAAATATTATGTGAATTTAACACGAATCTAAAAACTAATGGAAAAAATATTAAATGAGATATCATTTTGAAGATTTTATTAAAACGAATTTGAATATATAATTAGTTAGAGGGGCAAATCTGACTGAATAATTATAAAAGACTATTTGGTAACCCACTAAAAAATGTTTAATCGATAGTTTTCCCAACTTATGAAGATCCCTCGGTAAAGGCCCCTTTAATTTAACCTTAAAATGATTCAATTAAAGTTCTAGACATGTTTAGGACTTTCTATATGTCGATTGAAATAAAATTCTATTTCAAAAAATAAAAGACTAAACTGAAATTATTGACACAAAATTGAGATAAAATTTTAAAATAATATTTGAAGAGTTCAATTATGTTCAAATAATGTTTATCGAAATAATTTTTTTGAATTGAAAGTTTTGTAGCTTAATTGAAATTTTAAACAAATTCAGTCAATTTTTAAAAGGACAATTAAAATATCTTTTTTTTTTTTAACCAGTCTTCTAGGACCCAATCAACTCTTGAAAGACCCTATTTTGCTTAATCGATCTACAATTGAGATTTTGGAAATTTCACAAAAAAAATTATTCCGGGACTAATTTGTCAAATCAATCATACTTCTTCGATCCAAGCCTTAAATTTCATTTTTCAAAACTCAACTTTTAAGAAAATTATTCCAATCAAACTTTCAAAATACTTTCAATTTCACCCCCGCAGTTTGATTTGCTTTGCAAAATTTACATTTCTTTAAATCCATTGAACAATTTACTGGATTAATTTTCTTTTCAATTCTCAACCAGACATTGGATGATTTAATTGCATAATATCATTTAACTATTTGATTCGATTGAAAATAAAATAAAATAATAATAATAATAAAAAAAAAGGATTTAAGTTCTTAATTGATTTTTTTTTCTCAATCCCCAATCAAATTGAGATTTGATAAATAAATAACATAAATCTTTTCCCACCAATTTTAAACATAAATCTTAGCATTCCAAGTAGAATTGGTTGAACAAACCTGTAAATTTGTAGGTTGTGCGATGGTTGCATGCGGGAAGTTAAAAAAAAATCATTTTTCAATGCCAAGCATGCATATTTAAAAAAAAAAAAAAAAAGGATATTTTTTACTTAGATATTTAAAAAAAATAAAATAAAAAATATTAAGATCAAGGAAAAATCATAAAAAAAGTTAAATATTTACGTGTTTTCGTTCATTTTAAATTTTTAAGATACATTTCATATCAGTCTTCTTCTTTCTCCCTCGTCTTGTATTCAACGTTCTCTTTTTGTATGTAGAATGGAAACTCTTTTGAATGCTCTTTATATAGCGTGGGTTTTCCTTCTCGACTCCATTTCCTCGAAATGTTCGTAATGAAGAGGGAAATCATGCCTTCAAAAGTGAAGATTCTCAAGCCTTAAAACCCCTAAAAAGGAGAAAAAACAGGAAAAACAATATGAATGTTGTTATGGTTGTTATGATATTCATCCAATGATTTGTAATGAATAGTGGTGTAATCATGACGGAATTTTAATTGATCCCCCTTTAGAAATAGGGTAAAATTGTTTGTTATTTCTTTCTTTAAAAAACAAAACACAGAAAAAAAAAAACTTAAAAAAAAAATAAAAAAATGAGAGAGTTATTATTATGCAAAACAATTGTTAACATTTTTTAAGGATATTTTTGATTAAATTGGTTTTAATAAAATATTTGGGGTTAAGTTTCTCTATCCTTTCTCTTTCTATATGCACTAGTTTAATCGCTTTCGCAATTAATAAAGATTAAAATCAACCAGGCTTAATTAAATTGATTAAAATTTCTAAACTACCCCATTCACCCCTTCGTGGGTAGAGCTTTGGGCCAAACATTAGTACCAGAGCTAAATTATCCGATTCGGCTTAAAATCTTAGCTAGACGATTACATGGCACACTCTATGGATGATGTTTTATGTATTTCTACAAATAACTGTCTATCTTTTGCTTGTTTCAATATGTCAAATAATTTGTGTTTCGTCAGTGGGAATGATGTTGATAATGAAGAAAACGTTGCTCATAAGTCTATTGAAAAATTAATTGTTTTCACGAATTTCTTTGCAAAAGAAAACTTAAGGCTTGATAAAAAAAAATCAAGCCTGCTTGTTTTCATATATCAAATAATTTGTGTTTCGTCAATGAGAATGATGCAGATAATGAAGAAAAGTTGCATGTAAGTCTATTGAAAAATGAATTGTTTTCACGAAATTCTTTGCAAAAGAAAACTTAAGGCTTGATCAAAAAATGACTTTTCCTGAAAATAAGAAATTCGGTACTGTTTTTCTCTTAAAAAAAATGTTTTAGAAAGATATTTTGAAATGAAAGAATTTTCAAATGCTCTTCTCGAGATCAATAACTTGCTTGATATAATTGAATTTCTTGATGAGAAAAATACTTTTCTTAAAAATAATGTTGCAAATTTTTAACAAAGTATTGCAAGCTTGAGAATTCTCGTTAAGCAAAATGAAACGTTACTTGTCGAATTACAGAATTTCTGATATGATCTTGATAGGACACGATTGAAAATTCATTCGGTCAGAACTGATTATAACATTTTAAAGAATGATCTTGAATTTGTCAATAATAAAAAATTTGGTCATAAAGTGAATATTGGCGTTTTGGAACACACTCTCGAACAAACAAATCTCGAACCTAAAAAAGTTATTGACAAATTCAAGGATTATGAAAAATCAAATGACTTTAGAGCAACATCCTCTTATCGTTATCAATTTTTTGCACTAGTGTAGAAAACTAGTTATGCTAATAAATATTCTGGATACAGTTATTACAATATTAAATGTTATCACCGTGGAAAATATGACCAGATCAAAAGATGTTGCGATCATTTACAAAAGTCTCATAAATCAAGGTGGATCCAAAATTAGATGGATACCAAAGAACGGCATACATACAAAAATCTTGAGCAGAGCTACATACTAATAGAACTGGAACGAAAAGAATAAATGGAAGAGATGTACAAAAGCCAAAGTGAGAAATCACCAAGAAGTCTCAAATGATATTTGCCAATAAAAATATCATTAATTCATATGACAACAATTAAAGGCTTGGAGAATACATATAGGCTAAGCAAATATTCATATCCAAACCTATGAATGGTATAAATGAGGTCACAAATAAAGTCATCTCCAAGGACAACAAAGGTACTAGTGGCAATTTAAATTTATTTGTTAAAGAGTCAAGTGAGTCACACTCAAACATGGTACATTAATTGACATGTTATTTTGAGTTAGTGTTTTAGGATTTCTTATTTTTATTTTTACCCTAATAACATAATTGTGACACATAGTTTGAATCACTTGGGATGAGATGAGAAAAAGATTCATAAAACTCAAAAATAGGCCAAAACAATCGACCGTTTAAAAATCAGTCAACCGAATGCATTTTAAGACTGGTCAAACAGTCGACTAAATTAGATTCAGTCGACCGATTTAATGCGAAAAGGGTTATTCTATGTAACCTGAGTAAAACAGTTGACCGATAGAATTTTGGTCGACCAATTGTAGGCGGTATAAATTCTAAAACCTAGATTCATTTTACTTTCTAGGTTCATTCCCTAAACCACTTAAGTGTTTTTCCTTCCAAAACCCTTCCCCTTCCCATGAAACAATTAGTCCTTTGATAGTTCACCTAAAAATTGCAAGATCTAAGCCATTTCAATCAATATGGGTGATGTGTTGAGCAAAAAGTCTAATTTCTTGAAAGGCATTTGTTTTTTCGCTATTTTATTCTGCTAGGTAAGCTTCTCTTTTACTCTTTCCTTGTTCTCAATGTTTACCCTGTTCTTTTTTATTATTTCTTGAGAGTCACTGCCTAGGTTGTTATCTTGGTCATTCCTTTTGTCTTCTTATCAAAATGGCTTTTAAAACATGTTAAAAAAAGTCGGCTCATGGATCTAAGGATAAAGGAAAAAAGGCTAGTGCGCCTGATTTTGAGAATTTAAAATTTTTTAATACGAAAAATGGAGAAGTGGTATGAATTAGATTTGAGTAAACGAAGGATGGAATGTAGTAGACCGGTAGATTTCAAAGAACAGAGTTCTAAGGGAATTGACATTTTGTCAAAATTTCAATATTTAGGATGAGATTTGTTTTTGACTGAGAATAAACATTTTTATAGTCATTGGGTTAGGATGTTTTATGGTTACTTTTATGGTATGAAAAACACATTCTATTCGTATGTCAACGTAGTCAATATCGAATTTAATTTAGATGATCTTTCTGTCTTCTTCTATGTGCCCAGAGGCATTGTTTTTCCACAAAAACAGTATCCAATGGCCCATGCAAAACTTTAATCTTCAGCAAGCTAGAATCGAGTTAAGATTCGTAAATTCTAGGAGAAAGAATCTTAAACTTATTCAACGCATCTATCACTCAATCATCACATACTCTCTCGCCCCTCGCAATGGCCATCGTGCCACCATAACTGATTTTGATACCTTTCTTCTTCATTCTATCATCCAAGACACAAATATCAATATCCTCACACTCTTAGTAGAACACACAAGGTGATCTTGTGTATCGGTTACTTGAGCATTTCAAGGTTCCCCTAGATGATGATTGTAAGTCTTGTCTCATTTATAATCATAATGTTCTAAGCTCCAATGCGATTATTCTTATGGGATACAAGTTTGTGGAGAACCGTTGGGTTAGAACGGGTAGAGGATGTAAAGATGAGAAAAACTGAAGTAGGGATGAGTTTTGAAGGTCAAGTCTTCTGGCAGTTTAATCAGTTACAAAAGCAGTTTGATAACTTTCAGCAATACACCAAGACAGTAGATGAGTGCCTTTATGGCTTGATTGCTCATTTGGTAAGAATGTTTATCTATGTGGAGCAGATTTATGGGATGTTGCAACAATTCAATCCATTCTACACACAGCCGCCTTCTGGACCTTCTGGATTATATAAACCCCCCTCGATCCCCCTCCTAGTCCTGGCTCATTCTGATTATCCTACTTGTTGTATTAGGATCGGAATATCTTATTCTTCTTCATTTTTTTTTTATTTTTATTTTTTAAACTTGAATGAAGTTTAGCAGGGTTTAATTTGAGTTGATGTCTTATTCTCCATCTCAATCTCAAGTAATTTTCAAACCATTGAATAGGATTTATTAATTATGTGAAAATTATTTTGGATTGTCACTAATTCATGTTAAACCAAATACCTTAAATAATCCTTTGAGATTTTTTATGGTTCTCAATTTTATATCAATTTTATACCTTTAATCTACATTTTTTTTAGTCTTTATCAATTTTTAATTAGTAATAATATAATTTATTAATTTTGCTCGAATAAACTCTTTAATAAAGAAATGTCGAAAAAGTGGGAAAAAAATATTCAATAAAGGACGAAAACTCTTTAATAAAGAAATGTCGAAAAAGTGGGAAAAAAATATTCAATAAAGGACGAAAACGTATGCGATGCGGAACCATTACAAATGAAATGAAGTTTAAAAAAGAAATAAGATTTAGACTCATTTTGGAGCATTAGGAGCGTAAAAGAACCGTTACATGACAAGTCAATAGCCAAATATTAGGCCAAAGGGGAGCTCCAATGGGAATTAGATGTGACAAAATAGGCAGCTTGGACATGTACAGTTACAAAGCACGAAAGCTTGACTTTTGGGGGATTTGATCAAGAGCATTTAAAGGCCACTTAAAATGGCAAATTATGGAGAATCAACTAGAAATATTCTGCAGCTTCAATTGGTGATAAATGGGCATTAAAAATCCATTTGATTTGATCAAGGAGAGAAATAGGAATTCGTAGACGAGGGAAGGAAACCACTTTTATTTATGTTCATTTTCTCTTCCTTTTTGGTGATTTTTTTCTTTTCTTCTTCTTCTTTGGAAGGTTATTTTCTAGTAGTTAAAATAAGCTATAAAAATTCTCAATAATTTTAACTTTACAATTACACAAATTGTTTATAGTATAGTGGTTATCAAAAATTATCCATAACGTATTTTCTAGTAGTTAAAATAAGCTATAAATTGTTTATAGTATAAAAATTCTCAAGTAAGGGTCATCTTCATAGGGATTAAACTAAATCACAAATTTCTAAGAATTAAAATATATTTAACAATAACGTATTTTCGGAATTCTTTTTTAGAATACAAATAATGAAAAGTAAGGCGATGACTAAGTTATCCACCACTAAATAATAATTTAACAAAATTATAATTAGATTTATATTTTGGTGTGTATTATTGAAGATGCTCACAACATATCCATTACCTACCGTTAATATGTTGTATAATATTCTCTTAAAAGTATGTGAAATGCATGATGGATACATAAAACATGTGTTTCCTAATAAGGACCTACAGTGCAATGGTCAACATATAAAAAAACCTTTAAACCAATAAGAGAATCTGAGCATCACAAAGACACTAAAATATGATGTGTATCGTAGGTATTCAAGAAATTAATTCACATGAAAATAAATATCCACTTGTTACTTTGAAACATATGATGATATGATAGTCCACATATCTTCCCAACAAAAATAATCTTAACATGCATAATAGATGATCAGGCTAAAACACATATTAACAATGTTCATTAAAACAATGAATTAAAATTCATTATACACAATCTAAAATATATAACCAGAATAATCATAACAATAATTAAATCATATTTAGGGTTTCAATACTTAGCCCCAAACCTAAATAATTTAGTTACACATACTAATATAAATTTGACAGAATGCATAAAGAAATATTTGATAAACAGAAAAAGAGAAGTAATAGAAATCACTGATTTGGCGAATAACATTGTTGCTTCTTCTCTTTCCTTCTTCTCTCGTTCTCCTTCGTTCCTTTTTTCTGAGCTTTTATTTATAGGTTTGAGGAGAAGTAAATATTGTGTACATGTTTCTTATTTCTACCTCATCTTTCTTCATTTCACTTCTTCTTCTTCCTTCTAGCACTTTCTTCCAACTGTTTCTTTATTTTTTTTCTAGTTCTTTCTCATTTTTTCTATTTTAAGTCTTCTTTACAATTATTTCTTAACCCTTCCAGCTCTTTTTTTCTTTTCGTTGTATTGTGAAATTAAATCTTCTAGGTCTGGAATTTGAGCTGCGGGTCAAATTTAGACAACTTTGGATTTCTCTGGATTTGAGCTAGAGGAGAAATAAGTGTTGCTTGAGCATGCCAAATAGTGGTGGTTTTCTTTGGTTGAATGTGAATGTGAGTTTCATTTTATGGACAAAATAATTAATAGTGTCTCATCTCCTTAATCTTTCCATAAAGTAAAAATATAATAATAATAATAATAATTATTATTATTATTATATATAATGTAAGATTATGCTTTGATTCTTTGTAAAATTATTATTCACTATTTTATAACAAAATACAATTTTAACCCTATATAAATATATTAACATTTACTAAGACCCCGGAATTTCAAACATATGCAAAGTAACCCCCCAATATAAATTTACGGATATTACATAAGTAATTATCTAAAATTATTAATAATTATTTTAATTTACTAATAAATATACTAAAAATAAAGATAAAAAGGTCAATAAATCTATATAAAATAGATCCAATAAATACCCCCAAACCTAAATTTTGCCAATTCTCAAGTAAAACAAAAAGATAAAATAAATTAAAACAATCTAAATATAAACCACTTCCATAGGTAACATGACTGCATTTAGCATAAGCAATAAAACTTTAAACTTCTAGGCAATCCCTAAAGGAAGAGTTATAGTCTTGTGAGGGTTTACAGCATCTTACCCACAAACATTTTTTTTTTTTTTTTAATAATAACATACTTAAAAAAACACAAAAAAACAACAACTAACAAATAAAACTGTTTTCCGAACATTACACTCAAGAAATCATTCTAGAACATAACCTAAACAATCAATCGCAATACAAGTAGTGTCCTCAATAAATATACAAGAGATAGAAAAAATCTGATTTTACAATATGATTGCAGTGTAGTGTGTGAAAGTCAACATGCTAATAGAATTTATTATAACCAAGACAGTGCACATTTAGACTTAGGGTATATGTCATTGACCTCCCCTATCATTTTACATTTTACCAGATACCCCCTGTCATTTTATAAATACTAGAGATCTCTCATATCTTTTTACTCAAACACCACTTACCTCATTTATTTATTAAAATATAATATTTTTTTTTATTATAATACCAATTTTACACTTGACTATTTAAAAAATAATTAAATAATAAAAAACTAAAATACATAAATAACTATTTAATTTATATATTATCATCGCCACCTCCTACCACCGTACCCACCGCCACTGCCACCTTCTACCACCGCCACCTCCTACCGTCGCCGCCCACCACCTCCCACTGCCACTACCCACCCAACACCACCTCCCACCGCCGCCGCCCACCACCCGCTGCCTCCCACCACTGCCACCACCTACCACCCTCCGCCACCTCCCACTGCCGCCACCCACCGCCACTACCCACCCCCATTTTAAAAAATATATATTTTTTTTTAACCATTTCATTAAAAAAACAAAATTAACCCTTTCATTAACCCTTTTCTCTCTCTCTCTCTCCGGTGGTGGTGGGGGTTGGTGGTGGGTAGTAGTGGAGATGATGGGTGGTGGTAGGAGAGTCGGGCGGTGGGTGGTGGGAGGTGGTGGTGGGAGTTGGGCGGTGGTGGTGGGTAGCGATGGAAGGTGGTGGTGGGTGGCGGAGGGTGGTGGGTGGCGGAGGGTGGTGGGTAGTGGTGGCAGTAGGAGGTGGCGGTGGCAGTGGTGGTGGGTATTGGGAGTTGGGCGGTGGCAATGAGAGTTAGGTGGTGGTGAGAGGTAAATATAATTATTTAAAAAGTTAAGGGTAAAAAATATAATTTTAAAAATATAGGGGTGTTAATGATTTTTTTTTTTTTTTTAAATAACCTAAGGGCAATTTTGTCCAATGGAAGGTAAGTGATGTTTCAGCAAAAAGACATGGAAGGTCTTTGATATTTTTTAAAATGACAGATGAGATATCTGGTATAGTGCAAAATGATAAGGGAAGTCAATGGTATATACCCTTAGACTTATGTAAACTTGTGTATTTTCAAACTTACGTGCTTCCATATGCTTGTTGGTCTATCACTTAAGATATTTAAGAGTGAATTAACTAACACACGGCCGTCAGTTTTATAAAGATGACAATAAAGTAGGTTTAATCTCTTACATCCCATCAACATCCTTAACCAATAATACAACAAAGGCATTGATTTATTTATTTAAATATACATTTGTTTTTTACACAATTATGTAATGATGTTCAGCTCCATTAAGCTTTCCAACTGACCTGTGTAGCGAGCTTTGAGCCAATGACTCTCAGACCATAAAAGACCTTGGGGAACTAGGTATCAAAATACCCTTGTGGACTTACTTGCTTTAGTCAACAAGGCTATGAAACTAAATCAGCCACCGGAAAAATAAACTTATTATTATAATATGCCAAGGCTAACCATCAATTAATTCAATCAATGAAATTCCAAGATCAAACACATGCAATATTGTTTAAAGATTTTATTCCCACAAGTCATGTTGTCAGATTATGAATTTATGTTTGCAAACAATATAGAACAAATTCTATAGATACAAGTAAATGTGAAGATGAACAAATTCACATAGTTTTCAACATATCTTTTCCAATATAATAAACCTATTAACTATGACTTAATGTGCAAATTGTCGTATATCATATAATTTTTTCAAAAAATGCTATCAAATGCATAAATTGATAAGTCATACTTATATTACAATATCATACTCAGGTCATACTCAAGATTAATTCAATTCATCATAGGTGTTCGAAAAACACAAAAAAGAAAAAACAAGACCAAAACTAGATTAATATTTTATTATATATGTTTTCTTTATGTTTTTTTTTTTTTTTGAAAATAATACATTCCCAAGAATTAAGAAACTATTCTTACCCCTAAACCTAAATCTGACATTGTCCCCAATGTAAAAATAAAAAAATAATGAAAGAAAGGGAATGAACAAGAATAATTAAACAAGTATAAGGAGAACGACTTAGCTAGATAAGGACTCGACGATGATTGTACTCCGCCTCCTAAATGGTTTCTTGGGTTACCTCCCAAGCAATACTAAGTTTGGTGTCTTCAGCTGGACGTTCCCTATCATTCAGTCAACTAGGAGGGACCTCCGAATGCATTACTTCTTGCTGGTTTGAATTGAACGACTCAAAGTAAGCTTTTAGCCTGTGACGTTGACTTTAAACTTTCTGCCATTTTTCATGTTGCAAATTTTCACCGCGCCATGAGGATAGACATTGGTAATAAAAAATGGACTACTCCACCTAGAACAAAGCTTACCAGGAAAAAGTTTGAGTCGTAAGTCATATAATAAAACCTTTTGTCCTACCTCAAAACTCTTTCTTGAGATCATCTTGTCGTGGTAGGCTTTCATTTATCCTTTGCAAATTCTAGCACTTTCGTAGGCATTATTTTTCACAACAACGATACCAAACTCCATTGAAATTACTTGTACTGGGCTTACCCATTTATTATCAGAAATTGGATAAATTATGTCGACAACCTCTTTCACTGGATTAAGTCTTCTTTGTGTCTCCTTAGTAGGTTTTGAGTTACCTTCTAACAAAATTATACGCATGTACTTGGTTTAACTTATTCTCCTAACGTCAGCTATGCTCTATCCTCTTGCAGTTTAATTTATGTTCCTTCAAAACCCTAACCAACTTTTCTTCTTCAATTTTATTTAGGTCAAAAACAATTATGACAAGAAGATTTTCCTCTCTCTCCTAAATAAACATACTTAAGGTGTTCAGGAAGTTGTTTAAGTTCAAGTTTAGGAGCCTTAACAACAGAATGAACAACACTCGATTCATTTATAGGGAGAGACTTATAAGAACTTTTATATTTACCAGATAGAACAGTTACAGGCTTAGGAGCTGCTATGGCATCAGCAAGTTCATTATCCTCAATTCTCTTATTTCCCACCGACAGACATTCAACCACTGGTTACTGTCTTTTTGGACAATTCTCTTATTTCTTGGCGTAATAAGAAACAAACTGTAGTTGCTCACTTCAATACTGAAGCTGAATATTGTGTCATGACTGATACAACTCAAGAAATTCTTTGGCTTCGATGGCTACTCGCTGACATGGGCTTCTCTTCTCCTGTTACCACTATCCTACACTATGATAATAAGAGTGTTATTCAGATCGCTCATAATAATGTATTCCACAAGCGTACAAAACACATCGAGACTGATTGTCACTTCATCTGTTATCACATTTTCCATAATACAGTTCGTCTACAATCCACCAGTTCATCTGATCAGATAGCAAACATTTTCACTAAAGCTCATTCACCCAAACGCTTTCACTCTTTGGTTTTCAAACTCAAATTTACCTCTCACTTACCGCTTTGAGTTTGAGGGGGATATTAATATATTATATGGGCTTAGCCCACGTGTCGCATTAGGGCAAAATCCTAGCCCCACTTCCCCTATAATATGTGCACATATTGTATTCTTGTATCACTTTTTACAATATTAATTCATGATTCATTTTATGTTAATAAACATAATTGGGTAAGAGTGGAAGAGCAGAAAAGAAAGATTACCAACCACTCTACCCTAAAAAAAATTCTTGTTTTTCTCTCTATGATTTAATCATGAACATTGATTAAACCCTTGAAGCTTTAATTTTTTGGGAGACCCTTTTGTGATTTCTCATCTCCAACGAAATTCTTTGCTTTTGGGTACAGTGGAATGTCGAATCTCGAGAGGGGTACCTTACAGATTGAACCCAGAGGAGGTCGCCGCCGATGGAGGCTTCGTCCTTCTGTAGCTGGGAGTTGCGAGACCGCCATCGACTGGAGTCATTTATTCTCCGGCACCGACGACGACGACCAACGAATCTTGTTCTTTCTCCTAGTGTATTTCCGGTGAGGAAGAGCAAGATTTGGAGAGCAACGAGTTGAAGGTGAAATCAAGTCCGACGAAACAGGAGAGAGATTGTAGAATTTGTCATCTGAATTTAGTGAGAGAAGACGACGAAGATCAGGAATGTGGGATTGCTATTGAACTGGGGTTGTTCCTGTCAGGGAGATTTGGGGGCTACTCACAAGCGATGTGCGGAGACGTGATTTCAGCGGAAGCGGAACAGGAGAAGAGAGAGAGAGAGAGAGAGAGGATAAAGAGAGAAGAGGGGTTCTTTTTCAAATTGGGTAAGAGCATTTCCAACAGGTGCTAAAATTTGGTGTGTTATTTACCCAAATAGCGCGCACAAAAAAGAAAAAAAAAAAAAACTCTCCAATATATGTGCTATTTGTGATGTGCCTCTTTTTTTTAATTAAAAACTAAAATTAACAAATTAATTTAATTGAATTTTGAGATTTCAATTTAACCGCTAAACATTAATTTTTAGTTTCAAATTAAAGCGTAATTAATTAATCCTTCAAAAGGTATAATTAATTAAAACACAAAAATTAAAATTTTGCCGCCAAATCTTAAAAAAATTTAACACCAAATGGTATAATTTTTTGTTTTAAACTAAAACGCAAAAATTATAATTTTCGATTTAAATTTTATCGCCAAATCTAAAATTTTGATTCAAAGTAAAGCGCCAAAATTAAAATTTTAGATTCAACTTTATTTTCATTGGGGGATTTCGCTGTATTTTCATTGGGGGAGATTGGTTCAGTTTCGGGTTGATCTTCAGAAAAATCATCTAAAAGAAGACTCGTGAAATAATGATTCGGTTCAGAATCTATCTGCATGTATTAAATTTAAGTAAATCAATCGGACAAACGACAACTAAATATGAAAAAACACAAATATTAATCAACTAAACATAGAAAAAATAATTAAACAAATTAATCAATTCAACCTAAATTAAATTAACATAAATAAATAAATAATTTTTTTATTAACCCAACCCACAACCCATTCTCCAAATTAAATTAACATAGAAAAAATAACCTAACCCAAATTAAATTAACATAGGATTTTTTTGTTAGCCCAAACCATAACCATAATCTAAATTAACTTAACCCAAACCATAACCCACAACCCATTCCCCAAATCACACATATATTAATACATATAGGTGTATATGCCCTAAATTTAGACAAATCGTACAACATACACACACAGAGAAAGAGAGAGAGAGAGACGATTGACCTTCGGCTGCGTCGGCAGCTTGCGACGACGGCTTTCGAAGGCGATCGCGGCGGCGAAGGCATACTACGAATGAGGCTTGCGATGGAGGCGGTTCGGATCTGGTTTGCGATGGTTGTTTGATGGCGGCTTGCGATGGATTTGGTTCGGCGACTTGCAGTGGATGCTTGCGATGGAGGCGATTCCAGATCTGGTTTGCGATGATTGTTCTGTGGCGGCTTGCGATTCAGGTTTTATTTGTGAGGTGAAGGCTTGCTACGGTTTGCGATGGTTGGTTTGATTTTTGATTTTCATTTTATTGTTCTTCAGCATCAATTTATAGACTTTTTTTTTTTTTTTTTTTTTTTTTTTTTTCAAATTGGGATTTTGGTATTGAAATTTCAGATCGTTGGAGTAGCAGTTGCTACTCCAACGGTCAAATGGCACAACCTTCATGTTGTGCCAAATATGGCACAACAACAACCTTGGTGTGCCATTTTTGGCACACCATATAGCACAGCTCTTGGAGCTATTTTTTTGCTTGAAAAGAGTCATATCTAGGATGGCACACTATATGGAACATCTGTTGGAGATGCTCTAAAAGGGTGTTTAGGGGTGTTCTGAAGTGGGTATGGGAAGAAGAAAAAGATGAACAGACGATAAGTGTTGTGGGGGTAAATATATTTTTTACCCTTAAGTTTAGAATAATTTATAAATAGTCCCTATTAAATTTGTTAAGAGTAAAAGGATAAAATTACCCTTACTTTCGAACATGAAATAACCAAAATATCCTTATTTTTACGTTGATTGTTATCGTTGACCTAATAAAAGAGTCAATTTGGAATGAAAATGAAATGTGAAAGACCAAAGGCGTCTATTTCCAAATACGATGGGCTAATTGAGCACCGGAATCATTTGTCAGGGACCAAAAATGTCATTATCCCTTATACAATCCGTATTTATTGGAATTGATATGGTTTAATAGAATGAGTTATACTTAGAGATTGATTCATTGTAGATTAGTAGAAATCGAATCTCAAAAGTAATCCATACTTATTAAACGGACGATTAATCGATGTATTTGATATGATGAGTTATATTTAGGGATTGATTCACCATATATTAGGAACTGAATTATGAAAATAGTTCATACCGATTAAATAGTCATGTTATATTTAAAGATTCATTCATATTTGGATTGTATTTGGAATGACTTGGTACCTTAAAATATTTCTCATTTCGTGTTTAATTGGTTAAAAGAATCCGTATTCATATTTAGGGGGAGTGTGGTTTATATTTTAATGAGAAAACATCAAGTTAATTGTCATTATAAAAAATGAGAAGATTGTTAACCTTAAAAGAATTCAAGTCCTATATGATGGTTTTGATGATCTGATTAACTTGGATGTTCGGTTGGATTAATATTGTTGTTGAATATATGTTTTCAGAATATTAGTCAGGATCATAGGAAGACCAGGATAAGGAATCGATAAAATGAGAAACATATATGAATTATCAAAATGATTATAATTAGAGATATGATGAAGGATATATTTTGAAGAATATTTTTTGACAAGAGGATATGATTATGATTTCATATTCTCCAAAGAGTATTCTAACAATTCTTGACTAAATAATAGAAATTATTAAACAACATAAATATAGTCTATTAGATTATTTAAAAAACTATTATTTGGAAAAATATATCAAAATTTCAAAAACAAAATCCTCTAAAAACTAATTTACTTATTAGTTGTTATTTTATGAAAATAAATATGAGTTATAAACATTATTAGTGTTGGAGGTTGACATTACTAGTTTTTTTGGGTTACAATTTTATTTTATTTCTTAGCATTAAAATTTATATTTTCTACATTTTTATAATATGCATTAAATATAAAATTAAGACATCAAAATTACCTCATGTGTAATATTCAAATAAAAAAATATATATACGAATGTAATTTTTTTTTAGACCCACATAATATGTGGGTTTAAAATTAGTAGATAAATAAACACGGGTCTACCATTTTTGTTTTTTCTTCTTTTTTTCTTGACAACATATCTAGAGGTAGCTATTCAAGATTTTTATTTTTATTTTTAAATTATACCAACACCCTTATATATAATATAATATTGTTATTAAACCATATAATTATACTTTTATCTAAAAAAATTATCAAATATTCATTTATACCCTAATATTTCCCTAATATATAAACTAACCCCCAAAAGTATTAACTTTTCTTAAATAAAATATTATTTTAAAAAATATAAATTTTCGAGATATTACAATTATAGTTGATATTAGTGCTTAGGTCATTACAATTGATATCAATAAGGACCGTAACCTTTTGGTGTTTGTGTTGGCATTGACCACAAAAAGGACAAGTAAAAAGATTTTCATCTACTTCTCATATGGCATTTTTTTTCTTTTATTTTTCAATTAGACAACAGGCATGTTTGATAACCACTTAATTTTTAAGTATTGAAAATTTAAGTACTTAATTTTAACTGATGAATTTTAAGTACTGAAAATATCAGAAGATTGTTTGATAAAATTAACATTTTAAGTGCTGATTTTTTTTGTTTTTTTGTTTGTTTGATAAGTGCAAAATTTGTATACTGAAAATTGTTTAATTTATATAACTACCTTTGAATCATGAAAAATAAATAAATAAATTGATAACAAAACAATAAAATAAGGGTGCCATTTTAAAAAAAAAAATTGTATTAAAAATACAAATTAACTGTAGTTTTTAAATAAATTTTTATATTAAAATTAAAAGTAAAAATTAATCCAAAAATATGTAAATATTATATTTTTTTACATAGTTTGATTGCTTAAATTAAATTATAACAATAATTTAAATTTGAAATAAAATTAAAACCCTAAAATAATTCAAAGTTCATTCAATTCTTATTAAATCTAACTCTAATTAAACCCTAATAAGAGATCAAGGGTAAAATGGTCAAAATATAATTGTTTTTAAGTGAAAAATAATAGAGTGCATTAAGTAAAATAAAATAAGTGAAGCGACCTTGACTTAATTTTTAAGTTGACTTAATTAAGTGATATTAATTACATTTGTCAAATAAACTTAATTAATTAAGTGTTTAATATAATCTGTTTTAAGCACTTTTTTTTTTTTTATCAAACATGCCCTACTTTTTTTGAAATTTTATTTTTATTAGTACATAACCCACGTCTAAAGTCACAAAATAAATACATAAACAAATAAATAACTTAGGATTGTTTCATATTAGCGTTATTTTTTAAAATCATACCTCCAAACATGAGTTATATGCTAGTTTAATAATAAAAAAAGACAATTTTTTAAAAAAAATGTATTTTCGTTAACAATTGAGACTTAATTTGAGGGAAATGCATGGATGAGATTGGATATAAAAAAATTTGGAGGAAAATTTTCGCCCAAAAATATTACTCTTCCACTTACAAATCAGTTGAGTTTAATTATATTTTTGATAAGGGTATTTTTGGGCACCTTTGAGTCATTACTTGGGACTCAGCCACGTGTCAACCCTAGTAGTGACAGGGACGTATTCCGGAATCCACAACTCCACGCTGGAGCATACACCGACTACAAAACCTCCCTGGAATCTCGTTTGCACCCAGGGAGAAGTGAAGAGCCCTGCAAGGACGTGCCACTCTGAGCTCTGCGCCGTGCCCTCGGTGATCAGTTTTAGGGACTCAGCCGTTCATCTTGACTGGCTCCCATTTTCACCCTGTTTCTTCTTCAGGACTCCACGGATCTCCGCTCTCCTCCACCAACTCACTACCGCAGGCCTAACAAAGGCCCGCGGGCTTCGCCAAATGGGCCCAAAAGCCCAAGCCCAACGATTATCTCCTAAACGCCTTGGATTATCGGCTAAACACTAGGTTTCGACTAATTAATCGTGTTTAGACCCGACTAATCATCTCCCACGCCTATAAATATCGGTGGCTATGTAAACCCGAGATACGCTTTAATAACTTACATTACGTGTGAATTCATTTGTTTCCTTGTTATATTCTGTACCTTTTCTCTCTGAGCACTAATTACCATACCGGAGGGGCTTCACCGGGATAAACCCCGGTCTGAGCCTTCTGCAGGTACACTCCCTGAGGAGCAGGACTTTGGACACAGTAGGTCAGTCCTCCCAGGACCTAGCATAGCTCTCTCGAGGACTTTTCAATCGACGACTCCACCTCAGCAAGAGGACACACTTGTCATCCGATTGGACCATACTCGAGATGTGTATCAGTTTTATGCACCAACAGTTTGGCGCCGTCTGTGGGAACCGAGTAAAAAGCCTTCCCCTGATCATTGCTCTCTACTTAGCTGAGCTTGAGTAATCACAAAGTCCAGTTAGATAGACACAAAACAGAAGAACGAGAAGACATGTCGAATAATCCAAGCGCATACCTCCCAGCTCCCATCAACGAGGATAACTGCCCCCCCATGGTCAGGCAATACTATCAACTCTGCCACTTAGGGCTGTGGGACAGACCTCAGAAGCTGTGGATACATCTCAAGTTGATCTCCTTGAACGCCAAATGCAAGAGTTTAAGTTAACTCCTCCTTATATGCCTATTGCTGACCCCTGTCCAGGGGGAACCATCTCTCTAGACTGCAGAGCCCGAGGAAAATCATGATATTCGTGTGGAATCTTCAAATGGGCTTGTGCTCGAGGGTCGCCTTCCATCTTGCCATACTGGGGCTACCGGTATGGAGAACCCCCCCCCCCGACCACGTCAAGATCTTATTATCCACGAAGACATGGTGTCAGAGACTGACCAGGGCTACCATTGGGCTCAGCTTCCCAGCCACGCAGTAAGATCTGACCTGAGGGCCCGTCGTGGGTGAGGTGAGACGCCTACCTGCCACCCTCGCGCCACCACGACGTCCGAGCAGTGGCCAACTGTGAGCATGCAACTCAAAGGCGGAGATGACTAGTCCTTTATCCTACTAAAGATGGAGACGAGAGCCTTCCAGCCTGTCTCCAACAATGGTATTCCGACAGCCTGAGTCGTGGATGATTCTCCAGATCCATGTCCCGACTCCGGCGTTACGAGTGATTCTCCATGGTTACATTCCGACCCCCTGAGTTGTATCCCGACTCTCGGCATCGCGAGTGATTTTCCACGGTTATATTCTAACCCCCTGAGTTGCATCCCGACTCTCGATGTCGCGAGTGATTCTCCACAGTTACATTCTGACCCCCTGAGTCCATCCCGACTCTCGACGTCATGAGTGGTTCTCCACGATTACATTCCGACCCCCTGAGTCGCATCCCGACTCTCGGCGTCGTGAGTGGTTCTCCACAGTTACGTTCGGACCCCCTGAGTCGCATCCCGGCTCTCGGCATTGCGAGTGATTCTCCACGGTTACATTCCGACCCCCTGAGTCGCATCCCGACTCTTGGCGTCACGAGTGATTCTCCACGGCTGCATTTCGACCTCCTGAGTTGTATCCCGACTCTCAACGTTGCGAGTGGTTCTCCATGGCTGCATTCTGACCCCCTAAGTTGTGTCCCAGCTCTCGGTATCGTGAATGATTCTCCTCAACGGTATTCCGACCCCTTGAGTCACGGATGATTCTCCGCCCAACATTCTGACTCTTGGCTTCACGAGTAACTCTCCACAAGCCTCAACCCGGTGCTCAGCGTCGAGGGTGACAACCAGGCCCTCTCCAAAATTCAATAGTCCGTACCCGGGGATAGACCAAAGTCATCCACCAAGGGCAGGGCATTGATCAGGTCTGAGGGCCTGCAGCTAAGTACCTCTCCCTACTAGTCGACTATAAGTCCGACGTTCTAAAAGGAAAGTTACTCCTGCACGGACTAAATGGAGATAACCTGAAAGGGTTCTTGAATGAGCCTGACTACGGAGAACTCACCGATAACCGGCCACGGGGCCCAACCAACGTGTTGCGCCCCTACGGACCGAGAGGACTAGGCACCCTAGAAAACTCTTCTCCTACGTCCACAACACGATTTCTTTGCAATCAGCTCGTGTCCCGGACTGGGGGGGCTAGTGGTCCATGGCCCTGGGCTTTCAACAAAATTTCCAAAATTTTACAACCCTGAAAATAGGATCAAGCAGAAAAGCAGCTTGACGAAAACGTCAAGAAAAAAGAGTGGACTCTGAAGTACATTGTATATGCCGCTCGAAAGCTTACATGCTTGCGCGCAGAAAAACAAGAATAAACAAAAATGAGTCTACACAATCCTAAGTCCTGAAAAGGCGATGGTCTGAGCTTAGTCCTCTCTACCCTCGTTGTGAGGGGCGTTCGTGCGATGGGAAGTGGCGTCTATCTCGCCCTTCTCAGCCCTCTCGTCAGCACTCTTTCCTCGGCATCCCTCTGCTCGGCGCTCATGTGTGTGGCACCATCTGGGGCATCGGCCTCGGTGTCCCATATCCAAAACCATCAAGTTTGATGGGTACTACCCTGTCGCGCTACTGCTAGTCGACATGGTCCGGGTAGCAACGGACATCGCCCTACCGTGCTACTCCTAGCCGATAGGGTCCAGTGACGACCTTATCCAAGAACATCATCCAGGAGTGTCATGCAGAGATTTCACCACATCTCCCCGAGTTGGCGTCGTCTAATCCGGCTCCCCTTGTTCTACTGTGCTGCCTCAGGCCAACTGGGCGAATATGAGAGTCTATCCCAAATTCTCCCCCCAAAAAAATTCATAAGTAAATATATATATATATATAAAGTGGAAGGGGGCAAGCCAAGAGGCTTGCCCCCTTGGGGGCTGCGCCCCACTTTGGGGACGCAGTCCCTAGGGCACTAGTGACACCAGCGCCCAAAATGGGCACTAGTCAGACCAGCGCCCAGTTGGGTGCTGGGGGCACTGAGCTGTCCCCAGCGCCCACTTTGGGGGCTGGGGTTACCAGCGCCCAACATAAGTGGGTACTGTCCCCAGCACCCACTTGGGCGTTGGTCAGCCTTGTTGGGCCATCGCCTAGTGCACGGCAGCGGTCGGCGAGCTCCCAGCCACTAGCCGTGTGCCCGCCACCCTGTGGTTCACTTTTAGTTTTTCCGCACTGAATACTGGTCCGTGCTCAGGGGCTGTTCACAGTGAATGTGTGTCGCCCTGAAAATCGAAAAAAAATTCGGGGCCGCCCTACCGTGCTACTTGACCCTGGACCCTGGCCATATGGGAGCGTATTTCAAATTAGCTCCTCTAAAAAAGTTCATCTCTTGAAAAATTATCGCTGTGAAATCAAAAAAATTCGGGGTCGCCCTGCTGTGCTACCTGACCCCGGACCTCGGTTGTAGGGGAGCGTATTTCAAATTAGCTTCTCTAAAAAACTTTAGCTCTTGAAAAATTATCGTCCTGAAAATCAAAAAAATTCGGGATCGCCCTGCTGTGCTCCTGACCTCAGACCCCGACCGTATGGAGGCCTATTTCGAATAAGCTCCTCAAGAAAAAACTAACTCTTGAAAAAATGTTGATCAGAGCTGTTTCTCGCGCTCCGAAGTCTCCAGCATGCCCGTTTCAACCGGGAATTGATATCCCTGACCGCCTCGCTTCCCTCGCCGCACAGGGCTAGGGGAGAAACTGATGAGGGTATTTTTGGGCACCTTTGAGTCATCACATGGGACCCAGCCACGTGTCAACTCTTGTAGTGACAGGGACGTATTCCGGAATCCACAATTCCACGCTGGAGCATACACTGACTACAAAACCTCCCTGGAATCTCGTTTACACCCAGGGAGAAGCGAAGAGCCCCGCAAGGACGTGCCACTCCGAGCTCTACGCCGTGCCCTCGGCAATCAGTTTTAGGGACTCAGCCGTTCACCTTGACCGGCTCCTCTTTTCACCCTGTTTCTTCTCTAGGACTCCATGAATCTCCGCTTTCCTCCACCAACTCATTGCCATAGGCCTAACAAAGGCCCGCGGGCTTCACCAAATGGGCCCAAAAGCCCAAGCCCAACGATTATCTCCTAAACGCCCTGGATTATCGGCTAAACATCGGGTTTCGACTAATTAATCGTGTTTAGACCCGACTAATCATCTCCAACGCCTATATATATCGGGGGCTATGTAAACCCGAGATACGCTTTAATGACTTACATTACGTGCGAGTTCATTTGTTTCCTTGCTATATTCTGTACCTTTTCTCTCTGAGCACTGATTACCACGCCGGAGGGGCTTCACCGGGATAGACCCCGGTCTGAGCCTTCTGCAGGTACACTCCTTGAGGAGCCGGACTTTGGACACAGCAGGTCAGTCCTCCCAGGACCCAGCACAACTCGCTCGAGGACTTTTCAATCGACGACTCCACCTTAGCAAGAGGACCCACCTGTCATCTGACTGGACTATACTCGAGGTGTGTACCAATTTTATGCACCAACGACTGGACCACACTCGAAGTGTGTACCAGTTTTATGCACCAACAATTTTATACCCATTAAATTTTAAATATATACTTTATTATTAATATTTACAAATCAGTTAAGTTTAATTATATTTTATACCCAAAAAATCTAGGTAATTGATTGAATCTACCAAATGGCTCTACAAGTTTTTTTTTTTGTCACAAAATAGTCCTTTATTTAGCGTTCTTTGTTCCCAAAAAGTCTTGATTTGGTGGAACTAATGGTTTAATTGAGTATTTTAGTTTATTAATTCCAATGACGAAGAAATGATGACAAGTAATGAATGGATGTTAAAAGATGATGAAGGATTAAGAGGATGAAGAATTTGAAGAATCTAGGAAAATAACTCAGGTTAAATTTCAACTCTTAATATCCTAATTAGGATCACACACAAAACAAATTTTTTTTTTAAAAGTTTATGTATGTGTGTTTTTTTTTTTGTTTTTTTATAAGATCCTAATTAGTTAAATTATTTGCTCCTATGTGAAATTGAAAAAGAAATATTGATAATTAATTAAAATTCAATTTAAAAATTTAGTGGAGCTAACCGAGAAAAAAAATCGGTTAAAGGGGTGAAAACGTCGATGAGAATGAATTCAAAACGAATTAAGGAGAGGATTCCAACATTGGTAGATCGACCGATGCATAGAATATGAAGTTGCTGAATCTCTCGATTGACAGGTAGGTCGACCTGAGCTTAAATGATGAACTTTCTAAATCGATAAGTCGATAGGGAGGTCGACATGTGACCAAAAATGAAACTCTCTTAATCTTTAGGTTGACAGATAGGTCGACCGATGGGCAAATAATTTTTGGATTGACTACATCCTGAATCAATCGGTCGACCGGTGACCCTTGGTCAGTTGACTTATGGTATTGTTTCAGGATTTTGTGGAATTTTGATTTTTATTCTAAAAGTAGCCGTTACTAGCTGTTTTATGGTTAAGATCTGAGAGATATCTTAGGGATTTGATATTATTTGAGATATGCAATATATATTATGATATCCTTATAGATATGGTTCATTAAGTTTGAATATTTTTCAATTTGGTACATGTAATTCTTTTTATCCTATTTAATTGTGATTGAGAAATATATGGGGGATTTAATTAAGAAGTTTAAAAGTCATTATTAAGTGATTTGAACCAAAATAAAGTCTTAATGATATAAGGGGTCTATAAGAGCAATTTAAATGTCATAACAAGTGGAAACTAGGCGTTGAAGAGTTTATTTTATTCTATTTTATATAGATCTATTTTTTTTCATTAAAGAAAGATACATCAAGAGAATTATTGTGAGTTATTCAACTTTTGAGTTTTCTAAAAGTAATCATATTGAGTGAATTGTAAGATCTTTTCTAAGAGTTATTTTTTAGAAACATTTGCTGTGGATTATTGCTACTACCGATCTGAAGTGTAATTGCTATCATTATTCTTTCGGTGGATTCCTGGTGAGAATGTTCCAAGTTAGTTAGTTATTTGCTAATAATTATTATTTACTTGGAATTTGATCTTTCAAATTGTTTTCCGATTTTTTATTGAAAAATATTTTTAAAACAATTTCTTGAAGAAATCTGATTACGTGTTCAATTACATACTACCTAATTTTTGTTTAAAATCAGATTTTGAATATCTCACTTTTTTATCACTAGTTTTGGGATATTGATTGAGTTCTAATTTATCTAGAGTAGTAGAAGCTCCGAGTGAGAAAAATCACTTATCAATTTGTAATTCGTGAGTTGAGTGACGGATTGAATACTATTGGGAGTATTTAATTAAAGGGTAGCTGGTTTCAGTCTCTTCCTATAAAGAGATTGAGGTAATAATTTTTCCTTGATTGAATTCATTTGTGAGCAATTTTGTAACGGTTTAATCTTTACCAGGTAAAAGGATATTTAGAGTATTTGTAAGGTTTTGATTCTTTAGCTTAAGGTAAAAAAAGAATCAAGTTATTCTTGAACTTGTAAAAAGTAGAGGTTATTCTTGAGCCTGAGAATTTTTTTTTGTAAAGGTTGATGATGAGCTTATAAAAAGAATTTTTGTGAGGGTTTGATTCCTACCTTTAAAGGAATCTTAAGTTTAGTGGGTGCGACTCTCCGTGGAGTTCGAGAGATTGGATTAGCCAAGAGTAACTTGGTGAACTAGTATAAATTTTTGGTGTCATGTTATTTTTCATTATTTATTTTTGTTGTTGGGTATGCACCTAATTGATATTATATTTCCATTGTTATATAAAGATAATAATTAATTTATGATTAAAATTAATTATTTGGATTTTTTGAAGTATTTTTTCTAATAATTTTTTATCTACCAATTTCACTCCCTCTTGGGTAGCTCATTGGACAAACAGAACAGTTGTATAGATTATGGTACAGTTGCAACTCTCGATCATGAAGTGAAATGATCATATGGCTAGTAGGAAAAAATGTGTCACACCCCACCCCAGACTCCTGTCACCCTAGGACCGGCGTGACGTCGACATGACATCATCTAACTGACTAGACAACCACACTAATGATAATATACAAACAAATGATATGTACAACATATACATAATTCCAACTGATAGGGACACACTGTCCGAAATATAAGAATAACCAAAATTCGAATCCCATGAATCTCACTTAAATTCATCTCTGACACCTCGCCTCAAAATTTCTCTCAAATGACTCCATCGCATGACCCGCATAACTCTATCTAGCGCCAGTAGGGCACCGACTGACTCCTAGTTGTTTTACCTGCGAGTGTACTGCTTTCTTAGTAAAAATATTTTGTAATAATAAATCATTCTATAATATCTAAATGGATCAAGCGTAAGTATGTAAATAACGCGTAACTAGTAAAATTCTCCATAATATAAGCAGTGGAAATAAACCCATAAGTATAAGTTTTATCAAAATCCATCTAATATAAAATCATACCAATCACCAGAGTAAATAATAAATTACCCAATATAAGTAAAACACCACATCTCAAACACACACCTTAAACAAACACACTGGCCAGCCCTAGTGATCGTTTTAACCTCACGATCGGGAGTTTGCAATGGTACCGCACCATCCGTAGGATATGCCTCCCTACGAACACCCATCACTCCGTCGAAGCGGATAATCACTGCGCAGTATAAACGTCTAACATCACTCTGCCGAAGCAGATAAACATCACTCCGCCGAAGCGGATAACATCACTCTACCGAAACAGATAAAAACTATGGTATCATCAAATCAATATCATCGAATCACAACTCAATAAATATCGTCTACGCAACCTCGTCAAATTACCACGTCTATCTCTTATCTTCAAAACCAACTTTTAAATCCAAAAATCATATTTCACACTTTCTTTTAAAGAAAACGTCTGATTTTATCAAAACCACTTTTCCACCCTTTATTTTTAGAAAATCAGGCATTTTTAGAAAAATAGATATTTTCTATTCTCTTTTAAAAACACCGTCTGATTTCACCAAATCCAACAAAAATTCATTTTCAACTTCATTTCGAAAACCACCAAAATCTTCCGAAAATCCAGTTTACCATCTTACCCAAATCCGGCTTAATCTATATCATTTATAAATTCATACAGTTTCAGTAAATACATATTTCATCATATATATATATAGAAAAATAGTTTGGCAAGAATACAGTACACTCACCTCGTTATCCGCTCTCCAAAACCTTCACTGACCATACTCTATCGGGACACTGGTGCCTGCGAATCTAATAGTAACAGAGTCTAAATTAATATCTTATCTAAAACATCCTAATCGTGCAATGCAGAGCCTATATTTCGAATCGTTACTATTTTATGTACCACGTAATTAAAAGTAATTAATCGTTACGAAATTATTACGATTTTAGGATTTGTAATGCTAGATAAAATTTAATTTCATGAAAATTATTCATCGATTGAAATTTTACCTGTTTCCAAATCGTTTGGCGACCACGTGATCGGTTTTAGATTTTCCTAGGGTAGTTTCTGCAAATTTTCATTTTTTTTCCTTTTTTTTTTCTTTTTTTTTTTTTTTTTCTTTTCTTCTCTTTCCTGTTTCCTGCATCTATTTTCCGTTTCTGTTTGTTGTTCCATGCAGCCGCCGGCCCCTTCCATTCATCCCTACTGTTAGACCCTTGAGAACGGAGCAGGACGTTGGGTTAGATTCTGGTGCCATATCTAAGCCAACGTCCCTGCCAAGTTAACCGGACCCGGTTGACTTGGCTAAACAGGAGCGATGCTGGATGACAATGCAGAGGCAGACAGGAAGGCATCGGCATGCGTTGGCATGCGTGGCACCAAGGCGTTGCTGGACAGTGTGTTCAGACACTGGGCACGCCAAGACGAGGTACGGTGATCCTAGGCGCAATGCTAGGATCGACATTCACGTGGGTAGCTTGTGCACGAGGCCAAGAGAATGTGACGGAACGTGGGCTCAGAGACACGTTCCGGGCAGCAGACGGTATGACGAGGCGTCGACATCCGTTGCCAATTCGCAGAGAACAGAACGGTGAGTTTGCAGCACGCAGACACAACGGACACAGTGCAGAAACAGTGAGTTGAGGACTTAGCTTGTGGAGTGCACGTTTCTGGAAGGATAGAGCAGTTGTGGAGCAGTTCCATACAGATTGGGTAGGAAAATTGCCCATCTGGTGGCTTGACAGGTGTCAAACTGTTGCCTATGCAGTTAGGGGTGTTAACTGCACTTGTTCTCTATAACTAGCTGTAGAATAGTCTGACTTTTGGTTAGAGGAATTGTTCCTACGTTTTTATACCGATTTGTAAGACTGTGGTTCCTTGTTCCTGAGTTTTGAATACAAGGTTGGGTGTTTACCTGTAATGCGGTGTTGCCTGTGTGTGGGTGCGTTCATTCTGTCTTGTGTCGGTATATTCTGTTCTGTAAAAACGTTGCAGGAACGTGGCTGACTGATTGTGCCAACGATCAGGCCATCACATGGTTCAAAATTTGTGCCAAAAATTTTAACCCTGTGACAGTGGGTATCAGAGCAGGGCTACGAAAATGGCCCCTGCATCAAGTGTGAACAATCGGTTGGAGGCGCTGGAAGATTACGTTGGTGTGCCACCGACTGGCGGTGAAGTTAATCTGTCCGTGCAGAATGCTGAATTAAGGCTCAAAAATGCAACTCTTCGAACCGCCGTTGAAGAACTTCGTGTATCCCTTGAAGAATTCTCCAACGACACATCTGCCCGGATCAGAAGCATGACGGAGGACATGAGTGCCCTGACCGATGTCTGGAAAATCAACCTGGAAAACATGGAGGAAGATGTTTCCCTACTGAAGAAGGCCGTTGCTGGACAGGGAGCGCAAGATGGTCCAGCAAAGGTGCGTGTACCGGAACCGAAATCGTTCTCTGGCGCTAGAAACGCCAAAGAATTAGAAAACTTTATGTGGGACGTTGAGCAGTATTTCAAAGCTGCCCACGTTCCAGACACGGAACGGGTGACTATTACCACAATGTATCTGTGTGGTGATGCAAAATTATGGTGGCGAACACGCGTTTCTGACGGAGACCGTGAACCAATCACGGAGTGGGATGACTTGCAGAGGGAATTGAATTAGCAATTCCTGCCTAGCAACGCTTCGTGGGTCGCCCGTGAGTCCCTGAAGAACCTGAAACAGACCGGTACGGTACGTGATTACGTGAAGAATTTCACATCGATGATGTTGGACATAAAGAACATGTCCGAGGAGGACAAACTGTTCAACTTCATGTCGGGTTTGCAACAGTGGGCACAGGCGAAATTAAGGCGGCAAGGCGTGCGTGACTTGCCGGCTGCAGTCGTGGCTGCCGACAGTTTGGTCGATTACAAGTTTAGTGATCGGCGCAAATTTACCGTCTGTACCAAAAGCAAAGACAGATAAGGTGGTTCGAAAGACGGGAAGAATAAGGCCCGTGATGCAAAGAAGAAGGGAAGTGCTGGAGATTCCCAATTCAAATCCAAGGGTGAGGGACCATCCCGGTTCAAGGATAATCGGAACCAGGGGTGTTTTCTGTGCAACGGACCACACCGAATGAGAGATTGTCCAAAGAAGGAAAAGATTAGTGCAATTGTTGCTGATGACTCAGGAGAAGATGGGGAAGAGCCTCCTACACGAGTCAACCCGTTACAAATCCTTGGCGCACTACGTGCTGAGAAGTCACCGACACAGCAACGTGGTTTGCTGTATGTAAAAGCGGTGATAAACGGTTGTGACGTGCTGGCTATGGTGGATACCAGTGCTACACACAACTTCGTTGCGGATCGTGAAGTTGAGAACCTCAAATTAGGACTGGTGGAAAGTCCTAATCGAATCAAAGCGGTGAATTCAGAAGCTAGACCCATCCGTGGGTTAGCTTGTGCCGAATTGAAGATCGGTACGTGGCAAGGAAGAGTGAACTTGATGGCGATACCTTTGGATGATTTCGATGTCATCCTGGGAATGGAATTTCTGGTAACAACCAAAGTAGCAGTGATACCATATCTCAGGGGCTTGCTGATTGCAGATGAAAAGTGGCCTACTTTTGTTCATGCTGTTGAACGTGAACAGACCAAGAAGGAAGGGAAAAGAAAAGTCAGTATGCTGTCGGCTTTACAGGTGAAGTCGGGATTGAGGCACGGTGAGGATACTTACCTTGCTGCGCTAATTGAAATCAAACCCGATTTGATGACCGAAGTCCACGATGCTATCGTTGAAGTTCTGGATGAATTCAGCGACGTAATGCCTCCTGAACTTCCAAAGACCCTCCCTCCTAGGCGGGCTGTTGATCATAAGATCGAGTTGGAACCCGGGGCAAGGCCGCCTGCCCAAGTCCCTTACCGGATGCCTCCATCGGAGTTGGCTGAACTTCGGAAACAGATTGGAGAGCTTCTGGATGCTGGATATATAAAACCGTCAAAAGCGCCGTATGGTGCACCGGTTTTATTTCAGAAGAAAGCTGACGGCGCACTGCGTATGTGTGTCGACTACCGGGCGCTGAATAAAGTGACGATCAAGAACAAGTATCCTATACCGAACGTTGCTGACTTGTTTGATCGTCTTGCGAAAGCCAAGTTCTTCACGAAGTTGGACCTGAGGTCGGGTTACTGGCAGGTGCGGATTGCAGCCGGTGACGAACCAAAAACGGCGTGTGTAACCCGGTATAGTTCTTATGAGTTTCTGGTTATGCCATTTGGCTTAACCAATGCCCCTGCTACATTTTGTAATCTGATGAACGATGTGTTGTATGAATTTTTGGACCGTTTTGTGGTTGTCTATCTTGACGACATAGTGATCTATAGCGAAACGCTAGAAGATCACGTGGTGCATTTGAGAACTGTTCTCTCTAGGCTGAGGGAGAACCATTTGTACGTGAAAAAGGAGAAGTGTGAGTTCTGCCGTGAAGAAATCATGTTTCTTGGACACTGGTTGAGCCAAGGAAGGGTGCGTATGGATGAACGCAAGGTGCAGGCCATCGTTGATTGGACTGCACCGAAGAAGGTTGCAGAACTACGATCATTTCTCGAACTTGCGAATTACTACCGTAAGTTCATACAGGGATACTCGAAAAAGGTGAGTCCACTGATGGACTTGCTGAGAAAAGACGCAACGTGGGATTGGACGCTAAAATGCCAACAGGCGTTTGACTGGTTGAAAACAGCGGTTTCTGCGGAACCCGTTTTGAGACTGCCCCAGTTTGAAGTGCCATTTGACGTGTGGACTGATGCTTCCGATAGAGCAATCGGTGGTGTCTTAGTGCAGAAAGGACACCCAGTTGCCTACGAGAGCAGAAAATTGAAGGAGGCTGAACAACGGTACTCAACGCACGAAAAGGAGATGACGGCTGTTGTTCACTGCCTTACTATTTGGAGGCACTACCTGATGGGGACAAAGTTCACTGTGATGACTGATAACGTGGCGAACACATACTTTAAGACCCAAAAGAAATTGACACCGAAGCAAGCACGGTGGCAGCAATTTCTAGTGGAGTTTGATTTCTCCTGGGTGCACAAACCGGGAAAATCTAACTTGGTTGCTGATGCGTTGAGCAGGAAGGAGGTCCAGGAGTATGTCGCGTCGATTTCACGGGTGGAAACTGATTTCTTACAGAAAATAAAGGAACAGTCTTCACACGACGTTGCCTACCAGAAACTTCGACAGAAAGTTGATGAAGGCGTTGTCCGAAGGTTCTGGGTAGAAGACGGATTGTTGTATGCCAAGGGGAGCCGGCCCTATGTCCCGACTGGAGGCGGACTAAGGAGAGAACTGTTGCGTGAGACACACGACACAAATTGGGCAGGTCACCCCGGCGTTGAACGTATGTATGCTTTGTTATCTTGGTCGTTTTACTGGCCGAAGATGGAGGAAGACATAGAGAGCTATGTCAAAACTTGCCTTGTTTGTCAACAAGACAAGTTGGAGAAGAAGAAAGAAGTGGGATTGCTGCAACCATTACCGATACCGGATAGACCGTGGCGGTCCGTTTCAATGGACTTCATCTCTGGTTTTCCAAAAGTTGACGATATGCGTTCAATTTTTGTTGTTGTTGATCGTTTCTCCAAGTATGCAGTATTCATTCCTACGCCCCACGCATGTCCTGCCGATGTTGCGGCGGAATTATTTTACAAAAACGTTGTAAAATACTTTGGGCTACCTGAAGATATCATTAGTGACCAGGATACTCGCTTCACGGGACGTTTCTGGACGGTGCTATTTAATATGATGGGCACCGAATTGAAATTTTCCACCGCAAACCATCCACAAACGGATGGACAGACCGAACGAATGAATCAATTGCTGGAGGAGTATCTCCGACATTACGTGACGGCGAGCCAAAAGAATTGGGTGGAGTTGCTGGACAGTGCACAATTCTGTTACAATTTGCACAAATCGTCAGCAACGGGAATGAGTCCGTTTGAGATTGCAAACGGGCAGCAGCCTCTGACGCCAAACGAGGTGGCTGCACAGTGTCACGGGCCGAGCCTTTTGAGGCTAGAAAGTGGACCGTGCGGCGCTAACTAGGGGATCGCCTAGTAGCAAGCCTGAAGATCAGAGGATCTTAAATAGCGGAAGCGGTTTCAATAGCAACGAGTTTCCCTACAACAACACATGCCGGCAATGTAGAGAAGAATACAATTACAATAACAACAACAATTGTATTAATATCAAAGGCTACAAGGTGTGAAAGGCTTGAATGACTTCAAGAGCATGTCCTCCCACATAATACTTTACGGAAAAAAATACAAGTGACCACAATAGACATCATTATGCTCGAGGAGTCATAATGGTGTCTTTCTACAAGAAATGAAAGAAATAAACTAAACTAAGCTAATCTAAGCTAAACTAGTTTAGAAAACAAATAAAAAGGGTCACGGACAAGCGGCCATGTGCGAGAACAAGCACTGGACAAGCTAAGACCGTGACATTCTCCCCCACTTGAGCTGTCGACGTCCTCGTAGACTTCTTCTGATACTGCTTCTGATTTGGTCTGCGGTTGTAACGTCTTTTGCTGTCTTCCAGATATATTGGTTTTGTAGAGCTTATCCACTGAATGAGGATACAGTGGCTGGTCTGCGACAATCTCACTAGGTCCCAAGTTGACATCAAAACACTTGTGTAGATTGCAGCACGAATCAATACCCCTCGGAGCATTCCACGATTGAGTATCATGCTTGAAAACCCGTGCGGCGGTGTCCTTAGAATATTGGAATTGAAGTGCTGGATATAAGGCTGTAGAACTCAATGCTTGATCCACCACTACAACAGTTGTACCTTTGTTCCCCGAATTTCCGACCCTCGGTACACAAAGTCGGTACTTCCGTCTTTCTGGATGTAGTCCCACCGAAAGCAAGTGGGTCTTCGCACTGTTGGCTAACATGAAAGCGGATTGGCCCAATGGGAACTTGATATCTGTAGATTTTTCCCCATCCGGATGAGGGGGAAACTCCTCTGGAATTTCTCTTGGAGAAGCAATTCGAACATAGTCAAACAACCCCTTTGCTGGAATCAAAGGTGGCCCTTGTGGGTTAGTTTCTCCCCCACTAAGCATTAGAAGGTCGTCTTGATATTCCTCCATCTCAAGCTGCAGAGTCGAAACGGATCTGTCTTCAATTGAGTATTGCGTTGTAGGAATGATACACGATCGATCTCCCATCATACAAAGCGAATCTGCAAAAGGCATTGGGACCGCCTTAGTGTCCATAAAGAATTCCATCCCTAATACCACTTGAAAATCATCCATGGGAACAATGGTGAAGTTGAGGAACCCATCCCATGGAGTAATCTTCGTGTGTACCGTGTTGGCGACTCCAGTCACGGGACTCGCTTCAGAATTCACGGCCTTCAATCTCCCTGAGTGCTTTTCAACACGTAAGCCCAACCGATTAGCTTCCTTATCAGACATAAAATTGTGTGTAGCACCAGTGTCAACTAAAGCACAAGAATTCCGCCCATTAATTCGAAGGTCCACGAACATGAGATTCTTCTTCATGACCTTCTTCTTCGCGATCGGCTGTCGCTTCATGGCATTCAACAAACGAATTGTACTCATTTAATAAGCATCAGACTCGTCTGAAGTTTCCTCCTCCTGCTCTACAATATATTTTCCCCGACGTTCCTTTTCTTCCTGAATCGATGCTTGCAGCGCGGACAAAGCATGTTTATGTGGACAATCGGATACATCATGATTCTTGTTGCACAAAACGCAAGGAGTTGGATTTTTATGGGCCTGTCTGCCCCAGTGAGGCTTCTGGTTTGCCGAACCCAGTGATGCCCCTGAGTTGTTGAACGAATGGCCAGATCTTGAGTGCTGACCTCGGCGTGGACTCCTTGGAGGACTCCTTGAATTAGAATTTGAGTTGGGGTTGCTCCAACGTCTTGGTGGGCTTCCCCGAGATGATTGACCTCCACTTCCATCATGATGGGTAACATTCTTGTCTTTCCTCTTATCATGGTTAGTGGTAGGTTCAGGAGAGTAATCAGTTACTCTTTCTGCAGCAGCAACGGCAGCAGATAAATCAGCAGGACGTTGTCTTTGTATTTCCTGACGTACAAAATCTTTCAAGCCATCTAGGAACCAAAACAACTTATCCTCTTGGGACATTGTACGAATGTCCAGCATGAGAGCCATAAACTTCTTGACATAGTCTCGGACTTGCCCAGTCTGTTTCAGCTCTCTCAGTCTTCGTCGAGCCGTGTACTCGACATTTTCAGGAAGGAATTGTACCTTAAGTTCAGCTTTAAGGTCTTCCCAAGTATTGATAGTGCAGCTTCCCTCCCGGATGTCTGCATATTTGGTTCGCCACCATAATTTAGCATCACCACAAAGATACATGGAAGCTGTTGTCACCTTTTCTTCCTCGGAGGTTACTCCGGTGCCCCGAAAGTATTGCTCCACATCGAAGAGGAAGTTTTCAAGCTCCTTGGCGTCTCTTGAACCGCCATAGGATTAAGGTTCAGGAAGGCGAACCCTCGAAGTAGGTTGCCTGGAGTCTCTAGCAAGAGCTCGGTACACAATGTTCTTCAAGTCGTCCAACTCGCTTTGGAGATCAAGGACTGACTGTTCCATCTGAGCATGATGGCCAGCGGATGTCTCGGCAACTAGGCCCATCCGTTCGATCAGATGATCGATTTGGGGGTTCTGAGATGTCCCCTCCCCATTAGCATTAGGGCTTCGCAAAAGAGCTAGAGCAGCGTCAATGCGGGAAACGCTTTGTTCAAGCGCGTCGAGACGATCTTTCGTCGACATGGTATTTCACCAACGTAGTCAGGCAACGGATCAGTCCGTTGCTCTGATACCAACTGTCACGGGCCGAGCCTTTTGAGGCTAGAAAGTGGACCGTGCGGCGCTAACTAGGGGATCGCCTAGTAGCAAGCCTGAAGATCAGAGGATCTTAAATAGCGGAAGCGGTTTCAATAGCAACGAGTTTCCCTACAATAACACATGCCGGCAATGTAGAGAAGAATACAATTACAATAACAACAACAATTGTATTAATATCAAAGGCTACAAGGTGTGAAAGGCTTGAATGACTTCAAGAGCATGTCCTCCCACATAATACTTTACGGAAAAAAATACAAGTGACCACAATAGACATCATTATGCTCGAGGAGTCATAATGGTGTCTTTCTACAAGAAATGAAAGAAATAAACTAAACTAAGCTAATCTAAGCTAAACTAGTTTAGAAAACAAATGAAAAGGGTCACGGACAAGCGGCCATGTGCGAGAACAAGCACTGGACAAGCTAAGACCGTGACACACAGCGTACTGGTGGGAATTGTCCTGCTGCTTATCGGTTCGCTCGGGCGAAACAGGAGTTGATTGATGAGGCCAAGGACAGTTTAGCAAAGGCAAGCCGGAGAATGAAGAAGTATGCGGATCAACACCGCAGAGAGCTGGAATTCCGAATTGGAGATCGAGTGATGCTGAAACTAACTCCTCAGATTTGGAAGAAAATCAGTAGCAAAACGGTACACCGAGGGTTGATACCGAAATATGACGAACCGTTTGAAGTGGTCAAGAAAGTTGGGAACGTTGCTTACCGGTTGAAGTTACCGGACAGGTTGAAAATCCACCCCACTTTCCATGTAAGTTTTCTAAAACCTTACAACGAGGACTTGCTGGATTTGGGTAGGAAACAGGCGAGGCGAGCACCGCCTGTAATCCGCAAACAGTTTGAGAAGGACGTTGAGAAAATTCTGGATCATAAGACCGAAGGGATGAGCAAGAAAAACCGAATGACCCATTTCCTGGTTCAATGGAAAGGGTCAACCGAGGCAGATGCTACCTGGGAGAAAGATGTTACTCTCTGGCAGTTTGAGAAACATCTCAAGGAATACTGGGACAAACACCCTCCGACGAGGACGTCGGCCTCTTCTGGTGGGGGTGGTTTGTTAGACCCTTGAGAACGGAGCAGGACGTTGGGTTAGATTCTGGTGCCATATCTAAGCCAACGTCCCTGCCAAGTTAACCGGACCCGGTTGACTTGGCTAAACAGGAGCGATGCTGGATAACAATGCAGAGGCAGACAGGAAGGCATCGGCATGCATTGGCATGCGCGGCACCAAGGCGTTGCTGGACAGTGTGTTCAGACACCGGGCACGCCAAGACGAGGTACGGTGATCCTAGGCGCAACGCTAGGATCGGCATTCACGTGGGTAGCTTGTGCACGAGGCCAAGCGAATGTGACGGAACGTGGGCTTAGAGACACGTTCCGGGCAGCAGACGGTATGACGAGGCGTCGACATCCATTGCCAGTTCGCAGAGAACAGAACGGTGAGTTTGCAGCACGCAGACACAACGGACACGGTGCAGAAACAGTGAGCTGAGGACTTAGCTTGTGGAGTGCACGTTTCTGGAAGGATAGAGCAGTTATGGAGCAGTTCCATACAGATTGGGTAGGAAAACTGCCCATCTGGTGGCTTGACAAGTGTCAAACTGTTGCCTATGCAGTTAGGGGTGTTAACTGCACTTGTTCTCTATAAATAGCTGTAGAATAGTCTGACTTTTGGTTAGAGGAATTGTTCCTACGTTTTTATACTGATTTGTAAGACTGTGGTTCCTTGTTCCTGAGTTTTGAATACAAGGTTGGGTGTTTACCTGTAATTCGGTGTTGCCTGTGTGTGGGTGCGTTCATTCTGTCTTGTGTCGGTATATTCTGTTCTGTAAAAACGTTGCAGGAACGTGGCTGACTGATTGTGCCAACGATCAGGCCATCACATGGTTCAAAATTTGTGCCGAAAATTTTAACCCTGTGACACCTACCACCGTCCGCAGGCCAACCCACAACCGATCACCCGCCTACAATCGCAACAGTACACCCACAGCACTCATACCGAGACAACCACACACCCACACACACATACCCACTTCTTCTCTCTCTAACTCTCCGGCGACAACTCTAGCGATCTACACACACACCGCCGAACGGTAATACCACCGAACCAAATACACATTCTTACGTACAACAAACACACAACACACACGGATGCACAGACCCACACACGGCCAACGAAAAACACACCCATTTCTCTCTCTAAGCTTACCGCCGGCGAACATTCGGCGACACACACACAACCACTGCCATCCACGCCATGCCCACAAAACACGATCACCCACACACGCATCAGACTACACACACAAGCCGATTGCAAAATCACACCCAGACACACACACACACGAACGTCTAAAACACACCCACACACACACTCGTCAGACAAAATCGTACCTCCGACCAAACCAAACCGACGAACCCCACCTCCTCACAGCGTTGGGGGTGACCGTCAATCGATCATAAAACGCACACGCGCACACACTGTCCCGAACAGAAGAGTCGAACGGCACACCCGTGTATACCCACAAAAATCGCCGGAGGAGCAAATGATGATTCCACACATTTCCTTGCAACGTCGACCTACACAGAATACACGAGCAACACACACACACCTACTCACCAACGACAACCGACACACCCACGCCGGAGCAGCGCCGTCGCTCCGAACCCATCACCGCCGGCCAAGCTTCCTCTCTCTCTCTCTAGAATGTTGTGTTTTCAAATTTCCTTACCTCGTTTTTTATCATGATCCCTGCACGGATGCATTTATATGCATGCATTGAGTAGTATTCGTTGATCATAACGCTGCCACGTCGTGAGTTCGATTTGCTCTGGATTCCACCGACGGTATGTACGCATATATATATATATATATATATATATATGTTTATTAATTCATTTTCCAAAATTACATTATCTCCCCTCAGTTTTCATTAGGTCTTTAGTGGAACCCAAATTCAAATTTAATATTTTGAAAATTACAAATTGACCCCTACACTTTTAATTTTTTTTTTTTTTTAACTAACAAAAATTTATCCCAAATTTTCCAATACTTTAAAATACAACTATTAATGACGTACTTATTATGATTTGGGCCTTACAATATGTGTACGGTATTTGATTATATATCAAAATGATTTAGTGGTGGATTTTAATGCATTATTTTATTCCGATAATGGCAGTTGAATTTTATTTCGAATCAGTGTGCGGTTATATTTATATTATATTTTGAAAGGTAGTGTTTGATAAATATACTTGATCCGTAAATTCTTTTATATTATGAAGATACCGTGTGCATTGTCTTCTAGATAAATTGTTAAATTATATTTTTTTATTAAAACGTGGAAAGAAAAGGTTTATTAAAATAGACTAATTTATGACGTTATGCGGATCAAGTAAAATTTTAAATATGAAAAGTGGTTTTTATCTGACTATGCCATAGTATGATCTTAGCAGGAGGGCATGTCCTGCAGGATGTTGTTAGTCCTAACAGGAGGGCATGTACTGTAGGACGTTGTTATGACATGTTAGGAGGGTAAGTCCTGCAGGTGATTGACTATGTTGTTGCTATGTTACGACCTATCATGAGGGAAAGTCTTACAGGTGATTGATTATGTTGTTGATATGTTGAGACCTGTCAGGAGTGCAAATCCTGCAGGTGGCTACCCTTACGATTGGGAATATTAAATGGCCCTGACACTGATTGCCACCTTAGATGACACAGATGAACAAGTTACAATACCATCGTAACTCCTGATCGTGAGGTAAACGATCCTATGATTGACATGGAAGTATGGTATTTTACTATATATACGTGAGTTAATAAGTTGATTTAAATTCGGTTGTTCTTGTTACGATGATTTTTTTGTTGGGGTTTGGATACTGCTCAGTGTTGTTATATTTATTTAGAAAATAGATTTTGATAAAAATACTTGATCCATAAAATATTTTTATACTATAAAGACAGTACACCGATAAAAATAACTCAAATAAATATTGGTCCACTACTAGCGATAGGCGGAATTGAAGTGTGGGGTAGTTGTTGGAATTTTTGGGGGTTATGTGTAATATTTTTTTTTTTATATATACATGTTATTTGAGACGTATTTATATGGTTGAGATATATTTATGTGTTCTGCGTACTTTCTCGTTCTACAATGTTCTTTTCCTTTTTGCTAATGCTTTGTTCTTTGCTTCATTACCTAATACTTATCTTAATTTGTTTTATGAGAGCGTCTCCTTAGGAAAGTCAACCATATAAATCGAATTTACACGCCTGACCCCCTTCCCCAAACTTAGATTGGACACATGTACCCATGGCCGAGGTCTTCAAACATGGGTAATTCCAAACTCGACCCCCATCCTGCGCAGGGTCTGTGGAACGTCTGGCTGTTGTTTTTGCAAGTTTGCATTAGGTATTGGTGTCATCCTTTTTTGTCCATATGTGTTCCTACCTTTGTTGCTTGATCTTGCTGTTTCTTAAGTCAATGGTCTATGATATCTCTATTAGTTTAATGAAGTTCTAATATGTTTGTATTGCTAGTAATAAGGTTCTCTTGCTCCATTTTATTAGGCTACTCAGATTTATTGTTTTTAGTGTTAACACTGAAAAAAGGTAGAAGAAGGGTTTGTAGATGGTTATTGGTTTTTCCTTATAAAAATCTTGTTGTTGGTTTTTCAAACTGCATACGAAAACTATCGGTTTGTGGTCTATGGATCACGTTCGATTTTGTAGTTTTCTAGAGATTTGGATTTTTTGCCCCACCCGCTCTGAAACTGTTTTGTTACCATCTCTATTCACCACATTAAGTTTCGGAATATTTGGTGTTTAGTAGATTTTTCTTATATTTTTGGAGTTCATGATATTTGGGTAAATGTCAATTGCTGAATATCGGTCAAAGTAGCAAATGGCGAGTCTTAGTATGATTCCATTATTGTCTTTGGGTCATAGTAGTTCATACAAGTAGGTTTTTGTAAATCTTCCCCTCAAATTTGTAGATTCCTCATAAAGAGTTCAAGTTCTTTAGAGTAAGGGATACCTAGGGCCTATTTGGTTTAGAATTTAATATCGGTTCTATGAAGACTTTGAATACAATTTTAGGACGATTTCTGAAAATTATGAAAACTTGTTTGATTTTGGTTTTGAAAGTCTTTGAAAACTTAATTTTTATAAAAAGAATGTGTTGAAGAAGTAGAAGCAAAAGTAATGTAGTAGATTAATTGCATGATCAAATTTATGTGCTCGATATGTATATCGGTAATGTTCAATTTTGAAACCTAGATGGAGAACCCCGTAATGTTTTTAGTGCATGAAAGGAAAAAAAAGAAAAACTATATTTTGAACCGTATTCTGTGTCTCTCTGTCCTATTTATGAGTAGTATATCCATTTTTCAGTGTCTTGGAAGATGATTATAGGATCTTTAGGATGTCCATTTTTCAGTGTCTTAGAAGATTATCATAGGTCTTTTAATTGTAATGACCTTTAAATCAACGCTTCAGTGGGAAAAAGGTTTTTAGAAGAATATTAGATGGAAATGTTCTTTAAAACGCATCAGTTAATAGCAGTTTAACATGCAACCTCCGACTACATATGAATCATTCTTATGGGATATGATTGTAGACTTGAAAATTCATGCCAAGTAGGAAAAAATCATTGAGGTCGTGGACCTATTAGAATTGATATAGACTCAATCCAGTAAGACTACCGTGATATGTTTAGGGATATATTATTATTCATTGCTATTTTTATCAGAATAGTGCAGCGGAAGCGTGGTGGTGACTTTCAATTATTATTATTTAATCAAGAGTGACTAGTACGATATCATTCTGGATTATTATTGTTTTAAACTAAATTTCGAGGATGAAATTTATTTAAGGGGGATAAATTGTAATATCCAAAAATTAATATTTTTGAAAATATTACTTTATATAAAAGTTTAATATTTTTGGAATAATTTTACAAATTTATGGTATATATAATATTTGATGAATTTTTTTGAGGTAAAAGTTAAATGTCTTCTTAACATGAAGACAACACAATTCATTTAATATATATAAAAGACATATGCTATATTATATTATAATATATAATAATGATAATACGAATGATAAAGGAGCAGATTCCTATCAATTAATATACGGTAAAAAAATTTATAGTAGATAGAGAATTTCGAATGTTTCTTTTGAGCGAGGATATTATTACGGCTTAGCTTTCGGTTCATATTTCGATTTCGGATTTTAGGTAAGTTTTTTAAATATTTTAATATATGTATTTAATTTTTCTATTGTGACATTCGTATTATTTTTGTTGTCAAATTATAGTAGTTAATTTGCATGAAATAATTATGTTTATGTGAAAATCATGTCAATGTGTTTTATTTGTTGTATTAAATAAATGCACGTATTAGAGGGGTTGAAATTCTACTAAACGTTGACTTACAATCCCACAAATTTGATTGTAGGGTCGGTGAGAACGAGACGGCGATAGAAATTTTAATTGAATTTCTACTTAATTTGTAATAATTCTAATTATTGTCGTCGTGTGTAAAATTTATCAGATTTTTACTAATTAAAGTATTGATTATTTAGTAAAATTATCGACATTGATAAATAAAACGGTCGCCATAAGTTAGTAAAATTTTACGAATTTACACTAAATTATTGATTATTTAATTTAGTGTTAATTCTCCAAGAGGAGAAATCGAGTAACGGCGCTGGAAAATCGGGTTGTTACAGTAAGTGCTCGTGAAGATTCAAATTAGAGATTAAGCAATACCTTGGGCATTGGATGCTTAGGTATTTATAGAAGTGGAGTGCAATTCACATTGCTTAATCGAGGTCTTAAGTACGGTTATTTAGTAGAAACCTTGTACTTGACCAATGGGAGAATGGCTGAAGAAATTACCCAATGGGCCTGTGCTTTTGATCGATAAGATGACCCATGGGCTAGATTACTTGACTTTGAGAAGAATTGTTGATGAAGAACTCAATCTTAAAAAGCTGAGGTGGTGGAGATCTCCTGATTAGAGCACAAACAGAGATGGAGACGCATTATGATGCAGCCTACTGACTAGAGATAACACCCCAGGGCGCTAGTTGGCTGATTCGGTTGATTTAATGTTAACCAGAGCTCAAAACTCTAGTCGGAGACTATAGATCGGAGAGCTCAGATATTGGAGAGCTCTAGTCTGAGGCCACAAAGCAGAGAGCTCAGATGCTTTTTGAGGAGCTCTGGTTAGAGACCACAGAGTAGAAAGCTTAGAGGCCCTCTAAGGAGCTCTAGTCGGAGACCACAAAGCGGAGGAAAGTTGAGTTGATGAGCTAACCTACTTTGCGAAAGGCGAGCAGACCTCCTTTAAGAGGGAGAGTTAAATTGACGAGCTGACCTCTTTTTGGAGGAAGATTTAAGGTAGCACCACTTCTCACTGCCGAGTTGAGGTAGCACATCTACTTGGTGCTCGGCGTGAATCGCGTGGGTTCCATCCCTTTCCATTGAGGGGCTCTTATGCACAGGTTCTCATAGTTCCTTGCCTAAGTAGACCTTTGACCGAAATTCCCCACATCAGATCGAAATAAATTTCGAACTCAAAAACAAATAGAACTAATTGAAATTATAGATACTAAATTAAGATAAAATGTTAAAATAATATTTTAGGAGTTTAATTAAGTTCAGATAATGTCGAATTGAAATGCTAAAATCCCAATTAAGGCCTCTTTTATTGAGCAATTGAAATAAAATTTCTAAATTGAAAGTTTAGCAATATGAAAGGTCCAATTTTTTTGCATGTTTATATTACAATTGCATTTTAGAAGATATAGAAAATAATAGAGTTTATTGTATTATTTAAATAAATTTAAGAGTCATTATGATATTTAAAAATTTGATATTAAGAATTTTGCGATTAATATGTTAATTTTAATTTAAAAAATTTTGGGATTGTTATATAATTTTAAATAACTATAAGGATATAATTAATATTTCTCTAGAGAATACTTATGTATAAATATCTCTGTGTTATCTACGGCAACTCATGTCACTTGTCTTGTAAGCAAATGTAAACCACACAAGTGTTAAAAAAAAAAAATAAATAAATAAAAAAAAATTAGTGGATATTAGACGTGGACTAGCGTTGACCCTTCGTTGAAGGTGATTTATATATATATATATTTTTTTAATTTAATTTTTATAAATTAAATATTTTATTATTATTATAAAAATTTAATGTTTATATATTATTTTCTATAATTTTTGTAAATTTAATATTTATAATTTATGTCTATTATATTTTTTTATATATATATTTTTAATTAAATTTTCATAAATTTAATATTTTAGTATTATTATTAAATTTAATATCAATATATTGCTTATATATTATTTTTTGAATTTAATGTCTATAATTTTCGTATATTATATTTTTATTTTATATTATTTTCTTTAATTTTTGTAAATTTAATTTTTCTGTATTATTACTAAATGTAATGGTCATATATTATTTCTATAATTTTTGGTAAATTTAATGTCCATAATTTTCGTACATTATACTTTCTCTTATATACCATATTTTTAATTTAATTTCTATAAATTTAATGCTTTAGTATTTTTACTAAATTTAATGTGGATATATTAAATTTTTGGAAATTTTTACTAAATTTATTTTTATAATTTCCTTATAGTATATTTTCTTTTTTATATTATTTCTTTAATGTCATTTTTAGAAATTTAATATTTTAATATTATTAATAAATTTAATTTCAATATATTATTTCTAATTTTTTTTGTAAACTAAATGCCCATAATTTTTTCTTTATATTATATTTTTTTCTTTTATATTATTTTCTAATTTAATTTTTGTAAATTTATTGTGTCAGTATTATTACTAATGTGTTCATGTGGTTTGAGAAAAATAAAACAAGCGCAACAAAAAACTTTGAGTTTAGAGTAAATGAGAGGTTTACCGAAAAGACGCTCAAATGGATACTGATGTTGGATTGTAGCGGAAGAGACACGGTTTATTGTGTATACTGTGGTTAAGGCAGCATCACCCAAAAAATGGTCGGGATAGGATGAAGAGATGAGCAATGATTTAAAAATCGAACCGGACCAGACGGTTGAACCGTCGACCAGCTATGTTTCTGGTCCGGAAATACCCCAAAACCCAGTTACCCCTTTAAACTTTTCAACCAGACGGTTCAAACCGGTTCAACCGCGAACCAGTAAACCAGTCCGGTTTTAATCGAACCGGGGCGGTTTTGCAATTCCCCATTCATATAAATAATTCCCAAAAAAAAAATAAAAAATAAAAAATTACCACTAAGTATTGTTTTAACTTTCTATGTACCAATAAATACCAATTAGTTAAAATTGAACCAAAAACTCACATCCTAATCATTTTTTGAATTGATTAGCCCCATTTTTAAAAAATCATACATGTCAAATTACCAATTTGCCCCTACTCATTGTAGCCTTACTTTCTCTTCCAAACTCACACTTCTCTTCCATCCCCACCAATTCGCCCGTCTCCATCGCCGCCGCCTCACCGACAACGAACACCCTCCCCTTCCGTATCACCTCCTTGTCGCACTTCCTCATCGAGCACTTAAAGCTTCCCACCAGATCCAAGTGCTCTTTTAGCTCCGCCGCATTCAACAGCGCCTCCTCCGAAATTCGTCGCTGGCCAAAACCCCTAGCCTTCTAGAACGTTTGGTTCCAGATCCACGACTCTTCTTTATCTCTCCGTTCCGTCACTGCCATTCCTGATCGATATTTCATGAGTTCGTTGATATCTGTTTACATATTTATATTCGTTGCTTATTATTCAATGATTTCGTGAGTTCGTTGATATCTGTTGATTTCGTGATTTTCGTTGATTTCGTGAGTTCATTAATATATCATTGCTTATTATTGTTCCAGATCTTTATTTTTCGTTGACCTCCTGGTGCATGCCCTTTTCAATTTTTTGATTTTCGATTTGTTGTTTTCAATCTGATTTCATTTTGCAGAAATTGATTTATGGTTTCATTTTGCAGAAATTGATTTAGAGTTTTAGGGGATGAAATAATTGATGATTTTGATCTCCCTCTTTATCTATCTCTGTCGATTTCAACTTTCGATTTTTTTGAATTTTATTGATTTTGATTTTGATTTCATTTGCAGAAATTGACTGTAGGGTTTAGGGATGAAATTATTTTAGTTAGATCTCCTCCATCAACGATGATTTTTGGTGTCTTTCCATCAACGATTTACTGAAGAATTATTAGCTTTGAAATCATTGCCTTCAATCATTTACTGAAACCCTAGAATTTTCGTGAACATTTGTTTTCACTTTCTATCCTTTCCCCATTTTTGATCTTGAGTGTTAGTTCGCGCGGAATTTGGTTGAGTTTAAGACATTGTTACTTTCAACACACACTTTGAATTTTGAATTTTGGCAATATTAGGAAGCTTTACATTCATGAGACAATCAACACTTTCCTGTTTGTTATTCGTTTTGATTTATCAAATTTGAGCATGAACAAGAAGGTATCCCCTATGTTTGGATTGAGTGCTACATTCAACACGTATATTATTTGGTGATAACTTCTCAAAAACAATATGTCTGTTGTATGTAAGATCAAACAATGCTACATTCAACTTGCAAGTTGATATTATTCCGAAATAATGTACATTGAACATGCATGTTCATAAAATGTGTCTACTAGCTATGCTTGCAAGGTGTGATTAATTTGTGTTGACAATGTTACATTCAAATACGCATATTGTTTTTGAATAATTGGCAAGATTAGACTATGTTACATTCAACACATATATTGTCTGTGAGCATCGGCAATTTTACATTTAACATTCATGTTGATATTATTCTGAAATAAATTAGTTCAATCAGATTACATTCAACAACATTCTAAAAACTGATTTTGAAAATAGTAGATAATGTTACATTCAACACACATATTGTGTTAAATGTTACATTTAGTAATGTAACATTCAACAATTTAGAAGTGTAACATTTCAATAAGATACTTTGCAATTTGAATTTTTGGCAATTTTAGAAGTATTACATTCAACACACACACTGAAATAATGCGGTTCAATTGTTGAATTTTTTTAAATAATTGATTTTTGATAATATTAGATAGTTTTACATTCAACACATAGACAGTATTACATTTAACACGCACTTTGAATTTTGGCAATATCAGGAAGTGTCAATATCAGTTTAGTTCTAATCAATTCAAGTTTTTGATGTTTTGTATTTAAATTTGGTTGAGTTTAGTTCGGTTAAAGTTTTCGGATCAATGAGAAGATAACTCCTATGGTTGGATTGATAGTTCATTATCTCCCATGTATAGTTCAGGCGGTGTTACATTCAACATGCATATAAATACTATTCCGAAACAAATTGATTCAATTAGATTACATTCAACAATATTCTAAAAATTGATTTTAATAATAGTAGACAATTTTTACAGTCAAAACAGACAATATTTTGAATATTTGAAAAATTGATACAATCAGACAGTGTTGCATTTAGAAGTGTAATATTTCAATTAAACACTTTGCAATTTGAATTTTGGCAATTTTAGAAGTATTACATTCAACACATATACTGAAATAATTGGGGTCAATTGTTGAATTTTCTAAAAAAATGATTTTTGAGAATATTAGATAGTGTTACATTAAACATACAGATAGTGTTCCAGTTAACAAGCACTTTGAATTTTGAATTTTGGCAATATTAGGGAGTGTCAATTCAACATGCATATTTGTTTTCAATATATGACAAGACCAGACAGTGTTACATTCAACACGCATTTGAATTTTGAATTTTGAATTTTTGGCAATTTTAGAAGTGTTATATTCAACACACACACACTTAACCAATGGGGTTCAATTGTTGAAATTTCTAAAAAAAAAAATGATTTTTGAAAAACCCTAAAATATGCATAAACAATTGTGAATGTTTAGGGAGGAAAACGTGTAAAAAAAAAAAAAAAGTAAAATTTGAATCTAAAATAAAATAAGGGGATAAAAAATGTAATTAATGTTACTAAATTAAGCCTCAAGTAATCGTGAACCTTCATCTTTCTTGCGGCTAAGGAGCTTCGATCGTCTATCAACGATGAACGGTGAACGACGAACAACGAAGGTGACGGAGAAGGACGATCGACGACGGCGGACAGAGAAGACAAATGGAGGCGGAGAACGGTGAAGGACGAACGGTAAGGAAAACAACGAAGGGAAAGTTAGATTAGACCATGGATGTCTCAAACAACACTAGTTCTAGGTACGTTCTTCCCTTGTTCTTGGTTTTTACTTTGCGGTTGATGCATCTATGCCAATGACGAACAGTCAACGAACAAGGATGAAATTGTGGACATTGCGGCAATGGTGATCTGTCAACAACGAACAGTTACGGCTAACGGCGAAGTTGAAGGTCGACCAACGACGGGGATGGAGACAGTGACAACGACGGTGAAGACGAATAGTGGCGGCAATAAGACGAACATTGACGGTGGGTGGGGATGTTTTCGCAGCTGCGAAAGAATTAGGAGGTGAAAATTGGATGAGGAGTATTTTGATCAGGAAAATGGAAAAATGAGTTGTTGGTAAAAAAAAAAAAAAAAAAAAAGAAAAAAGAAAAAAACATTTGGGTTTGATTAGTTCATGAAATTGCAAAAAGGGACATCCTGGTAAATGCCAAAAAAAAAAAAAAAAAAAAATCCTACTGACCATTACAATTGATCGGCGCCTCCCTCTCTTTGGACCCTTTCTCAATTTCTCTCTCTCAATCTCAAATCTCTCAATTCCATCTCTGATTTCACCCTAAAATCTTGGCTCAAGTCTCATATTTTGTCCGATTTCAACCATTCCCAAGAGCCATCACTCAGATTTCAAACAACTCCTTTGTCGTTGATCTCAGCCAACGACGATCTGACGACATCCTTGCTTGTTCGACCTTCGACGATGACGACAGACGATAGACGACGGCAGATGACAGCGATTTAGCACTGCACTGATTGCTGTAAGTGTTTTTTTTTTTTGTCTAAAATTTAGCATTTCTTCTGCTGTTTTTGCTGTTCGATCTCAGCCCAACTGGTAGTGACGGTGACCGACGACGACCAACGACAAAGGACGAACTTTCCCTGTGCACCGCAACTCCGACGACGACGACGACATACGGCAAACAACAGAGGGCGCTGAACAGCCTAAACTAAACTACTGTAAGTTTTTTTTTTTTTTTTTTTTGTGAATTTATATTTTGTTTGATTAATATTTATAAATTGTTAATGTGTTTAGGGATGATTTTGTTATTAAATTTTTTATTGTTATTTATTTAATTTGTTTAAATTAATGTGTTTAGGGATGATTTTGTTCTTGAGTTATTGATTGCTATTTATTTGATTTGTTTAAATTAATGTGTTTAGATTTTATTCTTGAGTTCTTGATTGATTGTTTATTTGATAGTTCTTGATTGTGTTTAGGCTGAATTCTTCTGTTTTCTTCAAAGATGTATATATATATATATATATATACTAGCGTATAACCCGTGCCTGAAAGCACGGATGTTATATAATAACAACAAAAAATATTAACATAATATTTTCTATCTATTTCAATTGAATATCAATAATAACTAACAATTGAGAGAGTTTTCATTCTTTCTTTTCTATGTTTTATATCCACTAAAAAAAAAATTGAAGTACAAAAAAAAAAAAATGAAAAAAATACGCCTGAAGAGAAAAATATTAAATGATTACAACACAGCTTTGTTTGAAGAAATATTTAAAAATTAAAAATGTATATATTATGGGATAATGATATTTTTAATCCCTAACAAATAAACAGTGATCCATGGGACCACATTACAAAATAGACACATTAACTTCTTATATTTCAATTTTGCTCTAATTACTATTCCGTTAAAAAAATCAGAGGACATTTTAGTCATTTCGCGTTCAAATGTAATTTTTACTGTTTAACTTATATAGATGGGTTAATTACACTTTACCTCTCTATAGTTTGGCCCATTTGCACTTTACTCCCCTGTGGTTCAAACGTCGGCACTTGCTCCCCTGTGGTCTTGGACTTAAGTGCAAATCTAACATTTTCTGTTAACTTTGACAGATTTGGGCCTCACGCGCCTGCAACATGAATGGGCTTGTTTTTTGTGCTTTTCCCCTCCAAAATGCATTATCCTTGTTCCCGTTTTACCCTCATATGTCTATATAACAATAATATAATCTCTTGTTCCCATTTTCCTTCCAAAATATCTTTTTCTTGTTCACATTTTTTCCATTATTTTTATTTTTCATGTTTTCTTCAAGTATTTTAAACACAATTTCATGAAAATACACCATGGTAATATATCCAAATATATTAAAATACATAAAAAAAAAAAAAAAAAAATTACATTTCATCGTGATGTACTATGATATAAAACAAATATAAAAAAAAAATATTTTCAATTACATTATAATATCAATTTAAATTACATTATTTCATCATAATAATTCTTAATTTATTCTTTATTTTCAAGACTTCAGTCATTATTATATCAAATTTTTTTATTTAAAATTAATCTTATTAATTTCATTTGATTATTCAAATATCACATTTTTTATTCAAGTATTTATTGATTTTCATGTCTTTTAATTAATTGAAAGGTGATAATGTAATTTATTTTTATATACAGAACACTTAATTTGGAGTTACAGAACTAGATCAATTGTCAAATCCATAAACAGGAAAACAATAAAGATTGATAACAATATTAAAACATTGTTCAATTGATCAATTATAATTTTAAAACATCACCCTTGACTTTAAAACATAACCTCGTATATTGATTCCATTTTACAACTTCGTCTTTCCACTTCTATTCAGGTGATCAAAAGCCAGAAAATTCTTTTGGGCCCCAACTATTTGTTGAATGTTTTACTTAAACCCAAAAAATTTAAATTATCACATTGCTCCTAAAATCTCTTAATCCATATTAAATTAGCCCACCTCCTAACTTCAAGAACAAATTTACCAATACATGGTCCATGTTCTACCAATCTTATGCAAAAGTTGCAAACTTTGGTCTTTCGATCCAAAAGTAATTCTAAAGATTCGAGGACCAAAATGCTACATTTAAAATGTTTAAGCTGTAAGGTGAAAGAAAGTATACAAATTGAAGGTAAAATATATAATTTACCATCATACCCATTTGTCTCTCTCTCTCTAAAATGTCTTCTCTCAAATTAGAGAGAGTGCATAACAACAGTTGGATCATGACAACCAGAAGAAGAACCGGAACAAGGTTGAAATTATTCGCCGGAACTCCGATCTGCAACAACAGTTGGAAGATTAATTTGAAAAACAAGGCACGATCGGTGAGTTTTTTTGGGAGGATTATGCTCTGTTTTCATTTTATCGAACAACTTCTGTGCTTCGTCGAATTTCCCGCTTTTGCTCAATGCATCCCGTACTGAATTGAATGCAACAACGCTCATTTTGATCTTCGAATTCTCGCTTACAGCTTCTTGATAACAATCCATGGCTTCCTGCTCCATCCCCTTTAAGAAATAGCCTTTCATCAAGCCTCCATACACCACCCCATCTGTAACAATTCCTCCCAATTTCTCCTTCAATTCCTCGTACAATGTGAAAATCCCATCTGGGTTTCTTGGCCTGGCCGGACATTAAATAGCTGTAGACGATGCTGATGAGGAGGTTGTGGGTGACGATGTTGGTGCCGACACCGGCTTGGGTGATGAAGCGGTGGATTTTAGCAATGGATCAAAACAATTGGTATTCTTCAAAATGATTAAAAATGGCCACAGCTTCCCTCTATTTCAACAATGATTTCATCCCTAAACCCTAAATCAATTTAATCGATTTTAGTAAGGAAATCGAAATTGAGAAAGAGAGAGAGAGAGTTAGCTTACACATGACGGTAAAGACAACGACCATGGTGGTGGTGGAGACGGCCAAGATGGCGGTGAAGATGACAACGCGACGGTGGCTAGAGAAGACGACAACGGCCGCGGTGGCTAGAGAAGGCAACGGCGATTTGTTGGCGATGGAGACGATCTCAGTGGCGGCGACGATCTCGTGCAGATCCGATCACCACTGGACGATCTAAGTGGAGGCTGGAAAGTGGAAACAGAGAGACACAAGAGAGAGGGTTTTTTTTAGGTGGGTGACAGAAATGGTAAGGAGCTAAGAGTTAATTACATTTTATACCCTAATAATTCTGAATAATTATGGAAGGGCAAAATCGACATTTCATATTTTTCGTCAACAGAGTTAGTGTTGTACTTGGGTCCATAAACTACAGGGGGTAAGTGGCGACGTTTGAACTACAGAGAGTAAAGTGTAAATAGGCCAAACCATAGGGGAGTAAAATGTAATTAACCCTATATAGATTAATTACACTTTGCACCCCATTACTTTTAAAATTATCTTTCTTCACCTTTAAGTAAATATATATATTTCTCATCATATCCCGCCCCCTCACCGCTTCACCGCTGCAGCAGCCCACCACCACCACCAACCATTACCGCCACATAAATAATATTAATGATTGCACTACTTTATTAGAAAAAAAGTTGTTATTATCAAAACTCGCAATTATCAATACTATTGTACCAAAAAAATTGAAATTATCTCATTTGTATAGGAACAAAAAAATGTTTCTGATATAAGCAGAAAAAAAAAAATCTAAACTCAATCAAAAAGAACAAAAAAAAAATAATTAAACTCCAATATAAAATTCTCAATAGACAAACCAAATATCAAATTCTCAATAGACTTACAAAAAAAATGCTACTAATGAAGATTTTTTGTGTGAAATTACCATTACTTTCATCCCACCTTTGACTTAATCTCCTTGTTTTACACCTCTTTATTTATACGACACTCTAATATTCGAAAATTATTTTCAAACGTACACAACCAATATTTAAAGTACAAAAAATCGGTGGTTGCGAGAAAAAAAAAAAAAAAAGCGACGCCGTGACCGTATTGAAGAGCGGCATTGGTGTCGATGGAGAAGGAGAAACAGGTGGTGAAATCAACGAGTTTTTTTCTGTCAGAGTCCCATAATTGGAGACGTTCGCGGTAGATGGCTCGACTTACCTGGTTTATATAGTGTTGGTAGTAGTTGAAATTAACTGCGCCGACGAACGGAGCTGCGTTGCCTTCGTACTGAACATTGCGGTCACGTGAATCGAACTGGTTTAGATTGAAATGAAGGGAACTAACAAGTGATAAAAAGGAGGAGACAAGAAGAGTGGTCATATGAACATATGATAACAATGATAGAATTAGGGATGCCACTGGTTCGGTTTTGGTCCGATTTCATATAAAACTAAAACCACTAGAAATATATCAAATCAAAACCGCAACTAAAACCGTCGGTTCAGTTTTAAAATCAAACCATATAAATTTACACAAAACCAAAATCAAAACCGCGAACCACAAAATTATTTAAAAAATTTCAATTTTATAAAAATAAAACCAAAACCGAAGATCGTTTTTTTTTTTTTTTTATATATATATATATAAACAAAAATATAACTAAAATATCAAACATAATTTTTTTTTTTTAAAAACACAAAATAATCATAATTAAAGTTTTCAACAAATAACTATAATTAAACAATAACCATAATTAAAATACAATAGTAGGCCATAACAATCGAAATCAAATTTTACAAAGCAAAAGCAACGACAATTTTAATCCTGTAAAAAACAAGCAAAGATGAAGCCCTCACATCCTTTAACCCCCCAACACATACACACATATATATATTAAGGTTAAAATGAAAATATATATAAAAAAAATAAGGGTATATATGTAATAAAAATATTTTTAAAATATCGGTTTTGCGGTGTGGTTCATGGTTCAATTTTGTGGTTCCGTTTCACGGTTTGGTTTTGCAGTTTCTATCCCAAAACCAAAATCGCATCGGTTGCTAATTTCAAAACCAAAATATTTAGTCGGTTTTAAAACCGGATCATTCAGTTCGATTTCTCTCGGTTACCCATCGATTTAATTTTTCGTAGCATCCCTAAATAGAATCAATATGGTGTGGAAGGAGGCAGCCATTGCCGTCGTCTGTCAGTAGAGTGATAGCTACCGGTTCTGTTTTTTTATGCAAAATGAAGTTGGGTGAGTCCATTAAAATTAGCGTAAATTGATTCAGACAAAGAAAAAATGGCCGACAACATATTCAAACGTCAACATAAAATCGTACCAATTTCTTTGTTTTTTAGGTGGAAAAAATCGTACCAATGGAAAGATTATACCCAAATTGCCCACTAAATTCAAATTGTTGACCCGCAATTTAATTAGTTTGTACCTGACAACTTTTGATTTCAAAAATAAAATTTCACCAAAAAAAAATATTTTTCGTTAATTTAATTTCAAGAGTTAATTTAGTAAATTGGAGCTTTAATTTTACGATTAAAAAATTTGAAGGACTAAATTAAAAATTAAAAAGCTAAATTAAGACACAAAAATTTTAATTGATATTTTAAATTTAATTAAGAGAAAATTACCAAATGATCTAAAAAAGAGTCCAAATCTATTGAATGATCCATCAACTTTTTAATTGAATTGAATGGTCCATAACTTGCAGAATTGTATTACCGATTAGTTTTAATTTCAAATCTGAAATTAGATTCGGATGATTTTGCCATTCCGCAATGTTTAATTGAACACGGAAGTGAATTTTGTGTTGAATATAACACAAATGTGATATTTTTATGAAAATTTGTATTCTCTTTCTAGATTTTTATTTTTCTACAAAACGATACCAAAAACTTAAACAAATAAAACAAAAGAAACACAAAATACAAAAAAATAAAAAAACAAATAAAAATGAAAACACCAGTAAAAAAATAAAATATAAAATAAACAACAAAAAACATTACGTTGCGAGGGTATTTATGTAAGTAGATCGTACAAAAAAGAAAAGAAAAGAGCATGTTGAACTTAACATGATGTGAAAATATGAATATGAATTTTGTATTGAATATAACTGAAAATTGATGAACATGATATCATTTTGAAATTTTATTCATACGAATTTAAATATATAGTTAGATCATGAAAAAAATGTCATGTTAAATTCAATTTGACGTGGAAACTACGAAATGTCCGAAGTAACATGTTGAATATAACACGAATGTGAAAAATAAAAACTCTGAAAGTGCCATGTCGAATGTATTACGAATCTCAATTTTTTATGAAAAAATAATAAACGTGATATCTTTTTGAAAATCTTATTCAAGCAAATTTGAATTTATAGTTAAATCATGAAACAAATACTATGTAGAATTCAACACTATGTTAAAAACTACGAAAGTTCTGAATAGTATGTTGAATGTAACACGAACCTAAAAAATAATGAAAAAGAATATTGAATGAGATATTTTTTTGAAGATTTATTGAGACAAATATGAATATAAAATCATGAAAAAAATGTGTAAAATATGTTGATTTTAATAAAATTATTTTTACTACCTCTTGCCGTTGTCGTTCAGTAGAGTGATAATTTACTTACGGTTATGTTCTTTAAACAAAGAAAAAATGGCCGAAAACATAAAAACTCACTTTCAATTCAACATTAAAACCTTCCTTGACAAAAATAAATAAATAAAATTCCAAATTGCCCACTAAATTCGAATTGTTGATCCGCCATTTAATTAGTTTGTCCCTGACAACTTTCGATTTTATTTGATTTCAAAAATAAAATTTCACAAAAAAATATTTTTTTATTAATTTCATTTCAAGAGTTAATTTAATAAATTAGAACTTAAAATTTACAACTAAAAATTTTAGGGACTAAATTATAAATTAAGAAATTAACTAAAGATCCAAAGATTTTAATTGATATTTTCAAATTTAATTAAACCTGAAAATGACACAATTAAAGTTCTCAAATCATGTTTAGGTCTTTTCTATATGTTGATTGTGTTGGTGTCTAAAAGTGGTTAACAACTATGGTTCGGTTAGATTCCACGTGTATTTTTCTTTCTGAGGTGAGGCGCTAAGTAGGAGTTTGGAGTCTTGGAGAGTTGAAGAGCTGGAAAGCTCAACGACCAACAGTCAAGTCCCTTTTGAATTTTGAGCTGAAGTCCAGAGAGCTGGGTCCAATGAGCATGAAGGTCAGTGGGTATCTGCGTAAGGACCCACCAGGGTTTGGTCCGGTGAAGTCTCTCCGGCGTGAAAGTAAGTGCTCGGGGGAGAAAGGCAGATATGCTTCAAATTAGAGATTGAGCAATACCTTGGGTATTGGATGCCTAGGTATTTAGAGAAGTGAAATGCAATTCGCATTGCCTAATTGAGGTCTTGAGCAGGGTTAATTAGTGGAAACCTTGCGCTTGACCAGTGGGAGAATGGCTGAGGAGATTACCCAATGGGCTTGGGCTTTTGACCAATAAGACAGCGCATGGGCCAAATTACTTGGCTTTGAGGAGAATTGTTGATGAAGAACTCGATTTTAAAAGAACTGAAGAAGTAGAGATCTCCTGAACAGAGCACAAACGAAGATGGAGATGCATTATGATATAGCCTCCTGACTAAAGACAGCACGTCAAGGCGCCAGTCAACTGATTCGGTCGACTTAATGCCAACCAGAGCTCAAAACTTTGGTCGGAGACCACAGAGCGAAGAGCTCATATGTTGGAGAGCTCTAATCTAAGGCCACAAACTAGAAAGCTCAGATGCTTTCTGAGGAGCTCTAGTCAGAGACCACAGAATAGTGAGCTCAAAGGCCCTCTAAGGATCTCTAGTCAGAGACCACATAGCGGAGGAGAGTTGAGTTGAGGAGCTAACCTTCTTTGAGGAGGGCGAGCTGAACTGACAAACAGATAACTTTTTGGAGGGAAATGTGAGATAACACCCCTTCTCACTGTCGAGCTGAGGTAGCAAGTCTGCTCGGTGCTCAGCGTGAATCACGTGGGTTCCATCCCTTTCCATTGAGGGGCCCTTATGCTCAGGTGCTCATAGTTCCTTTCGTAAGTGGACCTTTGACCGAAATCTCCCATATCAGATTGAAATAAATTTCTAATTCAAAAACAAATAGAACTAAATTGAAATTATAGATACTAAATTAAGATAAAATGTTAAAATAATATTTTAAAAGTTTAATTAAGTTCAGATAATGTCGAATTGAAATGCTAAAATCTCAATTAAGGCCTTTTACATGCTAATTGAAATAAATTTTCTGAATTGAAAGTTTAGCAATTAAAGGCTTAATTTTTTTGCATGTGCATATTACAATTGCATTTAAGAAGATCTAGAAAATAATAGAGTTTATTGTGTTATTTAAATTTCACTTTAAAAAATTTAGGCTCATTACGATATTTCAAAAGTTGTGTTTCTTTAATGGTTGTTCTTCGCTATTCGATTGCGTTTACTGTTCCTGCATTTCCATTATATGCTTGTTTAGATATATTGAGAAATTGGGGTTTGACACTTGAGAGAGGTAATCCTGAATTCGGACTAGGGTAAATACAACGCGACGATCTAATAACTTGGGAGAGAGTTAGAAAGTGTGCAATCTATGATGTTGGGGTAAGACTCATGTGACCTAGTGTCGTTAAGACGTTGAGGGGGACTTCTTCGTTGACGCGAAGTCGCATATTTACTTATCTTACACCCAAGAGAGATAGTGAGTGAGTTTACAATACAAAGATTGTCGGATAGGTCAAATACCGTTATTGATAATTAAATGAAATCAAACACATTTAAGTAAATGAAATTAATCCCTAGATAATCTTTCCCCCTAAACGTCTTAATATAGTATTATAGTACAATTAGTTTAATTAACTTAGTATTAGTATATTATTAATTATAAACTAATTTTTTATTGCCTAAATAAAGTTAGATAATGATAATTACGGTACTCGATAACAATCTCAACTAATTCCTGTGGACACGAAAATACTAACTCTCCTAATATATACTAAAACTTGACCCGTACACTTACGGTGAAAGTGGCGATGTGAAATTCCGCCACCAAGTTTTTGGCGCTGTTGCCGGAGATTGTGTTTTAGATTATTATTAATATTGTGAGTAAATGACCTGATTTTAATTTAGGCATTTCTTTTGTTTATAATTTTTGTTTTGCAGTTTTGTTTTTATTTCTCATGTAGGGTACTTGACGATGTTAGATCAACAAGTATTGATGCATTTATTTTAACGGGATTCCGATTCATTTTACTATGCTTGGGATCAATACAAGGAATTGCTATTCCAGTTTCTAAATCATCATTTCCCGAGAGAGTGTCAACTACTAAACTTCCTCGATGGGTTATTAGCCGCAACTAGAAATTGGGTTGAAAGAGAAAATGGTACCACCTCTTTCGACCAATTAACCGAGGACGAAGCCTATCGGTTGGTGGAAGACATGGCCGAGTTCGATTTTCAGTATTGGAATTATTTACCAAATTATCAAAGCTTGAGGGATAGTTTCACCACTTTGGAGCCGTGGATTGACATACTAGACCAATATGTTGAGTCTTCCTCCTCCTGGGAGGAAATATTCCCTGATTTTATTGGGGAGACTCAAGCATTTTGGAGGGAGACGCATGACCAGATCAATGAACATGAGGATCGTCTTGACAATATCGAGACGGTCTGTGCCGAAATCGATGCGACCGTAGCGTCTTTGCAGACGCAAATCGGTCATCTTATCTCCTTAATTGAGGCCGAGTAAGACGTGGTGGTGCTGAGAGACACAAATGCCTCATTCATCGAAAGCCACCACGAGGAGTCGAAAATGAGCAGAAGGAGCTTGGGAGAGTTTAACTATGCTTATCCGAATGAGACGGAAACCCAAGCATGGATCGATGATTGTGATTCGTCACCATTGGAGATCCAAATTGTGATGCCACCATCGATCCCAGACGATCACATCTACGAGGATCCGATGTGGCTCACTTGTCCTTCGCCGCCATTAGCAACGTCCTTTCATGCCCACCAAGCACATGAGCCGGTAAAGAATGTTGTTGAACGCTCGAGCTATATAATGCCAAATCTATCCAAGCTTGAGGGTGTAAATAATCAAGACCCATACGTAGTATTGTACGACACTTACTATGAGCAGAAGCCGCTCTTTGATGAATAATTCGCCATGTCAAGCCGACGACCTTAAATCAGGCGCTTCTTGGGAGGCAGCCCAAGTTAAAATAAATAAATAAATAAATCCGTCACAGCCGACTTGATTCGGAGGCGAAATTCTCTCGCCTCCCAGGTACGTGTTCTAAACTCCCGTCTTCAATATCATGCTTTATGCTTTCATTGGGATCGTTGATGGGTTGTTGAGTACACTGTCCATTTTATGTTTAGTGGTAATGTGTAGTATGTAGTATGTTAGTTATGTTTTATTGTTTTCTATGTATGCATGTTTGTTTAGGTTAGTTGTTATTGTGTGCTAAGTTTTGACTTCATCTGGGCCATTACCCGATGATGAGTCTGTCCCCTGATTGTTTATTGAGGTCAAGCATAAAGCTCATTCATGTGTGTTATGTGTGCTTGACGTATCGTTTTAGTAAAAATTATTGTAGATTCTACATGCACGAGCATTCAAACTCAATGTCTAACTATCCAATCGATTTGAAAACAATTATCCGTCACCCAAATTCATGACAATAGGGATTTTAGAACTTGATTTAGGAAAAATTCGAGGTGAAATCCTAGGCGAGGTAGTTCGGGAGATTTGATTTAGGCATTAGTTTTTATCGCTTGAGCCTTTGAAACTTACCTTGTTAAATGTTTATCCCTCATTACCCTGTCGAAGTCTAAAAATCGTTTCAATTCTGAACACTTAACTAATATCATGGCCAATTGAACTTTTTCCAAACCTATATCGCTAAACTAAAGGCACAAATTTGAGACAATCAAGTTAGCATTCGTGTATGCTACTTGATGTGAGCAGTTGGGTTTAGGACAAACTTTTTAATTGGTTCGGTATTCGAGTACGCACTTGTATTTTTTCTTTCGTTTTAACCACACCCGTGAAATTGTAATAATCGAATAAGTTTGGGGGTATGGTTTGTTGGAAAAAAAAACATGTAAATACGGTTTTATTTTTCGCTTCTTTTGACAAGTGAGTACGACATTCTTAAATGATTGTTCAGGGTTGTTTCAATTTTATCTGTGGGGTTTCGAGTGTGAGAGTGCCAAGTATGTGCCTCGGGTATTGTCAAGTTAATGACGTTAACTTGTTTTCTATTTCCAATATACCCTTGGCCATTTTTCAAACCTGAACCAAGTCCTACTAATATTTTCGAATTGCTTAGCCTACATGAGTGGAGAATAGAACCCATGTCAGACTTATAGATTCTTTATACATTTTTTTGTTTTAGTCATAAGCTTATTTGGTGGATAATCCAATCCGATTGACGGATAGTTGTATAATTGTGTTTTATCACAAACACTTTGACAGAATCTAGAATGACGCTTACTATTATCGAATGGTGAAATTCTAGAACACCACATGCTGTGTTTTATTCTGGAACTTGATAGGATTTGGGGTCGATGAGGGAAAATCGTTTGGCCGGCAAATGATATTCAAAACTTGTACATTATTGTTTTTAGTGTTTTTCGTTTTTAGCTTTTAATTTCGTAATCAATTGTTATATTTTCTCGTATTGTGTAGGTATTTTGCTCGAGGACTAGCAAAATTCTAAGTTTGTGAGTATTTGATAGGTGTAATTTATCTATTTATTTTCAATCCGAACTTGTTAGTTTTCAAGTATATTTAATACGTTTTAATTCTTTTTTATTCTTTTTGTATAAATCAGGTGTGTAGGGGTGAAAAAGGATGAAAACAAATCATAAACGATCAAATTGAATCAAGAGCGATGGAAGAACGGTGGAAAAAGAGCAAAGAAACTAAAATTCAGAACTTGCAGCCCACCACCGTTATGGTCAAAACACAGAGAAGGGCCTAAACCCTCTGCAACTCCACTATCTCAATGGTAGCAGTCACTCTGTATAGATTTTAGATATTTGTTTAAGATATTTTGAGCCCTATATTTTCTCCCTTCGCTCTCTTTCGGCCAGAGAGGACCCCTTAGGGTTTAGTATAGTTATATAGAGGTTTTGGAGAGTGCTCAACAATTCCGAAGGAGAAAAACACGTTGCGAAAAAAGAGAAGCGATCGTTGAACGGTTTTAGCGCCAAATCTTCGAATAACAGTTAAGTCTTTCATTCATTTTCTTTCATTTCTTAACTTTAGTAGTTTGTTGAGCATGTTTAGCTCATTTTTTTATTGTATAAACGGTTATGGCCATGAGCTAAATGATTTTGTCTAGGGATTAATAATATTTATGAAAATGTCGTTTGTTTGAGTTGTATTTCTTTCATGGTTGTTTTTCGCTATTCGATTGTGTTTATCGTTCTTGTATTTCCATTATATGCTTGTTTAGATATATTGAAAAATCGGGGTTTGACACTCGGGAGAGGTAACCTCAAATTCGGACTAGGGTAAACACAACGCGACGATTTAATAATCCAGGAGGGAGTTAGAAAGTGTGCAATCCATGACGTTGGGGTAAGACTCATGTGACCTAGTATCGTTATGACGTTGAGGGGAACTTCTTCGTTGACGCAAAGTCGTATATTTATTCATCTTACATTCGGGAGAGGTGGTGAATAAGTTTATGATATAGAGATTGTCGAATAGGTTGAATACCATTATTGATAACTAAACGAAATCAAACACATTTAAGTAAATAAAGTTAATCCCTAGATAATCTTTTTTCCTAAACATCTCAATATAGTATTATAGTATAATTAGTTCAATTAACTTAGTATTAGTATATTATTAATTATAAACTAAATTTTTATTGCCTAAATAAGTTAGGTTATGATAATTACGGTACTCGATAATAATCTCAACCAATCCTTGTGAACACGATAACCCTAACTCTCCTAATCTATACTAAAACTTGACCCGTACACTTGCGGTGAAAGTAGCGACGTGAAATTCCGCCACCACACATGTTGTGGGTTGTCTGCCTAGAGCAAAGTACTGCCGAGATTAGGAAGAATTGCAAAAGGGCGCCCAATTAGCTAAAAAAGTCAAAAAAACGTCCAAGTCTTTAAGAATGACCGAGCAGGGATGCAGGTCCATCTCAGAGATAGATTCTAGTAGTTGACCAAACAAGAGTCTAACCCTATGTTCTAACAAGTTGCCAAGCTCAGGCCTCTCCCCATCTCGGTATCTTCGAGATCAAGATGGGAACGGAACTCTCACACCAGGAAAATGAACCGTTCCTACTCCAACGGGTACCACTCTCCAAGGATAGACAAAGACAAAAACTCAAAGGCATGCAGTTACAAATTCAAAAGCAATAAAGGAGGTTATGCAGAAAATCTTAACTATTTGGAATCTTCTGAGGAAAAATAAAAAGAAAATATCAATTCATTCATTCAACATCCATTACAAGTCCAAGGCCTCAAAGCCTGCCACAAAAGGCCCTTTTCACAAGGGGGATGGGGCGCCAAAAAGACATACAAGCAAAAACAAAATAGAGTTCAAGTTTTGGGAATAATCTAAAACTGAGGGGTTGGGATTGAAATTTATTACTAGCTAGCGGGGGACGGTTCAACTTCGCCTTCACCAGTGGGAGGTTCATCCTGCTCGACCTCAATGTTCCCTTGAACGGTATATGTTTCGCCCAGGATGACGTTTACTTCCCCCCATCTCGGTTCCAACATTTTCTTAATCAGCTCCAATGTCCCCCATCTCGACATTGACCTCTACCATCACGGCATCTGCATCTCATTGCTAAACTGTGGCATTCCCCATCCCAAGACCGATATCTCTTTCAAGATCTAAATAGTCCATACCAATGTCATCAACTGGGAAGTTTGGGTGCTGGCGACACAGATTGCGGAATGTGTACCTATGGCCGTCTTTTACCATCTCAGCAGCCAAAAATGTTTTCATCCTGACGAAGGCTAGAGACTCCATCCATTCGTTAACAACATCATCCTTGGCTTTAGCAATGGAAACACTGTGCTCATTCTTCATTTCCTCCATCCTCTCCCGGACGGCGGCAAGATCAGCCTCAAGCCTGCTGGAACGGGATTCAAGGGAATTCTTTTCGTCAACCAACTTTGTCTTCTCCTCGGTCAACTTTTTCACGTATTCTCTAGCATTGTTCTCATTCACCATCAGTTGTTTGGTCATCTTATTCCACCTTCTCGCTTGGGCCACATGCTGCCTGCGTTCTTCAATGAGTTTTTGCTCTGTCTCAAAGATGGAATTGAGGCGTCCAAACAAATACGAGATCCTATACAATACCTGTAGAACATAAAAATGAAAACGTGTCATGTTATTGTCCAAAACCGGAGTGTTGTGAAGAATCAAAGTAAATCTCGATATTAGCCTTACTAGTGGAGTATATTTCTGCAACGTGGCAACAGCCTTCACATTTGTCTCATCATTTATCTATTCTTGATCTCTAGGGAGGATGATCTTGCTAACATAAGCAGATAGCATCTCTAGGTTGTCCAGGGTCCCTTGGCTGAGAAGGAGAGTGGTATCTGGGGACGGGAAGGGTACAAGAATAGAAGTTTTTCTTGGCTGGGGGCTCCAAAAACCCCCTCAGCTCTGGCCTTCTTTGATCCCTCAGCTGCTAACCTTCTCGTTTTCCTCTTTCCTCTTTCTTAGCTCGCCCTGACATCGCCCTTCCCGGAAGAAGACGTGGGGGCCTATTAAGATTGTGAAGAAATCTCCTTATCAGCCATAGCTTCGACCTCCCACCGTTGTTGCTTTCTTCTGGTTATTCTCCTTAGTACACCCTTTGCCTCGGAGGGGGCCTCACAAACAGAACTCATTGTAGTAGTCTTCCCCTAAGGAACCTCCGCTTGAGGCCGAGAGGCTTGCTTATTCTTGGCAGTGGCCTTTGCTACCCTCTCCTTCAACAACATTATCAGTGCCACATTGTCTATCTTTTCCAGGGAAACAGAAAGAGTTGTATGAGTAAAGAGCAAGAAAATAGTAGAAAATTCAAAAAATAACATCTTCTCAAAAGGGAAAATCTCATTGTTCTCAATATTTTTGTTAATCTCTGGTACCGGCTATTGATCCTAAGATTTTGATGAACAATTAAATATTGATGTTTTTGGTGGAACTAATATTTTTATTGAGTGTTGCAGTTTAAATAGTTCCAGACAATATCATGAAGTAATTGTAAAAGATATAGAGACAATGCAGAGACGATAATATCATGAAGAAACTGTGAATGATACAGAGATGGATACTAAGAGATCGAAGATTCTGAAGAATCTACATGAAAACAACTCTAATCTATTTTTACTCTTAATGTATCCCGATAAGGATTACACACGACACAAAAATAATTTTATAATTATGTGTGTTTTTTATAGGATCTTAATTAGTAAAAATATTTGCTCCTATTTGTAATTGAAAACAAAATAAAGATAATTGATTAAAATTAAATTTAAGAAGTTAGTGGAGCTCACCGAGAAAAGAAATCGATTAAAAGGGCGAAAACGTCAAAGAAAATTATTTAAAATAAAATTAAGGAAGGAAATCTGCATGGTCCAATCGACAGATAAGTCAACTTAAGAAAATTAGACAAAGTCCCTGAATCGTTTAGTCGACAGGTAGGTCGACCTGTGGGCAAATAATGAACTCTCTGAATCTTTAGGTTGATAGATAGGTCGACTTGAGAAACTCTCTGAATCATCCGGTCGACAGATGATGGATGGGCAGTCGACCGATGGGTGAAGGAATTTTGGCTTGGCTAGTATCCTGAATCGAGCGGTCGACAGATGTGTCTTGGTTGATCGACTGATAAGTTTATTTCAGGTTTTGTGGAATTTCGAGATTTGTTCAAAAACTAGCTGTTATTTGGTTACTTGATTGAGAGATTTTAGGGATATGGATATCTTTAAGATATAATACTCTTATTTGAATATCTATATAGATTTGGTACATGGAATTAAAATGTTTTTCAAATCGGTTATTTTAATACTTCCTATCTTATTGATTTGAGTTTGAAAATTCTTTTGAGGGACTATATTAAATATTTTGAAAGCTATAATTAAGTAAAATACACCTTAAATTAAAGGAATCAATATATGGGGTCTATAGGTGATATTAAATGACATATTTTGTAAAAATTAGTCGTTATAGGGCTTGTTTCAAGTAGCTTTAAATAGACCTGCAGATTTCATATAATATTGACATCATATCAAGAACTATTCAGTTCATAAGCTTTTATAAGGGTCATTATTCAGATATTATTGTGAGAGATCAAATTGTGAGATCAATTGTTAAGGAGTTATTAAGTTAAAGTGTTGATTGTGTAAGCGTCACCGATTTAAACTGTCTCACCTTTTCAATCTTTAATTCGTCGATGTTATTTGGGTGAGATATTTCTAAACTATTAGTCTTTATTGTATATTTATTTTTCTATACTTTATTGGTTGATGAGATCTTAATAAAATCGTTTTTTGAACTTTAAATCGCATAAAAATATTTTAAAACAATTTTTGGTGAAAATCTGATTAGATACTTATTTGTGTGCTATTCATATTTATCATAATCAGATTTTTATATTTTCTTGGTAAAAGTGTTCCAAGCATATTCTTAATTTAGTTTATTGCGATCATTGTTTACGTGGTTAATTAATTGTTGAGAAATTGTTTTTGAACTTTAAAAGTATAAAAAATCTTTTAAAACGATTTGTGTGATAATCTGATTACGTGCTCAATTTTGTGCTACCCACATTATTTTTATAATCAAATTTATTTATCTTTTTGTTTCCTCACTTAATTCTATCACTAGTAAATGTCGGGACATTAATTGAGTTTAAATTTATTTGAGGTGATAGAAACTCTGAGTGGGAATAACATATAAATTTATTGTAATTGGTGAGTTGAGTGTCAGATTAGATATAATTGGGAGTGTCTAATCTTGGGTAACTGGTTTCAATCTCTTCCGATAAAGAGATTGAGGTGTTAATTTTTTCTTGATTGAATTTGTGAGTGATTTTATAAAGGTTCCATCCTTACATGGGAAAATGATAGTTGGAGTGTTTCTGTGAGGTTTTGATTTTTTAGCCTAAGGTATAAAAAGAACTAGGTTATTCTTGAGCCTGTAAAAAGTAGAGGTTATTCTTAAGTTTGGGAAAAATAAAAGGTTTTCCGAGCTTGGGAAAAGGAACTTGTAAAGGTTGATTCTGAGCCTGTGAAAAGAATCATTATGTAAAGATTTGGTTCCAACCTGTTTAAAATAATCTTAGTGATTAGTGGGTACGAATCTCCGTGGCGCTCGGAGGACTGGATTAACCAAGATTATCTTGGTGAACTAGGATAAATTTCTGGTGTGCTGTTTTCTTTACATTGTTTATTTTTGGTTGTTTAGTGTGCACCTAGTTAATAATATATTTCCATTGCTATATAGAGATAATAATTAATTTAGGATTAAAATCAATTGTTTGGATTTTTGAAGTATTTTCTCTGATAATTTTTATATCTACCCAATTCAGCCTCCATCTTGGGTAGCTCACTGGGCCAACACCGGCAAGCTTGGAGCACAGTAGAAGTGGCAGCAATATAGCGTCAACTCTATCATTAGATCTATGTACTAGGCCGAACTCTCTTTTCACTTACTTTCTCCAAAACTGTTCAAGGAAACAACAACAACAACAACAACAAAATAAAAAATAAAAATAAATAAATAAATAAATAAATAAATAAAAAGAGGAAAAGCAGTTAAGATACCAAAAGAAAAGACTACACAATCAATGAACCACTCACAAATAAAATCATTATCACCTATAATACCCCATTCCCTGGGAATGGGGTTGACTCCATCCTCGTTGAGACCAAACTCCCAACCCATTTCTCCCAAGAAAAAATATTGGGACTTCTAGTTCTTTATAGACTCCTCAAGGCCCGAGAGAAACTATCTTCGAGACGCGACGTAGCACTACCCCTTCCCGAAGAGCATGGATTTGGGAAAGAAGAATGTAGTTGGGAGCAAGCTGTAATGGACACAACTTGTACTCCGCACACAAGGTCCTGATCAATGGATGGATCAAAAATCGTAAACCGCCAAGTAAATGTTCCATATATATCATAATAAAACCCTCAGGGGCGGTACAAGCCCTATCCTCGGAGAGAGGAAGACAGGTCTCCACACCTATCATCTTTCATCTTTGATTCGATCCTCCAAATGGGACTATCTCTCGGAACAACACCATCCCCTGTCTTAGCCTCACCCTCTAGGCCTGAGTTCGACTCTGTAATGGGGCCGTTGGTAGGCCCAGCGCTATCTCTGTCGTCACAACGATCGAGGGGCTCAACATCACTAGAGAAACTTGCCCGTTCCTTCAGGAAGGGGGGAAAAGGCTAATGGAGGGTCAATCCGTCGAAGAGAAAAAGTGTTTAGGGCCTGCTCAGGGGTGGCAGACCCAAACGAAGACTCAAAAAGTAGAAGAAGAGGGAATGAAAGATATTTTGGAAGAGAATGAGTTACCTACCGGGAAGGGGGGGTGCTCCAAAAGTTGCAAAAAAGTAAAAATGAACTTTAGGTACCTCATTTATATAGGAAGGAACCTGTCCACACCAACTGTCGTGCCTGATGACGACTTGAAGGCACCTGGGAGCGGCGTGCCGTTCAAAAGCCGTGCAACCACATGTCCCCTTCCTGGTGGTTGGGCAGGCGATATGTTTGGGTGCATTGTAGAGGTGCCACTGAAGGGGTGCAGACGTGATGGGACTCGTGCGTGACGTTCGCAGCTTTCTCGTTGATCTAGGACGAGCTAGTTATTACCATTCTCGGCCCGCCCGTTTGCACTCTTAGGCCGCCCGTTTGCACTCTTAGGCCGCCCGTTTGCACTCTCAGGCCTTCATTTCCATTCTCGGGCTAACTACTCCCATCCTAGAATCATCGATATCTTTCTTGGAAAGGAAGCCTGACCCCCATGCAGCACCTCACAAAGACCAAAAAGGTCACTAACATCTCAAAAGACTCCAATAGAAGCAGCAAAGCTCCAGAAGATGCTCACAATAAATTCCCAGCCTTTCGAATTTCTTCTCAATACTAGGGACTAGGTACTACTAATGAATGTAAAAATGGTCACCTCAATGCAACCAATTGAAGACCACTACGTGTCTAAAACTCCCCACAAAGATCAAGTCATATCAAAGATTAAGTGTGAAGATTGCACCAAGTAAAGGGACATCTCCATCCATGTTAGTCATCTCAAAGGCCTCAACACACTCCAAGAAAAGCTAGCAAGCCACCACCAGGATGGGAAATCATTTCCCATCTCAGCATTCTCCACAACGGCATTGCCCATCTCAGGGATCTTTTCCATAAAGCTCCTTGAGAAAAGCCCTCATTCTCGTCTCTAGCTACCCTAAAAGGGCAGGGTAGAAAGCTTTGCATAACCCCCCTTACCATATCAGGCTATCCGAGAAGGGTAGGAATCAGACTCCTCATCTCGGCTACAGCAGGATAGTGTCTTCCTCGGTTTATGGGCTGGCTCATTTCCCCAATCCTAAAATATCTCCAAATACCTCCATAAATATTTGAAAATATCCTTAAATATCCCCAAATATGGCTAAAGTAAGAAATTCCTTCGTGTACGAGAACATTTTTGTGCTCACGTCTGACTACTCACAAGTGCACGAGATCTAGTTTTAGTATAATGGATCTTTAAGATCGAATATCATTCCACTGGAAAACGTGTTTGAATAATTAAATACTGTAATTGACATAGTCTTATATTATCTCAACTTTTCAAGAATTGTTTGAAATTTAATTACACCTAAGTTAAACTAGTACTATTGGGTTAGTTCTAATTATATGGATTACTTAGGGATTGATTTCATTCACTTAATACATGTTTGAATTCGTTTAGTTAACAATAACAATGTTTATCCTATCCGACAATCTCTATATCTTAAACTCATCCACTCCCTCTCCTGAGTGTTTAGTGAATGAATATGTGACTTCGCGTTGACGTCGAAGTCCCCCTCGAACGTCTTTTCGAACATATCGTCACATGAATCTTGACCCAACGTCATGGATTGCACACTTTCTAACGCCCTCCCAGGTCATTAGAACGTCGCGATATGTTTACCCTAGTCCGAATCCGAGGTTACGTCTCCCAAGTGTCAAACCCCGTATTCTCAAAACCAACCCTAATATCTTAACAAGCATATTAAAATTGTAATAAAATGGTAAACACATTCGGATTTAAACAAACAACCATTAAATTAACATATATTGAACCAAACAAGTATTTACATGAATTACACCAACTCCTAAATAATATTTATCGATCCTACAGGATCTTAGCTATATAAACATTAAAACAAGAGGGATTCAATATCATTAGATATGGAAAAGTAATTACAAAGATAAAAATAAAGGAAGAACGATCAAATCTGAGAGTGGAATAGTCTACTGTTGCCAAGGATCGGTCCGCAAATGCTTCATCTTCTCTGAATGATAAACCTCATCTTTGAGCTCTCAAGAATGGCTAAAGACCATCTCTCAAGTGTTAGGAACGTTTTTTACAATTGTGGGAACAAAGGCCTTAAGTACAAGGGTTGAAAATATCTAAAAAAATATCTTTCTTCTGTTGCAGAGTGACCGCCGCAGTAGTGGGGATCACCGCTGCGGCGGTGGGTCGAGCCTTAATATTTCTATTCTTTCACCGCTGCGGTGGTGAGACTTCACAATTCTCCCTGCATCACCACTGTCGCGGCGGTGGATTTAACCGCTGTGGTGGTAGGACTTGTGCACAATTAGGCTTTCTCTGCATTCTCACCACCGCGGCGGTGGCTTGCTGTCCTGAACACTTGTATTTTTCATCGTTTCTTCGTCGTTTTCTCACCGTTTATTGCTCGTTCACGTTCCTACACCTGATATACATAAAAACAAACTAAAACGCAATAAAATATTAATAATAGACTCAAAAACTACCAAATTTGGCTTAGAAGTAGATATATATTTTCAACCTATCAAATACCCCCAAACTTGAAATTTTGCTAGTCCTCTAGCAAAACACCCTAACACTAAATTAAACTAACTATACTAATTGACTAACTAATAAACTAAAAATGAATAAGCATCAACAAACAAAAAGTAAGCGCATGCAAGTTCCAAGTTCAATCGAAAAAACCAAGTGGTTCTTCCCTCAACAACCCCTGATCAAATCAAGTTCAGGAGTAACACACACCACGTGGTGTTCTAGAATTTCAACACCCAATATCAGTTAAAATCATTCTAGATCCATTTAAAATGTTTGTATATGTAAACTCAGGTACATAACTATCCAAACACCGGATTTGATTATTCAATAGCTAAGCTCATGACTTAAACCTTAAAGGATTCAGGAAAACCATACGCTTGACTGGGCTCAAGTATCCACTAATGTAGGTTTGGACATTCACAGAGATCAATAGGGTTTGATTTGGCTTTGGAGAACGACCAAGGGTATCACAGGAATATAAAACAAAAAAATGTTATAATTGAACGATACCAGAGGCACAAACGCTTGTCGCTATCTCTCTCTCGTAATCCCACACATTTAAAACACAACTTTAAACAAGAATTTAAGAACTTTTGTATTCACTTGTCGAAAGAACAAAAATAACAACTATATTCACATAGTTTTATTTTAACTTCTAACACTCCCCTCAACTTATTCGATTTTGTACAATTTTAGGGGCGTGCAAATAGAATTCAAAGATTGACAAGTGAATACACTAATACCGAACCAATAAAAATTTGTCCGAAACCGGCCTACTCACATCAAGTAGCATAAAATAATGCTAACTTGATTTCACTCAATTCATGCATTTGGCTTAGCGACAATGGTTTGAAATTTTTTTAATTGGCTATCGTTTTGATATATGTTCAAAATTGAATAGATTATCGGTTTTGACAGGAGAATGAGGGATAAAAAATTTAGGTTAGCTACAAAGGTTCAAGCGAAAAAAAAAATAAAAATTGAAGGCTTAAATCACGCCTCTGGAATTACCTTACCTAGGATTCCGCCTCAAGTTTCCCCCAAATCAAGTTCTAGATTCCTCATTTCTGTCATGAACTTATTACTAAATAATCGGTGTCAAATCGTTCAGATAATTATACACTGTTCTATATGATTGTGCGATTTAGGATCAAAATAATTTTTACCTAATCGACATGCTTAGCACACAAAACACACATGAATGACATCACCACCGACCTCGATATACAATTAGGGGATAATTTTCATCATCGAAAAATGGCCCAGACGAACTCAACAACTCAATATGCAAATACGACTTCATTCATTAACATATCTACACTAAATCTAAACACTAGCGTACATGCACTAATTAAACAATACACATGCATAAACAAAAATTAAAAATAAAACTAAACTAGAAATTAAAGTCTACAACATACATAAAACATTTTCTACAAAAGCTAACCATTTCTAGTCCAAAATAATACAATACATCAAAATTTTTCAAATTGTTCCATATTTTCCATCCTTCTTTACCAAAAAAAAAATCGGATGAACATTTTCCCCAAACTTAAACTAGGCAGTGTCCTCACTGCTTGAGCAGCAAACCTAATAATAGTTTATAATAATGACAAGTAAAATTGGGTGCCGACACATACCTAAGGGGTAAGACTTAGAAGGCTCACCCCCTACTGTTCACTAGGAGGAATGTCATCACCATCGCCATTTCGACGGAAAGGGAATGGTGGCGGTTGTAACTCGTGCAGCTAGAATTATGGCACTGGTGGATAGAGATTCATGTCGATACTAATGCGCTCGCATATAAGCCGTTAGACCTGATCCTGCTGCCGTGAGTACTGGTCCAAAAAAATTCGGATATCGGTAATGTCATTCCGAAGGTTGTACTGATCATGGCGAAGAATGAGAATGTTAGTTCAGAGATCTTGGATATATGGATGTGGCGTGTCTGACAGGCGACTGGAGGCCTCGAGAACTTGGGCCTCAGACGACCAGCCCTCCTCCTCTACTTCTTGCACGACCGGGCCTTGGGATCCGATCTTCCATATTCTTGTAATGGTGGCGAGATCGAGGGGAGTAATTGGGGGCCACGAACTGTCTCATATGTTCACTACTCCGGCGCACTTGAAAAGCCCTGTCAACAACGATGGAAAGGGGAGGCCGATTTTTGTTATCCGAACGGCATGCATAATCGATGAGTAGATATGGAATCCGACTTTTAGTGGTTTTCCCTTCTAAATGGCATGTAGTATTATGGCTATCTCCTTCGAAACGTTTGACAAATGAGAAGTAAGGAGCATGCATCCACAAATAAAGTAGTGCCATATTTTTGGCACCGTATTCAAGAACCTTGCTGGGAAGGTGGCTTGACCCAGACCTGTAATAGTCCATTGGACATCGCCCGCAGTTAGGGCTCAGATCATTTGCTCCATGTTTGACTCATACCCTAGATATGGCTCCAGCGGCCCTAATCCCAATACTTCATTGCATTTTTCGGGACTGAATTCGATAATGTGATTACGGACCTTTTTTCGGTTGTCTTCAGCTTCCGAGGGAAGGTAATTGACAGAATTGCTCCAAACCTCGGCTGCGAATAACGCCCCTAAATTTCGTCGGTAGATCATCCAATGGGCTAAATCCTCTTTGTTTTATGCATGTTCTTCTGAACTCTTGTCGATTGAAATACTTTTCTGCTTTCTTGGAAACAAAACGAGAGGAATCGTAATCGCTAGCCGATCCCGATGCTTCCTCCCATGACCTTTTCGAAGCAATGTGTTGCGGCATTATCCCTAGCAAACACAATCACAAACACGGCAACGAAATCATAACAAAACAATACAAAACAGCCTCACGCATCAAACCTGATAAGAACACGACTCAACGGCAAGACACACACACCAATCACAATTGTTTCAGCACGAATTCAACAATGTGTCATTCAATCCATGACCACCCAATGCAACTAATCGTCAAAAATAACATTCATCACCAAAAACCAAACCAAAACCCTGAAAGATGAAGGAAAATTGCAAAAAAAATGATATTTGGGGTTTAGGAAATAAACAAAATTCAACCAATTTCTCAATGTAGATGCAAATCATCCCATATATTCATCATAAACATGAAATATAAGTTGAAGAACACTCACTTGATGGAAAAAATCGAATAAATGTCGCAAGATTGGAAGAAATCGCTCATTTGGCTTCGAAACCCTAGAATCCAAAAAATGCTTGAATAGTGAGTTTTTGGTGGATGAAATTGGTGACATTCTGAAATTTGGTAAGTAAGTACTTGCTACATTCTCCGCTTCACGACTTGCTGATGCATCTTTAGTTGAAAATGCACCCAATTGTTCAGAAAATCTTGAGACTTGGGCCGATAAGGTTGCGAGATGATCAGACTCTTGAATGGAAAAAACTTTTTTTCCCGTGTTCCTCTCATTTGGCCACTGGTAGTTATTGGCTGGCATTTCTTTTAATAATGCATTTGCTTTATTTGGTTTTTTTTATAGCAACGATCCTCTAGAGGCAGCATCAACAATTGTTCTTGTTTGGCCGTCTAACTCGTTGTAAAAGAGTTGGGTTTGAAATTAATCTTGATACCTATGATGGGGGCACCTACGCAATTAGTCCTTGAACCTTTCCCATGCTTCAAACAACGGCTCGAAATCCCTATGGCGAAATTGCGCAATGTCTCCTCGAAGTTGAGAAGTCTTTGAAAGCGGAAAAAACTTAGTGAGGAACCTTTGAGCAAAGTCCTCTGAAGTATTAATGCTTCCCGGTTGAATAGATTGAAATCATCCTTGTACGCGGTTACGAAATGAGAATGGAAAAAGCCGCAACCGAATTATATCTTCCACAATACCATTGATCTTTACTATATCGCATATTTCAAGAAAAGTGGCTAAATGAACATTAGGGTCCTTGTGCAAATTGCCTCCATATTGATTTTGTTGTACCATGTTTGTGAGGATAGGCTTGAGCTCGAAGTTGTTAGCTTGTATGGGCTGCCTCCGAATACTTGAGAAATTTTCCAGCATCATGAGTCTATAATAGTCCTGAAGGACTCGTTGTGAACAATCTGGTTCTGGAGGCTGGAGTGCCTGAGAAACCGACAATTGTTGAATGTTTTCTTCTCCACTAGCCATAGTATCAGCTTGAGTCATTTTCTTTCTCCTTAACCACTTCAATGTTCTCTCTATCTCTGGATCCAAAGCGAAAAGTTCTAGGCTTTTACTACGTCGCATGCACTACTTTATCAAAATAAATAAAACAAATTAATAAATGAATTGAAAAAAAAAAATTGTATGGATTAATATTTAACCACTTAGTCACAATATCAATCCATTTCAAGACACCGTTCCCCGGCAATAGCTCCAAAAACTTGTACGAGAACATTTTTGTGCTCACGTCTGACCACTCGCAAGTGCACGATGTCTAGTTTTAGTATAATAGATTTTTAAGATCGGATATCGTTTCACTTGAAAACGTATTTGAATAATTGAATACCGTAATTGGCATAGTCTTATATCATCTCGACTTTTCAAGAATTATTTGAAATTTAATTACAACTAAGTTAAACTAGTACTATTGGGTTAGTTCTAATTACATGGATTACCTAGGGATTTATTTCATTAACTTAATACATGTTTAACTTCGTTTAATTAACAATAATGGTGTTTATCCTATCCGATAATCTCTGAATCTTAAACTCATTTGCTCCCTATCTCGTGTATTTAGTGAATGAATATGTGACTTCGCATTGACGCCGAAGTCCTCCTCGAATGTCTTTTTGAACACATAGTCACATGAGTCTTGACCCAATATAATGGATTGCACACTTTCGAATGCCTTCTCGGGTCGTTAGAACGTCGCGATGTGTTTACCCTAATTCGAATCTGGGGTTACCTCTCCTGAGTGTCAACCTCCGTATTCTCAAAATCAACCCTAATATCTTGACAAGCATATTAAAATTGTAATAAAATGGTAAACACATTCAGATTTAAACAAACAACCATTAAAGTAACATATATTCAACCAAACAAGTATTTACATGAATTACAACAACTCCTAAATAATATTTATCTATCTTACATGATCTTAGCTGTATAAACATTAAAACAAGAGATATTCAACATCATTAAATATGGAAAAGTAATTACAAAGATAAAAACAAAGGAAGAACGATCAAATTTGAGAGTGGAATAGTCCACTGTCGGCAAGGATCGGTCCGCAAATGCTTCGTCTTCTCCGAATGATGAACCTCATCTTTGAGCTTTCAAGAATGGCTAAAGATCACATCTCAAGTGTTAGGAACGTTTTTTACAATTGTGGGAACAAAGGCCTTAAGTACAAGCGTTGAAAATATCTAGAAAATATCTTTTTTCTATTGCAAAATGACCACAGCAGCGGTGGGCATGTCGACAAGCTCACTGCTGTGGCAGTGGGCTGAGCCCTAATCTTTCTGTTCTTTCACCGCCATGGTGGTGGATTTAACCTTTGCGGCGGTGGGACTTCAAAATTCTTCCTGCATCTCCATCGTCGCGGCGGTAAGACTTGTGCACAATTAGGCCTTCTCTATATTCTCTCCGCCGTGGTGGTGGCTTGTTGTCCTGAAAACTTGTATTTTTCATCGTTTCTTCACCGTGTTCTCACCATTTTGTTCATTTATTACTTGTTCACGTTGCTACACCTGATTTACATAAAAATAAATTAAAACGCAATAAAATATTAATAATACACTCAAAAACTACTAAATTCGGCTTAGACGTAGATAGGTATTTTCAACCTATCATTTGGCACCCTCTCATGGGCTACTTACCGAGTTGGTACATTGATGTAATATTGAAGAGACACTAATCCATGCTTAAACCTGTAAGCTAATCCACTCCCTGCCTATAAATAGGATAGCATACAATTGCCCAAAGGTAGATGAATTATTCTTACTCTTCTCGGCATCTTCTCCATAAGTTTTCCCCTCGTACACTAATTCTCACACCGGAGGGGACACGTCGGGATTATCCCAGCTAGTCCTTTATGTAGGTTTCCAAGTGCTCCCCATCTCGGAAATACCCCATCTCAAGCTCCGATTCAAATCTCAAGGTGTTCTAGCCATCATCTTCTCGGCCCAGAAGGCTTTTGGGTCCATTTCAATTCAAGCCCATCCCTTCTCGGCCAGGGGCCTCTCCGCGGATAAGGAGCTCCAAGAATTGAAGATCTCCATTCCCGGCCTCTCTAATTCCACCAGCGTTGACCAGACCATACTGTTGAAGTCATCCAAAATCCGACATCAATAGTAATAATTGGTAAAATGATATAATATGTGTACAAACAAGTTTTGCACGTTTACAATCCGTTAGATGCATTACTGATAATCAAATATGATGTATCTTTATTTCACCAGGTAATAAAAAATTAGACGAACCACCAGATTAACCAAAGGCTATGAATAACCAAAAATTTCACAAAGAGCAACATATTCTTTGCAAACCCAATGAAAAAAACACCATTAAAAAAGCTTCATACAACAAACGATAATGAGTGTGGATTTCATATGAAACTAATAATAGTTAATGTATAATGATATTTACTCAAATGAGATTCTTACTCCAATCATCGAGGCATAATAGATGGATCAAAAATATTGAAACAACACTTAACATGGCTAAAAATAATTAATCAACTTTTCGCAACCCTCCGTTGATGAAAATCCTAGTGCAAAAAATTGTCAACACACCACCAAAATCAAACCGCTGCCGTGACAATTGCACCAAAGGAATATTGCAAGGAGCAATATTTGCTGCGCAACACTAAAATATTTTACCACCACTGAAATGCTGCTACCGAAAATCGCCGCTGTTGAAATTAATTGTCTTCGTCGCTGAAACATAGCTCGCTGCTAATGATTGGCGCTAAAACATAGTCGCGGGAACGTTACCACCGAATTCAGTGTCCCTGCAGTCAAAATGTCATCAAAGATTGTTGTTGATAATAAAATTATATTGCATTAACCTTCTCTTCACCCACAAGTATCGCCGTTGTGCCAAATCAAGTCCACCAAGTATCCAGAATAATTGCAACCATCGTAACACAGTTCAATAAATTCACCAAAAAAAACATTTGATTGGCCGCAAATTTTTAATAAATTTTATTGCTCAGTAACCTTTTTTCACAAAATTTTATTGTACAGTAACATTTTCACCAAATATTAATGTACAATTTCTTTTTACAAATATTACGGTGTAGCAAAATTCCAAAAACATAAGTAACACTATCAATGTATTTAAACCCTAAAATGGTTTTCAACAATCCAAATAATTGAATCAAATTAGTAAAACCAAATAAAAAATTGACAAATTTGACAAACGAAATCCAAGAACAAAACCGATTTAACCCTAGACTAACCGTCGCAATGCCGCGATTTTTTCAAAAAAATTTGTGCAACAATCTTTTCAAAATATGACAACATTTTATTCACAAAGAAGACATTGAACACATCAATGCAGTAAACCAGATTTACATCTATCGTTTTAAAAGGCTATTTCTACAAATAGAAATGTAATATTAGAAGGCAAACAATATATATGTTTTAATTCTTTGATAAAAAATTCTATGTCCAACAACGTTTTGTTGTCCAAAAGAGGCGAATAGGTGCAACAATGTTTTCAAAATTTCACAAATATTGTCTTCTTTTTTGACAGGCGAACCCGCAATTTTTTCAAAAATTTTACAAGAATAAGTGCATCAAGTTCCACCTTGAACAAGTGCGGCAATTACCAATAAGTACAATAAAAATTTCACAAAATATAGGAACCGATTTTAAACAAAAAAATTGATGCATATGGCATAGAGACACATATCTTGAACTTCTATTTCAACACATCAATTTATCATAGATAATATAAAACAAAAAAATAACCATCAATTTATCAAAATTTCACAAAAATATTGTCTTCTTTTTTGATAGACGAACCCGCAATTTTTTCAAAAATTTCACAAGAATAAGTACATCAAGTTCCACCTTGAACAAGTGCAACAATTACCAATAAGTACAACAAAAATTTCACAAAATATAGGAACTAATTTTAAACAAAAAACAATTATGCATATGGTATAGAGACACATATCTTGAACCTCTATTTCAACACATCAATTTATCACAGATATTATAAAGCAAAAAAAATAACCATGCAATCATAGTAGTATAAAAATTATAAATTAATTAACCAAACTATAACTTTGCCGCCGAGCAATCTAAACACCTCAACTTCGTCGCAAGTCATCGCAAGTAATGAACCCTAGGCATCGCAAGTAAGGTATATGCACTAAAAAAAAATCTATAAATTTCCCACAAACAATCTCTGAATGTTTCTATGGATCTCTGAAGCCTAGGCGTCGTAAACCCGAGCAATCTTTGAATGTTTCCAGTTTTGATCCAACCAATCAATCAACAATAACTTGACCTGAGACCCACCACCACCGAACCCAATTGGACAATATAAATAGGGCTACTGGAGCCCAAAATAATCCATCGCTAGCGAAGTCCTCTTGAGATCCAATACTTCTGACGAATCCGAAAGGCTCCAAACCCTAGCTCAACAACTTTGTCTCTACAATAATTTCAATGGAAACCCTAAGCGTCATAGGTAAGATATATGCACAACAATATTATGTGGATTCAATATCAAAGTGAATCTATGAGGAAACTATTCATCCAACCCCACCAAAATCGGTTATTCTATTTTTTCTCTCACACGCGCTACAAAGGGAGTTGGAACTTCACGCTTGTCATTTGGGGTTTTTTCTCAACCTAAAAGGTTACATGGGTTAGGAATGAATGCTTAATGGGCCTTGGGGCCCATTATAAAAAATCATATATTTTTTATATTATTTTTTTAATTTAATTTCCATAAATTTAATATTTTAATATTATTACTAAATTTTAATGTCCATATATTATTTATTTATATATATAGAAAAAGCATATTATCTCTCCTTAATTATAGAAAAATATATATTCTTTCTCCTTAATTAGGTATAAGATATATAAGATTAAATATAAATATATTTTTTTTATATTTATGTTAATCTAGATAATCAATCTGAACTGTTCTTTATGTAGGAGATAAAGAACAATTGAGATTTATCTAGAGGGTTTACGTCCGTCTTGTTTTGTTATATATATGTGTATATAATGGGAAAAAAATCATTTCTCTTATTTCCTTTCTCTCTAAAACATGTGTGTGCGCGCGCGCGCGCACCCGCAAAAGGAAAAAAATATAAATATGAGTTTCAAGAAATTAGTGGGTACACGCACACACATATAGAGATCTAATTTATGAAGAATTTAATTTAAAGTAAAAGAATTATAAATTTGATCATAATTATGTTTTTAATATTTCATTTACTAGTAATATTATTAATAGTCAGTTAAAATTTTTACTATAATTAAAATTATTAATTGATAATTGTTTTTGTAAATGTAGTTATAATATTTTAGTTGTATAATTAATATTGGTTTTACAAAATTGGGCTTTTAATTTTAATAAATGTTATATGATTAAGAAAATTTGGGAATGAAAAAAATATTGCATTTTAGTGCCACAAATTTGATGCATTGCAAATTAAATTTATTTAGATAAATTCTTAATTTAGGTCATGTCGTTTGTTAAGATCTGAGGTGACACAGACTACATTAATGATTCAACGTTATTGTGAAAAACGATGCAATTATCGACGTGAGTATATTATCGTCTATGTAAATCGCTAAATTATATTTTCGTATTTAAAAGAATGAATTTTGATGAGTGTAAAAATTATCAGTCCAACACAACCAATTGAAAACCGTCATGTGTCCACAACTCCCCCATAGAGGTTAAGTCATGCCAAAGGCTAAATATGGGAATTACGCCAAGCAGAGGAATGTCTCCATTTGTTCCAGCCATCCCAAAGGTTTCAACACCTTCCAGCAAAATCTGGCAAGCCATCACTGTGATGGGGGACCCTTCCCCATCTCAGCACTCTCTGCAGCAACATCACTTGCCCTATAAATCAACTCCTCAAGGCTTCTCAGGCAAGGCCCCCCTTCTCATCTTCGGCTATTCGAGAAGGGGGCAGAACGCTTTGTATGACTTCATATTCCCATCTTCGGTTATCTGAGAAGGTCAGGAACCAAACTCCTCATCTCGGCTCTGGCAGGGTTGTGTCTCTTTCAATTTATGGGTTGGTTCAATTCCCTATCCACAAATATCCTTAAATATCCCAAAATATCTCCCAAATATCTCCTGAATATCCCCTAAAATATTCCAAAATATCTACAAATATCCCCATGGATCACTTATCCAACCGCAATATCACCAATATCCCCCAATGTGGTCAAGATAAGAGCCCCTTGGCCCCCTCTCATTGGCTATTTCCCAAGTTAAAATATTGATGTGATTTGAAGAGACACTAATCCATGCTTAAGCCCTAAACTAATCTCCTCCTTGCCTATATATAGGAGGGCATACAATTGCCCAAAGGTATAACTTTTGACCTACTCTTCTCGGCAATTTCTCTAAAAACGTTTTCCCCCATACGCTGATTCTCACACCGGAGGGGACACGCCGAGATCATCCCGGCAAGTTCTTTGTGCAGGTTTCCAAGTGTTCCCCATCTCAGAACAACCCCATTCCTTGTTCGGTAAGGGCTATTTTCATAGCCTTAGACCAATTTAAATAATTGGTTCCGTTCAACTTACGGGTTGTTAACGATTAAGGTGTAGCCATCGACATTGTCCCATGAATACAACAACTAACAAATAACTTGCACAAGGAAAACAAACCAACAACACATACAGCTGTAGGGCTTAAATGAAGAACATTAGAATCAAAACAATACTCATGAACAGATGGGACATTCTCACGAACAAGAACCTTTGTGTCACCATTAGATCTGGACAGAAGTAGCAGCGACGAAGGCCCTGAGTCTTAAGTCAGAGAAATCGATGGTTGGCGAAGGTCCGTCGAAGGTCGGAGAAGGCTGGGTGAAGGTCAGCGAACCTCGACGAAGCGCCGGTGATGGTCAGCGAGGTTGGACAGAGGTTGCGGCAAATCAGATCTACGAAATGACAGCTGGGAGTTGCAAATCTTGTTAAGCAATGGCCGACGAGGCATCGGAGATGGCCGACAAAGGTCGGCGAACGTCGTGCTAGGGTTGTGGCATGTTGCAGCGGCTTAGAAAGGTAGGGGTGGTAGCGGCTAGGAGATGTGGGCTAGGGTTTCATATTGGTTTTCTTCTTTTTTTTTTAACGAAGGGAAAAAGAGAGGAAAAGAAATTTAAATGGTGGTTTGAATAGAACTATAGGATTAATATCTTATAACCTGCTCTGGATACCATGTTGAAAAGAGAAATAAATAAGAAGGTTTAACCATTGTGTTGGTCTCTCTATTTATTTATAATAAAAATGAAGAAACAATACAGCAAACCTTAAACCTTACAGGAAACTCTAAATAATACAAGAAAGACAGAAATACCCTTTAACAACTAGCATTGAAATTTCACAAATCGATCTTAATTCTCAGGAATTTACATATTTCCAATCATTCAATTTCATTTTTCAAAGCCCAATTTTTAAGAAAAACTATTCCAAGTACTTAATTGCATAATATCATTTAACTACTTGATTTGATTGAAATTAAAAATAGTTTCAGGTACTTAATTGGATTTTTTTTCTCAACCCCCATTCAAATTGAGATTTGATAAATAAATAACATAAAACTTTACACACAAATTTTGAACAAGACAAACCTAGATACCAAGTAGAATTGGTTAAACACACAACACATATAAATCAGGTGGTGTACTCAAGCACCCAGAGTTGCGCAAGTGCATCTATGGGTATATAGGCCTTAAACATTTTTTATTTATTTCTGTCTGTAAATAACCTTTCTTTTCCCTTTCATTTCGGGCACACAACTTAATAGAGTTTGTTCTTTCACCCCCAAAATCATTATTCGGTGCCAAAAATATTCTTAGAAAAAAGTTTAATTAGCATCCTTGTGGTTAACTCCGCCTGTGGGTTCGATACTTTATTCCTTACACACAGTCAGTCCCAAGCTCAGGTAAAAGAGGAGGGTTGAGTTAGATAGCTGACAGCGAACGGAAAACTTTGTCAGAACTTTTATGACATGAATCCAAAGATATTAAACGTTGGAACGTTCCCTACTAGCAACGCATTACATTTCCACCGTCACGATGTAGTGAATAATGGGAGAGGGCGGGCTAGGGCGTTTCTCGGAAGCGACGTGTTGTGTTTTCACACGAATACGGTGTCAAATGAAAGAGGGTCGTCGCATTATGGTGGACGGGTGCAGATAAAGAAGTTACTCCATGAGAATAGGCTTAGGTTGGCAACTTGGAATATAGGAACGCTGATGGGTAAGACTCGAGAATTGGTGGATGTGATGAGTATGAGAAGGATCAAAATTCTATACTTGCAGGAAACTAAGTGGGTTGGAGAGAGGTCTAGAGAAATTGAGAGTACGAAATATAAATTATGGTATACGGGGAAGGACAAACATAAGAATTGGGTGGACATCATAGTAGATAGGGATTTAAAGAATAGCATTGTTAATATTAGGAGAATTGGCGATAGGATAATGTATGAAGCTGGTGATTGGAGGGGAAGTAATTAACGTTATTAGTGTGTACTGTCACAACCCACCCCGGTTACCCGATCCACAGGGGCCGGTGTGACAACGGCACAACTTATCCAAAAATGACTAATACTATTTAAAATAACTTATACATAAAAATATTATTTACTAAGGCCAACAAAATTACATATACCCCTTCTTTTGGGAATTCTCTTGATCTTACAACAAAAATATTAGTTCATTTTCACTAACCAACATATACAACCCAAACCAAAAATCACTATCAAGATACTCCTCACTACGGCCCTTCCGGATTTGACCTACTGCCAGTAGGGGACAAAAGTTTCTCTACAGCACATGCGAGTGTACTGCCTTCTTAGTAATTTAAAACATAATTTTTGAAATAATAATACATTCTCAATACCTTTTAAAAGGGATCAAGCGTAATTATACGAATACCATAACATAAACATCTCTTCTTAAAACAAATAGTGAAAATAAATAAATGAATACATATAAATATCTTTCCAATCCATTCAGTGTAAAACCATACCAATCACTAAATGAAATAAATTGCTAATTTTAGTAAAAATACCGCATTTCAAAATTTACTTATCACCCACATACACACCGGCTAAACCATAGTGATTGTTTTAACCTCACGATCGGGAGTTGTAACGGTACCGTAACCATCTGTAGGATATGGCTTCCTAGCGGACCTAACTGCGCAGATCACCGTCTGCCGGACGTCTCCGGAGGACATAATATAAACCGCCACATGTTATCAATAACCACCTACCGGACCACCCTTTGGACAGGACACAATATGAATCACCACTTGCCGGACCACCCTCTAGACAGGACATAAACTATGACATAGTCTAACCAACAACACTAATCAAAGTAATAACACCATCGTCAAATCAATTACCGTCAATTTCTAACAAAATTATTCATAATATCTTTCTTTTTAAAACCCTAACAATTCAACGAAAATTCATTTTACCAACTCACACAAAAACCTGCTCGATCCACAACATTTATAAAATCATGTAGTTTAAATAAACACTTAAGTCATCATATATGTACATAGAAAACTATTTAAGTAAGAAGACAGTACACTCACTTGAAAATTCATACTTGCAAGCTCCCCTGACTCCCTGCTACTAAATCTCCGAAAATTGTTAACCTATTTGTGACAGGACCTAAATTAATAGTGTAACAAAAAATAACCTAATCGTGTAATGCAAGCCATACGTTTATTAATTTCCCAAACCCCATATTTTGTCAGTTGATATGTTAAGACTATAAAACTAATTTAATGAATCATAAAAAACTAATAAGAGACGTTACTTACTTCGGAACGGTTGTCAATTTTCTTAGAAATTCCTTAGAATATGATTCTGCTCCCCACCGCCTAAGCGAAAATACACCGCCTAGGCGAACATGAAATTTCTTACTCTCTGTTCTTTTATCGCCTAAGCGAACTTCCACCGCCCAAGCGATCCTGCAATTTCTTGCCCTCTATTCTTTTACCGCCTAAGCGAACTTCCACCACCCAAGCGATCATGCAATTTCTTGCTCTCTGTTCTTTTACCGCCTAAGCGAGCTTCCACCGCCCAAGCGATCCTGCGATTTCTTGCTCTCTGTTCTTTTACCGCCTAAGCGAGCTTCCACCGCCTAAACGATCATTGCTTCGTCCCTAACAGAATAGAACATAACAGACCAGTCATTTATTCCTTCGCGTCACCAGCTCCGGCCCTTAAATTCCTCACTCCACCTCCATGATCAAACATCCCGAATTTACAACTGATACTACCAATCTCATTCCCTTCAACCCAACTAAAACACCCACTAAAACAACACCCTAACCCACCGGTTGTAACCCCAAACAGCAAAACAGAGCACACACCCTTCACACACACATACCAGCTTCTATATGACCCCAAAAATGTCACACTAACATACTCCTACAGCCCAGACGACCATCAACCCTGAGAAAACACCTTGAACCATCACCAGTGATCTCCAGCAGCTTCTCCGATGGCTTCTTCTTCTCCTTCATTCTTCTCTCTCTCTTTCTCTCTCTTTCTCCTGGTTGTTTCTTCTAGAATGATGGTGATCATTCATTACCACGTTTATGTGTGTATATATATATATATATATATATATATATATATATATATATATATATATATATAATAAAAAAAAATATCTTTAGTAAAAAATACTCTTTCCTCCCCCGAACTTCTAATTTTTCTTACCTTTGTTTTTTTTGTTTTTTTCAAAATACACTTAAAATGGCGCACAAACATGAAATCGGGGTCTTACATGTATGCTCCCCAAGTTGGATGGCAAGAAAATGTTAGACGAGAATTTTGGGAGAAGATGGAGGAAATCGTTCAAAGTATACTTAACCAAGAAAAATATTTATTGGGGGAGACATGAATGGACATGTCGGGAAGGAAATAGAGACTTTCAAGAAAGTGCATGATGTTTATGGATTTAAGGAGAAGAATGAAATGGGTGAGATGATTTTAGATTTTGCTATAGCGTATGATTTAGTTATTCTAAATACATGCTTCAGGAAAAGGGATGGACACCTTATCACATTTAAGAATAGTCAAAGGAATAACCACATAGATTTTGTCCTTACTAGGATGAGTGATAGTTTAATATGTAAGGATTATAAAGTCATAGCCCGAGAGAGTATTGTTACCCAACATAGACTAATGGTAACTGATCTAAAGTTTCAGATGTGGAAACTAGAGTCTAAGATAAGTAGGCATACAAGGATACGTTAGAGATATCTAAGAGGTAAAAAGATGGAGTTGTTTAAGGATAAAATTAGTAATGGTGAGTTATGGAAGAGACATGAGGATGTGAACAAAATGTGGATTGATATCGCAAGTTATATTAGAGAAATAGGAAGTTAGGAGTTTGTAAAGGATAAGGACCACAATATAAAGAAAGTTGGTGGTGGAATGAGGATGTCTAAAAAGCCATTTGGGATAAGAAAATAACTTATAAATAATGGAAAAAATATCAAAACTGGCAGAGTTTGGAAAAGTATAAACATGCTAAAACGGAAGCGAAAAAAGTAATTAAATAATCAAAATTTAGGGCGTATGATAATTTATATCAAAAGTTAGATACAAAAGAGGGAGAGAGGGATATATTTAAACTTGCTACACGATGTGAACGAAAGACTAAAGATATTAGAAGTGTCAGACGCATCAAAGACACTAACGAAAAGGTACTGGTGAAAGATGAGGAGATTATGGAACGATGGAGAAGTTAGTTTTATAATTTATTTAATGAGAATGACGACAGAGAATCTAGACTAGAGTTGCTTAATTTATCTTCAGATAAGATTTATAGGTTTCATAGAAGAATTAGGGTTTTAGAAGTTAGAATAACACTAAGGAATATGTGAATTAGAAAAGCAGTAGGGCCATATGAAATCCCTATAGATGTGTGGAAAAGTTTGGGAAATATTGGGATACAATGATTGATTAAACTTTTCAATAACATTTTGAGGACTAAGAGAATGCCTGACGATTGGAGGAAGAGCATCTTAGTGCCCATATATAAAAATAAAAGGGATATTCAAAGTTGCTCGAACTATCGGATCATAAAACTTAAGAGTCGTACTATGAAACTTTGGGTGAGAGTGACAAAATATAGAATAAGACATGAAACGAGCATATAGGAAAACCAATTTGGATTTATGCCCAGCCGATCAACCACTAAAACTATCTATTTACTCAGGAGATTAATGAAAAAATGTAGAAAAAATAAGATAAATTTATATATGGTATTTGTGGACCTGGAAAAGACTTATGATGAAGTATCCAAAGAAGTTTTATGGTGGGTGCTAGAAAAGAAACAGATATCCAATATGTACATCGAGGTAATTAAAGATATGTATGAAGGTATAGTCACTAGTGTTCGAACAAGAGAAGGCGATACTTGTGCATTTTCTAATTAATATAGGCTTACAACAAGGATCATCTTTAAGTCCTTACCTTTTCATTCTAGTGATGGATGAGCTCACAAAACATATTCAAGATGGAGTACCTTGGAGTATGTTGTTTGCGGATGACATCGTATTAGTGGACGAAAATAGAATAGGTCTTAATACTAAGTTAGAAAGATGGAGAGAAGCGTTAGAGTCTAAAGATTTGAAGGTTAGCAGAAGTAAAACGGAATACATGCATTGCAATTTTAGTAATGCCAAGAGAGACGGTCGTGTGGTTAAAATTGGAGACGAGGAAGTGCTGAAGATTGATCATTTGAGATTTTTAAATTCAATGATTTAGAGCAATGGTGAAATCGAGGAAAATATTACGAATAGAATCAATGCAGGTTGGTTAAAGCGAAGAAGTGCAGTTGGGGTGATTTGTGATCGTAGGATTTCGTTGAAACTTAAAGAAAAAGTCCACAAAACTGCTATAAGACCAACGCTTCTTTATGGTTCAGAATGTTGGGCGATAAAAATAAATCATGTTTAGAAAATTGGGGTGACATAAATGGGGATGTTGCAGTGGATGAGTGAGAAGATGAGAATAGATAAAATTAAGAATGAAACTATTAGAGAAAAAATTAGGAATAGCACTCATCGAATAAAAAATTAGAGAAAATCGTTTACAATGGTTTGGGCATGTGCATAGAAGACCTATAGAAGTACCAATGAGAAAATGTGATTTAGTTCAAGTGCATGGGATTACTAGAGGGAGAGTTAGACCTAAGTAGACGTTAGATGAGACTATTAGAAATGATTTGACGATATTAAACCTGACAGAGGGGATGACCATTGATCAATCTCTATGGCGTAAATGGATTCATGTAACCAACCCTACATAAGTGGTGCAAAAACTTAATTGTTGTTGTTGTTATTGTTGTAGCATCCTTGTGGTTAGACCGAATTGCACTTTGCACTCCTGTAATATTTTCGTCACCACTTATATCTCTCGTATTTTAGACTTAAGTGCAACGGTTAAAAATTTAACAAAACTGGGGTATTTTCGTTATTTCACTTAAAAAATAAGGATAATTTTATCATTTTATTCCTACTAATTTAATAGGATCTATTTCAAATATTTCTAAACTTAAAGGGTCAAAATATTTTTTATTCTTCACTTTTCCACCCTTTAACCTGTTTACTCTTCCACACCCCACCACCTCTAACATGATCGTCTCCCCACCCACTCCACTGCCCACGTAATCGATTCATCTCCTGACCCCACCCTTACTCCTGCTCCGACAATGGGAACCCCCACACATAACCTGTTCGTATCTTGACCCCACCTCTGCTCTAACTCTGGCGACGGGAACCCCCCTACATAACCTGTTCATCTCCCCATCCCAACCCTTGCTCTGACTCTGGCTCTAGCAAACCTAATCGATCTCAATTTTAGACCAAATTTCCACCTTTGATAGTTTTTTTTTTTTTTTATCATTTTTTAATTAATAAAAACACAATTTACTGTTTTTGCAGGAATAAACTTGGAGAAAAAAAAATACTAAAAAAAAAAAACAAAGAACGAAGAAAATAGTCAAAAATGAACAAAAAATGATGAAAAACCATACGACTCGGTCAGACCCATGAACGCTACGCGATCCAACCCGGACAATGGATCAGAGGCCCAGGAGCTGGCCCAAATTCCTTGAAATGAAATGTTAATATTAATATTAATTTTTTAATGTTGCATTTCATTTTAAATGCAACACTTTTGATAGTCTTTTTTTTTTTTTTTTTTTTTATCATTTTTTAATTAATAAAAACACAATTTATTGTTTTTGTAAGAATAAACTCAGGATAAAAAATACTGAAAAAAAAACCCTAAAGAAATTAGCCGAAAAGGAAAAAAATAGATGAAAAACCATGCGACCTAGTCAAACTTGTGAACGCGACCCGAGCCAGCCCGGCCCAGGAGCTAGCCCAAGTTCCTTGAAATGAAATGTTAATATTGATATTAATTGTTTAATGTTGCATTTCATATTATGGATTGATGGTGGTTTTAATGGACAATTAGAGGTAATCAAAATGATCGGGAGTGAGGGGATTTGGGGCATTCCTTTTATTCTTTAACTTTTTTCTTCTTTTTATCTTTTTTTCAGTTTAGACTCTTTTTTTTTTTTTTTTTCTCTCTTCTTTAGTTTATTTCTTTCCTCCATTTTTGGTTCCTCACGGCTGGAAATTTTCTTGTCTTTAATGGGCACTATCTAGAACATATTTTGGGAAGAACAACACTCCATGAACTGTTAAGGCACAAAACCGGGTTAGACTCTATTCATTTCTAGATTTTATCGTAGATTATATCTCATAATCACAATAATACAGAATTAATCAATAAACTAAAGCATACATGAATATTATGACACAACAATAAATAATGGTAATCGAATGCGTACCTGTCTCGGCCACTGCAGGAGATTGAATTGTCGCAGCGGAATACACACTGAGTCTTCCTCCCTATGATCTAGATTATTGTGGTGACGACTCTCAATGTGAAAAAACCCTTAATCTAAACTAGGGAGGGGACCTAGTTATATATATACTAAGGTTTCTCGTTGGGTCTTTCCATAACGAGTTTCAACGAAATCCTAAATCTACACTTGCCATTTAACTGGACTTCTATATAAAAGATGCCAAAACCCAAATCAAAATATGATCACTAATTATTTGGGCTGCTTAAATAATAAACTATTCATTAACCAATTTTTGTAAAATAATTAATTCAATTAATGTTAGCCCATAAAAAATATATCAACATTCTCCCACTTGCGTTACATTAATTGAATAAATTTAATTTTGAAAATAAGACTTTCTGGTTAATAACAGAAAAACAAAATTATTTTTAGTGTGGCTACACCTTTTATTTAAAGAAATGATAGTCTATAAGTAGTATCTTGATAAACTTATCCGATCCAACATGATTTTAATATTGGATTATGATAGTCTATATATTAATCTTAACAAATATAAGACCTTTTATACTCACATATACTTATAACCATATTGACAGGGATCGTAAGCCTAATAGTGTAGTAAGAAACCAATGTCAATATGTGATCATTATCAATATGCATTATTTTTACCGGTCTTCATTACAATTTTTCAACAAAATAAAATTTTAATTGCAATTTCTCAACAAAATGAAATTGCTAATTACAGTTTCTTAAAAAAATGAAACTATTACAATTTTTCAACAAAATGAAATTTCTAATTGCTATTTCTCAACAAAATGAAATTGGTGCAATTTCTCAACAATATAAAATTGCTTGACTTTAACAAGTCATGTGTCACTAACAATACATCACGAGATCTCAAAATAGTGATTTGTGACAACCAAAAGTACATAACTGTAATTCTTAAAGCACAATATCTTAAGATATCATATTGTATAATCAATTCAAATAATATGATATGCAATAATATAATACGCAATACTGATGATTATCAAATAGAATTCAATTTTGCAAAACGCATAATAATAGTGGTCACAACATATCATAGAATTAAAGAAAAATACAAGAAAATTCTCACTAAATCGGAGAATCAAAATGTTCAAATAAATATAAGTGACATAATATAAGAATCAATTACATCATCATAAACTCTCCTTTGGATAGAGTCTACAATAAATAATTATTCTTTAAGAATGAAGATCAACAAAATAAGGAAAACTTTATAACAACGGTGATCAATGATTACACGATACAATCATCGAAATAAAAAAAATTACAAGGATTTTTATTAAATCAAGGAATCAATTTAGAATTTTATTGTGGCATTATTATTATTCACAACAAAAAGAAATTGCTTTCACAAAAAAATTGCAACTAGATCAATTTTGGGTAATAGGCAAAATGCTCAATTAAATATAGATAAAACAATATAAAAAATCAATTGTGTTATCATAAACTCCCTTTTGGGCAGAGTCTATAATAAACAATTATTCTTTAATCATAAGGATCAACAAAATAAGAAAAATTTACATATTTAAAAATTCATCCACTTTGGGTAGATTGACCTTTAAATCTGTATATTTTCTTCAAAATATAATAAAACAAATAATCTTTCAAAATTCATTCCCTTTGGACAAACACATTTATCAAATCATATATTTCACATAATATCCTCATGCAATTAAATTAATTTACACAATAATCCCATTTTGGGTAGGTGAATGCACAAATTAATCTGAAATTTTTTCATCAACAAAATAGGAACTCGAAAACTTGTAAACTATGTTGGTTAAATCACTTTGGTAAAATAACCTCAATAATTTACAAGCAAACGTTCCAAATTGGAAAAATTAGACTATATTACCCAACAATTAATTTATCTATACAATAACCCTCTTTGGATAGGTGAATACATAAATTAATCTAAAAAAAATCTCATTAACAAAATAGGAACTCGAAAACTTACAAACTATGTTGGTTAAATCACTTTGATAAAATAACCTCAACAATTCATAAACAACTATTCCAAATGGAAAAATTAAACAATATTACCCAACCACAACAGTGCATATTAACGATATATATGCATATGATCAAAACAAAATGAAGTACATTATAAAATATATTTTTAGTGATCAACAATCAATTATAGTTGCAAGAATTTGAACAACAATTTTACTGCATTATGAAACTAATTATGAAATGAGCCTCTATATAGAATAAAAATTAAGCGCTTGAAAATTGAAAAATTGTAATTAATCATAATTAGTATTTTTATGGACTCCTTAATATGAACTTCAAAAGCCGAAAGTTGTAACTAAGAAAATCCAGTTGACTGAGATATTACATAGGCCTAAACCCAAAATTAATATCTACAAAGTAAGCCCAAACCTAGATCATTACCAAGATATTATAGTCACGATAATAGTGTTTTCATTTCAAGGCCTTCTTATAAATTAATGAATAATTTATCCATATTAGTAATTCCATCAGGTTTGTTAATTAATAAATAAGTAATGGCCCAATAAGCCCATCAGAATATATGTATGACCCATTAAACATTTTAAGACCCAGACAATACGAGAAGAAACCCATGCGAAATTGTATAAAAATAATTCGGTACTTTTCTTCCGTTCTAAAACGCAAATATATTTTCTCAAACATAACCCAAATTCAAAAAATAAAAGATCTTATTTTCGTTGATGGAAGGTGTAGTAATAACCAAATTAATTATTAACATCATATTTAAACCACTAAGAATCCTGAATACATATTATACATCTGATTATCTATGACCATTTCTCAATAGTGCTCTATTCAATTTAGCTTCCATCAAGTTATCAAAATAAAATAAAGATACAATTCTCTCAATCATGTCACTCATTATGTAAGCATTTCACAAAGACAACAAATAGAAAAATAAGGAGTCGATCCACTTTAGGATTCTTAACCATCAATTACATGAATAAAACAGTCATATGGACAATAATCAAAACAACTAAATTTACACCACCTCTAAAATTTAGGGGTTAATTGTGTAATTAACCCTTCTTACTAGTTTCAATTCATTGCACTTTAGAAAAGAATATATAAAGTTAATAAGACATTTTATACGTTTAAATTGAAACTATTTGGAATAAGTGAGATTTTAGTTAAATTTTTGGGGTATTTAGTGTCAAAACTCTAACCCTAATTTCAATCCCCTCTGCCATACCACCTGAACATTGTCACCACCTCGTTGCCACCCGTACTCTATCAAATGAATGTCGACGTTCTTATCAGGGGCAAGGTAGACTTTTGACAAAATACTACGAACGGATATCGGGTGAAAACCCAACATCGACGTGGAATTTAACACATTCAACATCAAACAAGAGTCTTAAAGTAGAAAACCAAATGGGTCTAACTCAGTCTCGAAGAAAACCTTAGCTCAGGATTAGGTAACACAAGTGATGTGGGATTCAACAAAGAATAATATCCCCAAAATGAAATAAACACAGCCTTTATAGCTCATTTTGTGAGCAATATGCAACTACCTAATCATCTAATCAGAACTAGGGTCACATATTTATGATCAATTAAAAAATTACTTAGGATGTGAAGAAGACTTTGGGATTCTTTTTCATGAGCTAAGATAATAAAATTCAAAGAATGAGTTGACTTCTTTGAGCTCTCATATTTGCTCTTTAAAATAACAGAGATAAACCATTTTTTTACTCGAATAATAACTTATCATAGTCTATTAATCATATAATCAATCGAACAAAAGAGATATATATATTATCCCTATAATGCTTACTTCATCCATATATAATTTATAAATTTTGAACAATATCGTGAAACCAAATATAAATGTTAGGGGTTGAAAATGTCATTAAGCCAAAAAAAAAAAAAAAAACAATAATGTTGGTCACATAATAAGTCAATGCTCAGTATTCAATTGATTTTCTCAAAACAATTTTTCGTTTGTTATCAATTTTTAGACTTTTTAGTTGAAACTACTAAGCTTATGAGTAAAAATAGGATTTTGAATTCTTCTACAACTATTCGTTCGGTCAGGGGCTAATATCGGCATGACCTCACAATCATCAACCAAGCAAAAATTTAGGCCCAAATACCACCTATATCATCATATACTCTTACAATTTTGAATGATTACACCATAATTACTCATAAATGAATATTATCAAAACATTATAAACTAGTTATAAGAAGTCAATATTTTATCTAAATATGAACAATAAATATCACACATTTTAGGATGGATCAATATTTCATTCCACAAATATATTTCACATAATTAATTATAAAATATATGATTTTCCTAAAATACAAAAAACGATAATGCAATGACAATTACTAACGCAATTTACAGGGAAGAAATCAAGCTTTTCACATCGCGAATGCAAATCCAGTTAATTTCAAAAATATGATTATGCAACAATTGTTAGCATAATTTATCCTAAAACACGATAATGCAGTGATAATTACAAACGCACTTTACGAAAAATCGGGATTTTCTCCTCACGAATACAATCTCCCAGAAAAGTAGTGATAACCAGTAGCAATTAATGTGAAAATAGAATTTTTACATATTGCCAAGTAAAAATTATAGAATGGGGACATATATATCAATATTCAGGCCTTAATTAAGGTTGGTTTCTTCTGAAATTTTTGTCAAAGAACTGCTATTGAATTACTTGGTTAAGGGTCTCAATGAAAATTACTAATTTTTAGTAAATTTTTACACTAATATTGGTGTCAATGAAAGACTATAATTGCCTCATTAATTGCTTTTACTTGATTGTTTACCAATTATTCTGCGAACCCAACTATACGAAAAAAAAAACAATTGGAATGTAGGGATCGCAACAACAAATCCAAGAAGAAAACAAACTAACTATTATCATTTAATAGAGATCTCATCCACAGAAAACCAAAAAAAGGGCAACCGTTTTGAGAAACTGTTGTTTCGGCACGCCGACGACGCCACAATTGCAGAGAGAGAGTTTTAAACTAATTATTAAATTAGTTTTATGTAACTTAAAACTAATTAGGAGATTACATATCAATAAAATTTAATCAAGGAAGAGTGAGTACTAAATTCCATTCCAAATCACCCAATATAATTTCTGTAAAATTTTTAATAGAAAATCATGCCAAAAAATAATTTTAAACTATTTAAATCATATAATAAGTAATAATTAACTAAAAATTATTTTTAATCCTCAAAAAATAAAATAAATTTTATAAAAAATTGGAGGACCAAAAAACAGGTGCACAGAAAAAAACGGGTCCCGGAAGAGGGTTCACGTGCCCCCATGCGCCTCGACTGCATGTGGGGGTTGTAGACCACAATTGGAGGTTGTCTTCAACCTCCAGCCGGGTCCTGAATCGAGTCACGTGACCCGGTTTCAACCCGCTATTGTAAAACCCTAAAATCCCTCGTTTTTCTTCAATATTTTTATGGGTTTATGTAGATCCACTAATTTCTAACACTTATATAACGATTAATTGAATAAAAAAATTGGAGAATTATGTCCAAAATTGAAGAACAATTCTCGATTTTTTACACCTCCAACCCAAAACTCGATTTTAACCCTTATTTTTACCGAATTTTATATGGATTTATACCTAATATTAATTTTAAAACAATATAAAACATTTAATTGAACCAAAAACTCATCAATTTGTAAAGTGAATCTCGATTTTTCAGGGTTCGTGGACGAAATTTCGAAGTTGAAATACTCACAGATTACCCAACCAAATTACACGCATAATATATAAATTTAAAGCTTGAATCAATACAAACAAAAACCCTAGTGTTTTACAGTTAATCAAGACAAAAAATCATATGAAATCATGGCCCCAAGCTTCAGTTTCAGGAGTTTTCTAAGGTTCGTAGCCAAAACTTCAATCACAAAATACTATCTGATTATGCAACCAAATAACATGTATGATATATCAAATTAAAACTTGAAATAAGAGGAATAAAACCCCCTAAGGTTTAATAGTTAATCAAAATGAAAAAAAAAAAAAAAAAAAAAAAAAAAAAAAAAAAAAAAAACTCATGAAATCACACCTGCAAATTTCTGTTATGTTTAAGAACAGAAAATTAAAAAAAAAAATCTAAAAAAAATAATTGTCGATCCTAAATTATGTACGTAGGCTATGATACCAAATATTGATTATATCTCATAATCATAATAATATAGAATTAATTAATAAACTAAAGTATACATGAATATTAGAACACAACAATAAAGAATGGTAATCGAATGCGTACCTATCTCGGCCATTGCAGGAGATTGAACTGTCACAGCGGAATACACACTAGGTCTTCCTCCCTATGATCTAGATTATTGTAGTGGCAGCTCTCAATGGGAAGAAACCCTTAATCTAGACTAGGTAAAGGGCCTAGTTATATATATATACTAGGATTTCTCGTTGGACTCTCCTATAACAGGTTTCAACGAAACCCTAAACCTACATTTGCCACTTAACTGGGATTCTACATAAAAAACGCTACAACCCAAATCAAAATATGATCACTGATTATTTGGGCTGCTTAAATAATAGACTCTCCATTAACTCGTTTTTGTAAAAGAATTAATTCAATTAATGTTAATCCATAAAAAATATTCCAACATTTATTAATTTAGTTTTAATTTCTTATTCTATTTTACATGTGTATAAGATTATATGACAAGTATTTAATGTTCTTACATTGTTTATGAAATTAATTATTATTTATATCATATTTTAAATGTTAGAAATAATTATCGATACTTACAAGTTAGATCTAATACATGTAGTTTATATCTAACCGTTATACAATCTGTGTTTATTATAATAGATACAGTTTAATAGGATGGATTATGCTTAGGGAATGATTCATCGTAAATTAGTAGGAATCGAATTTCGAAAATATAACTCATACCAATTAAACGGTCGATTAATCGATGTATTTAATAGGATGAATTATGCTTAGGGATTGGTTCACTGTAAGTTAGAAACCGAATCCTTAAGATGGTTCATGTTGATTAAAGAATCAAACTTCCATTGTAATTTTTCTTTTAGTTAAATTAGATCATTATACACAAAATCAAAATAGATAAAAAAAAAAAAAAAAAAAAAAAAAAAAAAAAAACAAAAAAACGTAAAACGTATTAGGATAATCGAAAGAATAATGCGTGCCTTCAACCCGATTATTTATCATTTAGTATTTTAATTTAATTACTTTTTTCTATTTTTTATTAAAAATTTCAAAACCAATCTCGTTAAATTCAACTGAAGAATAAGATAAACATTAATAATTACAATCTAATTCTTGTGGTTCAACACTCGTACTTAAGCACTATACTACAATACTTAAATTGGATATTAATTTGAGCAATCAAATTTTGGCGCCGTTGTCGGGGCTGACAACGTTAATTATTATTTTTTGCTTATTTTTTTATCCATTTGTGTAAATTCATATTTTATTTTATTTTTTCCATTGTTAACTGTGCAAGTACTACTCTATCTCTACAGATTAGGATCTTGTAACCCGGTTCTTGAATTCAATTATCACTGCTGCCAACAGAAATTAGGTTATACGTTCTAATTTGTAATTCTTGTTCTTTTTCTTTTTCAAGCTTCTTGTGTATTATCTCTTTAAAAAATTAATAAAAAATAATAATAATAAGTGAAAAAATGGATCTAGTATTTAAAATTGGGATAACTATTGCATGAACGATAGACGATCACATAATCGTAGGGATATAATCTTAGACTCTATTTTAGATAACTCTCCTAGGAAAATTAGATCTAAATCTAATAACCCTATACTTGAACCAATTATCGAAGAAATAGATATGGAAGAAACACCAAAATCACTCAAGGAGTACTATCCTCCTTTTACATACGTATCTCCTTCATGTATCTGCTTATCAACTGTAGTGGATGAATACAATTTTGAAATTAAATCGTCAATAATTAAAGTGTTACCTAATTATTATGGAATGAATAACGAAAACCCATATAAACATTTGGATGAATTTTTAGAAATTTGCACAACTTTTAGAATATCCAATTTATCTAACGAAGCAATTAGGTTACGATTATTCTCATTCTCTCTTAAAGATAAAGTTAAACATTAGATGCATTCTTTAGCCCTAGCTTCCATTGGAGCTTTGGTTGACAGGCAAAAAGAATTTATTAGGAAATACTATCCTACAGAAAAAACAAATCAAGGTAGAAGAGCCCTCATCACATTCACCCAATCTCTGAGTGAACAATTACATAAGAGTTGGGAACGATTCAAAGAGTTATTGCACCAATATCCACATTATTAAGTCTCAAGGTGGCAATTAGTACAAAACTTCTACGAAGAACTAGAAGGAGTAATCAGCAAATGGTGGATGCTTCATGTGGGGGGTACATTTTTAATGAAATCTGAGGATGAGGCATGGGAATTATTTGAAAACCTAAGAGAAATTCATTACAACATGATGCACTAGGGAAAAGACATAGAGGAAACGTAATTTCACCAGTTACTAACCAAAGAGTTGGGATAAATGATATAAATCAAAATGAGTTTGTAGCAAATCTCTCAAAAATCATAGGACAATTGTGAGCGCAAATGAATCAACATTTCCTCAATGCGTTGTGTCAAAGTGTGTCTCACTCAATAGTTGACTGCCACCTTAGTTCTTAATATCCCGAATATGTGCACGAGTAAGTTAATGTTTTTCAATCATTTTCGAGAACTAAGAACAATCCATACTCAACTACTGATCGTTCTTACTTTTGTACTAAATTTCTCTCTTAAATTTATAATTTTGCTAATCTTTTTATTAATTTTTAATTAGTAATAATACAACTTATTATTTTTGCAGGAATAAAGTTGAAAATAAAAAATATCAAAAAAGGAAAAAATAGAACGAAACCAGGATCCGACCCACCGGGTCACGCTGGCAACCCGAAGTGTTACACACGCAAAAGAGAAAAAGTTTTAAACGCCCATTAAAGAAAAATAATAGAGAATTAAGAAGGGATAATGACCTTTTTGGTCCTTCACAAATGCAGCTGGTGCTCAATTGGCCTTTCATATTTAAAAAATAGACATATTTGGTACTTGACATTTCATTTTTATTTCAAATTGACCCTTCTATTAAGTCAACGTTAACGGTTAACGTGAAAGTAGGGGTATATTGGCCATTTCATGTTCAAAAAAGGAATAATTTCATCCTTTTACTTTAAACAAAGTTAATGAGGGTTTATTTAAATATTTGGCTAAACATAAAGGGTCAAAAATATATTTGCCCCATCTGAAAAACCCGTCTCCTCCCTACTCAAAATTGGTCACCCAAGTTCAACCAAAATTGGTTACCGAAGTTCAACCAAGTCAGTACCTTAACCACTCAGCACCTTCCATGGCTGATTGGAACCGTCGCCGCCAGAAGCTCAAGATTCAAATTTTAGAAAAGAACACTCCATAGAAAAAATGAGCTCTGGTGGCTCCTTGTCAACACCTTCCCGGAGGAAATCCGCAGGGGAAATAACCAGGGACAAGAAGATGATCACCCCCTCATCCTCCCCGTCGGACCTCTAATCAAACCCATGAGAACAGAAAACACCACCTTATCTCCGGATATTACAAGGTGAATCGAGAGATAACTCTGTATTCATTGTTCATTCTTTCTATACAAATCCCCAACTATTTATGGCTGATCTAATAAGAGAATAACAGAATAACAAATTGAAATCTAGCTAAGCATAATATAATTGAACTAAATAACAATCAAGATAACAAACTGGCTTACCCTAAAACTCGCCCTCAAGATGGATTATAAATGTCTTTTCCAGTCATCTTGGATAAGAGTGGCAATAATAAAGAAGAGGGTAAAGCCTTGGTAAATACGTCTGCAAGTTGATGTTGAGAATAAATATACATAAGCTTGATGAATCCTTTAGCGATCTTATCACGACAAAGTGACAATCAACCTCAATATACTTAGTCCTTTCATGAAAGATTAGATTAGAGGCAATGTGTATAGCCACTTGGTTATCACAAAAAAGAAGTGCTAGTGCAGAAATATTAATAGAAAAATCTTTCAATAATTGCCTCATCCAGACCAACTCATTGGCAGTAGCAGCCAAAGCTCGATATTCAGCTTCAACAGATGAACATGAAATGGTAGTTTGTTTCTTGGTTTTCCAGGACACCAAAGAATCTCTGATAAAAACACAAAAGCCTATGACCTATTTCCTGGAATCGACACAAAAACCCCAATCAGCATTGGAGAGCGCCTTTAGCTATAGGGAAGAGGATGATGAAAAGAACAATCCTTGGCCAAGATTGGACTTAAGATATCGAAGAAGATGGTGAGTGGCTTATAGATGAGGTAACCGAGGCTAATCTAAAAATTGACTCAATTTTTGTATAATAAACGTGATGTCTGGCCTGGAAAGTATGAGATATAAGAGACGACCAATGAGACGTCTATATTGGGACATATCTGTAAAAAGATCACCATCAGTGGCATCGAGTTGAATCTTAGGATCCAGAGGCACAGTAGCAAGCTTGCAAGCAAGAAAACCTGCATCCTCAAGCAACTGCAAGATGTACTGTCATTGAGAAAAGATAATATCTTTGGGCGATCGGGCTATTTCGAGACCAAGAAAGTATTTCAAAGCACCTAAATCTTTGCGTTTGGACTGACTTTGAATAAAAGTTCATAGAGAATCTATAACCTTGATGGAAAGTCCAGTGATGATAATATCATCCACATACCAATAATGCCAAAAAGGATGAACCGGAGTCTTTTGTAAACAAAGAATAATCGGATTTGGATTGGATAAATCCAAATTGAATGAAAGTGTGGGAAAATTTTGAATACTTTCTTGGTCTTGAAATAGCCCGATCTAATAAGAGACTTAAGAAAATTTGTATTCATTGTTCATCCTTTCTATACAAATCCTCAGCTATTTATCGCTGATCTAATAAGAGAATAACAAATTGACATCCAGCTAAGCATAACGGAATTGAACTAAATAACAATCAAGATAACAAACTGGCTTACTCTAAAACCGAAAGAAGAAGACTACGGTTGTCTAGAATGGCTAGACGGACAAACCCCCGACTAAGTCATCTATATCTTATTCGGCAGTTGGGTCAACCCGATCGGAGTAACCTAGCTGAAGGGTTTGGCGGTGGCTCTCGATCCTCTGGGTGACCATTTTTACGGGTTTTGAGGGATTCATGGAGGAAGGATTTGTCGGATAATTTCATAGAGAGAATATCGAGGAAGATGAGCGGTGGCGGCAGTTGAGGCAAGGTGGTGTCGTGGGCCTTGCAGGTGGAGCTGCTCCGGCACGACAGCATGAGGTATTTTTTGACGCACTGCAGTTGGAATTCAACGATAGACGCGTTGCGTTGCAGGAAGCGGCTCCTATGTTTTCCGATCGCCGGAGATCAATTCGTGAAATGCGATTTTATCATCAATGTTTGAGGGGTCGGAATTAGGGTTTTGAGTTTTGACCGGAAAGACTTGGAGATGAGCGTGAGTGTGAAGGGAGTTATGGAGGATGGTGAGATGGAGGAGAGGCTGAAAAGAGTGAAGGAGATGATAATGGGGGAAGAAGTTAGGTCAAGAGTCAACCACAATTTTGATTTATTTATTGAGGATTTAAAACTTAACTCTCAAGATCTTAAGCCACCTCTGCTATCAAAGGTTTAATGTTGGCTTGGACATGATACTGGAGAAGATAATGAAAAGTATACAAAATACACATTTAATTCTTAAGTTTTAGATAAAAAATAAAATGATCCTAATTAAAAAATTTAAAAAGTATAAAAGTAATTTAATTGTAATTAACAAAAAACACTTAACTGAGAGATCAATTTGAAATAAGAAAGAAATAATAGGCACTAAGGTCCCGTTTGGTAACCGTTTCCATTCTAGAAATTCCCATCCCATTTCCAGATTTTTGGGAATTCTGTTTGGGAATAGAGTTTGGTAATTTTTATTTTCGTTTCCATTTTATTCTTATTTGAGAATTGCGCCCACTTTTTTTTTTGAAGAAATGAGAAACAAAAAAAAATTGTTTCTCCTTGTTCTCATTCCATTCCCAAAACACATTGTCACTATTCATCCGCCGGTCGACCACCATTCGCCCCCACCGGAGGCTGCGGTGGCCATCTCCGGCGACCGTCGCCGGTCACCGGCCAGTCGGAAATTTTCCGGCCACCGGCCACTATCACCCACCCACCACCGCTGTCCAGTCTTCGTCGGCGCCGGCACCACTGCCGTAGTCCATCGCCGGCGCTGGAGCCACCGGAGCCACCGCCGTCAGGCCAAAAAAAAAAATTAGGATAAAATCATTACCAAACACAATTCTCTTCCCAAAACAAAAAAAAAATATCGTTACCAAACGCGATTTTACTCTCAAGAAGATAACAAAATTCCTATCTCATTCTCATCCCACTGTTTTAATGGAAACAGAAATGGTTATCAAATGTCACCTAAATGTATCTATTTTTAAATACGAAGGGTCAATTAAATATTGATTGTGATTGTATTTGTAGGGACTAAAAAATCATTATTCCAATTAAGAAAGGAATTTCGGAGCTCTATGGTCTATAACGGATGGCCATTTTAATTGGCCAGTTAATGATCACTTTCATGAGCCACTAATGTGAATGAGAAGCTGGAGGATTTGGCAGTGGGCGTTGGGGATTCATTTAAATATTCTTTTCTTTATTCATTTTTGGGGGAAATCTTTAGTTCATCCTTTTTTATTCCATTTTGTTCTTGCGCTGGATTTTATTGGGAGTCTTCCGTTGAGTTATGTTGAATATTGGGAAGATCAACCAGCATGAATAGCTAAGTTTGTCAATCCAATTAGAGATGTATTTTTTTTCTAATTTATCTATGTAATTCCATTATTATTCAATTATCTTTTATTCCAATGTGTGTAAGGTTGTAAAACAAGGAATTCGGTTTTAAATATATGTTTGAAAGAATTTATGTTCTAAATGTTCTGGTAGAGACTTAGATCTGAATTTATTCGTATCTGTAATATTAGATCTAATGCCTATAGTTTAGATCTAACAGTTTTAGTGATATCAATACGACTTAATTGAAAAAATTATGCTAAACGATTAATTTATTTTAATTTAGTTAATGTAGGAATTGAATCGTGAAGATAGTTTATCCCAATTAAGTGATCGATTTATTTTTCACAATAATATTGTCTTATAGTTAATATTACCTAATTACACACCGAACTAAAAGAAATAAAGGTCATTCGGTGGGAGGTCTCTTATTTCATCCTTAATTTTAAAAAAGTTCAAGAGGCGGAAGAAACTTGTATTTTAGTCCCGCTTATTTAAAAAAGACGGAAATCCACTACACACGCCTGTAGACGTGTAGTTATATATAACAACTTTGTGTGTAAATTTTTGTTAGATGTAACAAATATTACTATATTTTGTAACATGTAACTAATTTGTGTATAAAATTTTGTTAGATGTAACAAAAATTACACAAAACACATGTAATTAGTAACATATAACAAAATGTACACAAATAGATATAACTTACATTAAACAAATTTTTGTGTCCAATATTTGTTAAATGTCACAAATATTACACAAATATATGTAATTGTAACATTTAACTAATATTATATAAGTACATGTAACAAAAAATACATAAATATATGTAAAAATATAACAATTATTAAATTGTAATTAATATTCGTTACATATAACTAATATTCACTATAAAACCGAATTTACTCATCAAGTTCTCCCTACAATCCCTGCAATGCTCCTACAATCCCTACAATACGAGATTAAAACTCAAGCGAAATCCAACTTAAGGGCTAAATCAAAATTGATATCTTTGGTGAGACTTTTTTAAAATTAGATTTATTTTTTTGGACTTCCGGTCGATTAACCCAAGAAATAAAAAAGAAATTTAATGGATAAATTGACGAATTTATACATGTCCCTAACCCGATCATTTATCATTTTACATTTTAATTTAAATATTTTTTTCTATTTTATTATTAAAAACCCAAAAAAAAAAAAAAAAAAAAAAACCAATTTCTTAAACTCAATCGCAAAAACAAAATAAAAGTTACAATCCAATCCATGTGATTAAACACCCGTACTTAAACACTATACTACGATAATTGACGCTTAAATTAGGTATTAAATTCGAGCGATCAAATTTTGACGCCGTTGCCGGAGGATTGGCAACGCAAATTATTAAAAAAAAAATCATCCATTTGTATGTATCCATTTTATTGTCATTTTTTTCTTTATTATGCTATGAATATTTTTTTGGCAAATCTGAATGTTTAACCAGGGCTCACAAATTCAGGTACACAAAAAATTAAGAAAACTAGGTCAAACGTTCTGATTTGAATTTTATTTTTTAAATTTTGTTTTTAATTTTATAGTATTGGTGATTTATGACTTATCCATTTGGTCAGAACCTCCACACAATCATTCAACCATTGCAACTTATACAGTCTAGGGCGTTTCAAGGTAGGTAAATTCAAATTTTCTACTAAAGTAGTACTAGCCACATTAGTACAACCTCCTCATCAATGATCATACTATATACCTTGTTGTTGACGTGGTATCTAGTATAAAAAAATATTATCCCTTTGTTATTCCATGTCATCCTCTGCGACTTGGGCACTTAGAGCACGCCTAGCCACAATTGACTCACCCTCCATTGGGTACTCAACATCATCATCACAAGCATTCTCAGGTGGTGGCATCTAGTCATCATTACTTTCGCTTTCGGTTTTCACCTCTTCATCAACACATGCTAGCATAGTCCTCTTATTAGGGCATTATGAGGTTATGTGACCTACTCCCAAACAATGAAAATATTTAATATCACGAGTACAAATTTGGCGTTCGGTTTTACCTTTGTGGGCATTGGGCACGTCATCTCTCATTTTTGGTGGTTCGGTTTTTGACTTAAAAACAACCCTTTCGCCTTTCCTCCCATTCGGCCTCCATAAAGTAGATAAGCCCAGATTTTGCAATGACCGAGTTCTTTTTCTTTTAAGTTGTCGTTCCATTTTTATTTCTATGTACACCATGTTCTCTGATAGGTGTGAAAAAACTATCTATTTCAAAATCGAATTTGTTAGTTTTCAAGCGTATTAGTTATATTTAATTGTGTTTTAGTTTGTTTTAGTGTAAAACAGGTGAAGGGACGTTAAAGGGCAATAAACAAGTGAAAACGGTGGATAAACGATGAACAAAATGTGAAAAATAGGGTTTCGGTAAATAAAGACCACCGCCTAGGCGGAAAAGAAGCAGAATGTTGAAGTGCTAAACCACCGCCTAGGCGAGAAATCGTCAGAATGTTGTGCCAGCAGCCACCGCCTAGGCGAAGATCCGACAGAAGCTTAACCGACTTAAGCCACCGCCTAAGCGGTGAACCACCGCTTAGGCGGTGACACACTGCGCAGAAATATCTATTTTTAGATATTTTGAAGATATTTTTCAAACTTTGCCTATTAAACCCTTTTCTCCACCAAACCCCTAGAACCCTTAGACGTAAGAGAGAGGCCCCAGTTGATATTTTGAGAGCCCCTTCCACCTTAGTTAGGTTTAGATAATTTAGGACGTAGATTAGATTAGTTTAGAGAGTGTTCTTGGCCATTTCTTAAAGAGCTAGAAGATGAAGTTCATCAATGGAGAAGAAGAAGCTCGGGAGGATTGTTCTTTGACGAAAGTGGACTACTCCACTTTGAGATTTGGCTTTTCTTCCCTTGTTTCCATCTTTGTACTTAATATTTATTGTTGATATTGATGATCTCCTCTTGATTTAATGTTGTATTGGATAAGAACATGTTAGTTTAATTAGAGATTAGTTAGGGAAAGATGTAGTTGTGTAAATACTCGTTTGGTTTAATATATGTTTCTTTAACGGTTGTTGCTTTTAAATCCGATTGTGTTTATCATTTGATGACAATCTTAGTATGCTTGTTATGGTATTAGGGTTGAATTTGAGAATCTAGGGTTTGACACTCGGGAGAGGTAACTCTGAATTCGGATTAGGATAAACACATCGTTATGACTTAACAACCCGGGAGGGCGTTAGTTAGTGTGCAATCGATGACGTTAGGTCAAGAGTCACGCGGCCTAGAGTCGTTAAGACATTGAGGGGGACCTCTTCGTCGACACGAAGTCACGTATTCCCTCGTCTTACACTCGGAAGAGGTGGCAAAAGAGTTTACGAATCAAGATTATCGGATACCTAAACTTCGTTATTGTTAACTAAACGAAATCAAACATGTATTAAGTGAACGAAATCAATCCCTAATTAATCAACTTAGTTAAGATTAACCCACTAATTGTAGTTTAGCTTAGATTAATTTTAAATCATTTCTTTAATCGTCAAGATAACATGAGACTACGTAAATTGCGGTATTCAATTATTCACACTTTTCTCTGTGGAAACGATATCCGATCTTCAAGATCCACTATATTAAAACTTAGACCTTGTATACTTGCGAGAGTAAGTAGCGGTGTATTCCACGCCCTACCAAGTTTTTGGCGTCGTTGCCGGGGATTAGTGTGAATTTTATTGAATATTGCAGGAGATACGCGGTAACGGCTCAGGACTTAAGTTTTAGATAGGAGTATCGTATTCTAGTCCCGTCAACGCGCCAAGTTTTTGGTGCCGTTGCCGGGGATCAGTGTGAATTTTAAGTTGATATTGCGACTAAGTGGTCGATCATGAATTTTAACTCCATGTAGTGTTGCAACTCCGCCACGTTAATTTTTCTATCCTCCTCAACATTAGTCAGATCATGGCTGTAATTTTTGGTTATGCATATTTTCGATTGCATTTTATAATATTAGAAAAGTAATTAGGTTTAGTGTGTTATTTAAAATTTTAGGGGTTCTTTTAGTATTCAAAAAATTTTAGTTTTAAGAACTTTGAGAATTAAAATGTCAATTTAATTTGACTAGGGATTTTTATGCTATATATATATATATATATATATATATATATATATATTTTAAATGGAACATAATTGATATTTTTATTAAGTTTAGGGGTTATTTGTGTAAATAAAATAAAAATATGGGAGACAAGGCCACAAACGTGTCCTCGCCATGTTGAGCCACCAAATGCATGGCATTTGATCAAAGTAAAAGCCAAAGAAGTGAATGGCGGTGGAAAATCTCAAAACACAATATCTTTGGTTTTCTTTTCCGCTTTTCATTCTCACTATTTGTTCTCTCTCTCTCTCTCTCTCTAATTTATCTATCCTAATATTCATTGTTCAAGGTAAGTCTAATTTTGGATTTTCGTTTACTGTCGATATGTACAAAGTATATAATTAATTATATATATACACACACGAAATTATATATATATATATATATATATATATATATATATATATATATATATATATATCGAATTTATATTTAGCTAATATTTTTCTTTTTAGTTAAACTATTATTGATAAATTTTATAAATGTAACAATAATATTTTAGTTGTATAATTAATATGAGTTGTGAAAATAGAACGTTTAATTATAGTAAATTTTATATAATTAGAAAAATTTGAGAATGAGAAAATTTTCATTTATGCATTTCACGCATTGCATGTCATATTATATTTATTTAGTTAAATTCTTAGTTTAGATCCTATCGTTGTTAGATTCACATGCGAGGCCGACGGCATCAGTGTTATGACGGTAGTGTGAAAAATAATATAATTATCGAGGTGAATATATTGTCTTCTATATAAATTTTCAAATTATATTTTCGTACTAAATTCTAAAAAATGAAAGATTTATTAAAATTGACGTTTTTATAATGTTATGCAGATCAAGTAAACTTTTAAATGTGGAAAGTGATTTTTATTATTATCCGATTATGCCATAATGTGATCCTGATAGGAAGGCATGTCTTGTGGGTTGTTATTGGTACTAACAAGAGGGCATGTCTTGTAAGATGTTACGTTGTGACCTGGCAAGAGGGCAAGTCCTGCAGGTGGTTGTTGTTGCTATTGTTAATGATGATGATTATCATCATGATAGGGTGGTTTATACCACGTGTTGAATCCTACCATTAGAGATATTAAATTACCCTGACACTAATAGCAATCTTAGATTGCACAGTTGTACAGGTTACAATACCGTCACAATTGCTGATCATGAGGTGAAACGATCATATGGCTAGTAGAAAAATATGTGTGTGGTATTCTACTATATATTAAAGTAATTTGATTAGTTGATTTAAATGCATTTGTTTTATTGTGATTATAGTTGTCGAATTTTATTTCGGCTTAGTGTGCAGTTATATTTATATTCTGTTTCTAAGAAATGATGTTTGATAAATAACACTTGATCCATAAATTATTTTATATTATGAAGACAGTCTACCGGTAAAATATTTTATCTTAGGTACTCCAAGCAAAGACGGGTTCACTGCTGGCATTACATAGGATCAGAGGTTGGTGCTTCTTTTGAGGTAGTCGGGGCAATTTTTGGTAATTAGGGTGTAAACTTTTGTAAGCCTAGAAAACCGGGTCATTACAATGGCTATCTCCATAGTCATCCACGCTCCTATAGCTTTGAGTAAGACTTTGTAACTTCTGGTACAAATCCCTATAATAGTGACTAGGTACAAACCGCCTCCTCATGATGGCTTTCATTTCCTCCCACATTTCAGTAGGCCTCTTATGATTTCTCCTCTTGTTCATCACAATTTGATCTCACCAAATAATAGCATAGCCAAGAGACTCAATTACGATGAGTTTACATTTTTCTCCTTGGAGTAGTTGTGGCATTCAAAAATCAACTCCACATTTTTCTTCTATTCCAAGTAAGCTTCAAGATCGTTTTTCCTTTGGAACGACGATATCTTCATTTTGATGTTCCCTAGGTTTCATTTAACCCCATCTCTCTATCTCAGATCTCTTCGTAAACCTCTACTACACCTTTCTCCCCTTGGCACGAAGTTTCCTTCACCATTCAATGAAGATTGTTCCTCTTCTTTTTCGAACTCAACCCCGTGGTCACCATCAAAATCTTCCATGCGCGCACTCCTTTCGTGCCTTCTATCATTAGGGACTCCGTGGGGACGCCCCTCACAGTAAACGGCAATAACAACGTTTTGCCTATCCATCCGATCTCAAATCTCATTAAACACCACATTCATCTGTTCAAATTGTTGTTGCATAGCTTGCAACGGAAGAAAGATTCCTCCCCTCCTTCATTGTTAATTTGACGTGTTGTCCCTGGAAGACATATTTTTGAAACTATAGAGAAATGTTAGGAAAAAAAATCCTCGCAACACTCTCTCGCGTGTTTGCACTCAAGTTATGTCACTCACACTCGTGTATCACTCTAAGTAGGCTTTTTTTTTCAATATTAGTCTTACACTCTCTTGCTTTTGTTTTTTCCACTAGTAGTTTCTTCTTTTAGTTCTTTATTGAACTTCAACAATTTCAATCAGAATTTCTCGCAACAACCTAAACTCGATAATTCAGTTTGCTAAGAATGAGATTTAGAAAGAAACACAAAGCGAACAAGATGAACAAAAAGGATAAATTATGAAATTGAACAAGAATAAAGTAGATCTATTTTTTTTTTAAAACAACAATTTTTATTTTTATTTTTTGATAAGCAAGATTATGTATATATATTGACTAAGGATAAGGGTCTCCCTTACAACACACCAACATATAGAGATGTGGCACTCAAGACCCCACTTACACCTAGGGCAACACACAAATAGCCTATTACAAAATCAACTGGATCGAACCACAATTATACAATTGGTGGCCTGCCAAAATAAATGCACCGATGCTCGGATCCAAAACCGAAACACAGACACAGAGTTGTTGACACTTTAACTATTTTTTTAATAATTAATTACTGAAGAATGAATAATATAAACATATATACAAAACTCTTATAAAATGGATTTTGAAAATCCGGTTATCAAAAACCGTATTTTCGAAATCCATTTTATAGGTTTATTTTAAAAAAAATAGTATAATCGGATTTTAGAAATCCGGTTATACGTTTTGTTGATCTTAAGATTTTGATGAACAATTAAATATTGATATTTTTGGTGGAACTAATGGTTTAATTGAGTGTTTCAATTTATTAGTTCCAATGATGAAGATATGATGACAAGTAATGAATGGATGCTAAAAGATGATGACAAAGATGATAAAGGATTAAGAGATTGAACAATTTGAAGAACCTAGGAAAAATAACTCAAGTTAAATTTCAACTCTTAATATCCCAATTAGGATTACACACGACACAAATAGTTTTTTAAAAATTTATGTGTGTTTTGATAGGATCCTAATTAGTGAAATTATTTGCTCCTATGTGTTATTGAAAAAGAAGTAAAGATAATTGATTAAAATGGAATTTAAGAATGTAGTGGAAATAACAGAAAAAAGAAATAGGTTAAAGAGGCGAAAACGTCAAAGAAAATGAATTAAAATCAAATTGGGATAAGTGTTCCAGAAATAGTCAGTCGACTGATAAGTCAACTTGAGCTTAAATGGTGAACTCTCTGAATCGATCAGTTAACAGGGAGGTCGACCTGTGACCAGAAATAAAACTCTTTGAATCTCTAGGTCGATCGATAGGCGATGGATTTTTGGCTTGGCTACATCCTGAATCGAGCGGTCGACAGCTTGATGTTGGTCGGTCGACTAATCAATCTGTTTCAAGATTTGTGGGATTTCGTGTTTTGATTCAAATAGTAACTGTTATTAGTCGTTTTATGGTTAAGATTCACAAGATATATTAGGGATCTGATATGTTTTAAGTTATTTAAATGATATTTAAATACCCCTATAAATATAGTTCAATTATTTTTTATATTTCTCAATTTGGTATATATAATTCTTTCAATCCTATTCAATTGAGTTTGAGAAAATATTTGAGGGACTTAATTGAAAGTTTTAAAAGATATTTTTGAGTGAATTATATCTGAGATGAATCCTTATGATATATTGGGTCTATAGGTGCAATTAGTTATCATATCAAATGGGAATTAGCCGTTAGAAGATTTGTTTTATTCCCTTTTAAATGGACCTGCTTTTTTCACTTCAAAGAGATATTAGATATCATTTATTTTGAGCTATTTAGCTCTTGTGCTTTCTAAGAGTTATCATATTGAGAGTTTTGTGAGAATTTTCTTAAAAATCATTCTTGAGATATTGAAGAAAATTATTGTTGATTACCGATTTGAAGTTGCATTGCTAATCATTATCTATGAGATGGAATCCTAGTGAGATCATTCCTAATTACTTGTTATTAATTGTTGCTTGATTCTATTATTTATTATTTGGAATTTAATCTTTGAAATTATTTTTTGAATTTTTTTATTGAAAAATATTTTGAAACAATTTCTTGAGAAATCTAATTACGTGCTCAATTATGTGCTTCCTAATTTTTATTTAAAATTAGATTTTAAAAATCTCACTTTTCTATCACTAGTGTTGGGATATTATTTGAGTTCTAATTTATCTGGGGTTGTAGAAGCTCTAGGTAGGAAAATCACTTATCAATTTGTAATTGGTGAATTGAGTGACGGATTGGATACTATTAGGAGTATCTAATCAAAGGGTAGTTGGTTTCAATCTCTTCTAATAAAAAGAGATTGATGTATTAATTCTTTCTTTATTGAATTAGTGAGTGATTTGTAAAGATTTCATCCTTACTTGGGACAAGGATACTTGGAGTGATTGTGAGGTTTTGATTCTTGAGTTTAAGGTATAAAAAGGATTAGGTCGTGATTCTTCCTATAATAGAATTAGGTTAATCTTTAGTTTGTAAAAAGATAGGTTATTCTTGAGCCTGGAAAAAAGAAAAGGTTATTCCTGAGCCTGGAAAAATGAATTGTAGAGGTTGATTCTGAGCCTGTGAAAAAAAATCTTTGTAAGGGTTTGGTTTCTACCTTTAAAGGGATCTTGAGTTTAGTGGGTGCTAATTTCCGTGGGACTCGGAGGATTGAATTAGCCAAGAGTAGCTTGGTGAACCAGGATATGTTGTGGTGTGTTGTCTTATTTATTTTACTTATATTGTTGTGTGATGTGCATCTAGTTGATAACACATATCCGCTGCTATAAAAATAATAATTAATTTTAGGATAAAATTAATTGTTTGAATTTTTGAAGTGTTAGTATTTTCTCTGTTAATTTTTGATACTATCCAATTCATCCACTCTCTTGGGTAGCTCACTAGGCCAATACGTTTTTTTTCAATTTTATTTTTTTTTAAATATATAGCATGAAACGGATTTCTAAAATCCGGTGGACGCGGTACTTTTTCACGTCTTAATTTACTCGCAAGTGCACAAGGTCAAGTTTTAATATAGTAGATCTTTCGATCGAATATCGTCACAGGGAAACGTGTTTAATTAATTGAATACCGTAATTTGCATATTTTTATATTATCTCGACGGTTCAAGAATTATTTGAAATTAAATATTTAAAAACTAAGTTAAACTAATAACTATTAGGTTAATTCTAATTAAATGGATTACCTAGAGATTGATTTCATTCACTTAATACATATTTGACTTCATTTAGTTATCAATAACAATGTTTATCCTATCCTCGGTATCTTAAACTCGCTCCCTACCTCTCCCGAGTGTAAAGTGAGCGAATATGTGACTTCGCGTCAACGTCGAAATCCCCCTCAACATCTATACGACCCTTAGTCATATGAGTCTTGACCCAATCTCATAGATTGCACACTTTCTAACTCTCTCCCTGGTTATTAGATAGTCGCGATGTATTTAACCCTAGTTTGAATCTGAGATTACCTCTCCCGAGTGTCAAACCCCGTATTCTCAAAATCAACCCTAATACCTTAACAAGCATATTAAAATTGTAATAAAACAGTAAACACAATCGAATTTAGACAAATAACTGTTAAAGTAACATATATTCAATCAAACATATATTTACATGAGTTACATCAATCCCTAGATAATGTTTATCTAGCCTATCTAGCCTACCATGATCTTAGCCATACAAATATTAAAATAAAAAGGATTCATCATCATTTGATATGAAAAGTTAAGTTACAAAGATAAGAACAAATTAAGAACGATCAAATCTTAGAGTGGAGTGATCCACTGTCGCCAAAGATTGGTCTGAGATTGCTTCCTCTTCTCCAAATGTTGAATCTCCTCTTTGAGCTCTCAAGAAATACTTAAGATCATGTATCTAATGTGTGGAACATTCTTGACAAGTGGGGGGAAAAGGGGCTTAAATAGAAGGCTTCAAAATATCTAAAAAAATAGATATTTTATGCACAGAGTGACCACCGCGGCGGTGAGTTAAGTCGGTTAACTTCACCGCTATGGCGGTGAACCAAACCTTAAGCTCTCTGGACTTTCACCACCACGGCGGTGAGACTGGCACAATTCTCCCTGCATCTCCAGGCCACCGCCAAGGCAATGGGTTTGTTGTCCTGAAACTTTGTTTCTTTCACCGTTTTTCCACCGTTTCGTTTGTTTATCACTCGATTACGTTCCTACACTTGATTTACATAAAAACAAACAAAAACGCAATAAAATATTACTAAAACACTCGAAAACTATCAAAATCAGCTTAGAAGTAAATAGGTATTTTCAACCTACCATCCGGTTTTCCAATGCAATTCGAATTTTAGAAATTCGGTTTATATGGAATTGTGGATCTGCCCATGCAAGGAAATTACACGTATACTTCAACCAACAGAACATGAATAAAGGTGTGTTTGGTTGGAAGGAAAATGAATGGAAAATAAAATGAAATGGAAAAGGGGGGAAAAAAATCATGTTTAGATGGATGGAAAATGGAAAATAAAAGAAAATACGATAGATAAAACACAATTTTCGAAACAAATTTTTTTCCTCACAAATTTGGGAGGAAAATGGAAGAAAATTTGTTAAAGGTGTCAAAATTACAATTATACCCCTAATATTATATTTTTTTAATTTATTTTTGTAATATATGAAGGGAAAATAGTAAATTACATTAAAATGAATTATTTTTTCTCTTTTCATTTTCTTTCCCAACCAAACAACACTAGGAGGAGAAAATCATTTTCCTTTCATAATAGATAAAAATATTATCTTCTCATTTTTATTTTTATTTTTATTTTTTCTTTTCTATCCTTCCAACCAAACATACCCTAAGTGATTTTACTCTTAAATTAGATTTTGACACTAAGTTTTTTCCTAAAAACTATCACCTCATTTGAATAAATAGATCTCCTGCTAGATTTTTTTTTGTCATTTTTATTTTTCATTTTCAGTCTTTAGTTTCTTTTATTTTTTTATTTACTACTATTTGTTTTTAAGTTTCACATTTTTTAGTTCTTTTCTATTTTTATTTTTTAAATGTTTTGCATTTTTTTTGTTGTGTAATTTCTTTTTTAATTTTTTTTGTTGTTTTTAATTTTTTGTTGTTGTTGACTTTCAGTTTCTAGTTTTGATTTTGAATTTTTTTGTTTGTTTTCTAATTTTTAACTTTTTAAACTTGTTCAAAAGTACCAACATATTTATCATTTCAATATTACCCTTCTTTTACATACACAAATTTCACTTAATTTTCGAAAATTCCACTAATTTTTTTAATAAAAAATTAATTAATTTTATTTTTTGTTAAAAATATACACTTTCTTTTAAAATGTCACAAACACCCTTATGTACATTTCACTTAATAATATCCACTTAATTTTATTTTTTAATAAAAATTTCATTGAATTTTATTTTTCAAAATATATATATTTTAAAATACCCTAAATATCCCTAAAAATAACTTACCTAATCTCTGGAAATTTTTACCTTATGATCTTATGCGATTGGAATTGGAAAGTTTTAACTGTCTAGAGTGATTTATCACTCCTCGTGAGCGGCGGGACAAAATACGATGTCTACAGTATATTATAAAAAAATAATTACACTTGTTCAAAAGTCTAAAGTTTATTATGAAAAATAATTACAAGGGTCCTAAAAGTAGTTTATTTCAAAAAATAATTACAAGGTCCTAAAAGTCTAAAAATGACATTCTACATACTGCTAAAATTAAAATTGGTCAAAAGTATCAACATATTTATCATTTCAAAATTATCCCTCCTTTACACACACAAATTCCACTTAAGTTTTGAATATCCACTTAATTTTTGAAAGTTCCACTTATTTTTTTAAATAAAGATTTTAAGGGCTAATTATACTTTACCCCCTATGGTTTGGACAATATGCACTTTACCCCCTGTAGTTTGAACGTCACCATTTATCCCATGTGGTTTTGGACTAAAGTGCAACAGTTAAGTTTTTCGTTTACTCTAACGGTCAACAGGAAAAGGTCAACAAAAAACTATTAAATAGTGTTAAATGTCATTCATACCCTTAAAATATTTTAATAAAAATTGTTTGTATATATTCAAACATTTAAGGGACTATTGTGTATTTTTTTTATTTCATTTTCTTAATCTCCCACCCCACCCCCATCTCCCGCAACCCATTGCTGCACCATCTCCGGCGACCCACCCCCACCCCTACTCCATCTCCGGCAATGGAGAACCCACCCACATCGTCTCCCACACCCTCCCCCTGCTCTGTTTCTCAACCAAAAAGACCTCCCCTATTCCCACTCCCCTCTTCTCCTCCCGTTCCACACCCTGTCTACTTCCTCTATTTTTTTGCTCTCCGATCAATTCACTGTGCTCTCTATCTGCAATACATAAAGTTTTTTTTTCCTATTTCAAATACCATTTTCTGAAAAATCTGGGGATTCAAATCACCGGGAAGCGACGCCGCATCACAGACATGGAAACCTAGGGGTAACCGCCAAGCATCGGAGAGGTGAGAATTGACAGGGAATGGAGAAGCCGGCACCGATGAAGTTTGGCCAACTTGCGCTATGTCTCTCTGTCTTGGATAGAGAGAGAACAAGCCAATCCTATCTCTGCAAGATATGCATATTATATGTAAAATCAATTTTGGTTTTTTGTTCATTGTTCTCCTCTCGAATTAGCTATCATATAAACACCTAGAAATTCCCAATTCGAGACGATGAAGGCCATGAAAATAAAGATTGTTAATGCCGCCTTGATTGTGTTGGTGGTGGCGTCGGTCGTCCAAAGTGTCTCTCTCGGCGATGACAGTTGTACTCTTGCTAAGGCCGGAGACGAAGAGGTTAGGGGAGGGCTCAGCTGGAAGAGATTGTGGGTTTTACTTTCAAGGCTCTCTCTCTCTCTCTCTCTTCAAGACATGGTTGGGGTTTTAGAGAGAGAGAGTTCCGGTCGTGTTCCGTCAAGAGGACGGTCCAGCTCAACACGCAATGGAAGCCACCGGCTCACACATCCGGAGCTTGGAGAAAGACTTGAGAGACATGAGGAAGCTTCTTAATGAGTCCAAGAATTGAAGAGCCGGGTCGAGTTCAGGCCGGTCGGAGAGCTTCCGGTTGGTTACGTAGAACAAGATCCAAAGAGGAGAAGGTTCGTGCTTTCAGAATATTAATTGGCGAAAGGGAACATCGCCGGAGGACGAACGTGGTGGTGATGCAGCGTGGTTGGTTGGGGTTGGCCGACAAGGTTGACGGTGGCCGAGTGCTTGGGGAAGAAGGATGAAAGAGGAAAAAAAACACTTTTTACCCTTAACGTTTGGATAATCTTTTAAACTGACCCATTGTATTAGTTTTAATAAAATGACAAAATTACCCTTAATTTCAATGTGAGATGACAAGTTTACGCTTAATTTTAATCGTTGCACTTTAGTCCACAACCACAGGAAGGTAAGTGGTGACGTTCAAACCACAGGAGAGTAAAGTGTAAATCATCAAACTATAAGGGATAAAGTATAATTAACCCAAATTTTAATTAATTTTATTTTTTGTTAAAAATATACACTTTCTTTTAAAAATTCACAAATACCCTTACGTACATTTCACTTAATTTGTTTTTGTAATATCCACATAATTTTATTTTTCAATAAAAAATCCACTAAATTTTATTTTTTTCAGAATATATATATTTTTTAAAATACCACCCCTAAAATTCAGTTACCTAATCTCTGAAAACTCCCATTTTTGACTTTTGATCTTCTACGATTGAAATTGGAAAAATTTAATTGTCCAAGGTGATTCATCGCTTAAATATCGTGTTGTGAGCAGCGGGACAAAATACGATATCTACAGTTTATTATTAAAAAAAATTAAAAATTAAAAAGTTAAAAACTAGAAAACAAACAAAAAATTCCAAATCAAAACTGAAAAATGAAATTCAACAACAACAAAAAAAGGAAAACAACAAAAACAAAAGGGTCAAAAAAAAAAAAAAAAAAATTACACACCAAAACGAAAAAGAAAACAAAAGGCAACAAAAAAATGCAAAACATTTAAAAAATAAAAATAGAGAAGAAATAAAAAATTAAAAAAAAATGTGATACTTAGAAACAAAATAGTTGTAAATAAAAAATAAAAGAAACTAAAGACTAAAAATGAAAAATTAAAATGGAAAAAAAAATCTGGTAGGAGATCTATTATTCAAATGAGATGACATTTTTTAGGAAAAAAATAAGTAGTGTCAAAGTCTAATTTAATAGTAAAATCACTTATTCATGTGCTGTGGGTTGAAGTGTGAGTGTAAACTCCTTGCATGGGCTGATCCACAATTCCATATAAACCGGATTTCAAAAATCCAGCTTTCATTAGAAAGCCGGATTTTAGAAATCCATTTCATGTTATATATTTAAAAAGAAAATTGAATAAAAATATATAATCGGATTTCTAAAATCTGGTGATATTATTACTTTTTTTAAATAAACCTATAAAAAGGATTTCGGAAATCCAATTTTATATAACCGGATTTTCAAAATCCGTTTTATAAGGGTTTTGTATACATGTTTATATTACTCATTTTTTAGTAATTAAGTATTAAAAAAAATTTATTAAAGTGTTAACAACTCCACAGACACACTTACACCCTAACGAAGAATTCGGTCAGGAGTAGAACAATATACTCACCCTAACCAAGAATTCGGTCAGGAGTAGAATAATATACTCAAAACTCAAGTTAAGGAGCAACTCTCATCTTGAAAGAGATTGATTCGTTTGTGCTTAGGCAAGATTAAGCGCTGCTAGGCAAGACTCCCAACCGCTTCTCTGCTGAAACTAGCAACAGACTACTAAAAAAACAACAAACTACTGCAAATTTAAACCCCTTGGCCAGTGATAAACACGCTAACCTCCAATGTTGAACTCTGCCAAAACCAGTCCTTGAAAACAGCAACTTTAACGAGATCTAAAAATGCACAGCAACTTTAAACGAAATTTGGTTGGAATTGAAGATTCAACTCGGCCAAGAAGGAATAAACGTAGAAATGAATACAAATAGATATCGAATAATGAAAAATATAGATAGATCAAATATGATTTTAAAACTTTGCTCTGATTACCAAATGATGTAAACATTACCAACAATAATTGAGACTCAAAACCAAGTTAGGGTTTCTTAGCTAAGATCATATTAAAATTTAGATTATAACAAAAAGAAGAACAAAAAAATATAGAATTTTGATAAATTACCTTGACCCAACATTTATGAATGAAATGCGGACAGAAATTATAAAGTAACAAACTTTGACTCAATGATTATAATAAAATCATGAAGCGAATGTATAGAGTTTGAACGCCACAAAAAACTCTTGATAAGTTCAGGAAAAATTCGTTGAAGAACTTTGGAGAAAACCCTCTCAAATATATTATTCAAAGTCAAGTGTTTTTCCCATGGGAACCTATTTAAATAGGTGGCCAACAACCAAGGAAAACCTTAGGCTAGTGGGCGGCCAAGACACACAAGAAACCCTAGATAAGGGGCCACCACTACAAGACAAAATAAAAGAAAAGGAAACTTTGTATCTTGCCTTTTACTCCTAGTCTAAAAGGAAAAAGACTAATTAACATTCATGCCTCACAAATCAGCAAATAAATTATCTGAATTAAAACTAAAAGACTATAAATAATCAAATAAATACTATAATTAATTAAATAAATAGTCTGAAATACACGGCCCATGGGCCTAGGCCTGTTCAAGTTCACCCCTCTTCCCACTCACTTGTCTTAATGAGATGGACTAGGTCTTGATCATCATTTGGGCCTAATTTGGGTTTCACTATTTTAGACTCAGCCTAAATCTTTTGAATCAGCTCATTAAAGTGTTTCTTTGATATTCTTGGATCTTACCCTAATAATAAGCCCAACAAGAATATGTAGTAGATCATTTGATGGTGCTTGATGATTCTCATCACTAAACTTTTTCAATTTAAACTATTGTTTAAAAAAAGACCAAATTAAAACTTAAGTTTGGCTACACAATATTTGGGCCTTCATTGAACACTTCAAACATTATTATAAGACTTTAAGATTTAGTTTACTCAATTTTCAATTTAGTACCTATTTTTAAAATTTGAGAAAAAATTTCCTCATTTGAGGAAATGGCCCCCTGAACTTTTTAAATTAGGTCATTTGATTGCAAATCATATCTTATAAGAATTCGTGCAGAACGAATTGGCGAGAATTTTATTATTATAATATTGGCAGGACAAAATGCGATAGTTATACCAGCATAGTGACAAATCACCGAGATATCAAACAGGACACTGTCACTGCTACTGTTAATAAACACATATCCACCTCTCTACCACCAGATGTCTTCAGGTCAAATCACCTCCAACAATCCTAAACACTCCTCAGGTTCGATCCAGGTGTTATGGATCATATCCTCCCTTCCATGGGTGGTAAAATGCTCCAGATTCACAATCGACTCCTTAGATTACGGATCTGGAAGATGGCGGTTACATTGCGGAAGAGGGAGTTGGTCGTAGACCTTGTGGTACCCGACAATGCTATAATGGAGACACTCTAAAGGTCAGGCCGAAAGCTTGCTAGGTTTGGCAAATCCCCTTACATTGACGGCGAAGATCGCCATGGATGGGAACAACTTAATTTGAAAATGGCCCAATACAGAGAGTTTCTCTCTCCACACTCTGAGTTATTTTGTCTTTTACACAAGCAACTTCTTAAGAAAGAAAGAAAGAAATTGAATGTTCATTCTCTTATCAAATTTGGGCTTTTTTTTAAGAAAAATATTGACTTGAAATTGGATCAGAACATGATATGGTCCAATTTTGTAGCATAGAGTTCTTTAAATGGGAAGAAAAATTTTTTTACCTAAATCTTCTTAGCAAAATCCAGTGGCTGGGGTAGTTTAGGTGGAAGCTCTCCAGTTTTACTTGGCTTAACAATATTGACCCTGCTGTGAGACCTAAATGGCTGTTGTGGTTATTCTTGCATTTCTTTTGTTTTGATTTTGTTTGTTTTTGGTAATCGTGTCATCGGGTCCTGTTTCGTGTTATGATCTAACATGAACACGATAGCACGTAATACAAACACGACACGATAAGTTGTCGTGTTATAAAACCTGAACACGAACACGATACGAAACTTATCAGGTTGACAAGAGACGATAATTTATCGTGTTACACAGTAACACGAAATTTATCTGGTTGACATGATACGATAATTTATGATATTATAAGGTAGCACGAAATATTGACACAACATTATAAGATATCATATCACAATAAAGGTCTTTTTAACCCATTACACATTACAGACTTGTTAACACAATTCATAAAAAAATCAAAACACAAAAAATATACAACTTAAAGAAAAACAAGCCAATTAAAGCAAAAGAAAAGAAAAAAGAAAAAATAAATAAAAATAAAAAAATCCACCAATACAATAGGAACCTAAAACCCCAATTATTTATTATCGTGTCTTTCATGTCGATTATCGGGTTATCAAGTAAACTCAACGTTTCTTATCGTATTTATCGTGTCCAACCCTATAATGTTCTGTTACCCAATAAGCTAAACTCATACCCAATATTTTGGGTCGGTTTCGTTTCATGCTATCGCGTAAATAACTGTTTTGTCAGCCCTAGTTTTTGGTACTTAGTTTCTTAGCTCCTAGTTTGTAGTTTATTGCATTGTTGTATTTTTGTTGCCTACTTGTGCTTCTATAAAATTCCTTTGCTTACCAAAAATAAAATAAAATAAAAAACTGTGTTTGGATCATCAAAACAACCATTCTCTTATAGTTTATTGTTAATTTTCTCACTTCAGAATTTTGCATCTAAAATTCCAAAAAATACGGATTCATGAATTGACTATTATTCCAACTTATCTTTCTATTTGAATTCAAACCAGTCATTTATTTTTGACAAAAGAAAATGAAAACTAGACTCATATAAGTTCATAATTGTATTTTAATTCAATTTTTTTTTAATATCGAATATTTTGTTACAATTAGATTGAACAATAACGTATATTGTTGAATTTAACAAATCTTAAATTCTGCAACAAAATGTATACCAATGAATGTCGTTTGAAACTATATTTCTGTATAAATAATGGTTGAATGTTACACAACATTTTTATAGACACCAACATTGATCATGCACGGTGGTCATGGGTTGACCTGGGCCATACTTTACCTAGGGTATTACAAAAATTTATTAGGCTCGAGCAGGCGCTGCCCTATCATCGGGCCCTATGGCCTGCCCAAGCCATACACCACTGGTAAAATATCTCAAACCCAAGCCTGTCTCTATAATTTTTTTATAATTAAAAAATTAATCACTAAAATAGCAAATAACAATTATAAAATACATTCATTTCAAGATTAGTTTCTTCCAAATATAGGTCTAGTTGAGAATGGAATGGAAGTGAAAATTAGGATTAAACGAAAATGGACATTGCCTTAAACAAAAAAGTCAGGACAGGATGGGACGGCCCTAAACAAAAATGGCATTGCCCAAGCCGGCTTAAAAATGAGCGGGCCTAAATCTCAGAGCCCTAGTCTTACCTATGTTCTTAAACACATCAAGTCTAAGCCTTGGAATAGGTAGGTTGGGCGGACCTCCAGATCCATGACCATAGCTATGCATACATAGTTGATACTATTGAATTTAACACAATATTTGACTGTCAAGTTTAATGTGCATCAGAACAAAAATGATTGACAATTTGAATCAGCCCAGTTTGGCTTTGGCCCATTGCTTAAGAATTAACCCATTGAAGTCAGATATCCGCCAATCGAGAGGGCTCTTGGCACGCCCGCCTTCTTCATCTACCTTAACCCCACTTTCCAAACAAACCCTAACTATTTCAATTTGTGGGAGTTATTTTATTTTTTCTACATTGATTTTAAATTTAGATATTATTTAGTTTGGAAGAACAATATTTGAAGATCATGGAGTCGTCCCCAGATGATATGACCAAAATGGACCTACTTGAAATGGATGCTAGCACATTTGATAGGTGTCATTGGGCTTCTTATCTCTCTTTATGTATCAAAAATTTTTGATTAAATCTAAAAAAAATCAATTTTGTTTAATCGAAATCTAGTTTTTCTATTTAAATAAAATTAATAAATCCTAAAATTGGCAGGTGATTGGTGTTTCTTTTTTTCAAAATGCAACCTCTAAAAATCTATATAATAAGTTAGGAAATTCATTAAAAAAAAAAAAAAAATTATCAGATCAAAAGACAAATGAATTTATATTGTACACCGTTAAATCAAACTAATCCCATCATTTTGTAAAATTAAGATTAAGTTATAATAATATTTTTAGATTCTCATAAACACTAATAAATACATATTATCCATGATTTTATTATCCAGCTTTAAAGTTTAAGCTACTTATCGATTTTAGAAGTATATCTTATTTTATACATGTTAATTCTTACTTATCTCGAGTATGATAGATATCAAACTTAGAACATCTGCAATCATCCGTAAATTAAGATATTTAGCTATTTTTTATACAAAATATATATATATATATATATATATATATATATATATATATATATATATATATATCAAAATTTACTCTCTACCTATTATCTACACCTATATTTTTACTAAAATTGTGTTGATTAAAACAAGAACCACTATTTTTATTAAAATAATAATAATAATAATAATTCAGTTTTTTAAAATAAAGAGAATTATTTGAATAGTCTATGTTAAGATATACAGGATTTATTTCACTAAATTAAATTTTAATCCCACTAAGAAAGCCATAGTCACAAACGTTCAACCATTGATTATTGTTTTGTCTTCGGCAATTCCCTAATTTCCTAGTGTAGTAAGAAACAAAACTTGATTGCCCGCTCCAATATTGAAACTGAGTATCGTATCATCACTAATATTGCAACACAAAAACTACTTTGACCTCGCTAGCTCCTTGTTGACATGACAGTCTCCTCCCCTACTACCATTGTTATAAATTGTGACAATAGGAGTACTATCTAGATCGTCCATGATGATGTTTATCACGAGTGTACAAAACAAATTAAGACTGATTGCACTTCATCTGTCACCATATTTTCCATAATATTGTTTGTCTTCACTCTGTTAGTTTTGTCCAATCAGACAATAGATATTTTCATCACACTCTGATTTACAAACTCAAGTTCATGTCTAATTTATCACCTTAAGTTTGAAGGGGATGTTAATATATGTATTTAACTTTTGGCCAACTAAGTTAAACTCTAATCCTACTAAGAAAACCCTAGTCATTGCCTATTTATAGACCCTTTGCACATCTATGTAATATTATATTTTTTACATATATCAATACAATTGTCTCACATTCTCTCTGAATATTTTGTCTCTTAATTATTCTCACACTCTACTTTACACTTTACAAAATAATTTATATATATATATATATATATATATATATATATATTTTAAAATAAAAAAATAAAGAGCTATCATGCATGCTACTAGCCAACCATAAGAGAGAATAAAAATTTAGAAAAGGTTATGCTGATTGTCTGGAGAAACGGCTTCTGATTGGCCGAAGGCCACGTGAACACGGTTTGTTAGACCAATAAGATTCGTTCTGACTGGAAAAATATGCATAAAAAAATAAAAATAAAAAATGGGTTTCCTTGGACTATGGAGACCTAAAACACCATAGGCGTTTGAAAATTTGCAGGCTCCCATATTGCTTCTGAATACCGAGCTCAAATAGACAGGTGTCAATCATCAGCAAATGATATGTGCGGAAAAACCTAGGAATAGTGAGACAAAAACCCATGAAGTTTAGGATTCCAACTCTGGAAAAATGACACTTTTCTGAGTCATCACGCCAACGAAAAAGGGTTTTCTATTGTTAAATTAACAAGTGATTTAAATGACAGAAGAGCAGCCGCACATGAACTCTATCAAAGTAAGTAGATATGCCTTTTTTGGAAGGGGAGAGGTATGTCCCCTTCTCCATCATTCAACCTCACATGTCCTCTCTCTCTCCCTCTCTCTCTCTCTTGATGAGAGATAGAGTAGTGAATTGAGATTAGGCACTACAACAAAATACATTTTTTAAGATATTAAATCTATTTTTAATATATACAATTTTGAAACGTATTAAAGATATGTTTAGTTGAAAAGGTGAAGAAAAAAAAAATTATCCTTTGTAGAGAGAAAATCAGTTTCCTTAATATGTTTGGTTGGAGGGATATAGAAGGAGAGGAAATAATATTTTGTGTGTATTAAAAAAAAATATACATTATCTTAATTTACTATTTTACCCTTATTACAAATGAAATGAGTATTTGTTATATAAAATAAATGAGCAAAATGGTAATTTTGGAAATTTTTTTCCCTCCAACTTTTCATTTTCACCCCAAATTTTTTGAAGGGAGGGAAAAAAGGGTGGGAAAGACATATTACACCTCCATTTTTATTTTCTTTTTCTTTTCACCTCAACCAAAGACACTACTCACCCCATTATCCATTTCATTTTCCACTTCCAAACACACCCTAAGGGTATGTTTGTTTGGAAGGATAAAAAAGAAAAAATAAAAGGATAATAATTTTATCCATTGTCAAAGGAAATTTATTTTCCTAGTATTGTTTGGTTAAGAAGAAGAAAATAATTTACTATTTTACCTCCATATATTATAAAAATAAATTAAAAATTATATTATCAAGGATATAATTGTAACTTTCTCATTGTCACTCACTTTTTTTCATTTTCTTCCTAATTTTGTGTGGAAAAAAATTGTCTCGAAAGTTGTATTTTTTTCTCCCATTTTCCATCCAACCAAACAAGGGTATTTTTTTTTTCATTTTCCATTTCATTTTTCTTTTTCTTTTCTTTTCTATGTATTTTCCACCCAACCAAACGCACCCTAAGTATTGAGAATATTAAAGAGTGTCGTATAAAAGTCCGTCCCAATAACTTATAAGGACAATTATTTTATCGCATTAATTTATATTCATTAGGATATTTTTTTTATTTTTTACTATATATCTTATTAAATAAATATTATAAGGATATTATAATTGAGTATCTCAATAAGAATTTAAAAAGTCATTACTTAAAAATTGTTTTTAAAAATGTTGTCCTAATTTGGTAGTTTTTGTTGTAGTGACTCGGTAATATTATTGATTTTTAAAAGTTGAGGAGGTCAAATTTGTAATTATAGGATGCTCTCATTCGAATTCGAAAGTGGAGAGAGAGAGGCATAGAGGCTCATGAACCTTATCTACTCGGCCTGAGCTCCAGCGGCGAACGCAAGATCTGAGGTGGACTAACATAAAATATAGGAATAATTTTAACTTTTTTGAAACTTAGGGGGGTGAATATAGATGAAAATTACCTACTTTTATATAATTTACACTAAAAATGGGATATTCCTATTATTTGATTAAATTTAAAAAAAAAAATCGAATACTAAAAGTAGGAAGATCGAATGTTGAAAAAATGTCTTTTCACCAGAATAATAATGTTGGGTAATAAATTGGGACAATTGGTAATTGATCCTAATAATAATATTAAATTTAATACAATGTCTCGAGGCAAATTAATAACTACTTTATTTCAAGTTGTGTCACTATTGATCGTCTCACCGCCACTGGCCGCTAGAGTTTGTCTACTGTCAGTCGTCAAAACTCTGATTACTAGTTGCCGAAATTATTTTTAGTTACGTTCAACTACTTTTTCATAACATCTTCTTAACATACATTTTAATTTTAATTTTGTAATCACATTCAACTAATTTTCGGTTGCTAGTTGCCGAAAAATTATGTGAATTAATTAAAAATACATTTAAAAATATAACTAAAAAATACATTAAAAATAGTTATATGTTACTGAAAAATACACTAAAAAATAGTTATATTTAGCTAAAAACAAATCGGCAATCGATGGCTAGAATTTGGCGATTGAGTCTTAAGGTCCAACGATTGGCGATGGTGGATGGTTACAGAGGGTGATGTTGGCGATAGACGATACAAACCTTAATTGTAAGCATTTTACTGGAGATATAAGATAACATTGATTATGAGATTAAAACATAAATAAGGAATTTTTACCCAAGTTAAAATTAAAATAGTATAAATCATGGATTAAGTTCGCTATTTGGGATTATTGATTAATTATCCCTAATAAATTTCTTAGTTACCTAAAGTGATGTTAAATTCACAAATAATATTTAATTAAATTAGATGAATATTTTACATGGGTATTTATCATTTACATCCCTTTTTATTTTGTCTAAAATCACAAATTTGTTCTATCATTTGAAAAATAGCGATCACCATTTTTATCATTTTGGTCAAACACCATTTACTTTCTCAATAGGTTGAAAATTTACTGTAATAATAATTTTAAAATAATTAAATAATTAAAAATTAAAATACATAAATATCCCTTTAATTTTTTTTATTATGTATTTCTCCTTTACTTTTTTACTCTAATATCCCTATTTTACAAAAATATATTTTTTTTTCTCTCTTTCTTTTTTAATAAATTAAAAAAATGGGAGTGGGGTGGTGTGAGTGGGAGTAAATGTAATTATTAAAAAGTAATTTTTTAAAAAATAGGAATGTTAATAAATATTTGAAAAAATAAAAAAATATATATAAGAGAATGACATTTGTTTAAAAAAACAAAAAAAAAAAACAAATCGGTTAAAGGAGTGATCAATATGTTTTAATTAATAAAAAAAAGTTTGTGATTTTACATAAAGGAGAGAAGCCCTAGATGCCCAATTTTACCTGAAGTTAAAAGTTAGCCCTAGTGATGAAAAAATAGAGTACAGTTGGCACTTACAGTAAGAAATTCTGACATTCACGTGAAAACCTTATCTTGACCGAAAAGGAGCTATTTTAATGTTAAGTCCGTGAGTTTTTAAGGTTTAAAGTTTACCAAACTGTGAATAAATCTTCCTCTTCTAGAAGTAAAACTCGCTTCCCCACGTGTCAGTGACTTATACGGCCGACGGCGCATTCAAAAGACCGATTTGCCCTCCAGTTCTTCCTCTCTTGGAGAAGCTAAAACCTCCATTTTTGCTGGTTTTAGGACACACCCCCAAAGCCCTCGAGCGGTTTTAAAATCCACTTATTCCCTTATAAAAACAGAAGTGCTCCATCTCCTTGACTGGGTTGGATTGAATGTGAATCAAATTCTTCCACATAAAAAAGACTCTCTCTCTAAATCACAGATTCGACATTTTCGAAAGCTCACAGCCAAGTAAGCTTTTCTTAACATATATTCTTTCGCTTCATTAATCAAAGATTCATGTATAGCAAACGTGTACATTTATATGATGATTTACTGATCTCTCTTTCTCTCTCTCTCTCTGTCTATATATATATATATATACATATATTTGATTCTCTCTCTCAGAGTGAATTAAGTAAACCCTAGGTAGGTATAGAGAATGGGGAGAGGGAAGATTGCAATAAGAAGGATCGATGACACGACGAGCAGGCAAGTGACTTTCTCAAAGAGAAGGAATGGGCTTCTGAAGAAGGCAAAGGAGCTTTCTATACTCTGTGATGCTGAAGTTGGAGTCATCATCTTCTCCAGCACAGGAAAGCTCTATGAATTTGCAAGCACCAGGTTCAATCTTTCTTAAATATCCTATATTTATATATATAAATATAATCATATGTGTGTATATTCGATCAAGATCATGTACATGTAGGAGATTGCTGAGTTTTGACATGGAGTTGTGGCATGCAAGAGTAAGATTAATTTGGAGAAGATCTAGTAGTTTCAGGACCTAGTGATATCGAATCAAAACTGAGATTTGGAACATGTGAACTTAGCAGTAGTTTAACTTATCTAGTTATATACACATATATATGTGTGTATATATAGTTTGTATGAATCTTGACTTCCATGAGCTTATCATGTTAATTACTTTTTTTTATAAGAAAAAAACTCTATTGATATAATCAAAACATTACTTGGAAGCAAGCAAGGACTTAACAACACTACATAGAACCTAAAAATGTAGCCTAGTCAAGAGTCCGAAAAGAAACCCTAATGGTACCTAGAAATTGAAGGCAATATTCACTAATTAGTCGTTAGATTTGGAGGTCAATCTTGTGTTGGGAAACTAAAAATAAATTGGGAGTAAGAAAGCTAATGATCCAAGAAGACTTCAAGGCACGCAATTGCATTCCTTTACACATGAAAAATCTACTTCAATTTGAGGTATGAAAAATCGCATTCAGAATATATTGAAGTGTCTTGAATCGTTTTTTCCTTTTTCAAATGAGAACTCTATAAAAGAGTTCTTAATAATTTGGAAACACATAAGAGAGGTCTTAAGATGCTCTATATATGACATTTTCTTGGAAGAGAACTATGATGCTCATTCTTTTTTTTTCAATAAGCAGTTGGTTATATTAATAAGGGGAAGGATCCCCCTCACTACACAACAACAAACTACCATGTAGCCTGTAAGGGCCCAGCAAACAACAACACAAAATGAGAAAACATTTAGTGGTTCTTGAACACCATGCCATCGGCTGACTTTGTGCACCATAACCAACACGAGGTTGGCACTTGTCGAGTTGGTACATTTATTAGATTAAGATATCTGTACTTTCAATATGATGAATGGAATTACTATTTTTAAGTGTCAACCATTCATTGGTTGTGATGCACTATCTCGACATGTCACGTGGTGTTTAAGGACCAAATGAATATTTTCTCCTTAACAATCCATGAATTGAAGTGGTGTGAATCTACACATTAATTGGTGGTTAAGATATCTCTCAACTTTTTAATAAAATGATGATTTAGGCACCTCTTCACCACATTTATTTTTTTCAATACCGCCATTCTCATTTGATAAATAAATTATTATTGCAGTATGTCGTGTGGTGCTCAAAAACCACTGAATATTGTAGGAATATTGTAGTGGTGCAAATCTCCTTCATATTAAATGGTGGTTAAGACTTCTCTAATCTTTTCAATAAAATGTTGATTTAAGCACCTCTTCCCCACATTACCAATTCTTGTAATTTTTGGCCAATACCACATTCCCATTCGCTAAATAAATTACCAAAAAATAATAGTAATAAAAAGCATTTTAAAAATCTCCAACATCTTATGCATTATAACACTTCAATCTTAACACGTCCATCTTGATCATGATGATGTGGAATAAACATACAGATTTCATTAGTTACATAGATTAATTGATTAAATCTTAAATTACATCGGTACAACATATTTGTTAGGGCGACAAAATTTCACAACTAATTCTCTATAAATCCCTAAAACTTAAAGACTATTGTGCCTTAATTTGGTTCAGCTATAGCATTTGCTAACTTAAGATTGTTTGGTCTTGGACCTCTTTTAACTGTAAAAGTTAACTCATGAAGTGAGACTTTCCTTCACACTTATAACTTGACCACCAGCTTCTCCTACATCCGTATGGAAGAAACCCAACAATCTGCCCCTCACACATTGAATCTTTGGTCGACTAACCCTTGATCAGTCTTTTTCTTTATGGTTATTGGGTCAAATTTGTTGTAACCTAGACTCTGATACAAGTTTAGGGTAGTCTTGAGCATCTCTCACGCCCAAAAGTTAGCTCATGAGGGGAAGTTTTCTCTCACACTTATAACCTGACTACCAGCCCCTTCCACATCTGATGTGAAATAAACCGAACAGTATATATTATAAATCAAGACATAATTTATATTTGAGATATTTTTTACTCTTGCATTAAATGTATAAAGGTCAAGATTAAAGGATTTCAGGAGACATTTTCAACTCCAAGATTAAATTTAAGACTGAGATTATAGGAACTCTCAACAAATAAATAACAATTGATTTAGATTTAACAGTTGAAATCAAATAAAAAAATTTAATTATTATAATTTTATATCATATAATATCTTTGAGAAATTAACTATTTATTACAAAATATCTCGCATAAATTTATATAATAAATTAGGACATAAAATATTTTAGAGCAACGACAAAATTCGTACTCCATAAAGTTTCTTTCAAGCTTACCCAAGTTTCTCACAATTAATCCTATTTTCTAATCAATAATGCATAAAACCATTTTGAAAGATAACTCTACGGTCAACAAAATTATAATCTTTATCCACAAAACAGAGAAGTAAAATTCTATGTCATTCTTGGTTGGTGCTTCTTTTTCTAAGATTTTTGTTTTTTTTTTTTTTTTTTTACCATTTTTTTTTTTTTTCATTTTTCAAAACTTTCTTCTCGCTCAATATCTAGCAACAAAAACAAAAACAAAAAACCAGCATATCAAACTCACTATATATTACCCAAGAGGTGTTAGTCCTATTGGTAAGTGGAGGTGCCCATTTTCTTGTCAACTAGAGTTCGACTCTCCTGGGGAGCCTGCCGGGAATTAAACCTTAAATTTAATCTTGAATGTATCAGGTCGATGTAGGGGAGTACACCCTTAAGATCGCCTGGTTTGGTGATTAGTGGAGGTGCATGTAAGCTGGTCTGGACACACCTTACCGTAAAACTCAAAAACAAAACTCACCATACATTGATATATCCATTTATTTGTACTCGAAAGACGGCGGGCTCGGTGCATCAAATCTCTTCAAAACCTCCGCCTTACTGTCATCACTCTCGTCGGAGTCTTACTTCTTTCCAACACCAAACAACCCTCTAAACCACGATGACAAGGATAGGTAAAGACAGCCATAAGGACGGGATGCCTGCTGTCTCATTCTTTTCTTCCACGTTGACCCAATCAGAGGCCCTCTTTGATCAAGCCGCGATTCTGAAATTCCACTATGGCCGCCCTTCATTGGAGGAAATCCAAACTGAAATTCGGACGTGGAATCTCGCTGGCTAGTTTACAATGGATTTGGTAGATTCAAAAACACTTCTTCTTCGATTCCTCGATGCTAATGATCTTCTCAAAGTTCTTTCCCAGGAGGTAAATGTTATCAAGGGTTTTTACTACAAGGTATTCCATTGGAATAAAGTGTTCAACTCAAAAACAGATGCATTAATTCTTCCACTTTGGATTCAATTTCCAAAATTACCAATCAACTACTTTGTTCCATATATTCTTAAAGCTATAGCAAGAATGATAGGTAAGGTTGTTGCTATTGATTCCACCACTTTAACCTTGACGAGATTGAATTCTGCTAGGGTTTGTGTAGAGGTTGATCTCTCAAAGCCCTTACCGCCCAAGATTTGGATTGGTAAACAAGACGATTTCTTACAGGAAGTTGTTTACAATCATATACCATCCTTTTGATCTTATTGCAATATTCAAGGTCACTCTTTAGAATTATGCCAGAGGAAAAATCCGGAAATGATTCATGAAACGAAGACTTCAGTAGAAGAAGGAAGAGCTGAGGTTGAAGGAAAAGAAATGTCTAAAAATGCCAAAAAACGGCATAATAGGGCATTACGGAAAGCACATCAACCTGTGGACCAACCTTGATCATCTGAGGAAGTTACTCCCTTTTCTCAGCTTGTGAGTGCTCAGAAAATTAATTTCTATTTGCATCATAACTGTTCTAATGCGCGACGACAGGTTATTGGTTTCTCAACCGGATTCTGTCAAGGTTCCCTCCCTTGTACATACCTTGGTGTGCCCCTCACTTACGGTCATCTTAAAGCAAGTCATTTCGATGGTCTTATTGAAAAAGTGACTAAGAAAATTAATGGGTGGAAAGCAAAGCTTCTCTCTAATAGAGGTAAATTTGTTCTTCTTAAACATGTTTTATCTTCTTTCCCTCTGCACTTTTTGGCCTCTACTTGTATCCACAATAGTATCCTGGAGGATACGGAATCCCTGTTTGCAAATTTCTTTTGGGGTTTTTTGGATTCTGGAAAGAAACGACACTGGGTTGCTTGACATAAAATCTGTCAAAATGCCTCTAACGGTGGCCTTGGTCTTCGAAATCTAAAGGATATGAAGCTAGCATTTTCTCTCAAGCGGATTTGGTCTCTTTTGAAAAGGAATTCTCTCTGGTGTGATTTTATGCAGTCCAAATACACCTCTTGGTAGTTCTAAGATTTTGAAAGATATTTTGTCGGCGAAAAATATTTTTCTGTAGTTATCTAGATGGAAAGTGGGCAATGGCGAACTCACTAGATTCTGGCACGATAATTGGGGTCTAGGTATCCTTGCTCATGATCTTCATTTTATCGATTCTTTGTACCCTGTCAAAACTTGCTTACAGAACAAGGAATGGTTGTCCCCATATTTGGCGGTTGAGGCTCAGGATTTCTTGGAGGGCTCATCTTTTGATTCTCTCATTTGGCTTCCTAGTGTTAATGGTGTCTTTTCCATCAAATCGACTTGAAAGGCAATTAGTGGAGAGGGAGCCCCGATTGATCACTATTCTTTTCTTTGGAGTCTTCGTCTTCCTTTGAAGATTAAGATTTTCGTGTGGTGGTTCTTTAAAAATAAAATTGCAGTTGATGACAGGATTCAGAAAATGGGAGTGTACGTTCATGGTGTCGAGTAGTCGTTGTTGCGTTGGTCGATCCACAGAGAATCTCCAATACTTTTTTCTGGACAGTGAGATAATTTCTAAGGTTTGGCATCACTTTGGTTCCTTCTTTAATGATTCTTTTATTTCTCAGCCTTTAATGCATCGTATTAAGTTGTGGTGGAGTAGATTAAAAGGGCGTTCTCAATTCCATAAGATTGGTGCGTTGATCCCGTCGTTGATTAGCTGGGAGATTTGGTTAAACCGAAATCGAGCTATTCATGGTAATATTCCCATGTCGGCTAATTGGATTATTTTCAAAGTCCGAAACTGGATTAAAGAGTTGAGTCCTTTGATTAACTCAAAATCGGCTTCATCAGCTTTTGGGAATCATTATCTGGTTCTCTTGGGCTGTTCGATTAAGCAGGTTATTCGTCGTCGTCCGTTGATTTGCTATTGGACCCGTCCGCCTGGGGGAGCTTCAAGCTAAATGTGGACGGTGCTTTGAAGAGGGAGACCATGCGGTCCTCTTGTGGTGGTATTGTTCAGGACAGTAATGGGGTTGTGCATTGGGCCTTTTATTCACCCCTGGCTATTAACTCAAGTTTTTTTGCTAAATTCCACGGGTTGTTCTTTAGGATTCAGGAAGCTCTTCGTTTGGGCCAACTTCCTCTCCTAGTGGAGAGCGACTCGCTTACTTTGGTTCATGCAATCAAGAAGGATAGTCTCATCTAGTCGATTGCCTATTTTTGGAATACAATTTGGTTTTGGCTTCTCTCCTTTGATATGCAGATCACTCATGTCCATCGCGAATGTAATTTTGTCGTAGATAGTATCGCAAACATTGGTTCGATTAACCCTATCATCTTTCCTATAGATAATCCCTTACCCCCACGTTGTAAGTTCTTATGTTCGTGAGGATCAAGAGGGACTTTCTTGTCTTAGGTTGTAATTTTTCAGTGTTTTAATATAGAGTTTGCAGTTTGATCCAAATATATATATATATATATATATATATGAATTGTCAAACCCATGATACAAAAAACATATAAACATAAACCGTAGCTATTTATACATCTTTGTTCAAGTCTTTTAGGGGGGAAAAAACAATAACAATCTTTTCTTTTTTTTTTTGGGGGGGGGGGGGGGGGGGGCGGGAGGGAACAATAACAAATATCAAACATCACCTTCATTTCCAATAACAAATAAGGATTGTCAAGTATGTAGAATCAATAAACTTGCTGCAATTATTTTATTGTATTTTATTTTTGTGCATAAATATAAATACACAAACATGTATATTGTTCTTTCTAACACCTCCCCCACCTATTTACAATCATCAGCATGAAAACAGTGATCGAAAGATATAGTAAAATAAAAGAGGAACACCATCAACAACTGCATGGTCCAGCATCAGAAGTCAAGGTAACTCCTTCAACCCTCATCAGTCATTACATCCTGTAACATCAACAGAAAAAGAGATCTATGTTAGTTAATGCAGTGTATATTCCAATTTCATGGCTGTCTTAGTATTAATGCAAAAACATGTTTGGACAGATGCAAAATCCCAATGGTTCATAACCATTACTAATGGTGAATAGCCATTCCGCTGGGTTCAATGACATGAAAAAAATAGGCAATTTTTTTTTTCCAAAAATACTGTTCAGCCAAGAGAAACGAACTATCTTTTAATGGAATTATGTTAATATCAGACATCAAAATAATCATGAACATCTATGTAAGTTCTGCACTTGTATGTGTTTAGATGCTATGACTGCTCGAGGGGGGGTCTTGGCAGAAAATTGAAAGAAAAAAATAAAATAAGAGAATTGTTGTTTTAGAATTGCGATGCATGGGAACTAATGAAAAGGATATGAATGGTAACAAATAAGAATAGCTGATATTAGCTATAAATTCATGCAAGATGCAGAAGATCTCTTGATGATCACATGATGTCTGGACATAATTTCATTATAAGGTAGTTCGTTTGTCTTGACTGAACAGTACTTTTGGAAAATATAGAGATTTGGAATACGAAATAAGATTTTACAAACACTTGGTTTATCCTCCATTCCATGATTTACCAATAATTAGGTTTACTTTATTTTTATTTTTTTATAGATTTACAAGCAATAGTCTAACCTACTACTAAGTACATAATACTAAGTTGGTTTTCATGGGCAGGGTGTAAAAAATGAAAGGAAAACAAGGTAGTGAGGATGGAACAGTTTTCTTAAGGAAAGAAACCTACCTTTCCCTCCTTGCTTTAGCAAGCATGATGGATGAAGAGGTGAAAATAAAGTCACACCTATCCAGTCTTTACCTTTCCCTCCTTCCAGTTCTATCAGGAAATTTACATTTTCCATCAACTCGCCTTCTCCTTTACACCTCTTTCACCCTGCAAAACGGACTGTTAAAACCTTAATATTCTAACAAATAATTACATGTTCTTCGAGCTGTAAATGCTAACATTTACAGAATCTCAACAGGGAAGAACAAGAATATCTAGTTAAAATTAGGCCAGTGTCTTAAACCAAACAGGAAAATCAACATCAACAAGAATCGTAATTCCTGGTTGTCGTGACAGCGAAAATATTCTCTATTTTTCTGCATGCAAGCACTTATTCTGTCATTGTGTTTGATAGTTTTGGCAAAAGGAGGCAGAAATGTTGAGGCAGCAATTACACAACTTGCAAGAAAACATCCGGTAATGCCTTCACTCCTTTACTCGAAACTATGTGGAAAAAAAAGCTTGATTTCATTTTAAACATTTACCCTTTTTTATATATATAAATGAAACAGAAAATTGATGGGAGAAGAGTTGTATGGTTTGGGAGTCCAAGACCTACAAAATTTAGAAAACCAACTGGAAATGAGTTTGCATGGTGTAAGAATGAAAAAGGTCAGATACAGATACCTTTTTTCAGTCTTCAAATACAACTCAAAATCTGACTGCTAAATGGCCCTTTAAATTCTCTATTTACAGGAGCAGATATTGACTGATGAGATACAAGAGTTGAATCGAAAGGTCTCTCCGCCAAAAAAAGAAAAATCATTAATTGTAATGATTTTTGTAGAGTAGAATATCTCAGTTATGACAGTTGTGTTTGTTGGACATTTGACAGGGGAGCCTTATACATCAAGAAAATATAGAGCTGTGTAAGAAGGTAAACCTCATCCGGGAAGAAAACATCAAATTGTATAAGAAGGTATTATTTTGAATAACGAAGAAAGATTCAGATATACCCACAATAATGGTCATATATAATCTGAAAAAATAATATATATATATATACACACACACACACACACACACACACATACATGTATAAGGAGTGTAAGAACAAAGATTCATATCTCAGGTTTGTGGAACAAGGTATCCAACTGCAGGAGATGGTAATGGTTTCATTCCACATGGTTTTAGCATTCGTGAGAAGATGCATCTCCCCATTCATCTCCAGCTAAGCCCGCCAGACCAACAAATTTTCCAAACACTAGCAAGAGCAACAAATTTGAGGTACAATTTTGCCTTCTTTTTTTGGGGGGGGGATGTGGAGGGAAATTGAATAATTACTTCTGTAAAGTTTGAAACCATTTCTACTTAGACCCATTGAAAAAGAAAGGATAATAATAGTTTATCTCCTCGTATTTAGACCCATTTCTACTTTAATTTTATGTATATTGAAAATAAGCATTTTACCTTCATGGGCTTTAGACTTAAGTACAAAAGTTAGTCTTTCCTTCAAATTTAAAAAAAAAAAAAAAAAAAAAAAAAAAAAAAAACTGAAATGCTCCTAATACAGATCATAACGTTGACTTTGAAATACAAATTGATTAATCAAACGAATTTCATTTTGGATGATTTATATTTAAGGATTCCTATCAAAAAATACTACAAGATCAAGAATTTGACCAAAATATTGAGATTTATCACCCAAATCTTTTACCCCTTTCAAAAAAAATGCTTATTTTACATGAAAATTCAAAATTTTAAAATATAAAATTGATCTCATTTTTTATTCGTTTCTAATAATCTATATATTTGTTTTCAATGTTTCGAGGGTAAAGATCAAATTTTGACATAAAAAAATTGTATCAAAATAAATTTCTTTTAAAGACTCAAAAATATTATTTTTAATACGTTCCTCAAATGGCAAAATTGATTGAAATTTTTTATTCTTTATCCTTTAGAACATTGAAAAACATAATTATATTATTAGAAAGGGATAAAATATACATCAATTTTGTGTTTTAAAATTTAAATTTTCATGTAAAATAAGTATTTTTCTTAGAAGGGTAAGCAATTTGGGTATTAAATATTAATATTTTTATTAACTTCTTGATTGCAATTTATAATACTTTCTAAGAAAATTCTTTGCATGAAAATCTAAGAAAGTAAAATGCCGTTTTTCGAAATATAAGGGAATCTAATGAAAATAAATTTAATGACAACATTGTAAATTACAACCACTGCAAAAGAAAAATCATTATAGAAATTTTTGGTGTTGAACAAAAATCCTACTATAAGGTTTAGTTTAGTCCCTACGTGACTTTTCAAAAGTAGCTGTCGAAAAGGATATGTTGAAAAAGAGTTGTGATTGTTTGGTAAAGTTGTCAAAATGTAGCTATTGAAAAGGAGAAACACGCAATGAGCATTTGGTAAACATTTGTGTAAAAACATTAAAAGACTATAAAATTACTAAAATAGACATATATTGCATTTACTTATTTATTCCTACTATTAACCAAATATAAAATACAAGATACATATAAAAGAAATATTTGTTTATATAAAAATTTATAAATGAAAATATCTTATTTGTTGAAAATAAAAAATAAAAAAATATTATAAAATAAACAATTTAAATAAACTATATTTTCAAATAAAAAAAATAAATTATCATTAAATAAAATAAATAAATATCATTTTGTAATAATAAAAAAATAAAGGTAATTTCGTTGTACAAAATTTCATCAATTAAAAAAGCTCATTTTGATATTTAAAAATATGATTCTCCTAACTTTTAAAAATAACAAAAGAAAACACATATGACTATTCTAAACAAATTGATTATCAAACACACGAACGAAGAAAAGTTTCCAAAAGGGTTTTCAAACTAAGCCTCAATTAGTGAGTATTAAAAAAACAACTTCAAAAGACATTTTCATTAGCTTATCTACTGAATCCTCTGTAAAAATTATTGACATGGTTCCAGCTGCCTGCAGGTGAGTATGATTAGGCTTCATTTACAGTCTTCAAGATCCCATCACAGCGTTGAACATTGGACACTGCCAAGAAAGATGGAAAGAGAGCTCTTCAAATTTTCTAAATTATGCGTTCAATCTAAGTGTATTTTCATTATATGTATCCACATCATGGATACTAGATATGAACCCTATTAATAACCCTATATATAAATGTGGCTGTTTTCTTCCGTCAATGAGTAACCACAACAAAATTTCAGCAGAAAAAAAGGGATAATATGAGGAGACTTGATATCTCTCCACTAATTTGGGTGTAATTGGCTGTAATTACTTTTCATTAAGATTTGATTATATTTTGCATTATGTATTTTTGGTAGTTTCCCTCTTCTTGTCTAGGTCATCCTCTAAACCTCTTGTATATATATTAAACCTATTCTATGAATAAGGGTGTGAATTACCTTCTCCTTTTATGGTAATCAAAGCCTAAGCCTAACGGTAACCATAACTTCGGCGGCAACCCTATCTTTTTTTTGCCATAGCCTCTTTGTGCAGGATCTCCACAGTTTGGACCACCAAAGCCTCTTTCACCTGCCTCAAATCCTTGGGTTGCTACAGTTCATCTTTCGAACCAGAAACACCGCCACAAAGTTGGACCTCTCTTTGACCTCTCCGCAGCAGCCTTTGACCTCTCTTTGCCGCTCCACTTCACTGTAAGGAAGAGCTCCTCCTCCGTGACCGGAGACAACACCATCGACGATTCACCAGCCTCGTCGCTGCCGTTTGCCACTGTTCTGGCCAAATCCACACCAATTCTGAGATCTCACCTAACCATTGGCCTCCAGTCTCTGTTTCGACTGGAGCTCAGTTGGCCCAGTAACACCCACCGTCATTGAAACTTCACCGACCGTCAACAATCATCGCCTATGGAGCATCTAACCACCCCACCAGCAACTGCACCAACAACACTCAATAACAACCTTGTTGCCCATCTACCGGCGACACCAACAGCATCATCGACGGATATTCCTTCACTGCCGTTTCCCACTACGCCCTCCTTCATCCCCACCCTTATATGCCTTCTTTCCATCCCAAATACCCACTCCACTGTCATACCATCCATGTCACGCACAAACACCATTATACTAGAAAATGACCAACAACTTATCTCCATTAATACCCATACGCAAGCTCCTATAAAACTCTCCTCCTCCAACTACCAACTTTGATACTCTCAATGGCGATCTCTCCTGATTGGATACAACTTCACTTCATACGTTGTTTCTCTACCCACGAAAATGCAACTAAGCTTTTTGTGTAGGGTTCAACAAGACCAATTGCTTCGGAGTGCACTCATCGCCTCTCTCACTGAAGAGGTGGCATCCTATGTGTTATCCAATGCAACATCCTATTCCATGTGAACTACTCTCCACAATGTTTATGCTCGACCGTCACAAGCTCAACTCCTTACTCTCAAGGAATCTCTTGCACGAGTTAACAAAGGCACCAAACCAATGGTTGCCTATCTTCAACATGTGAAGCAGCTTGTCACAACTCTGAATGCGTCTGGTGCAAATCTTACCATGGATGATGTTACTATCCATGTTCTTAATGGCCTTCCCTCTAAATCTAAGATGATATCAGTTGCGATACGAGAAACTCCTCTCAATCAAAGTGCATATAAATGCTATGATCCAATCACCTCGAAGATTTTTATCTCCAGACATGTGGATTTTGTAGAGCATGAGTTTCCATTTAAAATCATACACCTTAATGCTACTCGGGTCCAGGATGCTATTATTGATAAGTGGACTCCTCATTTCATTGTTTCATCTTCACCCACTTTAAGACCGTCAGTCTGTTCCTCCCCCACTGACGGCCAACCTCTCATCTCCAGTTCCAATTTGGTCACTCATGGACTATCTTCCTCAAGTACACTTGCTCCAATGGTTTTCCCTAACTGTAACCCCTCCTCCAGTGAACCCTTAAGACCATCAGTGTTTGATTTAGGTATGAGCTCCTCACCAATTTATCTACCACTTCTTTGCTTTCTAACCTTGATAGGAATCCTCGAAGAAACTTTCATCCCATGATCACTCGGACAAAGAATAATATCCATAAACTAGTTCAAAAGTTATGCCTAAACACATCCACTACCCACCGTGCTTTACTGCCTAAGCCAACATCACTGCCCGACTTCGAATCCGAGCTAAAATCAATGTTGAAAGTACTCAGTGATCCCGATTGGAAAGCAGCTATGAATGACAAAATTCAAGCCTTACAGAAATAAGGCATGTGGGAGCTCGTTCCTTCTACTGTGAAACAGAAATTAGTTGGCTCCAAATGAATTTTTCAAGTCAAGCTCAATTCGGATGGATCATTAAACAAATATAAAACACGTCTTGTTGCTCAAGGATTTATCCAACGACCCGAAATTGATTATATTGAGACCTTCTCTCCAGTTGCTAAGCACACAACAGTTAGAGTTGTTCTCACTATCGTTGTCACACGGGATTGGCCCTTACGACAGTTGGATGTCAATAATGTCTTCTTACATGAATATCTAATCAAAAAGGTTTATATGGCTCAACCAAGAGGTTTTGTTGATCCTACAAAGTCTACACATGTTTGCAAACTCAAAAAGGCAATTTATGGTCTAAAACAGACCTCACAGGCTTGGTTTTCAGAATTACAAAACTATCTTCTTACCTTGAGTTTTAAAGTCTCTCATGCTGATCATTGCCTCTTTATTTATAGTCAATCGGGCATTATTATTTACTTGGTTGTCTATGTTGATGACTTGATTATCACTAGGACCAATCCAAATGCAATCAATTAGTTCATTTTAAAACTTGGGCAACGCTTCTCTATTAAAGATCTTAGTTCTCTTAATTATTTTCTTGGTGTTCAGGTTGTGTGAACCTCTAATAGACTCTTCTTATCTCAAAAGAAGTATATCCAAGACATCTTTGATAAGACACATATGGTAGGTGTGAAGACAGTCAATACTCTTACGTCTACGGGAAATTGGTTGTGCTTGGAGAATAATACCCATCTTGATGATGCCAAGCTCTATCGTACTATTGTTGGCACCTTACAGTATTTAGCATTAACCAGACTGGATATTGTCTTTGCAGTTAACAAGCTTGCATAATTTGCTCACCGTCCAACAAAGAATCATTGGTCTACAGCCAAGTATGTTATTCGTTACCTAGTTGGCACGATGAATTATGGTCTCTTCATTTATTGTAAGTCTCCACTTGATCTTCATGCATTCTCTAATGCAGATTGGGTGGCAACAAGAATGATGCTCTTCTGCAAGTGCATTTCTTGTTTATCTTGGTAAAAATCTTATCTCTTGGAGTTTGAAGAAACAAAGGAGTGTAGTGAGATCATCAACTAAAGCGGAATATCGTTATGTTGCCTCCGCTACTGCTGAAATTCAATGGGTCAAGAACTTATTTCATGAGCTTGCGATCTCATTACCAAAGCAGCCGATTGTCAATGTTGATAATTTGGGGGCCACATATCTTGTTGCTAACTCTATCTTTCATTCATAAATAAAGCATCTTGAAGTTGATTATCATTTTGTCCGCACTATGGTTCAAAACGGTCACCTTTGGGTGTCTCATATTTTTGGGAAAGAGCAGCTTGCAGATTTACTCACGAAATCTCTTCTCAGCTCTACGTTTAAAGATCTTTGGCACAAGATTGGGATCTCTAATCACCTGCCATCTTGAGAGGGCGTATAAGGAGACTTGATATCTCTCCACTGATTTGGGTGTAATTGGGTGTAATTACTTTTGATTTGGATTTGATTATATTCTGCATTATGTATTTTTGGTAGTGTCCCTATTCTTGTCTAGGTCATCCTCTAAACCTCTTGTATATATATTAAACCTATTCTATGAATTAGAGTGTGAATTATCTTCTCCTTTTAGATAATTGGTCAATAGTTACATGACCAATTGATCATGTTTTGCCTTATGTTTTAATCTCATGATCAACGCTCATTTATATGTTCAATCAAATATTTTTAATTAAGGTTTGCATTGTTGGTCGCCGGCACCACCGTCAATCCCTACCCACCACTGCTCACCGTCGAACCTTAGGCCTTTGGTTGCCAAAGTCCGGTTGTCAGCCACCAATTTTTTTGTTACATGTAGCTATTTATGTACTGTATTTTTTAGTTACAAGTAACTTTTTTTAATGTATTTTTAGTTACATTTTAAGTTTATTTTAGTTACATTTAAGTATGTTTTTTAGTTATATTTTTAGTGTATTTTTTAGTTATATTCACGTAATTTTTAGCGAGTGACAACCGAAAAATTAATTTAATATAACTAAGAAAGGTAACTAAAAAGTATATCAAAAAGATATTACTAAAAATTAATTATGATGATATTTTGACTACTAGCAACAATAATCAAACCATTTCTGAGCTAATTCAGGTTATGAATAACACATTTGCTATGAAAGACATGGAAAATTCCCTTATTTTCTAAGACTAGAAGTGCAGAATAATGATACTGGCGCCATCCTTCATCAATCTAAGTACTGCATTGATCTTCTCATCAAATCTGGCATGATTTACTGCAAACCTGCACCTACTCCTATCATCAACAAGTATATTACTTCTTCTCCTGATGATGATACTATGAAAACCCTACTAAGTTCCAAAGTATAGTTGGGGGACTGCAATATCTAACTATACCACAAGACCTGACATATTACTTGCAGTCAACAGTGTTGGTCAGTACATGCATTCCCCACTTACAATCATTTTGGAGTAGTTAAAAGAATCTTAAGGTATCTCACAGGCACTCATACTTTTGGGCGAAAACCAAGTTCCCTTAAACTTCAAGCTTTTTCAGACTCTGATTGGGCTGGGGATCACCCTAATAGAAGAAGTACTGGAGGAACTGTGTATTACTTGGTGCAAATCTAATCTCTTGGGCATCCTAAAAGCAACCTACTTAGGGGTATGCAGGGGGTTGGGTCAACCCGCCCAAACCGCAACACCCGCATCGGAATGCAAATCACCCGAAGTAGCTCACGCATTATTAGGCGATCCACGATTCAAATTAGTCTCACCCACATAGTATTGGTCTGGTCTGCGGTTTTGGCCCAAGCCGTTCTGACCCGCCATCTACCCACCCATAGTGTTTACTAAATTTGCAGGTTTAGACTTTATTATTTATATTTGTAATTATTTTATTTTATTTTATTTTTGTGATGTTTTATGAATTACATTGTAGTTTTTTCTTGTTTTATGTTTTGTAATTTTGTGCCAATTTCTCTGCAAGTTTTAGTAATACGATGATTTTTTTTTTTAACAATATTTATTATATTTCAAGATCCAACCCGAAAACATTTGGGCAACCCATGGATCTCATTAGCCTAACCCAAAAATAGGCTTATCCTGTACATTATTGGGCAGCTCACAGTTTAAACTAGTCAAACGCACACTCTAACCCACCCCAACCCGCTTATTATTGGGTTGTTCACTGTTCAAACTAGTCCAACCCACTTAATATTGGTTTAGTCCATGGTGTAGGACCTTAGATGCAACCACTTATCCTAAAATCAATTGGTGTTAGGAAAGGCATATACCCTAACCTTATAGTGCATTCAACACACACAAGTGCCCACGACATTCGACTATGACTTAACCCACACCCGAGCCTTCGCCATGGGACAATTGTTGCCAAAACCCTGACCAACAATCTCCCCCTCAGCAATTGCACCCACTAGGAATCGAATCCATGACGTTGGCTCTAATACTACTTGTGATACCTTAGGCATAATCACTCATTCTAAAACCAATTGGTGTTAGAAAAGGCATATACCATAGCCTTATAATGCATTTAGCACACACAAGCGTCCACGGCATTTAACTGTGACTTGACCCACACCCAAACTTCCTCTGCGGGACAATTGTTGCCAAAACCCTGACCAACACATGGTTTTAGCCCAAACCACCCCACCCCACCCGCTGCCCACCCTTAAACCTATTGTTTTGAGATCTTCCTCAAAAACTTAGTAGAAGGCGATGGCACAGGCTACATCTGAACTTACTTGGTTGACTTATCTCCTTAAGGATATACAAGTCCAAAGCTCTTCTATTCCTACTTTATGGTGTGACAATCAATTAGCTTTAGCTTTGGCTACTAATCTTGTGTTTTATGCATGAACAAAGCATATTGACATTGACTACCACTTCATCAAAGAAAAAGTTCTAAACAAGACAATTCAAGTTGCTCTTATTTCTTCCTCTAATCAGTTGGCTAATATTCTCACCAAGGGTCTTCCTTACTACTCATTTTCAATCTCTAAGGTCCAAGCTCATCATTCAATCTCCTATGGTCAGTTTGCGGGAAGATAATAGTAGAATACCAATTCCACAACCAATTCAAGATGCTTATAGTAATCCACCTCATGTAACACAATATCATTCTGTTAGATCTTAAATGAAAAATGCATTTCAGATCTAAGAAACTCATGTATAAATAGATGAATTTCCTCTTGTGTGAAGAAAAGATTAATAAATGAAATGAATAAACTCTCAGATTTTACCTATTTTCATTTTCTGTATGTAAATACCTAATTGGAATATTAGGGTTTGGATAAACTCTAATAGATAAGAATAAAACTAAAATGATTATTTGGTTGGAGAGTTTTTATTAATTTGGTGTCATTATTAAGATCTCTCACCATCTATCCAAAAAGACTATCAAAGAAAATAGGAGTTCAAAAAAATGATAATCCAAAGTTTAGGGTTTCGCTTCATATATGTTCTTGCCTTCTCTCATTGGCATTTTGATGAGCTACAGCCACTTCTGGCTGCGGTTGTTAGCTTTGCCACCATCTGAGTTAATGCGGGAGTTTTTTCGTGGACTGTAACACATGATGGTGACGTGCAGCCGAAAGAGTAAGTCGGCCACCGGTGGAGTGGATCTCCCAAAAAGATACTTTTTTTTCCTCTTTTAGTCCAAGGAAATGTTGTCGTGGAGGAATTCGCGCTTTGACAAAAAAAATGGAAATCAAAGAAGCCCTACTCCAAATCGAAGCCCACGCCTTAAGGCCCGGCCCATTCAAAATACAAAAATAGCATCAACAATTGTTCGGTTGGGTGAACAAAGAACCCTCTAGTGTAGTGTCAGTCGAATACTCCTCAGCATGAGAGTAATTTAATATGTTCGTTGAAAGTGAAATATTGTAGTTAATTTACATCACAGAAAAGTATCTATTTATACCTAAATCATGCTTGAATATTCCCATTTGTAGGGTTGGCCTAATAAATTAGAGGCCCAAAACGAAATTTAAAACATGTCCTTAAATATTTAATTTAAAAAAATCTCACAATTGTTTTATAAAAGGAAAATTTATTATATAGTCCTTAAGAGATATATAAATTGAAAAATGAACCCTCAATTATCATAATAAAGTTTTTAGTCTTCAAAGATTTTTAGAAAATAGTCCCATGTTCTTTGACCATTTGTTTCATTATTTGCGTACAATGTCATTCTCTTGAACATTCATATTTTTATTATGCTATTTTTAAATATTTTAACTTTAATTCGGTTATTGTAAATGTTCATGAACATTCACCAAAATCACCCAAAATAAAAAAAAATGAAAAAACACAAAGATCAACAAAAAAAAAATCAATATGAATATTTCATCAAACCAAATGAACCCCCGTGTGAACATTCACGTTTGAAACAAATTTAACAAAATCAAAAATCAATAAAATTGGCATTGACATTCATCAAATCGCAAATGAACGTCAACCAGACCAAATACTAGGAATAAACATTTATATTTGGATGTCTTCAAATGAATATGTTTGAATGAACATTCAAATCAGATTTGAAAAATTCCAAATCTTTAATTTTAACCACAATAACACATTCAGTCTGAAAACTAAAAATCGATATGAATATATACCGAATCACAACAAACATTCACCAAAATCCAATCGATATGAACATTTACTAAGAAATCAACAAAAAGAATATTCACAATGAAATAGACCCAAAACTCCCCAAAAATCAAGAAAATACCAACAAAACAGATCTGAAAAATGTGTGAATATTCACAAAAAATAACAAAAAATTGCACCAACATTCCATATCTAAAACAGATCTAGAAAAATTCAATCGATCAAATATTCAAGATATGAGAGAGATTTGGAAAATTCAATCAAATATTCAAATCTGGAACGAGATCTGAAAATGGAAAACGAGACTTGAAAATGGAGAACGAGATCTGGAAATAGAAAACAAGATCTGAAAATGGAACAACAGCAAACATCCACTGCAATGAGCATGAGTGCGGTGCCATCCACCACAACCCAAAATTGGAAATGGAACAACCGAAAACGTCCACCGCAACCCAAATCTGGAAATAGAAAGAGAAGAGAGAGATAGAAAGAGAACGGCAGCGATAGAGACAGCTTAGCGGCGAAAATAAAGAACGATGATAGCTTAGCTGTGGAACTGAAGAACAGTGATGACTGAGCAATGGATGGCGGCGGTGGCGATAGCGATGGCCAACAGGCGGCGCGCAATCATGTAGATAGAGGAAGAAGGTGATGAATTGAACAGAATGCAGCAGCAGATGTCACACCCCACCCCGGACACCCATCACCCTAGGGCTAGCGTGACGTCGACATGACATCACCTGAACGTCAAACCAACTAGAAAACTACGAAGGGCATATATAGATATACAACCACAAAATTAGGTCAAATACATTCTCTCTAGTTGGGGACACACCTGTCCATGAATTATAATAATAACAAAAATATAACAACAATGAACCTCTCACAGATTCGCCTCAGACAGCTCTTCCCAAAACACTCTCACACTACCGTATTGTTGGACTCTACCTAGGGCCAGTAGGGGACTGACTCCTAACTGCAACACCTGAAACCAAAATTTTTATCGATGTACTGTCTTCGTAATAAAAAATAAAAAAAAAAATAGTATGGATCAAGTATAAAACATATAAATACCACATATCGTGCAATAATATAAAAATCACATACTACAAGAAAAACTTCATTTTTCCTGTCACCACAAAACTAACACATATATTTATAACATCTCAATCCAGCAGTAGATATCAACCAGAACGATAAATATATCAACATAAATGGATACACCAACCCAGTATAAAATAATAGTTGTAAATTTATTCAACCGGTTCACCGTATATGACAAAACACCACACCACCCTCCGACTAGTTATATGATCGTTTTAACTTCAGGATCGGGAGTTGCAACGGTACCGTACCACCCATAGGATATGCCTTCCTAGCGGGACATAACAATGCTCTGTCGTAGCAGGTGAACAACGCTTTGCCGGACTATGCCAAGAAGGTGAACAATGCTCTATCAGACTATGCCAAGCAGATGAACAACGTTCTGCCAGACTATGTCAAGCAGGTAAATACTATGGCGTAGTTGGACCAACCACCAATTTTCATCTCAACAACAAACGACTTTGTCCCCAATCAATTTCCATTCTTTTAGAAACCAATGAAATTCATAATTTCACAAACACCTAAAACCGCTTAATCCATATAAGTTACAAATTCGTCCAGTTTTTAAGTAAACACATTTTTCCATCATATATATGAAAATAAATTTGTAATTTACTAGAAGACAGTACACTCACCTGGTGATCTGCTCCAAAAAGCTTTTACCGACTATACTCTACCGTTACTCTGGTGCCTGCGAACCTATTAGTGATAGGGCCTAAATTAATATTTTAGGTAAAAATAACTTAATCATGCAATATAGGCCCTACGTTTCATAATTTTCCCATTCCCAACATTTTATTAGGAAAAATTATTATTCGACTAGTATTGTTCCGTTAAAGTTTACTATATAAACTTTATTCATGTGAACGGTCTCAATAATTATTATCGTCATTTCGACATTTTAAGACAAGTAATATAATTTAACAAGAAGCGTTACCCGTTCCGAAACGGTTGTCAATTTCCTTTAAAATTTCTTAGTTTATGCTCCTGCTCCCACTGCCTCGGCGAGAGATCCACCGCCGCGGAGAACACAGTTCTTCCCTTCTCTGGTTTACCTTCTGACGCTCCTCCGCCTAGGCCGTAGGTCCTCCGCCTAAGCGAACACGCGTCTTTTTCTCTACTTTGTTTACTAACCCTTCTCCGCCTAGGCCGTCGTTTTCACCGCCTCGGTGAACACACCTTAGTTTCTTTCCACTTGCGTTCTACAGCTCCTCCACCTAGGCGAAGCTTTTCACCGCCTAGGCGAACGGTCGTCTTCTTCGTTCAACTTCCATTTGTGATCAGACCTGTTGTCTCTCTCTTTCTTTTTCTTCCCTATTTCCGACAATTCTTTCACTACTCCATTTCAACGATCAACCACACCTACACAACAACCAGTTCTACCAACAAACACCCCCCTCAAGCCTTATCAGCATACCACAATCAACACCTTCACACCCACACACACCTGCTATACCCAAAACAAAAGAAAACAGAGTGCACACACCCTTACCGTTTGGACGAGACAAATAGACGGTACACACCCATATCCCGCCAAACCAAACAACGATCAACCCCAAAACACGTCCTCACGCTGATGAACTCACCATCTTCGGCGATCACGAACCTCCGAGACCTTCTTCCTCCGATTCTCTCACTCTCTCTTTCTGATGTTCCCCTCTCTTTTTCAGGCTTGAATCAAGATTTTTATGGATTATTAATTTGCATAGGTTTTAGTGGATTAGTTTATGGGTTTTGTTCACGCCACGTTGCCTCTCTCCCAGTTTTAAATTTGAATTTTTAATTAACCTAATTTCACTCTGAATTCTCAATTACTCTAAAATACGACTAAAATGACGTACATGCTACGATTGGGGTCTTACAACGGATATGAACCGAACAACAGCATTGAACAAAAGGTAGCTTTGATTAACAAAAGGTACGAAGATTGAAGTATTAAACAGAAGGCGTTGTCGTTCATGGAGAATGAAGCATTCAACTTAACAATTAGGTTAAACAATAAAGGTTAGGATTTTATATTTTTATCGAAAGGTACAAACGTCTATTTATGTCTATTTTTTAACTGTCGAGGACCTAACTCTAAAAATATTTTTGAAAAGGGTTAAATAATAATATTTTCGTTCAAAAGGTTAATTGAAAAAAGAAAAAGCTAAATTAGATTTAAACAATCAAAAATCGACGCAATATATTAATAATAATTAAAAAAAAAAAAAAAAAAGGTTCAGTAGGCCACTAAAATTTGAGGGCCCAAAGCAACCTTTTTGGTGGCTTTGGGCAAGGGTCGTGCCTGCCCCTTTTGGGGAGAAATGATTACACGAAGAATTCCCTACTAATCAACTAAATTCATGGTCTCAATTGATCTTTGACTAACGGTGTGGGTGAAGTGTAGTTCCTGTTGAGTCTTGACTATCCCGTGCCTGATCAATAGTCTAAGCGTGATGAATTTGCCTTGTGATGGACTCATTCTTTTGGTCTAGACTTTGCCCTTGAGTTATTTAGGGCCAGCAACCTATTACAAAATGGACTCTCTTATTGATAGGTCCGCTCTATTAACCAAACTCAGTCATGTGCCCTTAAGAATTATGGGCGAGAATTTCTCCTATATCACAAACCTAAACTATATGTATGGTTTATTTCTCACCCACACTAGACCAAAACATATCAGTTATGGAAGTTATATCATATTTTCGATGAGCATTATATTCATAAATTGTCATGTGTATTGTCGAATGCATTGTATCTATGAAAAATATAACTATCTGTTTTGGTGTTGTACATATTTCTTTTGTGTTTTTTTTTTCACAATTTTCTCAACATAGATTTTTCGACACTAAACACATTGGTAAAACTAATCGTTCAATAAGGTATTAGTCGAAGTACGTATAAGTTGATGCAGACACATATTACAAAAAAAAATTAAAAAAAAATACTAATCATAAAAATAATGGTTGTGCTCATAATTTTCTTAGTTGAAAATTGAATAAATTCTTGTTTATTTCCAACATAATCAACAATATGACTTTATCCAATCCTAATACATGGCTATAGAAAATCAGAATTTATAATAAGAGGAGGATAATCGAAAAAATGAGAAAAGGACTATAACAACAGAGTTTGGTAAAAACAAAAGGAAAATAAGGTTTTTTAACATTTTGCACCCCTAAAGTTTGACCATTATCTCATATAGGTCCTCATAGTTTCAATTTATACACATACTTCCTGGAATTTCCTAATCATCCCACTAGAGTCCAAATTATTATTCTCGTTGTAATTTCGACCAGTAAATAGTCACTTGTTGCACACGCAAATATTTTTAAGGGACTTCATAGTTATTTCTAGTCTCCTCTTCTTCTCCCTCTAATTCTCCTTCTTACGCAAACACGAAAGAATATGAGTGCAACTTCACAAGTTATCTCAAGAGTCAAATAGTGTAAATATCATTTGTTCCAAACAAATTTAAAAATTTAAGCTCCAAGCCTCCAATCTAAGAGCATCACTCTCCATTTTACCTAATAACTATCTGAGGAGCCATTTCTACGTAAGATGGAGTAATTAGTTAAAAAAAATTGTTGAAACTTTTAACATTTGTCTATTCAATATTAATGTTATCTACTCTAACCCACTAGGTAATTAATTGTTTAATCAAAATTAAAATTAAAATTAAAATATTAATAGGTAATTCATTTTGACTAGTATGGTTGGAGTAAAACTCTAATTTTCTATTAGAAAAAACCCTCTTTTTTTTTTTTTTTTTTTTTTTAAGGTGTGTCCGGAGCAATTTATGCACATCTCGACAAATTATCTCCCCAGGTGATCTTAAAGGAGCATTCTCCCGTATCGGCTTAGTGCATTCAATATTTAATTCCTAGAGTACTTTCTGTAAGAGTCGAATCCTGATTGTCAAGAAAAAACACTACTCATTAGCCAATATAGAATTTTTGCTACTATATGTGCTTTTTTGTAAAATATTAGAAGGGGAGAGAAGCTAAAATACTCATAAGTCCCCTTAAAAATAGTAACGTGCACGACAAGTGACTTCTTGACTTCCGTAATCATAAATGATTTGGACTGAAGTAGAATGATAGGAAACTTCAGGGGGTCATATGTTCAAACGATGTAGCATTGTCTTTTGGTGCGAGTGTATGCACACAAGCCAATGCCCCAAAATCAGTTGGATTCAGTCCCTTCCCTTCCCTTCCCTCGTTTGGTGAGAGCCAACCAATTGTCGATGGATAGCCGTTGGTGAGTCTCAATGACCTCTGATTCGGACATCACAAAAAACAAAAGGAAAAAAAATATATGTAATAATAAAATAAATCCACCAAACACGACAGGCACCAGAAATAATATTCAATTTTCTTCATCCACCAAAATCTCAGCCAAAACCATCTACACAGAGCTCGGCTAAAACAATAGGGAGGAAGAGTTGGGAGGGCAGAAAAGAGGGATATGGCGATGGCGATGGCGCTCCGGAGGCTTTCGTCCTCCATTGACAAACCCATCAAGCGTCTTCAGAATGGCGCCCCTCTCTATTACATGGTTCTATTTTTCAATCGTTTTCTTAATAAAATGCTTTGGTTTAATTCCCTGTGTTTTCCTCTTTTTTAATCCGTTTGATGGGTTTTATGGTTCAGTCGTCTTTGCCGAATGAGGCTGTCTACGAGAAGGAGAAATCTGGTGTCACGGTAAGCCTACCAGGTGTTTGATTTAATGACACACTCATTTTCTGGGAATTGTTTATGTATGTTTCGGGTTTAACGTGGGATTGTGAATTGCAGTGGCCAAAGCAGTTGAATGCTCCGCTTGATGTAGTTGATCCGGAGATTGCTAATATTATTGAGCTTGAGAAAGCCAGACAATGGAAGGTAGCATCACTCTCTCTGGCTATAAATTCTTTGTTTAGAGATATATACATATTTTATGCATGAATTGTTCCATGGGACTCAGTTAGCACCAAATGTTTTTTTCCCCTTCATCTGAGTCAAAAGTTACATAACTTCTTTAAAGAATTTTTGTTATATGTGTGAGATCCCACGTCGAAAAGATTGTTTGATTTATCATGCGGGCTACAACTAATACCTTAGCTTAAGCATTTGGGGCCTCGTGGACTCGGTCAAAAAGTTACTAAGCCGGTGGGCCGCATGAGGCATTACAAATGGTATCGAAGTCAATCCTGGTCTGGAAACAATATCGTGGTGGTGTTGAAAGAGGAATAGGCTCCAGGGAGGGGTAGAAGCCCCGAGTTAGGTACCCTGTATTCGGTTATGAGCTGCTTTGTGGCCGCTTATGGGCGACTATCTACACCACCAACCAAGAAGAATGAATTGGACAAATGCCGACGAGGACGGTGTGTCTTTGAGTGGGGATATTGTAAGATTCCACATCAGAAGTATTAAAAACGATTATCTGATATAAAGTACCATGTGGGCTACTAATAGTATCTTCGCTTAAGCAATTTGTGCAACGTGGATCCGGTCCAAAAAGCTTAACGCACATATGTTTTAGTTCAGTAAATGAACACAAGTATATACCATGTATATTAGCTGTATAAGCCTTGGGTGGTGAGCATTTTGTTTACTTTGTTCATTTTTCTTCCCCGTATTATATTGCTCACCAGAAGAAGATTTTTTTTACTTTTTCTTTTTTTTCAAAATATCAAGACGGTTTTATGTTCTGTTTCACGCCATTTTTTAAGCAATATTTTGAATGTGAAACTGTCTGAAGCATGCTATACAAGTTTGTGTTTTGATTAATGTCTTACCAAAACCTATAATTCGTACGTGAAGGGGCTTGAACTCATTCCCTCAGAGAATTTCACTTCTGTCTCTGTGATGGAAGCCGTTGGGTCTGTAATGACCAACAAATACAGTGAAGGATATCCAGGTGCCAGATACTATGGAGGAAACGAGTATGCTCTTGCTTTCCTTTTGCTTAATTACTTACCCCTTAATTTTTCAAAATCTTTGTTAAATCCTATCTGATTAAATCATTCCTTTCAATTTCAGGTACATTGACATGGCAGAATCCCTATGCCAGAAGCGCGCTTTGGAAGCATTCCGATTGGATCCTGCAAAGTGGGGAGGTAATTTTTTTTTTCCGTTTATGTTCATCAACTCGAAAAAAAAAAAAAAAAAAAGTCGTAAAAAAATTGTATGATAGATTATTTCCTATAACATCTCCTGATAGACGTTATAGCAAAACAGCCATCCTCATTGTCTCATCGCCTATCGAAATGCAGTGAATGTGCAGCCTTTATCAGGATCACCCGCTAATTTTCAAGTCTACACCGCGTTGTTGAAACCTCACGAGAGGATCATGGCACTTGATCTTCCTCATGGTGGGCATCTTTCACACGGCTATCAGGTGCTCCACTTTTTCATTATGCATTTCCTGCTACATAATTTTGTCCTATGATGCCTGTTACTAACTCCAGGCAATTTTTGATAGCATCTGACATTTTAATTTTATTTTATTTTTGTAGTGTAGATTCTTATGTAAAGTGTGCTTGTCTTTTTCACTTTATAAAATTTCTTAGGTAGGGTTTGGAAGCACGGAATTGGAGCTTTGGAATTGGAATTAATAATGGACGCATGCAAAAGTTTAGAAAATTTAGGTCTTCATTTCTGATTCCGAATCCAAGTACATGATATAACCAATCGCAACCTTAGATTCTTTAAGTGTAATTGGTGCATGATTTTTAAGTAGTTTAGATGACCCATATTATAAAACAATTACTTCTGAGTATATTCTACTGAGGATGGCCTTTTTTTTCCTTTGATTTATACAGACCGACACCAAGAAGATATCTGCAGTCTCTATATTTTTTGAGACAATGCCTTACAGATTGAACGAGAGCACTGGCTATATCGACTATGATCAGGTAAGCTGTCAGAGATATCTAAACAAGTACGAGAGCACTTGGGGAGTCAAACGTTTATCGATTTTTGTGAAAGAAAATGCTATTTTGTATATCAATTATGATTTACCATGCTTTTTAAGGCTTTCTCTGGCAATGTTTCATGACTTCAAAGACTTGTGAAATGGCAGATGGAGAAAAGTGCTACCCTCTTCCGGCCAAAATTGATAGTGGCTGGTGCTAGTGCTTATGCGCGCCTTTATGATTATGCACGTATTCGAAAGGTACTAGTTAGATTAATCTACCGAGAAACAATGTGTCAATGAGTTTCTTTCCCTAATGAGCTGAAAATTGGGTTGATTTTTAAATTTTCCATGAATTTGACAGGTCTGCGATAAGCAGAAAGCCATCTTGTTAGCTGACATGGCACACATCAGCGGGTTGGTTGCAGCCGGTGTCATCCCGTCGCCATTTGAGTATGCTGACGTGGTGACCACAACAACCCACAAGTCGCTTCGTGGGCCCCGTGGTGCCATGATTTTCTTCAGGAAAGGCGTTAAAGAGATTAACAAACAAGGCAAAGAGGTTAGCCATTTGAAGGCAGAACACGCTATACAAGCAAATCAGTACTAAACCCTGAATTTCAAGAGTAATTTGAAGTTTTTTTTTTTTTGAATATTTTGTGCTCTTCTTGAAGGTCTTATACGACTATGAAGACAAAATCAATCAGGCCGTTTTTCCTGGACTTCAAGGTGGACCGCATAATCACACAATTACAGGTTTAGCAGTTGCACTGAAGCAGGTTTGAGGCTGACAACTCTATTTGTGTTCATCAACTTTCAGAATATTATTGCAAGTTAAATGAAATTTTCGAAGAAGAAAGCTACAACGAGATGCCAAATATCGATCTGTGTGAAAACCTGTTTCTCTGTTTTGATTGCCTGAGACTTTTTGAATTTCTAAAGGGATATTTAGTGTGTAATATATAAGAAAAACTTCAATAAAGGATATGATCGTGTGCTTTTCCTCGGCTTAATATGCAGGCAATGACGCCAGAATACAAAGCCTACCAAGAACAAGTCCTCAGTAATTGCTCAAAGTTTGCACAGGTACTTGCCTAGCATCGATCTTTAAAAGAAGAAAAAAAAAAAAGAACTTTTTAATGAAGAAATATTATGCCTTTATGATTTTCTGCTTGCCAAAACATAAGTCTTCTATGAACTGTATGTTTTGTTGACAAGTTTATATTGTATGGCCATTTTTGCAGACTTTAATTGAGAAGGGCTATGAACTTGTTTCGGGTGGAACGGAGAACCACTTAGTTTTGGTGAACTTGAAAAACAAGGTAAAGGAAAAAATAAAAATAAAAAAAAATAATAATAATAAATAAATAAAAGAGAAGAACTTCTAATAGTAGGCACTGTTTGAATACATTTTTTTAAAGTATTTTTTTGCATAAAAATAAAAATAGCTGCGTTTTGCTCTTTTAAAAATCAAGAAAGTAAAAAAAAAATCAAAATAATAGGTGTTTTTCATTTCTTCCATTTTTATACTTTAAGATTGATGGTCTCAAAGCTCTCTATCCAAATTTTCTCTACTCCACGAAATGAAATATGCTTTTGATTTTTGCTTTTGCTATTTCGGTAAGAGTACCTTTTTTGTACAATTAACTTCTTTTTCTTATAAAAAGTACTTAAAAAAAAGGTGTTACCAAATGGTGCCTTAGTGATCAACGGCTAATTTTCTCCTCTTTGTTTTTTTTCCTTTCTGTATTGTTCTTCCCATTACTTTGTGTTTGAGAATTTGAAATACCCCCAGGGTATCGATGGATCCAGGGTTGAAAAGGTGTTGGAATCTGTTCATATCGCAGCCAACAAGAACACTGTTCCTGGTGATGTGTCTGCCATGGTTCCTGGTGGCATCAGAATGGGTAGAGGCTTTCTTCCTCATTTCAATTACAACAACAAAAACAATCAAAAATTAAAATTAAAATGATAAAATCAATTTCTCTGCTTTTTTCAGGAACTCCTGCTTTAACTTCCAGAGGATTCGTTGAAGAGGATTTTGCAAAAGTTGCTGAGTTCTTCGATGCTGCTGTGAAGATAGCTACGAAGATTAAGGCTGAAGCTACAGGTTTTCGACTTGATCACCTTTTCTTCTCACAATATAAATATATATTATATATATACACACACTATTTAATTTCTCAACAAAATCTAAATCAACGGTTGAAAATATTTCCAACCATCTAATTATAAAAAAAATATGTTTCAAATTATATATATATACTAGGGAAAGGCATGCGCCTAGTGAAAATTCAATACTAATTATTTGTTTTTTTATCGTACACATTAAAACATTATATCAATGTATTAAATGGGAAAAAAAATAATAGACAAATTTGAAGCTCCCAATTCATTTTTAGAAATTTTAGACTTTTAATATGATTTTATTTTTTCTTTTATATATTAATAGGTTTCGAATTCTAGTGGATATTATCATTTGTAGTATGTCACTTTATTTATAAATTAAAATCTGAATAACCAAAAGAATAAAATAAAAGTGAACTTAAATTCAATGTTTAATTATTTCTTCTTCACTTTAAATAGTTCATTTTTTCAGTGTCTTTAATTTTTTATATTATATATTTCAATTTTTTTTGTTGTGTTATGTTTCCGTTCTTTGTTTTCAATTCATAATTGGTAATTTCCTTATTTTTTATACTTATTTATTGTGTATTTTATTTTGATTTTATTGTTGTCTTTTTTTGCTTGTTTTATATTATTCAATATATTTTTTGCTCTTTATTTTTTTTATTTTTTATTTTTTGTTTCTATTTTATACCAAATATTAAGAGGTAAAATATAAGTAGAATCAAATTTTAAATGTGAAACTGTAATATTTTATTATTTTTATTTTTTCATTTATTTATTTGTTTGCTTCATTTTTTTATTTCTTATTTTTAATTTCTATTATATATTACAAACTAATAGAAAATGAAAATAATAAGAAGTAAAATGCAAGTACAATCAAATTTTAAGGGGAAATCTGTAATATGTTATTTTAAATTAGGAAGAAGAATGTAATTATAATTAAGGGTGGAATCTGTAATTATTTGAAATTACTGGACAACCTGCAGAGAAATTACGAAATTGCCATCCCAAAAAAAAGGACAAAATCAGAGCTGAAATTACAAAGTTGCTATCAACATTGACATATATGTTACAGATATATATATGCATGTATGCTATATTCTAACTTGTGGATGGTGTATTTGTCTGTGTTACCTCAGGGACAAAGTTAAAGGACTTTGTGGCAACAATGCAGGGCAGTGCTCCAATCCAATCCGAGATTTCTAAGCTTCGCCATGAGGTGGAAGAGTATGCCAAACAATTCCCAACGATCGGGTTCGAGAAAGAAACCATGAAGTACAAAAACTAAAGGATTTCAAAATGTGAGGTTAAAGATTTATCCTTTTCTTCATTTATACCAAAAATCACTTTTTTTTCAAAAGTTACTAGGATTCTATTTTATTCTATTTTTTTATATTTATTTATTTATTTTTCTATGTGCAGAACAGGCATCTAAATCTGGGAGAAAATAATGAGCATAAGGGGCAAAAAGTACTGATATGTAAAATTTGGAGCTTTTTGTGATCAAAATTCATTCAGAATCTTGATCCTGTGGCACCAATGTCTATGGGTATATTAATTGAGACTCTGCAAATAAAAACTTGTCTTAATTTTAAAGCACTACTCTCCCTTTCTGGTTTGATGTAGTTGGTTGGTAGTTCTTGGAAATGGTAAATTACAGATATCACCCTTGTGCTTTGCTGGTTCCTAATATAGTACTTCATAATTTAAGAATTCTCTCACAAGTCAAAACATGTATACTCATGCATTGTGAGAGAGATTTTAGACTAGAGTCGAGCCGAGTATAAAGTGTTTGAGCCGAGTATAAAGTGTTTAAGTTTGACCAGAGCCTAAATCTTATGTTCAAACTTGGTTCGTTAATAATCAAACTATTAGCGAGTTTAATCGAGCTTTAAAAAAAAATATTGATTAAATTTTAATGTTTAAGAACTATATAAATAATATACATTTTTTTAATGAAATTAATTATTTATAATCGCTTTTTGAAAATTTACAAAATTTAACTATTTAATTTACTAGCGAATGAAAATATAAGAATTATAAATAATCAATGTAAATTTACAAATAATCAGTCTATTATAATAATTAAATAGTTTAAAATGACATTTATAAAAATAAAATTAAATCGAATTAAGATCTAAAACGATCTGATATGTAAGATTGTACTATTAAAAAAAATTAATAGTTTATTTTACTATTTTTTCATACTAAAAATATAATAAAATATTTTAATTTTATATTATCCAAGTTGTTCAAAAATATTAACAGTCAAACTCAACATATAATGTTTGTTAATTTAATAAACGAATTTAATAAAAATTTGAGTTCAGTTTATTTATTAAATAAACCAGTTTCAAACAAGCTTTTTATTGAGCTAAGCTCGAGTAGTTTATGAATAACTTGGTTCGTTTACAATCCTATTTTAGACTCGACTTCATTGATTGGAGAGAATCGCCAAGTGGTAAAAATGAAATATAACAGTTTGAACTTTCAATTTTGTCCCTATTTTAAGAGGTGAAGTGCATAAAACCATGGTTTTTTCCATTTGAATGTAAGCCCCTGTTTGGTTATTGTTCTCTAGTTTCTCTTTCCGCTCCCAAAATTTTCAGATTAATATACAAAAACGCGTTTAGTAAAAACGTTTCTGTTTTCAAAATTTTGGAAGTAATTTGAGAGTAATTCCTTAAGAATTTGAGAAAAAAAAATGGTTGATTCTCATTCACTCTTACAAAATTATTTTCACTATCATCCCGCTGCCTACCAGAGCCATCACCACTTTGCTAAACACCCCAACCTGTCGGCCACCAGCACCAATCTAGGGGTGATCATGGGCCAGGTCGGGCTCTACCTAGAGTATTACAAAAAAATTGTAAGCCAAAGCCCATAGGGCCGGGTCTTATTCTCATGCCCAAACACAATCCTAAACAAAAATGTTCAAACCCAAGCCGGGTCCTATAATTTTTTTTTTTTATAATTATAATAATAATCACTAAAATAACGAATTAAAAATATAAATACATTCAATATAATACTTATCAATATTAATTTTCATTAAAACCAAAAAAAAAAAAAAAACGAAAAACATTCATTTAGGTTCCACACTAAAATAAAATACATTCATCCATACCGAAAATCATCACAAGCTAAATTAAAGTTTAAATGAAATTGCAACCATAACTTACTTGATCTTTATAATGAATGGGCCTAGACTTTTGGGTCATAGTCCTGCCCATGGGCTCAAAAATCAAATTCAAACTCTAAAAAAAAAAGCAATGGGCTTGACAGGCTCCTAGGCCTATGACCACTCCTAACCACCATGCTAGCCACCACCAGCCCGCCGATCACCATTACCACGCCAGCAACCATACATTTAATGGAAAAAAAAAAATCAGGACAATGGTTGTTACGAAAAATATTTATATTCCTAGAATACTCCAGAACATAAATAGAATTTTTATCCCAATTTATTAGAAGTAGAAATAGAAAAACAGAGACACTAACCAAATGCCACCTAAATGACCCACCAACCAACAACAACAATAACAATTAAGTCTTTATTCCACTTATATAAAGTTAGCTGCATGAATTCATTTACGCTATAGTAATCGATCAAAAGTCATCCCCTCAGTTAGGTTAATATCATTAAATCAATTCTAATAGTCTCATTTAACGTTTTCTTAGGTCTACCTTTTCTTCTAGTAGTCCCCTGGACTTAATCTAAATCATATTTTTTCATTAGTGATTCAATAGGTCTTCTATACACATGCCAAAACCATCATAAACGATTTTTTCTAATTTTCTCTTCAACGAGTGTTATTCCTAAATTTTCTCTAATCATTTCATTTTTAATTTTATCCATTGAATCAAATTGAAAACAAAGATAAAACCTTGGGGCCAAATGTGTTGAAACTAAAAATACGGGGATTAATTAGGGGGAAAAAAAAAAAAAAAAGCTAACGTAAGGGGCCGAAAGTGAATTTGCGTACTACTGCAAAAAAAAAAAAAAAGGGGAAACGGTCAGTCCTATTCCATGTCATGTCAGTTGGATTCGATACTCCCATTACTCCGCCTTCACGGAACGGAGTAACGGAGTACCAGCAGCTCAGTACCGGAACGCACCTCCGTTCAGGCGGGAATGGCATTTCGCAAGCCGATTGTTAGACATCACCCTTCAATGTCCGTCGTCTCTCTGGCTTCCCCGTGGAATTCGGTATTACATCGTTTTGCATTTTCCCCTTTCCGGATCAGATCTTATACCATTCGTTTTTGCTTTTTGTTTACGATTATACCGTCGCCAAACTTCGAAAAAGGACTTGAAATTCGTGCTAACTGAGTTTACGTGAACACTGCATTCATTTGATGTCTTCTTTTCTTTTTTTTGCGCAATTTTCCTTTTGATTTAGTCGTCCTTCTGGTTTTGGAAGCCTTTCTGTATGCATTTGAATTGCTAACTCTGAATTCTAGTAAGGGTAGTTTGTGAACCCTTCTTCATGACAAGTCTGTGATATCTGTCGTCCGAAGCTTTGCTTGTTCAATTTATAAACGGTTTATTGGATTATTTGACCTCCCTTTAGTCCCATAATGTCCGGTTTATGTTCACATCACCGAAATAAATTTTTTCGCTTGTGACAATTTCTTTATAATAACTATAGCATGTTGAATATGAGAGATGTTTTGCCATAAAAATCTCTTGTACATTCTTCAATAAAGTGGAAAACCCTTTTTGCCCGATTTGAATTTAACGTAATACTCAATTAATCTGCTTTCCAGTCTTAAGATATAACCGATGACATAAATTACAATCTAGACATGACATGCTGGATGTCTTCTGTTCCTAGTGGATTCAGATGCTTTAGCGTCTTCAAATAAATCTTCCTGATTGAATAACAGTTCATCTGGAGGTGTAGGCTGCAGTTTCATGATACGAGGACTGAATGTTTTTGCTTTATAAAACTAACAACTACGCTGATTTCAGCGAATCTGTTCTCACCTTCAAGGCATACTAGCTTTGGAAGGTTGTGATATACATTTCTTGGTGTGTTTGGTAGGAAGTGACGCAGAAAATACTCTCTAAAAGAAAATTGAATTTAGCATACTTGCACATACAGTGGAATGAGATGAGGATCCAACATCATCTCCGATTTATCAGTTAACGTGAGATGTAACTTAAGCAATCATCTTTTTCAATTGATGGATATCTCATCTACCCAAATAGTTATCTTGGTTGTGGAGGAGCTGGTTGCGAAAGAATGGACGACCCTTCTGTTGGAGTAGGAGTGGGTGGAATAACTATTGGCCTCTCAATGGAGAAACGATTGGATCCTCCAAAGCTGTCTATGGATTTCATGTATTCAGATGCATTATTCTCTATAATCAAAGCATCTTCCAGCTCACGGACGATGTCAACCATGCAGGGTCTGTAGGCAGAGAAGGGTTCAATACATGCCAGTGCAACCTCTACAACTCTCCACATAGCTTCTGAATGGTACCCTCCCTTTATGCTAGGATCTACAATTTCATCAATTCTTGAGTTCCTTATGAATGGTTTTGCCTGCATGGAAGAGGTGCTTTGAATTCAGTTTATAGTACATAAATGCAGTCAAGTAAAAATATATAGATTGTGCCTTCTGGAATGTGTAGCGGATGCAGTAAAGGTCTAGGCTATATCTTTCTTTTAATACCTAGGACCTATTCAATTTGAATGCATGCCAGTCTTTTAGTAGAGATTCTATATTATTATGTATCTAAAGTGCTCTGGACATACAAAATGAAATCTAGCATGCCTTTATGAGGACTTGGAACTTTTCATCTAGCTGAAGTATTGAAGTATAAAAATTTGCGTCGAGTAATCAATAGAAATACACACACACACACACACATATACATACGTATTAAGCGAGATGGCTTTTATTGTCACTGACTGTCTTCGCCCGTATAACTACTTCGCACATGCATCTCGTGTGCCTTTGTCACTAGTACCCCATCTGTTCCTAAATTATTATTTCATTTGATTTTGCCCAAAATTTTAGGTATTGGTTGTATATATTTCACTTGACTAAATGGCCCTTATGGAAAATGTATGGAAGTGTTGAAATTTTTTGAAACTTTGAGTGGTCGAGAAGAGGGTTAGTTTGTAAAAACTGATAAAATGTGTTTCCAAAGAAAGTAAGTTAACAATTATTTTGGAACATCCTAAAAAGGAAAACATAACTACTATTTACAATTTATAACAATAACGCCAAATTATGCTGCATGCTTTTTGTAACATAAACAGGTAAATTGAATCGTACCCATTCAACCAAGCTCCACTCATTGCGTGGCCTGTGTATGTTGAGTGGTTCTCGACCACTTATTATTTCCAGTAGAACAACTCCATAGCTAAAGACATCGCTTTTTGCTGATAAATGCTGGGTTGAGTAATACCTGAAATAAACGATGAATTAAAATTTTCAAAAGAAATTATTCATGCAGAAATGATCAAAATTCAAATATAAGTTGTGGTTAAACGACAAATTTCAGGTGTAGGGGTTCAGGCAAAAGATAGCCACAGATTTTAATCTTCCATATGTATTTTGATAGGGAGGATTCGAAGAACAGTAATCAATCATCATAATTTACCAGGAATAACAGATCCTTAATCTACGGTCACAGAGTAACCTGTTTGTAATTTGAAATCGTTCTGTAAGTCTGACATGTACTTACTCAGGATCCAAATATCCAGCTGTTCCCCTTACTTCTAGAGAAGCACCACTATCCCCTTCTTGAGGGGCATATTTTGAAAATCCAAAGTCTGCGACCTTGGCGCACATGCTGTGATCGAGGAGTATATTGCTCGACTTTACATCCCTATGTATCACACATCTTCCAGAAAACGTGTGAAGATACGTCAAACCTGGATAAAGACACTTATTCCTTGAATTCAGGTATCTTTTCAGTATTATGAAAAGAAAGGGAGGTGTAAGAGAATATAACTGAACATGAATTAGCCACAGAACAGAAAAATAATTACCAATAATGATTATGGGAAGGCTTCACAAACTGGAGAATTTAAGATGTCACTACATCCATCTAAATGCCTTGTGAGAGCTTTTGGCATTGTCATCAGCGCGAATCCAGAAAATTGGTTGGGGGGGCTAATTTTTTTAATGGAATTTATTAGATATTTTTATAATTCAAGGGGGGCTTATGTATAATTTTAAAGGATTAAAATTTATTTTTTTCTAAATAAAATAGGGCAAAGAGTAAAAAATTTCAAAAGTTGAGGGGTACTCGAGCCCCCTCGGGTCCTTAGTACCCCGCCACTGTCATGGTATATAAAAAATTTAACTTGAAAAATAATAATTCTTCGTTCATTCTATTGTCATTTGTTGGAGTTATCTTTGTGGTTATTTTATCTGAAGGTATCATATTATAGTCATCTTCTTAATAGGCTGGTTCTTATGGCTTCATTACTTGTTGAGATTTTAAAGTCAATGCAAGCTTATTTTATTGTTGAGCTTTTAGTTCGTACACAATCTGCTACTTGATACTTTGCTATCCTCTATGACCACTAGAACTTTTGGTCAAAATAAATGTTTTGTTTATGATAGGACCTTTTTTCTGGTCAAGTGTTTATGATTGTATTTTTAAGTCAAAGAATCTAAAAGAATCCCTTTGAGGTGTAGAAATATTTTTCCTTGGCCTTGAAGAATCTCAAAATTATTCCCTTCTTCTACTTCCTTTTCTTTCCTTCTTTCTTTCATCTATCTCAAGGAATTCTGTTTACTTTCTGCTATAAGCTTCAGATATCCATAAACGTAGAGTCCAAGTTACTTGCCTCGAGCAGCTCCCAAGGCAATGGAAAGTCTAGTTGGCCAGTCCAGAGTCTTCCTTTTTGCTGCTCCTGTGAGAAATGAGAAGGAGATGGAAATGAACATAAATACTCGAGAAAAATGAACTGAAAGAGCCTCACAGTTTGATGAGGAGTACCATAAAGGCGATCTTGCAAGGAGCCATTGGACATAAAAGGATAAACAAGAATTTGTTGGTCATTTTCGCAACAATAGCCAATAAGCGGAACTAGATTCTCATGCTGAATAGCTGAGAGTAGGGTCAGCTGTAAAATACATAGAAGAGATTGTAAGTTGGTATAATAATTCATTCTATAAAAGTCATATAAGTGTAGTGGTGTAACTATTAGGGAAGGCTGGATAACCCATTTCAAAGAATTGGCAATCTTAAAAATATATGAAAGAAAAATGTAGCAATGAAAGCATAAAAGAGGGAGATATGTTATGATAAAGAATATTAATCTTCGTAGTGGTGCCTTTCATAATCTGAATGCTTAGATAATCACATAGCACAATGGGAAATATTAAAGGGTAATTAGCATTCCATCAGGCCTCTTGGAGAGCATCTCTACCCCATATTGATGGTCCAGTGAGTGAAAATTAATTCTGAAGTGTCTACACTAAAGAAGATGTAGTAGATCCTGCATTACCTCATTATCGAATTCACGCGTTCCCTGAGTTGAAGTGGCTGACCGGACCTTTACTGCCACTTCTTGACCGTCTTGTAATGTACCACGGTAAACAGATCCAAACCCTCCTTCACCTATCAAAGTTTTGTATTTCTTGGTGGCAGCCTCCATCGATCCAAGAGTAAAACTCTGTATAGATGTTGATTTCAAAACTATATCATCCATGCTAGGAATGGAGTAAACTGCATCTGCATTTTAGAAAAAAATTCATTGAGAAACCATATTTCCTGTTGGAGTAACATATTCACTTGAAAGGTGATTCAATTCATAATCGTGTGATCTACTGGATACTTACCCCAATATCTAATTGATTGTCCACAATGATTGTGAGATCCCACATCGAAAGTAATGCCCCATGCAGCCCGCTCACCTGTTAACTTTTGGACGGAGTCCACGTGGCCCAAACTACTTATGCCATGGTACTAATAGTAGCCTACATGGTACTTTATATATCAGACAACCTTCTAATACTTTCGACGTGAGATCTCACAATGATGACAACACTTGCCCACAAGAAGCTTTAAAGTGAAAGAAAAAACAATTTGAAAATGGATGGTGCACATTGATCTGCTAGGATGAGCTCCAATCCTTGTTTTCAGTAATCTTTATTTTTTTTAATGCAATAAGAGGGCCTTTAGCATCACTGACTCTCGCCCTTATAATTGTTTCGCAGATGCATCACATGTGTTTCAAACACTAGTAAAGGAAAAGGATGGATGTACAAGTATAGTGAAGTGATTTTGTTCTTAATCATCTCCTTCTGGCTAAACATCCTAGTTCCCATCCTTACTCATGCTTCAAATTTTATTTTCTTAACTCTTGTGACAATCTCTTGTTTTCCAACACTTACATGCTTATAAAATACATAAAACAAATAGCACATGTCGCATGATTTCTTGATACACAATTATGATGGATTAATCTTTCTTGAGGGCAGATATAGCTTGATTAAGGGTACTAACATGCCAACTTTTAACCTACAGAAGCTTGGTTATGTGAGGTTCTCATTTGTGTCATCTTCTGTTGTGTGTACCATGTCTGAGAATGTCAACAAAAGCAAATAGATCCCCTGAACTAATGATACGATGGAACTGCTAATTGCTTATTATGAGTGTTCATTTTCTTTAATACTCAATTTGAATAATGAGAGACTCCTTTGTTGCCTCGGAAAAAGCAAACTACAATTATATATTATGCATCTTGGGGAGGTGAAGAAACCAGTTTACTCACTCTTTGTCATTGGGTGCCCTTTCGCATCAAATTTTCCCTTGGCTTTCATCCTTTTCCTGTAGCAGCAAATGAAGAAAAGTCCCACTGCAACAGTGACCAGAAGAGATCCACCTGCAATTGTTCCTATCGCAATACTTCTCACTGAATGTGATGATCCTTGATCTCCACACATTCCATTACTGAAATATCAAAATCATAAAAGAGTTAAGAGAGTTATATTTATTTGTTTACTGACTTCTCAAGGTATAAATAACATACTCTGTGGTAAGTCTTGTTCCGTTAAGGCTGGCTGGAAGCTCTTTGTTCAAATGAGGATTGCAGCCAAAATTTCTACAAGCAAAAAGGGCATAGATGATAAATTTGGCATAGTTTGTTTCCCTGAAAAATATACATGCATGACTAAAAACTTACAGTATTGTCAGATAGGGTAGTGAGGCGAGTGATTCTGAAATCTTCCCCAGGAGATCATTGTGGCTAAGATCCCTGATAAATGGAAAAATCAACCAACAATTATAACTTAGCTATTTTTTTCATATATGGTGCTCATTTGACTTTGGCCATTATATGGATGCTAGAGATGTCCTTTAGTGAATCTTGATAATATTTAGATGGCCATGAAATCATTCATATTTATGAAAATATGAAATGCCTTGCTGGTTATTGGTTAAAAAATTGTAAAGAACTTTCTCTTACACTAATTACCACATATTTGTTGGACAGTGGAGGAGCATGATTGGATGCTTAAAGTACCACCGGAGATCAACTAGTATAGGTACATATCAGTCACTCATCCTTCTTGTGTGTCAAATATTTTATACATGACAGGTCTCTAAAGCTTGTCGTTGCTTCGAGCATGTAATCTGTTGCTTAGAAGTTCTAAAGTTATTCTCTTAGCATGTTCTTTTCTCCTTTATTTTTCTGTTTGTACCTTTCTTAACACACACACGAAACTATAAAATGCGTGCTTGTGCTAGCATAGCATTGTTTTAGAGTAAATTGACACCCCCTCCCTATTTTGAGATTGGTACATCTTTAACCCCTCCAGAAAAAGGTTTCTGAGCACGCCCCTTTCTCTTGCCCAAAATTCCCTCCATTTTTTTTCATGAAAATGTTAGTTTCATCTATAAATACGACACAAAACATTTAATGTAACCGGAGTTTTTGCCTAACACGATGAGTTTTCACCAAAGTTGATTTTCAGTTTGGGGTTTCATGCACGTGCTATTTTATTTTTTTTTTGTTTGGGGGGGAGGGGGTTGCCCCACCGAAATCCCCCTTTTCTTTTTATTATATTTAGACTTATTTTTACTTGTAACTATTGTAGCCTAACTGAATCAGTGTTCCCCTTGTAGACTTTATAAGCCTTCTTCTCTTTCTATATCTTTTTGTTTTGGGGGGTGGTGTGGGGGTAGTCTAGATAACGATAGTTTATAATCTCAAGCTTATTGTCATGGATCTTAAGTTGGTCTTTTCAGTTTATATTGAACTTTCATATCCTACAACTTCTTCAAACTGTTGACGTTATAAATAAATTGATGGCGTCTTGTAGAATCTAGAGGATGAAATGAAATAACTAATAAGTGGTAAAACTTGAGTCAGACATCGTAGATTACACTGAGGTCAGCATGGAAGAAACTGGAAATGCTGGGATGGTGCCTGTGAAGGCATTATTGCTCATGTTCCTGAAGTTCACATAAGAAAGAAGAGCAACCATAGATATTAGAGTTATAACAACTTAACAACTTCAATCCTAATTCAAATGAAAAGCACAGATGAATCTCACAGTTCCTTCAGATGGATAAGCTTGGTTAGGCTTGGAGGAAATGATTCCTTTAGATCACTGAAAGAAAGATCCCTGAGACGGATTGTAATCGGTAGAATTAGTTCATAAACAAATAATTCAACTTTTTCTTCTACGCTTAGGTGGAAATTATTTGGTGGTTTGTATAATTCATATAATGTAGGGGAAACAAAGACATATTTTCCAAGGAGAAAAACAACTTACAGCTTGGTGATGATCCAGGACCCGTTACTAGATTCACACATTAGGCCGTGCCAACTAAGAGGAAGACATGGGTCTCCTGACCAACTCTTCAAATTTTCAGAGTCTTGATTACTTGCCAGTAACTCACTTCTTAGATTTGTTATTGCATTTTCTGAGATCACAAACAAGACAGTTTTTTGGTAATTTTAGATGCCATATATGTACAAATCAACTAGTATATAGAAGTTTGTCTTGTAGAGAGAGGATACTTGTAGAGAGAGGATACATGAATATTTTTATATCATTCAGTAAAAAGAAACAGGCAGGGCAAGTCAATTATACTATATAAATTGGTATATGAATGCATGCTCATATATCGAGTATGCACATGTATATTGAATAGCCTTCTAAAGTATATAAACATACCATCCGTTTGGGAGGTCCCTTGAACCCATTGGTGAACCTGCAAAATCTCATAAGCGTTACAAAGAGGTCCCAACTGGGACTTGTTTGAGTCCTTAATCATGGTTAGATTAAGAGACCCATTTGCTGTGAAGTTCAAGGTAACTGTAGAATATCTAGATCCACCAGCCAATATATCAATCTCCTGTCTCTTCTCATTGTTGATGTATACTTCGAACAGCCTTTGTCCAGCTTGAACAGAGTCATTGAGCTCAAGAAAGTATAGGAAGAGCATGTAGCTGTGGTATCCTGTGTCAAGGTCATCGTACTGGAACTCCAAACGTTCTTGATGTGTCAGAGCTGTTTGTAGCACTTGGATAGGAGGCAGTGATGTAGTGTCATTGGTGATGCCAATATTCGCAGCAGGTGATGATGTGAAATTGGCGTTTTGGTCAGGATTTGGGTCAGATCTCCAGATGCGGTCCGATGGGTCTTGTGGGTACCTGTTGAATTATGGTAAAACATGGTTATGAGTTTGAATCAGTCTTGTGATGGTTCTTCTTTGATTTTGGACATGATTATTTTCTTAATTTCATAAGATGTGGAATGATTTTCCTTGATTATTTTGAAATGCTCTTTCTGTTTGTAGACTATGGGTTTCACAATGTCAATTCATTCCATTTTGTTCTAAGTTAGCGTTTGGAAGCATGGAATTGAAGCCGCTAAACTGGAATAAAAAACTTAGTGCTTGAATTTTTTATTACATGTATTCATTTTCAATACGGTTCTCAAGCTCCAATTTCATACGAAAAAATACGACCTGCTTCTGATTGTAGTGTTCACAGAGCTGTTGCAATTTTTGTTAGTATTTTTTCTTTTTTTGGCATCATATGGCCCCTTTTGTGCCTTGGTTTTAAACAAGGGCAGTGCTTCCGCCAAAGAAACAGAAAATGACAATGAAATCTCGTTCCTTTTCAAGGCTGCTAGAGTCTAGACGTACAACATATAGTTGAATCGGTACATGAAGATAGGGAGAATCTTTTTTGATGATTCATATTGTTAATGGTAGTCATTTGGAAAATGAGAAATGTCTTTACTTATATGTTTTATCTATGTCATTCTACTTGCATAAGAAATTAATGTAGAAACACAATAGACCTCACTCACTCTCAAAATACGCCTTGTAAGACGAGGATTGCCCTAAACTTTATATATAGCTCAGGATCAGGTAACACAAGCGATGTGGAATTCAACACGCCCCCCCACTCGTAGGGTAGACTTTTGACAAACCACAGCGAACCAACATTATGGGGAAGGGACCAACATTGATGTGGGATTCAACACACCTCCTCACGCGAAGGATGGACTTTTTTGACAAACCACTACAAAAAGATATCGGGGGGCGTGGCATTGATGTGAGATTCAACACACCCAATATCAGACAAGAGTCTTGGCTTTGAGACCATGTAGAAACAAAATAGGCTTAACTCACTCTTAAAAGACGCCTTGTAAGACGATGATTACCCTAAGCTTTATATATAGTTCGGGATCAGGTAATTCAAGCAATGCGGGATTCAACAATTACCATAACAAATGGTGAGCTGCAATAAATTTCCCATATGGAGCCTAATTAAAGAACTCCTTGATGGGTTGTTTTGTAGGCATTCTTACTGGAGTTTTCCTTAATTTACTCTGTATACTTTAAGCAAATATCTTGTAGCTAATGTCTTGTTTTCGTCTTTGTCAGTTGTCTGTTAAACAAAGTCAAGAAACATACCTGATCTCTGCTGCCCTGCTACCGACATCCACTCTATCTACAAGTTTGAGAACATTATAAGCTTCCTTCTTCAAATAATCTGAAGACAAGGGCCTCAGTTCAAGCATTGAAATGTAAGGTTCTCCCCTCTCCTTTTGTAAACAGTAGTCAATGTAGTCATTATTAGCTCTGAAAATTCCTTCAATTTCCACGTCTCTCAATGAGTTCACAGATCCCACTGATGTCACACCAACCAAAACATCAAAGACAGAACCTGGCGGTTTCCTCTGCTGATCGCTGGAAAGAAACGTGCCTCTTACCAGGTAATCTTGATCCTTCCTTGTTGCTAATCTATAACACCACTTATTGACAAAATCTGATCTAAAAAATCGAGCCTTATTATAGCTCGTTTCATGTTGTCCTGGCCTTGTTATGTCTTTACAACTTCCTCTATCAGAGAACCAATTATCATCTGATATCCAACTTATATTTGTATTTCTCCCCGTAAAATTTGAATTAGCACAACACCTGATACTCAGAAACCCTGCTTGAAAATTACATAGATTGATAAGAAAGTCGGATTGATGTTAATTTCCTATTTCAAGAATCTTCCCACTTAGACAATTAGTTGAGGGCACAAAAGATTGCTCATTTTTATTCTGGCCAACAAATGATTTTAGGTTTGAAATGGAAATAATCAGAGAACTATTATATAAATTAGGAGAATAATAAACAAAATCCTGAATACATACCTTCTTGTGCATAAGTAGATTGAAGAACTAGGAATAGGCAAAAAATAAAGCAGTTGACCAATCTTAAATTCAATTTACCCAGACCCTCCTCCATCATCCTCTAATCACCAAATGAAGCCGCCGCTCCATTGGGTCATCAAACTCATAATCAGAGTTAATTACCGATTCCTTAAGCCATTAACCCCTACAAATAAACCGATCCAACTCCTCCGGATTTATGAACTTGAAGATTCTAAGTTCCAATCTGTAGAAACCAAACAAACCCTTAGGCCTTTGAGTCATTCAGATCAAACGTCGGGTCCTTTAAGATGATCAAACAGAACCTTGGCGACGAAATAGCATCAGGCAGTGTTGAAGGGGGTAGAGATTGATAACAAAATTTGGTTTTGACTTGCAATGTGGGTATTGCTGAAGCATAGGAAAGAGGAAGGTTAGAAAGGGTTTGAATTGCAATAATTCAATAATGATTAATAATTTCCATGTTTAAACAATTGGGTTTTAATTAATATTATTGGTTTGGATTGGTGGTGGGTTGCAATTAGTTATTAATTTATTTCTAATTGAAAACTAATTTTGTTTAAAATAATGGGGGCGGAGCTACCCTTCTTCTTCGTCTCTCCTCTTGTCTGTTACCTTGCACACAACATCCTGGAAATGATATTTGATTTCTTACCCGCTGCTAGTGATCATCGCGTCAATGACAATGGAAACCTTTGACTCCATGTTGAGTTTGAAAATTAAAAAAGAAAGGCTTAATTCCAATTAGACCCCATGTCATTTAGGAAACTCACACTAATACCCCTTAGACTTGTAATACCTAGCTTTGCTTAACGATACCTTGCTTATGATTTTAGGTTTGGAATTGATGGCTCGGAATTGGAAATGAATGCATGTATATTTTTAGATTTTTACATGTGTCGGTTTCTAATTCCATTTCCGAAGCTCTAATTCCATGAAACTAAATGCTAACTTATAGTGAATTCCATCATCGATCATTGCATAGTTGTCAAATGCGTGGTTAGGGAGCCTAGGCATACGGCAGGAGGCTCAAGAAAGACGCACTTATTGAAGTTGTTCAATAAAGTTTCATCAACTCTTGTTACACCACTTATTGAGTTGACTTGAAGTGTTCCATAGTAAATGGGTGTTGGATCATTACTTAACACATACTAAAAAGGCAACCTAGTATATGAAGGATCTCCCATTGAGATTCTGGAAAGGGTCAGATTTATGTAGCCTCACATAGAGAGGAGGTTTTCAATATTTGAAATTGTTCAATTTTTTGTATGTGATTCACTAGATATATCGTGAATTTCTTATAATAATAAATAGAACATAATTAATTCAATATAACAATTATAAATAATCAATTTCAAATGTGTGGTACATCTTTTTTAACTTTTGCAGTATAACTAGTTTTTTTTTTCTAAGGAACCTTGGCAGGAGAACTTTATTGATAAATGCAGCAACAACAACAACTACGCTTTCATCCCACTTAAGTAGGGTCGGCTACATAAATCCGTTTACGTCATAATGATCGATTAAGAGTCATCCCTTCAGTCAGATTTAATGATATCAAATCAATTCTAATAATCTCGTCCTAAATCTTCTTAGACTTATCTCTTCCTCTAGTAGTCTCTGCACTTGAATTAAATCGCATTTTCTCACTGGTGCTTCCATGGAAGTAGGCCTGATCTCTGAAAGTTACAAACAACAAAATAAAATAACGAAAATACAAAAAATTCACTCTTAAAACATGACTTTATAAAGTTCTTTGATTTTTCGAATGTTAGGAAAATGAAACCTTTCCAATTTTAAGTATCAACGAATAGTTGTCGGACATTCTGATTGAACTCAGAGAATTGGACTTTTTCCAACACTTCTAACTTAGCTTAGTGTATAAAACGAGCAAGAAAAGTCTAGGGGCCTTTTTAGATGGTTTTCTTAGGTACAAGATGTTAGAAGTTAAAGCATGTAATTATTGGCAGGTGACCTGTCGTGAACGTACTCACCATGGGGCCACAAATATGTTTACTTATTCAACCGTACCAACGGAAAATGGAGAAAATTTATATAATAAATTAGAATAAATTTTTAAAATATCTTTTTGATAAAAGTTGAGATTAATTTAGGGAGAATTGAAGAATGAGATTGGATTATAGAAATGTTTTAAGGAGTGATAAGAAAAAATCAGACGAGGTCCAAATTGTCGTCACGTGCCCACTGTTTACAGGCACGTGTCAAGCACGAGAAACTACGATGAGGTGTGGGTTGACCAACGTGTCCACCTCAGAACTAGCATTGTCCTTGGTAGCACTTCACCCGAACCAATCGACTTCAACATCAGCCCGGCCAGGGGAGATTGGCCCCTCAGCCGTCCAAGGTTGCGACCCCGGGACGTGATGCCGGGGCTAGTCCCACTTAGGAGCAATTGTAACGACTCCGCATAATAAGGAAAGAGTCGTTATGTTCCCTAAGTAACGGTTCTTTAACACTTAATTCCGAGATTGTCGTCACGATTGTGGTGATGAGTCGAGATTCAGGGAGGACTTGCCATACGAGTCCTCCCATGCATATAAACACCGATACTGGGGGTCTGACTAGGTACGTTCTCTTTTTCTCGCATAGACTGTCAAACTTTCCTAAGAATTCTCGACTTATTCTCATACTAGAGGTACAATGTTAACAGGCTCACTCGTTTTGCATTATTTTGCAAGAACCTGAGTTGTGAGGGTGATATGAGTTAGGGAAAATTAAATACTCTGGATCCTAAAGTAACATGTTCGGTGAACCATTTTTAGGTATCATCAAGGAGAAATTTCCATCTAAAAATTTTACATTTGTGTTTAATTAGTGTTTATATATATATATATATAACAGAATCGTAGACACCTTGGTGCACGGAATCATTGCTCCAGTGTCACCAATCACTGAAGTTCAATAAACTATAAGCAAGACAATGTAGGATGAGTTGGAATGCCGTTGGCCTAGGTGGCACCTTTCAGATTGGAAAGATGGTGATATTCCTGACATGTAGTGCATATACCCAAAATTAAACATATCCTCAAATAAATGACCTCCAACTCTAGTAAATCCGCCCCCCCCCCCCCCCCCCCCAACAACAACCCCAACCCAACGGTTCTTTTTTCTTTGCCTCGAACCCATCAATTTACCTAAATTAACATTTGATTATGACTGTAGGCCCACAATAAAGGGGGAATCCTCAAGCCTTACGTTTCGTCCGTATAAAATTCGTTGTTTTCAACGTAGATTGGTGTTAGACCCTAACAATGTTGGAGGACTAAACAGCACCGACTTGGTGCGATTTGCTACCGGACATGGTGCATGCGGCATGAATGGGTTCGTTGGCAGAAAGGGCACTAGATTGGTGCCTATCGTTGGGCAGCAGCGTTGTGGCACAACACCGGCGGGTGTTGGGCAGTGTGGACGACCTCGGTGCAGGACCGAGGCAAAACGGTGCAACGTTGGTGCAACACTACGTTGTAAACAGTGCCTTGGACACGGCAACACACGTTGGAGGAGCGGGGCGGCGCTGGACCAAGCTGTTGGGCAAGCGTTGGCAAACTGGTGCGCTGTTGGGCATCGTGGACGCACGTTGGCGGCGTTAGCAGAGGTTGCTGATAATGGGGTTCTCGTTGGGGAGTGACGGGACCAAAGGAAGATCTCGGTGCGGTACCGAGGCAAAACGGTGCAACGGAGGCGCAACGATACGTGGTAAACAGTGTCACGTGTGCGGCGTGGCGGACTGTTGGGAACGACGGTGCATTTTGGTGCGAAAAATGCATACGGCGTTGGGACGTCGTTGGGCAGAACGATGCAACAAAACAGAACGTAGGTGCAATGCTACGTTTTGGGCTGAGTCATGTAGCGGCATGATACACCGTTGGGCGACGGTGCATTCTGGTGCGGAAATAGCACACGAAACATTGGCAGTCGTTGGGCGCAACGACACGTTCCGGCCATGCAGGCCAAAACGTTGGCGAACGTTGGCAGATTACGGTACGAGATGGCAACGGGCAGACGTTGGGACAATGCAAAAATGCTAGAAGAATGCTACCTGGTGAGCTGATGGACTGGTGGTTTCCAGACATGTGCAGGGCATGTGTGAGCAGTTATGGGCAGTTCTTGGGCGGTTTTGGTTGGTTTTCAGACAGGAAAACCAACTCCTGTGGTGCTGACATGTGTCGGACATGTGTCGTCTTTCTGCCTATGCAGTTGGGGCTGTCAACTGCCGTTTTTGCCTATAAATTGTAACGTATGGTCTGTTTTTAGAGGTTAAAATGCTTGCTTGCGGATTTTACAGACAGTGTGTTGTATTTGGTTCCTTGTAACCGGAGTTTATTAATACAAGGTTGGATTTTTCCGTAATACGTGTGCGTACTGTTGTGTGGGTGCGTTTCGGTAGTATTTCGGTGCATTCCGGTTGTATCTCGTTACAGGAACGTATGTGTTTACAATGCTGTCGGTGTAATTCTGTTGTGAGGCAGTGCATTCACCGTGGGCTGACTGATTGTGCAACGATCAGGCCATCACTCGGTTGAAATTGGTGCTGAAAATTTCGACCTTGTGACAACTGGCATAGTCCAAGCATCACGCTTTGTCTTGTCATAATCCTTACCTATGTCTACATATGTTTTTTATTCTATCGGTCTAAGCCAAGAGGTGTTAGTTCGGTTCATAATAAGAGATGTCCTCTTTTCTTATCAATTAGTTTTGACTCTCTTGGGGAATAGTCAAGGAATTAAATTTTGAATTTAATCCTGAATGCACCAGGTTGATGTGGAGTAGTTTGTCCTTAAGATCGTCCGGTGAGAGGATTAGTCGAGGTGTGCATAAATTGACCCAAATACACCTTACCGAAAAACCAAAAAGAAAAAACAAAAAAAAACAGCAGCCTATTCTAGTAAATAAGTTACATTTAATTGTAAAAATCACATAATGAACAAATTTTTTTCCCCATTTGGTTACAGCAAATATAATCTCACATGTCCAGCCTATGAAAAAGCACCTAATCAACATTTAATCACACCTCATTTTAGGCTAAAAATCAAGTCTGTGGAACAAATTTAACCCCACCCCTTTTCCCATTCTATGACCTCTGGTTCTTCGAAAAGAACCGGAGGACTATGTAGAACAAAACTCTGTACAGAACCGCCCACCCCAACATTATATAAACCTTCTGCCACTTCTGTCCCTCCTCCGTTCCGATGTTGAGCGATTTCAGTATCTGAATCCCGCTCACCTCCTGCCCGGCCGGGTTGGTTCCGAAACTATTAGCTGTCTGGAATTGATTCATGAGAAGCCCTTCGTAAGGGTATGTCATAGTGGAGATCTTGTTCATCCACTTCCAGTAGGGCGGGATGTCGCTGCTGCTCAAGAAGTAGCCGCAGAAGAGGAAGAAGAGCGCCGTGAAGGCAATCACCGCCGCGTAACCCAGTATGTAGTTTGGCACCACCGAGCTCACAAACACAACAAATGAGTTGGTGGAGAGGAGCGACACGTAGAGGACAATCAAGAAATAGGGGAATGAATCCCGAAGCCTCAATGCATACCATACGATCCCGGCGTAAACCGCCGCCTGGAGTAGTAGAAACGGGAGGTAAGTGATGAGGCCGGCGATTGTGTAGGAAGAGGCTCTATACGCGTTGTGTGAAGTCTCGCGGACGAAGATGAAACGTTCTTGGATGAAGGCCGGGACGGCGTCATTGGACGAGAAGAAGAAGAGACAGACGGTGAAGATGAAGAAACTTAGGCGGTTCGTGATTCCCTGCATGTTCTTGTGCGGGTTCTTGAACATGGTCGCCATCATGAACCCCATGATTGTGAGGACCATTAGCCTCGAGAGGAATAGCTCCGGGGTTCGCCTGATGTTTATGAAGTTCCGTCGCATTAGGACCCATGTCTCAGCAAAGAACGAGTTTGCGAATTTCGGACCGAGATATTGATAAGTGCTGTTCGGAGCAATGTCAGGGGTCAAATAGTCATTTTCGTTCACGGTGTAGTCGCTGCTATGAGGCGTTGGCGTGCTCGGGAAGATATCATTGGAGTACGTGTAGTAACCCGGTGATGAACTGCAACAGAAAATAAAAAAGAAGAAAAACTCGTAAGGGTGTGTTTGGATGAAACATTTTGGGGAGGGGGGGAATTTGATTTTGATAAGAGAATCCTAAAATTTCTTTATTTGGCTGCTTTGTAAAATTCCTAAGTATACACCTTTATCTCGAGATGAAATTATATCAATAAAATTTCAATTTCAAAAAATATATCCAAGAACGAACTTGGAAATTCCATAATTTCTAAATTTGATGAATTTATCAATTTTTTATCAGAAGAACGCACTAATGGAGGCATTCTTTTTATTGAATTTGAAATTTTTTACTGGGTGTGGAAGAGTTTTTAAGGGAAAAAAAAAACCTCATTGAGTTCTGCATTTTCTGATTGTTAGTCTGCCGAGAAGGCGGAAACCTCAACGTCTTCACGATTCCGTTCTGGTTGGCACTCCACGACCTAGACGTATTCCAAGGGCTCCTCACACTGCGATTGAAATCTTGGTCATCGTTCGCAATACGCCGGTGCGGGGTCGGCGACGGAACAACGCTCGACACCGACATATCCTCGCCGGCGGACAGTGGCGGCGGCTTCATTCCAGTGACAGCGAACTCTGCCAATGGCTCGATCCCGAGTTCGGACTGATCATACTCTTGTATCACGTCGATGAGGTACTCGATTGAATTCTCCCCCTTGGGGACCTTCCGGCCCATTCGGCCGAGGTGGAGGCCCACGTCTTTGGGGGACCCTTGGTACATGAGCTTGCCACGGGCCAAGATGATGAGGTGGTCCAGGAGGAGCTGAATTCGGGACGAAGGCTGGTGGATGGTCAGGATCACGGTGCTGCCGGAACGGGCTATGTCTCGGACCTTCTCGATGACACTGTGGGCGCTGGTCGAGTCGAGGCCTGATGTTGGCTCGTCAAGAAAAAGGAGAGATGGCCCGTGGATGATGTCCACTCCGATCGAGACTCGCCGTCGCTCTCCGCCGGAGACTCCTCGTGTCCCCTCATCGCCTATGTATGTGTTTCGAGCCGACTAAAATAAGAGAAAATTCATTAACTGTGTGAAATTACACTAAACAGACAAGTAATGGCCGCACTGACACGAAATGTTCCGTTACTTGTCATCAGTAGTTTTCTGTTCAATTACCTCGAACTGGGAACATAACTAACTGTTTCAAAATATTATATGGATTTTCTCAAAAAAAATATGTTAAAAAGAAAATCACTTACAGATAAGCCAAGTTGTTCGATTAGCTTCTCAACCCGCTGTTTCTTCTCAGCAGTGGTAATAGGACCGAGACGGAAATCGGCGGCAAACATCAAAGTTTCGTAGACGGTTAGCATCGGGAAGAGGCGATCGTCTTGCATTATGTATGCGGAAGTTCTTTTGATCAGGCTGGGGCTGATGTCCTTTCCATCCAGAGACACCCTGCCCTTTAGGCTCCTGCTGGCGATTCTTCCGGCAACCGCATCCAAGAATGTTGATTTTCCTGCGCCGCTAGGACCCATCACAGCAGTGATGCTCCCCTTGGGTGCGTACCCTGTGATCCTATGCAGCAAGTCCACTTCCTGATTCATCCATTTCCCGTCGCCGTCTTTTTTCTTTACCGCCACGGTGTAGTTGAGACCGCCGAATTCGAGTCCACCGGTGAAACTCCCTGGCTTCCGGATATCAATAACTGTCTCCGGACGATGACCCATTTTTTTTCCAGTCCACTTTTTTTACACAGAGAGAGAGAGAGAGAGGTATGTTTGGGATCTCCCAAATGGTGTGGAGGGAATGAAGGGGGGGAATAAAAAGGAGGGGGGGAAATTAAGAAAATGACTTGAAAACAAAGAGCGTGGAGCTGTCAAAATTGGAGACACTTCCAAAGCCCTTTTTTTCTTGTTTTCTTCATTCTCAGGCTGGCTCATTCCCCCATTCCCCATCCTCATGTTGTTTGTTGGGTAATATGCTTTGGGGTTTAAGGCTGTTTCTATAAATCACTTTGACCTCTTATGCAACAGTTTTAACGATGTGGTTTTGGCTTCATTACCAAGTGCCAACGTTTCGTCTTCTTAAATACCCTCCCAATTCGTCTACATTGAGGACAAACTAAACACATGATTTCGAAGGATAGTATAGACTTTTTTGTCCGTTTCTTTTGCAATTTTGTGACATTTTTCATCTTTTAAAATTCCAAAATTGTTGCACGATATAAAAGTTATTCCAATTTTTTACATGAAAAAATCACAGGAGCTGAATCTATGCCTAGGTAATCTCAAACAGGGGTGGTGTGATAATTGGCACCAGGGGAGGGATATAGAGGAGAAAAGAATGCCATCTTTGTCCAACCAGCTCATAACAAAATGTTAGATCGGCTGACACAACCGAATTGGTTGATTGATGAGCCAAAGCTTTGGAATTTTTACATCAGACACAGAGAGAAAGGAAGGCAGTAATGGCTGTATCAATCTCCAGTCGCTCAATGTTGCTATTTAAGACTCCAGGAAACAAGCTTAAGCATTGATGTGTCCATCGAATGCTTTATATCTGAAATTGTTAGCTAACCGCGAGTCCGAAGCCCTCTTTGAGGCATTCTTGACTCAATTGGGATGGAATGATGAATCTATTTCTTCGCGGTTAAGTTTACGAGTTGGAGATAAACGGACTCGAACCGTTGACATCAATAACTTAGCAATTTTTTATATAGAAAAATCACGACTTTTATATAATACAATAACTTTGAACTTTTTAACATGTTGACTGTATGTATGAAAAATATAAGTTTGTGGATTGTTCGTCAAGATTCCCTTATATTTTTTAGTCTCTAAAGTATTCCCTCAAGTTTTATATTTGTTTCAATCATACAAAATTAAGAAAAATTGTAGATAAAAAAACAAAATTAAAAAATGTTGTTTTTGGATGGAAAATGGATTGTGCTCAGCAAATGGTATTTTAATAGGGATATTTTGTCATTTCATCACTGTATTAAACTCTAAATTTAATATTGAAAAATGTTATTTTTAGATGAAAAATCGGTTGTGCTCAGCACGTGGCATTTCAATAGAGATATTTTGTCATTTCATTATTACAGTAAACTCTAAATCTAATATGTTTTTCCTTAACATTTTTTACAAAGACATGTTTGAAAAATGACATAGAGAAAATTGAATCGTTGTTAAGGAAAAATATCAAAAGATTAATAATAAAACAACTAAAATATGCCTATTAGAAAGTCACATGATGGTAACAACCCGTTTTTGCCCAAAACCATTAACATTGCTTTCAATTTTGTAGGATTAAAACAAATTGTAAAATTTGAGGGACCGAATATACAATTTAGTAAACTTTAGGGTCTATATAGACCCTCACCCCATACTTTAAAGACAAAAAATGTACCCGACTTCTTTATTGGCGGGGTTAAGAGGGGTTTTGGGTTAAACGATGTCGTATTGGTGTTTCGTTTATCCACAAAAATCCACCTGCTATTGCCGCTCGTCCCTCTCTGCGCTCCGAGAAGGCGAAAGATGAGCAATAATCTCTTGAGCTTCGACACATCAATGTCCGCAATCGCGAAACTCTCTCTCTTCAACACCACCTTACTTCCTTTCAATGCGGAATTACCCTCACCTTCTTACAGAATACCCATCATATCCTCTTCCCCGCTCGCCCCACCCTCCCAATACTTCCATAGCTCCGAATTAAGAATTTCAACAAGCCAAACCTTTAAGACCAGTAAGTATTAAGTATTTCTTCCCCCTTCTATATATATCAGCATAGTTGTGTATGTATGTGTTCAATTTCATGTTTGATTTGAGGATGTGGAAATATGTATTCTCTTTCGTCCATAAATTCTCTTTATGTGTGTGTTTTTGAAATCGGTGATTATTTTTCCTTATGGGTGTTTCGGGAATTTGGCTCTTGTGAAGAGCTCCAGGCAAGCAGTGCATCCGCTTCACAAGTTGAGGTTGAAGTTGCAGAAGGGTATACACTCACACAAATATGTGACAAGATTATTGATGTGTTCTTGAATGAGAAACCCAAATCTAAGGATTGGAGGAAGTACTTGGTTTTCAGAGAAGATTGGAAGAAGTACCGTGATAGTTTCTATGATCGATGTAAAGCCCGGGCCAGTTCGGAAACTGATCCTGGAATGAAGCATAAACTAACTGCTTTAGCAAGAAAAGTCAAGAGGGTATTGTTCTTTATAATTTGATTTATCAATTCGTAGGGATTTAGATTACTCTTTGTCGTGATTCGAAATGCTACCTGTTTTCTAGAGCTATTCCATTCCTTTTATGGTCATACTCTCTGTTGCAGATTGATGCTGAAATGGATAGACATGCTGAGCTTCTTAAAGAGATACAAGATAGCCCGACTGACCTAAATGCAATAGTTTCAAAGCGACGGAAAGATTTCACTGGGGATTTTTTTCGTCATTTAACTTTGCTCTCAGAGACGTACGATAACTTGGACGACCATGACGGTAATATATTTTTCATTTTCGGAGCTCAAATCATTTTTAAGTTTGGTTTATTTGTGTATTCAATGAATTGTTGCTTATAGGTTGCTTTCCAATTCTTTGTTCCAATGTTAAATTCAATGCTCTTTATCTTGCCACAAAAAAAACAAAGAGAGAAAAATTGCTATGTTAATTTGCATTTGGTTGGGTGGAAAAAATGATGGATAAGAAAATGAAAAGGAAATAGGATGGAAAATGAAAAAAAAAAAATCTTGTTTGGTATGGATGGAAAATAGGAAGAAAAAGAATATGGTAAGGAAAATGCAAAATTTTCGAAGCAAAATTTTTTCCACGCAAATTTGGGAGGAAAATGAAGGAAGTGAGGAAGAATTTTTCAAGAAGAGAGTATAATTACAATTATACCCTTGATAATAGAATTTTTAATTTATTTTTGTAATATATAAGGGTAAAACAGTAAATTACATTGAAGTGAATTATTTTTCCTCTTTTCATTTTTCTTTTAGGACCAAACAATACTAGAGAAAATAATTTTTCTTTCAGAATGGATAAAATCATAAAAATATTATCCTCTTGTTTTTCTTTTCGTTTCTCTCTTCTACCCTTCCAACCAAATGTACCCTTAGAGTTGTCTATTAAGATCGTGTTTGAGCAGGGATGGCTAGACTTGGTGCCAAGTGCTTGTCTGCAGTGAGTGCTTATGACAACACCCTGGAAGCAGTGGAGACATTGGATGCTGCCCAGGCCAAATTTGATGATATCCTAAACTCGCCTTCACTGGATGCTGCTTGTGAAAAGATTAAAAGCCTTGCCAAGGCAAAAGAACTTGATTCTTCTTTGATCCTTTTGATCAACAGCGCTTGGGCCTCAGCCAAAGAATCCCCCACCATGAAGAATGAGGTACGAATCGTTCTTCTGGTATTGTGCGAGGATTTTTCATTTAACTAAGACACAGTTTGATGACGCTTTTATTAAGTACTTTTGCTTACAAAAAATTAAAAGTAACATCTGTTTAGCACTTTCAAAAATCAAGAAAGTAAAACTTGGTTTTTACATTTTAAGTCATTCACGGCCTATAAGACCTTCTACCCAAATTTTCTCAACCTTCTACAAAATACTTTTGGATTAAGAGATTGTTTATATGGATAAAGCCAGCATGAACTTTCGATTTTTGTTCAATTTAACTTCTTTTTACTATAAAAATACTTTTAAAAAAAAAAAGTGTTACCAAATGGTGTCTAAATCTGTATATTCTTGACCTTAAATAATGGATTGCAGGTCAAAGAGATAATGTATCGTTTGTATAAAACAACAAAGAGCAGCATGAAGAGCATTTCACCAAAGGAAATAAAGCTACTCAAGTATTTGCTGAACATCACAGACCCTGAAGAGCGATTCTCAGCATTGGCCACCGCTTTCTCCCCTGGCGATGAACATGCTATCAAGGATCCCACTGCTATATACACGTAAAAAAAAAAATTTAATTCTTCTTGTTATACCAAAAATACCCAATTCAGAAAGTATTATTTATTAATTGGGGAAAGAATCAGATTTTTCTTGTTTTTTCTTTGTGTGGCGGGGCAGGACACCGAAGGAGCTGCACAAGTGGATTAAGATAATGCTTGATGCATATCATCTGAACAAAGAAGAAACGGAGATTAGGGAAGCCAGGCAGATGACCGAACCGGTAGTTATTCAGAGGCTTTTCATCCTTAAAGAGACAATCGAGGAGGAGTACTTAGAAAAAGAAGCTCGAATCGATAGAGGAGGAGTTAATCCGGAGGAGTTGTGAGCTACTGCTGCTGTTCTTCATTAGTTACATATAGTTCTGTAATGATTGAAGCTGCACTTAGATGAACTAAGAAGGTATTGCCCTTTTCGCATGGTCTGGTTTAAGATTATGTTTTTGGGAAAGAGCTGATTTGTCCAGTTGTTTCTTGTTTATGACTTACGATTTTGTGGCATCATTTAGAACTTGAAAAGGCTACAATGGTGAAAATACTGGAGAGGACAAGCGGTAGTCCGCAGTGCTGAGGCAAAATATACTGGATTAACTATTTTTTTTAACTATCTGTACCGGTAGTTTGCTTCTCATTATCGTCTAGTGCAGAGAGTTTAAAAAAATAACAAAATCACTGCACTCAGTTAAATATCGTCGGTCCCGAATCCGGTCCATCCGAATTCGGTGTGAGACCAAAAAGTTATTAAAACACCAAATTATTTTTCATCATTAATTACAATTTAATAATATTTGTGTAAAATATTATTTGGTGATTTATATGTTTTATTTGGTGATTTTACACAATTTTTTTTCTTTTTTTATAAATATATATCTTTTATTTTTTTTGAAGAGAAGAACACGACTATTTTTTAGTTGTTAATCAACAAATTGCTAACATGAATTAAGATTGTTACACTTAAAATTAAGGTGCTTTAACAATAGTGTAATTTGGAACTAACTTAGGAGCAACTTAAGGAACTAATTAAGTCGTATCGATATTACTAAAACTAATTATAAAACTGTGAGATTTAAACAAGATATATTAGATCTAACATTAGAGATACAAATAAATTCAGATCTAAATTTCTACAAGAACATTTAGAAATAAATTCATTCAAGAAAAATGTTTAAGATCACATGTTGGAATTTTAATCTCTATATATTTAAATCTATAACACCTTAATCAACATGTCAAATCACTAAGAGTTCTAATATATACGTAAATTACGTACCTGAATCTATTACGATTAATTGATTTTTTATGCGGAATTCTGTGACAATCGATTACGAGAAGAACACGGATCGAGCGGGTACGTGATCTTTCTCAACAAATCTTCGAAGTTCTTCGATGGGATTCGCGATTCTCTTCCAGTTGAGGAGAAGAGAGCTGTCAAGATGATTTGGTATTATTGGAGACCATAACCCTAATATTATCTATTTATATGGTGTGACTAGGGTTCCCATAATCTCATAATCACCCTAACAGTTTTCGGTATCTACTCATTTAAGCTCACATTCTTTTGAGTAATTTATAGATTTGCCCAAATTAATTAGATCACTTAATTTTAATCTATTAAATTTACATAGCAAATATAATTGTATTAAAAATATGTTGTCTAAAATTAGATTAGAAAATAAAATTTCCTAACACCACAATCCTCATTTTACAACCTTACACATATAAGAATAAAATATAATTGAAATAAGAATAAAATTACATGGATAAATATTAGAAAAAATGTAGCCCCAATCCGATTGAAGAACATAGCCGAGATTATGGAATAATGTTCTTTCACAAAGATGTTCAACCATAGTTCAAGTGAAGAACCCTAAAGATATGTCCGGCTGTAGCAAAAAATGACATAAGGAAAAAAAAACAAAAAGAAAACCAAAAAAATAAATAAATAACTCCCAAAAAAATGAAAAAGGAACAAATATAAATGGTGGAAAATCATTCCCAAGAATCTATTGAAAAACTCTCCAAATAAAAAGAAGTGAAAAGAATATAATAATGAGAAGAACCATGATAATGATCAAAAAATATAAAAAGGACGAAAAATAATCTCTACTACCGAACTCATTTTCTTTTTCCATAATGGCCAATCAAATGGTCATTAAATGACCATATACATGGCCATAAATAGCTTCTTCCACTATAATAGTCCAGTCACGTCTGCTAACCTAGTGACATGTGTGTTCACGCGCATGTCTGCCAATTGGCTAGGCCAAACTCAGATAGCAGGTTCAAATCGGTTTGCAGGTCGTCTTGTTTTCCTTCCAAATTTTATTCTTTTCGGACACTTTCTTCATTATTTTTTTGTATTTCTTTATTTTTGATTTTATCTTACAAAAATAATAAATTGTATTATTACTGATTAAAAATTAATAAAAAGACTATCAAAAGTATAAATTAAGGGTATAAATTTAGTATTATTTGAGAACGATCGCTCACCTCCAAGGAAATCGGCTCATCTTGAGCCAATTTTCTAATCATGCAAAAATAAAATAAAATAAAATTGGTCACGTTATGTTCGCTTTATTTTAACCAATTTTTTTTTTTTTTAAATAAGTTGAAAATGGTATGTGTGGGACAATAAATTGTTTTTTACTATTTTTTTTTATGTAAATAACTAGGTATTTCAAGTTCATGTCACTGTCATGTAATAAACTACAGATCCATGATGTCATAATATAATTAGTGGGCAGTCCCCACCACAAAAATTGTGTTTGGACAATTTCCCTTTAGTAATTAGTATTAGGTTATTATCTCAAATAATCTAGTCCTTAGTGGGTGTTCTTTTGGATTTTGAGTGTTTAAATGATGCCAGTGGTGACCAACTCACACTCAATTTTTTTATTAAAAAATATTTTTATTCTTATATTAAAAAACATAATTAAAATCATTAAAATCTTACCCGTGTTTAAAAGTACTATATATTAATTTTTAAATTTTTAAATACAAAAAATATAGTAAATATAGAAATATGAAACTTAAAAGGTACAAAATAAAATTTATTTTACTATCTTTAGAGTGGGGATATAAAGGCGAGAATTTTCTCCCAAAAAAATCTCCAATTTCGTTCATTCATTCTCTTCAAACCAATTTCAACCCTTAACGAAAAGACGTTTAAAAAAAAACATCTTAATTTATCATAGATTACTCGCTCACAAAAAAAAAAAAAAAAACCTCCCACCCCTAACAATTAATTTAGGTTTTTACCATTTATCTTCCATATCATTTGTCACAATCACAATATTTCTTTGTCATTTAAAAAAGTACCAGGCAATTTTCTAGAGTGTGGACTGAATATTTCAGGGTTAAAGACACAAATATCATTGCTCCTATATCTAAAAAAAAAATACGCCCTTATTTTTCAAAAAATTCGCTATACGCCTATTTAGAAAAAAAATACTTTACACCCCTTTATTTACGGTAATGTTATATTTGAATTTAACTTAATAAGTAAATATTAATCATATGTTAATTTCAAAAATTAGTGGTGAGAATTTTTGTCATCCAAAATTCAAAAAATTTAAAGATATGATTATTCTGTTCAAATTGTCAACTCAACAAGATTATTTGGTTCAAATTATACCCAAAAATAGGCCCCGGACAATTATTTTTCCTTTTGATCCAACAACCTAAACCAATTTATAATATTTTTTACCCTGAAAATTTATCATTCACAAATCTCACCCCCCCAATATTCTCTCTCCTAAGCATATATTAATTAAGTTTTTTTTTTTCTAAATGTATTTTCATTGAGGACTTTGATTAATTTAAGTGAAATGCATGGTTCGAATGTTCGGGGAAAAAAATTTACACCTAAAATATTCACACCTCCATTTATTTATATATGTACATTATGGTCATTTTTTATTATTTAATTATTTTTTTATATTCATAAATTTTAAAATGGATATAGCGTCTTTTATTATGATTTTTTTTTTTTTTTTTTCTTACAAATGGTTGAAAAAAGAGATTTGAATACTAGACCTTCTACTAAATAGACACAATAAATAACTATTAGATTATATAAATAAGGTGTAGTTTTCTTACGTTAAACGATGTAAAGTTTTAGGATAATGAATTGATTTTTATGAAATTCAATTTGACTTTTAAAACATTAATCGTGACGTGTCTCAAGAATGTAGCAGTCCTTCCCAATTATGGAGTGCTAAGTAATGGAATTTTTCAACTTTTTTTCATCCCCAAGAAATCAAATAACACAGGCCCACTCCAACGAAAAATCCAGAAAAGAAAACCCTTTTTTCTTCTTGGGTTTTGCTTGTTCCTGATAATTATGGAAAGCTTTTTAATTTTTAATTCTCGTGTCATTATCTCTCGAATTCCGTCTCTATATTATGTTAATCTTTGTTGAAAACGAAAGGTATTCTTTAATCGATCCGTATATTTTATCTATTCCTCCCCCGAATCCCTCCACTTTTACTTTATTAGGTTCCGTCTTTTCTTTTTTTTTCTTCGAAAATTCAATTTTGCAGATCTTCGTATGCTTAATGGTGTAATAGAACCGAGCCTTAATCCGCCATTAAAGCTGCAATAGAGATAGCTCGAGATTCTATGCTGCCATTTGACTGCGAAGAAGCTTTTAGAATATATTCAGGCCTAAAATGGGAGATCTCTCTCTCTACTGGTAAGCTTATGCGTAGATCTAATCTCTCTCTTAGTTTGGTTTGGTCCTGAAATTGATTATTCATACGTTCTCTTCGAAGCGCAGGTTCCATGAATTTGTTCTTGGTTGAAGGTTGATGCTTCATCTGAGATTCAAGACCATGTAAGTACGTGAAGATTGGGGTATGATTTTCTGTTTATTACTACTTGTTTCTTGTATATTTGTATATATGTATTCATGTTAGACTTGCACAAAACGGAAGAATTGGATGAAAAAAACTGATTTTAATTGCTTAAATCAACTCGACTCACAGTTTGTACTGATTTTAAGTTAACATGTTGTGTCTACAAAAGCAACTTCAACCAAATACTATTTTGTCTGGTGAATAGTATTTTGCCTAATGAAAATTTAGAGTTGTATTCTAACTATGCTAACCAAACGAATTAGTTATTAATATTTTAATTTTAATTTTGACTGAGCAAATATTTACCTAATGGGTTGGAGTAGATACCAATCACCATTGTTATTGAATAGTCTAATTGGTGGTTAAAAGCTCATGCCAATTTTTAGTTAATCTCTTCATCTTAGTTAGAAATGACTCTAGAGTAACTCCAACGGGCTTACTATCATCCTCACCAAAAGAAATAACGACCGTTTCGCCTAATCAAAGGAAGAAACGTAGCTCCAACGCGCTCGCCATCGCCGTCGCCCTCTCCAAATTGCGGAGGTCCAATTTTGCGAGCCATTCCTAGCTACAGTCGACAGGCAAAGCAAACCTTTCGCGCTCAAATTTTAGAACAATTTGGTTGTACCTTTCTCTTTTCCAATTTTGATCTTGAAGTTTCACCATCGTTATTTCTCTCTATTTCTCTTCCTACCTTTGTGTTTGTTGCTCCTCTGAAAATGACGATGGTTTAGGGTTTAAAAATTATTTTAAACGCTTTAAGAATAATTGGGCTTACCTTTAAAAATTTTTTTTCTTTGGGCTGGCCTTAAGTTAATTAACCTAAATAATTTATTTTGGATTAAGTTAATGAATTAATTAGGCTAATAAATAAAATATTGTGTAATTAATTGTTATAAATTGATATGAAAAATTAATTAAATGAAAATGTCTAATCTCAATGCCTATTTGGGTTCAAGTGTCAACATATTTTTTGTTAGGCAAAACACTGTTTAAAATGGCATTTTGTTCATTTAGCTATTCCAAATAGCTAATTGGGTTGGAGTTGCTTTGAGATACTTATCGGGTTTTGAGCTTAAATTTTTAAGTTTTGATAGCGAAAATGGTAGTTATACGATTTGTCTTTTGAGATAGCTAGTGGGTTGAGGTTGCTCTGAGAATTCGTCAAAACACTCCTAGTAAATAGTAATCGTGTTCCTTGCTCTCACTTGTTGGGTTGAATCCAGTCTTGAATGCTATAAGTAGGGGTGGGTAGCGGGTGGGTTGGAGCGGGTTGGGCCAAAACCGAGGACCAAGTCGATACTATGCAGTTTGGGTTAATTTGAACCATGGATTGCCCAATAGTGTACGGGTTAGCTAGTTTAAACCGTGAACTGCCCATAGTGTGCGGTTTGGGACTAGTTTCGGGCTGGTCTAATTAAAATTGTAGACTACCCAAGTTTTTCGGGTTGGGCTTTGATATATAATAAATATTTTGCTAAAAAAAATTGTTCCATTACTAAAACTTGCAGAAAAATTGTTAGAACATTATAGTAACAAAAAACAAAGAAAGAAAGAAAGAAAGAAAAAAAAAAATTATGCAAAGCGAGCTTAAGATGACAAATTGTAAAGATAAAAAAACTAGGGGCATAGTGAAACTGTAACAAAAGTGAAGGGGGCAAAGTGAAATTTATATAAACAATAATTTAAGATAGAAAATACAACACAATTTTAAGCTTATCTATTCACATTTCCTGAATTTCTTGGGATTTCTCTAAGTATAGAGAACATTGAAAACTCATAGTTCCTTAAATTCTTGGGATTTATCCAAGTATAGAAAATGCAGCACAATTTTATGTTTCTCTACTCATAGAAAATGCCATCAATTCGGATTGACATTTCTGGAGCGATTTCCCGAAGGGAACAATGAGAACTAGGGGTGGGTATCAGGCGGGTTGGGGCGGTTTTGGGCTAACCGCAGACCAAACCAACATTACGCGGGTTGGGTTAGTTTGAACCGTGAACTGCACAATAATGTGCAGGTTACTATGGGCGGTTTGCGTTTCGATGCGGGTGTTGCAATTAGGGTAGGTTTGGCGGGTTGACCCAACCCGTTGCACGCCCCTAGCTATAAGGGAGCGCTTGGGTTAAAAAATAAAAAATAAAAAAAATTAAATACCTTATTTCAAATACCTCACCCAAATAGAGCATGAGTTTTTGGAAAAAAAAAAAAAGAAAAAGAAAAAAAAATTAAAAAAAACAAACATGCTTCTTCTTGTAGCCATTCTGGCTAAATGCATAGATGATTCGGGCAAGAGTCGATCTTGAATTCTGACAAGCTGCTTAGGATTATTGTCACCATTAGAACAACTCTAACCCAATTAGCTATTTAGAATAGTCAAATGGACAAAATGACATACGGAATGGTATTTTGTCCAACAAAAAAAATATGTTGACACTCCAACCTAAATGGACATTGATATTAGGCATTTTTATTTAATTAAATTTTCATACCAATTTATAACAATTAATTACATAACACTTTATTTATTAGCCTAATTAATTCATTAATTTAATCTAAAATAAATTATTTAAGTAAACAACTTAATAAATCCATTGTTATTTAGGAGCAAGCGATAGAGGAGCAACAAGCAACCATGGAGGTAAGAAGAGATAGAGAGTTGAAGATATGGATTTGAGCGCGAAGGATTTGCCTCGCTTGTGGATTATAGGTAGGAATAATTTGTGAAATTGGAGCTAGGCAATTTGGCAAGGGTGATGGCGAGCGGGTGGGAACTCTATTTCTTTGTTTGATTAGGCAAATTGGCAATTATATTTTTTTAGCGAGGATGATGCCGAGCGGGTTGGAGATGCTCTTGCTATGGTTTAATTTGGTTGAAGCCATACCAGCTTTGGCCCTTCTTTATCTGAAATAGTTGGTCCTATTTGTCCAGTTTATAGATGCATCATTTTGGTCATGTTGTTGGATTATGAGTATTAAGTATGCAAATGCCTTTTTTCTTTTTAAGTATTCAAATATTTGAGGAGAAATTCCAGAATTTCATGTAGAAGTGGGATAGGAAGATCAGAGCAGGGGGTTCAGAATTTTGTGGTGTTACATTGGATTAAATATCAAGTCCTATGGCTTGCAAATGACTGCATATTCTCTCAGGTATCTCAAAACATTTGCCACCATCTTTTTTATTTCTCACCTATAAAAAAATCCACTACTCTAAGTTTGGGGACGAAGCTCATTGCGGAAAGCATCGAGTTGCACCCATAATTCACCAAGCACTCCGCCATGGACAGGCAGGATATGGGGAACCTTACCTTTCTATCTGTCGCACATGTGTGGAGACACACCAGGGGCATGGCATCGAGAGTTGTTCATATTACAACGAAGATGTTTGCGATTTTGGGTGGGTGAGACCTTTCTCTATGTCGTGTAAGTGTGGAGGCATGCTAGTGGCATGATATCGAGAGTTGTTCTTGTTGCAACGAGAATGTTTCTGATTTTGGGTGGAGGAGAGTGTCACGGACCATTTATTGAGAAGGCTTTCCAAAAAAATAAGGATGTTGGTTGGAGGATCATAGTGCTTATATGCGGCTTTTAACTAAACAGGCACCGACACAACTAGGCGTCTCTTACAAGTCAAGATATACCGACCCAGTTAAGTTTGAAGACTTTGTCGCTGATTATAGAGTTGACGAAGGAAGAAGAGGTTTTCACCTCACCCACACAAACTAATCAGGAGTTCTGGGCGAAACCAATCAACATGCACAAGGCAAACTTACCCCCACACAACAGATGCATTGGGGGTGCAGCACAAACAATTGCCGTTACAGCCATAGTTTAAAGAAGATAGTAAGGGCGTGCGTTGCAACCATAAGTGGAGAAAGAGGGGACTGATTTGATCGGTTTTCCAAACAGGGAAATCATGTTTTTGTATCTTCTTCTCCTCACATTCACCTGAAAAATGATGGATGACATACAAATGTGGGGCATTCATGCAACCTCTTGTACAAGAGAATCAAGCGTTTGATGGAAAAAGGCTGAGGATTTTGAAGCGAGGGAATGAATGAATAAACCACACAAGACAAGTGAAACATCATATCTCTTCTCATTTCATTTCCAACCCCCAAAAAAACTTTTTTGCTTTTCATTTTGCTGATTAACCACCTCTTTAACACTTGCAAACAAAAGTAGCACTCACATAAGAACACAAAAGTGGGTCTCAATGATCAAGAAAGAGTTAGAATTCCATTTTGCTATTCACTCTGTACATTTCTCTCTGTCATGATTCTTGACCACTGAGAATCAGAACAGGGTAGTAGTTTGCTGTACACAAAAAATAAAAACAAAATAAACCAAATGTTCCCAACACCCTACCCACCCTGTTCATTTCCCAGACCTACACTAAACAACCCTTCTTCCCCTCCTACTATCTTCTTTCTAACTTCAGCCATTTCACAGCTAAAACCTACTCTCTTTCTCTAAGACTCCATCTTTTGATTCTGACCGCTCACTTTACAAATTGACAACTACTCTCAGTTTACCCTAGACCCCAAAAAAACAAGAAGAAACCCCCCCCCCCCCCCCCCCCACCATTTTCTTCCAATCCAATACCCCATCACCCCCACCCCCCACCCCCCCTACCTGCTTTCACTTGCATTGAAAAGCTTTTGAATTTGAACAAATTAATGGTTTTCAAGCACGGGTTCTTCCTTTTGCTCCACAAATGGTGACTGTACACTATCCTCCTCGGAATCACTCCCTGAAGAACTCCCTGAACCTGAATCTGCCAAAAAAAAAAAAAAAAAAAAAAAGAGGGGTGAGGGGGCATTACTTTCGATCCTCTATATCGTGGAGAAATTATAGAAAGAGAAAGTAAGAGAGATTTGTTATACCACTGGAAGAGGAAGAATCACTGCCTGAACTTGAGCTGCTGGAGCTGCTGGATCTGTTACTAGCATATGCGGAATCCTTCTCTATCTCCACAGGAGGGAAGCTGGCTACCGGAATTTCCTCTCCTATGTCAACATCTTCCTCCCCTGCGTCTCCTCTCTTGTTCTTTGGCGTACAGTCTAATGTTGGCTCACTTTGCTGATCAATCGCAGACTGATCATATAAACAAGCACCAAAACCATAAATATCAGCCATTACAACAGAAGGGAAGAGTGCGAAATTGGGTGAGTAACGTTCTTTTTACCTGGTCGATCAGCGATGTTGAAATTGAAGTCGAAATTGGATTACTGGTACTAAGCCCCTGTCTCTTCATCTTGCTCACGGCCTTCTTGTGATAGCTCACAAATCTGTCCAGCTCCCAGAGCGTCTCTGTATCGATTGCCTCGATATCAAGCTCAATCTCGTCCCCTTCCTGAGCCAAATGAGAATTCCTCTTCTTTATGATCTGCACCAACTGATCCATCTTCTCCGGCGGTAAGTTCTGCAGATTGACTCCCAATTTTGCCTTCTCCTCGAAACTCATCGGCCGTTTGTTGGGATCCTTTGCCTTTGGCTTTGGCAATTTTACAGTTGATTTCTGTGATACAACAGTCTTTGTTGCAGGAGATTCCGGAGGCTGAACTGGGGGTGCATTTGACAATGTAGATTGCACTGGCGGAGATGAATCAGACTTGTTAGCAATCATTCTTGGTTCAGGCAAAGCTCTCGGAGTCGGAATGAATGGAGCTGGTGCTGGAGGAGACCAAATCTCCGGCCTAACTTGTTTGGTGGATATGATTCTCCGATGTTCAGCCTCATATCTCTGGTAATCGGGGTTGAACATTTGCTCGAACATCATAAGCAATGTCTCTGCCATCAAATGCACATCCTGTCCTTTGGGGTTATAAGTCATAGCATTGTTGAACGTCAACCTCACATCAGAAGCAAAATCAAGAGGAGATCCGTACTGATTCTTGTCAAGCTTGGCCTTCACGGTGCCTAGATCCATTGGGTGCTTGATGATTAAGTGATAATCATGAAGCCCCAAGGTGACAGTGTCCACCGGAGTGTTGAACACCCACCCGTGCTTGTGCTTCATCAATTTAACCAGTATCTGGGCACACTTTTTCATCGTGCTGCTCATGAGCTTGTCCACTTGCGGATCCCCCGTCACGGGTCTCTTCGAAACTTTTCCGGAGATGAAAGGTAGGCCACGTTTTTGCCCCAAAACCTTCTTGTTCTTTCCGGGAGCAATTTTGGAATTCCGTTGCTCATGGTTGATGTGCGTCGCACGTTTCTCATCCGAACCTCGAGTGACATCGACCGGAGAGTCCAATGTCTTGTTCAATTCAAGCGGAGGGGGGCGTTGTACTTCTCTTGCCTCACTATAGCCGTTGGAGGAAGCATGATGGCGTCTGGACTCGACGTCTCGATCCTCGATCTGATTCCGGAGGCTCCGGACCTGTTCAAGCTCCGAGATCAAACGCCTCTTCAGCTGCTTCAGTTCCCTTCTGGAATAGGCAGAGAGATCGATGCTTACGCACGATACGTCATTGCGGTCTTTAAAGCTAACAGGTCTTCGGTACCGAGAAGGGGATTCGTCGTACGCCCGTGGCGGAGGAGACGTGCGCAGTGATTCATTGCTCTGCCAGAGGTGAGATTTGGTGGAAGAATCGCGGATCTGCCGGCCAAGGGTAGGATTAGAAATGAAGCTAGGGTTAGGGTTGAATCTGTTGAGATGAGAAGAATTGTCGTTAGCGTCGGAGGTATATTTCCTCATATAAACCTCGCGTTCACCCCACTGAGGTTCAGTTCGGCTGGCCAAAACGGCTGATGCCATAAATTGCGAATTGACGATGACGCGAGCTTCAGACCTCCGGGCGGCTAATCTCCAGCCAATAAATGGCGGAAAACCATAGGGAGATCGCCACCGCCGAGGAATTTACGGCAAGAATCGGAAAATGGAAAGGCGATACACCGGGAATTTGGAAATGGAAGAAACCACCGGCGGTGGAGGGAGGGGAGGGGGGGTGGGGGGGTGGGCGCAAGGGTTTCGAAGACCCTCCTGGCTTGAACGATGAAAATCGAGGGGGGAACCATCGCCTCTTAAAGGCAGCCAGATCTGCCCGACTGTATTTCGGGCAGATTTTCAGCCGTAGATACGCAATCAACGGTCAAGATTGATGTGGTTGTCGCCCGATGTACTGACCCGGCCATCTGTCATGCGGAACGGTTTAGATCCAGCGTCTTGTACACGTGGCAGCACATGATCTAGTCGCGTTCTTTGGGGGTGGAAGACTTGATATGGGGGGTCTTTGAGTTTTTGCAGATTTGAGAGCGTCTAAACAATGAGTAACTATTGGTTGATAACATTTAAATTTTCAATATTGAATTTTAAGTGTTATTAAATATTTAATTTTTTAATTTTAATTTAAAAAAAAAAACTATTTATATAAATTTTTATTTTTTAAATAATTTTTTTTCAATTTTCTCTCTCTATTTTTTTCTATCAATTTTTTTTTTTTATATAATTTTAATTTTTTTTTATAGTAATGGTGTAAAATTGTGATAATTAGATATTTTACGCTATTGATGAAATGTTAAAATTAAGTGAATTATATATCACTTAAAATTTTAAATTTTTGTAAGTAATACTTATATTTTAAGTAGTTTTTTTGTTTTATTTTTTTATCAAACACACTTAATTTGATAAGTACTTAATTTATTTAGTTTTAAGTGTTTAATTGTGTTATCAGACGGACCTTAGTTTGATACCATATGGCTTTTGAAAAAGAGATGGTAAAAGTAAGTTGTTAAAAAAATTATTGAAAATAAATTGTGTACTGTTTAGTAAACAAAATACATATAATAAAAGAAATATTCATTTGTATCTATGATTAATATAAAAAATGATAATTGAAAATTGAAAATATGTTATAGACACAAAAAAATAAATATTATAAAATAAATAATTTAAATATATTACATCTTACAAATAAAAAATTAAAATATCATTAAATAAGAAAAATTAAATATCATTTTGTAATAATAAAATTTTGTCATACAAAATTTCATCTATTAAAAAATTCTATTTTGACTTTTAAAAGCATTATTCTACTGAATTTTTAAAAATAGTTGGAAAAAGGAAAAATCCACCTATGGTTTTTTATGTTGCTAGGAATTTTCAGCACGTGCAATCAGCTCTCCACGTGCCAAAAAACATCTTCACCTTCTTCAACTTGCAAAACTGTTGAGTTCTAAAAGGGGGACACTGGTGTGGTGTGGTGTGTCGACCAAAGAACCTCCAGCGTGAGAATAAGCTAATCTAGTAATAAAGAAAGTTAACACATAGATTGAATCGTAAATAATACACAATGATACCTTCCCTTTATATAGGCTCGATAACCTTTGTCGTTTCATTAGTGAAATCATCCGTTACGAGATCTTCTTCTAACGGCATGGTAGATATCCACGATCCTCTTCATTTATCCAGGAGGTGATGTATGTAACGTGCTCCACTTAATGTTGGTCATTATAGTTGATGGCTTATAACATTCGCATGCACATGAATTACTGTTATCGTGGACTAACCTATTCTTCCTTTGATCTGATCACTGTGGGCTTCAGACTGCCTATTGATGAGCCTCTTCATGAGGCTGTTTAATTTGCAGAGTGGACAGCTAAAGTCCTTTTCCAAATGGGTCTGTCATGCTCGGCCCAAACAACACGTCGGGTCTACATATTTCAGGTTGAATTATTGACCCGATTCGATCCATTTAAGCTCCCACACTTATGTCAGTTGTGAGTGAAAGATTTACAATGATATGTCCTCCCACATGCTTTAAGCAAAACAATACAAGTGACACGGATAAACATCATTTTGCTCGAGGAGACATAATGAAACTCTTTTACAAGAAATAATAGAAATAAACTAAACTAAGCTAAACTAGTCTAGAAAACAAAATAAAAAATGATCACAAACAAATGGGCATGTGTGAGAATAAGCACTTAACAAGACCGTTGTTGTACATTACAAAATCACTAGTAAAAGGAAAAAATAACTTTTATCCTTGTTAAAAAGGTACAATTTTTTTAAAAAACTTTCTTTTAAACGTGGTTTATTTGTTAGTAGACAGTTTAGGTGATGTGTGTTTTGAGATTACCATCTTGTCATTTTAACCTTTTTTTTTTTAATTTATTGAGAGAAAGAGTTGCATTTTTGCTCGTTCTTTTCTTTTCAAAATGGTAAAGAGAGGATTACAAGTTTTGATTCAATTAAGACAGAGAAAAACTTCTCTATCTCATCCCACCTCTCTAATCCCTTCAAAATCAAATCTCTCTTGTTCTTCATCTCCAATTACTTCTCGCTCTCCGTGTTCCTCAGATTCTTTTGCTCAACCTCAAATGCTCCTAGATGGTTTTTTTTTTTTAATAGCTCTTGCAACAAGTCAGTTGTTTGAAATTTGGGCAAAAATATCACAGACATGCTATTAAGAATGGCGTTGACGGCGTGATCGTATTGTCAGTTTAGAACTCATTGATATATTTTTACTTTCCTTCTGGACTCATTAATCTTACCCGCTAGGGATTTGTTGATATGTTTAAATGAGATATGGTCTCCTGGAACTCTATTGTGAATGGTGTTGCCAAACATAAAGATGTTTCTAATGCACATCAAATGCTCAATGAAATGCCTAAAAAAAGTATGATTTCTTGGAACACAATGATCGTCATATATGCTCATATGTTCATGTTCGTCTTAATTGGGAATTAGTGAACGTTAACCACATAAATTTCCAGCAAACATTAACTTAATGTGTTGTTCAGTTTTAGATGATCTCATTGACATTAGTATTGGGATACATGTGTGTACATTGCGAATTTTAACCACATGAGATACGAGTGAATGTTCACCAAATATTGTTCCTTATATGTGATCTCATTACCCTAGTATTTGTCATGCATGTCTAACTAGTGAACATTAACTACATTATTTTGTTGTGAATGTGAAAGTCAAAACTTTAACTGTAGGAGCAATTTGAAAGTGGACAATCAATATACAGATTTCACATCTATAGGATTGCAAACTAATTGCATTTTTTCTTTTTTGAAAAAATTTTTAGAGCTTCCAAGATTTCAAAAACAACTTTCTAAGAACCATCTCATGTGTAAAAAAAATTACTGTTACAGGACTCCATAAAATAGTGTTTTTATGAGATGGGATTTTTGGGCAATTTTTTTTTTTTTTTTTGACCAAAAGTAAGGGATATAATTGATTTATTTAAATCAAAATGTTTATTAACGTTAATTAGTTGATTTTTTTGGGCTATGTTTTTGCTTGATTGATGTAGGTTATAGCTTTTGTTCTCAATGATACCATTTGTAAATAACATATTATTTTACAAGTTACACTTTATGGTAAAAACATTTAGGTAAAATTTCTTCAAGAATTAAAAAATTGGGTATCTCTCTCCCCCCCTCCCCCCCCCCCCCCCCCAAATTATTATTTTTATGACAAAAATATCCTTCAATTAATTTTTGGGTTAATTACACTTTATTCTCCTATAATTTGGCCAATTTGTACTTATCCCCTATGGTTTGAAAATCGCCACTTACCTTCCCATGTGGTCAAATATTTGGTGCACTTACCCCCTACATCAGGGGGGTAAGTGGTTTGAAAATTTAACCATAGCGAGATAAATGACAATTTCTAAATCACAGGGGAGTAAAATGTAAATTGACAAAACCACATGGGGTAAAGTATAATTAACCCTTAATTTTTTAAACTATAAACATTAACCACCACATAAAAAAGTTTACTATCTAGTCACAACTACAATAAATATTTCTATCACCATGACCATCACAATAAATATTCTCTATCACTATTGTCATCGTCACTGTAGCAAATATTTACTATTATCGTCGCTACCATCATAATAAATATTTACTACAGCAGCAAAACTTGATCGCCACTACCACAGTAAAAAATGCATCATCATTGCCTAAATAAAAATTTACTATCACCACCACAATCGCAATAAAAATTCACTATCACCGCCGCCACTACAATAAATATTTTATATCACCACAAAGACGACAACAAATATTTGTTATCATCACAAAAATGACAATAAATATTCGCTATCACCACTAACTACCACAACAAATATTCGTTACCATTATTGCCACTATCAGTATAACAAATAATAAAAAAAAATTAACAACAAATATCATGATTATATAATTAAAAATAAAAATACAATATAATTAAAAAAATTAACAGTAAATATTTTCCACCACAAGAGCAAATATATAATATATGATTGAGTAAGAAAACAAAAAATAAAACGTATTGCTTAAAAAAAAAATCTAAAAACCTTATTTGGTTTCCAGATCTAGAAATGAAAAAAATATATTAATAAATAAATATGGAGGGTGATAAAAGAACCACATTAATGCATTTTTCAATCAAATTCTTTTCTGTCTCCAATTGGTCTGTAGATTGGCTCTAGCGATGCACTGAAAACACTATGCAGACTAGGATATGGTGCCCAACAATATCGTACCTCAACTTGTAACTCCAGTCCTCCTAATTCATCTCCTCCTCCTTCTCTACCCTCATCTCCCTCCTATGGCTCCAAACTCATCTTCATCCTTCACTACCAAGAACTCTAGATTTGGCCGACGACGGCCAGATCTGGGTCATTGCTCCCCAGATTTGGCCCGCAATGACCAGATCTATTTAAGATCTGGCCGTCATTGGCCATATTTGGCACACGACGGCAATAGAGAGAGAGATTCAAGGTGGCGAATGATGAGTAACTTTTACTAAAAAAATAAAATACTACACACCATAAGAATTATTGTAATTTTTTACATCAGTAATTTTTATGATAAATTTAAATTTTAAAAAAAATTACTATAATGCGTGAATAACATGAATTAAAATTTTAATTTCATGAATTGTTAAGCAAATTCACGTAAAAAATAAAAAATAAAAAAAATTCCCAGTAAAAGAGATCTCCCTCATTTGCCATCATCTTCTATACATCCGAAATTCAAAAAGGAGGAGGACAAGAGGGGCCCATATTAATTTAAATACACACACAATAATAGAGTAGTTGAATTTTTGAAAACAATAATAGAGTAGTTGAATTTTTGAAAATTCAAATGCAACCAAAATCATTATTTTCCACCCAGAATCATTATTTTCCGCAACCCATTTACATCCATTCTTTTTTATTTTATATAACCAACACCCCCCCCCCCCCCCCCCCCCCCAAAAAAAAAAAAAAAAAAAAAAGAAAGATAAATCCTTTGAAGATAAGGTAAACTAAATCTAAATCCCTCCACACAATCTATAATTCCATTCATGGAACCATGAAGAAGAAAAAAAAGATGATATCAAGAATTAATGCTTCCATTTTCCAAACCTTAAAGGGGTTTATCAAATCCAAACACAAGACAAGGATTACATCAACAATTTATAGATTCTAAACATAAGAAGAAGAGGGAGAAGGAGAGAAACATCATCATCATCTAGCCTTTAGTTTTTAACTTATGAAGATAATGGAGGGATCACAGCAGCATTCATCAAGAAGGCAGCAGCAACACAGAGCAGCAAGACTGCCAAAAAAAAAAAAACCAAAAAAAACAAAATTTAAAATTGTATACATGTTGCAAGAGAAAAGAGATGGTAGTAAAGAAACGGTAGAGAGGTATTAGTCCAGTTGGTTAGGATGGTCTCTCTTTTCTTATCAACCAGGTTGGACTCTCCTAGGAAGCACTCGGGAATTAAATTTTGAATTAAATCCTGAATGCACAAGGTTGATGTGGGAGTGTGCGTTCTTAAAATTGTCTGAATAAATTATTGGTCGATGTGCGCGTAAATTGGCCCGAACATAAAATATATAAAAAAAGAGAGAGAGAGAGAAGATATACCATCCTTCAAGAAAACCAGTCTCTCTCCTGGGTGGTGGAGGTGCGTATTGATATTGTGGAGGCGCCATTACTGGAGGCCCTTGGTAATACCCTTTTGCCAAAATCACCCAAAATCCATTTAAAAAGAATTATTTGATCACCGAAATTTAAATACAGCTTAAGAACAGAGAAACAGAGTTGGGAATCATCAAAAACAGAGTAAAACAACCATGGATTCTTCCAAAAATATGATATGAAACTAAAGAAATTAGTGAAATTATAGCAAAAGTTTACAGAGAGAGAGAGAGCTGATACCTTGAGCAGGGTAAGGATAAGCGTACTTTGGCGGTTCACTCATCTCTGATTGAATGCGAAATTATGTGATGAGAATTAGGGTTTTCAGAAGGTAGGGTGATTGATGACTTGATCTATAGTGTTTATATATGACTGAGAGAGAAGGAGAGGCGTAGGGAATCCTCAGTGGAGTGGTTTAACGCGATTTCACGTCATTCGTCACCCTTATTGAACAAATGAAGAATTTCTCTCTCTCTCTCTCTCCTGAATTTTCTTCCCCTTTCCGCCTCAGCGTTCACTTTCCTTCAAGCTTCGGGCACCGCACTTTTTGGCTGGACGGACCAATCCTCGTGTTTATATGAACAATGTCAAAAATACCCTTGATATCTATGAAATATTTCGTTGTTCCCGTGATTCTCCGCGTCTGAAAAGTAAAAACCCACTACATCAATTTTCGAATTTATAAAAGTTGACAAATAATGAAATGTATATATTTTTTTCCCTTTGTTTTTTTTATTTTTTTTTTATTTTTGGGTATACCCGTGCCAGCCCATTCAGATAAAATTTAAAACTAATCTCGTTTAAAATACGTGATTGTAACAAGTTTTTTTTTTTTTTTTTTTTCATATACTTAAACTCTTAATCTTGCAAAGGTCCCTCAACAACTTTAATTCAAACGGGTCTTACCACTTGAGCCACACGTTATTGGTAATGAAATGTATATTTAATAGTGTTGGTGTATAAAAATGGAACGCATCTCGAGTAGAGTCCAATCAGATGACAAATGAGTTTTCTTACTGAAATGGAGTCGACGGTTGAAAATTTTTCAAGTAAGCTGTACTGAGTTCTGGGAGGATTGACCCACTGTGTCTAAAGTTTTACTCCTCACGGAGTGGTACCTTCAGAAGACTCAGAGCGGGATTTGTCCTGGTGAAACTCCTCCAGTGTGAGAATCAATACTGAGAGCTAAAAGGTATAGAAATGCATTAAGTAAACAAGTAAACTCAATATATGTGCGTTATAAAATGTACATTGGGCTTACATAGTGCCTGGTATATATAGGCATCGGAGATGATTAGTCAAGCCTAAACACGATTAATTAGGTGAAATTATGTGTTTAGTCGATAATCCAAGGCATTTAGGAGATAATCATAAGACTTGGGCTTTTTGACCCATTTATTGAAGCTCACGGGCCTCTGTCAGGCCTGTGATGATGAGTTAATAGAAATCCGTGGAGTCCTGGAGGATAAACGGGCTGGAATGGAGAGTCGATTGAGGTGAACGATTGAGTCCCTAAAGGTGGCCGTCTAAGGCATGACGTATAGTTTAGGGCGGCACGTCCTTGCGGGGTACCTTGCTCCTTCTTGGGTGTAGAGGAGATTATAGGGAGGAGTCATGGTCGGCGTATATTCTAGCGTAGCGCTGTGAATTCCAGAATGTGTCCATGTCACTACAAGGACGGACACGCGACCAAGTCCAGGTGCGGACTCAATGGTGCCCTAAAATACCCTCATCAAATAAAGTTTATTTAAACAGTCATGCTATAATGTAGTCTATCTATATAACAATGTTAGTGTGTATAGTCTCGTGGCTATTAGACCAATTTAACAAACAAACATTTATATATTTGGTATTTAATGAACAAACCCTAACATTCATCTTTATTTTTCATCATACCTCTCCATTTTCAACCGCAACTAGGGCTCATGTCACCCCTTCTCTCTTGCTATATCTTTCTCCATCTTTTTTCTCCATGTTCGCCGCCATCGCCTGCGCTCGTTTGTGTTCGTCGCCATGTTCGCCGTTGTCACTCGCGCTCGTTTGTGTTCATCGCCATGCTCGTCGTCGTTGCCCGCGCTTATCACCATCCTTAGTGAATGCCGCTAGCTCTTTCTATTTATCTCCAGATCAAATCAGGTTTGGGACGTGCTCGTGTTCGTCACCATTCGCTAATTTGTCTTTCTATTCATCAGCACTGTTCACCAGTTCGCCATTACCATTCTACATCGTTTTCCAGTTCGTCTTCGTCATGTTCGCTCTCTTTCTCAAACCTAGATTTCCATATCTGAATTCACCGTTCGTCGCTCCCTCTCTCTCTCAACTAGAAATTTCAAGATCTGAAATTTTCAGATCTGTGAATGTTTATGTTAATTTTTATTGATTTTTGTAAATGTTTTGCAAATATTCATACTAGAATATGATTTGGTGAATGTTCACATTGTTTTCATTGATATTAAGATTTTTCAATGTTTTGTATTGTTCTGAAATATGAGTGAATATTCACATAGAAGTATACATTAGAAAAATGATTTTTTCAATATTTTTTATTTGTTCTGAAACATTGAGTGAACATTCACACATAAGTGTATATTTATAATGATTTTTTTGATGAAATATTAAGTGAACATTGAGTGAAATATTGTTCTGAAATATTAAGTAAACATTTACATAGAAGTGAACATTGAGTAAAATATTTGAGTGAACATGGAATTCAGCGAATATGAAGTGAAATATTATTCTGAAATATTAAGTAAGCATTCACACAAAAGTGAACATAGAGTGAAGTGTTGTTGTATCCCACAGAATGATATTTTATGTAAATTAAAAGAAAATGATAGTAAAAAAAATATGGACTATTTTCTAAAATATACTTGGGAACTAAAAATTTAATTAAAGTAGTTGGAGGTTTTTTTTAGTTTCTCTATCTTTGGATAATTAAATATTAAATTTTCCTTTTAAATAATAAAAATATATATAAACAAAATTTAACAGATATAAAATATATTTAAAATCAGCCGCTTTATAAGTGACTGTTAAATACTTTATCGATTAATCTCAATCGCTTATTTCACTCAAATTAGTTCAAACCGTTAATAAAAAAATGTTTAAAAAAATGTCTTCATTTATTACCAAATTGAAAGGAAAAAAAAAAAAAAAGCAGAGGATGAGAAGTAAGAAAAAAGACAATGTTTTTTAATCCTAGTTTTTTAAACAAAACTCAATTTAATAAATAAAGATATTTTTGGATAAAATTACCCTCAATTTGTACCATAACAGACATTCACCACCACCACAATTATCAAGATCACCACCTACCACCATTGCTCCACAACAAACATTCATCACCACCTCTGCTGCCCGCCTGCCGTCCGGCCACCGTCTGACACTACCGCTGCCGCCAAACACAAAAAAAAAAATTTAGTTTTAGGATAAAATCGTTACCAAACACATTCTATTCTCAGCACAAAACAAAAATTATCGTTACCAAACGCAATTCTGTTCCCAAAATTCTCAACCCAACCCAATTCAACTCAACCCAACCCATTCTAGTTGGGTTTAGAAAAGTGGGAACACTAACCAAACGCCACCTCAATCCCTGAAACTTCTTATCCGCGAAGAGGTCCCTAACTGAGAAGGGATGGGCTTGAATCGAAATGGATCCCAAAGCCTTTTGGGTCGAGAATAGGATGGTTGGAACACCTTGAGACTTGTTGAAAAGTGTATCAGAACTTGAGATGGGGCAGTTTCGAGATGGGAAACACCTAGAAACCTGCATAAAAGACTTGCCAGGATGATCCCGGCATGTCTCCTTCGGTGTGAGAATCAGCGTACGGGGGAAAAATTTATAGAGAAATTGCCGAGAAGAGTGAGCAAAATTCATCTACCTTTAGGAAATTGTATGCCCTCCTATTTATAGGCAAGGAATATGTTAGTTTAATAGCTTAAGCATGGGTTAGTGTCTCCCCAATATCATATCAATGTACCAACTTGGCAAGTAACCAATGAGAGGGTGCCAATGAGCTTCTTAGTTTAACCATATTTGAGGATATTTAGGGATATTTATGGATACTTGTGGGGGATATTTAGGGTTGGAGAAATGAGTCAGCCCATAAATTGAGGATGAGACTATCCTGTTGTAGCCGAAATGAGGAGCTTGATTCCTGCTTTTCCTGCATAGCCGGAGACAGGAAGGGAGGATTATGCAGAGCTATCTAACCTATCATTCTCGGGTAGTTGGAGATGAGAAGAGGGGCTTTGCTCGAGGAACTCTGAGGAGTAGATCTCCGAGATGGGTGACGCCGTTATGCAGAATGCCAAGATGGGAAAATATTCTCCTTCCTGGTGATGGGGATTTCCCATCTTTGGTATGACTTTATTTTCATGGCGAGTTGTGGACACGTGACAGTCTTTAATTGGTCGCATTGGAGTGAACATTTTTACACTCATCAGTAATCCTCCAGTCCCTAGTGTTGAGAAGATATTTGAAAGAGTGGGGACTTCATTTGTGAGCCTCTTCTGGAGCTCTACTACTTCTTTTGGAGTATTTTGAGGTGTTAGTGACCTTTTTTTATCTTTATGGAGCGCTGCATGGGGGTCAGGCTTTCTTTCCGAGAAGAAGATCGGCGATTCCGAGTTGGGAGTAGTCAACCCGAGAATGGAAAAGAAGGCCTGAAAGTGCAAACGGGCGGCCCGAGAATGGTAACAAATGGCCTGCCCTAGATCAATGAGAAAGCTGCAAACGTTACGCACGCGTCCCATTACGTCTACGCCCCTTCAGTGGCACTTCTTCAATGCTTCCAGTCGTACTGCCTGCCCAACAGCTAAGAAGGGGACACGTGGCTGCACTGATTTTGAACAGCACGCCGTTCTCAGGCACTTTCAAGTCGTCGCTTTCAAGTTGTCGCCAAGCTTGATGTTTGGAGTAGAAAGGTTTCCTCCTATATAAAGGAGACACCCAGAGTCCATTTTTACGGTGACGTTGAGTCCTCCGATCGTTGCGACGATGAAGTTGGTGCTGGGCCTACCAACGGCCCCATTATGGAGTCGAACTTAGGGCCAGAGGGTGAGGTTGAAACAGGGGATAATATTGTTCCAGGAGAGAGTCTCGTTTGAAGGATCGAATCGAAGATGATAGAGGAGAAAATCAGGAAGGCTCGGAGCAAATATACCTTCCCGAAAGGGAGGAGACCTGTCTTCTCTTCCCTGAGGATAGGTCTTGTGCCCCTCCTAAGGGTTTATTACAGTGTATATGGAACATTTGCGTGGCGGTTTACAGTTTTCGATCCATCCTTGGATTCGGGCACTGTGTGCGGAGTACGAGCTGTGTCCATCATAGCTTGCTCCCAACTGTATCCGGCCTTCGTGGCTTCATTCGTTATTTGCAAGGCTGAGGAACTAGAGTTATCCATTGACTTATTTAAATCTATTTTCTTTCCCAAATCCATGCCCTTCGGGAAGGAGTGGTGCTATGTCGCGTCTCAGAGACGGTTTCTCTCAGGCCTTGACGAGTCGGTAACGAATTGGAAGCCCCAGTATTTTTTCTTAGGAAGAACAGGCTGGGAGTTTGGTCCCAACGAGGAAGGAGTCAACCCCATTCCCAAAGAATAAGGTGTTGTAGGTGAGAATGATTTTATTTGTGAGTGGTTCGCCAATTGTATTGTTTTTTTTTTTTTGGTATATTGACTGCTTTTCTTTTTCTTTTGTTTTTGTTTCCCTAAATAGTTCCAGAGAAAGTTAGTGGAAAGAAAGTTCAGCTCAGTGTATCGATCTAACGACATAGGAAAATTGTGTGGGAGACTGAGTTTAAGAATGTCAACGAACTGCTGGAGTCGACGCTGTATTGCCGCTACTTTTACTTTGCCCCAGGCTTGCCAATATCAGAGATTGACACAAAATACCGAGAACGGTAAGGTCTCCCCTTTTCGAAAATTGTTATTTTTTTAATTTTCTAATATCTTATTGTTCTTTACTCATCTAGCTCTTTCTGTTTCCCTGGCAGAGATGGATAAGGTGGCGCTAACAAGCCTGTTGGAGAAGAGGGCAGCAAAAGCCGCTGCCGAGAAGAAGCAAGCTTCCCGGCCTCAGGTGGAGGTTCCCCAGGGGAGAACTGCTAAGGAGGGAGGGGAGAGTACTACAATAAATTTCGTTGGCTTGGGGGTGCCCTAGAGAGGCAAAGTGGGTTTAGATCCCCAACCCAACGCAAAATTCTGCGAAGAGATCAAAGTCGAATTGCTTCCCGTTTTCAGAGACGATGGCCCTGGGTATTCTGAAGTGGCACACGACATTATCCCATACAAAATCTCTGATTCTTTCCTTGGTGATCCGTGCAAGTGGCTTAACTTTTACCCATTTTGTGAAATAGTCGATTGTGACAACGAGGAATTTTCTCTGCTCGGTCCCTTGGGGAATGGCCTAGGAGGTTGATGCCCCACTGGGCAAAGGTCCAAGAACTCATCATGGGGACGAGAACAGTTGGAGGTATCTGGGGATAAAAGTTAAATCTTTGACATTTATCACATTTTTTACGAATTCCATGCAGTCATTGCACATGTCCGGTCAGAAGTATCCATGCCTAATAAGCTTGTGAACCATGGACCTTTCTCTTGAGTAGTTGTCACATATCCCTTTGTGGATTTCCTTCATCATGTAGTTAGACTCTTTCGGTCTCAGGCAAAGGGAGTATAGGCCCGAAAATGATCGTTAATAAAGTACCCCATCAAAGATAATGTATCTAGATGCCTTATACCGCATTCGTCTAGCCTCTGCTCGGTCAGAGTGGAGTGTTCCGCTTTGGAAGTATTCCCTTATCAGATCCATCCAAGACGGTGTGTCGGAGAGAGTGCATATGGTAGATACTTGGTTAGAAATTGTTGTGCTCAACTCCTCTAAGTACTCAACGGGAATACTTCTCTTCAAGGTGAATTCCACGGCGGAGGCCAAGTTGGCTAAAGCGTCGGCGTGCCGATTCTCTTCTCGGGGGATTTAGCGTACTTGGATACTTTCAAAATTTTCCATCAGTGCCTTTACCCTCCCGAGATAAGCAGTCATACTTGGATCTTTAGCCGCGTATTCACCGTTTACTTGGTTTACAACAAGTTGTGAATCACAGGAAACTTGTAGACTTTTGACGTAGAATTCTCTTGGCAACCTGAGGCCAGCGAGAAGGGCTTCATATTTTGCTTCGTTGTTGGTGGTTCTGAACCCCAACCGGAGTGCGTATTTAATTTCTTCTCGATCCAGGATACCAAGACCATTCCTGCGCCACATTCTCCCACATTGGAGAAACCATTCATAAAAAACTGCTACTGGTCTATACCGATATTATCACTGTTTCCGTGATGGGAAGGTACCCCTTCCGGGACCAGCGCCTCTGCTGGGTCGAGACGAGCCTCTGGCTAGGTAGGATCATGGTCATCTAGGATGGGTTCTTCCAGGAAGGTCATATCAACTATAAAGTCAACCAAGACTTGCCCCTTGATGGCTGTCCTAGGTCAGTAATCAATATGGAATTGGCCAAGCTCAAGGCTGTACTACCCAGAAATATCAGGTGAGTGGAGAACTCGCCGCAAGGGTTGATCAGTAAGAACGATGATTACATGAGCTTGGAAATATTGCCTCAATTTTCTTAATGCGATGAGAAGAGCGTAAGCCAACTTCTCGAATCGTTAATATCTCATCTCAGCATTAGTCAATACTCGACTTGTGTAGTATACGGACATTTAAATCCTGTTCTCTTCTCGAATTAGGTCTACGCTGACCACAGTTTTTGAGGTAGCAATGTACATGAACAATTATTCTCCGTCCTTGAGGGTATTCAGCAGCAGCATTGATGAGAGGTACGTTTTAAGCTCTTGGAAGACGGCCTCACACTCCGTTGTCCACTCAAATGCCTTATTGCCCCTCAAAACTTTAAAAATGGGAAGACATTTTTCCAAAGATTGTGAAATGAAGCGGTTCAAGGCGGCCAACCTCTCCGTAAGCATTTGAACTTCCTTCTTTGTCCGTGGAGAGGCCATTCCGAGAATGGCTCTGATTTGATCTAGATTGGCATAAATGCCCCTCTAGGACACCATGTAGCCTAAAAACTTTCCTGTCGAAACCCCGAAGATACACTTATTGGGGTTTAGATTCATACGATGAGTTCAGAGCTTATAAAATAATTTTGGAGATAGCCGATGTGATCACATGCTTTGGCGCTCTTTATGAGTATATCATCAATGTAAACTTCCATTGTCGATCCAATCTCTTCCTTGAACATCTTGTTCACGGGCCTTTGGTAGGTAGCCCCAGTCTTGTGAAGGTCAAAGGGCATAACCTTATAACAGTAGGTGCCTCTGTCCGTGATGAACGAGGTCTTTCCTTTGCTGAGAGAAAACATGGGGATTTGATTATACTTGGCATAAGCATCCAAGAAACTTAAAAGTTTGTGCCCTGCCGTAGCATCTATAACTAAGTCTATTCTTGGTAAAAGAAAGAAATTTTTGGGGCACGCCTTGTTGAGATCTTTGAAGTCTACGCATAAACACAATTTATTCTTGGCCTTGGGAGCGAGGACGACATTGGAGAGCCAATCGAAAAATTTCACCTCTTACACCACGACAGATTTCACTAACTTATCCATTTCTTGCTTAATGAACTTTTGTCGCTCCGGGTGGAATTTCTTTTATTTTTTCCTCATAGGAGGATGGTGAGAATTAGTATGGAGACGCTGGGATAAATCCCAGGAAGTTCGTTGTGGGACCAAGCGAACACATCATAATTTCTCCTGAGAAGATCAATTATTTTTTCTTGCTGGGCCATGTTGAGTTTGGCACTAATTCGGACAGTTCTCCCCTCAATGGTGGGATGGATAGGTACTTCCAGTAGGTCTTCATGAGGCCGTAGACATGGTTTCTCATCTCATGGATTGTCGATAGGCATGGTCCAGGATCAGACAGGGCCATGAGCTCAACCTCGCCGTTCCCAGTCTTGGCCGTTACTGCTATTTCTTTTTCTCGAGTGCCCTTCGAGCACAAGACCTAGTGACTTTTTAGTCTCCCCTCACCTCTCATACCCCTCTTTCTGTAGGGAATTTCATCGATTGCTGGTAGGAGGAGTGTACGACGAGGATTTAATCGCTCGCGTATTAACTACTCGCAAGCGGACGAGGTCAAGTTTTAGTATAGTGATCGTGAGATCGGATATCATTCCACTGGGGACGTGTAACTTAATTGAATAGCATGATTTTCATAGTCTTATATTATCTCGACTTTTCAAGAATTGTTTGTATTTTAATTACAACTAAAATAAATGACAACTATTAGGTTACTTCTAACTATATTAATTACTTAGGTATTGATTTCTTTCACGTAATACATATTTGACTTCGTTTAGTTAGCTATAACGGTATTTATCCTATCCAACAATCTCTATATCTATAACTCCCTCACTCCCTCTTCCGAGTGTGAAGCGAACAAATATATGACTTTGCATTGACCCAAGGTCTCCCTTGAACGTCTTTTTGAACACATAGTCACATGAGTCGTGAACCAACATCATGGATTGCACACATTCTAACGCCATCCCGGGTCGTTAGAATGTCGTGCTGTGTTTACCCTAGTCCGAATCCAGGGTTACCTCTTCCGAGTGTCAAACCTCGTATTCTCAGTTTATCGTAACAAGTATAATATCAAGAATAACGGTAAACACAATCGGATTTAGACAAACAACCATTACTGTAACGTATATTAAATTAAACTAGCATTTACATGATTTACAACAACACCTAGATAATATTTATCTAATACTACATGATCTTAGCCATATAACATACAAAACAAGAGTGGTTCAACATCATTTGATATGGAAAAATAATTACAAATATAAAAACAAGAGAAGAACGATCAAATCTGAAAGTGAAACAATCCATTGTCGCTAAGTATCGCTCTGCAAATGCTTCGTCCTCGTCCAAATGATGAACCTCCTTCTTGATCTCTCAATAATGGCTAAAGAATACTATATTAGGGTTAGGAACGTTCAATCCCATGTTTCAGACGTGGGAGAGTGGTATTTATAGGCATCAGGTTTCAAAAATATCTAAAAGATATTTTTCTCTGTTCAGAGCTGACCGCCTAGGCAGTGGTTTTATTCGCCTAGGCGGAGGTAAGTCGGTTTGCTTACTGCCTAGGCGGTGGGCTGGCACATCAATTCTCTAACGCTTATCCGCCTAGGCGGTAGTTTCTTTACCTAGGCGGTGGAGTAGCACTCCAACTCCCTGATGCTTCTCCGCTTAGGCGGTAGTTTCTTTGCCTAGGCGGTGGAACTTGTTCATTTTTCAGCACATCCAGGATTCTTCACCGCCTAGGCGGTGAATTTGTTGTTCTTGAAACCTTGTTTTTTCATATTTTCTTTTCCGTTTTCCTACCATTTCGCTCGTTTGTCACTTGTTTACGTCCCTACACCTGATTTATTATAAAACAACTAAAACACAATTAAAATATTAATAAAACACTAAAAAAATGGCAAATTCAGCTTAGAAGTAGATAAGTATTTTAAACCTATCAGGGAGGATACGACTTTTAACGCTGCCAAGTTGGGTCGCCCAATGATTGCGTTATAAGAAAAAGATCGGTCCATGATGAGGAACTTGACCCAAACCGTGGCTGAAGTGGGCACAGTGCCAACCGTGAAAGGAAGGAAGACCCAGCCAATGGAGTTTTACCACATCCCAACCGAATCCGACAAGGGAGAAAGTTGTGGGTCTCACGGAGCTTGAACTCACATTCATTTTGCCGAAAACCCATTTAAAAACGATATCTGTGGAGCTTCCTCCGTTGATTAGGATCCGCCCTACTTTAGAATGGTTGATTAGGTCCGAAATTACCAAGGCATCATTGTGAGGGGTGTGAATACCCCGAAGGTTAGCTTCACTGAAGGAGATGACGTTGTGCGATACTGTATCAATCATGCTTACCTCATACACGTCCTCGTTGTCTTTTCTCTTTGCTTCACTCTCGTGCCTCTTCCGGGAAGAGGTGGTTTTCCCTCCGAGGCCGAGGTCGCCATCTATTACATTTATCTCACTGTTTATACACATCTCATCATCAAATTCTTCAGCTTCTCTTCTTGGTGGAGTTAGCCACGATTTTTCCTTTTCGGCTGACCACTACGCTCATCTCGGCGACTGCTCTTCTCAGAACCTGCGTTCTCTTTGCGGACATAATGACCAAGGTACCCCATTTTTATGAGGGTCTCGATCTCTTATTAGAGCTGGAAGCATTCGTTTGTTGAGTGACCTCAGTCATAGGGGATCTCACAGCATTTGGAAACGGATTTTCCCATGGGTTTTCCTTTCGGGGGAAAAGCTGGCCAGAAGAATCATCTTCCGGCATTTTCAGCAAAAATCGTTGCTATGGATACGGTTATGGTTGTCATTCCTGGGCGAATCCCTAGGGGTAGAGGATGTCTCTGATCCCCGGGAAGAGATCCTAACCGCCCCTCAGCTTGTAACCTCTGCAATCTACTTGACCCTTTTTCTGCTCGGCTTTTTTGCTTCTGAGTCCCTTCTCTTTCACGTTTTACGGCATCTCTGAGGTCGGCTTCATAGAAGTTGTTGTGATCGCTCCACATTTTGTGCGATCTAAAATCACTAAACTTAGTTTTGTTAATTGATTAAATAAATTAAAATATTAGAAATTAATTAATTTTATTTATTTTTATAGAGTTTTGAAAATTGACCAAAAATATGTTAATTCGAAGCACAATAGGCGAGCAAGTGAGAAGAATTTTGGCAACTAGGACTAGGGGATAGTGTGGTCGCACGTGTGACTAGTCACTGGTCACACTTGTGCGATCGGTGGGCTACTGGTCGCATGTGACTAGCAGCCTTGGCAGAGAGCTTTTGCTCTCTGCCTAGTTGGTGCACCTTGAGAAATGTACTAGCTCATTTGGTGCACTGCTCAAGGTGCACATATATGTTAAAAAAAAATATTATTAAATTATTTTGTCCATTTTTCACAGGAAGCACGGGGAGGCAATCATTGGAAGACTTCTATAAATTGGGAGTTTGAACAAGGAAGAAGGGAACTCGAACATGGGAGTTTCTTGGGAACATCTTTGCAAATAAACACATACCTTTATCTTCTCACCATTTTGCCAAGGAAGGGAGGAAGCTTGAATTAGAATTTAGAGCAGTGTACTGATATTTTTGGAGAGCTTCATCTATGAAAATATCAGTACACTAAATGATGAGTAGCTAAATCTCTTTCAACGGGTTAGGATTACAGTGAGGAATTTTGGATCTATGTAATCTTATATTTTCTTATTTAATTTCGGATTTTTGTGTAAACAATTGTATAACATGAATTTTGCTCTTAAAATGTTATTATTGTGATTAGATTTGATTTCAAAATATTCTTGTAGAGATTTTGGGTTGAGTTCAATTACTATTAGAACATTAGATTGTGTACCTGTGTTCTCGATCTAATGGTTATACAATCGTATTCTTGGGATTGATTATTTGTCTGGATAGTTTATGCCTAGATGTTAATTCACCGTAGATTAGTGTAGTGTAGAAATTAAACATCAAAGATAAATCATACCAGAGAATAACAATCTATATCTTTTTGGATAGTTTCGACTTGTAGCGAGAAACACAATTACAAAAATCTGAGTTAAATAGTAAGTATAAGAAAAACATAGGGAAAAGTACAATTTAGACCCTCTAACTATTGACACATTTATAAGTGGTCTCTCTAAGTTTAAACGTTTCATTTCAAACTCTCTACGTATCATAACGTTTCAAAATGATCCCTTCATTAGAGATTCTGTTAAAACTAACAGAATCTCAGGGGCAAAATAGTATTTTCACGTTTTTAAAATTTTTTAATCATTTTTAATTAATATTTTTATTTTTTTATTTTTATTTTTTTAATCGCTCTCTCTCTCTTCCTCTTCTTCCCCTCTCTCTCTCCCTTTTCCTCCCCTTCCCCTCTCTCCTTCCCACCCCACCCCCGTAACAGGGGGTAGTTGGACCTCCTATCTCAGGAGGAAGAGGGAGAGGGAGAGGGAAGTGGCAGAGAGAAGGAAAGAGGGAGAGGGAAGTGGCAGGAGAGAGAGAGGGGAAGGGGAGGAAGAGAGAGAGAAAAAGATTAAAAAAAATTAATTAATTAATTAAAAATGATTAAAAAAAATTTAAAATGTGGAAAGACCATTTTAACCCTAAATTCCGTTAGTTTTAACTGATTTTCTAACAGAATTACCATTTTGAAACGTTATGATACTTAGAGGGTTTGAAATGAAACATTTAAATTTAGAGGGACCACTTAGAAATGTGTCAATAGTTAGAGGGTCTAAATTGTACTTTTTCCAAAAACATAATGTCGAAAATACGGATCCATAAATCCCAACCCGGTCCTTATTTTATTGTTAATCCTAATATTTAATTTCGTTCCTAAAATAAAATCAAATAAAAAATCTAAATCATTATAATCAAATGAAGAAAAATAATCAGAAATCAATAATTACAAAACCAATCTCTAAGGTTCGACACCCGTATTTAAGCACACTATACTACAATATTTTGTGCTTAATAAGAGAATTAATTTTGAGCGATCATACCTCGATCCAAGGCAGCAGCTACGTTCGGTAAGGGCTTGGGAGCACAGGTCATAAGATAGTTTTCGATGCCTTAGCCTATCAATAAATGCATTTAGAGCCACCACGTCCGAAATGCCACCACAGCTTAGACTTTCCCTATGGAATCGAGTAACGAAATTACCCAAGGTTTCCGTTACTTCTTGTTGGAGGGCGAGAAGGTGGGTCACCGTTTTGGCCTTTCTTCGGGAACAGTCAAAAGCGGGCCAAGAAGAGCTATTCCAGTTGAGTGAACGATGAGACCGAGATTGGAGCCAACTCTCGAAACCAGGTGCTGGCTATTCCGGTAAGAGTGAGAGAAAATGACTTACACCTTACTGCCATAGAAGCTGTATCCATGTCCATGAATACAACGAAAACAGAGAAGTGATCAACGGGGTCGGTGATCGTTCTCAATTTTATACTAAATTTACATCCTTAATTTATAATTTTGATAGTCTTTTAATTATTTTTAATTAATAATAATATAATTTATTGTTTTTGCATATATATGTTCGAAAATAAAGAAATACTAAAAAAAAAAAAAAAAAAAAAAAAAATAGTTAAAAATAACCCAAAGTGGAGGAAAAATTGGTACGACTGCAAAAAAAAGACCCACGAGCAATTTGCTTTATGGGTCTGTTTCGTTAATTCATATATAAGGAAATGGGCATTCTTGGTCATCAAAATACCATTTATGGCCATTTGTTTTAAGGGAAGGCATTATTGAGCATTAATGAAATTGAAGGATGGTGATCGACAGTGGGTATGGAGATGAAAGGATTCCTTTTATATTCGTTTTCGTTGTTCATTTGAGGGGGTCGGCAGAGAGGTTCTGGATCATCTTCTTCATTTTTTATTTATTTATTTATTTTTTCACTTTGTTCTGGCAGTCACTGTTTGGGGAGTTCTTTATGGGGGTTTCTCTTGAATATTTTGTGGAAGAACACAATTCCATGACCGGCTAAGTTCGTCAATCGGGTTAGGGCTGTATTTCTTCTGAAATTTATTTATGTAATTTTATTCTTGTTTCAATTATATTTTGTTCTTAAGTGTAAGGTTGTGAAACAAGGATTGTGGTCTTAAACATGTTTCTTGAATTAGTTTATGTTCTAAATGTTATTATAGATATTTAGATTTGAATCGATTCGTATTTCTGATGTTAGATCTAATACATGTTGTCACACCCCAGCCTGGACACCCGTTACCGTGGGGCTGACATGACGTCGACATGACATCATTTGACCGTTAAACCAACTCATAATAATACAATATATATAAAACAATATAAAATCATCTATACAACATATACAAAATTTTGTGCTATAGGGATACACCCGTCCCAAAAATAAGAACAACAAAATAAATCTCATGAACTTCTCTTAGGTTCACCTCTGATAGCCCGTCTCAAAATACTCCCATATGACTCCATCGCATGACACGCATAACTCTAACTTGTGCCAGTAGGGGACTGACTCATTAATTTGCTCCACCTGCGAGTGTACTACATTCTTAGTAAAAATATTTTATAATAATAAATCATTCTACAACATCTAAATTGATCAAGTGTAAGTATATAAACACCATATAGCTCGTAAAATCTCCAGTATATAAGCAGTGAAAATAAAGCGATATAAATAAGTTTCATCCAAATCCATCTAGTATAAAATCATACCAATTATCATAATAAATAGTAAATCACCCAATATAAGTAAACACCACATCTCAAACACACATCTCAAACCACCACAACACACATTGGCTAGCTATAGTGATCGTTTTAACCTCACGATCAGGAGTTGCAATAGTACCGTACCACCCGCAGGGTTTGCTCCCAAACGGGACAAATAACCACCTGCCGGACTAATCCTCCGGACAGGACATAATGTCAATAACCACCTATCGGATGTCTCCGGACAGGACATAATAAAAATAACCACTTACCGGACTACCCCTCCGGACAGGACATAATATCAATAACCACCTACCGAACTACCCCTCCGGACAGGACATAATCTATGACATTGTCAAATCAATAATATCATCATCAAATTACAAATCAATAACATCATCATCTATCTCCAAAACCAATTTAATCCAAATATCATTTTTCTACCTTCTTCAGAAACCAACGAAATCCACGTTTCCAAAATCACTCAAAACCGTTTGATCCATATAAGTTATAAATTCGTCAAATTTTAAGTAAACACATTTTTCTATTATATATATATGAAAATAGATTTACTAGAAGACAGTACACTCACCTAGCTACCCGCTCCGAACAGCTTTTACAGATTATCCTCTACCGATATTCCGGTGCCTGCGAACCTAATAGTGACAAGGACTAAATTAATATTTCATATAAAATCATCTAATCATGTAATGCAGACCCTAATTTTCGTTATTTTCCCGTCCTCACATTTTATTATGTAAAATTATTATTCGGTTAATTTTTCATTTAACAGTCCCTTAATTTATTATTCCGGTTACAAAATTTTTTATGTTAGAATTTAATTTAACAAAACTAAAATAAACTTAACGGAAAAACGTTACCCATTCCGAATCGTTCGCGGGTCGCGAGACGGATTTTGAATTTGTTGGGGTCATTTGTGTAGTTTTTTCTTCTTTTTCCCTTCTTCTTTCTTTTCCTTTTTCCGTTCTGTTTCCTGTTTCTATTTTAGCTTCCTGCCGTCCGGCCACACACACCTCTTCACACCCTTCACCGGCGGCGACACACGAACAGCACCCACAACCCCGCCGTCCAACCAAACGACACACACACCCACAGTTGCACAATACCCCCAATTACACACACACACACACACATACACGTTGTCGAAACAGCACACACACACATGCTGGCGGCGAAACACACACACACACGCTGGTCTCACCTCCCACACTCATGACGACACGCACACAGCCACACCATTGACGGCCAAACACACACACACACACACACACACACACACACACACACACACACACACAACAACAACATACATACAGACAGCGACGACACCGATCACTGACGACTATCGACGACGAAGAAAATGCACACATCCACAACATTTGAACGAACACACACACACAATCATTGTCGACCATCAACGACAAACAGAATGCACACACCCATACATTCCCACAATCGCCCGCCCATTAAGACAGAACCCACACACGAACTCCGGCGACGTCGACAGCGAGGGTCAAAACATGCCCACCGACCCTGTTTGGTTTTCAGTGAAATCAACACACACTCACATTGCACACAGAATACACATTCGTCCGATCAGATGCACACACTGAAACACACACTACTGATAAACTCTTGATCGATGACGATGATACCCACACACTGCCAGTGAACAGGACACACTCCGATTCTCTTCCTCTCTCTCTAGATTTATGAGTTTCTTCTTCTTAAACTTTCCCGATCCTTCTAGCGTGAATGAATCCTATATATATGCATGAATTAAGTGGATGGATGTTTGATCTCTTCACGCCACGTCGTCGGTTCTCTTCTCTCTTTGTCTTCGGCCCTCATTGCATACACACGCACGAATATATGTCTATATATGTGAGTTTATATAAAGACACATGTGCTTAAATACTCTTCCCTCCCCCCTTAATTTTTTAAAATCTTCATTTTAGTTCAATTCAACATTTATGAGTTTCTAAAAGTATCATTTCACTCTTCACATTTTAAATTTTTAGATTTTAATTAACAATTTTTGCAAATTTGACCCATAAACTTTTAATTTGGTTTTTAATCAACTCATTTTTTTACCCCGAAATTTTTCTAAATGCTCTAAATTGAAAATAATGACGTACATACTAAAGTCCAGGTCTTACACATGTGGTTTAGATCTAATAGTTTTACAATCAGTTTTAGTGGTATCGATACGACTTATTTGGATAAATTATGCTAAACAATTAATTCACCTTAGATTAGTTAATATAGGAATTGAATTATGAAGATAATTTATCCCAATTAAGTGGTCGATTTATCTTTCGCGGTAATATTATCTTGTAGTTAATATTATCTAATTACACACCAAATGAAAGAAATAAAAATAAAATTTACAAGATAAATTGATGAATTTATGCATGTCCCTAACCCGAACCTTTATATATATATTATCTCAATTGATTAATTTTCTGGTATTTTATTATTAAAATTTGAAATCAAACAAAAATCATTTATTTCACTCAAGAAAAATAAAATATAAAATTAATAGTTACAATCTAATCCCTGTGGTTCGACACCCATACTTAAGCATTATAGTATAAAATATTTTACGCTTAAATTGGAAATTAAATTTGAGCGATCAAATTTTGGCGCCGTTGCCGGAAATTGGCAACGTTAATTGTTAATTTTTGCTTATTTTTCATCCATTTGTGTATATCCATATTTAATTAATTAATTAATTTATTATTATATTATTATTTTGAATTGTTATTGTTTTTTTTTTTTTTAAATGTTACTTTTAAAAAAATAAAAAACTGTTACTGTTTTAATTAAATTATTTATTTATTTTTATTTTTTTTATGTCGAAAATTAGTGATTTAAAAAAAAAAAAAAAAAAAAAACAAACTGTTTTTCTTTAAAAAAAAAAAACAGTTACTGTTTTAAAACTGTTTTTCTTAAAAAAAAAAACTGCTATTATTTTAAAATTTTGTGTTAGAGATTTTTTTTTTTTTAAAAAAAAACCGTTTTGAGTTTGCATATATTTTTTTTTCTTCCGAAAATCAGTGAAAAAAAATAAAATAAATAAAAATTAGTGAACATCAAAGAAAACAACAAGTCATATTTATTTCATTTTATTTTATTTTTCATTATTACCGTGCAAACGGTTTATTGTTACAGATTAGAATTTGGTAACCGGGTTGAATTCAATTGTCATAACTACCTACGGACGCCAGGTTCTACGTTCTAATTTACAAGTCTTGTTCTTAATTTAGACAACGTTCCTAGAAAAGCAAGATCTAAATTTAATAATCCTATACTAGAACTAACTACCAAAGAAATTAATTTGGGAGATATACCAAAATCCTTGAAGGAGTACTATACTCCTACGTACGTATCCCTGTCATAAATCCGCTTAGCAACTGTGGCGGGTGAGAATAATTTTGAAATTAAATCGTCAATAATTCAAATGTTACATAATTATTATGGAATGAGTACAGAAAACCCATATAAACATTTGGATGAATTTTTGGAAGTTTGCACAAGCTTTAAAATAGCCAATTTATCTGACAATGCAGTTAGATTAGGATTATTCTCGTTTTCCATAAAAGATAAAGCTAAACATTGGATGCATTCTTTAGTCCCAACTTCCATTGGAACTTGGGCTGGCATGCAGAAAAAATTCCTTAGAAAATATTACCCTATAAGGAAAACAAATAAAGTAAGAAGAGCCCTTACTACATTCAGAAAATCTTCAGGTGAATAATTCCAAGAAAGTTCGGAACAACTAAAAGAATTATTGCGCCAATGTCCACATCATCAAGTCCCGAGATGGTAATTAGTGTAAAGCTTCTACGAAGGACTAGATGAGAGTAACCATTAAATGGTGGATGCTTCATGTGAAGACACATTTCTAATGAAATCTGAAGATGAGGCATGGAAATTATTTGAAAACCTAAGTAAAAATTCACTACAACATGATGCATTAGGGAGAAAAGATAGAGGAAATTTAATTTCACTAGTTACCAACCAAAGAGTTGGGATAAATGAAATAAATCAAAATGAGTTGTTAGGAAATCTCTCAAAAGTCTTAAGACAATTGATGAGCAATAATCAATCAATATTTCCTCAATCTCAAACATGTGAACCATGTGCGTTGTGTCAAAGTGTGTCTCACTTGATAACTGATTATCACCTTAGTTCTCAATATCCTGAATATGTGCAAGAGCAAGTCAATGTTACTCAATCAATGCTAAGAAATGAGAATAATCCTTATTCCAACACCTACAACCCTGGGTGGCAGAATCATCCAATTTTTTCGTGGGGACAATCAAGTCAAGGCCCACCTATGAATCAATCCCCAAGACAAAATTTTCAAAAATCAATCCCAAGGGTACTTACCATCCCTCCCATCTAATCAATATTCTCAACCCACTAAAGGCTCGCAGATTGATAAATTGATATCTACAATAAATAATCAACAACAATCTCTCCAATCTCAACAACAAATGCTCCATTCTCAAGCCCAATCTATAGTAAAGCTAGAAACTCAATTGGGTCAACTAGCTAATACATTGAATAAAAGAAAGGAAGGAAAATTGCCGAGCCAACTGATAAATAATCCAAGGGACATTATATGGCTGAAGGTAGTAGAACTACTGAATATGTGAATTTCATAAGTGTTCTCAGGAGTGAGCAAGCAATTGATAATAGGGGTGGGACGTGAGTTAGAAGAGAAACCCAAAGATGTATGGGGGGTATAGGGAAGAAAGAGAAAGAGAAAAGAAAATGGATGAAAATAATAAAAAATTGACTAAGTCAGCGCCGATGTCCATTGAGGAGGATTCTAACCCTACCTCAAAATCCATACTATTTGGTAAAGAAGGATCAAGTCTCAATGCTGAGGCACCTTACGTTCCCCCTGTCCTATTCCCACAATGTCTAGATCGACCTCTACCAACAGATAAAAAGGCTAAGAAGGAGGAAGAGATTTTTGAATTTTTTAAACAAGTTAAAATTAACCTTCCACTTCTTGAGGCCACTAAGCAAGTCCCGACTTATGCCAAGTTTCTGAAAGACCTTTGTACCCATAAACGAAAAATTAAAAATCATGTGCATAAAAAAATCTTTCTTACTGAACAAGTAAGTTCAATTTTGAAATATGGCATAGTACCAAAATTCAAGGATCCAGGTGTTCCCACTATTTCTTGCAGGATCGAAGATCATACTATTCATCGAGCACTTCTTGATTTAGGTGCTAGTGTGAATCTTCTTCCATTCTCAATATATGAGAAAGTTGGTTTAGGAACTCTTCAACCTACATCAGTCACACTCCAATTAATAGATAGGTCCATGAAGAAACCGCGAGGCATCATTGAAGATGTCTTAGTGAAGGTTGATAAATTCTATTTTCTTGTGGATTTCCTTGTTCTAGATATGGAACCGGTGCCACATCCCGAACACTGAATCCCTATCATTTTTGATCGGCCATTTTTAGCTATGGCCAATGCACATATAGATTATCGAACAATGAATATGAAAGTATCGTTTGGGAATATGAAGGTCAAGCTCAATATCTTTGACCCAACAGGTAGACCACGACATGGGAAAAATAGAAATAGGGGGAACAAGCCCTAATTATCCTACACAGCCTAAGAAGTCTAGAAGAACTTTAAGGATAGAAAAGAAAAAGAAGTGTAAGGAGCGATCTATAAGAAGTAAGTTGATTAGACTAAAACCACCCGATGGAGTGAGTAGTGTGAAGTGGCAGGTTCGCCCTAATCAATATTAATCTAATCGAGAGGGATTGCTGAAAAGAGAAAAAATCACTAGCAATAATAAGTCATGCGATACTCGAGTTTGGGATTCTAAAGGGCAAAATAAATTTAAATATAAATAAATACGAGGAGATAAGAGAGATTTTTATCCCTTCACGTCTGGCTGAAGATGTAACACTTAGCGCTAAATGGGAGGCAACCCATTAAAATAATAAAAAAAAATACATTTTTTTTTATTAATAATAATAATAAAATAATATATATATACAAAAAAAAATACTACTACTAATAATAAATAAATAAATAAATACATAAATAATTAATATAAAACTAAAGGAAATTCATATAATGCTTAATCTTACACCTTTTGTTTTTATATATGCATAGTTCACAGGTTTGGAAGCATTTCAAGAAAATATTTCAAGAAATTTCCATCGAAACAAGTTCAAACCGCTTTTGACATCAGGTTGTGCCGTTCTTTTACTCAAAGTTTCAATTATTTTTTTTACATTGAGGACAATGTTAGAACTAGGTGTGAGGGAGGGTTACCTAATGTCGCAGTTAAAAAAAAAATTATAATAAAAAATAAAAGAAAATGCACATTATGTTCGGGAATATATTTTTTAGTGGATGTATGTGAATCCATAGGGGTAAAATTGTTATATTATGAAAGTTGCACTTAAATTAGTTTCAAGTTGCACTATTGTTTATACACCCTAATTTTAAGTTTGATAATCTTCACTCATGTTAGCGAATTATTGAATAACAGTTAAAAATATGAATTTATGTTCTTCTCTCTGATAATAATAATAAAAAAAAATTGTAAAAAAATAAAAAATAAAAATAAAAATATTTGAATTGATCAATTAATCTCAAAGCCTAGGATATTCGAGTAATTAAACTTTTTAGAGTGTCTCAACATCTAATGACCTAAGCCAACTGGATTGGAATCATTAGTCCAACACTCGTTATATGGACATTCTAGAAAGCTCAATGGGACTATCATTGCACATATCAATTCCCCCCCCCCCCCCCCCAAAAAAAAAATGTTACTATGAAAATAATAATAATAAAATTATTAGAGAGAAGAATCAAGTCATTTTGAAGTTGAAATCCATTAATTTGCTAATGTTTGTCGAGATGACTTATACTTGAAATTGAATTGTTTGAACAAAGTAAGACGTGAAATTAAATTAAATGTTTTCTTACAGAAATAATAGTGATACTCTTCGATAAACATGTGTTCTACTAATAAACATATTTCTAAACTATACTTATTGTGCTAATATATTATTGTAGGAGGTATAGATGTTTGTAGGTGTCATTATTGTAAACCTTTATGAGACTAAAACTCGTCCACTAGAGATCGCCTAGGGGTTTAAAGACTTATTGTATATACTATATACAATCACGTTCCCTATGAAAATGACTTTTCATTTTTTTTAGAATTTTGTTTTACTCGAGAACTAGCAAAATGTAAGTGTGGGGGTATAATCATTCTCAATTTTATACTAAATTTACATCCTTAATTTATAATTTTGATAGTCTTTTAATTATTTTTTAATTATTATTAATAATATAATTTATTATTTTTGCAGATATATGTCTGAAAATAAAGAAATACTGAAAAAAAAAAATAATTAAAAATAACCAAGAGTGGCGGAAAAATTGGTACGGCCGCAAAAAAAGACCCACGAGCAATTTGCTTTATGGGTTTGTTCCGTTAATTCATTTATAAGGAAATGGGCATTCTTGGTCATCAAAATACCATTTATGGCCATTTGTTTTAAGGGAAGGCATTATTGAGTATTAATGAAATTGAAGGATGGTGATCGGCAGTGGGTATGGGGATGAAAGGATTCCTTTTATATTCATTTTCATTATTCATTTGAGGGGATCGGCAGAGAGGTTCTGGATCATCTTCTTCATTTCTTTTTCTTTCACCTTCTTCATTTTTTATTTTTTTTTAATTTTATTTTTTCACTTTGTTCCGACGGCCACTGTTTGGGGAGTTCTTTATGGGGGTTTCTCTTGAATATCTTGTGGAAGAACACAATTCCATGACCGACTAAGTTCGTCAATCGGGTTAGGACTGTATTTCTTTTGAAGTTTATTTATGTAATTTTATTCTTGTTTCAATTATATTTTGTTTTTAAGTATAAGGTTGTGGAACGAGAATTGTGGTCTTAAACATGTTTCTTGAATTAGTTTATGTTCAAAATTTTATTATAGATATTTATATCTGAATCGATTCGTATTTCTAATGTTAGATCTAATACTTGTGATTTAGATATAACAGTTTTACAATCAATTTTAGTGGTATCGATACGACTTACTTGGATAAATTATGCTAAACGATTAATTCACCTTAGATTAGTTAATGTAGGAATTGAATCGTGAAAATAATTTATCCCAATTAAGTGGTCGATTTATCTTTCACGGTAATATTATCTTGTAGTTAATATTACCTGATTACACATCGAATGAAAAAAATAGAAATAAAATTTACAAGATAAATTGATAAATTTATGCATATCCCTAACCTGAATCTTTATAAATATTTTATCTCAATTGATTAATTTTCTGTTATTTCATTATTAAAATTTGAAATCAAACAAAAATCATTTATTTTACTCAAGAAAAATAAAATATAAAATTAATAGTTACAATCTAATCCCTGTGGTTCAACACCCATACTTAAGTATTATACTACGAAATATTTTACGCTTAAATTGAGAATTAAATTTGAGCGATCAATCGGTAGTTCTGTCTTAGGGGTTATTTGCCGACTGGGAAACCTGTATGGGACCACCTCAAGCAAGATGTTATCGACAAAAGGGGACCATATACCTAAAGGGAGCCCGACAGCCCCCCCAGGGCCCCGTATCTGCACAAGCATTGCCTCCATCTCGGCGACACGCCTTTATAACGCAGCTTCTCCTCTAGGCAGTGCTGCAACATGGCTGACAGCCGCTCTTGACCCCTGCCTTTCGGTGGGAGGAAAGTGAGAGTCAACCTCTCGAGCACGGAGAACTCTATGATCAACACGGGTGACGTTGTTGTTGGTTCTTCCTGGTTGGTGATCACGATGATCATGCATATCCTATGTCCGGCGAGCCCGTAAAGGCAAAGATGCGGAATCGGAAGCGGCCGGTGGAGCCAAATTTTGTTATCTTACCGGTTGATCGCGTGGACGAGGTTGTTCTCTCGTTATGTGCCCTTCAGAGTGGATGACACGGTTCGATCTTTAGTGATGATCCTCACCCCCTGCTTGCCGGAGAGCTAATCCCCGCTGATCTGGAGCCGGTGGCAGGTGGTGTTCCTCTCCCTTTGCATTCCGAAGAACAAGTCCCTGTTGATCCACGGTCGGTGACAGGAGAGATAGAATGGTTTTGAGAAAATATTGAAACCAGAATAACTAACATTCAAAGTTATCAAGTCACACCGTATCTGTAGCTCCAGTAGGTGGTCCAACATGGGGCCCTACAGGCGGAGTTGACGGGCCTGCTTGGTCAATGGGGGAATGTATTCCCTTCTTCTTCTGAGATGGGGACGATAGTCCTCGCATTCGGCCAAGGGATTCTTAACATTTCTCTTTTCGGGTTGCTATCGACTGTGCTATTTGGGTCTCTTGATTGCAAAGACTGACCAGACCTTTTAATCATCTAACCTCTAGCTGAGATGGGAGCATATGATTGGAGGAAGGCTTTTAGTAGCGCTTCCCACAGATGACGTCAAACTGTTGATGTCGAATTTTGGATGACTTCGACAGTATGGTCTGATCAGCGAGGGTAGAGTTGGAGAGGTCTGGAATGAGGATCTTCAATCCCTAGAGTTTCTTATCCTTGGAGAGGTCCCTGACCGAGAAGGGACGAGCTTGAATTGAAATGGATCCCAAAGCCTTCTAGGCCGAGAGTTGGATGGTTGGAACACCTTGAAACTTGTTGAAAAATGTATCAAAACTTGAGATGGAGTAGTTCTGAGATGGGGAGCACCTGGAAACCTGCACAAATGACTTGTCGGGATGATCCTGATGTGTCTCCTTTGGCGTGAGAATCAGCGTACGGGGGAAAATTTATAGAGAAATTGCCGAGAAGAGTGAGCAAAATTCATCTACCTTTGGGCATTTGTATGCCCTCCTATTTATAGGCAAGGAGTGAGTTAGTTTAAGGGCTTAAACATGGGGTAGTGTCTCCTCAATATCACATCAATGTACCAACTTGGCAAGTAGCCAATGAGAGGATGCCAATGCGCTTCTTAGTTAAGCCATATTTGGAGATATTTATGGATATTTGTGGCGGATATTTATGGATACTTGTGGGGATATTTAGGGATATTTATGAATACTTGTGGTGATATTTAGGATTGGGGAAATGAGCCAGCCCATAAACCGAGGATGACACTATCCTGCTGTAGCTGAGATGAGAAGTCTAATTCTTGCCCTTCTCGGATAGTCAAAGACGGGAAGAGAAGGTTATGTGGCGCTATATGCCCTGCCCTTCTCGGATAGCTGGAGACGAGAAGGGGGGCTTTGCTCGAGGAACTCTGTGAAGTAGATCCTCGAGATGGGCGACGCCGTTATGGAGAATGCCGAGATGGAGAAGGATTCCCCAACCTGGTGATGGCTTGCCGGCTCTTCCTGGAGTGTGCTGAGGCCTTTAGGGATGGTTGGCACAGATGGAGAAGTTCCTCTGTTCGGTGCAATCTTCACACTTAATTTTTTGTATGACTTGATCTTTGACGAGTTGTAGACACGTGGCAGTTTTCAATTGATTGCGTTGGGGTGACCATTTTTACACTCATCAGATTCAATTATTATTTAGATAAATAATATCTTTCTTCTCACATTTCCTCACCCTTCCATCCATTATATCTAACCAAACAAAAAAAAAAAATCCATTTCCTTTATATAAAATAAAGAATGTACACATCTACTCTTTTTTTTTTTTTTTTTTTTACATTTTGTTAATTTTTATTTTCTCTTTAAGATTCCTTGGTGAACTAGCAAAACAGCTATGATTTTACTTGTGGGTGACACTGACATTTTAATAGAAATACATGAAAAATAAACTTTATTATTATTCTGAATATGGATTTGGAAGATGCCAAGGCAAGTATAAAATGAAGGGCAAAGCACATGTGAAAGCCAATTGGAATTTGCGGTGCCCTTTCCGTCTTTCAGTTCCTATGTAATTCCCACCACGTTCGGCTGTCTTTTTCTTTCAACATCGAGTCCCTCCCACGGACTACCCTTTATTTATTTATTTATTTAGTTATGGTAAGATATGTTTACATCTTACATCTATCTCTATCTCGACTATTCATCTCATTTGATAATTTTAAGGACACACTTACACACATCAATCTGATCAATCTGATGTATTCAAGATTAAATTCATGATTTAATTTCTAGAGGGTTATCTACGAAAATCGAACCCTGATTGACAAAAAAATAAGACACATCATCTTACCAACAGGACTAATACCCCTTGAGTCTATACAATATGAAATACAAGATTTTTATCAATATTTTATTTAAAATTACAAATTTTCACTATCATTTATAAAGTATCAGTCATTTTTTTTTTTTTTTTAATCAAGTATCATTTAGTTTTTCTCTAAATAAAAAATTATTGAAATTTTAATTCTATACTGGTAAAAGAGCCCAGATTACAACAAATTAATAAAATAATCATAAAAGGAGAGACTGGTTAAAAATTAGCCGATTAAAGATCCGATGTGTGAGGAATAACTTGTTGAATTTATCCCAGATTGGATGTAGAAAAAGTTGGTGGTCAATTTATAAGTCACACTTGCTAGCTTTAGGGATGAGAGAAGTCCAATACCACTCTACAAATTGTAATGACAATTTTACTAAAATACATAAATATACGTTGAGATTTTTTTTTTTTTTTTTTTTTTTTTTTGGCATTTGTTCCTTATGTTTTTTTTACACTAACCACTCACAAGCCGCCCAACCCCTCCTCCTCCTCTCTCTCTGATCCAGTCCAATCTATGCCGGTGTGCACTTGCTTTTCTTCATTTTTTTTATTGGATTTCTTCTTATATTCACCCACGGAATTAGTTCAAATAAGTGCTTGAACATTTGCTAATTTAATTCCAATATGTTTGTTCTTATGTATTGTTTTTTTTCTGTTTTTTTTTACCTCAAGTTGAATTTAACTAAAAATTGAACTAAATAGCATTTCAAATGTAGATCAACTAGTGGATTACAAGTGAAATACGAATTATTCCACTAATTGATCAACTTAAATATCAGCTAGTGGATTCTAAACTATTAGTATATTATTTTCTTCATATTTCAAGTACCTCCACTAGTCGAATTTGATAGATCCACTAGTGAGATTCTAATCATTCTCAATTTTGTACCAAGTTTTTACCCTAAATTTATAATTTTATTAATTTTTTTTATCAAATTTTAATTAGTAATAAGACAATTTATTATTTTTACAGATATAAGCTTATAAATAAATAAATAAAAAATACCAAAAAAAGAGTGAAAAAATAGCCAAAAATAACAAAAATTGAGCAAAATCCGCAATTCAGCAAAACAGTGGGTCGCGCCCGTGACCCAGACTAGAGGCTGAGAACGCCTTTGGTCAGTGGGTTGTAGGAGCAATCCACCTAGGTTACGCCCGCGACCTGGGTCAATGAACCCAAACAATTAAAGGATCTTTTTTGGAAATATTGGGGGATTGGCAGCCAATTTCGAAAGATCCTTCACATTATTTGAGAATTCTACACTTTCACTTTCTAGGGGAAGAATTTTTATCTTGATATTCGGCATTTTTATGGAGGAGGCTTCACATTCTTTATAATTGGAACGCATTCATTATTCCGGGGATCATTCTTCTGCACCTATTCAAAACACAAAAATACTCACTCTATTGAAGAAGCTTGAGAGCTTAGGATCAAGAACAAGGATTAGATTCTTGGCGTTCAATCACTCCATGAGCGATTAAGACTCCCAAATTGAATTAAGGTTGTATTTCTTCTAGATTTATCACGTAAATTTCATTTCCATTTCATTTCTTTTTCTAATTCTTCTGTGTAAGGTTATATAACAAGTATTTTGGTTTTAAACATTGTTCTTAGTAAAGTTACGTTCTAATGTATTTGTAGAAGTTTATATCTAAATTTATTTATAATTGTAGTGCTAGATCTAATACCTGTGGTTTACATTTAACCGTCATAAAACTCGATTTTTTGGGAATTCATACGATTTTATTGGATCAATTATATTAAACGATAAATTCACTTAGACTAGTTAACGTAAAAATTAAATCGTGAAGATAATCAATGCCCATTAAGTGATCAATTCATCTTTCAGTAAGTTTTGCTTGTAACTAGAATAACTTAATTATACATCAAATTAAATTAGAGATGAATGAAATTTATGAGATATATCTAAAAACTTATACATCTTAATCCAAATCTTTTACATATCTTATTTTAATTTAAATATTTTTTTGCATTTTATTTTTAATCTCGAAAATCAATTATGTTAAATTCACTTAAAAAATAAAATAAAATTAATAATTACAATTTAGTCGTTGTGTTTCGATACACTTATTAGAGTGCATTATATTATAATATTTTGTGCTTAAATCTTAATTTAAATTTGAGCGACTAGGCTCAAACTATTGCAAGAGAATATTTTCAAGCTATTGCACCATAAGGAAGCATTCTAAAGACTCTTTGCCTGTTTTATATTTAATTGAAACCCCATTAAAATCCGCGAATAAGAGAGAAAGAAGATTAGTTAAACTTCCCCTAAAATCAGAACAACTCCAAAATATATATAAAATTGAATATTAATTTGTGGAGATCTTTAAGAAGATCAGGAATTTGTTGGAAAAAAAAAACATTTTTTGTTTTACGATAGTTCAACCAATTCAAAATTTTTAAAAACGGATGTGCGAGTATGAGGGTGAAAATGGATACAGAAGGTAAAATTGTCTCAAATTAGCGGGTTGAATTAATAATTATTTTTTGGACAAAACCAAATAAATTAAAAAATATGTATCCAATTTCAATGCTAGTGCCTCAAGTTTTTTTTATTATTATGATAGGGTAAAATGTGTCCGAGTCAATTTACGTACATCTCGACTAATTATCTCACTGGACGATCTGAAGAACGCACTTCTCTACATTAGCCAGATATATTCAAAATTAAATTTAAGATTTAATTCTTAAAATACTCATAAAAAAGTTAAACTCTAGTTGATAAACAAAATGATATATCTCTTTATCAACCGGATTAACACGTTTCGGTATTAATAATCCAATTTCAATGCTCTACCAACCTTCGCTTGACGTTTTCTGAAATTTTCTTCAATGATTATCTTGAATCTTATTGAAATAGCAATTTAAAAGTTGGATTACATTCAACGGGCACCCAAAATTTCAATAACATGTTCCCCATTTTCCATTAAATAATCCTAAACAAAGCATAAGGAATATAAATGGAGAATACCCAAACACTTCATACCTTCATTATTTAGAATGAGTGCCAGTGGTTGCTTCCATGTGCACATTTAACGGTCCCCATGTACATTCTGTTCCGTGGCTGGGGGCATTATCGGAATAAAACTGTAGACAGGCTGTTCCCGGTTGTCAATACCCATCATATTATTTTGAAGGCCCGGATACGCACCGAAAGCAACCGGTACCCGGTAAACCAGCGGCGCCCCGTGACAATCACGTGATCCTTGACCCGTCGTCATTTCCTGAATCTTCGTCTGGAAGATAACTGAACCCTGACAATCCGATCCATGATTTCCGGCGACAGCTATACCCGGGATCTCGAATGTTGACGGAGGATTCACTTGATATTCCTCGTCGAATCCGAATAGGAAGTCCGGATTCAATTGCGATCCCAAGCCGGTCTTGGCGGCCGGCGGGTTCGGAGTGAACAGAAACAGCCGGAGTCTAGCCGGTTTGGTGGAGATTCCGCGGATGCGGTCGTACTCCACCATCATGTGCTCGAGATCGTCGTCGTCCGTTATTGATACCAAAGTGTCGAGATCTTCGCCGGGCAACTGATACTTCAAGCACACTGGAGTCTTCAAATCGCATAGAGTCGTCATCTTCGCGAGAACGTCGGCGAACTTAACGGTGCGATCGACCGTCAGAATCTTGGTATCGCCGCCGAGGTATGAGAGTTGGTGATCTGGCGACCTAGGTTGAATCTTACCGCCGTAACTGCACATCAGCTTCACCTTGTAGTTGTTGGATGATTCGTCGCACCGGTTGTTGTTCTTCTCCATCGCCATTGAAATCTCAAAACAGCTGATTGATGAATCAAAGAGGGACTTCTTCTTCTTTTCCTTTTTCTACATGCATATGATGAGAATTCTGGAGTCGGCTGATATGCAGGAATTTGAATGTGGGATCCACGCGGATGGCGATGTGGATGGGCTCATGCCGTTCGACTTCACCAAACAATGAGAGCTCACCTATAGCATTTCATGATTTGACGATATAAAGATGTAGTGCTTTGATACTTTAAACCCCCTAATTTTACCATAATTTCACTTTGGCACTCCTAGTTGCAATTTGAACACAACACCCTAAAGTTCCGTAATCTTCCCACCTCAATCTAAATCAATAACTCTATTTCTATTTCGGACCACAATAATCAATTTCCATGCACGGTGCACCCGATTATTTCTAAGAAAACTTTATAGGTTTCTCTATAAAAAAAATCTCTCTCTATATATATATTATGTTATGTGTAATATTTCTGAATATTTTGGCAAGAAAAAAAATAGGAGAGATGAAGGAAGTTGAAATTGTCTATAGTCTCGTAAAAATAGTCATATGATGGTAGATGATTGTTTTCCATCCAAAATTATAATGAAAATAATGACTTGAACTATAGTTGGATGATTAAGAAATTTTAAGGCGTTATATTACATGCTCAAATTTAAGTTATGAGGACCAAATTGAAATTTTTGTCAAACTTCATTGGACAAAGTATCAAAACTTAAAAGATTTAATTCATTAATATTGTAGTTAAAATTACACTTATCACCCCTTTAGAAACGAAGCACATGCTCTAGCGCACGAACCCTTTAATTAGTGTAACTTGCAGTTTCCGTTAATGGCATCTTACTAGACATGATTGTATATTCAATGATGGAGAGATTTATTAGGAAAATTAATTTGATTGAGATTACCCTCATCAAAGCTTTCCTTTATTTTCCAAATATTTTTATTGTTTCTTTGGAATTAAAATCAGAAATTAATTAATTGTCTTAAATTTTTTCTTAATTATTTTTCCAACAAAGTCTTGCCTTTTTTCATTAATCCAAAGATACATAAACTAATAAAAAGACCCTCAGCTACTAGAATTAGGTTTTTGGTCTTCAGAGATATTTTTAAAAACAGTCTTCAATCTTTGACAGCCGTGTTATTTTGAATTTACATAATATGTCATTCTGACCTTTGGAACCACAAAAAACGTGTTGAAAATTAGTGTGAATGACAAACCAAAACTGACTATGCAAATCCCTCCATTCCAAACATACTACTAATCAAAAAGCGACAAAAATGTTATCGAAATAATGTACACAAAATTTTCTTCGTCCTTGTATAAAAATCGTAGTTTTTGGAATCAAACACCAAATGTGAATGTTCACACACGTTGAGCAGATCAACAGCTATTTAATCCTCCAAAAATATATAAACTGTTAAAAAGACCCTCATCTACTAAAATTAAATTTTTGGGAGAAAACATTTGAGTTAATTTTAAGGAATATATTATCAATAATAATTTTATTTTTACCAGAGTTTGAATTTTTGATGAATTATCATCTCAAACAACATCTATTGTAAGAAATTTGAGTCTCAAGACACAAATGTCCATTATCTTCAACTAGTCTGTTGATGTTAACAAACTAACTAAATGATTTGAAGGTTGGAGGGACAAATATAGTGGTAATTCTAAATTTTTGAATGTATATAAAGTTTACATACTTATATGTAATTTAAAAAAAAAAAAAAAAAAACTAGGGGGTGGTGTCATGATTTAATTGGCTCTCCATTACTTTCCATTTAACGTTACCTTGACCTTTAAAATCAAGAAATCAAAATTTATGGCTGAAGTTAACACTATTGCAAAGATAATTAGGTTAGACTATTAATAGATTTAAAAATTAAGTTACCAATACATTATACTTGTATGAACTTAAAAAAATAAAATAATAATATATATATATATATATAAATTATATTATGTACTTTCTAATTAAAATACAAAAAATATAAAAAATTTACTATACACTAAGAGAATCTCCAACAATTTGATCAAATTTGATGGCACACTTTGATTTGGGTGGATACTCAAACAATTGTGGTAAAATTATCCTGCCATTTTTTTAAATGTATTTTTGTATTAAAATTAATTTAATTTTATTTTTTTCAAAATTTTAAATGTTTAATTTTTAATTCTATTTTGTTTTTATTTTTAAAGTAGTATTTGATTGATTGAGTAATTTAATCGAAAATTAATGAATTAATTTAATCCATCTCAAATAAAATTAAATTAATAAATTAAAGGAAAAATCGACGATTAGTCCTATTTTTAAAGTGTAATTTATGATTAGTCATTTCTTAGTATTAAATTTTGATTTAGTCCCTTAAATTGAATTTCACTTAAGTTTTAGTCCCGCATTGCAGGAATTGTAAGATTATTGTAGAAATTTTATAGTAAATATTAGTTACGTATAACGAATATTAGTTACAATTTCATAATTGTTATTTTTTATTTTTTTACATATATCTGTGTATTTTTATTACATATAATTATATAATATTAGTTACATATTACAATTACACATATCTGTGTAATATTTTGTGACATTTAATAAATATTAGACATAGAAATTAGTTACCTATAACTAACTACATGTATTTTATGTAATTTTTATTACATCTAACAAAATTTTACACACAAAATTGTGACAAGTAAAATAAAAAAATAAAAAAATTATTACATGTTACAAAATATAATAATTTTACACACAAAATTGTTACATGTAACCGCGCGTGTGCAAAACTTCCTACTTTTTAAAATAGACGGGACTAAAACTAAATTTTCTTCCGCCTCTGAAATTTTTCACCAATTAAGGGTGAAATATAAGATTTCTCACTTATTGCCCCAAACTAAACCCCCACCAAATCTAAAAAACCCAACCCAACTAAATTTAATTAAACCAAACTTAATTTAAATTCAACCCAATTTACCCAATCCTAATTAAGGATTAAACAAATCCAAATCAAATTAAGTCTCAAATGCAATAGAGAGAGAAAACCTCCCATTTTTTCAAGTAAGAGAAAATATCTATGCCATTTTTGTACAAATTATCTAAACATACGTTGAAGTCATTTTTGGCTTTAAAAGTGCCAAAATAAAAGATGACACATATCTCTAATCGTTGTTGGAGATGCTTATAAATTGAAAATTCGTCATGCTTTATAAATAGTGTTTTACTTTTTTAACTTAGATTCACACACAAGGAACATTGTGCTGCTTGGCCAAGTGGCCACTGGGTGGGGAACATAGGGCCAAGGACTATTTGCCTTCCTATAATACCTCCTTGTTTGGTATCTACGAATTTAAACAAATCATTGTCCATAATGATGAATGGGGATGGGTAACCAAAACGGGGTCCATTTTCCACTCAAAAAAAACTACATATTTACAAATGTATGTGAGTAGCTTAATAAAGTTGCTTCTAGAGCAACATGCTCCTCCGGATCTTCAACCTCATCTTTACATATATATGTTGTCCACCGAGGATGTCTTGTCTCCTGTAATAACATCAAGCAAATTCCTCAGCAGTAGGTATTTAGGAATCAACAACACCCTAAGAGCTAAAGAGCAACTTCGTTGTCATTTTCTCTTGTACTATTTGCATAATATAGCTCCCCAATAATAGCAGGGCACATCATTATTTAGACGAGTAATCCAATAGTTATGTCAAATTGGCATACACCATTTTTATTTTTTACCAATTAATAAATCCAACCCAAATAAAATAAAATTAATAAATTAAACTCAACCAAACCTAGTTAAAACCAAATAAACAAAACCTATTTAAACCCAATTAAATCTAATTAAACCAAAATGAATATAGATTTAAACCATATTTAGACCCAAATCAGTTAATTAGCCCTAATTAATCCACCCACTAATCTAACATTTTAGTTTGCCCTCATGTGCCATATTTGGCACATGCAAAGCATTTGTGTCAAAACAACATATAACACACTCGTTGGAGTGCATTTTAGCTTCAAAATGCTCAAAAAATGAGATGGCACAACCATTAGAGTTGCTATAAACATTCAGGCACACAACAGAAGAACCCAAACCTGTGTAGCCAACCCCGCCCTTTCTGCTTGCATCGTTTACCAAAGAACCAAATTATAGCAAGTGATATCATCTTCTTGCACCTTCCCCTTTAGGATCCAAAATCAATATTGACTCCTGGCAAACAGATCTTGCATTAAATTTGGGACCACCAAAACACTTTCATACCAAAAAAGAAAAAAAGAAAACCTACTTTCATTACAATGGCAACTGCATATGTGTAGATGGCTCACAGCATCACTGTCAGAGGTGATATATCTGTAGTTGGGTCATTGAAGAATTCAAATAAACATTTAATCTTTTCATGATCAATCCAATACCATCTCCTAACCTACATTCAGATAACCTGCTTTCACTTCCATTTGTAAAAATTCCACCCAAAAGTAAACTCACAAAAACCCAACCACCCTTCTAAATTTGAACACCAATTAATGCGGTTTCAGGACATGGGTGCTTCTTTTGGTTCCACAAATGGTGACTGTACACTATCCTCCTCTGAATCACTCCCTGACGAACTCCCTGAACCAGAATCTGTAAAAAACAACATCTTCAATATCTTATGGTCCTCTATAATGTGGAGAAAGTGAAGAAAGGGAGAGAGATCTGTGTTACCACTGGAGGAAGAAGAATCACTGCCAGAACTTGAGCTGCTAGAGCTGCTTGATCTGTTACCCGCATGTGCAAAATCCTTCTCAATCTCCACAGGAGGGAAGCTGGCAACTGGGATCTCCTCTCCTATGTCAACATCTTCCTCTCCGGCGTCGCCTTTCTTGCTCTTTGGCGCACTTTCTGAAGTGGGCTCATTGGGCGGATTAACTACAGACTGTATAAAACATCCAAAGTTCAAAACCCATGACTATCAACCATTGGAACTCATAAATACAACTTTCAGACAGAGAATAAAATGGAGATTATACCTGGTCAGTCTGCGTCTGTGATGCAGAAATTGTGTTACTGTAAAGCCCCTGTCTCCTCATCTTGCTCACAGCCTTCTTGTGGTAGCACACGAACCTATCCAGCTCCCAAAGCGTCTCCGTGTCAATTGCCTCAATATCAAGCTCAATCTCATCCTCCTCCTGAGCCAAGTGAGAATTCCTCTTTTTTATTATCTGCACCAACTGATCCATCTTCTCAGGTGGTAAGTTCTGAAGGCATACTCCCAACTTAGTCTTCTCCTCAAAGCTCATTGGACGTTTGTTGGGATCCTTGGCCTTCGGCTTTGGCAATTTCACTGTTGATCTTTGTGGCACTGCAGCCTTCGAAGTGGACAGCGGTGATTCTGATATCTGAACTGGGGGAGCATCGGACAATGTAGATTGTACTCGTGGAGAGGAATCAGATTTCTCTGCGATCATATTTGGTTCAGGCAAAGCTCTCTGCATAACCGCAGCTGGTGTCGGAGGAGACCCAATCTCTTCCCGAACTTGCTTGGTAGATGAGATTCTCCGACGTTCAGCCTCATATTTCTGGTAATCCAGGTTGAACATTTGCTCGAACATCAAAAGCAATGACTCTGCCATCAAATGCACATCCTGTCCTTTGGGGTTATAGGTCATGGCATTGTTGAACGTCAATCTCACGTCAGAAGAAAAATCGAGAGGAGATTCGTACTCATTCTTGTCAAGCCTGGATTTCACCGTGCCGAGATCCATTGGGTGCTTGATTATTAGGTGATAATCATGAAGCCCCAACGAGACAGTATCCACCGGAGTATTGAACACCCAGCCGTGCTTGTGCTTCATCAATTTGACCAGTATCCTGGCACACCTTTTCATCATACTGCTCATGAGCTTGTCCATTTGCGGATCCACCATCACGGCTCGCTTTTGACCTTTCCCCGGGAAGAAAGGTAGGCCACGTTTTTGCCCCAAAACCTTCTTGTTCTTTCCGGGAGCAATTTTGGAGTTCCGTTGCTCATGGTTGATGTGCGTCGCAAATTTCTCATCCGAACGAGTGAAATCGACTGGAGGTTCCAATTCAAACGGCATGGGCCTTTGTACTTTTCTTCCTTCGCCGTAGTCATCGGAAGAAGCATGGTTAGCTTGTCTGGACTCAACGTCTCCATCGTCTATCCGTTTGCAGAGGCTCCGGACCTGTTCAATCTCCGAGATCAAACGCCTCTTCAGCAGCTTCAGTTCCCTACTGGAATATGCAGATAGATCGATGGTTCGGTAATCGCATTTCAAGCTAACACCATTTCGATATACCGATTCATCGTACGTCCGAGGAGGAGGAGGAGGAGGAGACGTACGCAATGATTCCTTTCTCTGCCGGATGTGAGATTTGGCTGAAGAATCACGGATGTGCCTGCTAGGGTTAGGGTTATGGTTGAACCTGTAGAGGCTAGAATTATCGTTTGGGTTGGAGGTGTTTTTACTCATATAAACCTCGTGATCACCCCAGTGCTGTTCGTTTCTGCTGGCCAAAACAGCCGATGCCATAAATTACGAGGACGCGCAAGCCAGATCTCCCGACGGCTATTCTCCGGCCAACAAACGGCGGCAGGACATGGGGAGATCGACGCAATGTTCAGCGGCCAACGGATTAACTGTAAGAATCGGAAAATGGAAAGGCGGGATTACAAGAAATTGGATAAGCATAAGGAAGACGCTACCGGTGGGGTTGGGTGGGAGTGGGGAGGGGGTCATCGGCGAGGGTTTCGAAGGACCCTGCTGGCTAGAACGAGGAAAGACGATGGGGATTCATCGCTTCTTAAAGGCCGCCAGATCTGCCCGATTTTATTTGGGGCAGAAGCATATCCGTAGATGCACAATCCACGGTCAGGATTGATGTGGTTGTTGCCCGGTCTACTGACCCAGCCATCTGTAAAGGGGACCGGCGATCCAAGGTGTTTTACACGTGGCAAGACGTGATCGAGTCCGAGTCGTGTTCTTTACGAAGTCTTTCTAAGTTTTTGAAATTTTTAAAAAATAAAAAATGAGAAGAGCTAATGCATTTTTATCAAACATAGCGTGATTGAAACGATAAAACATATGTTTAAGTTAAAGCAGTTGAAAAATCTTTGTAATATCAAAAGTTCGAATTTACGAAAAAATACTTATTGAAAGGAATAACCACGTTACTAAAAATGTAAAAATGTTATGAGAGTGTAGGTACAAAAAAAAAATTAGAATAAATTCTTGGGGCCCAAAAATTGTTAATTAAATGACACAGAAAATAGCCCATGAAAAGAATGGCCGGCCCAACTAGTTTGAGACTCAGAGACAAGAATCCCTAATCTATATAGTAAATTATGATATATATTTTTCAAAATATATTTCCTAAGGGTGGCGTTTGGTTAGTGTTTCTACCTTTCTCAACCCAATTGAAATAGGTTGGGTTGAGAATTTTACTTCCTTTTGAGAACAGAATTACGTTTAGTAACGATAATTTTTGTTTTGTGGGTAACGATTTTATCCTAAAATTATTATTTTTTTTTAGATTTTTTTTTTTTTTTGTTACAGCGGTGGCGGCGGCCGGTCGCTGGAGGTGGCCGGCGGCAGCGAAAGGTCGTCAGAGGTGGCTGGCGACACCGGCCGGCGGCCGATTGCGGCGGAGGTGGCCGGCGACGTTCACCGAACGGTGCCCAGCGGCTGCAGACGGCGGCGGTTGGTGGTGGTCGGCCGGCGGATGAAGACGGAAGTTGAGAACTTTGGGTTGAGTTTTTTTGGTAAAAAAAAAAATAATTTTTTTTTTTTTTTTTTTTTTTTCTGGTTTCTTTATAATTTTGAGAATCAATTCTTATTTTTTTGGTTTGGTTGGGTTGGGTTGGGTTGAGTTTTATGTTTGCCAAACATATTTCCAAAAATCAAATCCAAAATTTTTGAGTTGAGTTGGATTGGAATGGAATAGAAACACTAACCAAACGGGCCCTAAAATGTCATGATTTTTTCGAGGAGAATAGATAAGATTAAATTATATAATTTCTTATGTTTGTGGAGGAGAGGCAATTCACGCCTAAAAATTTCACAACCCAAAATCAAACCAATTGAATTAAATTATATTTTACATCTTTTAAATTTTATTTATATCAGAACTTGATTATTGTTTAATATTTTATTAGACTTATAAATTTATATAATACCTTAACGCATGGGATATTTCTTCCACGTATTAAAAGAAATCTAGAAGAAATAAGATTAATGATAAATACAAATACATCATTCAAAAGTAATGACATCAATTATCATTATGTTTAATATTAAACAAAAATCGTTCAAATATATCTCAAATGGTAATTTTTTTAATTTATTCATTTATTTAAACTCATCTATGAAATGAATGAAATCAGGTAGCCCATTGGTTTCATTGAGTTTTTTGTTTCCCAAGTTTTTCTTTTTTGAATCTTTATCCAACCAACAAACCAAATGAACCAAAATCCGGCGTCAATTTGTTACGTCAGTTTTCTCTACATCATAAATCAAATTGCTTGATTTTGCTTTGCAATTCATTGAAACTGAGGACTTCAATTCGGTGCTTGTTTTGGTGCCGAATCGCACCGAATCCAAGTGTGCAGTCTTGTGCGGATCCCCATCCATGCCAAGCCAAAGTGTCACGGGCCAAGCCTGAACCATGTGGCACTAACAAGAGGAATGTCCTGCAACTAGTTTGGTGATCAGATGATCTAGAACAGTGAAAACAGCTTTAATAACAATAAGGTTCACCACAGCAGGACATGTAAACAGTGAAGTAAGAATACAATTATAAAAAGATAAATAATTTTATTAATACCAAAGGCTACAAGTGTAAAATTTTTACAATGACTAGTCCTCCCACATAATAATGTCATACAATGACATGTAACATAATACTTTAAGCCAAAAAAAATCAAGTAACACGAATAGACATCATTATACTCAAGAAGACACAATATAGTCTTTTTATAATAAATAATAGAAATGAACTAAACTAAACTAAACTAGTCTAAAAAACGGAAGAAATAAGTCACTGGTAAGCATCCATATACAAAAACAAACACTGGACAAACTTAAACCATGACACAGCATAACAAGAAGGAAGTTAGATTTAGCATGTTACAAGCAAGCATTTCATCAAACACATTACCTTTCTTACCTTGTGTTCTTAACCAGATCAGCTAATGCTTGATCGCTAAAAAATAATACATTTTTTATGGTATCGCGATACTGATGTAATAGGGTATTCAAGTAGGGTGTCGAACCACATAAATCGGTCTCGTAATTATTAAATTTAATTATTTTTCTTTATTTGATAACAAATGAGTTTTGATTTGAGTTTGGGTTTTAATATAAGGAAAAAAATAAAATACTAATATAAAACAAATGAAAATAGATAACCGGGTTAGGAATTGCGGGGTTTGTATTTTGGACTCATGTGGGTTTCATATTTTTTTTTTTTAATTCAGATTTGTGTAAATGAGTATTCCTAACTACAAGCCAGAACTACTAAAAAAGATTCGATTTATTATTCTTCGACATGATTTATCTTTGGTATGTAATTCTTACGTTACTCTAATCTAGAGTGAATTACAAACTAGGCATAAACCATCCAAACCAATAATTGATTTCCAATAATACGATTGTATGATCGTTAGATCTAGACCGCAGGTACTAGATCTAACGTTTTAGAAGTAATTGAATCTAAAATTCAAAATCTCTATAAGAACACTTTGAAAATAAATCCAATAACAAATAAACTGAATCAAGAACGATATTCATCATCATACAATTGTTACACATAATCTGAAATTAAATTTAAGAGTACGATATTACATAAAGTAAAATACTTACCCGAATTCTGATTCGATTATAAAGAGATTAGCCGTCCATGGAGTGGTGTTCTTCCTCAATAATATTCAACAAAAGCTTCATGAAGAATTCCCCTCCAAAATACAGCCGCCAAAAAGAAATAAAATAAAACCAAAAAAATGAGTAGTGCCAAAACCCTACTGTCGAACCCTTAAATAACCAAACAAGCCTCCATGAATAATAACCCTCCTCGTCCAAAAAGGGTTGTGGGCTAACTATACCAACCCTCTACCAGCCCACCATTGGGCCGACCATTTTTGGTTGGCCCAGCTGGCCGAAATGGCCAGTTGCCCCCCTCTCTCTTTTTCCTTTTTCCATTTGTACTCATAAAGTTCATCTATAAATAAGAGGGCTTGGAACAATTGTAAAAGATTATCATCCAATTATCATCTCAATTCCATATTCCATTTTCTTTCATATTCAACACTATTTGTATATATATTTATTCTTCTTTTATTTTTATTTTTATTTTTATTGGAGGAAACTTGAATCTTAAGGGTACAAAGTGTAAACGATGTTTTTAAGGATTTTATCCAAGAAAACACCATTCTACACATTGATGAGTAGCTACATTTTCTTCCACTAGGTTAGGATGTGATGAGGTACTTTGTTTTTATGTAATATTGTATCTTTCTTATTTAAATTTGAATGTTGTATAAATAATTATGTGGTAGGAATTCCGTTCTTAAAAACGAATTTAATTGTGATTGAATTTATTGTCAAAATGTTCTTGTAGAGATTTTGTTTTGAATTCGATCACTGCTAGAACATTAAATTTTTCATCTGTGGTCTTGATTTAATGGTCACATAACTATATTCTTGGGAATTGATTATTGGTCTGGATGGTTTATGGCTATATATTAATTCATCTTAGATTAGTCAGAGTAGTTTAGTGTAGGAATTAAATATTGAAGATATTCCATGCCGGAGAATAATAATCAAATTTTTTCTGAGTAGTTTCGGCTTGAGTTAAGAACACTCGTTTATACAAATCCGATTTAGATAGAAATTACAAGAAAATCATAATTCCAAAATACTAAACTCACAATTTTTAACCTGGTTCTTTTCTTTATTTTATTTTTAATATTTTCTTCTCCTATTTTCAAAACCAAATCAAAATTCTCAATTGTTTTCACCAAAGAAAAGAAAATAAACGAAAATTGATAATTACAAGTTCGATCCATGTGGTTCGATACCCTACTACATCAGTATCGCGGTACCACTTTAAGGGTATTAAATTCGAGCGATCAATATCCCACTTTCTTCTCTGCCTCACAAAATTGTGATGGTTGAGCCAAATATGGCTCAAATTCAAGATCATATCGTTGGGGGTTCTTCACCAGTTTCGCTCGGCTGTGGTCATTTTGATGACTCTTCATTTTCACTCTTGTGCTCTAGATTACACTCCTCAATACCTACCCAATCATTCTTTGCATTTTCCTTATTTAATATTTCAACTATTCCCCTGACTTGGGTTGTTAGTCGGTCTACCCTTTCGGTTTGCTCTTCCCAGTTTGTAAGGACTTTTTGTTCTTGTACGAGTTTAAGGATTTGTTGCAGCTCAGTGGACTGAGCAGTCGTATCCTCTTGGGGGAAACAATGGTTGACATTAGGGTTGGTAGTAGGATTGATCGTAAAAGGACGATCTTGAAGGCTCACTATAATATTGTTGATCTCTTCCATAATTATTCGAGTATTGATTATAATCGGGTGGCGGATAATATGAGTTGGAATAGGCATTATTATTGGGATATGTAGAATTTTGATAATTGTAAGGATAATGATTAGTGAGATGGGCAGAACTATGACATACGTTGTATGAATATGAGTTATGTTGTGATCTGAAGGTGTTAGGTTGATCTATTTTTTCGAGTAAAGTAGCAAAGCTCCTAAAAAATATCATCCATCTATCCTAGTCCCATTTTTTTTTTATTATTTTTATTTATTTATTATTATTATTATTATTTTGGACAATTGGCAAAACAAAAATATAATTAATGAATACCAAACAAAAGAAAAAAAAAAAATCAAGTTTTGGACAACAGCGGCACACCAAAAAAAAGTAATGAGCACATTGGAAAAAAAATGACTCAAGCTTTTTTTTTTTTCGGAAACCAATGGAAAAACAAAAAAAAATAATGAACATCAATTAAGCCAAGGTACATTTTTTTTTTTTTTTTTAACTTTTTTCTTATTATTTTCTACTAACTGTTTTTTTAATTAATTTATTATTTTCTTTAAAAAAAAAAATTTAACAAGCCAAAAAAATAATTAAAAATCGATAATTAACAATGCCGATCTCAGGCAACGGAGCCTAAATTTGATTACTAAAAAATAATACACTTTTAATCATACTGCGATACTGATGTAATACAGTGTTCAAGTAGGGTGTCGAACCACATAAATCGGTCTTGTAACTATTAAATTTAATTATTTTTCTTTCTTTGATAACAAATGAGTTTTGATTTGAGTTTGGATTTTAATATAAGGAAAAAAATAAAATATTAATCTAAAACAAATAAAAATAGAAAATCGGGTTAGGAATTGCGGGGTTCGTATTTTAGACACATGTGGGTTTCGCATTTTCTTTTTAATTCATATTTGTATAAACCAGTGTTCCTAACTACAAGCCAAAACTACTCAGAAATATTCGATTTATTATTCCTCGGCATGATTTATCTTCGGTATGTAATTCTTACGTTACTCTAATCTAGGGTGAATTATAATTTAGGTATAAACCATCCAAACCAATAATTAAATCCCATATGATTGTATGATCGTTAGATCTAGACCACATGTATTAGATTTAACGTTCTAGAAGTAATAAAATCTAAAATTCAAAATCTCTAAAAAAAACTTTGAAAATAAATCCAATCACAAATAAACCGAATCAAGAACGATATTTCTCATCATACAATTGTTACACATAATCCAAAATTAAATTTAAGAGTACCATATTACATAAGGTAAAATACTTACCCAAATCTTAGTTGTCCATGGAGTGGTGGTCTTCCGCAATAATATTTAACAAAAGCTTTATGAAGAATTTCCCTCCAAAATACAGCCGCCAAAAAAAAAAAAAAAAAAAAAAACCAAAAAAATGAATAGAGCCAAAACCCTACTGTTGAACCCTTAAATAACCAGACAAGACTATATGAATAATGACCCTCCTTGTCCAAAAAGGAAAATAAAATAAATAAAAACTTGAAAAAATGAATTCTCCTTTTTCCAGCTGGCCAAAAACCCAAGGCCTTAAAACCGTTCAAAACTAAATTGAATCACATCACTTGATTTTGGGATTTTTTTTTCCTTATTTACTACTTTTGTAAGACCCAAACTTCCACACATACATATTCATTAGCCGCATTTTAAAACATTAAAAAAATAACAGGATAAAATGTGTCATTTCTAATTTAAATTAAAAAAAATTAAGGGTCAATTAGTAATTTTAGAAATATTTATTTTAAATTTTGGGATTTAGATAATAACCTAAAGGAAATTTAGGGGAGGTTAATGTAATTTGAAAAAAAGATTATATATATATATACACGATTGTGAGGAAATGGGGATCCACGTGGCAGCAATTAGGGGTCAAAGAAACACCACTTCTATCATGCATATATATATACATGCAACCCATACACACATTTTGATGGAACCTTAAAAGAAGAAGAAAACAGAAAAAGGAAAGGAGAGAGAGAGTTCGGCCGGTGATTGCATGGGTGAGGGTGGGTGAGGTGGGTGTTTCAATCATCACCGGAGTGTGTCTCTGTTCGTCCGGTGGCGTGGGGGTGTCGTCGTTCGGTGGGTTGCCGTGTTGTGTTCGTCGCGGACCGTGGGTTGCGTTGATCGGTTCGGCGGGTATGTGTAGGGGTGTCGACGTGCGTGTGCGTGTTGTCGTCGATTTCAGGTGAGTGAGTACTAGGCCATCGTCGTCGGTCTACTGTGAGTGTGTGTTCTGTCCACCGGCAGTGTGTGCATGATCATCGCCGTTCGCCGGCGTGTGCCCTTGGTTCGTCGTCGAGTGTGTGGGTTGCCGGCGGTGGGTGTGTTCTGGTTGTTCGGCGACTGTGTGGGGGTGTGTGGTGGCGCCGTTTGGTTTGGATGTGTGATCATCAATGGCGTGGGGTTGTTCCTCCGGTGTGAGGGTGGGTGCTGCCGGCCGGAGTGTGTGAGAGAGAAAAGGTGGGTATCGATTTTGGGTGAGTGTTCCGTCTTCGTGGATGTGTGGCGTGATCGAAGCAAGGTCGGTCGGCGGCGAGTCCTAGAGCAGAAACAGAAAACGAAGTGAGAGAGAGGGAGTCGTCGGTGATGTCGTCGTCCGGCGGGGAGTTCGTTCAGTCGACGGTGACTGGGGGGGGGGGGGCATGTGTTCGGCGTTTGGGGTGTGTGTAATCTGTGACGGTGTGCTCGTGATTGGAGTAGGTCAGTCGGCGGCTGGTTCAAATAGAAACTGAAACAGAAGCCGAAACAGAGAAGAGAAAAGAAAGAAGAAAAAGGAAGAAGAAAAGGGGGGAAAAAGAAAAAGAAAAAAAAAACGAAGAGGAAAAATGACACAAACTATCCCACCAAAAATTCAAAACCCATCTTGTGGCCGCCGAACGATTCAGAAACATGTGAAATTTCAAATTGATTATTAATTCTCGTTAAATTAAATTTTATTTAGCGATATAATTCTTGTAATCGTAACAAATTCGCAACGGTTAATTTTAATAACATTTTTTGTTAAGTATTAGTGTAATTTATTAAATTAAATTCTAGCATCAAAATTTTGTAACTAGGATAATAAATTTGGGACCGTTCACAATGATTAGTAACATAGTGAAATTGACTGAATAAAAAGTTTTACAAATAAAAGGTGGGGAATAAGAAATTACGAAAATTTGGGTCTGCATTGCATGATTAGGTTATTTCTACATAAAATATTAATTTAGACCTTGTCACTATTAGGTTCGCAGGCACCGGAGTACCAGTAGGGAATAGGCGGTCAAAGTCTTCAAAAACGGATAATCAAGTGAGTGTATTGTCTTCTTGCCAAACTATTTTCTATGTATATATATAATGACATATGTGTTTACTTACACTGTATGATTTCATAAATGATATGGATCAAACAGGTTTTTGGGGTGAGTTGGTAAAATAAATTTCCGGGGAATTATATTGGTTCCTAAAAAGAAGGATTAAAAATAATTTTTGTTGAATATGGGTGATACTTTTAAAAAGGAGAGTAAAAAACGTGATTTTGAAAATTCTCCCCGAAAGGGGTGTGGTTTATATTTTCCCTATAAGAGGTACGAATTTTTGACGATGTGGTGTGAAAATATATTTCTTCCCGTAAGGGATGTGGATTTTTAACTATACTAATGATTTTGACGATGTCATAATTGTTCTCTCCGAAAGGGGTGTGGTTTCTTTCCCGAAAGGGGTGTGGATTATATTTCTCCACGTAAGGGATGTGGATTCTTCCTATGGGATGTGAATGTTTCTCCCCGTAAGAGGTATGGATTATATTTCTCCCCAAAAGAGGTGTGAATATTTCGTAGGAAGGCATTCCTACGGATGTTACGGTACCGTTGCAACTCCCGATCGTGAGATTAAAACAATCACTATGGCTAGTCAATGTGTGTTGTGGTGGAGTGGTGTGTTTGAGATGTGTGTTTGAGGTGGTATGTTTGAGATGTGGTGTTTTACTTATATTGGGTGATTTATTACTTATTATGGTGATTGGTATGGTTTTATATTAGATGGATTTGGATGGAATTTATCTATATCGCTTTATTTTCACTGCTTATATACTGGAGATTTTACGAGTTATGTAGTGTTTATATACTTATGCTTGATCCATATTTAATTGTGGTAATATTTAGAATGTATTATTATTTTAAAAATATTTTACTAAGAAGACAGTACACTCGCAGGTATAACAGCTAGGAGGTCCCCTACTGACACTAGGTAGAGTCCGACGATGGTGTAGTATGGAAATATTTTGGGAGGAACTGTCTGAGGCGAACCTGTGAGAGCTTCATTGTTGTTATTATAACTCAGGGACGGGTGTGTCCCCAATTAGAGATGTTGTATATGATCAGAATTGTGTGGTTGTATATTTTTGTCTGCACTTTGTCATTTACTAGTGAGTTCGACGTTAAGATAAAGTCGTGTCGACGTCATTCCGGCCCCACGGTGACGGGTGTCCGGGGTGGGGTGTGACACCTTTGACCTCCGAGAATTCAATGGGCTTAATTGCCACCCCTAATCATTTGGTGTGCTTTCCTATTTAGAGTCAAATTCTCCATTTAGTGGTCAATTAATGGTCATAGCTATTAATTGACCGCAACAAAGAACCCTTACACTGGATCGGGTCAGGTTCTCAGGCCGGGCCTAGTTCAGTTCACGGGTCGTCACCTTTTTCTTTCCCAATTTGCTTCAAAATATAATGTTTTTGCTCCAATTCCCAAAATCTACAAAAATAAATAAAATAAATTAAGTATACTAATTTAATTTAGTTAAAAGAATAACAAAACATAGATTAGTGACATTAGATCGCGTAAATTGTGGTGCGATCAATGTTCCCATGTTGATGCGAAGTATTTCAGTAGTTGACTGAAGACTGGATTATTGGTACGTTAATCGGTCCCTCACATATTGAAATAGGACACATGGGACTCCACGTGCACCATGCTACTCGGGTTAGAGCATAACCTATTGATGCTTTCGGCTACTAGACTTTCGCCGACCTACCCAAGGTAGGGCTAGCTATGTACACATACACCCGCCCACCAGAGATGCTCAGCTTGAAGCATACTGTGCCAACGCAAAAATCTAGGTAGATGGGAATCTTCCTTGAAATCCAATATTATGTACACATGTCCAAGCGTAGTACGAGTCATTACATTCACATTCTGCAATCTGCTAAACTATGTTGCATGCCATCCAAGATCGGAATCCCAAAAGCCACTAATCAAACCATGCAGGGTCAATAGCCAAAGTTCTATTCAAAATAAAATTCCCACAGCATTGCATACAATCAATGTACAAGAGATTGAAGCACAGGCGCAATTGGCATTTTTGCTTACTACTTTACAATCACTGTTGCTTTCACCTTTATGAATTCCACCACAAAAAGAAATCAGAAACGTCAAGTTTTAAACTTTAAGCTTACAGTAGTTAATTCAGCAAACCGATGAGTTGGATGCATGATGTGAAAGTCGCATAACAACATATATATCGCTATATTCAAGTCAAATAGCTATTTCACATATCTCCAGATTTTTTTCTAAAAAAAAATCAGTCATGCTCATGGATTTCTTACCGGTTACGTGCTAGCGTCCATATATATCTCAAGTATGTTTAAAAGACTGCCACAGACCTTGCAATAGAATACCAAGTCTCAAATTTCAGTTTCATACTCTAGATCCTCGGCATTAGAGCTGTCCATCCCTTGCAACAACTGGTTCAAAAAAGTTCATTATGTTAACAGAAGGGTAAGCGTTGGAATTCAGGGACATTTTTAGGTGGTCTTTGTTGAGTGTTTTTGTTCTTGTGTTTCAGTTTTTGTTCCCAAAAAACCTTGGAACAAAAACAGAAGTCAGAACAATTATATAACTCTCCTAGAATCCCCCTCGACACCCTCCAACACACCCCTTCCCCCCCTCCCCCCAAAAAAAGAAAAAATTGGAAACATAAATGAAACATAGATCAATCCAGCTCACTTGCTGCTTCTGTGTTGCCTTATTTCTAGAGTTTTTTTATTTTTTATGTTTGCATTTGTTGAAATTAAGGTAATCCAAAGACAATTCTTACAAAGAAGATTTCAATGAGAAAGGGCAGATAACTAGAAAATACCAATGCTACTGGATCATTGTAGACCAAGTCAGTTTTCAACGATATGACTTCGGGAGTACAAGTCTGAAGTAATTGACCCAAAAGACTTTCTCCATGTTCCCATTCTTTCTGTTCAGACTGTAACTTCAACTCCAAATACTTGACACGAGGGAGTGAACACACCTCATTTTCCCTCACTTTTTCAGGAATGGTTATATTTAAATATTTTGTGCTCAACTTCAACAAAAAACAACACCAAGTCACTAACTTGAATAGAATTTTGTATAAATCTTAAAAATAGTTGATTAGGTGAATACAAATAAAGACTAAGTAATGAATTCTTATGTGAACTTACTCGAGCTCCAAATGTCACTGTCACAACGTTATGTTGACTAAACTTCTCCAGGTATTCCTCTAACCTCAGAAAAAACAAATTGTCAGGACTTTACTGGATCAACTTGAGAACAACATTCTCCAGACTCAAACAATTTATCGAAAATACAGATGGGATCATATTACAAACAAATTCGAAAGACGCCAAATTCAAGATATTGATTTTGAGTTCTTCCAATTGTTGCCAATAGGGCAATAGATGAAGAATAATCTTTTTTAGCAAATGACTTGAAACTTTTTAGTCTTGGAACAATTAAAGTTCAATCAACTATCAAGCACTCAAGGAGAGGATATTGAGGGATGACCTAAGAAAAAATCTCGCTTGTGAGATGAAAACCTATTATGCAAACTTTTTCAAGGATAAAAAATCAACGAAATGAGTCTTCAAACCCCAAACACCTCTGCCAATATGAAGAACTTCAATATTTATTACATTGATCTCGATTCGTGTATTATCTAAATATCAATATTCGAACTGACATTTCTTCAAATTCAGATGATCGGATATTGATATGTGATAAAGTTGGCGACAAGAAATGCAACTAAAACTCTCCAGAAAATGGCACTATAAAAAAATCTGACTCAATATTTGCTCATTCAAATCTACATCATAGAAATAAATCACCCATAGATTCCTCAATGGTGTATCACCACTAAATACAACATTCTCTACCTTATAATTTCTTAATCTCAAGACTATCAGTCAGTTGTTAACTAATGCGGTCAAAGGCAATGTAGAATATTGAGTTTGCCGGTCCTGTGACTCTAGGCTAATCTCTAATCCTCTAATATATTCTTTGTAACCAAACCAATGCAATTATCAATTCTATGCGAAGTTGTGGGATCTATAAATGTAACATTAGGGCCAAATTTTAAAATAACCGCTCTCAACCCATCAAGGCTCTTCAACAAATTATTGGCATATTTTATGAACTCTTAAACATAACGAAAATCATGAGGTGTCATTTTTTGGAGAGTGTTAGTTGTATTTTTTCTCGTTAACTTTATCTCATCTTAATACCCGATCATCCAAATCTGAAGAAATTCAGTTCAAATATTGGCACTTGGATACTACATGTATTGAGATCAATGCAATAAATATTGAAGTTCTTCATATTGGTAGAGATGATTGAGATTTGAAGGCTCATGTGGTTAATTTTTCATCCTTAAAAGAGTTGGACGTAATAGGTTTCAGTCCCACAAGCGAGTTTTTTTCTCATGTCATCCCTCAATGACTTCTCCTCGAGTGCTTGATAGTCGATTGAACTTTGATTGTCCCAAGACTTCAAGTTTCAAGTCATTTGCTGGAAAAAAAAAAAATTCTTCATATGTGGTCATATTAGTGACAATTGGAAGAACTCGAAATTGACGTCCTTCGAATTTGATTGTAATATGATTTCATCTGTATTTTCGATAAATAATTCGAGTCTGGAGAATGTTGTTCTCAGGCTAGTCCAGTCGAGTTCCGACAATTTGTTGTTTCTCGGGTTGAAGGAATACCTCGGGAAATTCAATCAACACAACGTTGTGACGGTTGCATTCATAGTATGTTTACACAACAATTCAACACTTACTCTTTGCTTTTATTCAGTAGAGGATTTGGGGTTTTGGGTTTAGGATATGATATTACTACTGTCTGAATCTATGTTGGGTCTCATTCTTTCTTTTTTACCTACTAAAGAAACAGGGTGTACATGCACATTGTCCAAAGCTTGGCGGGTTTTAGGACATCTTTTATTGCCCATTTTTTTCTTTGGATTTTGAATTTCGTCATGTTCAATAGTTCATAAAATACGTTGATGATTCGTTGAAGAACCTTAATGGGCAGAGAGCTATTATTTTAAAATTTGATATTCATGTTACAATTATGGATCTCATAATTGGATTTGTTTGGTTACAAAGAATACGTTTAAAGAATTAGAGGTTATCCTAGAGTCACCAGCTGGCAAATTGGGTATTCTACTTGCTTTCTTGAATTATTCTCTGAGCAATAACTGGTAGTGAAGGTCCAAAGAAGGATCCAAAGCTACATAAGAATACTAATGGTTGTGAATGAGATCATATATCACAACCTGTATTTGAAGGATCTGCAATTTTCATAAACAAAAGACAGAGAGTAACAAGTAGCAATATTTAACTAGCAAAGCCAGCACGAAGACAAGTCATCAAGGTGGTCTTAGACATGGATCATCTGACCAAGGGTAGGGATACTATATTCTAAAGTAAAATTAATCCCCAACTTTTATCCACAGCCAACATAATCATATCATTATCACCATAATGTGAATCTAAACATGTAGATATCATTCATATTCCAGCAGCCAAAGTCAGATTAAATTCAATTCAGTCACTTGTCATTGGGAAACTTATTCTTTTTCTCTTTGAAACATGGGCATGCGCCCAAGCGCAAGGCGCAATGAGGTGCACCCTTTGCGCCTCGCCCAAGGTTCAGTGCATGCCTTATCTTAGGGGATCACTTCCTGCGCCTGGGGTGCATCTTGCGCGAGATGACCTAGGTCACTTAATTAAAAATAAAAACATCGTTCATTGCCTTTTCCCTCCCATGCTGCTGAGAAGCATCGCAATTCACAGTGCATTTTAGACCACATCGAATTCTTGAGTCTCATTTGAATCTTCTCCATTTCACAGGTGAGTCTCATTCGATTCTTGAGCAGACCATTTCATAGGTGAATCTTCTCTTGAGCAGACCATTTCGAACCTTCTTTTCCTTTGAATTCGAATCTTCTTCTTCCTCTTGCAGTCTTCTTCGAAAGTTGCTGCTACTTCTCCTGCTTTTCTTCTTCTAGCAATTTCCCAGTTCAATAGCTTTACTTCTTGTTTTTTCTGTTATTGTTTATATGTTTAATTGTTTATTTAACAAAGCTAGTGTCTTCTCCTTCGAATTTCTTCTTCTTACAGGCTTCCAGCTGCTACTCTGTTCAGCAGCTTCGGCTGTTTTTTTATTGTTTATTGTTTATTTGTTTATTATTGTAATTGTTTATTTATTTAACAAAATTTAGTTTTATTAGGGTTTTGGAATGGAATATTTGGATTCTTAATTGATTGAATTTATTAGAAATTTTTATTAGTTAATTCTTCTTATTTATTGACTTGCAATTTATTGGCTCACATGCGACTTGCGAGTGTGTTTTATTTTTTATAATTGAAATTTAGTTTATAGTTTTACTGTTTGATTCTAGATATACAGTATATTTGTCACGACCTGTCCCGGAAACCTATCATCCTAGGACCGGCGTGACGACAATATGACATCACCTGCTTCACTATCAACTTCTTATACATTACACAATTACATAATAATACTATACAATTTCAATCATACAACAAGTACATAAACTTTCACAATTCTTATTATTTCTCTCTGACAGCTCAACTCAAAAACCTCCCAGATGACTCCACCTAATGCCAGTAGGGGACTGTCTCCTAAGAAATCACCTGCGAATGTACTGCCTTCTTAGTAAAAACCATTTTTATACATAGCAACAATATATTTCATAAAATCCAAAATTTAAATAGATCAAGCGTAAATAAATATAAACATCACACAGAGTTGGTAAAATCTCTAGTGTCAAATAAGCAATGGAAGTAAAGCAGTATAAATTCAGTTTCCAAACACCCAATTAATAATAAGTCACCTAGTATATATAAAACACCATTATTTAAATCACACACCTCAATCCCACACCCACCGGCTAGCCATAGTGATCGTTTTAACCTCAAGATCAGGAGTTGCAACGGTACCGTATCCCGTAGGATATGCCTTCTTAGCGGGATATAACAACGCTCTGCTGGACTATGCCAGACGGGTGAACAACGCTCCGTTGGACTATGCCAGACGGGTGAAACACTGCTCCGCTGGACTATGCCAGACATGTGAAAATCCAACACCAATCTCCAACTCACCTCAACAACAACAACTCATCTCCAACTCAACAACAACAATTCTGCCCACAATCAACCACCTCATCAATACAATAATATCATCATCAAACTACAACTCAATAAATAATCAACGCTCTATCGAAGCAGATAAAATCAACAGTATCGACAAAACAATAATAACATCATCAAACTACAAATCAATAATATCAACATCTATCTCCAAAACCGATTTAATCCGAAAATCATATTTTTCACCTTTGTTTGAAAACCATCTAATTTCAACATCTAATTTAATGAAAAACCATTTTTACCAACTCACCCAAAATCTGTTTGATCCACTTCATTTTTAAAAACATCTAATTTAAATACAACCATTTTCTATCATATATAGACATAAAAATAGTTTGGCAAGAAGGGCAGTACACTCACCTGATATTCGCTTTTGTAACCTTTATCCGGCTATCCCCTATCCGAACTCCGGTGCCTGCGAACCTAACGGTGACAGGACCTAAATTAATATTTTTGTATAAAACAAACTAATCACGTCTTGAAATCCTAATTTCTTTAATTTCCTATTTCGCATCTTTTATTACGAAATATAACTATTCAATTAGTGTCGTTTCGTTACGGTTTACTATTTATAAACTCTATTCTTATAAACAATCTCAAGATTTATTATTTCCATTTAATTACTTTAAGGTTAGAAAACTAAATTTAGAATTCTCAACATAAATTAGAAAGGTTACCCGATTAAAATTTTACCTGTTTCCGAATCCACAACCAGCCGCGAATTAGGTTTTTATTCTGGGTTGTTTGTGTAATTCTCTCATTTTCCCCTCCTTCCTTCTTCTTGTTTTTGTTTTTCCTGTTTTCTGCTTCGCCGACGACACTACCGACTCGCCACCGCTAATCCCTGGCTCCGATCGAGCCCACATCCACGGGGACAGAACATCCACGACGTCGGACGACCGACCGGAACACCCGCCACGCCGACCGACTTCTTTCCCCCCCCCCTTTTTTTTTTTGATTCTGCTCAAACGCCCCTCTCTCTCTCCTCGCCATCCGACTACCTTCAACAATCACTCACGCCATCGCCGGCCACCTTACAGCGATCACGTCCACAAACACGACACACACCCACATACCGCCGAAGCACACATGACAATACACACCCACTCACCGAACGTTAGCGACGGACGGCGACGATCCCGCACCTCCGTAGCGAACTACTGATAACCCACGCCGGCAACCCACAACCGACGATGAACCGAACTTACATACACACACACACACGCGCTGATTGGCCGATCGAAACGCTCACCGTCGACGAACCATCCTCGGACCGCTGGACCAACCTTTCTCTCTCCTCTGTTTCTTTTTTTTTTTTTTTTTTTTATTCCTGGTTCAGCCGACCACCGACGACTTCTCTCTCTCTCCCTTATTGTCGCCGACTGCCGGCGACCTAACCCCCCACACAACGATGGTGACGCACACCCACACACGACCGGACTGAACACACCGCCGGCGACGACAAAACCTTCTCCTCTCTCTTCTCTATTTTTCTCGATTCTTCGCTCCCTCTTATCCCTATCTGTGTATATATATATATATATATATATATATATATATTGAGATATTTTTATAAAATTACACAAGTCTCCTCTTATATTATGTTGTGATAGAAATTAAACCCAAAAGTATGTTTTAAGGTTTTTAAAATTTCAATACAACCCTCTAAAATATTAATTTACATAATTAATATCGTAGTCTACCCCGACATTTTTAAAATATTTTTAAAACGCGACTTGAAATATTTGTATATGAAAAGTCCGGGTCTTACAATATTAATGCTATATTATTTTCTTAAATGTCGTGTGCCTTGTTTCACTCAGGCTAGTGCCTAGGCTGAGGGGACCTTGTGCGCCTTGATGCATCTAGAGCCTTTAACAACTATCCTTTGGAGTTAGCTAAAGCAGCAATAGATTCCTTATCTGTTTTTGATCGCTTCTTTAATCCATTGCCTCATATCTAAGTATTCCAGTTCTTCATGTGTCGGTTGGGAAGCTTCTTCCTCTTGCTACTCCTCTTCGCCACCCTCTTCCACTTCTTGATCTTCGCCATCTTCTTCCTCATACTCGTCCAAATCTTTATATTCCTAGATTAACATGGATTATATTTCAGACCATGTGCTACCAAAAGAAAAGGACAAAGGTTGTCATACCAAAAATGAAATCCAAAACTTACATTATTATAACCCCTCAGTTCTTTTTTCGTTCAGTAGACAAAATAATAAGGATGAGCAGCTCTAACAATCAATAAAACCCTCGTACCTTGAACAAAGAGAATCAAACTAAACTCAAGACTATGATAATCAGTTCTACGGTCCTCCGCAGGGCTAGGTAACTATGGCGGGATGCTTAAGTAAAATTTCATCCGACTTAAACTGGAAAATTGTCTACTCATTTTTAAAATTCTTCACTCCAAAGGAGAAGGAAAATCGGATCATGTCAGATTGGGGATGCAAATGAACATATCTCATATGAAGCAAGCTAGAGAGAAGGACTATGCAAATTTGAGAGAGAATAAGAACAGAAGTCGTTGGATTGCCAAACTGCTACTAGCCACCAGTGAAAATTATGATCTTTGTTAGGGGAGAAAAGCGGTCGGATCGGTTGGGGATGGAGGGATTTTGGGGGCCAACCCAAACGTTTTTTAGGGGTTGAAATCTGACCGTTGCCAAGCCGAAACAACTGGCCATCCGAGCGGGTTTCGGTGCTTTGGATGCGGGCGGTTTTCGGCCGGGAGAAAACAAGGGTTTTTTGCCAGGGAAGGAGAAGTAGAGAGAGAGAACAAAACTGAAAAATTAAACAATAAATATACAGATCTAAATTTGAAACAGTGAAAAAAATACATATCAAACAATTCTAACCTTAGCAGCAGCGACGATGAAGCAGAAAGAGACAAGTAGAGAGTGATTCGGCAAAGGACGGCAGTGATTCGGCGAAGGACGAATGCGATTCAGCGAAGGACGACAGAGATTCGGCGAAGGACGATGGACGAGGATGACGACGAGCACATGATCTTCACCGGAGGAGGAACTTCACTGGAGAAAGGGAGGAGTGAGATTTGAGAGAGAACTGAGAGAGACAGAGGAGGAGGATTGAGCAGCGGAAGCTAAATGAGGAGATTAGGCTAGCTCGGGTATGGGTAATGGATATCCGACCGGAACAAGGTGAGAGGGCGGGCGGGCCGGGTCGGGTGAAAAAACTAAAAAATTAGAGTGTACGCCGACCGTAATCGAGGTGAGTCGGGTGGGGTGGGGTGGGGTGGGCGGGGCGGGTTCATGGGTATTTATTTCAGCCCTAATCTTTGAACATTAATTAAAAAAGGCAAATTGAACAATTAGGATTAAAATGACATTGCGAATAACCAAAAAATGAGAAAAAATAAATAATAAAATTTTGAAATTCCCTTTGAATAAAGGGGTTTATGAGGGCTCTAAAAACTCATAAAAAATAAAAAAATAAAATAAAACTTTTGCAAGGCGCACTAAAATTGAACTTGTTTTAGAAGTGTAAAAATAATTATCTTTTCAAAATTACCCTTCCGTTATATACATGATTTCCACATACTTTTTAAAATTTCACTGAAATTTTATTTTTTTTAATAAAAGTATCACTTAATTTTATTTTTTTCTTAGAAATATACAATTTCTTTTAAAATGTCATAAATACTCTTATGTACGTTTCACTTAATTTTATTGTATAATATTTAGTGAATTTTTGTAATTCCACCGAATTTTTATTTTCAAAAAGAAAAATGTACTGAATTTTATTTATTTTTTATTCAAAATATAAAATTCTTAAAATACCCTAAATACCCTTACAAGCGTTTCATTGAATTTTATTTTATTTTTTATAACATTCCACTAAAGATTTTAAAATATAAAAATGTATTACATTTCAAAAATATTAAAATTATTTAAAGCAGAAATTATATTTATAAGCAAATTGATTACCAAAAAATTACCAAAAATCAATAAACTTTGTCAGATTGAATTTCTATAATTCCACTTAATATATAAAAAAAAATGCAATTCCACTAAAATTACAAAAAAACAATAAAAAATCATATATCATCATCTACATAAATCTAAAATTCAAGAAATGAAATATTTATGGAACAATTCAAAAAAAGTGAAACATACCATTTTCAGTTATATTCCAACGAAAAAAATATAAATATCAAAATTAACAATCTAACAACATTTTATTGAAAATCAACTAAAACTCCACTAAAATAATTTCGAATTGGAAAGAATCCCACTTACAGTTGAAATATAATCAAAAAATGAATACAAAATCACATAATTAGTTAAGTAAAAATCCACTAAATATAATTGTATAAATTCATTAAACATGTGAATATATCTATAAACTTGAGAATTACCAATTAATATTGAAATCTGAAAACAAGTGACTACGAATCTATTGAAATCAAAACCAAAAATCATTGAAATACAATAACTTCAACAATTATGATAGGATCCATAACAAGAAGAAACCCCTTAAATCTAAAGAAATGATTGAAGAAATCAATTGAAATCTTGAAGTGTAAAACCGCAAAACTAGGGGTGTAAATCGGTCAGATCGATCGGATAGGGATGAGTTTTTTAGGTCGACTGAATGATTTTGGTGAGGTAAAAAAAAATAAAAATAAAAAATCAACACAACCAGCTTGGAAAATCTCGCGGAAATGGCAGGGGATATGCTTGTTTTAGTAGAAATTTTTGATCAAAAATCAATTCAACAATGTTACTGAATATCAATGCAAATGTTTTTTCACAACCAAATTTCATGAAAAACAGGAGATAATCAGTTGATGACATTTGTAATAAAATTAATCAAAATGTTGAACAAAATTCTACCCCAAAACCTAGGAAATCCAAACAAGAAGTTCAAAACTTCAAAAAACACGAACTCCTTGAAATACTTACAAACAGAAATCAGTAGATCTGGGCTACATCTGGACAGATCTAAATGGAAAGAAGCGGCGACGGCGATGGCGACAAGTGAAAGTAGAGGCAACAGCGACAAGTGAACGCATAAATGACGGCGACAAGCGAACTGTGACGACAAAAGTGGAGGTGGCAATGGTGACTGTGACGGTGATGGTGGCTGTGAATTTAGATGGGGCGGTGGAAACAACTTATGATGTCTTTAAAAAGAGTTGGTGTATTCTAGGGAACTCTAAAATCTTATAGTAAATTGTATTCTAGAGAACTCTAAAATCTTATAGTAAATTGGAAAAGATTATCCTACTCCATCTTTCAGTCCTATTCAAACTTGTTTTAGACCCGTATATTTATATGAATTTAAAATAAATTATATTAATATATATTTTTTATTTAAATATTACACGTACAATTTATATTTTGTTTTTATAATTAATATATTTTATAAAAATATAACAAAAAAAAAATTATTAATCGAAAATAACAAATAAAATTATAACTTAAAATATTGTTAATCTCAATCTTTGAAATTATTAGGCCCCGTTTGATAACCGTTTCCATTCCAGAAATTTTCATCCCATTCTCAGATTTTTTGGAATTCTGTTTGAGAATAGCATTTGGTAATTTTTATTTTCGTTTCCATTTCATTTCCATTTGAGAATTGTGCCAATTTGTTTCTTAAGAAATGAGAAACAAAAAAAAGTTGTTTCTCATTATTTCCATTCCATTCCCAAAACACACGGTCACTGTTCATCTGTCGCCCGATAAGCGTCCGCCGCCGAGCACCGTCGCCGGTCACCCCGGAAAACTTTCCGGCCTCTTCTGGCTGCCGGCCAATGTCACCTACCCGCCACCACTGTCCAATTGTTGCCGACGCCAGCGCCATTGCCGCTGGGCCGTCGCTGGCACTGGAGCCACCGCCGTCCGCCAGAGTACCGCCAGCCGCCGGCGATGGCACCACTACCGTCCGGCCAAAAAAAAAAAAAAAAATGATTTTAGGATAAAATTGTTACCAAACATAATTCTCTTCCCAAAAAAAAAAAAAAAAATTGTCGTTACCAAACGCGATTATACTCTCAAGAAGAAAATAAAATTCCCATCCTATCCCATCCCACTGCTGGAATGGAAACAAAAATGGTTAACAAACGGCACCTTAATGTTCACACTCATAAAAAGTTCCTCAACGGACTTTTCAAAATTTGACATTTCTTTTAAATAATAATTTTAAAAATAATCTAACAAATTGTTTTTATGTTATATTTCTACTATTTGGTTAAAATTATAGGAATATTCTTTTGAGCAAATAAAATTTAATAAATTATATATATAATTAATTGATTGAGAGAGAGAGAGAGAGAATTTAATTAAATGACTAAACAAAGATAAGAGGAGGAAGAGATAAAAATGACATATAATTAATTATAATAAAAATAATCATCAACCAAAATATGGGTAAGTTTCAGTGATCCCTACCATTTGAAAAACCTAAAACAATATCCTGCGTTTTTTGAAAAGTATTTCCTACACTATTTTCTTTTGATGTTAAATATAAAATTATTTATTTGTCCATGTTACTACACTATTAAAAAATTAATTAAAACAATCTAATAAAAGAATTACTCTTATAATCCTATTAAAACAAGAGTTAATAGAACTTTACCCTCTGTAGTTTTGTCGATTTGCACTTTACCCTCTGTGGTTTGGAAATCACCACTTTCCCTCATGTGGTTAGATTTTTAAACCACTTACCCCCTGATATAGGGGGTAAGTGCACCTAAATCAATACCACGGGGGGGTAAGTGCTAATACAAGGGATAAGTGCAAATGGGTCAAACAACAAGGGGGTAAAGTGTTATTAACCCTTAAAACAATCACAAATTTGGACAACATTGACTTTTGTATTTAAGTTTTGTTTATGTAATATATTTTCAATTCTAATTTTTCTTTTACTATTTTTTGGATCAAATGTTGGTTGTCATTCTTTTTGGTATTCAAAGAGTACATGATGCTAAAATTTTTAAATTTAAAATTATTTTAAGAATTAAATATTATTGATTTATGCAATATATTTCCAATTCTATTATTTTTTTATTACTTTTAGGATAAAATGATGGTTTGTAACATTTTTTAGTATTTAAAGAGAACTTGTTGATGAATCTTTGAAATTTAAAATTATTTTAAGAATTACATATTTTTTATTTATGAAATTTAGTTACAGTTTTTATATAAACTATTTCTTTAGTTTTTTTTTGGATTTTTTGGTGAAGTTTTCATAGGATACTTTATTTAGTAATAGTTTCACTCATATTAAAAAACAATGGGTTTGTGAATTTTTTAATTGTTATTTTTTACCCTTTATTATATTTGTCCTTTTTTATCTCTTTTTGTATATGAAATTATTTTCATAAAAAGAAAAAATAGTTTCTTCATTACTTCTATCACCACTTATATGAGAAATAAAAAATATAAAAAATAGAATATTTTTTAAATTAAAAAGTCTAGTAAGTGAAATATTTATAGTCTTTTATTTTATTTATTTATCGTTTAACATTTATTTAAATAAAATGTTAAAAGAGAGAAAAATTGAGAAGAATAAATTTTGTGAACATTAATGGAGAAATTAGCAATGACAAATTGCTCACGATGTATACGAGCAAAAAAATCGCATTTGTTGGGATTTTTTCTTTGTTCCAAGGGTTAGGCTTTCAATTTTAGTTTTCCTATTAGATTTTAGGGAAATTTGGTGAAAGGTCTCATTCTATAAAACCATCACTCTGCGGAATCCTGTAACAGTGATTTTTTAACACATGACATGGTCCTTAGAAAGTAATTTTTTAAGTTTTGGGATCTCTCAACAAGATTCTCTAAATTTTATGCTTGCACTATTGATCGTTCTTAATTTGGCAAAGTGCAGAACGGCCTAACCATTCTAGGGAAATTTGGTGAAAGGTCCCATTCTATAAAATCATCACTGTGCGGGATCTTGTAACAATAATTTTTTAACACATGACATGGTCCTTAGAAAGTAATTTTTTAAGTTTTGAGATCTCTCAATAAGATTTCCTAAATTTTATGCCTGCACTATTGATCGTTCTTAATTTGGCAAAGTGCAGAACGGCCTAACCACATGGGGACAAAGTGTTAATTAATTCTAAAAATAATAAAAATAATATTAGTATTAATGTACTATTTAAAAAAGAATTTAAACACAAAAATTAAGTAGGTAATACATACCTCTTTAAAATTCAAATCATTTACAATAATTTGTAAAATGAAAACTGGAAAACTGAAGCTGATTTGAAAACCAAAGAAACAACACAGGTTTTTTTCCTTCCCGAAACTTAAACTCTGTGTTGTTTTTTTTTTTTTTTTTCCTGTGTTCTCAAACAAATAAAAGAAACAGTATTTATAGGCAAGACAATTCATAACGTTGGAGAAAAAAAAATCAAAACGTTGGTGCATTTAATCGAATGATTCATAATCCAGCTCATAATGCAAATGTTTTTTTAAACATTTCAGAGCTGATCCATTTTTTTGAAAATTCATAACTGTTGAATTCAAATTGTTGCTTGATAACCGTTGAATTTTGGAGTTTTGAAATTGTTCAGATTCTAAACAATCTGATATGATTTTATATAATTTATTAAATAATTTTTATCCAAAAAATAAATAAATAAGTGTCACCTCATCACACGCTCGACTCGACTCGGCACGGTCGGACGGACGGCGGTGGCGCCGCGCGCGTAGTAAACCTGTAGGGATGTAGCTCTTCTTTCCTCCATAAAATATGGGTACCCCTTGGGGCACACCCCAAGATTCTCATATGCCCCATGTTATACTCCTCAATATTTCTTCTCACAACCAATGTGGGATAAGAGAAAAGAAGGAAAACTATATGACACTTTCTATAAAATATTTTTAAAAATTCATAAGTTTCAACATAAGTAGTACTTAAAAAGTTGTTTGATATTAGAAGCGGATTTATGGAGCAAAAACTCTAGAATAAATCTCCAATTGAACATTAATCGTTCAAGAAATAAATCATTCAGCCAACAACTTCTTCTTCTTTTCCGACAGTGTGTGAGTTACCAAATTGCGAATTCCTAAAGGCTACGGACCCTAAATCATCAAATCTTCGTCCAAAAGACAAAACTACTGAAACCGATTGAAGGATTAGGTTTAAACATACCTAAATTTTGAATACGAGTTGCCAAATAATGAAACAAAAAAATGTTCTTCACAACAATGATGAGAATGTCAAAGTTCATTTGGATAGGGCTCCAATCACACGAAAAATGCTTCAAGCAATAGCTTATGGTTTGGGATTCTCCCAACCTTCTTCTCTCCTTGTAAATTGGTAGCGATATCGGGCTAGGGAAAAATTGTGCCCTTTCATGAAAACGTTGACAAGAATGTCACTATGTTGGACTGGGTACTAATACGGATTCGACTCCACTCATGTCCTGGTGTCGATTGGAGATTTCTAAGCCTCGTTTGGTTACTGTTTATGTTCCCTGATTCTTGAACCCGCTCCCTAAAATTTGGAATTAATGTACATAAATGCATTTAGTAAATACATTTCTATTCCAAAAACTTTGGGAGTAATTTGTGACTATTTGTGGATTTCTTTAAGAATTTGATAAACCAAAAAAATGTTGATTCCTATTTAATGCTACAAAACTATTCCCTCCACCATCCTTTGACGACCACTACCCCCCGCTGGCCATCACCACCACCACGACGTTAGCCACCATACATTTAAAAATAAAAAAAATAAAAAAATAAAAAACAAATATTATAGCCAAATGTGTTTCTTGATTTTCTTCTCATTAAAAAAAAAAAAAAAAAAAGAAAAAAGAAAAAAGAAAACAATTTCAGCATAATGGTCAATAGAGATTGGTTCACCTAGATTAAGAACCTAATCTCATAGATAGTCTATGCCGATTAAATGGTCAAACGTGCGTTATAATTTAGCTTGTAGTTAAATTACTTTTCTACACACAAAATAATATTTTTCTACACACAAAATAAAAATAAATAAAGTGCCCCAAACCAATCATTCATCATTATCATATTTCAATTTAAATATATTTTTTTATTTTTTTAATTAGAAATTCCAAAACAATTTTTCTTAAATTCAATCGAAAAACAAGATAAAAATTAATAATTACGATGCAATCCTTGTGGTTCGACATTGGTACTCCGATACTATGTTACTAATATACTACACTTAAATACAAATATTAAATTTAAGCAATCATGGGCATGTAGTTGTTTTTTAATTATCGCAATGAGTGTTACTCTTTATTTATTTCAATTCTGTGTATAGTGAAATAATCTAACTACAAGCCAAATTACAACGAAAGTTTGATCAATTAATTGACATGGACTATCTTCGAGATTCGATTTCTAATCTGCTATGAACTAATCCATAAGCATAGTCTATCATATCAAATGTAATCAATTAATCGAACGTTTAATTGACATGGATAATCTTCGGAATTCAATTCTTACTATTTATGGTTAATCAATCCCTAAACATAATATATCCCATTAAACAGTGTTGATTCCTGTCACGATCCGTCCCGGACACTTGTCATCCCGGGACCGGCGCGACAACAACACGACATCACCTGAACATTCAATCAATCTAGAATACGAGAATAATTACATTTTATGTACGCAACCGCTAAAGCTGACATATATATACATATACACTCTCATTTGGGGACACACTCGTCCTTACAAACTTATAATAACAATAAAGATAAAACAACTAACAACCTCTCATAGGTTTGCTTCCAACAGCTGCTCCAAACTATTCCCTTACTACAGCATCACCGGACTCTACCTAGTGCCAGTAGGGGACTGACTTTTAATTGCTCCACCGGCGAGTGTACTGCCTTCTTAATAAAAATATTTTATAAATAGATCAAGTATAAAACATATTAATATCACATATCACAAAGAAAAAATCATTTTTCCTGACACCGCAGAAAACAACATATATATATATATATATATATATGTTTATATCATCTCAACTAAGCAGTAAAAATCAACTAGAATATCACAACACCCATATAGTATAACGCAACCAAAATAATAGATATACTAACACCAGTAAATACGCCAATCCAATATGTAAAGAATATATATAAATATACTTATCCCAATCACCATATGCGATAAAACATCATATACGACAAAACACCACACCACTCTCCGGCTAGCTATAGTGATCGTTTTAACCTCACCATTTTGCTGAAGCAGATAATCACTACTCTGCCGAAGCAGATAATCACCACTCTGCCAAAACAGATAAAATTAATAGTATCATCAAATCAATAACAACATCGTCAAACTACAAATCAATAACATCGATCTCTATCTCCAAACCAATTTAATCCAAATATAATTTTTCCACCCTATTTTAAAACCAACGAAATCCATATTTTCAACACACCCAAATCCGCTTGATCTATAAAAGTTATAAAATCGTCTAGTTTTAAGTAAACACATTTTTCATCATATATTTGAAAATAGATTTTGTAAGAAGACAGTATACTTACATGGTAATCCGCTCTGAAAACATCTATACGCTACCGATTCTCCGGTAACCGCGAACCTACTCATGACAAGGTCTAAATTAATATTTTATGTAAAACTACCCTATCCGCACCACGTAGGCCCAAATTTTCCATAATTTCCCATTCCCCGCCTTTTTATATGAAATATTTCTATTCGTCTAATATCGTTTTGTTAAAGTTTATTATATACACTTCATTTATATAAACGGTCTCATTATTTATTATCTTCATTTTTTTATATTTTAAGGTTAGAAAACTAATTTAATAATCATAAGAGTTAATGAGAAACGTTACCCGCTTCGAGCTGGTTATCGTTCTTCTAAAAAATTTCCTTATTTTATGCTCTTGCTCCTACAGCCTCGGCGCAAAGCCCACCACCGCGGCGAACACGCTTCCTTTCTGCTCTGTGATACATACTGATGGCCCACCGCCTAGGCAAACTTCCCCTCATTTTGCACACTAATTCTCCACTGCCAAGGCGAACGCTCCTCCTCCAATCTGCTCTGTTTTTCTGATTTTTCAGCCGCCTTCCCCCCTCTCTCTCTTCTCACCAACTCCGGCAACCACCACCTACTGGATATCCATGCACACAACACACACACTGAATACACCTTCATGCACACCACAACAATTGAACACACACAAACAAAACACATAACCATACCCACGTATGCACCATTGGCTTTACCCAACTCCACCATTTTCACTACCGCCAGTCCAAACGGTTGAATAGAACTGCCACCATACATCCACATATGGCAACCCATACAACTCCCACACACCGCTCACCAACCTCACCAACGTGCACATACACGATCATCAAACGGAAACGGAAAATAGAGCGCTCCCCTTCAACGGACCACTACCAACTGCAGGAACACATACACGCACACGACACACCAAACGGAAACAGAAAACACACACACACACCTGCAAGCATACACATTGTCACACACACACAGACTCACCAATGACGACAGACACACACCCACGCCAGAACAACTTCGTCGCTCTAAACCCATCACCGCTGGCCAAACCTTCCTCCCTCTCTCTTCTAATTTCTCAAATCGCTTCTCGATCCTTCTCCCTTCTCTCTGTCTTGCGTGTGTATGAGTATATATATATGTGTGTGTGTGTGTGTGTGTGTGTGTGTGTGTAGAAAAGAAGCCAAGCCCTCATACCGCCCTTACCTCTCTTTCTTTTGATCTTTATCTTATAGGTAGATATTTATATATATTAATTTAGTTGTAATTACATAAATCTACCCCTTTTATTTTGTTAAGATAATAATTAGACCAAATTCAGATTTTAAGGTTTTAATAATTACGAATTAACCCTTAAAATTTTAAATCACACAATTGGTAGCGCCGTCCTGATCACTCAAAAATAATACCCTTAAAATAGTACTGCGAAACTGATGTAGTACAAGTTCAAGTAGGGTGTCAAACCACAGAGATCAGTGTTGTAATAATCAATTTCAATTATTTTTCTTTCTTTGAATAAAATGAGTTTTGGTTTTGAAACGGAAGAAAATAAAATAATAAATCTAGACAATGAATATAGGGAACCGAGTTAGGAATTGTGGAATTCTTATTTTGGAATTATGGTTTTCTCGTATTTTCTTTTTAATTCATATTTGTGTAAACGAGCGTTCCCAACTACAAGCCGGAATTACTCAGAAAAATTAGATTTATTATTCTTCGGTATGATTTATCTTCAGGATGTAATTCCTATATTCTTCGGCATGATTTATCTTCAGGATGTAATTCCTACTTTACTCTAATTTACGGTGAATTACAATCTAGGCATAGACCATTCAAACCAATAATTAAATCCTAGGAATACGATTATATGATCGTTAGATCTAGACCACAGGTACAAGATATAACGTTTTAGCAATAATCGAATCTAAAATCGAAATCTCTACAAGAAAATTTCAAGCTTAAATTCAATCACGATTTAAACTATATTTTGAGCACAAAATTCATCATCATATAATTATTTACACATAAACTACAATTAATCTAATAATACAATATTACATAAACCAAAATACATACCACAATCCTAACCCGGTTAGGAGAAGATTAGTCGTTCATTGCGGTTGTTCTTCCCAAAAAAATATTCAACATTAGTTCCATGAAGATCCCACAGAATGTATAGAAAAAGAAAGAAAAGAAAAATATAAAAGAAAACTCCCCTCCAAAACCTTCGTGTCGGCCCCTCTAAAAGAAGAAAAAAATATCAATAAAAAATCCAAAAAAGGGAAAAATATTCCTCTCCTAAAGGAATGCATTGGCTGGTGTAACGGCTATTGTGCACAAGAAGAAGAGAGAGGAGCTATGGGCTATGGAAAAAAGAAAAAGAAAAAGGAGTTAGGCTTAAAAAGAAAATGAAACATTGGGCCTTGGAAAGAAAACAAATAATGTGTTGGGTCTTGGAAACCAACTTGGGCTTAAGGTTAAAATAGCATAAGAAGGGGCTTTGGGAAAAGAAAGGTGTTGGGCTGGCCATCACACGGGCCTTGAAGGAAATAAGAAATATTGAGAAAGGGTGATGGGCCTTGGCCCAGCGCATGGCTCGCGCCACATTTGACAGACCAACATGGTTAACTTCGGACGTCTGTATCTTTCTCATACGAACTCTGATTTTACTATATGACCAGCCGTTGGAAAGCTCAGAGAGTCTAGTTTTATATGTAGCTTGTTTCATCCCAAAATTCCAACTGCGCAACTAATTATGACTAAAATAGTAGATATATGTTTTCATTCAAGTGTCGTATTCCGCAATTTTTATCCGCTTGATCATTTTCTTACGCATTTTGCTTCCAAAAAGTGCATTTTTTTTATCCAATTCTTCAAATCTGTAAAAATAAATTAAATAAATCAATTATACTAATTTAATTTATTCAAAAGGATAACGAAACTTAGATTAGCAGTATTAGATCGCGTAAATTGGGGCGCGATTACGTCCAACCCGTAATTTTCAAATATGCTACAATACAACTTAAATTGAGTGTATACCAAAAATCAGGGTCTTACAATTCCAATAAAAACAGGTTGTATAACGGTTAGATTTAAACCACAAGTATTAGATATAACCCATAAATACCAATAATTTATTTCTAACATTTATAAAATGATAAGAACATGAATTGATTGGATGAAAAATGTAAAAACATGAATATTTTTATTATACAACCTTACACACAGATAAAATAAAGGGTTAATTACACTTTACCCCCTGTAGTTTGGTCTATTTTCACTTTACCCTCTTGTGGTCCAAACGTCGTCACTTACCTTCCCTGTGGTTTGTGGACCTAAGTGCAACCCTCACTCCGTTAGCGGAAATCGTGGAATGTCGATTTTACCCTTCTTTTTATCTTAACACTTAAAAGTTTCTTCCTGAACTCTACCCACTTCTCATCCAAGCGTTCAGTCTCTGCACCTTTGTTCCTCACTTCCTCAAGAGCAACCGCCTCCTCTTTTCCTTCTCAACCTCTGTCCACACCCAATCCTGTTTCGAACATCGTCCACCCTTCACCTAAATCATCTTCACAAATATCATTTGCTCAAAAATCCTTTGCGAGTATACAGAACAAGAAGATTCGCTTATTCTCAACCTCCGCTCAACCCTAACGACGATCTCTACCTTTGCGCCGCTCAACGTTACCGATCTTTACCTTCGCCTGACGGATCTGTCGATCTCTGGTTCGTCTCTCTTTCACGTGATTGTCCTCTTTCGGTAAGTAGTTAGGTGTAAGACCCTAACTTTTGTGCTTGCATATTTATTAGTCGCATTTTAAAATATTTAGAAAATAACATAGTGAAATGTGTCATTCTTAATTTAAATTAAAAGTTTAGGGGTAAATTATAATTTTAGGAAATATTAAATTTTGAATTGGGTTTAAATGATAACTTAAAGATAATTTAGGGGGAGATTTATGTAATTTAAGAAAACTAAAACAATAACACACAAATGGGTAAGTGACGTGATCATTCACCCCCATTGTGTGTGTATATATATATATATATATATATATATATATATATACATCCATCCATACACACACGAAGGCAGTGGAGTCTCAAAAGAAAAAGAACGATCACGACGTGGAAATTCAAGAGATCAAGGAACACCACTATGATCATGCATATATATACATCCATGCAAATTGTGATCAGAAGCCTAAAAAAAATAAATCAGAAAACAGATAAGGGAGAGGGAGAAGATCGGAGGTGAGGTGTTTGGTTGGTCCAGTGTGTGTCGTTGGAGCTGTTTGTGATCACCGGCAGTATGGGTGCGTTCGTTCAACGAATTGCTTGTGTGTGTTGTTGTCGCCGGTATGCATCGTTGTTCGTCCGGTGGCGTGGAGGTGTCGTCGACGGTGGATGTGTGTTGTCGGTTGTCATCGGTGGTGTGTGTGGGCATGATCTGAAGTGTGTGTGTGTTGTCTAGTTGTCCGACGGTGTGTGTGTGATCACCGTCGTCGTTTGGTAAGTGTGTATGTGTTATGTTCTGTATTCGCTCAGTCTGTGTATATGTACGTGTGTGTCGTCGTCGGTGGTGTGGTTGTTTAATTTGGTGTGCATGTGTGTGGGTGTCCATCTGTTCAGCCGGTGTATGTGTGTGTGTGTGACTATCGACCTATGTGTGTGTGTTGCCGTCGTCGTGTAGGGGTGAGGTCGTCGAAGTTGGTGAGGAGAGAGAGAGGTTCGGCTGGTGGGTTGTCATGTTCGTGGTGGGTGTGTGCTATGGAATATGTATGTGTATGGTGGGTTCGTCCAGTGGGTGATCAATAAGGTGGCGGTGGTGTGAGTTGATCGTTGAGGAGGGTCGGCGGTGAAGGTTGGCGAGAGAGGGAAGGAGGACGTCGGCTGAGCTGAAGCAGAAACCTAGAAATAGGAAACAGAAGAAGGAAAAGAAAAAGAGAAGAGAGAAGAAAAAAAAAAGTGAAAAAGAAAAAGAAAATCAAATAAAAACCAAAAAAAAAAAAAAAAGGGAAATCAACCCCTTGGCAAGTGGAAAATTCGAGAGCAGGTAAAAACATTTTAATCGATTATTATTTTCGTTAAAATAAAATTAGTAGCATTAGATTTTCGTAATTGTGGTAATAATTTTTGTAACTATTAATTTTAATAATTTTGGTACAGTAAAAATTAACGTAGCAAAACGAACGAAATAACAACTTTGTATAATTAAATTTGGGAAAATAGGAAATTTTGCATTTTAGGACCATGCATTACATATTAGGTTATTTTAAATAAAATATTAATTTAAGCCTTATCGCTATTAGGTTCGCAAGCACCAGCATCCTTGTAGGTTTTGGATGGTGATAGTTTTGCAGTGCGGAAATCAAGGTGAGTGTACTGTCTTCTTCATAAATTTACAAATATTATTTTGGTATAAATTGTGGAAAATGTGTTTATTTACAATGGACGATTTTGCAACTTACATGGATTAAGTTGGTTTTGGTTTTAAAGGTGGAAAATAATTTTTGGATGAAGCGGGTTTTAAAGGTGATTTTTGTCCAACTACGCCATAGTTTTCTTCTCGTTAGGCGGATATGACCTACGAGATGTGAATTTTCTTCTCGTTAGGCGGATATGATCTACAAGATGTCGATTTTTTTTATCGTTAAGGCGGATATGACCTACGAGATATGAATTTTCTTCTCGTGATGCAGATATGACCTACGAGATATGGATTTTTTTTTTGTCAGGCAGATATGACCTGAGAGATGTGGTTTTCTTCTCGTTAAGCGGATATGATCTGCGAGATGTGGATTTCTTCTTATTAGGAAGATATGTCCTGCGAGATGTGGATTTCTTCTTATTAGGAGGATATGTCCTGCGATATGTGGATTACCTACTAGGCAAGTCCTGCAGGGTGGATTGACCCACCAGAAGTGCAAATCGTGCGGGTGGTACCCCTACTATTGTGGATAATAAATGGCCATGGCACTAATAGTCACTTTAGATGACACAGTTGTATAGGGTACGGTACCGTTGTAACTCCCGATCATGAGGTAAAAACGATCCTATGGCTAGTAGGAGAGGAGGTGTGGTGTACTTTATTATACGATTAAAATATTTGGATTGGATGGTTTAAAATATTTGGATGGGTGGATTTAAAATATTTTAATTGGTTGACTTAAAATATTTGAGTTGGGTGTTAATTATATTACTTCATTTCATTGGTGGTAGTGGAACTAGATTTTTTTAACATGGTATGCGGTTATATTATTATATTTTAAAAATTGGTGTTTAATTCTTCTGCTTGTTTTAAACATATTAGTATTATTACATTGGTGGCAGTGAAATTGGATTCTCAACTTGGTATGTGATTATAAAATATTATATTTTGAAAATGTGATATTTAACAATTGTACTTGATCCATTAAATATTTTTTTTTTTATTATTATGAAGACAGTATATTGATAAAAAAAATTGGTTTCAGGTACCGCGGCTAGGAGTTAGTCTACTACTGACATTAGGTAGAGTCCAGATGTAGTGTCGTTTTGGAGGTGAGCTGGTCGGATGTGAATCGTGAAAGGTTCATGTATTTTTGTGTTTTGGGTTGTGAATATTTGGGACTGGTATATTCCCAAATTTTGAAACGTGTATGTATATATATATTTTTGGAAAAAAATTTACGATAGCGCGAGTATGTAGGTATATATATAAGAATGGATATTCGTGGATGAGCCAGGTAACGTCAGGTCGACATCACGCCGACCTCGGGTGATGGGTGCTCGGGGTGGATTGTGACATGTGTGGTATCAAACCTTAGGTTATAGGTTCTGTAGACGTGCCAGTTGTCTAGCCAATGATGGACTATGAGATAGGGTGTCGATAAGTGGGTTCAGCACGTGAGTGATAGTTATTGCATTGCATTAGATAGTACATTGGCGCCGTGCATTGTTGTTTATCTGGTTGGCCCTCCCTTGACATATAGTAAATTAGTCCTAGATAATCGGAGAGCCTGACCACTAATCGAAGCGGTCACATTCTTTTCTTAGTCTCGTTTTCGTTAACAGGAATAACTATAAAGTTGGCAGTTAGTGGTGCGATGGAATTGTGATACTGCTAGTTGGTGGATTGGGTGGTGTTGTTGGTAGTGGTAATGGATGGATTATGATTGTGGGGGGTGCTAGTGGTTTTAAATGTTAAATTATAACTGATAAGTAACCATATTCGTATTATTTGACATTGGGATTCACTATCGGTAGCACTTAACATTTTAATTGTTAAATCAATAGTGTGGTAGAGCACACTTAATTTGTCCAATGCTAAGTTATTAATTGAATTAGTAGACAACACCTTACTTATATTATGGGACTACACAACACTTTGCGCTACTATTCGATATCCATGGATTATATCCTAGTGTACAACATTCAAGAGTGTGCATAAAACTGTTTTCTAGGCAATGCTAAGGCAACCTTGTAATTTTATTGGAGGGGGACTTCATATTATTGAAACAGGAAAAGATAATCGTTCTGTAGTATGAAATTAAATTCAATGTCTAGTCCTGATTTGCTCCTGATTTGGTAAAAAAAAACGGAAAAGACAAGATGTAGACGATTCTAGGAAAGATTTAATTTAGAAATATGTTCTAGGTTGACGGGCAGGAAGATCAAAAGTTATGCGAAATTGGTAAACACAACGGAATTGATAGAGAATGATGTGCGGGAAACAGCCGAGAACTGGGAGTCCGTGTTGATAGTTAGTGCGTATAGGAATAGTCCGCTTCGGATTGGTGATAGAAAATTATTAGTAGATCTACTACCCCTGAGTATTCATGATTTTGATGCGATACTGGGTATGGATTTGCTATCCAGTTATCATGCAACGGTGGATTATTTTAAAAAGAAAGTTATCTTTCGGGTCTCAGGCGAGCCAGATGTTGTATTTTTGGGGGATAGAATCATTGCCCCCGTCAGTTTGATTTCAATTTTGGAGGCTAGGAAGTTCCTATAGAAGGAATGTCAGGGATACCTCGCGCATGTGATTGACACCAGTTAGAATGAAATTTAGGTGACGGATATTCCAGTGGTTAGGGATTTTCCCGGTGTGTTTTGGGGAGGATTACCAGTGGATAGAGAAATAGAATTCACTCTCGACTTACTTCCAAGAACTACTCCTATATCAATTCCACCCAATCGTATGGCGCCTACCGAGTTGAAGGAATTGAAAATTTAGTTGCAAGATTTGTTAGAGCTTGGGTTTATTAGGCCCAGTGTTTCTCCATGGGGAGCCCCGGTGTTATTTCTAAAAAAAATAAAAAATAAAAAAAAATAAAAAAAAGGATGGCACGTTGAGAATGTGTATTGATTATCAACAGTTGAATAAGGTGACGGTTCGTAATAAATACCCATTGCCTAGGATTGATGATCTGTTCGACCAATTATAGAAGACCAGGGTGTTTTCCAAATAGATCTTCGATTGGGATATCATCAGCTAAAAGTCAAAAACAGTGATGTGGCGAAAACAATGTTCCATACGAGGTATGAGCATTATGAATTCTTAGTTATGCCATTTGGGTTGATGAATGCCCCTGCTGCTTTTATGGATTTGATGAATCGGATCTTCCAACCTTATCTAGATCAGTTTATTATCGTGTTCATTGATGATATATTGATCTATTTTCAAAATAAAGAAGAACATACAAAGCATCTCAAGATTGTGTTGCAGACTTTGCGAGAGAAGCAATTGTATGCGAAATCCAGTAAATGCGAGTTTTGGTTGGATAAGGTCGTGTTCTTGGGGCATGTTATCGTGGGGGATAGTATTCAAGTGGATCCGAAGAAAGTCGAAGCTGTAGTTCAATAAGAAAGGCCAAAAAGTGTAATCGAAGTTTGAAGTTTCTTAGGATTGGCGGGTTATTATCATTGATTTGTGCAGGAATTTTCTGTTATAGCTGCCTCGTTGACCCGATTGATCCGCAAGGAATCCAAATTCGAGTGGACTGACAAATATAAGCAGAGTTTCCAGGAGTTGAAAAGTAGATTGATGTCTGCATCAATACTTTATCTTCCGACTAAAGGTGGTGGCTTTGTGAACTACAGTGATGTGTCACACCAAGGGCTAGGGTGTGTACTGATACAACATGGGCACGTGATCGCATATGCCTCTCGGTAATTAAATAATTATGAGCGTAATTACCCGACGCATGATTTGGAATTGGCGACGATTGTGTTTGCCCTAAAGATTTGGAGCCATTACCTGTATGGCGATACTTGTGAGATATACACCGACCACCAGAGTTTGAAATACTTGTTCACCCAGAAAGAACTAAATCTAAGGTAGAGACGTTGGACAGAATTGATCAAGGACTATGATTGTACTATCCACTATCATCCTGAAAAGGCCAATGTTGTAGCGGATGCGCTGAGTTGGAAATCGGTGGGTTCGGTTGCACACATTCAAGTTGTTCATATTAATTTGTATGATAAGTAGAGATCTTTGCGAGTCCAGTTGACGGTTGGTCAGATGGCAGCGTTGCTTGCAACTTGACTTTGAGACCGACATTAATTGATCGTATTATAGAAGCGCAGAAGTCGGATGCCCAATTGGAGAAGATTCGAAATTAAGTGAAAAATGGTCACAGAGCTAACTATCGTGTCAGGGATAGTGATGAAGTTTTGATGGTTTGAAATAGACTGTGTGTGCCTGATGATGTCAATTTGAATAAGGATATCTTGGAGAAAGCGCATAGCTCAGCATACGCAATACACTCAGGCAGTACCAGAATGTATCGGGATCTGCGAGAACACTATTGGTGGAATGAAATGGAATGGGAAATTTATGAATTTGTTGTCGATGTCTTATTTGTCAGCAAGTCAAGATCGAGCACCAACGTCCAAGTGAGTTATTGTAGCCTCTACCTATTCCAGAGTGAAAATGAGAGCATATCGCGATGGATTTCATTTCGAGATTACCTCCCACTCAAAAGGGACATAATTCCATTTGGATGATTGTTGATAGGTTTATTAAGTCTGCTAATTTTCTGGCCGAGTCTCCAAACTTCTCTAGGTACCAAGCTGAAATTTAGTACCGTTTTTCATCCGTAGACTAACGGTCAATCAGAGCGTACGATTAAGACGTTGGAGAATATGTTGAGGGGTTGTGTTCTGGAATTTCCTAGTAGCTGGGATGATCACTTGACGTTGATGAATTTTACCTACAATAACAACTACTTTTCAGCAATCGAGATGGCACTATATGAAATATTGTATGACAGGAGATGCAGGACTCCAGTCCAACAGACTGAACTGAAGTGGGAGAAAAGAAATTATTGATGCCAGATATAACCCAAATGACGACAGACAAAGTAAAGACGATTAAGAAAAAATTGAAGATTGCTAAGAGTCGATAAAAGAATTATGCTGACAAGCGTAGGCGGGAGTTGAAATTTGAAGTGGGCGATCATGTATTTTTACGTATATCCTCGTGGAAGGGTATAATGAGGTTCGGGAATAAAGGAAAGCTAAGTTCAAGGTATATCAGGCCATACGAAATTTTAGAATGGGTTAGTACGACAGCTTATCGACTTGCCTTACCACCAAAATTGTCCAGACTACATGATGTTTTTCACGTGTCGAGGCTTAGGAAATATGTGCCAGATCCTTCGCATGTGTTGACTTCTCAACCAATCGAATTAGAAGTGGATTTGGCATACGTTGATGAGCCAGTCCAAATTTTGAGTTGAAAAGATCAAGTGTTGTGGACGAAAATGATTCCATTAGTGAAATTGTTGTGGCGCAGTCATTCAGTGGAGGAAGCGACGTGAGAGCGAGAGGACGAGATGAGAGATAAATATCCGCACTTGCTTGATCAAGGTACCTAAAATTTTGAGATGAAATTTCCTTTAGGAGGGAAGGGTTGTAAGACCCTAACTTTTGTGCGTGCATATTCATTAGCTGCATTTTAGAACATTTAAAAAAATAAAGGGGTAGAATGTGTCATTCTTAATTAAAATTAAAATTTTAGGGGTAAATTTATAATTTTAGGAAATATTAAATTTTCAATTGGGTTTAAATGATAACTTAAAGATAATTTAGGGGGAGATTTATGTAATTTAAGAAAACTAAAACAATAACAAACAAATGGGTAAGCGACGTGATCATTCACCCCCATTGTGTGTATATATATATACGTCCATCCATACACACACGAAGGCAGTGGAGTCTTAAAAGAAGAAGAACGATCACGACGTGGCAATTCAAGGATCAAGGAACACCACTATGATCATGTATATATATACGTCCATGCAAATTGTGATCATAAACCTGAAAAAAAGAAATCGAAAAACAAAGAAGGGAGAGAGAGAGAGGATCGGAGGTGAGGTGTTTGGACGATCCGGTGTGTGTCATCGGAGCTATTTGTGATCGCCGGCGGTGTGGGTGCGTTCGTCTGGCAAATTGCTTGTACGTGTTGTCGTCGCTGGTGTACGTCGTTGTTCGTCCGGTGACATGGAGGTGTCGTCGACAGTGGATGTGTGTTGTCGGTTGTCGTGGACGATGTGTGTAGGCATGATCTACAGCGTGTGTGTATGTGTTGTCTGGTTGTCCGACGGTGTGTGTGTGATCACCGTCGTCGTTTAGTAAGTGTGTGTGTGTGTGTGTGTCCTGTTCTGTGTTCGCTCAGTGTGTGTGTATATGTGTGTGTGTGTGTCGTCGTTGGCGGTATGGTTGTTTGCTCTAGTGTGCATGTGTGTGGGTGTCCGTCAGTTCAGCCGGTGTGTGTATGTGTGTGTGACCGTCGACCTGTATGTGTGTGTTGTCGTCATCGTGTGAGGGTGAGGTCACTGGAGTTAGTGAAGAGAGAGAGGTTTGGCTGGTGGGTTGCCGTGTTCGTCGTGGGTATGTGTTGCGATATATGTATGTGTGTGGGGGGTTTGGCCAATGGGTAATCAACGAGGTGGCGGTGGTGTGAGTTGATTGTTGAGGAGGGTTGGCGGTGAAGGTTAGCGTGAGAGGGAAGGAGGACGTCGGCTGAGCTGAAGCAAAAACCCAGAAACAGGAAATGGAAGAAGGAAAAGAAAAGAAGAATATAGAAGAAAAAAAGAAGAAAGGAAAAAAAAAAAAAATCAACCCCTCGGCAAGCGAAAAATTCGGGAACAGGTAAAAACATTTTAATCAATTATTATTTTGTTAAAATAAAATTAGTAGCACTAGATTTTCGCAATTGTGGTAATAATTTTTGTAACTATTAATTTTAATAATTTTGGTACAGTAAAAATTAACGTAGCAAAACGAACGAAATAACAATTTTGCATAATTAAATTTGGAGAAATAGAAAATTTTGCATTTTAAGGCCATGCATTACATGTTAAGTTATTTTAAATAAAATATTAATTTAGGCCCTATCGCTATTAGGTTCGCAGGCATCAGTGTCCCGGTAGGTTTTAGATGGTGATAGTTTTGCAGTGCAGAAATCGAGGTGAGTGTACCGTCTTCTATATAAATTTAAAAATCTTATTTTTGTATAAATTGTGGAAAATGTGTTTATTTAAAATGGACGATTTTTCAACTTATATGGATAAAATTGGTTTTGGTTTTAAAGGTGAAAAATGATTTTTGGATCAAGTTGGTTTTAAAGGTGGAAAATGATTTTTGGATCAAGTGGACTTTAAAGATGATTTTTGTCCAAATATACCATAGTTTTATTCTCGTTAGGCGGATATGACCTACAAGATGTGAATTTTCTTCTCGTTAGGCGGATATAACCTGTGAGATATGGATTTCTTCTCGTCAAGAGGATATGTCTTGCGAGATGTGGATTACCTGCTAAGCAAGTCCTGCAGGGTGGATTGACCCGCCAAGAGTGCAAATCCTACAAGTGGTACCCCTACCTTTGGGGATAATAAATGACCCTGACATTGATAGTCACTTTAGATGGCACAGTTGTACAGGTTAAGATACCGTTGTAACTCCCGATCATGAGGTAAAAACAATCCTATGGCTAGTAGGAGAGGAGGTGTGGTGTACTTTATTATACGATTAAAATATTTGGATTGGTTGGTTTAAAATATTTGGATGGGTGGATTTAAAATATTTGAATTGGTTGACTTAAAATATTTGAGTTGTGTTTTAATTATATTACTTCATTTCATTGGTAGTAGTGGAACTGGATTTTTTTTAACATAGTATGCCGTTATATTATTATATTTTGAAAACTGGTGTTTAATTCTTCTACTTGTTTTAAACATATTAGTATTATTACATTGGTGGCAGTGGAACTGGATTCTCAACCTGGTATGTGATTATAAAATATTATATTTTAAAAAGGTGATATTTAACAATTGTACTTGATCCATTAATTTTTTTATTATGAAGACAGTACACCGATAAAAGTATTTGATTTCAGGTACTACGGCTAGGAGTTGGTCCACTACTGACACTAGGTAGAGTCTAGAAGTAGAGTTGTTTTGGAAGTGAGCTGGTCGGATGTGAACCGTAGAAGGTTCAGGTATTTTTGTGTTTTGGGTTGTGAATATTTGGGACCGGTATATTCCCAAATTTTAAAACGGGTATTTATATATATATATATATATATATATATATATATATATATATATATATATATATATATATATATATATATCTGGGAAAAAATTTACGGTAACGCGAGTATGTAGGTATATATGCAAGGATGGATATTCGTGGATGAGTCAGGTAACGTTAGGTCAACGTCACGCCAACCTCGGGTGACGGGTGCCCGGGGTGGAGTGTGACATTAGGGCTTCGATTTGGTTTTGAGTGGTTAGGGATTCATGAAATCCCATAGTCTATGTTTATGTTCTGCAATTTTTTGTTCCCAAATTTGTTTTTATTTCAATTTTGATTTGACTTCGAATGATTAGGGATTTCGTGAATCCCATAGTCTGTGTTTATGTTCTGCAATTTTTTGTTCCATAATTTGTTTCTATTTCAATTTCAATTTGGCTTCGAATGGTTAGGGATTTCCTGAATCCCATAGTCTATGTTTTTGTTCTGCAATTTTTTGTTCCCAAAATTTGTTTCTATTTCAATTTCGATTTGGCTTCAAATGGTTAAGGATTTCATGAATGCCATAGTCTATGTTTATGTTCTGCAATTTTTTGTTCCCAAATTTGTTTCTATTTCGTTCGATTTTGTGTTCGAATGGTTGATTGCAAGTGTTTTTGGTGTTCGAATGGTGTTCGATTTTGTGTTCAAGCATTATATGATTTTGGTGTTTGATTTCGTGTTCAAGCATTATTGATTTGGTGTTCGATTTCATGTACGAATGGTGTTCGATTTCGTTCGATTTCAAGTACGACTGTTGCAAGTTTGGACAGGTAATTATAGAGTCGTCTACAACTCTCTCCATGCTTCTTTAGGTACGACCGTTAGACTCTATTCCATGCTGATAAGTTGGATCGTAAGCTTACCTGTTAGAGAAGGGCCAATTCGCAAACAAAATTTGCATCTGTTTTGATCTCAAAATTCGAGATACAGAAACCCTTTTTTCTGGCTTTTCTGCTATGCTGCAAGTTTTCTTAGAGTAGAAAAACAAAAAATGAAGACAAAAATACTGGGGTGGCATTTGTTTACTGTTTCTATTCCCAGGTCTTTGTTTCCTAAAAGCTTTGAAAAAAAAATTGTTTATGTTCCAGGTTTTTTGGGGAGTAAAATAGAAATCTGGGAATAGAAACAGTAAAGAAACGCCACAACACTATATAATATTTGTATGCAGCTTGCATTTCAATGTTTCTATTTTGGGTTCATGTTGGTATCATTCAGTCAGGTTTTGCTCGAAAGTTTGAACCTTTGAAGCGATAAGACAAAAAGAAGTTGGAGTAATGGAAAACATCTATGTGCTCTAGAAAAAAGAAAAAAAGAAAAAAAAGGGAGATTGCAATGCAAGCAAACGATGAAGATGGGGACGGCGACGAACATGGTCGAAATCAAAATCGAAACAGGGTTTCGATTTCGAAATCGAAACCAAAGAAGACAACGCGGACGAACGAATGTCATTGATGCAGACGAAGAAGACAAAGAAACGGATGCCATTGATGGATGAGGACGACGACGAACCAGGCGAATGAACGATGGAGGATGATAGAGGACGCGGAAGATGACGACGAACAACGCCATTGTTGTTCTTTGGTTGGATTTTGACCCATTTCCCTTAAACTTGTTTTTTAATTTTTTTTTGGTTATTGATCTAATGAATGCAAATTCAAGAATTATTAGGGCTCATTTGAGTTTTCATTGAATTCGTTAATTGTTTCATTTTATAGTTTGGCGGTGTTTGATTTCATGGAATTAGACCTTTAGATATGAAGTATATAAAAATCTTTAAAAAAATGTCAATGTCAATTTCAACACTTGAATCATGCGCCACGTTAATTTATGAATTGTGAATTGATATTTATTTTGGTTTTTATTGTAAAATGTTAAACGAATGTCTGTTGCAACTCTATTGGCGTTTGTTTGGTGTTTTGTTCTCAAATTTTTGTTTCTAATACAGTGATGTTTACAATTTTTAATTTAAAGTATTCTAATAGGATATGTATTCGACCACATTTGTATATTTTTTTCCAAAATCACCACCATAAACACTTGAAAAAGACATAAAAAATAAAAATATTAATTATGGATGAAAAAAAAAAGTGAGAAATGTTGGTTTTATGCAAAAAATGAGTGAGAATAGTTGGAGTTATATAGAGAAATATGGGGGTAAAATGGGAACAAAAAAATGCATTTTGGAGAGAAAAAGCACAAAAAACAAGCCCATCCTCGTTGCAGGCGTGTGAAGCCCAAATCTGTTAACTTTGATACAAAGTGTTAGATTTGCAGTTAGACTCAAAATCACAGGGGGGTAAGTGGCGACGTTTGAACCACATGGGGTAAAGTATAAATGGGCCAAACCACAGGGGGTAAAGTGTAATTAACCCTAAAATAAAACAAGAATTGAGAAATCTACAACAAATACAATCTAACACAGTTTGGGAGTCTAAATTGTTCATGGAATCGTTGAACTCTATGAATTTTTTCTTGGGTATTGACCACCGCTCCCAATCTCCTTCAATAAAGCATGTTTGTCTACCCTACTTGAACAGGATAATGAAGAAGAAAAAAATAAAATAAAGAAAATGAAGGAAAAACTCCCAATCCATAAGCGTTTTTTCCCCCCCACCCTTTTACCGTATCCTCTCCATCCCCTTCACTTCATCACCAAAACCCTAACATCACCTTCACCTTCACCCTTATGAACATCGCCAAAGTGAACAACATTACCGCCGAACACCACTGCCGAATAGAGTTGCTACGAACGGATGTGAAAGTGGCTAAAGAGAGAAGCCCTTCGCCATCAACTGAGTTCGTCGTTAACTAACCGAGCTCGCCGTTGACTACTTTACCATTCGTCACCATCTCAACCATGAACAAATCCCTTCTCTTTTTCTCTATCTCACCCACAAAAATAAAGAATATCAAAGAATAAAATAACCAAAACATTTTATTCATTGTAATTTACAGTATATAAATACATTTTCAAAAATAATAATTACATCAATAGTAATCACTAGCATTAGTGGAGAATGTGGGCATGTGACGTGGTCTTGTGGTCTTTATCATGGAGACGTGTGCTTGAGTGCATAGGCTTGGACGGAAGATGTGGACCTCAATTATAACTTGCATGGGAGATGTGGTCTTATGGTCTTGATCATGGAGACGTGTACTTGAGTGCATGGGCTTGCATGGAAGATGTGGACCTCAAATAAAGACATAACGTGGACCTCAAATATGGACATGGGTGTCACCGTTTATCATGCCCCTGCAAGTACAAGCTATTCGGGAGAATGCTAATCTTGGAACAATGAGATTGAAATTGGGCTTGGGCTAATGGCTTGGTGAGAGAGTTGGCCAGCTGATTAGAAGCATGTATATGAATAACACAAAGCTACTTTTTGAATATTTGATACTGAACAAAATAAAAATCAATGGCAATGTGCTTCATTCGGGAGTGAAAGGCCAGATTAGCACAGAAATAAGTTGCGGCAATATTATCACAGCAGATGGTTGGAATAGCGGGAGAAAATAATCCAAGTTCTTGAAGTAGGTGAGATAACCAGTTTACTTCAGCAGTTGTTGAATCTATGGGTTGCACCTGAGTCAAGTACCCATTTGCCATTTGAAATACTACCACCAGTGGTAGTGATCATGTTAGTCTGCGGCGAAGATTGGTCAAGTACCCATTTGCCATTTGAGCAACTGTAAGACGTAGCGTTTGTTACACGTTTGCGTATTGACTACTCGCAAGTGTACGAGATCTAGTTTTAATATAGTGGATCTTTAAGATCAGATATCGTTCCCACAGGGACGATGTGAATAATTGAATACCGCAATTTGCACAGTCTCCTATTATCCAGACGGTTCAAGAAATATTTTAAAATTAAACTAATTAAAACTAAATTAAACTACAATTAGTTGGTTAATTCTAACTAAGTTTATTACCTAGGGATTAATTTCGTTCACTTAATACATGTTTGATTTCGTTTAGTTAACAATAACGGTGTTTAGGTATCTGACAATCTCGGTTCATAAACTCATTCGCCACCTCTCCCAAGTGTAAGATGAGTGAATACGTGACTTTGCGTCAACGAAGAGGTCCCCCTCAACATCTTAACAACTCTAGGTCGCATAAGTTTTGCCCCAACATCATCGATTGCACACTCACTAACGCCCTCCCGGGTTGTTAGATCGTAATAATTTGTTTACCCTAGTCTGAATCTGGGGTTACCTCTTCCAAGTGTCAAACTCCGTATTCTCAAATCTAACCCTAATACCTTAACAAACATACTAAGATTGTCATAAAATGATAAACACAATCGGAATTAAAAGCAAACAACCGTTAAAGAAAAATATATTAAATCAAACTAGTATTTACACAACTACATCGATCCCTAACTAATATTTATCTAATCTATCATGATCTTGGCCATTAGAATATTAAACCAAAAGGTATTCATCATCATTTACAATAAAACACTAAATTACAAAGAGAGAAACAAAGAGAAAAAGATCAAATCTTAAAGTGGAGTGGTTTCCACTTTCGCCGAAGATCGATCCACCAATGTTTCCTCTTCTCCGGATGATGATTCTCCTTTTTGAGCTTTGTTGGCCCAGTAGAATACCCAAGAAGGAGGTGAATTGGGTAATCAAAAATATATCAGAATAAAACTTGATAAATCAAATAATTAACTTTAAGCCTAAATTAATTATTATTTTTATAATACAACGGAATAGTATGATCAATCTAAGTGTATACCCAAACAACAAAAATAGAAAAATAATAATGCAGTACACAAAAGATTTATACTAGTTCACCAAGCTACTCTTGGCTAATCTAGTCCCTTGAGCTTCACGGAGGTCGCACCCACTAAAACCAAGATCCCCTTGAGGGTAGGAACCAAATCTGCACACCGATTCTTTTATAGGCTCAGAATCAACCTTTACAATTTATTTTTTCTCAAACTAAAGAAGAACCTCTACTTTTACAGGCTAAAGAATAACCTAATTCTTTTTAACACTGAGGCTCAAGAATCAAAACCTTACAAAAAAAAAAAAAAAACACTCAAACTATCATTTTCACAGGTAAGGATGGAACCTTTACAAATCACTCACACTAATTCTATTTAGGAAGAATTAATATTTCAATCTCTTTATAGGAAGAGACTGAAACTCAGTTACCCTTGATTAGATATCCCTACTGATATTTAACCCGTCACAACTCACTATAATAAAAATTGATAAGTAGTAAATCTCACTCGGTCCTTCTACCACCCCAGACAAATAAAAACCCAATTAATATCCCAACTAGTGATAGAAATATGTGAGATACCGAAATTTGATTTTAACAAGAATATGAGTAGCAAATTGGAACACGTAATCAGATTCAAGAAATTGTTTGAAATAATATTTTCTTTAAAAATCAAAAACAATTTCTATGATCAATTTTCAAAATATAAAATAATAAACAATAAACAATATGGCAAGATCTCACTCGGAATCCACATAAATAATGATTAGAACAGTATAGCTGCAAATCCTATATTAGCAAGAATAGATCACAATTGATTATCAGAATCACACTTATAATAACTCACAATAACATAGAATACTAACTCTTATAAAATCTCTCTCAAAATGATATAGAATGATTAAATCTCTTAGAATGATTGGTTTATCTAATAAAATTCACAGGTCTATTTAAAAGAACATGTAATCAGCCTTCTAACAGTTAGTTTATAAGTGTCATGACAATAAAAAGCTCTTATAGACCCCTTATAACATAAGAACTTCATTTATATTCAATTTCACTTAAACATATCTTTTAAATCTCTCAATTAAACCCCTAAAGTATTTCTCAATTAAAATAAATAAATATAGCATCTATTTAATTACTAAATTGAGAAACATTAATATTTAATGAACCATTTTGAAAGAATTTAATTAGTAGATGAACCATATCTCAAATATAAAGAATATCCCCAAAATCACTTTCAAATCCTAAGAAAAAATGGCTATTTTTGGATTAGAAATCGGATCAAACAATATCCTGAAACAGTGCATTCAGTCAATTGCCCAGTCGACTGGATGAATCAGGAAGTAGCCATCGTAGTACATTGATCGACCACTCGGTTGACTCTTCGATTCAGAGAGTTCAGTTGTTTTCACCGATCGACCTGTCGGTCGACTCTTTGATTCAGAGAGTTCAGTGTTTTCACCGGTCGACCTGTCGGTTGACTTTTCAGTCAACTACTCCTTTTTGGATATTTTCTCTGATCTCGTTTTTTACTCACTTTCTTTTACGATTTTGTCCATCTATCCATTTTCTCTCTTAAATAAGCTCCACTAATATTCTTATATTTTATTTTAGTTATTCAAGATTATTTCTTTTCAATTCACATAAGAGCAAATAATTTCATTTAACCAAAACACACATAAAAGATAAAATTCATTTTGTGCCATGTGTGTGTTCCTAAATGGGATATTAAGTGTTAAGATTTATCTGGGTTGTTTTTTCTAATTTCTTCAAACTCTTAATTTCTCTTCATCATCTTGATATCTTCATTTAGCATCCATTTAATTTGACATCTTCATCACTGAAACTTTAAATCTCTGAAACGCTCCATTAAACATTAATTCCACCAAAATATCAATACTTAATTGTTCATCAAAATCTTAAGATCAATAATCTTTCCCTTTTTTATGATGACAATTAACTTTGATGTTTTCTTCAAAATAAAATATAACCACACTCCCCCTGAATCTGAGGACAGGTTCTTTAACTCGTTAAAGCATCATAATGAAGATTTCAATAATGCATAATTTAAAAATACTCAATAAAGCACAATTTTTCAATTTCTTCATTTTGATTAAAACACAGTTTTAGAATACTCCCCTTAATAAAACATTACTCTCCCTTAATAAAACATCACTAATTTCTCCCCCTTTGCCATCTTCAAAAATAAATATAGGGAGAGGGGAACACATGTAACTTAGTCTAGGCAAACATAATAATAAGCTCATTAAATCAACTTTTAAAAATTAAAACTTATTTAATCTCTTTTTAAGCATAAAACATTTTCTTTATAAATAAATATCACATTAACTCAATTTTTGAAAGAAATTGAAATTCATTTAGCATATCAAAATCATTTTCAACAAATACGATGTGGATCATCACTAGAGATAAAAATCTAACCAATTAGATCAAATCTAGATAATTCATCAAATTCTAAATACTAGCAGTAAAGAAAATCCAAGTAACCTAGATTAACTATTACAGAACAAAAAATTTAGTTGTGGATCTTGTCTGAAAAAAAAATAACACATCAGTAAAATCTAATGAGGGCTCTGTCCAGAAAAATGGTAGTAAAGTCCCATCGGACTAGTGGTTGGCTGCTGCGGATATAGAACACCTGGCTGAATCATTGGTCCAAGAGTCATTTGCTGATGAAATGGCGTTGAAGGAACTGCTCCAGATGGTCCCGCGCCTGATGTTCCTGCTGCAGTAGGTCCTCCAAAGGACTGTTGTGCCCCATACATAGGATGTCCTGCAAAGTGTGGTTAGGCACTATATTGCTGCTGGTAGGTATGATGAGAAGACTGCATATACTGAAACATCTGTTCCAGATTTCCCGTGATTTTTCTGAATCCAACTTCCACGTTTGTATTCATCTGGATCATTTTATTTTCTAGCCCAGTCATCCTCTCATCCATTAAATCCGCATGAATTCTCAAATTATCAATTTGATCATGAAGAAAGTCCATCTTCTGATCCATGCTTATCTCTCCTTCATTGTTTTCTTCCTCGTCTGCAGCTTACCTTCTCTGAGTCCTCTTCTTCATCCATCTATTTCTTCTGAACTCATACCCCATCAATGAAACATTTTGAACATTGATCCATCTAGGTGTGGTTGTCAAAAACCTCTACTCACCAGGATCAACTATTATTCTAAAGTTATCAAATATCTTCTGGAGTGCATCCGTATAAGGTAGTATTCTTGAGGGTTTGTTAACATGATGCCTCATATGTTCCATCATGATATGGGCTAAGTCCAACTTTCTTCCTTCAACAATTTCATTCATTAAGTACAAATCAAAGTCATTCACATTAGTATGACTTCCTCCTCTAGACACAACCGAATAGGTCAGCACTAAGTGAAGAAATCTATGCTCAATGGATAACGAACCTACTTTGTCTTCCTCTAAATCAATTTTTTTTTGCAATTTCCCTTCTATTAAAATTTATTGAAAGCCAATGAGGGGTATTATATGAAAATACATCTCCTCTAGGTATTCCCAAAATGTGGCTTAATAATACCGCATCAAAACGAATTATTGTTTCTTTAACAAAAGATTTAATCTCAAGATCATTGAAGGTCATATTACTGTAAAACATCCGTACCCATACTGGCATCCACTTTTCTTTTTTTTTGACAAACTCAATCCATCCCAAATTTCTAAAATACGTTTCAATATCGATGTTTTTCTCTTTTAACTCAACAAAATCAACGGGTTTGCAGCCTAACACCCTACGATTGACAAATTCATCATTGTATTTTCTCTCAGCCTCTTCATTTCGAAAGAAAACATTGTCAAACTTAGCCCTATTTGCATGATTCTTGATTCTAGACATTTTTTACACAATCTAAAGCAACCAATTTAGAATATATCAATGAACCAAAGCCAAACAACCAATCAATCCGAAAATAATAAAAAAAACTGCGGTTAATCCACAAGAACAGCCGAAACCCTAGAATGAGAGAAGACCAACCTGTTTTCGCGAGAGAACAACCTTCACCACACAAATTCGAGCCTTAGTCTTGTTGATTCAACCAATAAATCTTCAGATCTGAGTCAAAATGGACTAATTTCGTGAGATTTAGGCTTGGGCGAACTTGGGAGAGAAAGTGTTTTGAGAGAAGAAGGGTTTTAGGGTTCGGATGAAATGAAAAGAAAATTCTGAGTATTTATATCCTAACACAATCGATCGACCGTCCAGTCGACTGATGAAGTCACACTGACTCTTGGGATTCCAACCTGAAACCTTCGGTCGACTGATGAGTCGACTGCTCTCTTTTGTTTTGCTTGATTTTGTGCATTTAAACCTAAGTTAATCCTCTTAACTCAATTTTTACCTCTTATTTTAATTCACATATATTTAAAAAATATTTACTCACACACTTACACACACACACACACACATATTGCAAACGTCTAAATTTTAAAATGAACAGGCTCAGTCTCCCTAACAAAATTAATAAACTTAAACTTTAAAATTTTTGACTTGCCTAAATCATCTTTGGGAGCAAGTGGTGTGTGTACCTTAGGTGGATTACTAGTCTCTAATTTTACATTCTTTGTCTCCACCAATACTTGATTTTTCACCTTGATTTCCTCCTTCTTAGAAACAACAATTCTTTGAGTTGATTCAATAAGAACCTTTTTGCCTTTGTTTGTTGTTTCATGCTGCTTTGGTACAAATTTGTAAATGAATATTTTCTTGTGCTGGTATTTTGCCGTTTGTTGTGGATAAGCTTTGTCAGCTCTCACATATTGAGCTTGTTGTTGCTGTACTCTTGTATTTGGTACGTGCTGATTCTTTTTAATAGATACATTGAACTTTGGTTCCTTCTTTGGCATGACATATTCATTATACCTTCTTGTTTGTTCATATCTCTTTATCGGCAAATGGTATTAATCGCGCCACATTTTGCGCGATCTAATATCACTAATCTGTGTTTTATTATTCTTTTAAATAAATTAAATCAGTATAATTAATTTATTTTATTTATTACTTAAGTGTCTGCTTGTTTGTATTTGGGGCATTGGTCTTCCGAATCTAGTGAAGTCTCTATTTGACATGAATTTGTTTCTTTATTTGTTTTATTTATCGTTTTACTGTGTGATAAATTTTACCGATGTTATCTAGTTCGTTTTTCAAAATTTTGAAAGACCGTAATTTTGGAATCTTGAGGTGGTACATATGAGACCTTGGCTCATAAAGGTTCATTTTTACCATTAGCATTGGCTATTGTAAATTCTTTGCCTTTTTACTATCTTTGTCCCATTCGGTGTAGTTGTAACTCTCGTGGTAACGACGATTGATCCACCGAATAGTTTGTTTGAAAGGATCACCATGTACTAAGAAAGTTTGTTTTCTTGTGATGGGATTCAACCATGCGCCAGAGAGATCTAGTTGTTGTTGAACACCAGTAATATCTGTAATAACATCTCACAGACCGTACACGTCTTGTGGGTAACACAACCTTTCTCGGGCGTCATACCATAGTAGTGGGCGGCGCGGTTCGTCTTTGCTCCAAGGTTTAACCTTTGACTGGCATATCTGGATTCGATACCACGTACCAATCTCATCTTGGTACTTGGCATGGTCCCTTGTCCCTAAACCCTCGCCAGTGCAATAAATCTTAATGTTTTTCTTACCTTTGCCCTTTCTCTTATCGTTTGTTGACCCGCTTGCTATTTAAACTAATTTTCTGAGTAATGAAAATAGAGAATAGGAATGAATGTGTGTGAATAATAATTCTAAAAATATAGATGTATATATAGGTAATTTTTGGCACATTCCTTATTTCCCACTAACTACTATCCCACCAAAAATATTTCCCCATTATTTTCATTTTATTTTTTTCCCTCCAAAAATATTTTCCACCATTTTGTTCCCCAATTTCCCACCAATTTGTTGCTAATAAATAGGAACAACTTCAGTTCCTAATAAACAACGTGTATTATTGAAATCAATCTTTATTTTGTTTTATTCACAAAGACGATGAATAGAATTTACGAAGAAGATCACGATGAATGTTTTGGGCTATATATTGGTTTTTTTTTTGTTTTTTTTTTCTAAAATTGGATGAAATCAATCTTTGTTTTTGACAATTGGTTGTTTTGTAGGGAAATATTTGGTGAATGTTAGTGGCTATATGACTGGTCAGCATGTCGCCATATTAGGGGGGCTAATTAGAACGAGAATAGGCAATTGGTATAGTGGTTTTGTAGGGATAGAGTTGGTATGCAGTGACACTTTACCTGAACGTAAAAAAGATAATGGCATATGAAGTATTCAGTAAGGCCTTTTAATGTTGCATCGAACAATGTTCACAAACTGCATAATTCACTGTGACTGTAAGGCTTCGGTTGAGAATGTGATAAATACTGGTCGATTTCAACGACTCATAAATGAGACAGGTAGTATGGTGAAGTACTTACCGAAAACGATGAACAACTTGACAGTTAGGATGACTTCAAAGGGTTGGAACTATTTATTTGAATTGAATGAGTTTGTAGAATTTCCTGATGGTCTATTCATGGAATATCTGTCTGCCCTTAACGATATCCGAGCACAAAGGTTTGCTAATCCGTTTGTCTAAAAATACTCGGTTCCACACTCGTATTTCATAGTAGTTGTGTTTGTAATAGATTATGTGGTTCTTTCTACGTATTGTCGTAATATTGTAAACATTTATTATCGTATGTGTGTTTTTAGAATTTAAATAAAGAGAAAACATATGTTGTTTGGTAGAAGTGGCGTTATGATAATTTAATGTAGATACGATATATTAGACTTGAAAAGAAATATATAGTTAAATTGCAATTGAACAATGAGAAAACATCAGACATTTTAATATCTGACTGATATTCAGGTTCCCTTGAGCATCGCATGAAAATACAAGCTTCGTCAACCAAACCTTCTTGTAGATGCTCATGTGCTGTCATTTGAAGCTCGTGTCGATTGACGCACTATTGGTATATTGTATTGTGTACATCCATCGATAATAGTATCTGCTTAGTTCACACGAAAAGTGTATTACTCCCGCATCCTTGCAACCCAATGCGGAGAGTAACAAACTTTTGGATGTAAAGAGTGTGAAAATTCGTCCTCCAAAATCCAGTGGCGTCCCATTGAACGATGTAGATCTAATTTCGTGTACATTTGCAATCGATCAAAATATGCTTAAAGATTGATATAGTGCTATGTGTGTGTGTGTGTGTGTGTGTGTATATATGTTTGCATGTATTTATGTCTGTCTGTATTAATGATAAACGATGGCCTGAATGGTCAAATTCGTCGTACTAAAGTTGAATAGTCGATCAATATTAATAGCATTGAAAAACACCCACTGATTTGTTAAATCAAATCTGATAATGGTTGTATCGATGACAAAGGTTGGGAAAAAAAAGTTGGAAAAGGCTGAAAAAGATTGACGAAGCCTGGAAAACGCATGAAAAAGGCTGTTAAAAAGTTGAGAAACGCATGGCCCAAAAACGTCAATGAAAAGTGAATAAAAGCTAGAAGGACTTATCTTTTATTCAATTGAAATTTATGTAATTTGAAGTTCGGAGTCTATATAAGATTCCCTTATGTGATTGAAAAACATATAGATATATTAATTTCACTCGATAACATTCGTGAAATGTCTTCAAACATTAATTTAAAAAAATTAAAATTGTCCAATTTTTTCTCAATAAATATTGTTGAAATTAATCGTTATTCATTAAATCTTAAGTTATATATACACAATTACTTATTGAAATGCACTTTTTAGTGTTCATTTGATTTATGAAGGTCGTAATATATAAAAAATAAAGAATACAAGTTATCAACATGGAGAGAAGCAAAATCATGAGTCAAATTTTTTTCAGTGGTTTCTAGTGGTGTTTTTGGGGCTATTTGTTTTCCTGATTATTTGATAAATATCTAGAAAACCATGATGACGACTCAATTATTATCACCAAATACTAACGTAGTTGAATTCAACTCATGATATCAACAGCTAACTATAGGGTTGAATTCAACTACAAAATTCAACAACTTAAACACACAACTTTGAGTTGAAAACAACTAACTTATTGAAAATTAATGAAACACGTGTTGAAATCAAATCTGAATAGCAACAACAATTTTCTCACAACTAAAAATAAATAAAAATCGAAATCTATAATCTTCGTTATTTTTTAGAAAATAATTTAAAACCTATATCCTAAACTTTTCTACATAAAACCTATATCCTAAACTTTTCTACATAAAACCGAGATGTTCAAACTATTCTACATAAAATAAGATCTAACAATACAACCTACCACGACCAATATAGTGTCCCATCCATTTTGTGGGACTTAAATATCCTGCGCAAGTACACGCATTTTGTGGGACTTAAACATCCTTTTATTGCTAGTTCTGTTGCTGCCATTTTTATGAAGAAAGTGGTCCGATTACATAGAGTTCCAAAATCCAAAATCTCTAATCGTGACAAGATCTTCATGAGTTAGTTTTGGCAAGAATTGTTCAGATTACATGGTACTACGTTGAAAAAGAACACCGCTTACCATCCTCAAACCGATGAACAGTCGGAGGTGGTCAATAGGTGTTTGGAGACATACCTTCGCTGTTTTGTGTTTGAGAAACCACGCCACTGGTTCCGATGGTTGGCATGGGACGAATATTGGTATAACATGACCATTCACTCTGCCACTCGTTGTACTCCTTTCCGTGCACTGTATGGGAGAGATCTACCACCGATTCTTCGTTATGAACGAGGGTCCACACTGGTGTTAGCGGTTGATGAATTGTTGGAAGATAGGGATACTATTCTGGACGATTTGAGGATGCACTTGCTCCGTGCGCAACAACGAATGAAGACACAAGCGGATGGGAAAAGATGCGATGAAGAATTTTCAGTGGAAGACTTAGTTTTTCTCAAATTACCCCCTTATCGATAGTGCTCTCTTGCTCAACGACGAAATGAGAAGCTATCAACTCGCTATTATAGGCCTTTCCAAATCATTCAGCGTATTGGGCCGGTCGTATATAAGTTGGAACTTCCATCATCCATGACTATACATCATGTTTTTCATGTTTCTCAATTGAGGCGAGCTGAGAGAGTCTCCAATTCTTCCCCTATTATTCCTCCACAACTTTTATCGGTTCTGGAATTAGTTGTCGTACCTGAAGCACTACTGGGAGTACGACCCAAACATAATGGAGGCCTGGGAGAGTTGGATGTATTACTTCAATGAAAATCATTACCTCCTTTTGAGGCCACTTGGGAAGATTATCACTCCATCTTACAGCAATTTCCGAATTTTCACCTTGAGGACAAGGTGAAAGTTTAGGCGGTGGGTAATGATAGGCCCCAAATACGTTTCACATACTCCAGGCGCAAGGGGCAAGTCGGGCAGCAGGGGCAAGGGGAATCTTAGAATACCGGGCAAGTTGTTGGGTAAGGAATATTAGTTAGATTCTGTTTCATTTATATTTTAAATCTGTTAAGTAGTTTGTTAGGCATTGGAGGATTATCTTTTAAGGGGAGGCAGGAGAAGTGAGAGGAGTAGAGAAAATTCTTAAGGAAAAACTGAGCGTAGCTCTTGGGAGAGTGCCAAGTCTCTCGAAAACTTGGTTTGTTTGATGTATTCCATTTCATTTTTTAGAATTCAGTAAGTAATTCATTTTCATTTTCAATACAATCGATAGTTAGAGCGTATCAGTTACCAGGAAATGAAGAGAATAGGCAAAAGAAGGTTGAAGACACCATACTTGCCGTCCACCAAGAAAGTGGCTCTTTTGTGTGTGTGTGAAAGAAAACGAGAACAGGCAAAACACAGGGAAAGAGAGACAGAGCAATGCATTTTTTTTTTATAAATCCATGGAATTCATTAATGAAGGCATTTCAAAATTTTGAATTTCAAAATCCCACATTCATAAATTATGAATATCTATTTTAAATCAAGAATTTATTTATGTAATTTCATAATTACACCCAATTTCAGAGCACCAAAAACAATCACGCAAACAATAGCATAAATAGCACCAAAACAAACCCAATTTCAGAAAAACACGTATTGTTGATATCAAATAAAAAGCAATAACAATAACTAAGAAACAAATGGGATAAAAATCAATAGTAATAAAAGCATAGTCAATCTAAGAAGTTAGACATGGAGAAGCGCGGCAACAGGGAGGAAGAGATCACAACACGTGAGCACGTACCTGCGAAATTGGAGATTGGAGAGAAGAGTGGAGGATATGACGGCGAGCCGGACAGATGGGAAAACGACGGCAACGACAGACGACGAGACAACGGCAGCGATGCGAGCAGGAGGCGGTGGACAATCTTAGACGAAAATCAAACTCCCTTCTCGCTTACGAAGTGGAAGATGGGGTCGGCGATGGACAACCTTAGACGAAAATCAGGGAATGGAGAAGGGATGATTACTGGCGAAAAAGAAGACGTGAAAAAAATGTAGAGAGTCAAATTAGGGTTTTTGATGTTTTTGCATGGAACAATCTCACCACCTCTATTTTGCTAAAAGCAATATTAGCCCATGTCATAAAATACTTTTCAAAACATAGGTATTATTTGGTTAATATTTTTTTGAGATTTTTATTGTTTAGAAAGTGTTTCTATAGTAGATTATCCAAATAAACAGTTATGTTGTAAAAAAGTCCAATCCGTACAAAAGGGTTATTTTTTTATCCTTAACCGTTGAAACAATGACATAGATGGTCGTCTATACCCCTGCTATATTCACGCGATAATCATGACGTCATTGAGATAGCGGTTTTCGGGGATGATAAGTTGAGAGTTGGATTGTTCATTTATGGTAAGATGTCAATCGATTTATTTTGGGAAGATACCATTTTTACGCTTTTAATGAATATGGTAGATGAATCAATCGATATGAAAAACTTTCTATTCAAGTGACAGATTCACTCAATTTGTATTGTTGGATTATAATCGAGTAGATGAAGTGTTTCGAAGTTGAGAACACCGACTGAGGATAACCAATCCCAACTTTGCGACTGTACCTGGACTAAAACCCTAAATTTCATTACGACAAGTGTTTTAATTTGTTTGTTGTTTTTGTGGAAAGAGGTCTCAGGAATATGGACAATGTTGGATTGAAAAAAAGACAGGTTTTTAAACTTTGTTTGTCATCGTCACGTGTTTAACTACTATTGTTATCATTTTCTCGCACCCCTAATTATCGTGTATGTCATCATTCATGAATTCAAAGTGAGAACAGTGTATGTAGTAAAAAAAACGTTAACATTTATACATGTCCATAATAAGTTAACATTCGCGTATATTTTTGCACGCTTGTGAACTATCTGTTCATTCTATGAGTTAGTACACATAGTTTTTGCATGAATTCAAAAACGGAACAGTGAATGCAGTAAAAAAACGTTAACATTTATGCATGTCCATAATAAGTTAACATTCGCGTATATTTTTGCACGCTTGTGAACTATTTGTTCATTCTATGAGTTAGTACACATATTTTTGGTATGAATTCAGAAACGGAATAGTGAATGCAGTAAAAAAACATTAACATTTATGCATGTACATAACAAGTTAACATTCGTGTGTATTTTTTGCACGCTTGTGAGCTATCTGTTCATTCTACGAGTTAGTACACACATTTTTGGCATGAATTCAGAAACAAAACAGTGAATGCAGTTAAAAAACATTAACATTTATGCATGTACAGAATAAGGTAACATTTGCATATATTTGTACACTTGTGAACTATATGTTCATTCTACGAGTTACTACACTTATGTTTCTCATTGGGCAATGTAGAACACACAATGTTTGTGCTTGTGGTGTTGATGTGTAAATACGATGGGTACTCATTGGGAGTAAAAGTTGACGTAGATTTCACATACGAGATGTTAATACAAAGATTGATAGCGAGGTGGGATATTTTGAGGGACGAATCATTTGAGTTGAAATATTCATTATCGGGGCACGAAATGTGCTTGATGTCGTGTCAAGATGATTTATAAGTGGTTGTCTGCCTTGCTTGTTCAATGAGATTGGAGTATGTTGTCGTGGACATTAAACTATGTGATGGTGGGAGTGGCTCAAGGGGCAGCAAGCAGAACATGGTGGTCGAACATCGACGAAGACGTTGTGGTACAGGCGATGCGGACATGGATGAGGATCTGTTGCCTATTTTTTGCCTTGTACCGCAAAAAATATTGTTGTCTGATCATTGGAGTGACGGAATAAAAGAAGTAGGACAGAATTTTAAAGGTGGATTAGATAAATTTAGGGAGATGCTAAGAAAATACGCTATACAGGTAGGTTTTACCTTCAAAGAAGAACGACAAATAGAGGGTGACGGCTGAATGTGCATTGAAGGGAGAAACATGATGTGTGTGGAGAGTGAATGGAAGAGTATATGAAAGGAATTAGTTTTTTTTTTTACATATGGGAACTGGTAAAGGATCATTTATGCGTTGCTATTTTACAAACAATAAAAAATGATAATGTTGTCAAATCTTGTTTGGTGGATCTGGTTCGCAACACACCTGACACTCGTCCAATTGATGTTGTCCACAAATTCAAGAATAATTATGGCATTGAGATTCCATACCACATCACATGGAATGAAGTTGAAAAGGCTCGGGATGACCTATATGGCGACCACAAATCTTCACACGACCAGCTGTGCTAGTACATGGACGCTTGCTTGCGCATGAACCCCGGGAGCCACTTGGTTTTGGATTATGATCAAGAATCTGGACACTTTAAAAGTCTGTTCATTGCGATTAATGCATCCATCCATGATTTCAAGTATTGTCGACCGACGTAATTCCTTGACGGAGCGTTCTTGGGGGGCAGATACAAATGATACTTGATGGCAGCTAACGTGAAGGATGAGAATAATGGTAATTTTTTCTTTCTATGCATTTTTTTTTTTATAAATCCCCCGTTTCACATTTGGCTGATGTTTTGTATGTTTGGATTTACAGGGTTGTTCCCGCTTGCATTTGCGGTGGTCGACGCGGAGAATGATGATAATTGGTACTGGTTTATGGAAAATCTGGCTCAAATTGTGTCACCTGAACGTGTGTTAACATTCATATCAGACAGACACAACGGGATTCTCGAAGGTGTCCGTAGAATCTTCCCGGAATATTTTCACTCGTTCTACTTGAATCATTTGAAGAACAATTTGAGAGACAAGTTGGCTGGTATGAAACAATGATTTAAAGAGAAATTGGTTTATAAATATACTTCTATGGCGCATGCGACGACGATGGAAAAGTTTTATCAAATGTTGGGGGAAGTAAAGGCTAAAGGTTTTGGCCGGGTAGATAATTTTCTGTCAGATGTGCCGTTCGAAAATTTCTGCAACATGTTTTTCAAAGGCAAAAGATACGGTGAGATGTCTTCCAATTTAGCGGAATCATTCAATGCATGGATTCGCGAGTACCGACACCTGCCTATCTTAATTATGATTGACAAGATTAGGTGCAAGTTAATGTCTCATTTGTTAGTTAGACGCGCAGAATCGTTGTTGATGTCTATTGTTATGTGCTCGGTTTACGAGCAGATGATTGGACAGATGATTAGAGATGGTCGGTCTTGGACTATTGTAGAGTGTGCGACGTCATCTTTGAAATACACTTTAACCTAACCATGAATGTAGATATGGTAAAGAGAACGTGCACTTGTTTTAACTGACAGATGAATGGATTCCCGTGTGCACATGCTTGTGCGACCATTCAACACAGTGGGCATAATATATACAATTTCATAGAACCATTTTTTTCGGTTGATTATTATTGCAAATGCTATTCTGAAGGTATATACGGAGTCTCGACGCTCGAGAAACCAGAGTAGGATGAATCGAAAGCCGTTATTATCTTTCCAATCACAAAAAAATAACCTGGTCAGCCAAGGAAAAAAAAGGATTCCATCGAGGGAAGAGATTGCTGAGATAAAGTATGGTAGGTGCCATAAATACGGACACCACAACCGAAAATCATGCAACGCGCCAATATAATTTTTTTTGTTCTATTTTTTAATCAGTTGCTTCGCTTCAGTTTGAACTTTTTTGACATATGTCTTTTTCTAGATGGTCATGGTCATTTGATACTTGTTAGATTTTGCTAAATTTTCATTCCCATTTGGGAACTTATGGTGATGTACTTGTTTTATGTTCAGATATACTTTTTTCCTAGTTTGATATACCTGTATGTGTCTCTGTTGGATTTGGATTTGTGATGATGTTAATCACTGCGTTACATGGAAAATCGGGTGCAGATGCTGATGTATTGAAGGACCATGAGACATCCAAAAAGAATCCAAGATGGATATTACATTTAAGACGCAGGATGTTGGAAAAAGACATAACGTAACATTTCACTGTCTTGGGAAAGTATTACATGTACATGTTTTTTCGTTTTTGATGTGTGTTCAGGTATGAATTAATGATGAAGAAGGGTGGTTTTTGTACAACCAGTCTGATTTTCAGGACACGTTTTTGTGGTTGGGATATAAACCTCAGATGGGGAACTAAAAAAAATTGCCAATTAAAGGGAAACAATAAGATCATGAGTGAACATCCACAACATAGAAAAATGTGAAGTACGTATGCACAGTTATATGTGCAAGCAAAGCCCAAAACAGGGGTACGATGTATGGATAGTTAACCCTAAGTTTTGTATAACCTATTCCATGCGCCCGTTTTTTACGTAAAATTTAACTACATGGATGTTTACATTTTTGATTCATGATTTTGTGATAAATGTTAACGTCATTTAATTACCTCAAAATATTAACGGAATACATAGAGGTTTTGTCATAACGGTATGGATGGATGTGTGGGATAGTGGAATGATGTGTTCGTCGATTTTTGGTATAGGTACAAGACTCGAACAGTCGCAATTAATACTAAGTAACCACAGGCGCCCCTCCAAATCCCATGGTTTGCGACGGTATATATATAGAATCGTAGTTCAACTGAGACCGACACTAATCCCCTAGCTAGTTATTGATTTTGCGTTCGTGTTTGACGGTAATCAATATCGTGCCTTGCTTCTTGATATTTTTGTTTGTTGGAAAGATGGCGAATAACATGAACAACGCCTTCGAGGAGGACTTTCGAAAATAGGACGAGGAGGCGAAGAAATTAACCGAAATTAGCAGGGCTATGCATTGGCGAATGGGCGCTGCCAGATGGAGATTCGCTTCTACGATAGAAGAGAACAGAGAGTTGAAGCAGGAAGTTGAGAATCTTCGCACACAAGCTGCTGCTCTGCAAGGGAGATTGAATCATAGAAAGCGCATTTGGGACCTGGTTTTGCACCCCCTGAAGTCAGTGAGTCATCGGCTGACATGGACTAAAAATTGAACCCGTTTTTGTTCATTTTTTGTTTAATTACGTTAACATTTTAAGTTATAGTATGGCATGATAAAAAAAAAAAAAATTCTTCTCACAATATCATGCGTTAACACCCATACAGACGATGTTGCATGCATGAGTTAATGTTACCACATATGTATTCCACACTTTTGATGGAGATAGTAATAGTATGTTTGTGTTTGATTATAATGGTGTATGGTTTTATTTCAAACAACATGCGTTAACATCCACAAGGTAAAAGTGGGCATTTTTACAAGTGAATGTTACCGCACATATATTTTTTTCCAGTTTGTTATGTTTGGTTGAATTGCATTTTATTCAAGTATATATTCCAATATATCAAATTGTTAACATTCACTTAGAAATAATCAGGTAGCCGGACAAAACACCCAAGAATTAGCTTGTGTAACTAAACGGTGGATTTGTGATAAACTCGCTAACATTCACACAAAATAATCGATACTCATTCCAAACAAAATGCCATTATATACTCAAAGTGTAATGTGACGTTAACATTCATTCAAAAGAACAATGACAAATGGAAAAAGAGTCAGATCCATTGTGTGATATGTTCGTTAACAATCATATGTGCACGGACAAAAAAAAAACTACAACAAATGATAGATTAACGGTTGTGTTTTTGGATCTAATAAACAAAGAGCAATGTATAGAGCAAAAATGTATGATTTGGGCACAACTACAAATCAGGACGGGGGTGGGTAGCTCTTCATGGCTCGAGATGATGATAACGATTAACTTCTGATTAGATCATTCAGAAGAGAATGTATGATTTTCTTGCGGAGCTGTTGTACATCACTTGTTGTCAACTTTTTAGCGACTGCGTTGTTTTCAGCATATTGATTCATGATATACATAACGTGTGTCCCGCATTCAGTCCTGAAAAAATTGCGGACAAGATAGATTACCGTTTGGTTAGTAAGAGTAAAGTCCAAAGTTTTACACACAGGATCATTTTTTCCTGAGTATACACAGGATGATATGTAAGGTTACGTATGCTCCTCGTTGTTGTGGACATTTAAGACACGGTTCGATTGGTGCGACCCCCCAACCATGGAGTATTTTTGAATTGATGTATTGCTCAACAAATGTTTTCTGTCACACACAAATAATTAGGTACAAACAAAGTTTTACATATAGGAAAAAGGAAACATGGTGTACGTCAATGGGGGAAAAGCATACCACTGTTTGTGTGTCGTTGTAGTAATAATTAGACGATTGATCTCGCGGCATGATTGAATTATAGAATGTCCATCTCTTCTCAAATATATCGAGAGACAACAGCGTCCAGTGGTTTGGATATGCATGGAGACCACCTGTATTCATTAGAAAGAGAATGTACCTATAATTGCCAGTGAACGCATCCTTAATTGTTTCGTAGATGTTGCGCAAAAAAACAACATGCCCCCTTGATAATGGTCTGTCAGAGACGAAAGTAGATGTTAATTTAAAAACAACTGTGCACTATATAAATGCACACGACATACCCATATCTGCGCAATCGCGAACTTTGCTTTATCTAAAAGAGCATCAGACGTTATGCTCCGGTGGTCGTTGGCTGATTGCATCTTGCGTTCAAGATATTCACCAAAAGTATCGATGACTTTCAAAATAAAAAAATATTAGCTTGCGTTTTACTTGGCACAGTCAATGCAAGTCAATAATCGTTTCTAAGTAGAATTATGTGTACAATAATTCATTTTTTAAAAAAAATTTGTAGTGTTTTATAATGCTTACATTGTTCGAAATTTGCCAATCCCTGATGATGCATATAGCATCCCCGCAACTTACTATGGTGAGTGGTTTTTCCTCTCTATATATGAACACCCCAACCCCGTCTTTTAAATTTATTAGCTACAGTTTTTCCCAGTCAGCATCATTGCAACATTATATTTCTTTCAGTTTGACATCTTAGCGTTGTTCTGGTATTCACGCGCGGGCAGGGTATCAACATTTATGGCTTCCACCTTGCTATTTTTTTTGCCCTTCCCCTTTACCATTGCATAGGCATAGTCACTGCCTTGTTTGGCCGGTTGCCTTACTTTTACCTTCAATTGGTTAACCATAGAGCTAACTTTTGGTGTACTATGTATTTGTCCATGGGATGGGAGAATAGATGGAGGTGGGGGCTAATACGCAGGGCCTTCATTAAGAATAATTACAGAAATGGGTGTCGTATCCCCTATCACGAGATCGGTGCAGGGTTTTCGCGCTGTCTGGGAATGTGCACGCGTTGCATCCGTTTTGGACGATGCCCTAGCTGGGTGATCAGGGGGTGTGGTGCGGTGATGTGGCAGCAACAGGAGTACTATGGGACGCAGCACATGAGCAACCCTTAATCTTAGTATACAAGTTTTGGATTTCCTATTTCAACCCACTGATAACCCTCATGTATGCATTGGAAGTACAAGTTTTTTCCTCATGTAACACCTGATATTTTATTTTTGACTCCACTAATTCACTGATGAGATCATTGCATCTTTTCCTTAAATCTTATTTCTCTTGATCAAACGGAAGATCTCGGTGTTGTTGGGTGATATTGTGAACACCCATCTCTACCAATAGTTGTTCCTTCTCGCTCTCTATTTTTTTCAATCTATTAGTGAGATCACTTACAAAATCTTCATAGTAACCCTTTTACGATGTGTATGCAGCTTTTCACTCGTTAATTTCTATCTGGAGGTTGATATTTCTTGCCGTAATGTTGCCCAGGATCTTCCTAAACACCGTGATCGTCTCATCCTCTTCCATTTGTTTTCTATAGAATTCCTCTTGCATTTCATCCAAAGCACAATATATGTCACCAACGATGATGTCATGAGTGCTGGGACCAAGGGCTGTCATGGCAGGTTGGGTGAACTCCACACCCAAATTAGGCGTCAGAGATGCGCGTTCGGTTGACAGTTGACTAAGGAAGTGGGATAAATACTTTCCAATGATGTCGTTTATCATTGAGTTATTTTCAGGATCATCATCAATAATTGGTTGCTTTTCCTTATCTACTTGACCACCCCCCTCAGACGTGACTCGAGCTCTCGGAAGTTGCTCAGCTGGAGTTTCTTTGACAACCTCCATGTCTTTAGCGTTGTTGTCATTGATGATACCCAATTACATTTCTTGCAAAGTCTGTTCAATTTCGTACTCTTTCACCTGACAAACAAATCATCACATGAATACAGGTAGAACACATTTGTTGACAAAAAAAAAAAAAAAAAAAAAGGATCGTGTTGGTACTTCAATAACACTTGGCCGCTTGGGATTTGATTGATTGGAGTGGACCCGATTGCAGAGGCATGCGCAGTCAAGCACCAGCGTTGCATACAAGGTATTGCAAATTCCCTGCCCTCCATTGGCGGCGTCAAAGTAGTGTGTTCGCAAAGCCAATACTGATACAAATAAACAAAATATGAAAAAAAAAAAAAAAAAAAAAAAAAAAAAAAAAAAAAAAAACGTCAATGTATCGAGATGCACAACGAACATCATGTAAACGTAAACAGAACAGACAACTAGCAAAAATGAAAAGGAAAAATGAGAGCACCTGAAGTGCTAGTACGCAGCTTGTTACAGACCTTGGCGCGGTGTATGTCCGTTTAAGACTTGTTTCCAAGTCTGTAAAAATTGCCTTTGGCCAATTATATTTTGATATGATGTTAATATTCTCAACGTACTGCACCAAGAACTTGGGAACTTACTGTCCCGTCGTTGTGAAAAAGTAGGTGGATAGCAAGTGCAAACATAATAGGCGGACAACGTCCTTAACAGATTCATCATCGGTATTGTTGATCTCATTCTCCACTAATGATCTCAAGAATGCAACACTGAAATCCCGCGGCCCATAGGTGAACTTGTTAATAAACGGGGAATCAATCTTTGTGTATCTACTCAGTACTATTTTCAGTTCGCCGGATGGCACCTCGAATATTAACTGTAAGTCCAGTGCAGTCATTTTCATAAATTTGTCCCCGACCCTGAAAGCTGATCGCGAACGATTGTAATTCTGGATTATTTTCTCTATCAAGTTATCGTTTTTGTGTAGATTCTCATGTGACATACGCTGATCATAGAGCGTCTCAAACAAAAGCGTGAACGGCGTTTTGGACAGCAATGTTTTGTGCTGTTTTTTAAGTTTACATTATTTGAGAAGTTCATATGTCTGTTTTAAGTTACTGTGGTACAAAAAAATTCTTGGATGAGTTTGAGACTTCCCCCCTTCCTCTATTTTTTTGGCTCTCAGGGATGCATCAAAGAAAAGTTAATTGAAATAACAAAGCTTAATCAAACAGGTACACAAATCCGACGCGTGTATGTTCACGTAGTGATATTTGATTAATGTTTCAACACACAACACACAAACAACCCCTTTTTATGCGGTGGATGCCAAGAAACACGTAAACATACAATCTGCAATGCACATATCGATGGAAATACAAATAAGTGATCTCACGTTAACATCCACTAAAACTTTTTCGAGTTAATATACACACAATATAAAGTAACAATTACTTCACTCGTTAAATATAGAGTTAACATAAACGCAAAAACCATATTACGAGGGCTTTACGGGGGCTTTCGGTCTAATGAGAAAAACCATTGAGTTAACATACACACTAAAGGCATCGACGAACAATTATCACACAAACGACAAGCAAGGTATAAACACAAATCGAGAACATCCACTCAAGATATAAACACAAATTGCGAACACTCACTCAATCGACAAAAAAAGACTCACATCAACCTTTTCCTGTTAGCCACAAATAATTGATCTCACGTTAACATCCACAAAAGCTTTAACAGGTTAACATACACGCAATCGAAAACAAACAAATATTTTGTTTTAAAATTTTTTAAAAATTGCAAAATTTTAGAGTTAGCATACATGCAAATCCATATTATGGGTGCTCTCGGTCTAATGAGCAAAATCAATCGCGTTAACATACACACTAAAGGCATCGATGAATAATCATCACAAAACGACAAGCAAGGTATAAACAAAAATCAAGAACACCAACTCAATCGACAAAAAGACTCACATCACTCTTTCCCCGTGAGCCACTAAAAACCCTAATGTAGTTCGCAAACTTACTTGAAGGATTATTGATACCCCATTTTCTAGATGAAGATTAGCTAGAATCTCTGGTTTTCGCCATGGCAACCCCAGACGAGGGAGTGAGAACGGTGCGTGTAGTCTGCTAAGGTTTTCGGGGAGAATGCAAATGGTAATAGAATGCAAGAGAGCAGTTTTTGGGAAGTGGCAGATTTGACGGGGTGTAATGGAGAGTAATTTTTAGAAACAAGGCACACACGTCGGAATCCGGTCGGTCACCAGGATACGTTAATGTTCACGTATTTCAATTTCTTATCAAAAAATTAAAAATTAAATATCAATTTGTAGAGAAATTCATGACCATTAATTCGGTGTGATTATTTCTTTGCTGCGAGTTGATGTGTGCTGCAAATTGGGGTTTTTTCAGGTTGATTTGATGTTGCATTTCCATTCAGGTAAATAGAAAGTGGAAGGGTCACAGAGCGGCAGGATTCGTAATTGTATATGAACATGAGGGGCGAAGAGAAAAGATCAAACACTAAACATTTTTTGAGGACTAAAAACTTAAAATTTGGAGTGAAAAAACTATTTTCTAGTTTATATATCTCTAAAGACTAAATAATTAATTACTTTATTTTTTTCCTACTCCAAAAAATAGAATGAAAATTATGTTCCTACTTTTTATTTTATTATTATGGTTAAAATATGCACTTAGAATTTCATCGAGTTCGTTTTTTCCAAGGGTCCTTAAAAAATCTTAAAAAAATCCAAAAAAAAAAAACAAAATCTAGCCCATGTCATAAAATTACGGAAAAAAAGGTCATTTCAAACTTGCCCTTGCTTTACATATGTAGATTTTTAATAATAAATTTCACTGATTTATTTATTTTACCAACATGTAGTTCAAGTGGTAAGATCCACTCAAGTTAAAATAGTTAAAAGACATTTACAAAATTTGGGATTTGAGTATGTGGAAAAGAATTTATTGGGAGAAATAGTTACGTACCTCGAATGAGATTAGTTTCACAACTGATTTTTTTTTCAATTCCACTTGATTTTACTTCTTAGAAAAAATTCCACTGAATTTATTTTTTATTTAAATTATATTTCAAAATACTATAAATAACGTGATTTATAACATTCAATTGAAAATTTTAAAATATCAAAACATAAATCCTAATAATATTCCACTTATTAAAAATTAATGAAATACATTAAAAAAAATTGTAATGCCAAGAAACATTCTTGCTTATATTTCACTAACTATTTTTTTTTTTTTTTTTTTTTTTAAATCCACTGGAAATTTTAAAATTTTCAAATTATGGTAACAATTTATTTGAATATATTTTTTTATAACAAGTCCACTCAATATGGCACGTTTAGGGAAAGAAAAGGCTGATATTTCTTTCAAGAAGGGGTATTAAAAAGAGGATTTTGTGAGAGAATTTTGGGGAAGCCTTCGTTTCACATTTATTTTCCGTCATTTTCTTTATTTCAATTTTTATTTTTTTCTTCTTCATCATCCTCTTCAGGTAGAGTAGACAAAAACACTCTATTGAAGGAGACTGGAAGCGGTGATCAATACCCAAGAAAAAATTCATAGAGTTCAATGATTCCATGAACAATTCAGACTCCCAAATCGTGTGAGATTGTATCTGTTTTAGATTTCTCAATCTCGTTTTATTCTTGTTTCATTTTATCTCTGTGTAAGGTTGTCTAACAAAAAATTTCATGTCTTTACATTGTTCATCCAATCAATTTGTGTTCTTATCATTTTAGTAATGTTCGAAATAAATTATTGATATTTGTGGGTTAGATCTAATACATGTGATTTAAATCTAACCGTTATACAACCCATTTTCATCGGAATCAACACGGTTTAATATGATAGATTATACTTAGGGATTGATTCATCATAAATAGTAGGAATTGAATCCCAAAAATTATCTATATCAATTAAACGATTGATTAATTGATACATTTGATATGATAGACTATGCTTATGGATTGGTTCATAGTAGATTAGAAACCAAACCTCGAAGATAGTCCATGTCAATTAAATGATTAAACTTTCGTTGCTGGGGTTCGATGTGGGCAACACGATACAAAGTGACTTACACCATGACAATTGTGACATTCAATTGAGGAGAAATCTCTAGTCTTAGTCATACTAGGTCTCTGGTAGATACTCTGACTAGGATTAGAGCTTGTCTTGGAAGCCCTTAGTTGTACGTGACTGGGGTTGTAATTACTCTTGAGTGCTACGAAGACAAGTTGTGATTGATTGGTCCCACGTGATTTCTCAAAAGGTGCAAATCTAGACTGATTTGATACTCCTATTTGAGAAGTTACTCTTCTCTGATCGGGAAACCTAGAGAACCTCTCTATTTCTAGAGCCTTATAATATGCCTCTTCTAATGATTCTGGTAAATGGAAAGAGACTTCTCTTTGAATATCAGGCCTTAACCCATTAATGAATTTGGTGACATGAACCCATGATGCCTCATAAATATCACACCTCAACATTAATTCCTCAAATTGGGCTACATAATCAGATACGCTAGAGGACAACTACTTAAGGTTGAGTCATTGGTTCATTAGTTTTTGCATATAACATGTCGGAAGATACTTATCTTTTAGCCAACATTTCATGTCCTTCCAACGGGTAATAAGTGTCTCTCCTATTCGTTCCATGTTTCTTTGGACACCTTGCCAATACCTCTTAGCAGACCCAATAAGTTTTATTTTGGCAAATCTTACCCAATGGTTATCTAACATCTCATACCATTCAAAATAATCCTCCAAATCATTTAGTCAAACTAAGAAAGTGTTAGCGTTTAGAGTGTCATCATAACAAGAAACATCAACCTTCACCTTTCTAGTAATATCATCATGGTCAAAGCGAGGTTGATGGAGTCTACGCTAAGCTCTTATTGGTTTAGGACAGCCAAAGGCGTCCCCTTCATTGGGGTATATTTCATCTAAAAATTTTGGAGGCTCATCAAATGGATACTTAGGGGCTATGGGCTAATGACTCTTTAGGAAAAATCTCCTACCAAATTCCTTGTGCCTACCTTCTATTTCATTCGTGCCTCGCTCAGGATGACTGTGGGAAAGAGTTAAGGTTGGTGAAGAACTTGAATTTAGAACTTTAGGAGTGGTGGGCAATGCGTGGGGGGGATGGTAAAATTTCATTATGATGAGAAAAATTAGACTCCACTTTGCGTTTTCGTACTGATTGTTTTTCCATGTGTTTAGTAGCCCTATGATTTATGTATTGCTCAACTAGTTGAGTGACTTATTGAGTGATCAGGCTACCTTACTCAATGCAGATCTCCTTATGGAACTTAGTTTATCGCTTATGGAGGTCAAAATATATATTATCTCAATTTTGGTTCACTGTCTCTCTGAGGTGGTTAACAGAATTTTGCATGTGGTTTATGGAATTTTGAAGATTAGCCATAGTCTCTTGCATGGTTTGGAATTCTTGTTGAATAGAATTTGGGGAAGTTTCTAGGTCTTGAATAGTAATGGAGTGGATTATAAAGTGATGATATTAATACCCCAAATATTCTTAATGGAAGTACTACAATGTCACGAAAGAAAATAATGCAACAAGGTACTAATGCGATTTGAAAATAATTATTTTTTTAAGTCATTTCTATTCCTTTTTATTTTTATAAAATATCAAATGAAAAAACTAGGAATAAAATAAAAGTGTGTATATATGTATATAAGTATAATAGGACTTAGAGATCGTGCCTAGGGCACAAAGCAACCGGCAACCGCTACGGATGGAATCTAGAGTAGACTTGGGGTACCACGAAGCTTTGGCGAGGGCCCGCGAAAGGTTGGAACAGGCCTTTCAAGGTCCGACGAAGGTTGGACAACGCCAACGAGAGCTTATAGAGGTCCGATGAGCTTAGATCCGAAGCAGTGGTTGCTGGATCTGGATCGTTGGGCTGTTGTAGCAGAGCGTGGCTATGCTAAATGACTAGAGTTTTCTGATCTGTGTGGCTAGGGTTTTGGTTTGCATGCAAAGCGTCAAAGATCAAAGTCAGCTTTGAATACCAAATTGATGAAATAGGCTAGTTGAAAAGAATTTAAAAAAAAAAAAAAAAAAAAAAGATTCTTGCTCAAATAACTCAATAATCAATTAATCAAAAAGTGTCTTTCTATTACAAAAAGTTTCATTATATAGGCCAATAATAACAGCTACTTGCCAAAATAAGAATAACGACTACTTACCAAAATAAGAATAACGGTTACTTTACTAGCTATAAATATAATTAACTACTAAAAGAAAAAGGACTAATGATTTTTCCGCATTCGCCGTACATAAGTTCGAAGCGGTGGCCTTAGATCCCCATCAATTGGCTTCCATTCTTAGTTCCGCAACTAAGTTGTAAATACCTTCCAAACATTCTTTATACATTTTTGTTATTTTTTCGGCTACCTGCTTTGAGTCATCACATGAAAAGATCGGTAAATCGCATGATACCAAAATTGCAGACCAGTTGTAAAAGCACAACATGTTGAAGTGTCTAAAGATCAGTAAATAACATAATCATCTTGACGACTAAGATATACATACATACATACATACATACATATATATATATACACACATTTAAAGGGGAAAAAAAATAAATGTTTCAATCAAACGTGTTTCTGAAATTTTAAAGTTTTTTCCATGTGACCACCTCATTTGGTGTGAGTCCAAGTCTTTTCTTCCTAGGGATTCAAGCTTGCAACTAAATCATACAGAAGACATACTTGTGAAATGCTATTATCTTGTACTTCAATGTTAATCTGATCCATGAAATCCCAAAGCAAAATCTCCAAGTCTGCGTCAAGATAAGAAAATCATATATAAATAAATAAATTGAAACAATAATAGCATCATATCCTCACACATCATGAACATATGGACTAAGTAATGCAATGTATTAAGTTTCAAAATGAAAGCATAAATCCTTTTAAAAACAGTTTTCTTCATTTCTGTTTTTCTCTTGACCGAGATTTGTTCCATGATCACCACTAAAATTACCCGTGCTCAAAGAACACCAATCCGATCAATTACATACGCTTATGCATAGTTACAGTACATTCGGTTTAAGCCAACCTTTCGAACTGGTAAGCCAAGAGAATATATCAATAGCAAGTTTCTGAGACTTCTGGCGAGTGTCAGGGCCTCCAAACTCGTTTTGGATGACCAGCTGAAGGACAGTCCATCCAGACAAAACCAAGTTGATGCCTTCACGGAGCTGAGCACCGGCATCCGCTATTAGAATAGCCGATTGAATCACCATCTAAAACTCCCTCCGCAAACCCCTAGTTGTCAGTATTTGAGCGCTAAAATGATTGTAAGCGTACCCTGCAAAATTGAGTAAAATTTCATTACAACTTTTTCCACGTGATCTAATTTCGGAGAAAGACGTAAGAGTTGTCTGGTGGTGGCGGTTTGCCCTAGTGGTGGTGGTGAGCGGATAAAATAGAGGAAGCTGGTGGTCGCGAAAGGCCACAGGGCCACTGAGGTTACTAGGAAATGAAGAGAATGAGGGGAAAGAAGGTTGAAGACACCATACTTGCCGGCTACCAAGAGAGGGGCTCTTGTGTGTGAGAGAGAAAGCGAGAACAGGCAAAACGCAGGGAAAAAGAGACAGATCAGTGCATTTTTTTTATAAATCCATGGAATTCATCAATGACGGCATTTCAAAATTTTGAATTTCAAACTCCCACATTCATAAATTATGGATATCTATTTTAAATCAAGAATTTATTTAGGTAATTTTATAATTACACCCAATTTCAGAGCACCAAAACAAACCCAATTTCAGAACAGCACGTACTGTAGATATCAAATAAAAAGCAATAACAATAACTAAGAAACAAATGGGATAAAAATCAATAGCAATAACAGCATAGTCAATCTAAGAAGTTAGACATGGAGAAGAGTGGCAGGAGGGAGGAAGAGATCACAACACGCGAGCACGTACCCGACGTTGCAGATTGGAGAAAAGAGAGGAGGAGACGACGGCGAGCCGGACGGACGAGACAAAGGCAGCGACGGACGACGAGACAAAGGCAGCGACGCGAGCAGGAGGCGGTGGACAATCTTAGACGAAAATCAGACGCCCTTCTCGCTTACGAAGCGGAAGATGGGGTTGGCGATGGACAATCTTAGACGAAAATCAGGGAATGGAGAATGGTTTGCTCCGATTGAGTTGCAGTCGCTCTAGTTGCGGTAGTTTCACAGAATCGGCGAGAGAGTAGTTGGTAGAAGGGTTGATTACTGGAGAAAAAGAAGACGTGCAAAAATGTAGAGTGAGAGAGATCGAATTAGGGCTTCCGAAGAGGGAGGCGGCGGATTGCGGATAGAGAGAGACAGAAAGGGCTTCTTTTTTATAAACGGTGACACCCATGTCCATATTTGAGGTCCACGTCATCTTCCATGCAAGCCCATGCACTCGAGCCCACGTCTCCATGATCAAGACCACAAGAACACGTCACATGCCCACATTCTCCAATTTTTTTTTATTTTTTTTAAACCTTAGTATCCAATAATCACATTGGATTTCGACTAATTCGAATTAAGTCGGGTTGGACCACAAGGGCGACAAAACTCTCCATACCAAATTTAACGCAACTGCATTTTCAAGTCTCGAACCAAAGACCTTGGCTAATGCTAGTGACTACTCTTGATGTAATTATTATTTTTGAAAATGTATTTATATACTATAAATTACAATGAATAAAACGTGTTGGTTATTTTATTCTTTGATATTCTTTATGGTATAAGAGCACATCTGTCCTTGATTTTTTTTTTCTCTCCTATTTTATCTGTAAGATGTCTACTCCTTTCTCTCCTTGATTAAATTCCAACCAAGATCACTTTCGTACGTTTCCTTATCAAGGTAATACCTACAACTCTCGGAGGCCTAACTTCCAGCAGGGGCCACAAAAAGTTTTCTGCCAATTGTGTGACAAAATAGGCCACACCGCTAAAGTTTGTCGCTGATAGGTAGAAAATACTTATCTACTTCTACGTCGGATTTGGTAGCTTTTGAGTGAATTAGTTATATTTAATTGCGTTTTTGTAGTTTTTATGTAATTCAGGTGTAGGGACGCAAACAAGTGACAAACGAACGAAAACGGTGGGAAGACGATGAAGAACATTGAAGAAACAAAGTTTCAAGAACACAAGAGCCACCGCCGCGGCGGTGAAAATGCAGAGGATGCTGAAAATGAGCAAAGTCCCACAGCCTAAGCAGTGAGCGATCAGAATGTTAACTGACATACCCACCGCTTAGGCGGTGACCTCTGCACAACAAAGAATATATTTTCAGATATTTTGAAGTCTTGTACCTATAAATACCCATTCCCCCATTTCCATTAAAGCCTCTTGGATGCTTGGACGTCCCTAACCTTAGGAGCTTGATTCCTTGGCCAATCTTGAAGAGCTCAAAGAGGAGAATCATCATCCGGAGAAGAGGAAACATTGGCGGATCGATCTTCGGCGAAAGTGGAAACCACTCCACTTTAAGATTTGATCTTTCTCTCTTTGTTTCTCTCTTTGTAATTTAATATTTTATTGTAAATGATGATGAATACCTCTTGGTTTAATGTTCTAATGGCCAAGATCATGATAAATTAGATAAATATTAGTTAGGGATCGATGTAGTTGTGTAAATACTAGTTTGATTTAATATATGTTTCTTTAACTGTTGTTTACTTTTAATTCCGATTGTGTCTATCATTTTATGACAATCTTAGTATGCTTGTTAAGGTATTAGGGTTGGATTTGAGAATACGGGATTTGACACTTAGAAGAGGTAACCCCGGATTCGGACTAGGGTAAACATATCGTTACGATCTAATGACTCGGGTGGGCGTTAGTGAGTGTGCAATCGATGACGTTGGGGTAAGACTTAAGCGACCTAGAGTCGTTAAGATGTTGAGGGGGATCTCTTCGTTGACGCGAAATCACGTATTCACTCGTCTTACACTCGGGAGAGGTGGCGAGTGAGTTTACGAACCGAGATTGTTGGATACCTGAACACCGTTATTATTAACTAAACGAAATCAAACATATATTAAGTGAATGAAATCAATCCCTAGGTAATCAACTTAGTTAGGATTAACCCACTAATTGTAGTTTAATTTAGCTTTAATTAGTTTAATTTTAAAACATTTCTTGAACCGTCTGGATAATAGGAGACTATGCAAATTGCGGTATTCAATTATTCACACCGTCCCTATAAGACCTCAATCGTAGCAATTACGTCATTTTAGTTGCATTTTAAAACCATCGAAAAAATTCGGGATGAAATCGTGTCAATTAAAAATTCAAATTAAAAGTTTAGGGGTCAATTCGTAAATTTAGAAATATTAAATCCAAATCTTGGGAGGTAAATTGACATTCAACTTTTTAATCAAAACTTAAAGGGGTGAAATTACAATTTTAGAACTTTTAAAAATTGAATTTGGATTAAAATAAGGGCTTAAAGAAGTTAGGCGGAGAAAAGAGTAATTAACCAAAAGATTATTTTAAACACACACACACACACACACACACACACACACACACACACACACATATATATATATATATGTATTATGCGTGTGTACAGTGAGATCGCCGGCGACAGGGAGTAGAAGGAATAAGTGACATGTCAATCGAGGATAATTCCCAAACCACTACTTACATACATATATATACATGATCATGCATGTAGAGATAATCAAATCACAAAGAAATCAGAAAATTCAGAGAGAGAAAGAGAGGATCGGAGGTGGGGGTCGTCGGATTTTCGTGATTGGCGTTCTTCCGGCGGGTGAAGGCGTAGCGTCGTCGTTCGGTGTGTTATTTCGTGCGTAAGGGTTCGTTCAGGCGTTGGCTGGGTGTGAGTGTGAGTATGCTCTGTTTTTCTGTTTTGTGTCAACAGCGTGTGTGTGTGTGTGTGTGTGTGTGTCGCCGCTGCTGCTGTTGTGTGTATATTTTTCGTTGGTTGTGTGTGTGTGTGTTCTGCTCTGATCAGCCAGTGCATGTGGGTGACCATGAGTATGTGTGTGCATGTGTGTGTTCTAATTTTCAGCGTGCATGTGGGTGTGGGTGTTTTCTTTGATATTTGTTGTGGGTATGTGTGTGGGCTGATGAGTGGGAGAGCGTCGGAGAGATGTGTGTGTGGGTTATGATCATTGAGGGTGGTCGTCGGAGCTGGTAAGAAGAGAGAGTGTGGTCTGTTTGAAGAAGAAACCTGAAGCAGAACGAAGAAGACGACGGTTCGCCGTGGCAGTGGAAGTATCGCCAAGGCGATGAAACGTAGAATTGAAGCAGAAGCTGAGTTATTGTGATGTTCGTCGCGGCGATGGGCATAACACCGAGGCGGTGAGGAGTCTGTAAACAAATAAAGAAAAGGAAGTGTTTCCCCGAGGCGGTGGAGATCTCGCCGCAGTGGTGGTGTGTCAGTGTGTAGAGTTGAGGAAAGGAAAGAATTGTGTCGTCGCGGCGGTGAGCTAGAATCAGAATCACTAAAGAACATCAAAAATTTGGAAAAAATGTAACATTTTAACTGATTTCTAAATTTTGTTAAACTTAATTACTAGCATAAAAAATGTCGAAATGACAATAATAAATACTGAAATCGTTCACATGAATAAATTTTAGGAAAAAATACAATTTAGATCCTTTAACTATTGACACATTTCTAAGTGGTCCTTCTAAGTTTAAACATTTCATTTTAAACCCTCTATGTATCATAACGTTTCAAAATAGTCCCTCCGTTAGAGATTCCGTTAAAACTAACAGAATCTCAGGGGCAAAATGGTCTTTTCACGTTTTAAAATTTTTTTAATCATTTTTAATTAATTTTTTTTTAATTTTTTTTTATCTCTCTCTCTCTTCCTCCCCTTCCTCTTTCTCTCTCCCCCTCCCGCCACCTCCCTTCTTCCCTCTCCCCGCCACCTCCCTCTCCCTCTTCCTCCCCTTCCCCTCTCTCCCTCCCACCCCACCCCCTGTTGCAGGGGGCCAACGTTCTACCCCCTGCTGCAGGGGTGCAACCACCCCTTGTTACGGGGGTGGGGTGGGAGGGAGAAAGAGGAAGAGGAAGAAGAGGGAGAGGGAGGTGGCGGGAGAGAGAGAGAGAGAAATTTTTTTTTTAAAAAAAATAAAAATGATTAAAAAATTAAAAAAACGTGAAAAGACCATTTTGCACCTAAATTCCGTCAGTTTTAACTAATTTTCTAACGGAATGACGAATTTGAAACGTTATGATACGTAGAGGGTTTGAAATGAAACGTTTAAATTTAGAGGGACCACTTAGAAATGTGTCAATAGTTAGAGGGTCTAAATTGTACTTTTTCCTAAATTTTATACAATAATTTGTAACGGAGCGAAATTAATTGAATAATAATTTTCATAAATAAAATATGGGGACGGAAAAATTGTGAAACTTAGGACCTGCATGGCATGATTAGATTATTTTAAAAATATATTGTTAATTTAGACCCTATCACTATTAGGTTCGCAGATACCGGAGTCTCGATAGAGTGTGGTTGGTAGTAATTTTGCAGAGCGGATATCGAGGTGAGTGTATTGTCTTCTAGTAAATTTTAAAAAAAAAAAATTCATATAAATTATGAAAAATGTGTTTATTTAAAAATGGACGAATTTGCAACTTATATGGATCAAGCGGTTTTGGGTGTTGGTGGAAATTAAAAATATTTTGTGGATTACGTTGGTTTTAAAAGGGGTCAAAAATGAATTGTTGAATCTAGTTGATTTCAAAAGGGGTGAAAATTGATTGTAGAAAAAGTCATTTGTTTTTTAGATAAAAATTGGTGTTTAGTTCGACTACGCCATAGTGTTTACCTGCTAGGCATAGTCTAGCAGAGCGTTGTTCACCCATTAGGTATAGTCCGGCAAAGCGTTGTTCACCTGTTAGGCATAGTTCGACAGAGCATTGTTCACCTGCTAGGTAAAGTTCGTCAAAGCGTTGTTTACCTGCTAGGCAAAGTCCGGTAGAGTATTGTTTATGACCCATTAGATCTAACTTTTCTAAATTGGAGGCTGATGCCTTCTTACAAAAGTTGCGGACAGATATCACCACTAACGAGGTCATTCATATGGGTTTTTCGGTTGAAAATAGGGTGTTGTACTATAAGAGCAGGTTAGTCATTCCTCAGAAATCTTAGTTAATTCCAGTGATCATTGCTAAGTTTCTTGGTTCTCCTTTGGGTTGTCATTCGGGAGAAACGAAAACCTATCATCGCATTGCAGCAGAAGTGTATTGGGTGGGCATGAAAAAAGATATCATCAAGTATGTGCAGGAATGCGAAGTTTGCCAACGAATTAAACACTTGGCAACTTCACCGACAGGACTCATACAGCCCATTCTTCTTCCGGCGCAAGTATGGGACGAGCTGACGATGGATTTTATCAAAGGGTTACCTTGCTTGGATGGATGGGACACTATATTGGTCGTGGTAGATCGGTTGTGGACAGATATTGTTTTATGTAGAATACGACCCAGAGCTATCCGATTACAAAGACAGAGAGATTCACTACGAATGGTTTGATAAAACTAAGTAATTATCGATGATAGAAAAATTCAATGATGAGTATTATTGTCTAATTTGTGTAATGTTTTTTTTTTTTTTTTTATGATTACTACGTGTACTTATTATCATCACGTTTAATTTTAATTTGATGTCTTTCACGGTTAGAATAAGAAATTTTTGGAGCTCCGTTGTGTAATCTCTTGCATTGCTTTTGAAGAGATTCGTTATATGTTTCGTCTTCTTCCTCATCCAAATCCAACATCATTTTTAGGTCACTTTTTTACAGTCTAGAAAGTATCATCAGATGTAAGTCGAAATCTAAGTGATGATGACTCAAATTCCCTTCCACAAGTTCGTTGCTTGTAGGGCTACTATCATCGATGTTGGCTAATGTAGATTGCAAAGAATTTGCATTCCAATTAGTATTTGAATATTTTAATTGAAAAACAAAATAAAAATAAAAAAAAATATTTTATCATCAAATGATAAACAAAAATTTAAAAAAAAAATTATTTTTATTTCCAAATAGAGGTAGCTCTCAAGCTTTGTACTAGCTAGATTAACAAAAAAAAACTGAAAACATAAATCGGTTACTTTGAGTTGAATGATATTTATACCCGTAAATACTTCAATAGGATTTATGTTAATATTATTCTAAAACTTAAAGGGTTAATAGTGTATTTTTTTCTTTATCAATGGGGCTTTGAGGCTTGGGGGGAGAAACGTAAAGTGGGGAGAAATGTAAAGTAGGGAGAAATGCAAGGTGGTTAATGGAGTGAGAAATAATTGCGTTTCTCAAAAGAAACGCAACTCGCAGTTGCCTTTTTAGATAGAAAAAAAAAACTCTCGATCGTATAAATGCATTTATATCTTGCGTTTTTACAAAAAAAAAATCGATTGAGAAACGCATATAGCTATTGCGTTTTTACCAAAAACGTAAATCCAATCCACGTTTTTTGAGGTTTCAGTAATTATGTTTGAACATACCATTTTTCAGAATTTTTTTATTTAAATTATAATTATTTGGCAAAGAACTCAAACTTTAATTATCCTAAGACTTAAAGTTTCAAGTGATATGGAAAGGTAATTCAGTAAGTTTTAATTCTGTGCTTAGTATGAATTTTTTGGATCTATACTTATTGTCCAAATATATCCATTTGCCCAAAAATCAGTAGCTGCTAGTAAAAATATGAGTTGGATCTTTGTCTATTCTAAATGACATATCTTTCTCAAATCTTGACCAAATTTGATATGTAATATATGCTTAGAAAAATAATTCTATCTACCTAGTTGAATAAAATATTATATCTTTTAAGTCACAAATTGTAGTAAATTTTGAAATTTGCTGAGAAGACTTAGTGCTAAGGAGCCTTTTTGCCATAATGATCTAAGGGACAAAAGGCAACGGTTATGAAGACTTCCAACTTCATTCTTGGATGATATTATACTATCTTTGACTATATGAATGAAGGCCAAACAGCTAGAATAATCAAGAATCACATACAAGAACTTACAAGGGTTATATACCAAAGATCTTCAATTTCTCAGGCTATATTCTTTAACAATATCATTTTGATTTTCATTCCTACACTTCTTGTATGATCACTCTTGTAATTAAAGTTCATCTATCTTTTCTTGAGTGATAATAATGAGAAGCACTAAACACTAGTGAGTCAAAATGTTGTAATCTTTATAGAAAGTGTTTAGAGTTTCAAGATCGATTTTTGTAAGTTAGATTACAAAACCATTAGAGTGTCATTTTGAGAAATTGTACTTCATTGATACATCAAAGTAAGAAGATCCTCAAGGAACACAACATCCAAGATTATCTCGTGAAGAAGTTGAAGAGGACCAAAGGAGAAGCCTTTGGTTGTGACGGACCGATCTCGCCGGAAAGAAGATCAAGTGAAAGGTTTAATCTTCAACCTTAAGAAGATTGTGATAGGTGTAATCTTCACCCATAAGAATATTTTAAAAGGTTTTATCTTCACCCGTAAGAAGATTATATAAGGTTTAATCTTCACTCGTAAGAAGATTAAGAATTAGTGGATTAGAACTCTCTGTCGGGAGCGCGGATGAGTAGAGTAGGCAAAAAGATTTTGCCGAACTATTATAAATCTCTTGTATCTTGTGGTTTGATTATCTCTATCCCTTACTCTTTACTTTGATTTTTTTGATTTGATTGATTATTCCACTGCACACATAGTCACAAGAACTAACAAGTTTGATTTGAGATTTTAGTATAAAGATTTTACGAAAAGTTTTTTGAAGACCCAATTCATTCTCCCTCTTGGGTCAATCTCTAGGCCAACAATTAGTAACATAGTATCGGAGTACGAATGTCCAACCACAAGGATTGTATCGTAATTATTAATTTTTACCTTGTTTTTCGATTGAATTTAAGAAAATTTGCTTTGGAATTTCTAATTAAAATATATATATATATATTCAAATTGAAATATGCTAATGATGAATGATTAGTTTGGGGCATGTATTTGTATTTCAATAATCTCAATGAGTTCTACTTCTTTATTTATTTTTGTTTTGTGTATAGAGAAGTAATTTAACTACAAGTTAAATTACAACAAAAGTTTGACTATTTAATCTGCATAGACTATCTATGGGATTAGGTTCTTAATCTAGGTGAACCAATCTCAACCGACCATTATCCTAATTTTTTATTTATTTATTTTATTTATGTAAAGAGAATTAAGGAACACATTTGGTTGTAACTTTTTTTTTTAAATGTATGGTGGCTAACATGGTGGTGGTGGTGGTGGCCGGCGGGAGGTGGTGGTCGCCAGAGGGTGGTGGAGGGAATAGTTTTGTAAGAGTAAACATGAATCAATATTTTTTTGTTTCTCAAATTCTTAAAGAATTCAAGAAATAGTCACAAATAACTTCTAAAGTTGTTGGAATAGAAACTTATTTACTATATGTGTTTCAGAACATTAATCCCAAATTTTAGGAAGCGGGTTCAAGAATCAGGGAACATAAACAATAACCAAACGGGGCCTAGAAATCTCCAGTCGACACCATGCCATAAGTGGAGTTGAATCCGTATTTTAGTACCCGATCCAACATAGTGACATTCTTGTCAACATTTTCATGAAAGGGCACAATTTTTCCCTAGCCCGATATTGATACCAATTTACAAGGAGAGAAGAAGGTTGGGAGAATTGATCGCACTGTATTTTGTACAATCTAATACCGCTAAATTAAGTTTTGTTAATCTTCTAAATAAATTAAATTATTAAAAATTAAGTTATTTTATTTATTTTTGTAAGTTTTTGAAAATAGAATAAAACGACATTAATTTAGAGTAAAACGGATGAAAAACAAACAAACCGCAACGGCCCGCATGGATGAATAGTAGCTGCATGATTTGTGAACAGTAACCGGCTCCACCTTTCAATTTCACCGATTTGTGCAACCATTTTTTGTGAATTTTTTACCTTTATTCCCCACCTCAATTTTTTACCTTTATTCCTATTACCAAATTAACCTCCAATTTCATTTTGAAAAGACGAAAATAACCTTGAACCTTTTCCATCTCAACACTTATCTCTCTCTCATCCCCTCACCATTGTTTTCTCTCTCTCATCCCTCAGCATCGACGGACGAACCTCCGAACACCGCAACCAAAAGGAACAACACAACCAAAACGAACGAAAATTTCATAACTTCACTGAGTATGAGAGTAAATCCAAAATTTCTCATAAACTGAAACGCACACGCATAATCATCAAACAATTTCGCCATGGAAAGTACGAACGATTAAACCGAAACGAAAGAAATATGAATATTGTATAAGTAACGGCAAATGACAATTATTTCAATTCCTTATTTTCTCACCAAGCAAACAGATCTTCGAGAGTAAAACGAAACCTCTCTTTGACAGCTTCAAGAGTAGACGCAGTCATGGTGGCTTGGGAGATTACCGTTCGATCTATCGAATTTCAGGGACTGAGGAACAGCCATTCGAATTCCGACTAAACGTGGGCGAACAACGCTTTCATTTGATGCTACTACGCGTTTCTCCATCGGAAATTGACGTTTTTGTTCTTGAATTCGCAGGAGCAGAGAGGACCGGGCAAGAAAATCGATCAAACTCCGTTGAGGCAAGAGCTCTTGCGTTTTCATAAATTGCAAAATCTGCTCGACATGCTGCTCCAGATCGAGCCCTAATCGGATCGAATCGACGTAATTGGGAGGAAACTAGGACTGAGACGGGTGGAAATTAGGGTTTTGGTGGACGAGAAAATGGTCATTGTGGTAGAACGGGATCTATTGTGGTTGCCGTGGCGGAGAAGGGCGGAGAAGAAGCTGGATCTGGGATCGGATGAAGTCGACCTTGTGAGTGAGGTCCACGCCACCTAGCTTTGACCGGAGTTGTTGCACGACGGCGCTGAGGGAGGTTAAGGTGGTGTTGTTAGGGTTTGATTCACGAAGAAGAGAACCCAGAGCTTCTGCTATGTTGGTGTTGTTTCGTTCGGTGATGGAGCAGCATCGTTTTGTTCATTGGTGGTGCAGAGAACAAAGGAGGAGAGAGGGGTGGGGAAGAAGAGAAAAAAAAAGTAAAAAAAAAAGAGAAAACCGAGGGTAGGTTGGTAATTGCACAGGCAATATTTTTTTTATAATTTTTCTGTTTTTTTATTTCATGGGCAAAATGGACAATTCATTAAAATTATTCCGGTAAGGGGTTGCCGTGGTAATTTTGAAAGTTAGAGGGGTATATGCAGAATTTCACTATAATTGAGGGGGTGTAAATGGAATTATCCAAAAATGGACAATTGAGATTTTTTTGGAGAAAAATTCTATTTACACCCCTTGAACTATTGACCGTGAGCACGGGAATTCCCTCAACTATTAAAACTATATAGGATACCCTTGAACTCTTTGGTCAATGGACACTCAGACCCCCAGTTCATTTTGTATGCCGAAAATACCTTTGAAAAGTCAAATTTCTCATTTTTTACCAATTTAACCAAGTAAAATGACTATATTACCCTTTGTATTAAATATAATGGTTCAAAATGACATTTCATATAACTTTCAAGGTACATATTGTAATTAAACCCTCAAATCCCACCACCACACTTTCAGCCTTCCAGCCCCAAATCCCCATACTTTCTGCCCTCCAGCCCCAAATCCCCACCACCTCCGAATCGAACACCACCATCGTCGAAGCGCCGAACACCACCACCGCAGAACACCAAAGGAACACCTCCAACTTTTTCAACTTCTCCATCAACTGAATCACTGCCATCATCGTCGTCGTCGTCATCCTTCATGGGTTTGAAGAAGTTGATCATCATTGGATTCTAGGGTTTTGAAGGTCTTCATCATCATCATCGTCGTCATCCTACATGGAAACCCTAGAAATCTCGCCAATTTTTTCGATTCTACCTCTCAATTTCTTCATTGATTCTCTCACATCTCCAGTATCATCAAATTCAGAAATAGCTATTTTAGGGTTTAGATTTGTGATTTAGTTTCACTTGAAGAAGATGAAGATTGATTCTTTTTGCCTCCCTCTCTCTTAATCGACGATGCTCTACCAGAGGTTGATCACATATGATTGAGGTTGATCGACGATGTGCCAGAGCTCTTTCTCTCATTTTTTTGTATTTTGCGGTGAATTTCTTCAAAGGCGAAAGGTATGAGGCCCCATTTCGAGTTTTCTTCTGTGTTTTGGATCTTCCGTTGTAGTGGTGGTGCTTCATTCTATTGTGTGGTGGTGGTGTGTGGTAATGCTTTGTTCGATTTAGGGCTTAGGGATTTCAATTTAGGGCTTAGGGATTGTGATTGCGATTTTCGGTGGTGTTGGTTGCGGCGATTTGCAGAAACACGTTTGGTGGCCGCGGCGGTGTTGGTTGCGGTGGCGATGGCAATGGCGATGGAAGGGAGAGTGGTGTTTTGTTCGGCTAGGAGATGATGGTGGTGGAGATGTGTTTGGTTCGGTGGTGTTTGAGTGTTTCACACAGGAAGAGGTGAAAAAAAAATAGAAAGAAAAATAAAAAAGGAAAAATAATTATTAAAAAATGGGTGAAGTGATGATAGTTTAGTCATTTACTAATTCTGATAATTTTATAATTTTTTTTGTTTTGAATGAGTAAGGGTAAAATGGTTAGTTCATTAAAAATTGCTCCGGCAGGGAGTCGCCGTGATAATTTTGAAAGTTAGGCGGGTGCATGTAAAATTTTTCTATAATTGAGAGGGTGTAAATAGAATTTCCCCGATTTTTGGGCCCATTCTTCACACCTAGCACATGGCAGGGTTGGACGAAAGAGCTTTGCAGGGGGGGGGGGGGGGGGGGGGGGGGACCTTCTACAAAATTTCCATTTTCACTCCTCACCATTTTGTTTAAGGGAAACTTGGGTTGGAAATCACATGAGTGGTACTAGTATTTTTAGGATTTCATCCGCAATATTATATTTTTTTTATTTAATTTCGAATTTTGCGTAATCAATTATATAACATGAATCTTGAAAGGTTATTATAATGGTTGGATTTAATTTCAAAATATTTTTGTAAAGATTTTGGATTGACGGCTTAGCATGTCCGATCTCAAATAATAAAATGATGAATATATACCAGTAGAGAAAGAAAAATAATAACAGAAATCAATAATTAGCGATGTCGATCCCAGACAACGTCGTCAAAATTTGATCGCTAAAAAATAATACCCTAATTAAACGCAAAATATTGTAGTATAATGCACTCAAGTAAGGGTGTCGAACCACAGGGATCAGTCTAATTATCAATTCCCGATTATTTTTCTTTCCTTGATGAGAATGATTGTAGATTTTTTTTTTGTTTTTTTTTTGGAACAAAACTAAATATTAGAATTAACAATAAAAATAAAGATCGGGTTAGGAATTATGGATCCGTATTTTAGAGTATATATTTTTCTTGTATTTCCTATTTAATTCGATTTTGTGTAAACGAGTGCTCCTAGTTACAAAATGGAACTACTCAGAAAGATATAAATTGTTATTCCCTGGTATGATTTATTTTTTATATTTAATTCCTACAATACACTAATCTACAATGGATTAATATATAAGCATAAATCATCCAGATCAATAATTAATCCCCAAGAATACGTTTGTATAACTGATAGGTGTAATTTACCTATCTATTTCCAAACTGAACTTGTTAGTTTTCGAGTTTGTTTATTATGTTTTAATACGTTTTTATTCTTTTTGGTATAAAATAGGTGTGTGGGGTGAAAAGACATGAAAACGGATCATAAACGTTCAAATCGGATCAAAAACGGTGGGAAAATAAGCATAAGGGCAAAATTCAGAACAGTAGCCCACCGCCGCGGTATCCAGACCACCACCACGACAGTCAATATGCAGAGAAGGCCAATATGTTGCTGAATACCCATCGCCGCGGCAGTGAAAGAACAGGAAGGTCTTTGATTCTACCACTGTGTCCACCACTGAGGCCGTGACCCAGTTGACATACTCACCGTCGCAGCAATCACTCTGCACAGCAATTTAGATATTTTTTTAGATATTTTGCTTCCTATTTAAGCCCTCTCCTTTCTTATTCTCTCAACCCCCGGTTATTAGAGACTCCTAAAGTCTTAGGATATTTTAGAGAGTGTTTTTGGGAGTGCTCAACAATTCCGAAGGAGACGAATACGTTGCAAAGAAGGAGAATCGATCGTTGAACGGTTTTAGCTGCAAATCTTCGAACTACAACTAAGTTCTTCCGTTTCTCCCTTTATTTTCTTAACTTCGGTAGTTTGTTGAGCATGTTTAGTTCGTTTCTCATTGTATAAATGCTTATGACCATATACTAAACGGATTTTGTCTAAAGATTAATATATTTTATGAAATCATTGTTTGTTTGAGTTTGTGTTTCGTTAATAGTTGTTTTTCGCTATTTCGATTGCGTTTACTGTTATTATTTGATTATATGCTTGTTTAGATATATAGAGAATACGGGGTTTGACACTCGAGAGAGGTAACTCCGAATTCATACTAGGGTAAATATAACGCGATGATTTAATAACCTAGGAGGGAGTTAGAAAGTGTGCAATCAATGATGTTGGGGTAAGACTCATGTGACCTAGTGTCGTTAAGATGTTGGGGGGATTTCTTCGTTGACGCGAAGTCACATATTCACTCGTTTTACACTCGGGAGAGGTGGCGAGTGAGTTTACGATACAGAGATTATCAGATAAGTTGAACATCGTTATTGTAAACTAAACGAGACCAAATACGTTTTTGTAAACAAAATTAATCTCTATATAATCTTTTCCCCTAAATATCTCAATATAGTATTTGTATAATTAGTATAATTAACTTAGTATTAGTATTAATTAATTATAAAATCATTTTTTATCACCTAGATAAAATTAAGTTATGACAATCTCGGTACTCGATAATAATTTCAACCAATTCCTGTAAATATAACAACCCCTACTCTTTCCCATCTATACTAAAACTTGACTCGTACACTTGCGGTAAAAGTCGCGACGTAATATTCCGCCACCAATAACTATTAGATCGAAACCACAGGTGCACGATCTAATATTCTAGTACTAATTGGATTCAACCCAAAATCTCTACAAGAATATTTTGAAATCAAATCCAACCACAATAATATCATTTCAAGAACGAGATTCATGTTTTATAATTGTTTACATAAAAATCCAAAATAAAAATTGTAATATTTTACATAAATCCAAAATATCTCACCATAATCCTAAACCGTTAAAAGGAATTTAACCGTGGACTGATATTTTTCCTGATGTAATTCTAAAAAATAGGAGTGTCACTCTTGTTATGTAACTCAAACTTCCTCCCTTAAAATGATGAAAAGATGATGAGGGTTGAGAATTCTCCTCCGAACTGAGAAACTGGAATCCAATTCAAGCCCCGAGCTTTGTCTTCCTTCCCTTTAAATAATCCCATCCTCCCAACACCCACCATGTGCTAAGATATAAAAAATGGACAAAATTCCCGTTAAAATCGGGTCGAAAGAAGCCACAAGTGGAAAGGGGGCCCAAATGAAATAATTGCAAAGACACAAGTGGAAAAGGGGGCCCAATTGAAAAAATTGCACTTGGTGCATGGAATAGTATTGGAAATGGGCCGGGTTTGGGTCGAAAAAGGGGCTGAAAATGGAGATGGGCCAAAATTGGAATTAGGCTTAATATGAAATAAAAACACATGGGCTATCTTAGAAAATAGGCTGAGAAATGGAATGGGTTTTGATCAATTGGGTCACAATTGAGGAGTGGGCTGCCCGAGGAAACAAATGAGTTTAATTTAAATGGGTTTGGGCCGACAATTAAAGAAATTGGGCCAAAACAGTGCTGGAATATGGGCTGACCCAACAGCCAGCCCTCTGGGCCGCGTGCAATGTATGGCTGCGGAAGAGAGACAACTTCAAACGACTGTATCTTTTTCATACGAACTCCGATTTGGCTCTATAACCAGTCGTTGGAAAGCTTGAAGAGTCTACTTTTATATGAAACTTGTTTCATCTCAAGATTCCAACTCTGTAATTAGTTATGTCCAAAAGCGTGGACAATGGTCTTTATTTTAGTGTCGAAAATTGGGACATTTATCCGTTTGATCTCTTTCTTGCGCATTTTGCTTCCAAAAAGTAGTCCAAAAACCTACAAAAATAAATAAAATAAATTAATTACTATTATTTAATTTATTTAGGAGATTAACAAAACTTAGTTTAGTGGTATTAGATTGCACAAAATGTGGTGCAATCAAGAATCCCAAACCATCATCGAAGGAGGAGAAGCTATTGCCTGAAGCATTTTTTGCTTGATTGGAGCCCTATTCCAAAGGAACTTCGAGATTCTCATTATTGTTGTGAAGAACATTTTTTTTTCATTATTTGGAAACTCGTATTCAAAATTTAGGTATGTTTAAACCTAATCCTTCAATCGGTTTCAATAGTTTTGTCTTTTGGACGAAAATCTAATGTTTTAGGGTCCATAGCCTTTAGGAATTCGTAGTTTGGTAGTTCACACTCCGTCGAAAGAGAAAAAGTTGTTGGTTGAATGATTCATTTCTTGAACGATTAGTGTCCAGTTGGAGATTTATTCTGTAGTTTTTGCTCCATAAATCCACTTCTAATATCAAACAACTTTTTATGTACTACTTAGATTAAATATTGTTCATAATTTCAAATTTACAAAAAAGTAGTGTTCGGCCCATGCTAAGAGTGAGTTTTAAAATAATTTTCACGTATATTTTATTTGATTATTTAAATGTAATTCTATATTTGTTCTTTTTCAGAAAATATTTTGTATTAGTTAAAAGGGTTTGTAACCTTTTTTTTTTTTTTTTAGTTTTTTCTATTTTGTAATATTTGTTTTCAATTAGCATTATGAACATTTTAGTTTTAGGAGTTGAAATTAAAAGTATCATTTAATATTTGATGGAATGAAATTTTAATTTAATATAATTTTAAATTTAAAGAATTGTGCATGTTAAAATTAATTTTTGTATTTGTAGTATAATTAGAAAAATATAAATTATGTGCAATTATTTCGGCTATTTTTTTGTTTTTAATTAATATTAACATAAAGTGTTAAAAAATTATATTGTAAATAATGTAGTGTTAACTAGTGATTTGGTAGCAGAGTTTGTTTAATACTACAATTTTAGTTAATCATAATTTGAATTTTAAAGAGGTATAACCTACTTAATTTTTGTGTTTAAATTCTTTTTTAAATAGTACATTAATACTAATATAATTTTGGTTTTTATTTTTATTTTTTTAAGAATTAATTAACTCTTTGTCCTCCTGTGGTTAGGCTGTTTTCCACTTTGCCAAATTAAGAACGATCAACAGTATAGGCATAAAATCTAATAGGAAGAAATGAGAGCTCAACAAAGGTGATTTTTTTGCTCATATACATCGTGAGCAATTTGTCATTGCTAATTTCTCCATTAATGTTTACGAAATTTATTCCTCTCAATTTTTCTCTCTTTTAACATTTTATTTAAATAAATGTTAAATGATAAATAAATAAATAAATAAAAAAAAAAAAGACTATAAATATTTCACTTACTAGACTTTTTAATTTAAAAAATATTCTATTTTTTATTTCTCATATAAGTGATGATAGAAGTAATGAAGAAATTATTTTTTCTTTTTATGGAAATAATTTTTTCGTTTGATGAAAATAATTTCATATACAAAAGAGATAAAAAGGACAAACATAATAAAGGGTAAAAAAATAACAATTAGAAAATTCACAAACTCATTGTTTTTTAATATGAGTAAAATTATTACTAAATAAAGTATCATATGAAAACTTCAACAAACAATTCAAAAAAAAAAAAACCTACAACTAAATTAAATAATTTATGTATAAACTGTAAATACATTTCATAAATAAAAAATATTTAATTCTTAAAATAATTTTAAATTTCAAAGATTCATCAACAAGTTCTCTTTAAATACTAAAAAATGTTACAAACCATCATTTGATCCTAAAAATAATTAAAAAAAAAAATAGAATTGGAAATGTATTGTATAAATCAATAATATTTAATTCTTAGAATAATTTTAAATTTAAAAACTTTAGCACCATGTACTCTTGGAATACGAAAATAAAAATAAAAAATGACAACCAACATTTGATTCAAAAAATAGTAAAAGAAAAAGATATTTTTATTTTCTAACCCTTCTTTAAGAGTTAGGTTAGACAATAACTCAAAATAACAGTCTTGTTAGCCATTTGTCCAACCAAACACATCAATAAAGTTTTTAACCCAAAACTGTTAGACAAAAGAAGGAGACGGACAGTACTATCCCTGCAGACTTCACGGGAGATAAAAATGGGAAGATCGATTATGGAAGGTTCGCTCCCCCTGTTAGACAGTTACCATTTACGTGCAAAGGGCTTATGGCTCAGTATTTCAGCCATTTTTAAAACGTTTTTGTGGATATATGTGGTGAAACAGAGCAACGATTTCGAAATCGAAGCAATCGACGCGTTGAACAAAGCCTATATCAAAATCGAACACTTGAAATCGTTTACGTAATAGATAGCACAAGCATAGTCAAGGTATTTGTGATTTATTTTTTTAAATCGATCCATTTTTTCAGTAAGAAACAAAAAACGCTCAAAAAGTTTATCGCGTGAATACACACGTAAATTTGAAACATAATTTTTACAGTTTGAGAGTTTTTTTAGAAAAATATTAGGTATTTTGTATAGATGTAATTTCGTACGTTGACATTCCACATAGCATTCATATGTGAATATACACGAAACCTTGACATTGAACACCCTTTTCGTAGTAGAACACGTAAACATCAACTGTGACGTGAATAAAATTAGTTATAGATTGTATGTTGACATTTATGTATATCACATATGCGTGAATATACACGCCACTTGGACATTGCACAGAATCTGTTTCGTATGTTGACATTTACAAACACAACACATGCGTGAATATGCACGTCAATTTAATATTGCACAGATTCTGTTTCGTACGTTGACATTTACACACACAACACATGCGTGAATGTGCACGTCAAGTTGACATTGCGCAGAATCAGTTCTGTACGTTGACATTTTTACGCATAGAACACGTTAAAATTAACTTGCGACAACATAAAAGTCAGGTTTTGTTTACATTTTTTTTCACACGTTGACATTTACACATAGCATTATGCGTGAGTATACACGTAAATCGTGGTGAAACAATTTTATTTCCAAATATTTTTTACAGTTTGTAGGTTATGTATTTACAGAGCATACTAGAGAAATGGTCACATGCGTGGTTTTAATGTTAAAGTATAATGGCTATTCGTTGGGAGTAAAAGTCGGCGATGATTTCACATATGAGGAGTTGATACAGAAGGTGTTAGCGAGATGGGACGGTTTGAAGTTTGACACATTTGAGATGCAAATTCAATCCCTGGCCATGAAGCGTGTTTGATTTCGTGTCAAGATGACTTATAAGTGGTTGTGTGTCTTGCATGCGCAATGAATTTGGATTACGTTGGAATGGATATTAAGATATACGGCAGCGGTAGTGGAGGGGAGGGCGTGGGAAACAATATGTTGATTGAACATCATCGTGGGCACGGTGGCAAAGGTGATGCATACATAAAGGAAGATTTATTGCCAAATTTTTGTCCGCCCCCACAGAAAGCGTTGTTATCCGATCACTGTGCTGGTGGTATAAAGGAAGTAGGAGAGAGCTTTAGGGGTGGTGCTATGGAGTTCAGATAAAAATTAAGAAAATACGCTGTTCAAGTAGGTTTCAGTTTTAAATACAAAAAAAAAAAAAAAAAAAACGAGAGAGAAAGAGTAACTGTCGAATGTTCTCTAAAAGAGGAAAAAAGTTGTGTGTGGAGGGTGCATGGGAGAGTAGATGATAGAAATGGGTTTTTCTATATTTGAGAACTAGAAAACACACATATGTGTAGTAATGCATTCAGGACAAACAAAAAAAGAACATGAATTCAAGTGTTGTGAAGTCGTGTTTGGTAGATTTGGTTCGGAACACATCGGCCACCAGACCGATTGATATTGTACACACGTTCAAAAATGATTATGGCATTGAGATCCCTTACCACATTGCATGGAATGGTGTTGAGAAAGCACGGGATGATCTGTATGGCGACCACAGGGCCTCATACGACCAATTGCATTGGTATACGGAGGCATGTATGCGCACAAACCCGGGCAGCCATATCGTGCTTGAATACGACAAGGAATTGGGGCATTTTCAAAGATTGTTTATTGCATTTAATGCAACAATCCGTGGATTCAATTATTGTCGGCCAATGTGTTTCCTAGACGGTACGTTTCTGGGGAGTAGATACAAGGGATGCTTGCTTGCAGCAAACGCAAAGGATGAGAACAATGGTAATATTGTTTTTTTTTTTTTTCAATATATTAGCAACTTAATATCAACATTTGGTATATGTTTTATTTTTTTACATGAATATTTTTGGTTAGCCTAATTTTTTGTAGTTCGATGTCCCCATTTTTTTATAGGGTTGTTTCTGGTTGCCTTTGCTGTTGTTGATGCCGAGAACGACGACAATTGGTTCTGGTTCATGGGGCATTTGCGCAAAAAAAATTCACACGATCGGATGTTGACTTTTATATCAGATCGTCACAACGGCATATTTGAAGGTGTTTGTAAAATGTTTCCAACTTGCTACCATTCATTCTGCTTGAATCACTTGAAGAACAATTTAAAGGATAAATTAGCTGGCATAAAACAATGGTTCAAAGAGAAATTGGTTTACAAATATGTTTGCATGGCATACGCTACAACAATTGACAAATTCAATATGTACCTGGATGAGTTGAAGATAGAAGGTAAGGGTTGGGTAGAAAATTTTCTCCATGACGTACCCCCCGAAAATTTTTGCAACATGTATTTCAGAGGTCAACGATACAGCGAGATGTCTTCAAATTTAGCTGAATCATTCAATACATGGATTCGTGAATATCGTTATCTGTCCATCATATTAATGATCGACAAGATTAGATGCAAACTCATGGCTTATCTATCTAATAGACGCTCAAAATCATTGACAATGACATCCGTGTTGTGCCCCATACGCGAAGAATTGATAGGACAGATGATTAGGGATGGTCGGACATGGGCTGTCGTGGAATGTTAGAAAAACGTATATAAAGTGCATTCAAACTCTTCTGTGATTATGGATATGGACAAGCGGACTTGCGCGTGTTTCAATTGGCAAGGCAATGGGTTCGCTTGTATGCATGCTTGCGTGGCTATACAACATAGCGGGGAGAACATATATTCATATATAGAGGTATATTTCTCTGTTGAGCACTACCGGAAATGTTATTCAGAAGGTATATACGGAGTCCCAACTATCGAGAAACCAAATTGGGATGAATCAAAAGCCGTCATCATTCCTCCAATTACAAAACGGCAGCCTGGCCGTCCCAGGAAAAAGCGTATACTATCGAAGGGAGAGGTTGTAGAGATAAAATACGAAAGGTGTCACAAATACGGACACCACAATCGCAAATCGTGCACTGCAGTAATTTGAGTCCTTATCATCACTTTGTTTTCGAATATATGTTTATTTGGATTTTTTATGGCGTAGGAAATCAGGTGATACGTGTATGTTTACACGGAACATAGACATGATGATTTTTTCAAGTTTTTTTTTTAAACTGAAGTGTTTGACCGTGGAAGATTATTGTGTTTTCACATTCATTTTTGCAGCTGCAATTTTATGTATGGTTTATATTATTTTTTGCGAAGTATATTACGTCATTTAGATGAATCATAACAACGGCGGGGGGTGAGGATAGGATTGAATATTGACGTAAGGGGTTCGTATCATACATTTTAAAATGGAACAACCGAATGGTTGGGTGGGGGGTGGAGGGGGTGCGGGAGTGAATATCAACTCATTCGTAAACAGTTTTTATGGGAAAATGACACATGTACTTTTTATTTTTGAATTGAGTTAATGTGTGACTTACATCACAGACCCGTTTTTGTGGATATATAGAACCGAGTAAATATTCACTCAATGTCTTCATTGCATCTTTATCGTTGAGTAAATTTGGACTCAATATAAAGTTAATATTCAATCATATCATATTAAGGGTCTGTTTGGAAATGCGTAAATGTTCACTGGCATACAACGTTTATACTCACACACGCATGATATGTATTGACATAAAAAAGACATCATTTTTTCAGTGCCCATGTGACATATACATAAATATTCACTCACATATCATTGTTCTGTGACACAAAACAAAAGATAAAAAAAAAAAATTGAAAAAAACTTAAACATATAACTGTTAAATCATACCAAAAAATTTACATGATCAAAAATAAAAGAATAAAAACACGTTTCATTGATTGTTTCGTCACGATGACGGCGCCTTTGCGGATTCTTTTCTAATCATAGCGTTGTCCAACGACCAACTCCTGGGTGGATCATTCAACAGACTATGTATGATAGTCTTCCGCATATTCCTTATATCACACACAATTATCTTCTTCGGCACAGCCCTATTATCAGCATAGTTCTTCATGATGGATTCCACAAAGACACCGCATTTAGTCCTGGTAAAAACAAGACACAAAAGGATTAGGATTTTTCAAAAATAGAGACAAAATGCTTCGTTTTTTGTAAAAAAAATGAGAGAATTGTGATATGCAATTTGGGACATACGATCTTTTTTGCTGTGGACAGTCTACATACTGTTCTATTTGAGCATCCCTCCAACCTTGCAGTATATTGGCGTTTATATGCGACTCCACAAATTGTTTTTGTGAAGATATTATTTTTAGACACAGACAAGAAACGCGACCATAAAATGATGTATACGGAAGTGTTTTTTTCATACCACAGTGCGCGCGTCGCTGTAGTAGCGATCAGTTATGGGATCACGTGGCAGGAGTGAATTGTAGAATTTCCACCGTTTTTCAAAAATGTCGAGGACCAGAACAGTCCAATGATTGGGGGTTACATGAATCCCATGGGAAATCATAGGGAAAATAATATACCTACAATTCGAGGCAAACGCTTTACTGATTGTTTTGTGGATATGAGTCTTCAGATTTTCGTATTTCCCCTGGATTATGGTCTGTCAAACAGTGCACCCAAAATTAGATCTCATATGCATGAACAAATTAAAAAACAAAACAAAGATTTTCGTTCATGCCCATATCTGCGCCATAACAAATTTGGATATATCAAACAGTACCCTCGTTTTTTTTGCTCGCTTAAGATTGAGGCTGTGCGTCCTATTTTCCAGATATTCACCATAAGCATTAAGCACCTGGACAACAAAAAAAGTGACATTGAGTGTGTGGACATCATATTTTTGGGGTGAGTAAATATTAACTCATTTCAAGAAACCAACCAGATTTACAATTGATTAATAAAAGTCACTAACCCAATTGAAGACAGTCAGCAAGTTTGACATAAAAAACGTGGACTTTTTTTTTTTTTTTTTTTTTAAGATCAATGAAAATGGTTTTTCTCATTTTTTCTCACTTTTTACGTGGATGTCAACGTTTTGTGGTGCGTGAATATTTAACGCACAGTTTAACAGCAATGAGTATCCTCTCATTTTTTCTCATTTTTTACGTGGATATCAACGTTTTGTGGTGCATGAATATTTCAACGCACAGTCCAACACCAATGAATATCATCTCCAGTTTTTCCAATACTAGAGGAGAGCACGTGGATATCAACGTTTGGGTGTGCGTGAATATTTACCTCAAGTACAATAGGAACCAAAAATTTTTAGCACTTGCTAAAAAGACATCGATATTATACAATGATTGAAAATGTTGTTGGTGTATAAAACTGGTACACACCTCGAGTATGGTCCAGTCGGATGACAGGTGGGTCCTCTTGCTGAGGTGGAGTCGTCGATTGAAAAGTCCTCGAGCGAGTTGTTCTGGGTCCTAGGAGGACTGACCTACTGTATCTAGAGTCCTACTCCTCAGGGAGTGTACCTGCAGAAGGCTCAGACCGGGGTTTATCCCAGTGAAGCCCCTCCGGCGTGGTAATCAGTGCTCAGAGAGAAAAGATACAGAATATAGTAAGGAAACAAATGAACTCGCACGTAATGTAAGTCATTCAAGCGTACCTCGGGCTTACATAGCCCCCGATATATATAGGCGATGGAGATGATTCGTCGGGCCTAAACACGATTAATTAGTCGAAACCCTGTGTTTAGCCGATAATCTGGGGTGTTTAGGAGATAATCGTTGGGCTTGGGCTTTTGGGCCCATTTGGCGAAGCCTGCGGGCTTTTGACAAGCCTGTGGCGATGAGCTGGTGAAGGAGCGCAGAGATCCGTGGAATCCTGGAGAAGAAACAAGGTGAAAATGGGAGTCGGTCGAGGTGAGCGACTGAGTCCCTAAAACTGATCGCTGAGGACACGGCGTAGAGCTCAGAGCGGCACGTCCTTGCGGGGCTCCTCGTTCCTCCCTGGGTGTAAATGAGATTCCAGGGAGGAACTATAGTCGGTGTATGCTCCAACGTGGCGTTGTGGATTCCGGAATATGTCCCTGTCATTGCGAGGGTTGACACGTGGTTGGGTCTCAAGTGCTGACTCAGAGGTGCCCAAAAATACCCTCATCAAATGTAAAACTTACATCAGCCATCTGCCTTTCTTTAAGTATGCAAATGGCATCCCCCAGGCTCACAGTCGACAGTGGTTTGCCTCCCCTCATACAACAGGGCCCTGAAATCATATTGGCACGTGGTAAGTTGTTGTTTTTTTTTGTTTTTTTTTTTTGATAAAATCAACAAAAATATTCATAAAAAATGTTGAAATAAAATGTTACCCGATCTTTTCTTCAATGTATATCATATGTAGCATTTCCCAATCGTCATCGCTTAACATCATTGCTATTTTGAATCTTTTTCATTTGGGCAGTTTGATGTTGTCCTCATACTCACAAACAAGAAGTTCGTCAACATCCACAACATCCCCAACGACCTTTTCCTTTCCTTTTGCTTTTGGCCCTGGGTAGACGAAATCACTACCCTTGTGTGCTGACTGTCTAACTTTGAATTTTAGTCTGTTTATCATGGAATTCACTTTAGGGAGTAGTGATGTGTCACATCCGGTGAGCCACAGAGGCATTTTCAGGTGCAACAACAGAAATGAGGGTCGTAGCCGCTATCACCAAGTTAGTGCAGGCGTTCAACGATGTTTTCGTTGACGCATGGGGTGGCGTCTGGGGTGTTTTCTCGGTGGTCGGTGACACAAATAAAGGGGGCATCGGAGAGGTAACAGCTTGCTGCTGTGCTGATACTGCATACCCCTTAATTTGAACACGCATATCAACAATCTGTTTATTCAACTCCTTGATTGTTTGCATGTACGAACGCCCCATTGCATTCTTCGATTCCTTCAACATCACATTGTTGTCCATTGCTGTTTTTAACTTTATTTCCAACTCTGCACATCTCTTCTTCAAATCATCCTTCTCGGGGTCTGGCTGCGGATCACGGTGTTTTTGAGTGACAGCATGAACGCCCATTTCTAGTTACATCTGAGCCTTTTCGGCAACAACTTGCGTCAATCTTGTGGTAAGATTAGCCATCATTGCATCATGCTGATTTTTCTGTTGGTTCAGTTCCGTTTGTAAATAAATATTACGGACAGTTATGCTAACGACGATCTTTCGCAACGCTGTGATTGTCTGGTTTTCTTCCATTTGCTTTGTGTAAAAGTCATCCTGCATTTGATCCAATGTACGATAAACATCATCAACGGCAATGTCGTATGAGGTGGGAAGCGTGACGACACTGCACGATTGACTGCTGTCTACGCCCAAATTGAACGTTGGACCCTGGCATTGCATTGTTGTCTGGCTTACGATGGGGATCAACGCCTCGCCTAAAATCCTGTCAACCATGGATTGGATTTCAGGATCATCTTCATCAACAATATCCTTGCCCCTCTCAATTCTTCGTTGTTCGCGCATGGTATTTTTAGATTTGTCATGAAAGTTCGCGGGAGTTTCCCCCACAACTTCGTCAGCATCGTGGGGGGTATGATGCGAGCTTGCAATTCAAGCAAGCTCTCCTCAATGTCCCCATCTTTAACCTGAACGCATTCATTAAAAACGTAAGGCGAAACACCATTCCATAAACGTAATTAGAATAGAATGTTAATAAATCGATTCAGAATTTTTTACCTGATCATCCAATAGGTGGATGATCGGGGTAGAACACAAAGAAGAAGTTAGGGGGAATACGTTGACAATCTACAGTAATGACAAACACAGTAACGCGATAAACGTAAGTTCACGAGAACATCCATAGACGGATAAAAATAACATAATGAGCAGGAACATTGAGTGATTTTAGATTTTACCTGCAACGCGAGGACACACCCCGTAACGGATCTTGGCTCGGTGTGTGATTTTTTAAGACTCATCTCTAAGTTTGTAAGAATCGCGTCTGGCCAATTGTAGTTGTTCATACGCTCGATATCTTTTACATATCGAACGAGCCACTGTGACACCTGTTGTCCAGTAGTCGTGAAGAAGCAAATGGACAAGAGATGCAAGCATAAAAAGCGGACGACGTCGTGTGCGCTCTCCTCACTTTCTTTACTTCTTGTTCCACCGAAGACCTCAAGTAGGCCACACTAAACTCTCTTGGGTTCGTCAGCTTCAGTTTGCAGAGAAATTTCGATTCAGCCTTCATGTATCTATTCTGCATAATGACTCCATCCCCTGCTGTCAAACCGAAAATCAACTGTATGTCAAGTCGTGTCAGCCTCATCAATTTCCCTCCAATTCTGAACGCTGACCGACCTGAGAAATAACTTAGAATGATTCTTTCAAGCAGATTGTCATTTTTATAGATGTTCTTAAGTGACACCTGCTTGTTATAGAATATTTCGAAGATTTTGGCGGCAAAAGGTGTCAGACGCAACAGCGACTTGTGTTGGTCCGTTAATCCGCAATCTCGAACTAATTCATACGTCTGTTTTAGATTGCTCCGATATAAAAACACTCTTGCCCGAGGTTGAATATTCCCCTTTTTTCTCTGTTTTTTGACTCCTTGTCCTACATTTTTTAACGGTTTAATTGTGCGTATATTAACGTAAATAAAAATAGACACGCAAAAAAATAAACGATTCGTGAACATCAACATACAATAAAACATAAGATTGGTTCCTCATACAAAGATTAGTTACGTGAACATCAACACTAGAAGTATCCACACAAGATTTTTTTCTCTCTCCAATTTGACATAGGTAAGTGGGTTTTTACACACATACTAAAACGTTGCAAAAAACACCAAATACAATATTTCACGAGAACATTTACGGCATTATATTGAAACATGTAGAAAAACATTTATGGCCTAATTTACACATTTACGAGTCCCTTTAACAAAATATTTTATACGTGGACATCAACACCAACATATAGATACGTGAACATCAACAAAACAAATATCTACGAACAGCTAAAAGAACATTTACGGCACAAATTTACACATTTACGGAAACATGAACAAACTAATTTATAGGTGGACATCAACACCAATATATAGCTACGTGAACATCAACGTCAACGAGCTGATACGTGAATATCAACACAACAAGTATCCACGAAAGTTTTTCTCTCTCCAATTTGACACAGTCAAGTAGGTACTCACATACATAATAAAAATGTTTTGTTAACACTAAAAAAAAAAAAAAAAAAAAAAAGATTTACGAGAACATTTACGGCACTAATTGACACATTTTAGAAGAACATTTATGTTCTCACTTTACACATTTATGGGAATCATTAACAAAAAATTACTTATACGTGGACATTAACACTTTAAAATACATGATAGTGCTTACTCTGTGGACTGCTGCTACCTCTTTTCTTGGTTGGAATTCCCTCGTCGTCGCTACCTTTCGTCATTCCCTGAGTTTACAAACCCTCCCGACGATGCGCGCACAAAATCGCTTGTGTTTTTTTAGGGTTTCTTAGGTTTTCGTACCGTGATAGGAATAGCCAGGGAATATATAGAGGCATCAATTTGGAAAGTGGCGTGATTAATGGAGGTAATGGTAGAGGTGTTTTTGGTAAGTGGACAACGGCCATGGGGGGAGGAGTGGGGATCGTGTTATGGGGAGTGAGATGTAAATGTCCACTTAAGTGAAATATGCACCCAATTTTTTTTAAAAAAAATACAACCGTATAGAGGACATTTTGCACAATTTTTCACTGGTTTTGGTTTGCAGATAGAATGTGATGTGTGATAAATATGAAGTTATTCTAATGGGGGAAGTTGAACATGCAGACCTCTCACCTTCCAAAATCAGAAAAAATGGCATTACTCGTAATTTGGTAATTCCTATAGGGGCAAACATAGAGGGCCATTTACTAAAAAATATCATTGAGCCATTAACTTAATTAACCAGGTCAAAGAGTTATCTAATAAATTGTATATCTCTAAAGGGCTGGAAAAAAATTACTCAAAGAAAAATTAGAATTGAAAACATATTACATAAACAAAATTTAAATACAAAAATCAATGTTGTCCAAAATTGTGATTGTTTCAATAGGATTATAAGAGTAATTCTTTTATTAGATTGTTTTAATTAATTTTTTAATAGTATAGTAATATGGACAGATAAATAATTTTATATTTAATATCATAAGAGAGAGGTGTAGGAAATACTTTTCAAAAAATGCAGGATATCGTTTTAGGTTTTTCAAATGGTAGGGATCAGTGAAACTTATTCATAGTTTGATTGATGATTATTTTTATTATAATTAATTATATGTCATCTTTATCTCTTCCTCCTCTTATCTTTGTTCAATCATTTAATTAAATTCTCTCTCTCAATCAATTAATTATATTTAAAATTTATTAAATTTTATTTGCTCAAAAGAATATCCCTATAATTTTAGCCAAATTTTAGAAATATAACATAAAAAAGATTTGTTAGATTATTTTTAAAATTGTCATTTAAAAGAAATGTCAAAATTTGAAAAGTCCCTTGAGGAATTTTTTATGAGTGTAAACATTAATAATTTCCAAGATTAACATTAACAATATTTTAAGTTATAATTTTATGTTTTATTTTTTCTTAATAATTTTTTTTTTGTTATATTCTTATAAAATATTTTAATTATAAAAGCAAAAGATAAATTATACGTGTAATATTTAAATAAAAAATATATATTAATATAATTTATTTTAAATTCATATAAATATACGGGTCTAAAATTAGTTTGAATAAGAGTGAAAGGTGGAGGAAGATAATATTTTTCAATTTACTATAACATTTTAGAGTTCTCTAGAATACAACTTACTATAAGATTTTAGAGTTCCCTAGAATACACCAACTCTTTTTTAAGACAACATAAGTTGTTTCCACCGCCCCGTCTAAATTCATAGCCACCGTCGCCATCACAGCCACTTCCGTCAACTCTGCGTTCGCTTGTCGCCATCGCCGCTTCTTTCCACTTAGATCTGACCAGATCTAGCCCAGATCTATTGATTTCTGTCTGTAAGTATTTCAAGGAGTTCGTGTTTTTAGAAGTTTTGAACTTGTTTGGATTTTCTAGCTTTGTTGTAGAATTTTGTTCAACATTTTGATTAATTTCATTACCAATGTCATCAGCTGTATCTCCTGTTTTTCATGAATCAGTTTGGTTGTGAAAAAACATTTGCATTGATATTCATTAACATTTTTTATTTTCTAGTTTTTCGAGCCCTAATAAATCCCTTTATTCTAAGGGAATTTCAAGATTTTATTATTTGTTTTTTTCTCATTTTTTGGTTATTCGCAATCAGAGGTCATTTTAAACCTAATTGTTCAATTTGCCTTTTTTAATTAATGTACAAAGATCATAATTTTCACTGTTCATAGTTGGTGGTAAGTGGCAGTTTTGCAATCCAAGGGCTTCTGTTCTTATTCCCTCTAGAATTTGCATAATCCTTTGCTCTAGCTCAGTTCATATGAGATATGTTTATTTGCATCCCCAGTCTGACATGATCCAATTTTCCTTCTCCTTTGGAGTGAAGATTTTTAAAAATGAGTAGACGAGTTGACCAAACGGCATCGTCATCGAAACAATTCGTCTGATCAACTTTGATGATTATTTAAAATTCATTTACTTGTCCGTTTTTAGTATTCTAAATTTTGTTATGTAGTGTTATTAGTATAGTTTATATACAAAAAAATTGGTTCATTTGTGTTACGGACATGCAATATTTTGTTAATTTCAAATTGCCAAAAAAATTCTGTCGTTATCGAAACAGCTCATCTGGTTAACTTTGGTGATTTTTTAAAATTAATCCATTTGTCCATTTTTAGTGTTGTAAAAAGCATTATAGAGTGTTTTGAACAAAATTTATGCATAAAAAAATTAGATTTATTTAAAATATCGATAGACCACCGTTAATCAACTCAAAATTGTCGAAAATTTTAAAAATTTATTGGGCCAAAACATACATAAATAAATATATATATATATATATATATATATATATATATATATATATATATATATATATATATTAAAATTTGATTCCAACCTTCACAAGGCCGGGATCAAACTTAAAAAAAAAAATTAATGATTTTTTTGATCCCGGCCTTCACAAGACTGGGATTAAAAAAATAAAAAAATAAATAATTTTTTTTTTGTCCCGGCTTTCATAAGGCCAGGATAAAAAAAAAGTAAAAAATAAATAAAATATCAACGATTTAATCCCGGCGTTCCGAACGCCGAAATGCATTCATTCCGTAAATAAGTTAAAATCTCAACTTATTCAGTAATTTTGTTTTTTTTAAATATTCATTATGTAAACGACTCTATAATTTAACTCAATTGTTTTAGTTTTGGAGTTGTGAAATTTTTAGGAGTGAATAGGGCTGTAAACGAAGCAAACTGTTCGTGAACTACTCGAGCTCAGCTCGATGATAGCTCGTTCGAAGTTCGTTCATTTAATAAATGACCCAAGATCAACCTTTTAATTTAGCTTATTTATTAAATAAATAAACATCACATGAACTCGGTTCGTTCGTTAATGTTCATGAACAACTCGAATAATAGAAAATTGAAATAGTTTGTTTTAGTTTTAGTATGAAAAAAAGATATTAATAAACTCTTAAATTTCTTTAATAGTACAATCTTACATATCCAATTGTTCTGGAGCCTAATTCAAATAAAATTTAATTTTATAAATAATTATTTAACCTATTTAATTACTATATCAGATTGATGAATTGCAAAATTTATATTGATCCTCTAAATTTTTATATTTTGATTCATTCATTAATTAAACATTTGAATTTTGTAAATAGATTTTCATGAAATAATTATAAATAACTATATATATATATATATATCTTATAGTTCTTAAACATTGAAATTTAATTAATAAATAATTTATTTGAAAAAAGTTCGAAAAAACTCGCGAACAGTTCGATTATTAAACGAACGAGGCTTTATCTGTGGATGATAGATCTTCTATCATTATTGTAGAACTGAAGTACTGATTTTATTATTGATTGATTGCAAGCTTCCATTTTCTTAGGATGTATGACAAGGAATAGTATATTTTATTAATAAATAGAGGGACAATTACGAATAACTGAATTTTAATTTCTATTTTCTAAATACATCATATAATTTTTAATTTCTATTTTGAATATCCTAGAGTAAGTAGGACAAAGACTTAGTTGTTGTTGTTGTTGTTGAATATTCCAGAGTAGGACTGTTATTTATACTACACATGATACTTTACACTGCAAGTGCCGGTATGCCCATTGACATAGAAGTTCTATCCCGCGAATTAGTTCTTTCTAAGATCACAAGAATCTGTTTTAGCTTTTGTCCCGGCTAACCTCAAGTAAAGTATATTACTTATCTAGTAAGAAGCGATCACAGATCAATTTCTTTGGAATACAATTGGACAATACTGTATGTGCTTTTTAGTTGCAGTAAGTCATATTAATGCTTGCTAATTGTTTCAGATTCTGTAAGGAACAATACCAATGCTAAGCTCTAAATTCATTTTTCCGCTATGATTTTGATAATTAAATTATTTACTATGGTTTTCCTTGTGTTGCAGCTTTTGGAATTTGATTGTTTTCGCGATGTGAGTCTTGTTTCGTTATTTTCTCTATTTGCTGTTAGATCTCTTTTTTCACAATTGTATTTACTCTGTCTCGTTTTTTCTATTTATATGGCAGGTTACTAGAGTGCCGTCAATTGCAATTGACAAATTCAAATTCTTCAATACCAACAACTTGTAACTACTGTTCATGCTCTTTTTCTATTAACCATGTGGGCGTCGAATACTCATGTTGCATCAAGACAGGTGCGTGAACTTGAATGCAATCAAACGTTTAGTAGAAGGTGAATCGCTGAAGATGGAGGTTATTTCGAAACCAAAGGGTGAATCAATGCAATCATTGTTCATCCTTTAAAAAAGTTAGAAGAATTAGTTACACGTAAAGGGTGACAATTGAACAACTTTACACTGAAGAGATATATACCTCTTTAAATTCAGGTCCCAATTCTATAGAATGATTTTCAGGGTTAATCCTAGCTCTATTTTGGGTCAGAAAGCCATCAGATAAGGTGTAAATGTCAGACTGTAAAGAAATATATGCATTACAGAACACAACCAAATTGATAATTGATTTTGAGGAGAAGGTTAACCTGGAGAAGAAATAAATCTGAGGTTGCTTTCACAGGAAGGTATCGAAATCGGGGTACGTTGATGCTAATAGCTTTGTTAAAAAACTGATTATAAAAAATTAAAATCATAAGCCTAGGTGAGTGTCGTGTTAGTTGTGGACCATTAAAAAAAAATTATCGCTAAATTGGAGTTATTAAATTAAAGGTATATACTGTCTTCTTGTAAATCTATTTTCAAATATTTGATGAAAAAAAAAATGTATTTACTTAAACCTGGACGATTTTCTAACTTCTATGGATCAAGTGGTTTCGGGTGTTTTTGGAATTGTGGATTACGATGATTTTTAAAGAAAGTTGAAAATGATTTGTTGAATCTAGTTGGTTTTAAAAGAGGATGGAAAAATGATAGTTGGATTAAATGGGTTTTGGAAATAGAGATTGATGCGATTGATTTGTAGTTTGGTGATATTGTTGTTGATTTGACGATGCTATTAATTTTATCTGTTTCGGCAGAGCGTTGATTATCTGCTATGGCAGAGCATTGTTATGTCCTGCCGATGGGTGGTCCGGTAGGTGGTTATTAATATTATGTCATGTCCGATGGATGGTCCGGCAGGTGGTTATTAATATTATGTCCTGTCCGATGAGTGGTCCGGCAGGTGGTTATTAATATTACGTCTTATCCGATAGGTGGTTATTAATATTATGTCCTGACTGATAGGTGGTCTGACATGTAGTTATTGATATTATGTCCTGTCCGAAGGGTAATCCGGCATGTGGTTATTGATATTATATTATGTCCGGAGGGTAGTCTGACAGATGGTTATTGATATTATGTCCTATCCGGAGACGTCCGGTAGGTGGTTTTGATATTATGTCATGTCCAGCAGATTAGTCCGGCAGGTGGTTATTTGTGCCGTTTGGAAGCAAACCCTGCGGGTGGTACGGTACCGTTGAAACTCTCGATCGTGAGGTTAAAACGATCACATGACTAGCCGAGGTGTAGTGTGATGTGGCGTCGTGTGATGTGATGTATTGTCGTATATAGTGTTTTGTCGTATATGGTGTTTTATCGTATATGGTGATTGGAATAAGTACATATGTATATATTACTTTAAAATGGTTAGCGTATAAATATATTTATTATTCTGGTTGATTTTCACTGCTTGGATGAAATGTTATAAATATATGAGTTATTTCTGTGATAATAGGAAACCTAAGTTTCCTTGCGGTATGTGATTATTATATTAATATTTAAGAGGTGATATAAACGTGAGTTGATTTGTCAATTTGAAATCCGGTTCTATGTGGAAAATATTTGATTGATATTTTAATTCCATTTGTTTGAACGAAAATTTCGGAACGAAATTTCTTTTAGGGAGGAAGAGTTGTAAGACCCCGATCTTCGTTATACGTATAATTTAAGTCGCATTTTAAAATGTTTCGAAAATAACGGAGTAGATGGGGTAATTTATTATTTGATTTAAATATTTTAGGGGTTAATTTGCAAATGTAGAAAACATTCAATCCAAATTAGCATTTAACTTTTGAATTAAAACTTTTTGGGTGAAAATTGCAATTTAAGAAAGTGTTAAATGTGAAAATTGGACCGAAAAAAAGATTTTAAGAAAATTAGGGGAGGAAAGAGTATTTTGATCAAAAAATTATTTTAATAATATATAAACATATAATTGTTCGTGTGTGTGTCGTAAAGACAACCAAAGAACTGAAAGAAAAATCGAGATTCATTGACATGGCAAGTTAGGAATAAATTTATCCACTTCATTCATGCATATAAATTAACCCATGCAAATCGTGATCTCAACTCTCAAAAGGAAGGAAATCAAAGAACCGAAAAAAAGAGAAGAGAGAGAATTGGAGGTGGGTTCGCCGGTGAGTGTTTGGTGGTCGGCGATCCCTTGGGTTTGTGGGTGTTTGTGTGTTTTGGGTGTGTGTGTGTCCAATTGCTATGAATATGTGTGTGTGCTTTGGTCTGTCACAGTGTATCGTATGTGTGTGGGTATGTTTCGATGTGGGTTGCCGGCGGTGGGACATCGTCAGTGGGTGTGTATTTCGGAGTGTGTGTGTGTGTCGTTCGTGTGTGTTTCAGGCGTGGGTGTGTGTGTGACCATGGGGGTGCTCTATTTTTTCTTTCATCATTGTGGGTGTGTGAGGGCGTGATCGCCGTCGTTTAGCTCGACGGCGTAGGTGGTCCGGTCGGCGGTGTTAGTGTTCAGCCATAGTGTGGCTGTGTGTATTGTGTATATTGTTGTGTGTATGTACGTGTGTGGTGCTGTCATCCGATTGGTCCGATGGTGGTGGTTTAGTTGTGTGAGTGTCGCCGGATGTTCATCGGTGGTAAGTTTAGAGAGAGAGAGCAGTGCATGTGTGTGTGTGTGCGCGCTTGCTGTGTGTGGGTATGTATGTGTTTAGTTGTGGGTACGTGAACAGTGATGTGTATGTGTGTGATCAGTGTGTGTTGGGTGTGTATGGTGGTGTGGGGTGTCGCCGGAGTGGAGAGTTAGTGAGAGAGAGAGAGAGACGCCGGTGTGTGTGTGTAGGTATGTGGTTGTCTCTGTGTCATCGCTGGTGTATGTGTGCTCTGTGTGTGTGTTGCTCAGACGACTGCATATGTATGTGCGTGAGATCGGGTGTGGCATCGCCGGCAGTAAAGGTGTCGGCGGGATGAGCAAAACAGGAAACATAAATAAGAGGAAGGAAAAGAAATAAGAAGAAAAAGAAAAAAAATAAAAATAAAAAATTACACGAACCACCCCACTAAAAGACCAAAATCTAATCTTGCGACCGGTGGAAAATCCGGGAGAGGTAGAATTCTAAATTTCTTTAATATGTGTATTTAATTGTCTCAATGTGAAATACCTGTTATCATTATCAGTGAATTTAGCGTTATTTGTTCGCATGAAATATGTTGATATTGTTTGGTATATTATGTAAAGTGTTACCTGTGGAAATTATATGAAATAATCTGGATGAGGCAGAATTTATGTGACGAGCCTGTTTACGTGGTTTACGTGTTATATAAATTAAATGTACGTATTAGAGGGATTAGAGTTCTACTGAGCGTTGACTCACAACTCCACAGTGTTTGGATTGCAGGATCAATTGGGAAAAATGTGAGAGAAGAGATAAATATTTTTATTTGAAATTTCATGTTGAAAATAATTTGTAATAAATTATTTATTGTTATAATTGGAGAAAACGGTAATGATAAATACCGTAGTGATTGTAAAATATTTATTTCCAATTCGAATATATTAAACATATTGTTAATATAATTAATTAGGTTTGATTTTAAATAGTGAAAAATTGGGACTTTAATCATAACTGGAAATTGGATGTTTAAATTATGAGTTTCGAAAATTATTAATTACTACTATTATTTTTAAATGAGAAATATTTTTATATAATAGATTATTAATTATCCGTCGTCAGCATAGCCAGAAATCTATTGGATTTTCTAAATAAAAAATTGGTGAAACGGTTATTCAAAATCTCTAAATTTTGGGATTTATTAAATATATTATTTGAAATTCTGAGATGTAATAATTGTAGTTATTATTATGGTTGTAATTAGTGAAAACTGTAATTATCGCAATTGTCATAAATTATTGAATATTCAGTTTTTAAAAAAATATTCCTATTAAATTGAATGTTTTGGCGCCGTTTTACGAAAGTGAAAGATTATTTTTATAGAATGAATTGGGTCACCATTGTATGAACAAATTCGCTAATAAATTTTAAATAAAACGTTAGAATAAGTGATGAAATTTAAAATGGTGATTAGTAAATATTATTAATTTCCATTGTTAAATCGGCAATTAAAAATTATCCCCATTATTTATATGATTTACCGAATTTTGTAGAGTATCAATTTGACCAGTCGGATAATTGCTTCTAGGTTTAAGAATTTCTCTAGAGGAGAAACCATAGTCCGGCCTTGGGAAATCGAGTCGTGACAAGTTTGGTATCAGAGCTTAGGATATAGATTCTGTAGACTTAGAATTTAGATTTGCGAGCACGTTGAACCGAGGTTAAGATACCTATCATTCATAATAAACTGTAAATTTTAGTGGAAATTGCGAAATAAAATTGGAATAACAAACGATGATTGTTTATGTTTATGACTCATATGTGTATACTTGTTGGATTGATTATGTGGACCTTTTGGTTAACCAAATTGCATAATGTGATCCCTGTTGTTTCAATGTGATCATATTAAATTGTTAGTATTTGCATTGATTTGACAAATTGAAACTGATAATAAATTACGCTCCCTAATATTTGCATAAATCAAATCAACATAGAACCGGATTTCAAATCGACAAATCAACTCACGTTTATATCAACTCTTAAATATTAATATAATAATAAATACAGCAAGGAAACTTAGGTTTCCTATTATCACATAAATAACTCATATATTTATAACATTTCATCCAAGTAGTGAAAATCAACCAGAATAATAAATATATTTATACCCTAACCATTTTAAAGTTATATATTGTAAAGCCCCGATTTTTCGAAATACGAATAATTTAAGTCGCGTTTTAAAATATTTTGAAAATGTCGGAGTGGATTACGATATTAATTATGTGAATTAAAATTTTAGGGGGGTGTATTGAAATTTTCTATAAACATTAAAACATAGATTGGGTTTAATTTATACCCCAACATAATATAAAGGGTGGTTTGTGTAATATTTCAAAAATATCTTCATTTATATATATAGAGAGAGAAAGAGAGAGAATGAAGGTTTGATGAAGAGGTAAGGGAAGCATAGGCATGGTCGGCCAGTTGAGCATACATGTGTGTGTGTGTGTGTGTGTGTGTGTGTATAAAGGAAAATCGGGAAGAAAAATCCAGAACCGAAGAGAAGGACGAGAGAGAAAGGAAGAGAAAGAAGAGAGAGGAGAGTCGCCGACGGTGGGTTAGAAAGAGAGAGAGAGCTGGTGGTATGAGTTTTGGTAGGCGGGGTGTGTGTGTGTCTGCTCATTTGTGGTGTATGCGTGGAAACAGGGTGTGTAGGTGTGTGTGGTGATTTCAGTCGGAGTCGGGTCCGACGGCAGTGTACCATAAGAGGGTGTGTGTGTGTCCCTGTTTCTCTGTTTCTGTTGGGGGGATGAGGTATGTGCTGTTGTGTATGTGTGTGTGCTGCGTGCATGTGTGTGGGAGTATTTCTTCATTTGGTTTGGCCGTGCAGGTGTGTGTGTGTGTGTTTTCTGGTTTGGGTTGGTGCTGTCGTCGGTGTGTGTGTGTGTGTGTGTGTTCCGAATTGGTTGTTCTTGGTGCGTGCGTGAGCGGCTGTTGAACGCGCCCCGATTTTCCAGAGAAAACCAGAAAAATATAGATATATGTTTATATACTTGGCGCTGGTAAAATGAGAAGGGTTTTTAAAAACGTCGATTTTCTCATTAAAATATACTTAAGCCTGTTTTAGAAAAAGGAGTCGCCACCTAGCATTGGGTTTAAATGATGTGCTAGGTCACCATATTTTTCTTTTTTGAAAATAATTTTAAAAAAATGGCTTAAGTAAAATTTGACTCCAAAAATATCATGGTCTAACCAGAGATTCGTTTAAAGAGTTCGGGGGTCAGTTACGCTCGGGGAAGGTGTCAAGCACCCCAAGACGCCCGTCCAAAGATGGTACCTTATCCGATTAAGTCCAATTAGAATTTAAATCCGAATGTTTTTATTTTATTTTTAAATCCTCCTTATATACACATATACACATACACACACATTGAGGGAAGTGATCTCCCTTCTAAACCTAGACCGTTCTGATTGAAGGTTGGGAATTTTTCACCTCGTATTGTTAGCACATTATATTTAATACAAATTAAATAAAACACCCGCACACACGCATCGAGGAGAGTAATTCCCTTCTAAATTTAGCCATTCAAATTGAAGGTTGAACTTTGCCGACAAAAAACAAACACAAAAAGTAAAAAAAATAATAAAAAAAGGGGTGGGTGCACCGAAATTCGGTGCACCCACCAGCTTTTGGGTGCACCGAAATAGCAGGGGGGATACCCCCCCTGCTGGCCGCATGTGCGGCCAGCTTTAAAGCTGGCCGCACATGCGGCCAGTCCACTGGTTGCACCAGCGACCAGTGGCTGGTCGCTGGTGCGGCCGGCTGGTCGCTGGTACGGCCAGCTGGTCGCACCAGCGACCCTTTTGCAACTCCCCCCCCCCTCGCGTTCGGTCCAGGCCTCTCTCGTTCTCGTCTTTTTCTTGTCCATTTTGTTCCGAATTAACGCGTTTTTATTCCACTTCGAAAAATCTACAAAACCAAAAAAAAAAAATCAATTACTAATATTTAATTTACTTAAGAGATTAATAAAACTTAATTTAGCAGTATTAAACCGCATAAATACGGTACAATCAAAACAAAATAAAAAAAATAAAAAAAAAGGTAACTATAAAATAAAGTATAATTTTTTTTGCGAGGCGGTCAAAAATGCCGTGTCTACAGCTGTATGTGTGTGTGTGTGTGTTTTTGTGTGTATGTGTGGGTGATCGTTGCAATTGGTGGTGGTGACTACCGGAGTTAGTGAGGAGAGAGAGAGTGATTGGCTAGAAAATTGACAAAACAGAGCAGAAGGGATGAGGAGCGTCCGCTTAGGCGGTGGAAAGTTCGCCTAGGCGGTGGTAGATCAGTGTGCAGAATGAGAGAAAGTTCGCCTAGGCGGAAGTTTGTCGCCTAGGCGGTGGGTCGTCAGTGTGTAACTCAGAACTGTAAAGGAGCTCATTCGCCTAGGCGGTGGATCGTCCGCTTAGGCGGTAAACAGTAGTAAGCAAAAATCAAGAAATTCGTGTTGAGGTCGACAACCGATTGGGAGCGGGTAACGTTTCTCGTTAAAATTACATGATTTGTCAATTTAATTACTAGAGTTGAAGTTGTCGAAATGACGAAAAACAAATAATGAGATCGTTTATAGGAACAAAGTTTATATATAGTAAAACGTAACGGAACGATGCTAACTAAAGAAAAATATTTCTAAAGAAAATACGGGAAACAAGAAAATTTCGGAAATTAGGATTTCATGGCATGGTTAGGATATTTCTACATAAAATATTAATTTAAATTCTGTCACAAATAGGTTCAAAATTATCGGGAGTTCAGTAGCAGTTAGTCGGAGGAGTTTTTGAAAAGCAGAATATCAGGTGAGTGTATTGTCTTCTTGCCAAACTATTTTTATATCTATATATGATAGGAAGTGATTGTATTTAAATTAGATGCTTTTATAAATGATATGGATCAAGCTAGTTATTGGTGAGTTGGTAAAATAGATTTCCATTGAATTGTTTGGGGTTTAAAAGAAAGACTTTATAATTAATCTGTTAGATTTGGTGGTTTTAATAAAAAGTGGAAAAAACATGATTTTTGAATAAAATCGGTTTTGGAAATGAGGTGGATGTTGTTAATTTGACGGTGTTATTGATTTGACAGTGGTGATTATTTGCTTGGGCAGAATGGTGATTTTGGTTGTAGTTTTGCGATGACATTATTGTTTTGACAATATTGTTGGTTGGTCTGTCCGGAGGGTGGTCCGGCATATAGGTATTGTTTTGTGATCTGATGATGATGTTATTGAGTTGACTATGCCATAATTTATGTCATGTCCGAAAGGTGGTCCGGCAGGTAGTGATACATATTATGTCCTATTCGGAGGATGGTCCCGCATGTGGTGATTTATATTATGGCCTCCGGAGACGTCCGGTAAGCGGTGATCTACGCAGTTAGGTCCGCTAGGAAGGCATATCCTACGGATGGTTACGGTACCGTTGCAATTCCCGATCGTGAGGTTAAAACGATCACTATGGTTTAGCAGGTGGGTATGGGATTGAGATGTGTGTTTGAGTTGGGGTATTTTATATATATATATTGGGTGATTTATTATTGATTATGGTGTTTGGAAACTTATTTATACTGCTTTACTTTCACTGCTTATTTGATACTAGAGATTTTACCAATTGTGTGGTGGATATATATATTTACGCTTGATCCATTTAAATGTTGTATTATTTAGAATGTATTATTATTATGTTAAAAAATAGTTTTTACTAAGAAGGCAATACACTCGTAAGTGAATCTTTTAGGAGACGGTCCCCTACTGGCATTAGGTGGAGTCATCTGGGAATTTTTTAGTTCAACTGTCAGAGGTAAATCATAATAAAGAAAAAAGATTATGTTGTCTTGTAAAATGAATTGTATAGTAATGTTTGGATTTTTTTTTTTTTAATGTATAAGAAGTAAAGAAATGGAATAGGTGATGTCATGTTGTCGTCACGCCGGCCCTGAGATGATGGGTGTCCGAGTCGGGTCGTGACATATATATATATAAAAATGTACTCATCCCAATCAGCATATACGATAAAACACCATATACGACAAAACACTATATACGACAACACATCACATTACACCACGCCACATCACACTACACTTCGGCTAGCCATGTGATTATTTTAACCTCACGATCGAGAGTTCCAACGGTACCGTACCACCCATAGGGTTTTCTCCCAAATAGGACAAATAACCACCTGCCGAACTAATATACCGGATAGGACATAATATCAATAACCACCTATCAGACTACCATCCGGACAGAACATAATATCAATAACCACCTGTCAGACTACCATCCGGACAGAACATAATATCAATAACCACTTGCCGGACTACCCTCCGGACATGACATAATATCAATAATCACCTGCCGGACTACCCTCCAGACATAACATAATATCATTAATAACTAGGACAGGATATAATATTAATAACCACCTGTCGGACCACCTATCAGCAAGACATAACAACGCTCTGCCGTAGCAGATAATCAACGCTCTGTCGAAACATATAAAATCAATAGTATCGTCAAATTAACAACAATATCACCAAATTACAAATCAATCGCATCAATCTCTATTTCCAAAACCCATTTAATCTAACTATCATTTTTCTATCCTCTTTTCAAACCAATAAGATTCAACAAATTATTTTCGACTTTCTTTAAAAATCATTGTAATCCACAATTCCAAAAACACCCGAAACCACTTGATCCATATAAGTTAGAAAATCGTCCAATTTTAAGTAAACACATTTTTTTTTTTCATCAAATATTTGAAAATAGATTTACAAGAAGACAATATATACCTTTAATTTAATAACTCCAATTTAGCGACAATTATTTTTTAATGGTCCACAACTAACACGACAGTCACCTAGACTTATTTAACTCATCAACCGCCAGCTCAGATGTAATATGTTCAAATTAAAATTATAGAGGCCAAAGTGAAATAATGGTAATAACACATTGGTGCAAGGTGCCCAATATTTCGTTCATAAACTTCCGAGAATTTTATTACTTAACCGAATAAATTTTCAACACATTTTTTATTTATGCAAATATTACAGAGCATAATTTATTATCAGTTTCAATTTGTCAAATCAATGCAAATACTAACAATTTAATATGATCACATTGACACAACAGGGATCACATTGTGCAATTTGGTTAACCAAAAGGTCTACATAATCAATCCAACAGGTATACACATATGAGTCATAAACATAAACAATCATAGTTTGTTATTCTAATTTTATTTCGCAATTTCCACTAAAATTTACAGTTTATTATGAACGATGGGTATTCTAACCCTGGTTCAACGTGCTTGCAAATCTAAATTCTGAGTCTACAGAATTTATATCCTAAGCTCTGATACCAAATTTGTCACGACCCGGTTTCCCAAGGCCGGACTATGGTTTCTCCTATAGAAAAATTCCTAAACCTAGAAGCAACTATCCAACTAGTCAAATTGTCACTCTACAAAATTCGGTAAATTATATAAATAATGGGGATAATTTTTAATTGCCGATTTAACAACGGAAATTAATAATATTTACTAATCACCATTTTAAATTTCACCACTTATTCCAACGTTTTATTTAAAATTTATTAGCGAATTTGTTCATACAATGGTGACCCAATTCATACCCAATTCATTCTATAAAAATAATCTTTCACTTTCGCAAAACGGCACCAAAATGTTCAATTTAATAGGAATATTTTTTTAAAAACCGAATATTCAATAATTTACGACAATTGCGATAATTACAGTTTTTGCTAATTACAACCATAATAATAACTACAATTATTACACCTCAAAATTTCAAATAATATATTTAATAAACCCCAAAATTCAGGGATTTCGAATAACCGTTTCACCAATTTTTTATTTAGAAAATCCAATAGATTTCTAGCTATGCTGACGACGGATAATTAATAATCCATTATATGAAAATATTTCTCATTTAAAAATAATAGTAGTAACTAATAATTTTCGAAACTCATAATTTAAACATCCAATTTCCAGTTATGATTTAATATATTTAAATATATTTAATATATTTGAATTGGAAACAAACATTTTACAATCACTACGGTATTTATCATTACCGTTTCCTCCAATTATAATAATAAATAATTTATTACAAATTATTTTCAACACGAAATTTCAAATAAAAATATTTATCTCTTCTCTCGCATTTTTCCCAGTTGATCCTGCAATCCACACACTGTGGGGTTGTGAGCCAACACCCAGTAGAACTCTAACCCCTTTAATACGTACATTTAATTTATATAACACATAAACAGGCTCGTCACATTAATTCTACATCGTCCAGATCATTTCATATAATTTCCACAGGTAACACTTCATACAATATACCAAACAATATCAGCATATTTCATGCGCACAAATAACGCTAAATTCACCGATAATGATAACACGCATTTCACATTGAGACAATTAAATGCATATATTAAAGAAGTTCGGAATTCTACCTCTCCCGGATTTTCCATCGGTTGCGAGATTAGATTTTGGTCTTTTAGTGGGGTGGTTCGTGTAATTTTCTTCTTTTTTTTTTCTTTTTTCTTTTCTTTACTCTGATTTATGTTTCTTGTTTTGCTCATCCCGCCGACGCCACCACTGGCCTTCATTGCCGGCTACGCCACACCCGATCATACGCACACACATATGCAGTCGTTTGAGCAACACACATACACAGAGCACACATACACCAGCGATGAAACAAAGACAACCATACACCTACACACACACATCGACGGCTCTCTCTCTCTCTTACTGGCTCTCTACTCTGGCGACACTCCACACCACCATGTACACCCAACACACACTGATCACACACATACACTGATCACACACATACACATTACTGTTTACATACCCACAACTAAACACATACATACCCATACACAGCAAGCGCACACACACATGCACTGCTTTCTCTCTCTAAACTTACCGTCGGCAAACATCCGGCGATACCCACACAACCAAACCACCACCGTCGGACCAACCAGATGACGGCACCACACACATACATACACACAACAACATACACAATACACACAGCCACACTACGGTTGAACACTAACACCGCCGACCGGACCACCCACGCCGTCGAGCCAAACGACGGCGATCACGCCCTTACACACCCACAATGATGAAAGGAAAAACAGAGCACCCCCATGGTCACACACACACCCACGCTTGAAACATACATGAACGACACACACACACACTCCGAAACACACACCCACTGACGATGTCCGACCACCGGCAACCCACATTGAAACATACCCACACACATACGATACACTGTGACAGACCAAAGCGCACACACACATATTCATAGTAATTGGACACACACACACCCAAAATACACAAACACCCACAAACCCAAAGGATCGCTGACCACCGAACACTCACCGGTGAACCCACCTTCGATTCTCTATCTTCTCTGTTTTTCGGTTCTTTGATTTCCTTCCTTTTGAGAGTTGAGATCATGATTTGCATGGGTTAATTTATATGCATAAATGAAGTGGAAAAATTTGTTCTTAACTTGCCACGTCAATGGATCTTGATTCTTCTTTCGGTTCTTCGGCTGTCTTCACGACACACACACGCACAATTATATGTTTATACATACATATATATATATATATATATATATATATATATATATATATATAATTAAAATACTCTTTCCTCCCCCAATTTTCTTAAAATCTTCTTTTCAGTTCAATTTTCACATTTAACACTTTCTTAAATTGCAATTTCCACCCAAAACAGTTTTAATTCAAAAGTTAAATACTAATTTGGATTGAATGTTTTCTACATTTGCAAATTTACCCCTAAAATATTTAAATCAAATAATAAATTATGCCGCCTACCCCGTTATTTTCGAAACATTTTAAAACGCAACTTAAATTATACGTATGACGAAGATCGAGGTCTTAGTACTGATTTTAATTTTTTATAATCAGTTTTTTAACAAAGTTATTATACCCTGATTTCGATACCTTCCTGTGAAAGCAGCCTCAGATTTATTTCTTCTCCAGGTTAACCTTCTCCTCAATCCCAATAATTAAAATTATGTTCTGAACAATTTCAATTCAATTATCAATTGGGTTGTGTTCTTTAATGCATATATTTCTTTGCAGTCCGACATTTATGTGGTTTGGAGCTGGGATTACTCTCAAGGTATATTTTTTGTTTGACCATTTCTTTTTACTTTAACAATGTATTTTTATGTTTGTTTTTTCTTTCCTTGTCCATCCGTTCATTTTTACCTTCTTTCTCGTCCATTTCATTCCTTTCTTGGTTTGTGGTCTATGATCCTGGGGCTTGGGGGAATAGGGCGAGGAGAATACTAACCACTACCGGTTGGTGTTTTGCTTTGTCTTAATTGAGAAAACTAGTTTTAGGCCAACACTTAGTATCACGGGCCGAGCCTTTTGAGGTTAAAAAGTGAACCGTGCGGCGCTAACTAGAGGATCGCCTAGTAGTAAGCTTGAAGATCAGATGATCTTAAATAGTAGAAGCAGTTTCAATAGTAACGAGTTTCCCTACAACAACACATGTCAGCAATGTAGAGAAGAATACAATTACAATAATAATAACAATTGTATTAATATCAAAGGCTACAAGGTGTGAAAGGATTGAATGATTTCAAGAGCATGTCCTCCCACATAATACTTTAAGGAAAAAAATACAAGTGACAACAATATACATTATTATGCTCGAGGAGTCATAATGGTGTCTTTTTACAAGAAATGAAAGAAATAAACTAAATTAAATTAATCTAAGTTAAACTAGTCTAGAAAATAAATGAAAAGGGGTCACGGACAAGCGGCCATGTGCGAGAACCAGCACTGGACAAGTTAAGACCGTGACATTCTAGTCTAGAAAATAAATGAAAAGGGGTCACAGACAAGCGGCCACGTGCGAGAAACAAGCACTGGACAAACTAAGACCGTGACACTTAGCGCGGGCTCTAAAATAGTTATCAATTGGAAAAAAAATATTACAAAAATTGTTGTTCTTTCACCATCTCTCCAAATAACCAACCTATATATATATATATATATACCCACAAAGAAAAAATAATTATATAAACATTTATCCACTTGAAAAAATAAAAAATTATATATATAGTCAGCTAACATTCATTGACGTTTATTTCCAACTTTATATTTTCATAATTTTTTACCATCTTTTCTTTATTTTCTATCTTCCACCATCTCTCCAACAACCAATCTATCTTTACACCTATAATTATATAAGTATTTATACACCCACAAAGAGAACAATAATTATATAAACATTTACACACCCATAAAGGAAGAACTAATTATATATTTCTTTGCCTGAAAAAAAAATAAAAAATAAATAAATTATATGAACATTTATACACCTACAAATGAAAAAAAATAAATTATGTAAACCTTTACACGTCCAACAAAATACTAATTATATTAAACCTTGCGACATCCACAAATAAAAATCCTACTCTTTTTCCAAACTAAATTTTTTTTCTATCTTTTCTTTTTCATTTTCCATAATTTCTACAAATAACTACCCTACTTTTAAACACCGATAAACAAAAATATGATTATATAAACATTTACGCGAGCAAAAAGACAAAATAATTATATAAACATTTACCCATCCACAAAAAGGACAAAAATTATACTAACTACAACCACAATCAAACAAAAAATATCAATAGTCAAATCCTTGTTGAACTCGTACCCATCTCCAAACAACCTTTAAAATTTCAAACAAACTGTATATAAATCCAAGTAGAGTACATAAGAACATTGAAAAATACTAACTAAAGAAAAGAAAAATGTATAAAAACAATTTTTCAATAAAATATGAAAATAAATATATGAAATTTATGCTTCTACGACAGAAATTAGGATCCTATTAAATGAAACCATAATGAAAGAAAAACAGGTGAGTAAAAAAAATGAAAAAAAAAAAATGAATTGGGAATCAAATTTCCTACCAAAAGTCTAAAACATTAGATGAATATAAATGGAAACATTATATACGAAAAGGGAAATTTTAAATCGAGTTGGTTACCTAGATGTTAACCATTGTTTAAGGCATGTGGTGGATAATCAATATTCTCATCGGAAGAATACTAAGAAATCTTTGGATATATTAATTATATTTAGTCTGCAACTCAACCCACCACCACCATTTTCTTATCTTTGATTGTGTTAATTTTAATAGGGAGAGTGTTGATTTAATTTTGTCGTTGTACAAGATATGGTTTGAACCATGACTTGTTCTACTCAAAACTCACTATTTATTATCCTATTTTTGGTTATATTAAAATTAAATTTAGTCTTCCACCAAACCCCACCACTATTATCCTTTGGTTATATTAATTAAGTCCAGTCTTCCACTCAAAACAACACTATTTCCCATCTTCGGCAATTCATTAATTTTAGTGGGGGAGGATGTTACTTTAATTTTGTTGATTTACACCTTTTTCTTTTTAGTTACGTTCATGCAAACTACACAGCTCTTTTCAAATCCATTCATTATATGAAAGCAACCAATGAACAGTGAAAATTCTCCCAGGTACATGAGTTTATTTAATGTTTTTTCATTTAATTATATACAAATGTAAGTATATATATATATATGTGTGTTGGTGCATGAAAAAGGGTAAATTTTGTACGTACAAAGGAATAACAAAATTAAATCGATAGATAATATACGAAAGAACAATAAATCAAAGTAATTAAACTTTTGAGAAAATGTCCAAGCAATAATAGTAACACGCACTTGGTTAGTGTTTATATATGCGGATACATAACTTGATAGGCTTTTAAAGGGCATGCAATTGTGTATGTATATTCATATGTCGAAAAATGGTAACATAATGAATTATGATTATGCCCTAGGTATATTCTGTTTGGCTGCCTCCGGTGGTTCCCACACAAATTCTTAACACCAGGTGGTGAATCTCAGGAAAAACCTTCGACGAGAAAAAGGTACGAAACCAAGTATAGGGATGCAAATATGGAGTAATGCTTCCTGAGGGACATAGTGCGGTGTTGTACAATAATTGCGTAGGATAGCATAGGAAAAATTGCGTAGGCAGTTCTTCCTCCGGGATGGAAAGAGAGAGAGAGGAGTGTCTGGACACCAAATCTTTTATGTATGATGATTGTTTTGTTATTTGTGTGTCATTTACACCAAGCTAATATTATCTGCCGATTTGATGGTGACTCACCTACGACACTAACTGTCGCGCTTCGATTATACCCGTAGACCGAATCTCCATGTTGGATGGATCTCAAGCTTTACCAAAGGTGTCGCTCTTACCCCGAGGGTTCAGTCCACTAGCATTGATGGGCCTGGGCCCAAGAGATTTCCGACGCAACCCAAGCCCCTTTCTGGTAGGTTTTCGGGGCTTTCTTGTTGAGCGGCCGAAGACAAGATTCATTACCATTAGTAGCCCCCAAACTCCTAAGCTAGGTGGTCCTATCCTGGGAGTCTTCTAGCGCAAAATTTCTCGTGTTGCACCTGTTCTTAGCTTTCTACTATCCTTCTTTTGCCATGGGGCACTTTTCAAAGACTCCACTTTTTCAGAAGTGAATTTATGAATTTCTTGGATTCATTCCCCTTCTAGAAAATATTGAATGGTGAAACTAAATATGAGAGCTGTGGGTCTTTACGCACTGTCCAGACTTGCCAAAGATAGGCTGACCAATCGTTGTGGGGGCAATAACCATCGAGTCTGCCGCCTCAAGTAGCCCCTCAGTCCGAGATACCTCCCATATGAGGGGTAAGGAACACTGGCATAACTTTGGACTTTACCGTTTGCAGAGATTCTTCCAATGCCCTGGACTTTTGTCATTTAGTTCTTATGCCTTGTGACATGGAGTCCTTGTAAAGAGCTGATCTACACATGTGTATGGATTAGCTGTCTCCTATGTCGAGCAACTTTTCCACAAAGTGTTTTTTTTTTGTGCTTTTGTCGTGATAAGGAGGTGGAGTTGAGGAGGTAGGCTGAGGCTCGCAAGCGCACCTTATGCAAGAGAAGTTTCAGGGCTTACGTGCCTCCGGTGTCATGAGACCCAACTCTTCCATAAATGGGAGAAAGATCATGCGGAGCTTAGATTAGTCCACTAGAAGCTACTCCAGTTCTGTCGCCTCCTCCAGGGGCTCAAGACAACCCTAAGAAGCCAAGGGCACCCTGTCGAGGGTTCTCATGCTTTTCTTGAACTTGGTCCCTCGAGGAAGGAGTCGACTCGCAGTCATGCCTCAGTTGGCAATGAATCGAATGGAGATGGAGAACTTCTCTTGTCTTGTCGAAGTAGGTGAATGAGGCTTCGTCCTCTCTCGAATTAATTACTCAAACAGGCAGAGTGGTCTTTGGGAAGGGTGTCCAACTTTTGTGAGCATTATGCCGCCAATGCAGGTCGTAGGAGGCATGCCTATCATTCTTAGGGCTGACGTGTCACCTAGGGCGATTGCATAATTTCCCAAGAACGTCCTCATGATGGCCTGCGCAATTTTTTGAGCATGCCAGTCGTGATGGTCCACTTGCATGCGTCGTTGTTTCATATCAACTGGTGGGACGCCTAGAGAGGGATCTCATTCGATGTCTACCCTTCTATAAATAGTGGAAGCGTGCTAGGTTAATTCTACCCATCGACTCGTCGTCTTTTGCTTCTTTTTTGAGAATTCCTAGAGTTGGTTTGCACGCTGTTGAGGATACTTGTCGTCTTTTGACCTTTCAGAGAGCTAGGGTAGAGGAGGCTTACAGCGCCATCAACCCTCTCGCTACTATGGCACACATCATGGCCATTTAGCAGTATCTCAGCAAGTCCTCGGGGGATTATGTCGAGTGATTTAACAAGGAAGCCACCATGTGCGACGAGCTCTCTAACAATGAAGCGATGAGTACTTTTATCGACAGGCTCCAGCACCAAAGGTTATCCCATGACCTTTGGTCCACCCCTGCGACCAACTTTGATCAAGCCCTAGACCTTGGGACTCGGTTCCACAATACCAATCTAAGGGCAACGGCTAAGCGAGAAAGAAAGGGGAGTGAGAAGAAAAAGGGAAAGACTAAAGAAGTTTAAAGGCGAACTCGAGGCTCGAAGAGGCTATAAGGGGTTGAGAGGTTAAGACCTCTGCCTAGGGACATGAGACCTTTCTCGCTCCCAGAGCATCGACAACAAGACTTTACCCCCCGCTCACAGCTTCGGTGGCCACAATCTATGCCGAGAATTCCGAAAGAGAGTTCTTTCTCCCTCACTCGCCACTCAGAGAAAAGCCGATAAGAAGGTCCCTGAACAAATATCGAGATCAGAGCAACGCAACGGAAAATTGCTTCCAACTCCGGGAGGATATAGAAGTCCTCATTCATAGGGACTTTCTTGGAAATTATGTTCGTAGAAAGGACAGAGAACACAGACCTGAGAAAATGACTTTCGTGAAGAACAATGAGGTCAAAGGAGAAGAGGAAATCATGCCCGACTTTAGGCCAGAGAAGAAGATGCTGAGAACGATGACAATCAACGTGTGGATGGAGAAATCAACGTCATTCACAATGAATTCAGCTCAGTAGGGGAGATGCTTTCCCCCAAAAAGCCCATGAACAGAAGGTCAAGAGAGAGTTTGACCTCCGAGGGGTGCATATGCCTCACGACGGCACCCTGGTTATCACAACCTGATTAACCACTTCAAGATAGGGCGTATCTAGGTCGCCGGAGAGAGCTCGGCGATATCATCTTCAAGTAAGCCTTCGACAAAATGAAGGTCAACGCAACCACACTTCAGCCCACGATTTAAACTTAATGTTAGGTGGCGACTCCTTTTGTTAAAATTGGCTTAAGTTATTTTATGAGAAAACTGACACTTTGAAAATACCTTTTGTTTAATATTTTTTTTTGAAAAAAAAAAAAAAACTAAAAACAAAAATGCTTCATATTTATTTATATTTATTTTCTTTTTCAAAATCCGGATCACGTCACCAGACAAAGGAATTTTGTGCTCTTACTGATGGTCTGCAATTTTGGTATTATGCTATTTATTGATCTTTTCATGTGATGACTCAAAGCAGGTAGCAGAAAAAATACCGAAAATGCAGAAAGAATGTTTGGAAGGTAATTACAGCTTAGTTGAGGAGCTAAGAAGGGAAACCGATCTTTTCACAAATGTTGTTGCTCAATCCCGATAGGTAATTACAGCCCAGTCGCAAGGATTATTCATGATTAATTCTAGGTCTTTTTTCGAGAATCTTTTGTACTCTTTGTATTCGATCTCTGTTATGTTTGCAAGAAATCTCATGTTTTTTCTTTTTTTTTTTTTTGGTGGACTTTCATACACTACTCTAGGTCTTCAATGATGAAAACAGTGATAGTGATGAAGATGATGAGAATTTAAGTAACGATGAAGACGGTGATAGTGATGAAGATGACGATGATGAGTGAAGAAGATGAGAATTTAAGTAACAATGAAGACGTGATAGTGATGAAGATGATGATGATGAGTTTGTTGATCAATGGTACCACTGTTTTATGAGCTTGTTTTCTCCCTTGGATTATATGAGTTTGTTTTTCCCTTGGATTTTCTATTTGGATTCTAGATATTAATTCTTTTGATTAGGGATGATAGAAATCAGAGTTTCACAGCCAATTTTAGGAATTAGGGGTTGTATCTTGCAAAATATTCGTGTAGTCAAACACTACCTAATATGCTAAGACAAATTCAGTTTACTCTTTAATCTTTTAATATTAAATACAATTGTCCCTGCTTAAACACAAATTCTAATATTTTTCTGATAAAAAATAAATGATGTATTTAAAAATTATAAAATTAAAAATATGATTGATTGCTTGTGCTAAATTTTCTAATTTTTGTTCACAAATTGATTAAGGTCATGAATACGAACACTAAAATCATATTTAATTTAAATTTTAGAAAATATATGTGTTATTGGTTGAGATTTACTTTGCATCTATTCTAGTAGCTCTCACTTGTTTTTATTGACAAAAAGGTAATTTATGGAGTGCAACACATCTTGATTTATAATATAGGCTATTGTATATTCGTGTCTGAAGGGAGTAACTTTAATTTAATAATTAAATTAAAAGAAAAAATAGGTTAAGTATTTGTTGATATTGTCTTGTTTTTTTTCAAATAAAAATGTTGCGCATGTGAATAGTGTTGGCTCCCAATACGAGTGACCAATGAAATGTGTGTGAATAGTAGAACAAGCCTAAGGAAAACAAGTACTCATGAATAGTAAAACACATTTTGTTTATGTAACCAAGGACCTATTCTATTTTACTTCTCAAATTTCTTCTCTATAATTAATTAATTACTCAATTATTTTATTAACTATTTTATTTACCGTCTATTAAAGTTTATAAAAACACCGATATTCCAATTAAGGTTGTGTTAACAAACATTGTCGCACGACTGTCGGCCGCCGGATTTTGCCACCATCGATCGTCGAAATTCCCATCACCCGCTGAAATTAATTTAGTTACATTCAACCACCCGCTGAAATTAATTTAGTTACATTCAACTACTTTGTAATAATATTTTTATATAAATTTTATTTATAATTTTTGAGTCATCATCAAATTTTTCGGTTATTAGTTGCCAAAAAATAATGTGAATATAACTGAAAATATAACAAAAAATACATTAAAAAACAATTAATACTAAAAAAATAATTACATGTAACAAAAAAAAATTCGACGAAAGGTAATGACGGAAGGTGGTGTCGACGACAGGCGATGCAAACTCTAATTGAAATTATTTGATTGGAGATATAAAGAAATATTAATTTATTAAATTAAAATATAATTAAAAGGCTTACCCACCTAAAAAATTAAAATAAAATAAAGAGGTTTTTATTATTTAGTTCCCATTTAAGAGACCATATAGAAAAAATACCTTTTGAAAAACCTCACTTAACATTTAGATCTCAATTAAGTTTTTAGTCTTTTGGCAGACAAAATAGGACGTGAAAAGACACATATAGTCTTAAATAAACATAATACATTAACCTCCTCGCTCAATGTTCACTCACTCTATCATCTCTCTCTTTCTCTTTGGACCAAACTAGCGTTCACTCTTATCATCTCTCTTTCTTCTCCAGTGCACAACAACGCAGGATCTGTGTCGGAGCAAGATCCGACTTGGTGTAGATTTGTCGAAAACCCAAAAAAAACAGAGGGTTATAGACCCATCGCAGCAGACGCGACGGATCTTGTGGAGAAAGAGATGAGTTTTTGCAAGAGGTGCGGCAATGGTGGTGTCGGATCTGCTCGGTGGCGGCAGTAGTAGTTGGCTCGACAACATTGAATCGACGACGGTTGAACAGATTTGAGTCGCCAAAACTTTAATCGCCTGCCGCTGTAATCCTAATCGCCACAACTATGGATGGCGGCTGGACGACGACGGTTGAACGATGACGGTAATGTGGTTTTTAGGGCTCACTCACTCTCTCTCTCTGTCTCTAAACCCTACCCATGGTCTGACTCCCATGGTTTTAGGGTAAATCTTGTTTTTTTCCTCCCATCGTTTCTCTCTATATCTCTTTCTTGTGAATGGTCTAACTTTTATCTTCCTTATTCACCGTAGAGATATGGGTTTCCAGATCTGGAACCCCAGATTTTTTGATCTTAGTTTGGGTGTTTGAATTGGTGCCGAAAACCCTAATTTGGGTGTTTTGGGGTTTTTTGTTCTTGTTTTGGGTGTTTTTCGGTTTTTTGTTCATTTTTTAAGATCTGGAAACCCAGATATGAGATTTTTTTTTTGAGTGAACATGATATTTTTGATGGTGTTGATGTTCGATTTGGTGGTGTTATTCGGTAGTGGTGATGTTCATTTTCGATTCGGAAAACTGTCGGCCACCACTAATCGGATCCAACAACCACCGCCGACTACTAGCTAAATTAACGTTAATTAACGTTGACGCACACCAATTTTTATTGTTGCACACATATTTTCTGGACAATACTTAGCGTGTTAACGTTAACACATACGACACTCCAAAAAATGTGTATTTTTAACGTAAACGTCAGTGTTTTGTTTTTCATTTATTACATATAAGTTTTCCAGACAACATGAATGCGTTAACGTTAATATACGAGACCCAAGAAAAATATATATTAACGTGGATGGGATGTTTCATTTTTTACGTTAACGTTAGTATTTGTGTGATTTTTGCACATATTTTTTCTGGACAACATGAATATGTTAACGTTAACATAAAAGAGACCCAAAAAATGTGCACTTTTAACGTTAACGTCAATGTTGTTGTTGTTGTTGTTGTTTTTTTTCCTCACATTTTGGGATTCCAGACAATATGAATGAGTTAACATTAATACAAAAGAGACCCTAAAAAAATGTGTATTAACATTAACACGACCCAAACACACATTCAGATCTGAATTGAAAATTTTCTTAAGGTCTATTTGGTTCTTTATTTTTTTTAGGGAATTTTCAAATCTGAATTGGAATTTTTCATATCTGAATTAGATTTTTGTTGTGGTTATGAATGGTGATGGATGTGGAGGAGGTGTTAATTTACTTTATTGTTGGTGTGTTTACGTGATTTTTTTCCACACATGTTTTTGAACAAAATTAAATGAGTTAACGTTAACACATAGAGATACAATAAAATGTGCATCAACGTTAACGCAAACTCAACTCAAACATACATTCAACTCAAAAGAACAAAATACTACATATGACAGTTAACGTTAATGCACATCAATTTTCAATTTTTGCACACATGTTTTCTGGATAATACTTGATGTGTTAACGTTAATACATAAGACTCTCAGAAAAATGTGTATTAACGTTAACGGAAACTCAACCCAAACACACATTCAGCTCAAAAAAGGAAAAAATACCACATATGGTAGTTAACGTAAACCTGCACAAGACAAAAATATGTGATAGAACGTTAACTTAAATATTTAAGCAAAATATATTAACACACAAAACTCCTAAAAAATAAAATACGTTAACGTTAAAACCCACAATCCGATGATAAAAAATGCGTTAACGTTAAAAAAAATACGAAAAGTGCGTTAACGTTAACGTGTAAAATAAAAAAAAATTGATTCAACAATATTAGCGTGAATTCAAAATGTATTTTTATAATATAGTGCTTGAACAGTTTATTTTAACGTTAATTCACTGTTTGTCCATTTTTGTTTTGTTACATGAGACAAAATGACAGATTCATAAATATTACTGAACAGAGTGGACATAATGCATTGATTTTTTTCTAAACATTTTGTGGGTGAAAAAAAAAATGGTCTCAGGTTTGAATCCTAAACACATACTCAACAAAAGACTAAATAATAAAATCCCCTAAAATAAATTATATTTATACTCAACTTAAAACATAAAATAAATTATAAATTAGACTCTTACGCTGTGTTTGGTACATTGGAATGAAATAACAATAGGATTGAAATTAGTATAATAATGTAATGGTCATTACCATTCCTATATTTGGTGACGAAAGAGATTATATGTGGTATTGCAATGACATCAAATAGTAATTTAATTGAATTTTTAAACAATATAATAATTAATTTCATTTCATTTCATTTGAATTTAAATATTTATTTAGTATTTGGTTTCGATTTTTAGCCAATTATTGATTAAAATCTAATCTTATATAATTGGGATTAACCAATACCAAATTTATCTTAATATTGATTAATCCAATACTTTGTGCGATTAGAGATTCCTTAGTAACAGGAATGTGATTAAATCCTATATACCAAATATAGAAATAGAATGATCATTCTCATAATCATTCCAATCCCATCTTAAATCCCGTGTACAAAACGCCACCTTAATATATAATTATTCACCAATCATGCCAATTTATAATTTGAAGTACAATCTATTAAAAATCAGTGGTACACGCGGATTTGCAGTTTAATGGTTTGATCACAGCTTAATCCAAACAATATGCTCTAAGTCTTCTACCATGAGCGTATGCTCGCCCAGAAAAAACACCCTTTTCCCCTTCTCATTCGCAGTACTAAGATGTTCACAAGGATCTACCATGATGCTTGTTTCCACCGTAGTTCTACCGGAAACCCTATCCACCCGATTGAATCCAACCAGTTGCTTAATAGGAGCGCCGATCGAAACCCTAGGCAATCTGGAGAATAACAACACGACTCGGCTTCCGTCGATTTCTCCGGTGTTCGTCACCGATATCCGAACAGAGAATCTCAACGAATCACAAGATCCGACCTCGTCAATTTCGATATAATCAATCCCGACGCTTCGTCGCTGTCGAATGTTCTTTTCGGATTCGGACATGATAGATCCCAGTAAGCTCAGCTCAGTTGGAGCATAGAGGAGTTTATGGGCGAAATTTGTATAGCTCAAGCCATGTCCGAAGCCGTAGACTCTTCCGCCGGTGTAAAACCGGTATGTTCTTCCCGGATAACCTCGAGAAGAATCAGCTCTCATGTTCATGTCGTTCATCGGGACACTGGTGAAGGATTCGGGGTACCAGGTCATAGGTAATCTCCCACCTGTTTCACATGTAATAAAATAATTTCATCAATCTTTGTTGGGTTTAATTCCCAGAAAGGGCTCGTTCCGATGAGGTAGAGATTATTGAGTTTATGTCACGTTGGATGGTTGAAGGAGGGCTGATGATAGATTATAAGTACAAAAACCTAGTTTTTATGAGCTAGTTTTTGTCTTGAGAGAGGCAAGACCACCCCAATTTTCTTTGAAACCCTAGTTTGATGAATTGAAGAATTTTGTTAAAAAAAAAAAAAAATCAAACCTGGATTATAATCTCCGAAGATGATTTCAGCGACTGCTTTTCCGCCGGTTTCTCCTGGATAACCGATCCATAGAATGCTCGGAATTTGTGGGTTTATCTCGGCAAACGATACGTCGACAGGTCCACCGCCGGTAAGAACCAGAACCGGTGGATTTTTACTAACAGCAGCAATGGCGGTAATAAGAGCCATCTGGTAACCCGGTAGGAGAAGACTGTATCGATCCTGATCTTCAGTTTCCTGGGATAAATCAAGTCCAGCCACCAGGATTACAAATTGAGATTCTCCGACTAACGAAAGAGCTTCTACAAATCCAGATGTTGAATTGCAAGAAACATCTTTGCATCCGGCTGCATAAGAGGCTCTCTTCACATAATCCTTAATACCCTCGAAAATGCTCTTTGGGTTGCAAGGAATTCCTGCAAGATTTAATATGCGTGATCTTGGAGAATGAATCAAAAGAAATGAGAAAAAAATTTAGCGAGAGAGGAACTTGAAAGCCATAACAGATTGAATCAAGACAGGTAGTGCTGAGCCACGTCTGGCCTGCTGACCTATCACTAGCAGACCAAACGTGGTAGATCAACTCAGAACTACCTGTCTTGAGTCAATCTGTTATGGCTTTCAGAATTGAAACCTGTGTAACCACCGCCCATTTTCTTTGTGTCATTTGCCAGCGGTCCGATTACAGCAATGGAGGAGACGGATTTCTTGTTCAAAGGAAGGAACCTCTGTTGATTCTTCAGGAGAACAGTCCCCTGCTTCGCAGCTTCTAGGGCCAACGCCCTGTTCTTCGAGGTGCAGACATCTTTAGCCCCCAATTTTCCAAACCTTCCATTTTTGGGGTCTCCATCAAAAAGACCCAAACGTAGTTGAACCGTAAACAAATTGAATAAAGCCCTGTCTATATCTTCTTCTTGCACCTTCCCATGTTTTATTGCGGACAGAGTATGCCTCAACATATAGGTTCCACAATTAATATCAGTCCCTGAAAACTGATCACAGATTACATTTCCAACTCCGAAACGAAAACCCAGAAGGAAGAAGAAGAAGAAGACCTGCTTTGAGAGCAATGGCGACTGCATCTTCAGGGGTTTTAGTGTAATTTTGATATTCGTATATGGTGGCAATAGCATCACAATCAGAGGTGATATATCTGTTGTAGTCATGCCATTGAGGAGATCAGATTAAGAGTTTTCTTTTGATAATTTTGTCAAAGAAATAATGAAAAATTGGGATAATTTTACCCTTGGAACCCCCATTGAGTTCGAGCTTTCTGCAAGAGATCTTGTCGTGCGCAGGCAGGTACTCCGTTAACCTGATTGTAAGAACACATCAAGCAGCTTGCTTTGCCTTGCTCAATACAACTCCGAAATGGCGGCTCGAATGTGTCCGCCATATCTTGCTCTGTAACCTGAATATATGCCTGAATTCAGAGTAACTCCAACCCACAATCCATTCCATGACACAAATGGTGTAACTATTATTTTGTCTAACCAAATTTGAAAATTTGACCTCCAATCAAGTGCATCACTCAACTATTTTACCTAATAACGATCTCAAGAGCCCTTTCGACTTAAGGTAGAGAGGTTAGCCATTCCGTAAATCAAATGGTAACTACCATTTTACGTATTCAAAATCAATATTATCTACTCTAACTCACTAGATTTAGCTAATATAGTTGGAATACAATTCTAAATAAGTATTAATCATAACACTAAATAAGATTTTAGTTAATATAAATGCTTAGAGAGGCTTCAGACACATAATAGAGATTTTCCCATAATAAGAAACTGATGAACTGGGCTGTCATAAACGTACCACAGCATTGAAGCTATACCTACTGAAATTGCCCCATTTTTCCAAATCATAGGCTGTCAAATGCTTACAACAAGCAGACAGCATCAACCCATCTCCTCCGCTATCGTCGTTTAGCAAAGCCCTCTTCTCCCCAAACCGGATTTTGCTTCCGCCGCCATAGCCGTCCTGCTGGAAGCCCCTCACGTACTCCACGGCGAACGCCGACGCGACCATTGGGTCTTCTCCCGGCGTCTCTTGGCCTCTTCCCCATCTGGGGTCTCTGAAAATGTTGATATTCGGGGCCCAGAACGTCAACCCGGCTTGACCCGCATTGAACATCGCCCTAGCCTCCGACGCGATCGCGGACGCAATCGACTGCCACAGGCTCCGATTGAACGACGCGGCGGTGAGGATGACCTGCGGGAAGCTGGTGGCGGATCGAATCGGGCCGTCGAAGGTGATGCCGGGACCATTGGTGGCGATGCCGTGGAGGGACTCCGACCACCACTCGTAGGCGGGTATGCCGAGCCTGGGGATTTGCGTGGTGTTGTCGGACAGCCGTTGGATCTTTTCGTGGAGGCTGAGGAGGGAGATGAGAGACTGAGCCCTGGCAGCGATTGGGAGGGAGGTGTTGCAGAAGGGATAGGAGTTGTGGAGTGGCGGCTTACAGGGAAATTGAAGGATTTCTTCTAAACAGGAGATGTGGAAGAAGAAGAAGAAGAAGACGACCACGAAGAAATGGGTATACATCTAGAGAGAGTGTGTGAGGAGTGAGAGTATACTTTCAGTGCGCGGCCATTGGCCAATTCAAGAATCTGAGCAGCAAGCATGTGGAGATGATTTATATAATATGGGGTGAGATTTGGACAAAATTGGCCGGTGTTTTGGCACTTTTGACGTAAGATTAATCTGTTCTTTTTTTTTTTTTTTTCCTTTATGTCTCGACGAGTTTATCCGCACTTTCGATTAATTACCTTACCGAAAAATGTAAAAGTATATTTTTTTATATTGACATGTTGTATTCATGATTAAATTTAAGATTTAATTTTTAAAATATTTTTAAGAGAGTCGAATTTTAATTGACAACGAAAGAAAACATGTTTATTTATCAATCGGACTAACACCTCTTCTTATTTTTCTTGATTCCTCTTTTTTCATGCCTTCGATCAGAAGATTGGTCTTGAATGTTGGATGGGAAGTTGTTTTCATGACCGGATGACCCATAAATTGAAGGACAAGTGGGCTCAACAAGATAATGTTTTAATTTTGACTAAACAAAGCGTAACAACTCCAATCATGGTAACTAAAAATAGATACTCATGAATTTTTAATGTATTCTTTCATTCCAAACAATTTTAAAAAAATGTATCGAATATGAATTTTGGATTTCTCTTTATAAATTTGATAGTGTTTTCGTTTTTAGGTATATTAATATTTTTGGTGTTTTGACAAATTTTCTCACTTCTCTCACTCGGATCTATAAGTCAGAGCATTATGGTTTTACACAAACCTCCAGGCTTGCCTATTGGTCCGCCGCAACTGTATTCGTGTATTTTTTGTTGTTTTTTAATATAAGATAATTTACTGTTAGAATGGTTTAAAATGAAGAAATTGTTGAAACCACGTGCAGGACACTGCGCAGGGCCTGTTGCGGCGGACCTATGAGTTGAGGACCTATAGGTCCACAAAACCATCAACAACACATATAAGTATGCATAATAATACAGTGTTCAAGCATATAAGTCCACGAAGTGTAACATTACGTGGACCTAAAGGTTCGCAAAATTGTGATTTTTACCATCCATAAAAATATTGATTTTCCAGTTTCGAAGGATTTGGGAAAAGTGGAGAAAACTATTAAAAAAAAAAAAAAAAAACTTAAAACCTATAATTGATGCACGGAATTGTTTGTCACTCATGATTTCTTCAAAAAATTGATAAACTCTTGTCCGAAATGATGGAAATAAGAGTTTTCTAGGTTTTTATGGTTGAAGCTTGGTTGTGAAGGAGAAAAGGGAGGAAAAATATATTTTTAAAAGGAAGAAAATGGTGTAGGATATAAATAAGTATAGAAAGTGACATACATTTAGTAAATAATTTTTTGTTATTTTAATTAATGATATCCCTAATGATAGTTTAACATGAGAGTGTAATTAAACTTTTTCAGTAAAAATAGGTGTATATCGAGAAAATCAAGGTGGATATTTAAAAGCACCCTTTAATAATGCTTGAAATACTGTTTATCACATTTCTTTGACAAAATACTCATACAATATAATATTTTTTGTTATTTTTTCAGTTTTGTTTTTCTTTGCAGTTTTCTTCTCTCACTCGCTCTCTCGTTTTCTATTTTCTAATTTGTTGCTTTTGTTCCGTATTATTTATTTCATTTCTTTTATATATATATATATATATATTGTATGTTGTTTATAGAAAATAAAAGAAATAAAAAATAACAAATTAGAAACAAAATGTTAAAAATAAAAACAAAAACAAAAAGAAACACTTTAAATTTTAAAACAAAATATACTTTTTTTTTTCAATTTTTGTTTTATTTTTTTATTTGAAATTCATTCTTTATTTTTGTATTTGTTTTGGAATCTTATTTTTTGTAGATTTTATTATTTAGTCATCTCTTGATAACCTATTGAGGATTCAGACTGCTTGACAATCATCATAATTAAGTTTTCAAACCTCAAGATTCTTTTAGGAAAAAATATCTATATTTTAACCACTTTGTTGACAAGTATTTACGAACTGCTATTTTGTCTATGCAACAAGACAGAATTGAACAGTAGAGGTGTTAACGTTAATGTAAAACACTTCAAGCAACACTCTTTACTTATATTATAAAATTACATTTTGAATTCACGTTAGCGTTATTCGCATTCATTTTTAACTTTTTTTTTTGCTCTTCCTCATTTGTTTTGTGTGTATTACATTAAGTTAACTCATTTTTGTCTACATTAACATTTACTCATTTTCAACAATACACAATTATGTGTTTTTTTGATTTTTTATTTTTTGTTTAAATCTTGATTATGTTACAAAATTACGATTTGAAATTCACGTTAACATTAACGTATTTTTCATATTTTTTTTGTGTATTTCACGTTACCGTATATTTCCTCATCTATTTGTGTGCATTAAAATGTCAACGCATTTTTTACCATTGGGCTGTGAGTTTAACGTTAATGTATTTTATTTTTGGGGGGTTCTGTGTGTTAACGTATTTTACTTAAATATTTATGTTAACGTCCTACCACATACTTTTGTCTTGTGTGCTTTAACGTTAATTACCATATGTGGTATTTTGTCTTTTTAAGTTGAATGTGTGTTTGTGTTGGATTTGCGTTAACATTAATACACATTTTTTTATAAAAGTCTCATGTGTTAACGTTAACGTATTCATGTTGTCTAGAAATCCATACGTGAGAAAATAAAAAATAAACACTGACATTAACGTTAATACACATTTTTGGGGGTCTCTTTCTGTGTTAACATTAACTAGGGGTGTTCAAAAAAACCGACAAACCAAAAAACCGAACCAAACCGACTAAAAAAAACAAAAAAAAATGCCCCTGCAAAAAAAACAGCCAAGATCGATTCATTTTTCGCAAAAAACTGACCCCCGATTCTGTTGGCGGGTTTAGGGATTGTGAACCGCGGTTCACACCGAATCGCGCCGACCCCCCCAAAACGACGTCGTTTTGGGGGTTTATATATATAAACACATGCACACTACATGATAGGAACCCTAGCCGCCTCTGTTTTCACTTCAGACTCCTCACACCAAAACGTCCTCACTCCTCTCCTTCCCCTCTCTCCTTCCAGCCAAACCCTTCGCAACCTTCGTCGCGACGACTTCCTCCTCCCAGCTGCGTCGTCGTTGTCCTCCTCCCAACCGCGAGAACAGATCGCAACCCTAAATCGCAACCATCGCAGCCCCAATCGCACCATGGCAGATCCATCGCAGAGGTTCTCATCCTACGCTCGTCGAATCGCTGCTCTCGTTCATTGTTGCTGCCTCGTAGCTCGCAGTTCTCAAATCTTCCATGGCCGTTACAACTCTCATATCCTCAATCGTCATCGCATATTCGACTTCGTCCTCACAAATCTGTCGTCGCCTTAGCAGATCCGGTATGTTTTCTTCATTTTCTCTCTATTTGTTACCGATCTCAAATCCTCCATGAAACTTGTTTTCAATTTTTGTGTTGCTGGTTTCTATTTCTGTTTTTCTATTTGATTTTTTCTTGGCTTGCTGTTCTTGTTTCTTGGCTAAAAAAAAAATCGAAACCGCCTCGAAAAAGGCCTGAAAATCGCCGTTCGATTAATTCAATGTACAGACACCGAACTGTCAGGGAGCGATTTCCAACATAGAGAAACCGAGGACCTCGGTTCAGGGACCCAAAATCACCAAAACCGCACCGAACCGCACTGTAAACACCCCTAACATTAACACATTCATGTTGTCCAGAAAAAACATATGTGAAAAAATTACACAAAACACTAACGTTAATGTAAAATACACATTTTTCTTTGTTTGCATTAATGTTAATACATATTTTTCCGGGGGGAGGGGGGGCTCCTGTGTTAACTTTAACGCATTCATGTTGTCTGGAAACCCATATGCGAGGAATCAAAAAGCACACACTGACGTTAACGTTAATGAATATTTTCACCTTATATGTTAACGTTAACGCATCCATGTTGTCTGGATTCATATGTGAAAAATCAAAAAGCACACACTAACGTTAACGTTAAATGAACATTTTTACCCTAAATGCTAACGTTAACACATTTATATTGTTTGGACACCCATATGTAAAAAAATCAAGCAAACACTGACGTTAACGTAAAAAATGAATAAACAAAACTCAAATTCACATATCTGAATGACACACAACAACAAATAGTGAGCTCAGATCTGATATATATATATATATATATATATAGAGAGAGAGAGAGAGAGAGAGAAGTTTCTTCACGATATAGGTAGAACAATAAACAAAAACAAGCCAATTCCAGCACTAATGTCTGAATCAGTGTGTGTGAAAATAAGAGAGAGATAGGGAGAGAGACAAGATGAAGATTTATGAACTGCAGATGGTTTGATCGAAGCCGTTGAGGAGATTCCCCTAAAAGGACCCTCCATTTCCCCTTTAATTCTTGAGCCTAGAGAGAGAAAGTGTTTTTTTTTTCTTGAGAGAGAATTCAGAAAGAAGAAAATCTGGTAGGAAGAATAATGGTGTTTGCGAATGAAGAAATGAGATTAGGGTTTCGTTGTCTTCTTCTGTAGCCGTCGCCGCAAAGCCCACCACCAGATCTGAGATTAGGAGTCTCCACACACATTGCACATGACACTGTCATTGATTTCGCCAGTCCAAGCTCTCGCGACGTACGTCGTCAAGAGCGTGATGAGAGCATAGCCATGGCATAGATGGTGGTAGCCAGCATGGTGGGTCCTCTGTACATCACTAAATTGGGATTTCCGATGATCCAAACATTACCCATCTAAGCAAAAACCGAATTACTCGAAACAAACCTCGATATCTCCTGATGCTCTGTTTCCGGTGCGCCAGAATCCATATGAATCAGGTAGTAGTTTCCAGGATGGTTGAGGGTGAGGAGTAGCCTCTTGAGCTTCAAAATATCACCTTTAGATGCTAAAATCAAGTAGGCGAAGGTCACCGGATATGGGTTTTTATTGGATGTAAATGATGGATAACAGAATTGAAGTCAACATGAAATGAATGGCAAAAACTTGATACCCATTTCTGAAAACTTTTAAAAACTTGCACATAGAGAGAGAAAGAATGGTAGTGGTGGTGGTGGTTAAATTGTTGTTAATGGAGATTTTCCATGGAAGAACAATAGGTGTGTATATATATATATATATGAATCTATATATGGGAAGATTGGAGAGAAAATGAGAGAGAAAATCGTCGCCGCTCAACTGGGTTTTTAGAGAGAGACTCTCTCTCTACAATTTGAAATTAATTTGTGAGTGGGTTTGTGGAGTGATCAGGGATAAAAAAGTTAACGTTAACGTAAAATAAGGGAAAGATGAGTATATATGTCTTTTTAAGAACCTTTTTTGTCCATTAAATGACTAAATACTTAATTAGTTGTACTGTGTGGTTTGAATTATGAATGAACAGTTAGAAATGTCTTTTTATCTAAATGATCTCTTAAATAAAGACTATAAAATAAAAAACTCTTTTTTTTTTATACCTTTTTATTTTTCAGGTTTTTAACTTTTTTTATTTTCAATAAATTCCATAAAAATAGAAAAAATAAAAAATAGAAAGTGTTAATGTATTATATGGGCTTGGCCCACGTGGCCTATTAGGGCAAAACCTTAGCCCCCACTTCCCATATAAATATGTGTATATCGTTGTATTATACTTGTATCACTTTTTATAATATCAATTCATGATTTTTCTTCCATTTCTCAATTATCTTAACATGATATCAAGAGCAAGTCTTTCCTGAATCTGTTCTCAATAAAATTTCAGCAACCCTAACGCTATCGTCGCCGCCCTTATTCTCTCGAGACTTTCGTCGCTACTGTAGCCTTCATCTCTACTCCGGTATTAACAATTATCACACCACCGTCTTCGTCTTGCAGAGACGAACACAACGCCATCAAAATCACCGCCACCGGAGTTTAGACGCGCCCTCACGCGCCTCCAACAGCCAACAACACCACCACCCTTCGCCGTCTCGAATTTTGGGCTCTACCACCTCCATCAGGGCTCCAAATCCACCTTACGATATACCATTGGAATCGTCTCGACAATACAATTCCAACGACGAAAAAATCAGCTCCATCCGATAAGCTACGCGCCCACACGCGCAGCCAGAGTAATTATGCGTTAGATCTACGTGCCACCTGCAGTACTCTATCGCATTAGCCGCTACGCAAGCACCACGTCAGCCCGGACTTCATCCATATCAGTGTTGACCCTAGCCACGTTAGTACCACGTAAGTGCCACCTCGCCTGCCATGTCAACGACACATCACCATCCACATCAGCTGCCACGTCAGCACCGTGGAGAATTTTGTTGCCATGTGTCCTCCACGTCATCGTTGACCATCGCCACGTCAGAGTCCAATCATCAAATATCTGCCACGTCATCGGTTTGTTTGTGAATTTTTTCTTGGACCGATTTGGCAATTTTTAGACCGATTTTCTTTAAACTTGGACTGGTTCCTTGGGTTTTTCGGCGTTCTGATTATGGTTTATGCCTTTGTTTTGTGATTTGAGATTCACATAATATACTTTCTGTTATATCCGGTGGTTCCTACACCGGTTCACTCGATTTTCATCTGGTCCTTGAAGATTCAATACCGATTCATGGATAATTTTGGCATTCTGAATCCATCCGTGACAACAACTTCTCCAGGTTCAACAACAATGTCTATGGGTTCTTCGCTCATTTTCAATGCCAAAGAGGGTTCAGACCCTACCTCTTCTACTGTCACCATGTCTATTGTAGATTTGACCTCATTCCTCCTTCATATCTTCTCCAAAATTGGTACTGGTACAAAATTTTCCCCTGCTTTCTCACTTACTACAGGTAATTCTTCTTGGTTCTTTGATTCTGTCTGTTGTAATCACATGACATCTGATCCCAATATTTTTTCAGCCAAACTATCCGCGATGAATATCCCTAGTATTCATACTGTTGATGGTTCTCAAATGCCTGTTTCGCATACCGGTCAGATTTCTACTTCCCATCTTTCTATTCCTGACATGTATTTGATTCCAAAACTCACCTTAAATCTCTTGTCTGTTTGGCAACTTTGTGAATTGGGATTTGAAGTTATATTTTCTAATAGTGATTATCGTGTACAGGATCCTCGGACAGGAGAAACTCTTGAGACTAGTCATAAGGTTGAACGCCTATTTGAACTTAGCAGTTTACACTTTCCATCTCCAACTCCACCATCACTACAACCAAATATCCTTTCATCAACCTATGCAACCTTACCACTACCGCCAGTATCTTATTTCCACAACCACCAGTGTCTCTCTCACCATCCCAACTTTGGCATGCTCGGTTAGGCCACACTTCATCTAGCCGACTCAAATCGCTTTTCTCCAGTGGTCAGTTAGGTTCAGTTCAACATGAGTCCTTCAAATGTATCCATTGCCAACTTGCCAAACAATCAGCCCTACCTTTCAAAGAGAGTCAGTCTATTTCCCTTGCACTCTTTGATGTAATTCATTCTGATATTTGGGGGCCTTCTCCTTATGCCTCGATAGGTGGCTTTCGTTACTTTGTTATCTTTGTGGATGACTACTCTCGATATACATGGTTGTTTCTTATGAAACATCGATCCGAACTATTTCAAATATATTCTGAGTTTTCTTCTATGGTTCAAACCCAATTTTCTAGAAATATCAAAGTTGTTTGCTTAGATAATGCAATGAAATATAAGAATCGTGCTTTTCTTAACCTGTTTCACAAAAATGACACGCTCCCCCATCGCTCGTGTCCTAGTACATCCCAACAAAATAGACGAGCCAAACGCAAACATAGACATATTCTTGACACAGTTCGTGATCTCCTCATTTCTTCATCATGTCCTGAGCACTTTTGAGGTGAGACTGCCTTCACAGCAGTCTACACAATAAACTGTGTCCCTTCCGCTACAATAAAAAACCAGTCTCTATTTAAACGCCTTTTCGGTAAAACTCATGATTACTCTGAACTAAGAGTCTTTGATTGTGCCTGTTTTGTTCTTCTCAAACCACATGAACACAACAAACTAGAACCAAGGGCTTGTCTGTGTTGTTTTCTTGGATATGGCATTGAACATAAAGGGTATCAGTGCTGGGATCCCATTTCTAAAATCCTTCGTATCTCGCGACATGTCGTCTTTTGGGAACATCAAATATTTTCTTCCTTAAGGTCATTTGACATGTCAACTCTAACCAACTCCAGATTCTTTACTGATCTATCCAATGAGTTATTTCTAGATGATACAGTTCCAGTTACTATTGAGTTCACTCCAGCACCACCAGTTGAGCTTAGCCTTGCATCTTATGCTGAGTCCATCCTAGACCCACCAGCTAAACCCACTCTAGAACCACTAGCTGATCTCACCCTTCCAACTTCAGCGACATGCCGGAGACTTCTCTTGTGGTCGATGATCCTGTACCGCCTTCTGTTGACACCCACACCCCAGATCACTCTCGCCGCTCTACCAGGGTAACTCATCCTCTACATTACCTTTTTTATTTTCATTTTTTTTCCACTATACTTCATATGCGTGAGCCTTAATCCTATAAGCAAGTTAGTACTAATCCTCTTTAGCAAAAAGTAATGGACGAAGAACTTCAGGCCCTCGCCAAAACTCATACCTGGGATATTGTAGATCTGCCCCTGAAAAAACTCCTATTAGGTGCAAATGAGTGTTTAAGATCAAGGCGCTTTTTGATGGTTCTGTTGAACGATATAAAACCCTATTTGTTGCCAAGGGATTTGCTCAGGAATCTGGTATTGACCATGAAGAGACATTTACTCCAGTGGTGAGACTAACATCTGTTCGTACACTTCTTTCCGTCGCTGCCATTCGAAAATGGACTCTTTTTCAAATGGATGTCAAAAATGCATTTCTCAATGGCGATCTTCTTGAGGAAGTATATATGCATACCCCTCCTGGCCTGGCTGCCCCTAGAAATAAAGTTTGTCACATTCGCCGTGTTTTATATGGTTTGAAACAAGCTCCACGTGCTGGTTTGCAAAATTCAGTACTACTATTCATCAGTTTGGGTTCACACCTAGTGCTAATGATTCGGTTCTGTTTATTCACCATACTGCCAATGATATTATCATTCTTTTACTATACATGGACGATATAGTTATCATTGGAGATAACATACGTGACATTTTTGAATTCAAAAAGTTTCTAAGTGGCCAATTCAAGATAAAAGACCTTGGCGTGCTCACCTATATTCTTGGTCTTGAAGTCTCATCGGGTTTTGATGGATATTTTCTCTCTCAGACCAAATATGCCGCGGATCTCCTTTCCAAGGCTGGGATCACTAACTCAACCACTGCCACTACTCTTCCCGAGCCGAATGTCAAACTTACCCCACTTAATGGTTCAACTCTTCAGGTTGCCACTCTATATTGCCAACTGGTTGAAAGTCTTGTATACCTCACTATTACTCGCCCTGAATTGCCTATACCGTTTCATCAGGTCAGCCAGTTCTTGTCCGCTCCCTAGACCACCCATTACTCGACTGTTCTTCGCATTCTTCGGTATGTTAAGGGTACATTATTTCATGGGCTTCATATCTCAGTTCAGTCTGCTCCTGTCTTACAAGCTTATTCTGATGCCGATTAGGCCGGAGACCCCACCGACAGACGTTCAACCACTGGTTATTGTTTCTTTTTGGACAATTCTCTCATTTCTTGGCGTAATAAGAAACAAACTGTAGTTGCTCGCTCCAGTACTGAAGCTGAATATCGTGCCATGACTGATGCAACTCAAGAACTTCTCTAGCTTCGATGGCTCCTCGCTGACATGGGCATCTCTTCTCCTACTGCCACTACCATACACTGTCACAACAAGAGTGCTATTCAGATCGCTAACAATGATGTATTCCACGAGCGTACAAAACACATCGAGACTGATTGTCACTTCATCCGTCATCACATTCTCTAGAATACGATTCATCTATAATCCGTCAGTTCAGCCGATCAGACAAAAGACATTTTTACTAATGCTCATCTACCCAGACGCTTTCACTTTCTAGTTTCTAAACTCAAGTTCACTTTTCATTTACTACCTTGAGTTTGAGGGAGGATGTTAATGTATTATATGAGTTTGTCCCACGTGGCCCATTAGGACAAAACCCTAATGCCCACTTTCCCCTATAAATATGTGTATATCGTTGTATTATACTTGTATCACTTTTCATAATATCAATTCATAATTCTTCTTCCACTTCTTAATTATCTTAACAGAGAGAGAGAGAGAGAGTAGAAAACTAAAATTAAAAAAAATATATAAATAGTAGTTTTGTCAATAAAATATTGTAAAAGATATCTCAGGTAACCAGATTGAAAGAATAAGAGATGTGTTAGGTGTTATTAAAATAACAGGGGTTCAAGTTTATCAAAAAAGTAAATATTGGGAAAGGCAGCCATAGAATCCCGAACAAGATTAATCTCATATCCTGTGTGGGTGTAGAGACACTCATGAGTATATAAAAATAAATAAATAAATAACATAGATGTTTTTGATATTTTTGATATTTGTGGAAATAATAGATTTAAACTATTTGTTTTAGTTTGGTAACGAAGGTACGTTACCGATGTTCTAATTTATAAGTGTAAAAAATAATAAAATATAAAAATTAATTAACTAAACATACATATAAAATTTAAAATGTAAAAAAATATAATTTAACTCTAGAATGTAAAATATTTGAGCATAATTGTTTTTTCATTTTTTTTTGAAAACCATGTTATATTTTTATTTTGACAAAACAGTAATTAATTATTAATTAAAAATATTTTTAAATATCACAATAGTTTATAAAATATAATTAAATGAAATCATATAAACTATAATGTGGCTGAGACAACAAATCAAATTTAATTTGTATTTGACTTTATTTAGAATTATCTTAGGCAGTGTTTGGTTAGTGTTTTTTGTTTTTCTATTTTCACTTTCAATAAACTGAAATGAAATTTTGTTTCTATTTTAGAGTATTTTGGGAATAAAAACATGTTTGGCAATAATTTATCTAAAATTATTATTTTTAATTTATTAAAATAGAACAAAAATACATATTTAGTTGCAATTTTTTTTTTTCATATTCTTTAAATGTATGAAAATAAATATACACATTTCTTAACTGTGGTGGCTGCGTGGTGGTCTGATTTTATGGTGATTCTCAACCTTTATCTTTATAAAATAGATTGAGAAAATAATTTTATGAGAGTGAATATGAATCAATATTTTTTTAGATTTTTAAAAAATTCAAAAAATATTTTTAAATTTTTTAAAATAATTGAAAACAGAAATATATTTACTAAATATATTTTTTATATATTAATATTAAAATTTTGAGAGTGAGAAGAAGGGAGAGAAAACTCCACTACCACACCTCCACCTCCACCTCCACAATCAACAAGTCTCTCTCCCTCTCTCTTTCTGTGTGCGGTTTCCTATTTGTGGCCCTTATTGGTTAGGCCACTCAGGCCTGTATCAATGTAGGCCCAAAGAACTTGAGGCTTAAAACCATATGGGCCATGAGACTCATATGGGTCATGGGCCTCACCCCAATTGCAAGAAGGCCTGTACTTTATTGGAGTCGTTTATAACAATTAATAATATGGCAATTGTCTGTACCAAAAAAAATTAAGTCCTCTACCAAATAGTACTATGGCACTTGCACTGACTAAATTTTTTTTGGAACCAATAGTGAACCCGAGTCCACAGTTGACTCCTCTTGAATTATAAAGATACCTTACACTCCCCTATAAAAAATAGTCCCTCCCCAACCAATTCCTTGGATCTGGGCTAGTTGGGGAATTCCATAATCATAATTTTCAAATGTATTTTGTCTATTATTTGGGAAAATATTGTGAAATTCCACAATTAAATATCCATTGTTAACAAGCTGATTGTTTGTGAGAATTAAATGTAGTCTATATGTCATATTTGTTTTTGTCTATTTGGGAGACAATGGTTGTGAATTTTTACAATTATATTATTCAAATTATGAATTTTTTTTGATAAATGAGATGCACGGGATTAAAAGAAAAATATATCAGAACGATTTTTTTTTTTAAATTTAAAGATAAAATGGTATAGAATTATAATTAATAAGAACAAGCGAAGAAATTGTTGAGTTGAAATTTGTAGGTGGCCTTTGGTTAGTGTTTTTGCCTTTTGTCTACTTTCAATAAAGTGTGATAAGAATTTTTTGGGATATTTTAAAAATAAAAACTTGTATGGTAACGATTATTGTTTTGAAATTCCATTATAAGATATTTCAAAAATAGAAATATGCGTGGTAACGATTAGTGTCTTGAAATTGTTTCTTTTAATTTATAAGAACAAAAACAAGAAACATGTTTGGAATTGCAACGTTAATTTTTTTCTTTCTTTAAATGTGTGGTGAAGGTGGCCAGGGGTTGGTGGTGGCCGGTGGGGAGAAAATGAAAATATTTTTTGTGGGAATGAATAAGAATCTACATTTTTTTTTAATCTTAAGAAATTTAGAAATTACTTTAAGAATTCTAAAAGCAGAAATGTGTTTTTTCAAATGTATTTTTGTATATTAATCTTAAAATTTTAGGAACGGGAACAAAAATACCAAAAGGGGCCATAATTTCTCATTTTAGCACCATATAAATAGTAGACAAAACCTAATATGTGTGCCCAAAAATGATTCATGCAGAAGCAGAAATTCGAGACCAGTAATAATTAGTAATGATAGTTACAGTACAAAAAACCAAGTTGACTTAAAGATGCACATACAAAATATAAGTGATCAACCAACATAAAGATGCCCAAAAGAGGCAGAGAGGGACGTACTCTTTTGTATGGAACATGGGGTTCATCAAAACCTTACAAAAAGGAATTATATTATACCCAGCTAATCATTACAAAGGTTGATCAAAATCAAACTGGTAATTATTTCATGGAAATTATATTGCTCGTCAAAGCCAAATTGTATTTGTTGATTGAAGATCAATAGAGAAGGAAAAATTATTATGGGTTAATTGTCTTTTACCCATGTACTTGGACACTCACTTAATTATCACTTTATCTTTGGTGATTTCATATCATATATTTTATCTCTTATTTATAAAAAAAAATTCTGTATTTTTTTTTTTTACTTTTTAAAGTGGGTTGAGTACGGTGAAAAAAAAGGTAGATAGAGAAATATAAAAAGAAAAAGAGATGAAAAAAAAAAAAAAACTTTTTAGTGAGGATGAAAAATGGAGAGAAAAAAATATGGACAAGAAAAAGAACAGCACGAACTGTCAAAATTTATTCCACTAAATTTGGACGGAAACATGGGTGAAATTACTATTATTAGAAACCTGTTCCATATCGACTACTCGAGAGTTATAAATCAAATAAGTTATTGCACTTGACACAGTCAAACCCATAACCCACTAGAGAATTTGTCAAATTCCATATCGTTTGTGTTAGAACTATATATAAGTCTGTGGTAATTCTCCTATTTCAAGACGTCTTTTGAGAGTGAATTAGGCTTATTGGGTTTCTACAAAGTATTAGATCTAGGACTTTTGTCTGATATTTGGTGTGTTAAATCTCACATCAATGTTGGGTCCTCGAATACCTATTCGTAGTGGTTTATCAAAGTTCAGCTTGCGTGTGAGGGGATATGTTAAATCACACATCGCTTGTGTTACCTGATCTTAAGCTATATATAAGTCTAGGGGTAAACCTCCTCTTTCAAGGGTTCAAGTCTTTTGAGAGTGAGTTAGGTCCATTGGGTTTCTGCACAGTATTAAAGTTATATCTTGTGTCTAATGTTGGGTACCCCCAATATCCGTTTGTAGTGGTTTGTCAAAGTCCATCTTGTGAATGAGAGGGCATGTTGAATCCCACATCGCTTGTGTTACCTGATCCTGAGCTATATATAAGTTTAGGGGTAATCTTCCTCTTTTAAGGGTGTCTTTTGAGAGTGAGTTAGGTCCTTTGAATTTCTACACAGTATCAGAGTTATGCCTTTTGCCTGATGTTGAGCGTGTTAAATCTCACATTAATGTTGGGTCCCCCGATATCTATTCGCAGTGGTTTGTCAAAGTCCATCCTGTCCGTGGGAGACATATTGAATCCCACATTGACGTTGAGTCCCCCCAATATTTGTTCGCAGTGGTTTTATCAAAGTCTACTCTATGCTTGAGGGGACATGTTAAATTCCACATCGCTCGTATTACGTACCTTATGAGAGTGAGTTGAACCAACTCCTACAGAATACTGTAGCACTTAGCCAAACAACGCATAAATTACAACATGAGAGAAAAAAGTACAGATGTACACATCTTACCGAAATCCAATCACCACTATGTTCTGTTCATACAATCATAATTCAAACTATGAATCAAGTAGTAGAGAAGAGCATGACTATATTTACATTCATTTCCTTTCAAAAGTATTCCAATTTCCACCACATCCTAACAAAACTGAGCTAGAAAGGCTAGGCAGGAGAGCAGAAATTCCTAGAGGCATCTTGTTAATGAAAGAAACTAACATTTATCCTTAATTTCAGATCCCTATTTCCATCTAGCTCTTATACATAAAACAAATCAGTTACTTTGCACACACATATATAAATTTTACGACGAATATCCAAGTGAGAGAGAGAAAAATCATCGCCATTTTCTGTGCCAACAACATGCCGATCTCTGGCTATACTAAGTTAGGAGGAAGAAAGGGGAATAGGTTAAAAGCATATGGCGTCACCGGGTGAAGTAACTCATTTTGCTTATATAATACTCTGTGCACTCTCAAAAAATCGATATGACATGTGAAAATTTGACTACAAAGGAATATTAAAAAATGTGTAACTCTCGATATGCACGAGGGAAGATTTAAATTACAACGGAAAAGAGATGAATTTCCATAATTTTATCTTTGATGTCACGCATGTTAGGAGATTCCAATTAAATATCATATGGTATCAAGTAGAGTAACTCCACTATAACAAAATTCATTCTTAAAGGCATTAAATCTGTCTGAACATATACAATTTTGGGATGCATTAAGTATTGAGATAGTTAAAAGTTATCCCGTAAAAGGCTGTCTCAATAACTTATAAGGACAATTATTATGTTGTATTAGTTAACATGGATATATGTCATTAATCTCCCCTATCATTTTACACTATTCCAGATATCTCCCCTGTCATTTTGCAAATACCATAGACCTCCCATGTCTTTTTGCTAAAATACCACTTACTTCCATTTGGACAAAATTGTCCTTAGGTTATTTAAAAAAAAAAATCATTAGCACCATTATATTTTTAAAATTATATTTTTTACCTTTAACTTTTTAAATAATTATATTTACCTCTCACCACCATCCAACTCCCACCACCCACCGCCGCCGCCACCTCCACCTCCTACCGCCTCCACCACCCACCACCCTCCGCCACCTCCCACCACTCACCACCCAACTCCCCCGCCACCACTATCCACCGCCGCCACCACCAACCCCCACCGCCACCGGAGAGAGAGAGAGAAAAAGGTTAATGAAAGGGTTATTTATTTATTTATTTATTTTTTAATGAAATGGTTAAAAAAAATATATATTTTTAAAATGGGGGTGGGTAATGGCAGTGGGAGATGGCAGAGGGTGGTAGGTGGTGGAGGCGGTAGGAGTTGTCGGAGGGTGGCGGCAAGTGGTGGGTGTTGGCGGCGGTGGCGGCAGGTGGTGGGCAGCAACAATGAGATGTGGTGTTGGGTGGGTGGTGGCGGTAGGTGCGGTGGTAGGAGGTGGCGGTGGGAGTTGGGCGGTGGCGGTGGGTGGTGGGAGTTGGGCGGTGGCAGTGGCGGTGGGAGTTGGGTGGTGGTGAGAGGTAAATATAATTATTTAAAAAGTTAAGGATAAAAAATATAATTTTAAAAATATATGGGTGCTAATAATTTTTTTTTTAAAAATAATCTAAGGGCAATTTTGTTCAAAGAGAGGTAGGTGGTGTTTGAGCACAAAGATAGGAGAGATCTCTGATATTTACAAAATGACAAATGAAGTATTTGGTATAGTGCAAAATGATAAGAGAAGTCAATGACATATACCCTAATTAATATTTATTAGGATAATTTTTTATTCTTTATCATATATTTTTTAAAATATATCTGATTAAATAAATATTATAAAAATATTATAATTGTGAATAATAATTAAAAGGATATTATTTACAAATTGTCCTTACAAATATTGTTCTAATATGTAGTTTTCGTTGTAGTACCCCCTCTTACTTTATAGAATAGTCTGCCCATTCTCCAGGAGTCGATGTGCAAGACTCTAACATCATAAAGAAATAAAATATTTAAACCAACATAGTTTTGTCCATTTATCTACAAAATGAGACAAAAAATTTGTTGGCGTGTGGAGCACATTTTCCATTAACTTTAGTGAAAATTGTTATTTTTCTAATACAGTGTAAGATAATAAAGTGATTTAAGGTCCGGATAAAAAGTAGGCGCCTTTGTTTGAATGAAAAAAAATAAAAGAATAGATAAGAAAATAAAAAAGAAATAGGATGGAAAATGAGAAAAAAAAATTGTTTGGAATGGAGGGGAAATGGAAGAAAAAAGAAAAAAAAAAAAAAAAGATTCACAATTTTCAAAATAAAATTTTTTGGGCACCAATTTGGGAGAAAAATGAAGAAGAATGTGAGAGAGTTTTCAAGAAGAAAATAAAATTACAATTATATCCTTGATTATAAAATCTTTAATTTATTTTTACAATATATGAGAGTAAAAAAGTAAGTTAAATTAAAATGAATTATTTTTTTTTTCTTTCCCTTAATCGATTAACAAGGGTGTATTTGGTTGGATAAAAAATGGATAGAAAAAATAAAATAAAAAGTTAAATAGGATGGAAAATAAAAATGATAAAAAAATAAAAAAGAAGAAGAAAATAGCAAGAAAAATGCATAAGTTTCGAAGCAGTTTTTTTTCCTTACAAATTTAAGAAGATAATAGATAAAAGTGATGGAAAATTAATAAAATTACAATTATGGTCTTAATAATAGAATTTTTAATTTATTTTTATAATATATGAGAGTAAAATAATAAATTATATTAATATAAATTATTTTTTTTTCTTTTATTTTTCTTTTTAACCAAATAATAATAGAAAAAATAATTTTTCTTTTATAATAAATAAAATTATTATCCTCTTTTTTTATTTTTCATCTTTACAACCAAACGTACTCTAGAAAAATAATATTTATTTCACAGTAAATAATTTTTCTTTTTCAACCTCCCAACCAAACATTTGATATCATATTTTCTATAATATTTATTATGATCCTGATTTAGGCTACCCGATACTGGTCTTTCGCCATGTCCTCCGTTGTTTTATTTCCAACTGAGGATGATGATGAGGTGAGAAAGAAGAGTGGAAGAAGAGAATTTAATGAACAGTACTGCATGCACGTGACGTCTGCATGCATGCATGCATGCATGTAATTGTCCTTCCACTGCCCACATAGTAAGTATGATTCATATAATCAAGAAATGGTACGTTGTAATCGTACATTGTATTATTGGCATGGGACCTATGCTTACCTTAATAATGGTAATAACCCAACAACAATAGGGAAATTGAAAGCGGTTTCGGAGTGGTAGTAGAACAATATTGTGGGCTGCCTCCTCTGGATTTTTTTGATAGACAAGATGGGCGAGGCAACAGCAATTTTCACATGCTGACAAGAGAGAGAGAGAGAGAGAGAGTACTCGGAGAGAGACTGATAGATGGAGAGAGAGAGAGATGGATTAAAACCGCTGCTGAATGTCGGGAGACGCCGCTGTTTCTCTCTGCTCCTCTCATCGTAGTCTTTTCACAAACTTGTCATTGTCTTTTTCTTTTATCTGTTTTTTCATGATTTTCTTTTTAAAAAAAGTATATGAATTGTTGCTCTCGAAAACTGACCAGGTACGTTTGATTGGGTGAAAAAAAGAGCAGATAAAAAAATAAAAAAAATTGTTAAAATGAAAAAACAAAATTGTTTAGCAAAAATTAAAAAAAATGGAAAAAAAAAAAAGATGAAAAAATAAACTCTTTTGCTTTTTTTTTTTTTCCCTCCCAAGTTTATAATGAAAATGGAAGAAAAATAGTTAAAGTTTGAGAAAAAATATCAAAATTATAATTATTCCCTAAATAATAAATTTATTTATTTATTTTTATAATATGTGAGACTAAAATAATAAATTACATTAAAATAAATTATTTTTTCTCCTTTTATTTTTTTTTCTTAACCAAACAAAACAAGGAAAAATATTCTTCCTTTCGATAAAAATATTATTCTCACTTCTTTTTTTTCGTTTCCATTCTTTCAACCAAACGTACCCTAACACTCGCAGTTGATTCGATCAAAATTCATGTGGTAATTTTTTGTTGAGTTGATGTCTTGGTGTACGGTGTTTTTTGTTTTTTGAACGGTCTTCGGTCAATGTATCTGGACTCCGAGCGAGTATATGCACAAAGAATCATCAAGCTATACCCGATGAAGTCCTTCCTACGTTAGAGTAAGGGCTCGTGAAAAATAGGAGTTTAAGTATGTTAAGCAATAACTTATCGCGTACGTGGTACACTTATTATTCCGCTAGTTATAGGAGAGAAGTCAGATTATGTCAGACCCTACCCCGGACACCCGTCACCCTGGGGCCAGCATGACGTCGACACCACCTCGCCTAGACACTAATCAACTCAAAAACGCCACTATGCATACATAACTATATAATCTCATATGTAGGTCATATACATACTCTCATATGGGGGGATACACCCATCCCCAATTATAAGAACAACAATAATATAATAACCATGAACCTCTCACAAGTTTGCCTCAAAACATGCTCGTCTCAAAATATTCTCACCTGACTCCGTCGCATGACTCTACCTAATGCCAGTAGGGGACCGACTCCTAACTGCTGTACCTGCGAGTGTATTGTCTTCTTATTAAAAATATTTTAGATGGATCAAGTATAAAACATATAAACATCGCATATCAAATAAAAAATCTCATAATATAAATATCTCATCGTATAAGGAAAACTTCTTTTTCCTATCACCACAAAATCAACGTCTATATATAAATATCATCTCAACTAAGTAATGAAAATCAATCAGAATAATTCAACTAACTATATAGTATAAAGAAATCAGAACATACTCATCCAGTATAAAAGAATATATATATATATATATATATATGTGTGTGTGTGTGTGTGTGTGTGTGTGTGTGTGTGTGTGTGTGTGTACTCATCCCAATCACCATATACGATAAAACATCATATACGATAAAACACCATGTACGACAAACACCCTATACGACAAAACACCACATCACTCTCCGGCTAGCCATAGTGATCGTTTTAATCTTACGATCGGGAGTTGCAACGGTATCGTACCATCTGTAGAATATGCCTTCCTAGCAGAACTAACTGCGCAGAAAAACACCTACCGGACGTCTCCAAAAGACATAATATCAATTACCATCTGCCGGACTATACCTCCGGACAGAACATAATATCAATCACCACCTGCCATACCACCCTCCGGACATGACATAAACTATGGTATAGTCCAACCAACAATATCGTCAAATCAATAACATCATCGTCAAACTACAAATCAATAGAAAATCACTGTTTTGCCGAAGCAGATAATCACCACTATATCGAAGCAGATAAAATCAATAGTATCATCAAATCAATATCATCAACCTCTATTTCCAAAACCGATTTAATCCAAAAATTATTTTTTTTCCACCCTATTTTAAAATCAACAAATCATTTTTTCACTTTCTTTAAAAGCCAACGTAATCCACATTTCCAAAACACCCAAATTCGTTTGATCCATATAAGTTATAAATTCGTCCAATTTTTAAGTAAACACATTTTTCCATCATATATATGAAAATAGATTTGGCAAGAAGACAGTACACTCATCTGGAGATTCGTTCTGAAGACTTTTAATGACTATCCTTTACCGGTATTTCGGTGCCTGGGAACCTAATAGTGACAGGTCCTAAATTAATATTTTATGTAAAAATAACCTAATCATGCCATGCAACCCTACATTCCGTAATTTCCTATTTCTCACCTTTTATTACGAAAAATTTCTATTCCACTAATATTGCTTCGTTTAAAATTTATTATATCAAATTTATTCATGTGAACGATCTTAATATTTATTGTCATCATTTCGACATTTTCGATACTAGTAATTAAAGTTAACACTTCTAAAATATAATGAGAAATATTACCCGTTCCGAAACGGTTGTCGATCTCCTTAAAAAAATTATTCCTTTGTTTTCGTTCCTGTTCCCACCGCCTTGGTGCAAAACCCATCGCCTCGGCGAACCTCCCTCCATTCTTCAGTTATGACGTACTGATCCTCCTCCGCCTAGGCGAACACACCCTAGTTTCTTCCTATTTGCGTTCTGCTGCTCCTCCGCTGAGGCGAGAACCCCTCCGCCTAGGTGAACTTGCTTCTTCCTTTTGCTCTGTTGCTCTATTTTGAATTTTCGCCGCCTCTCTCTCTCTCTCTCTTTCTCCTTCCTCGCTAACTCTGGCAACCACCCACCATACCTACCACCAATAAAAACCCACACCAATGGACCAAATACACCCACACAATCATAGACGGGACCCCCCCCAATAGTAACAACACACACACACATTGAAACTCATACCCACAACCGAACCCACACACATATACCCCCATACACTGCCAAACGAGTAGAGCATAACGCCGAATGGCAACGACGATCACACACATACACATACACCACGATCACACATATCCATATGCATACAAACGATCAGAAACAGAGTGCACACACTCCGAACAAAACACACACCCATTGCCTTGCCGGAACAACCGCAACAATCACCTCCACCGCTAACACCATCGATCACCACTTGACCAAACTCACCACACACATATACACAGCAAGACACACACGATAGCGCACATAACTCACGAAACACACCCCCATACACCCACAATGATGGACGGAAAACAGAGCACCCCTACGATTAATCAAATACACCCTTACTGAACGGCAGCGATGATTATGCACCACCGAACGAACTGCCCTCTCTTTCTCTTCGGTTTTCGCACTGCCAAATGGTAACCCATCGCTAGCCACCTTTTTTCTCTGTTTCTCCTCTCTCCCTTTGTCTGTATGTATGTATGAATATTTATATATATACTGAAAAAAATGGCTAAACCTCACCGACCTACTATACATACATACATTCATACATATCTATGCACGATCGAAAGAAGAGAGAAGGATCGAGAAAAATCGAGAACGGAGAGGGGAGAATAGTAGGTCGGTGAGGTTTGGCCATTTTTTTCAGTATATATATATATATATATATATATATATATATATATATATATATATATATATTCATACATACATACAGACAGAGGGAGAGAAAAGAAACAAAAAAATAAGGTAGCTGGCCAAGTGACCCTTATTCCCGCCGCTTCTCTCTCTATAATTATAATATATATATATAATTTACACCAAGCCCACCTTTATTTTAGGTTAAGTTAATTTCTGATTTTAATGTGATATAAATTATAATTTGACCCCTAAACTTTTAAATCACACACTTAATAGCGCTATCCACCCTGTTATTTTCAAATGTGCTCCAATGCGACTCAAATTGTACGTATAAGAAAATCAGGGTCTTACAGATTAGCCTCGTGAAATTAGGACCCTAACCTTGGTTAATTAGCATACTTTGATGCGTAACATAATTTAAGGCACTAAGCCTTACCTTTCAGTCCACAAAAAATAGTCAATGGGCTGGCCCAAATGAATAGAAGGTAGAGTCCAGCCCATAGAGGTAAAAGAGCCTACTCGTGGTCTGGAGGGTTAGTCCAGTGGCCATTGTTCGGCTCGGACAATCTATCTATAGAAGGTTCGAACCTTGGGCGGTGGGCTGTGAACAACTGATGTGGTCGGATTAATAACCTGGTTGGTCAATTGTGGGCAGTCAAAGGAAGGGTTGTTGTCTAATGATCCGAGTGGTAGTCGGTGATCGATTAGTGTTTGACTAATTGTGGTCAGTCTCGTTTCTCTGGTCGGTCAGCGGTGGGCAGTCAAAAGGGACTGCTAAGGGCACAATGCTACCACGTGTTATATTATAAGTTGTTTAGGAAGCTCGGTGAAAATACTCCTCATTAAAAATTAATAAACAGTGATATAAGGTTGGTTAATTATGTAAATTTCCTTTTAGTTAGTGATATGTGAGAATTCTCGCTCATAACTAATATAGGCGTGTAGCCTTAAACGGGTCAGATCAGGTTCAAAATCTGATCCAGGACAAACAGACCCAATGGATTATCTAGGTCGAAGAATAATAGGCTTAACTGGGTACTGTCTCCAACAGTCTTCTGAGCAAGACTTACAGCCTCATAAAGAGACCCATATTTGGGTCTACTCAAACCCATGGTGTTCAAGGTCAAGGAACGAACATGTTAGCTCATAATAAACGCCTCTCCTATGCATGAAGAGATGAGCAGATTGACTGTAATGACCCATATTTAATGGAGATCGTTACAAAGTTCTCTCTTGAAATCATGGAGATATTAGTTATCTTCCAAGCCATTAGGAGTGTATCACGTAATATGTGACCTCTCCAAAGTAACAGCAACAAATCTCTAAGCCTATAAAAAGGGTAGGTATCATTGGTAATAAAAAATAATTCAATATGTATACTACTTTCTCTATTTTTACCAAATTAACTTATTCTCACACTGGAGGTTCTTTGACTGACACCACACCGGTATCCCCCATTAGAACTCAAGGTTTTGCAGGTCATCAAGGAAGGTGAAGGAGTTTTTAGCACGTGTTCAGCTGTTACACGTGTTAGAAATTTCTGATAACATAATTTGGCGTCATCTGTGGGAAACGCTAACGAAAAAAAAAATTCATCGCGACTATGAGGCAACCACGTACAAGAGGGGCAATGACAAGTCGAAGCAATGACTTGTTGTAGCTACCTAATGCAAAAATACTGGTGGAAGCACATGAGAAGGTTTAGGCCGATCCTCCGTCAGTGGTACTGACTGTTGATGCGAAAATCAATGCTCTCACTGCAAAGATGGCCGAGATGGTGGATACGATCAAGTACATGGTACAGATAATTGCCAATAGCAGGTTGCACTTCCCAGCAACCAACAATGATGTTGGAGATGAAGCATAATCTCCTGGGTATGTTGATCCGCAATCCTATGAGGAACAACCTGCCCAGGGAGATATAAGCCACCAGCAGGAGAGAAGAGTGTATAGCCAAACTAAAACTGTTGATTCACATCAACATATCAGAAGTAGGGTGGAGAAAGGTCAGCCTTTGGATGAACTGGATACACTGTTGAAAGGTACTGAGATGCCGTTCTCACCAGATATCCTAGCTGTTTTGTTATTTGAAAAGTTTGACCCCACAAAGTTCTAGAAGTATGATGAGATTTGGACTATATCCGCCAGTTCAAACACATCACGAACCTTTATGGTTCATGTGACTCCCCACTTTCCAGAGCTTTTGCCACAGCGTTAAAAGGCTCAGCCCTTGAATGGATGCATACACTCCCACCAAACTCCATCACGTCCTTTAAGGAGTTTGGAAAGATCTTTATCAACCACTTCATAACCTGTCAAAGGTTGATAAAAGGTCCTGATTTTCTGTTGGACCTGCTTCAAGAGAAAGGAAAAACTTTACGCCAGTATATGAGTTGATTTAACGAAGAATTGACATGCATTGAGGGTTGTGATACAAACTTCATCATTAATGTATTCACCTCGGGATTGCACCCTGTTCGTTTCCAAGACTCCCTAACCAAGAAGAATCCTTAGAGCATGTCAGAGTTGATGGAAAAGGCTAAGTCTTATATAAAGCTGGAGAATGTTAAGCTCACGAGAGAAGGTAGGGCATCTTTCAAAGATCATTCGAGACAAGGCGAGAAGGACCACAACAAGATGAGAGCCAACATCTTAGACACAAGGAAAGATCGGACCAGGAACTTGAGTTCCAGATCAGAAGTTTGTCAGGAGTCAAACCTTCCTGGTCTGCGAAAGTCGATCTCTAGAATTCTGCATGAAATACGTGCCTCTGAAGTAATTCAATGGCCTCCCAAGCAGACTACCAAGTCCAATAGGAAGAATAGGTTCAAGTACTATGACTTCCATAGGGATCATGGTCATGATACGGATGACTGCTGGGAGCTAAAAAAGAAGATAAAATGTTTAGCTGATATGGGTCAGCTGCGTGATTATTTCCAAGAGCATTCAAGGGACAAAAAAAGGCCTAGAAATTAGGGTCGTCGCGAAGAACATCGTGAAAAAGAGCTCAAAAAAGATTGTCCTAATGAGAATCGTGAAGTAATTTTCATGAAAAATTCTTCAGAGCCACCCACTGGAGAATCCAACCGTGAACGAAAAAGAAAGGTCCATGAAGCAGCCCTAGAGCGTTGCTTTGGAGAAACAATGGCAGTAACAAAAATTTTGGGACCAATCATTACTTTCTCTGAGGGGAATTGCAAAGGGATCGTTCACCCCCATGAGGATGCTCTGGTCATCACTCTATAGATCTCTAACTTTCAGGTAAGGCGGATCCTGATCGATAACAGTAGTTATGCTAACATTATTTTTGTGGGTAACCTGAAACAGATGGGAATACCCAGTTCGGACGTCAGCTCCACGTAGACTATTATGGTAGGATTCAACGATGGCCTTACATCGTCATGTGGGAAGATCACTTTATCTGTTACCTCCAACAAAGAAGAACGGGGGTACACAAAGGCCACAAAGTTCATGGTTGTGGATTCAACATCACCCTATAACGCAATACTTGGGCGTCCATGGTTACACGCAATGAGAGCTGTTGCATCAATGTATCACCAATGTGTTAAGTATACAAATGATGGTTTTGTGGCAGCGATAAAGGGTGATCAAGTGGCTTCAAGGTAATGTTTTGTCGTAGCTATGAGGGGCAGGAGTACGCCTTTATAGCAATTAAAACAGGAGTTGGGAGTAGCTCCGTCAATAAGCTCGGTAGATGAAATTGATGATTTCAGGGAGTATGCAAGTGTGATCCAGCCTGCTGAGCAAGTAAAATAGATTGCCTTCAATAATGGGGCTCAGAAGCTTATAATTGGTGAATCATTAAGCTAGATTGAGCCCGAAGAGATTAGCAAGTTGCTCCAAAAGAACCTGGACGTCTTTGCCTGGGCTCCAAAAGATATGCAAGGTATCAGCCCAGACGTTGCGGTACATTGCCTAGATATTTCTAGGTCTTACCCTCCAGTCAGGTAGAAAATGAGAACTTTTAGCCCTGAAAAAGAACAAGTGATTGAAGCTGTGGTGAAGAGACTACTCTCCATTGGCCACAAAAGGGAAGTGATGTACCCAAGGTGGCTGGCCAATCTAATTCTTGTCAAAAAGAAAAATGGGAAGTGGAGAATATGCGTGAACTTCACTAACCTCAATCAAGTATGTCCAAAAGACTGTTTTGTATCATTCTTCTCCAACAGTTTGTTTTGCTTTTCCTTGATAGTGTCAGAGAAAAACTTCTGATAGTTCAAATCGGCGGCTAGGTCACGCTTGCTCCGGTCAATTTTCTCCACCTCCTCCCTAAGCTCATAAAGGCAAGAAATTGCTTGGAAATGTGCCGCTTCCAAGGCGGAGAAGAAGGCATAAGCGTTTTCTAGGCCACGCAAACGGGGATGATCCTCTGTGGCTGTTTTCGTAACCAACATTAGGGAACGGAAATGGTCCCCTAATTCTACTTCATTGCACCTCTTAGATTGAATCGTTGCAAAGACAAAAGATCTAGTCCATGAGGTGGATGCCATGGCAGTTAAAAGAAGAGAAAAAAAGAGAGATGCTTGAGAAATCAAGAATGAAATGAAAGAAAATGTAGCGACTCGGTTTTCCAAGGCCGTCACTCGGTTTCTCCCAAGGATAAATTATGCTAAAACCGAACGACCAATATTTCATTTCATAAAAATCCTACAATTTTTACAGTTACGACGATAATTATAATTATCGAATTATCGCGAAATAATAAATATTTCATTACAAAAAAATAACTTAACTTCTAATTCCAATTTTTTATCAAGTCAATTAATGTACTAAAGTGCTAATATATTCATTCTGAAACCAAAGGGACCAAGGTCATATTATTCAAAATTTTAACAATAGTTACATGAATATATATCCCAAATATTGCAAATAATATATTTGGTATTAACAAATATTGGATATTAATATCAAGACTAATATATTCACATTTCTCTTAATAGTAACGAATTATATGCTATAAATTGATATAGCTCATGATCATATTTTCAATAATTATCACTGTTGAAAATTCCTATTAACGGCCTGATTTCTCAAGACCGCCATGTGATTTCTCATGAGGAGAATTTACACTAAAACGAAACGACCAATACTTCATTTTATAAAATTAGATAAACTTGACAAACTACGGTGATAAACGACCAATATTTATCTAATTCATCGATTCTACTTTTTCTTTTACAGTAGTAAATAATAAATATAATTACTATTATTATACCAACTACTTAATCCCATATTCAAGATATTATTCAATTGGTAAATAATTTCACAAAATTAAGTGACAAACTAATTAGATAAATGTTATTGCCGCAATCAAATTTTTTAGATAATTAAGTTTCCACAAGATCCTAATAAACAATTTTGATTCAGTGCCATTACTAATAGATCATTAAAATATAATTGAAATGATTATATTAATTATATTATAATTAATTAATTTTGATAATTAATATCAATTTATCGCGTCAATTTTATAACAGTAAATAATAAATCCAACTATTACAAATTAAACAGAATTTCTAATATAATTCCCGTGCCTTTTCATTCTCCCGGCACTGCAATCAAAACTATAGGGTTGTGAGTCAATGCCCAGTAGAATTTCAACCCCTTTAATACGTGTATTTAATTAATACGACGAATAAAACACATAGGTATGATTTTCACATAATTTTCACATAATCACCATTATTTCATGGAAATTGACAGTTAAAATTCAACAACAATAATAACGTAAATCTCATAGTAGATAAATTAAATACATATATTAAAAGAGTTAAAAATTCTACCTGAAATCCGAGTCGAAATCCAAACTGAAATCGCCATAGTATAATTTTTTTTTCTTTTGTTTTTGATCTTTCCATTTTTCTTGTTCAAAGTCATAATAATAATAATGTATAATATATATATATATATCCACGACAAAGGCAAAATAATCCCTTCCATAATCCTGTTGATAACTTAATGTATGTGTTGTTGTTGTTATTATTATTATTATTATTTTATATATGTATATACACGTTGCACACATGCACAATTTATCAATTGTATTGTTGACAACACATTATTTTTATTTACACTAGCATCCCTCTTGAATAAAGAAAATATTAATTATATTTCAAAAAAATTATTTTAAATAACATAATAGTCTCAAAGCATTTAAACGTCAATTTAAAATTAATATTTAATCCAAAAAATCATCAAATATTATTTATACCACAAATTTACAAAACAGTCGTAAAAATATTGAACTCACATAAAAATAATATTTTTAAAAATATAAATTTTTGGGGTATTACAGAAAACGTCTAGAGTTGTGAAGAATTCTCAAAGCCCGGTTTGGCTTTAAATAGTCAAACAAATGAAGAGAAAGAATGAGATGAAGCGCTAAAAAAGTAAGCATTAAATGTGTAAGTGATATGTGCTGACAAAATATGTACTACAATTATCACAAATCCATTCTTGAGACATAAAACGACGGTTACTGTTTCGATACAGATCATGATGATAAAGTATTGTTATTAGAAAAATTAATTACAGGCGTGCAAAATGCAAATTGAAAAGAATGAAAGATAGTTTAGGGAGTGGTGCTCTGATTAGTGACGTTTGGTTGATTTGACGTCAGCACGGTAGCAACGTCAGCTGATGAGACCGGGTTTAAGGTTAGTGTTAAGCTCTCCACTAGCATCTCAGCTGTCAATATGGACAACACTTCTTTATTTTTAATGATCTCATCCTCGCTCTCCTCCTCATTTTCTCCTTCTGACTCGTCTTGGAGATCGTCAGCCAGGAATAGAAGGTCTAAATCAGGAAATTCCTTTAACACTAGCCTTTAGCAGTAAGAGAAGCCTACTTTCTAGAGATTCTTTGACTCACCCTTGAAGACAACCCAAAGATCTTCAATATCTTGCCGGGATCTTCTAGTTACAGCTACTAGTTCGGCCACCAAACGATCTCTCTCGGTCTGCAGTTGCTGGAGGGCACTCTTTTTCTCTTGAAGTATGTCATCTTTGGCTTGGAGGACGACATCCTTGTCTTTGAGATCAACAACTTTTTGATCATTTACTAGGTGACCTGAGCTGAGCTCTTTAGACAAGTTGCTGATGTTATCCCTAAGAGATGAGCACTCTCCTCTCACAGTAGTAATCTTTATCCTGAGATCGCCATTCTCAGAGCAAAAGAGTGTGTTGCTTTTTTGCAAGGTTTCCCTTTGCTCATTAGCAGAGTGAAATTCCAGTTTGAATTGCTCTTGAGAGGATCTTTCCGGTGCGAGGTTGGTAGCTAGACTCATCTTCTCATTCTCCATAATCTGATTCTTTTCTTCCAACTTGCTGAATTCAGTTATTTGGCACATCAGCTCGGCATCCAGTTCGTTTTCTTCCTCAGCACAGTTGACCAGGGTAGAGGACACGTGCATGCACTACAACAATAAAGCCAATGATAAAAGAATTAATTAGAAGTCTGAGGAAACTGAAAAACATAGTAGGGGTCATGAAAACTACTTGGAGAAGCGCGCAGATCACCATTCGAAATATCTCAGGTATGTTTTAACCTTCAGTTCTCTTTTTGCCTTTATCCTAAGACTGCTTGTACAAAAACATGTTGGCATCATCGAAGATGGTATAGCGACCTAGGACAGAGGGCCCAACTTCATCAATGAGTTTGCACATCTGTTATTTCATCATACCCCGCCCACTGGAGGCTCTTTGGCTGGTTGCAGGGGTTGGGAAAGGTTGACGACTTACAGAATGAGGCTCAGCAATAGGAACATCTGCTGACCTCGAATCAGATTCTGGCTCTTTATGCTCTTGCGGGTTAGGAGCTGGAGATGGTGGGATGATAACTGAAATTATCCTACGCCTACGTACACTCAAAGGGTGAGAGTTATCTTCGAATTCAACAGTTTTTTGGGTCAGCATGCTGAACAGGCTGGCTGATTTTTGGGATAGCAGGGATCTCATATGAAGGGCAAGTTGCTGGACCAATAGCAGTAGCAATAGCAGGTTGGGATTGATTACCCAGTCTTTTTGGCAAGCTTCTTAGCGGGTCTTTTTTTTTCTTTGTCCCAAGTTGCAGCTCGGTCAATTCATTAAAGCAAGATCAATCTATTTCATGCTTGTTAAATGGACGATGAGTTAGGTTCTTGCAAGAACGCTCTGTTGAGACCAACAACTTCTTCAACTCATAATATAAAAAGGGTGTTAGGTTGCCCTATCAAGATTTACGGGAATACAAAGGCTTCTTATAGAGATAAATTTGCATGATTATGCGTGGAAATTGATTTGAATAAACCCCTAATTCATTATTTTAGCATGGGGAGAATGGTCTTCAGGGTGGAATACGAGAGTTTGCACGGTGTTGGCCCAGTGAGCTACCCAAGAGGGGGGTGAATTGGGTAGTAATAAAAAATTAATAAAATAATAACACTTAAAAAAAATCAAATAACTATTTTATCATAAATTAATTATTATCTTTATAGCAGCGGATATATAATATTAACTAGATGCACACCCAAATAACAAAATATAAATAAAGTAAATAAAGCATCATACTAGAAATTTATATTGGTTCACCATGCTATTCTTGGTTAATCCAGTCACCCGCGCTCCGCGAAGAGTCACACCCACTAATCACTATGATCTCTTTAATCAGGTAGAAACCAAACCCTTACAAATAATTCTTTTCGCAAGCTTAATCAACCTTTACAATTCCTTTTCACAGGCTAAGGAATAACCCTATCTTTTTCTCAGGTTAAAGATTAACCTAATTCTTTTATACTTAGGCTAAGAATTAAACCTCACACAAAAACACTCCAAGTATCATTTTACCCGGTAAAGATTGAACAACTACAAATTCACTAAAAAATAATTCTAGTCAGGAAGAATTATCCCTAATCTTTTTTTGTATTCTAGTCAAAGATCAAAACCTCAATCTCTTTACCGGAAGAGATTGAAACCCAAGGCTACCTTTAATTAGACACTCCCAATAGTATCTAATTTGACACATAACTCACCAATTACAAAATTGATAAGTTTTTTTTTTTCTTTTCTTCACTCGGAGCTTCTACCACCCCAGATTAATTTGAACTCAATTAATGTCCCGATACTAGTAATAGAAAAATAGTGAAAACTTCAAAAATCTAATTTTAAATAAAAACGGGTAGCACACAATTTAGCACGTAATCAGATTTTCACGAGAAATCGTTTTAGAATAATTTTCAAACAATTTTAAAGTTCAGGAAAATGATTTCAAAGATTATAATTCCAAGTAGAAGATAATGATATCAAACAATAATTAATGGTAAAGAACTTGGAACGATCTCACCAGGAATCCACCGAATAATTAAAGTATGATTAGCAATGAAACTTCAAATCGGCAGCAGCAATAATCCATACCAAATATTCTCAAGAACAATTCTGAAGAATAGTCTTACAATGCATTCAGTATAAACTCAGAATGATCACTTTCAGAAAACTCAAGAATTGAATAGCTCTTGGAAATTCAATTGATTGGGATTTTTTTAAGCCTAAAAAACGCAGGTCTATTTATAGGGAATTAGAAGAAGTCCTCCAATGGCTAGTTACCATATATCATGACAAATAATTGCACTAATAGACCCTTTATATCATTATGACTTAATCCTGGTATAATTTACTTAATTATAACTTTTAAAATGTTCAATTAAGTCTCTCAAACATTTTCTCAAACTCAATTAGATAGAATAAAAAGAATTTCATGAACTAAATTGAGAAATAATCAAAATACATAAACCATGTCTATAGGGATAACAAAATATCAACCATATATCTTAAATTCCATCAGATCCCTAAGATAACTCCCATATCTTAACCATAAAACGGCTAGTAACGACTACTTTTTGGATCAGAACCATGAAATCTTCGAATCTTGAAACAGACCGTTGATTGACCGACCAAAAGGCGTAGATCGACCACCCGATTCAGAATGTAGCCCAAGCCAAAAATCTCTCACCCTTAGGTTGACCTCCACTCTTTCTTATGTTGACTGGACAATATAGAGAGTTTATCAAGTCGACCTCTCAACTTTGTCTGTCGACCTAACGATTCAGAGAGTTCCTCTATTGGCCATAGGTCAACCTAGCTGTCGATCGAATGATTAAGAGAGTTCAACTAATTCCCATAGGTCGACCGATCAAACACCATAAGTCGACTTGTCGATTCAGAGACTGCATAATTCTAGCACCTTCTTATCGGTTGACCGATCTTTCTAGGCAGGTTAACCGATCTTGCTGTACTCCTTTCTTATTTTATTTTTTAATTCAATTTCTTCAACGTTTTTTTCTCCTTTAATCGATTATTTTCTCGGTTAACTCCACCAACACTTAAATTTAATTTTAATCAAATCTTTCTTAAATCAATATTTCTTCTTTAATTTCACATAGGAGCAAATATGTTAACTAATTACGATCCTATTAAAAACACACATAATTGTAAAAATATTTTGTGTCGTGTGTGATCCTAATCAGAATACATTAAAAATAAAAATTTAACCTAAGTTATTTTTCCCTAGGTTCTTCAAAGTCTTTGGTCTCTTAATGTCCATCATCTTTTTTAGTCTCTTTAGCATCTATTTAGCATTCATCTCAACTTTTTCATGATAATATCTTCAATGAAACTTATAAATTGAAATACTCAATAAATCCATTAATTTCATCAAAAACATCAACATTTAATTATCCGTCAAAATCTTAGGATCAATACACAGTCTTTGCTACTCTTGTGGAAGGGTGAATCACTGAATGAAATTGTGTTCATATGTGAAAAGTCAAGTCGAAGACGGTGGTATTGCCCTAGAGAAGGGAGAAGGTACGAAGGTAGAAGTTCCAAAGGTTGATAGCATAGGAAACCAGATGACAGCAGTGGACTGTCAGGAGGTCAACGTCATGTCAAGGAAGATAGAGATGAGAGAGAGTGACGTTGTTTCTTTGGATGAAGGAGATGATGGTTTTGGGCCCTAACTTCTTGTAAAAAAGAAACGAAAGTTTGGGTTCAACAAGTCCAAAAATAATCAACAATGGAACTAGAAAGGCCCATTGGAAAGAGCCATAGAGAAGCCATTTAGATATGCTGGGCTGAGGGGAAAAAAAACCCAAAGAGAAGACCCGGATAGGATGGTTATAAACAAGGGGATTGGAGGGGCCAAACCATTCAAATCTTAACAAGATAAACAAGATAGAGGTCTATTTTGACCTTCGGTGTATGGGGACTCGCGAAAAAGGGTATAGAAAACCCTAGGGCAAAGTCTGGTACAAGAGAAAATCCTATCGGGAAGAGAAACGAAGCGAAGGAGCAGGGATCGAGGAACACTGTGGGAGCATAAACGATTGATAAGGCCAAGAGCATGCCTAGTATGTTGATGAGAAATGCTGCTCAGAAGGCTACAATTGAGGTGACGTTTCATAAACGAAACAACTCTGGTTCATTAACTAAGATCGCCATTACTCCTTCAGGTACTGTGCCACTATCTTTGGAAGCTCTTCCTCCTAATCAATCTTCTCTATCAAACCCAACCTATCCTCTTGAACCCCCCTCCCCCCGATTATAGTATAAGCCTCAGGCCTTTGTATAGAAGGTCTTCAAGTCAATCTCCTCCAAATATTCATCTTCTTAGTGTTTGTAGAATAGTCAGATGAGAGGATCCAGTGCATCGATGTGTTTTGTCTAGTAAATTCAGTAAGGATGACAGTGACGATCTTAGAATGGATAGATCCAAATCTACCGTTTATGGAGATACTCTTCGAGTCGGTGAAGGTATGTGAAAGCTTAGCAAGGAGATGCAAGGCACTCCTGAGGCTCAATGATTCGGACTACCTCCCAAGTTTTTCATTAAAAGTTTCTATGAGGATCTTTACTTGGAATTGCCTTGGTACGGGGGATAGTCATTTAAAAATGCTTTTCGAGACATTTTAAAGGAAAAAGGTCCAAGATAGTGGTTCTTCTAGAAACTAAGGTCGAGCTGGTTTCCAGGGGAAATTTTTTCCTTTCTTTTGGCCTTTTAGCTGTTACTCATATTAACCCTATCGAGAGTGTCAGGGGGATATGGGTTCTTTGGTGCCCTGACAAGGTCATGGTTAGTCAAGATCATCTTACTAAACAGGTGATCCATGTGAAGATTTCTATGATGGGTTACAAGGAGTAGATTATTTCTACAATTTATGGTAACCCAAACCCCAGCATGAGAAGATAGTTTTGGGATGAGATGAAGAATTTCTCCCAGCTCGATGAATCTCCTTGGTTGGCAGTGAAGGACTTTAACGATACCAGCTCGGAGAAGACAGGATCCGTGAACTCGTCGGATATTCATCGCATTAATTCTTTCAATTCCAATGTTGCTAAATGTGGGTTGAATGACCAGGGGGCTAGTGGTTCGTCCATGACCTAGTTCAGAACTAACATTCATAGCCAGAGGGTTAATAAGCTCCTGGACAGGGCCTTGGCTAATAAGGCTTGGTGCTCCTCCTATTCTAAGGCTAGGGTTGAAAATTTCCCACGTATGTATTCTAATCATTCACCTCTATTAATTCATATTTTAGGTGTTAATTTGTTTTATCATTCTCGCCCATTTAGGCTTGAAGCCATGTGGCTTGACCACCCTTACTTTAAACCTATGATTAATAATCATTGGAGTATCGTTGAGTCTGATCTTCATAATAATTTAGAGAATTTCACTAAGGAGGTTAAAATTTGGAACAAATAAGTTTTTGGGAATATTTTCAAGTAGAAAAAACACCTTCTAGCCAGACTTAGAGGGATAAAAAAATATCAAGAAACTATTTTTTCGTCTTATCTTGATCATCTTGAAAAAGATTTTAAGAAAGAGTATACCAACCTCCTTAAAAGAGAAGAACCTTTTTAGTATCAAAAGCCTAGGGTTCAATGGTTGTCCTTTGGGGATAAAAATACTAGATTCTTCCATGCTGCTACTTCTCAAAGAATAAAGAAGAATAGAGAGTCGATGATTAAAAATGGTTATGGTATGTGGCTAAATAATCAAGATGACATAAAAAATCACTTTAGAAATTATTTCTGTGAGCTATTTTGTGTGGATGGTTCTAATGTGATTAACTCAGAATTTAATGAGTCTAATTATAAATACCCTATTGATACAGGGGATCATTAATCCCTCGTAATGGTGCCAGATGATGAGGAAATCAAAATAAACTTGAAAAATATGAAAGATCTTTAGGCTCCTGACCCTAATGGCTACTACGCTGTTTTTTATAAGAAAAATTGGGAGACGGTGGGTCAAGTTTATGTGATTTAGTTAACGGATGTTTTAAATAAAGAGATGTACCTCCTAAAATGAATGAGATGCTCAATGTTTTAATCCCCAAAGTGAATATTCTAGAAAAAGTTAATTAGTTTTGCCCTATAAGTTTTTCTAATATCCTTTATAAATTGGTTACAAAAAATTTGGTAGTTAGGCTTCGGCCTCTCCTTTCGTCCATTATTGGGCCCTTTCAAAGTAGTTTTATTCCTGGGAGATAGACATCTAATAATATTATCACCACTCAAGAAATGCTTCATAAATTAGAAAAAAAATCTAAGGATAAAAATGGAGGTATGATTATCAAAATTGATCTGAAAAAGCCTATGATAAACTAAGATGGGATTTTTTTTTAGAAAATACTCTTAATTTTTTTAATTTCCCTAAAGCTTGGACTGAAGCTGTTATGAATTGTGTTAGGAAAGCTTCTGCGATGGTCCTCTGGAATGGGGAACCCCTTGAGGGTTTCTCACCGAAAATGGGGCAAAGATAAGGGGATCCATTGTCCCTTATCTGTTTGTGCTGGAGAGGCTCTCTTGCATGATCAGTAAGGAGGCTGAGCAGCTGAATTGGAAGGGTTTGAAGGTTGCTAGAAATGGTCCGACCTTCACCCATCTATTCTTTGCTGATGACATTCTCTTATTTGCAAAGGCGAAGCTTAAATGCTATGGTTCCATTATGAATATTATGCGTAAATTTTCATCGGCCTCGGGGCTCGTTGTGAATTTTAATAATTCTAGAGTTTTCATTGCCCCTAAAGTTAATTTTCTAATTGCTAAGGATATTAGTAACAAATTAGGGATTTGTCTTTGTAAAGATTTGGGGACTTATCTGGGTGCCCCAATTATTCATGATAGGTTCAGTAGTAGATATTTTAATTTCATATTGGAGAAAATCCAAAAAATACTTTCTTGTTGGAAAGCTTCTAATTTATCTATAACTGGAATGGCCACTTTGATAGAATTTGTTCTATCTACGATTCCTCTGTACTTCATGCAAACTAATCTCCTCCCCCTTAAATTATGTGATAAAATTGATCAAATGCTAGAAATTTTTTGTGGGAAGATATGGAGGGTAAAAGGAGATTTCACCTTATTAATTGGGATAAGGTTTGCTCACCCACTGATTTGGGAGGCCTTAATATCAGAAAAACTAGACTAAATAATAGTGCTTTTATGTTAAAACTAGTTTGGAAAATTGTCTCCAATGACAAAATCTTATGGGTTTCTGGTATTTCTAACAAATACAATTTGGAGAGAAATCCATCTTCATGGACTATGAGGCAGGGTGGCTCTCATGTTTGAAGTGGCATACTTAAATCTAGGGAGTGTATTTTAAAGGGTTTAAAATAGAAAGTTAGTAATGTGGTTAATATTAACTTGTAGACTGATTGGTGGTGTGTGGATGGGCCTTTAGGCAATGAGGAATTATAAAAAAGTTATGACCTCAAGGTTATAGATATTTTGGATGATTCTACTAGTTGGTATCTTTTGCCAATTGTCCATCTTATCTTGGATAGCTAGGTTGATGACATTATTAATTCTGAGCCTCCAGACATGCTTAAAGAAGACATGGCCAGTTGGTTTCTTGAAAGGCCAGGAAAATTTTCTATCAAATTTGCTTATTCCCTTATTTCGGATTTTGAAACTCCGTGTACTCTGTCCAAGTGGGAGTGGTTATGGAAACTCAATTTTGCAAGCTCAGAAGTTTTGTTTTTGGAAAATCTTTCATAACAGACTGATGACTAACTCGTTGAGACCGAGATGATCAAGTGAGGTTTCAGCTACATGTGATCGTTGTAATAATGCAATAGAGTCCTTGGATCATATGCTGAGATCTTGCCCAAAGGTGTGGTCAGTTTGGAATGTTTTCTTCGATAGGGACACTTTGAGGCTGGATCATGGTAAGGAGATATAAGACTAGATTGCCAAGTTTATCAAAGAGAGATCCGTGAAACCTTCAACTTTGTATTTTTTTATTGCCACTTTATGGGAGATTTGGAAAGATAGAAATAAGGAAGTGATTGAGGGAGTTGTCCAAGATCCTTCTATTGTGTCTTCTACAATTTCTCGATTTGTAGGAGAAATGGATGAAGCTTTTTATCCGAGCCAAATCCGGCATGGCTTATTGATTAATCCTAATCCTAATTGGATTTTACCCCCTACAGGTTACTTTAAGCTCAACACGAATGGTAGTGCATGCATTCGGTAACCCGGGCAAATGAGGGATGAAAGTCTTATCAGGCATGTTGATAGAATGTAGAAAGTTGATTTTTTCGGTCATCTCGATTCGTGTACCGATTTGGAGTAAAAAATCAGGAGTATACACGCAGAAATGTGTTTGGCAATTACTAGGGGTATCCTGAAAATTGTGGTGAAAACTGATTCAGAAGAAGCAGTAAACCTGATCAAATGAGAGTGCCCCGAGTATGTCTACAAAAGATGGATTGCGGAATGCAAACATATCACAACCACTCATGATTTCTTGATCCAAGCGACTAGAAGAATAAATAATAAATGTGCGGATTACCTAGTTAGGATAGGAACGAAAAGTGGAACGTAAATGCATTTCGTTAAGAAACTCCCAGAGGAGTTGGAAAAGCTAATCCTTAATTTTGTTGTTTCTCTTTTTTCTACAAAAAAAAAATAAGAAAAAATATTTTTTGGGGGGATAAAAATATTATTTTTTTTTTTTTTTGAAAATTCTCTTAAAAGTCTCATTCCATAAAACACCATTTTATGGAGTTCTTTAACTAATTTAAAAAAAAAAAAATTGGAATATTGAACCTCTCATCTTTTTTTTTTTTTTTTTTTTTTGCTTTTCTTCTTCCCTCTTTTTCATCATTTCGACCAAAAGCACTATGGAAGAATTAACTCATTTTATTAGTGGTAAAATAAGTAACTTCAATTATGTATGAATATTCTTTTTTGGAGATTTGACAGATGAAAAACTTGACATGTGGCAAGATGAATACTGTTGAACAGTCGTTCCCTGTTACAGCATTCACGTGAACTGGGGCTATGATTAACGTCATCGATATGTGTGCTGATATGCTGCTTTACTTGACAAATATCAATTATATTTTTTTAAATTTTTGCATCATTCTTGATTCGCAACTCAAGTCTCGAAGTGATAAATGAAAAATTAGCTACATGTCCTATATATTCTTCTATAATAATCATCAAACAAACAAATCTTGCATAGATTTACTAATAATATGCATGTTACATCAAAAATATTAAAAAAAATATTTAATAGTACTGATAAGTTAGTTTAAACAAAATTATTAAGTTCCACCCAAAAAAACAAAAACAAAATTATTAAGTTAGTAAACTGCATTTAGAAGTAAAAATATCGACAAAGAAAACTGTGGACATAGTTTTGACCAATTTAAAAAAAATAGTTTTTGAAAATTATAAAACCTGTCTTACACATTTATAAATTACTCCTGCTAAGTGATGAATCTTTATTAATAATTATAATACCATAAAGCGCACACACTTGTGCTGCATCTGCTCGGTTCAAATACTTACCCTCACACTCGAAAGATTTCGCTCGGGAACAATTTGATTGGTCTTTTTGTAGAATTTCGGCGAATAGGTTGGATTCTAGATGGACTAGCATCCTTTCTGACCATCAGATCAGTGAGACTTAGCCCGATCCATATCTTCTTATTTCTTGGCAACTTTTGAGCATGAACAGATTGGTGTTATCTGTGGGAAGAAGCCAGAAGGCCTTTGTACTTTCCTAATCCTGTTGTATGATCACCTGATCTAGACAAATCGATCCGTTGTCCTTCTAGTAATTTTTGAACCGGCCAATGCCGTCATCTAGCGTCCAAACTCCCTGTAACCTTGCCACAAATAACCTTACGATCTAACACCTCAGAGCCCATGTCAGTGGGATCGCTCCTGGAGGGGGCAGGTTCCCTGGCCAAACTTCTAGGTTCGGGGAGGCAACGAGATTTGACAGACTAGAAAGGATCCACGTTAGTATGAAAGAGTTGTTGGAATGCTTAGCCCCCCTCCAACTTGGTAAGAACCGGCACCGCTCCCTCCGACTGAAGAGCGGTGCCGACCTCCTCCTCCTACACTGATCGAACTAATGGATATGATCAAGGACACTCCTTTTGTTGATCGTCCGAACTACTATAATATTCATATTGTCATGTGGTTGCTCGTTTTTACTTTATCTCTATATCTTTGTATTGTGTTTATATGTATATTATGATTATGGTTTTACTTTGCAGTCTCCACAAGTAGATTACTCTCACTCAAATGCTAAATGAAAATCATTCAAACGATCATCGTATTCATTGTATACTAAAGAGATTGTTAAGTATTGTAAGATTGCCATTTCTAAGAAAGATTGACAAAAGTTTTTGGACCCAATTCACCCTTTAAATCCAGGCCAATAAAAGTGAATTGGCATACAATTTAAATCTTTTGTTTTTAAAAAAGCAAGTTCCACTTGAAACCCTCTACTTTTGGTCAAGTTTTTACAATTTTTTTTTGCTCATATTCGTTGTAGAAGAAAAAAAAAAATTACCAATAGAAAATGGGCTTCAGTTTCAATTTACAATTAGTTTTTACAATTAGTTTTAGACGAGCATATATGTGGGTCTAAAAAAAATTATAATGATATTTATTTTTTATTTGGATATTACATATCACGTACAATTGATATTTTAATTTTATATTTAATATATTTTATAAAAGTGTAGAAACCATTTAGTTTAATTTGGTATGATTAATTCAAACTTCAACGTGTAATTAAAGCAAATTACACTTAACTACGTGACTCTTCAAATTGAGGCAACAGTTTATAGCGGTGCAATGAATTGGAGTATCAAATGACATGTACGATGAATTGGAAGGGAAGAGATAATTGAGGCGGTGATAATATATTGGACGTAGATGATGAAAACATTTGCATTTAAAGCACAAATTAAAAAAATTATGAAATTATTAAAAGAGAAGAGAAAAAATAAATGAGAGAACTCACCCACATATAATGAAAGGTATCCCTAGAAGCACCATGAGCTAGAAAAAAGCAATTTTTCGTCCTCAATTTATTCTTTAAGATTTTGCTTTTAAGTATTCTTATTAGATATGAAAATTAAAAAGAAAAATAAATTCTATTTTAAACCCTCTAAATTTTGTCAAATTTTTTCTTATTAATGCGAGTTTTAAATGCTCTTTTTGCTAGATTTTCGACGGATTCTGAACGGAATTTGATCATGTATCAGTCACTTGATATTACCACAAACAATGGAAACTAATGGAGTAATTTCTTTCCCTTCATCCCACAATTGATGTTGTTGTCGTTGCAATCACATACAATTGTTGAGATTTTGAGCACGTTGGTTTTATTTATTTTATTTTATTTTTTTGGGAAAATTAGTGATTAATCCCAAAAAAAAGAAATTATTTACTATATATTCCCATCGACTTTTGTTTGCACCGAGTAGTTCCGTCAACACCTATTTCTTGCACCAATTAGTCCCGTTTTCAAAAATGGCGAGAAATGAGTTTACCGAAATACCCTCCCATGAGTTTCACATCGATAAGGAAGGTTGTCAAACTGGTGCACCATCACCGTTAACAATCGCCGCTGGTCGCTGCCACCACCATAAATTACAGTTTTCACCCCAAATTTATGACTTTTTGTCACTTTTTATATGTTCCCAAAAAACAAAAAACTTGATTTTAGGATAAAATTGTTACCAAACGTAACATAAAACAAGAGAACAATTGATGTTATATTCAACATTTACAGGTGTTGAATGTAATATCCACATTCAATGTAATATCATATGAATTTTACTCTGCATACAAAAATAAGAAAATAATGGATGTTACATTCAACATTTACAGATGTTAAATGTTACATTCAACATCTACATAAGTTGTATTTTGGTTAAAAAAAAAAAAAACCAAACAATTGATGCGACATTCAACATCCACATGAGGGGTATATTGGTCAAAAAAATATAACATAATAATAATAAAAAATAAATAAATAAAAAATTGATATTACATTCGACACTCACAAGTGTTGAATGTTACATTCAACATCTACATGAGGGATATTTTGATCAGAAAAAAATAGCATAAAAAAAAACAAAATAATTGATGTTACATTCAACATCCACATGAGGGATATTTTGGTTATAAAAAGATAGCATTAAAATAAATAAATAAATAAAATAAATTGATGTTACATTTAACACTCACAGGTATTGAATGTTATATTCAACATCTATATGAGGAGTATTTTGGTAAAAAAAAATACAAAAGAACTTATTGGTACAAAAAAAAAGTGATGGGAGTAATTGGTAATTTCTTTTGTATTTTGAGACTAAATGGTGCATGCCCCTATTTTTTTATGAATAAAATGTGTCTGGTCCAGTTTACGCACATCTCGACTAATCATATTTTTTTGGTGATTCTAAAGATCCATTTCATCGCTCTGGTACATTTTAAATAAAATTAAAGATTTAATTTATAAAAGAGAGAGTCCGGTTTCATGGATATCTTCAGTATCAATGAAGACGAAGAATATTGATTCATGGATTCCCATGAGAATCAATCTCTTACTTCACTTACTATTTTTGTACTTTATTCCCTGAGATGGTTTAAAGTAGAATTTGAACAAGAAAAAAGGTGAAATCAATGGTGGCGTTTTCTGTTTCTAATGGCCCCTGGAAGGACACCATGGGGTCACGTCCATGGGATAGCTCCCCAACACCCTGAGGAAGGACGTATACTCCTGCACCTCCGCCAGCGCGTTCTGCGCCCTAACCTCCGCCAGCGATGCTTCAAAATCCACGTAAAACAAGTATTCAAAAAAGTGCTTCGCCGTCTCCATGTTCGCGTCGTCCACCAGCCTTATTGGACTGTTCCGGTACGGCCTCGACTCGATCTTCGTCAGGCTGATGTTACGGAACGCGAACGCCGACAGCACCTTGAACAACAAGCTCGTCCCCTGTTTGTCGTGCGCGAACACGATGCTCGTCTTGAATGGCCTGTCCGTCCGCGGGACAATCGGCTCCCGCGCCAGCATCACGAACCGCGTCACGTTGCACGCGTCGTCCTGTATACCCTCCTCCAAGATATGCAGTCCGTATAGTTCAGCCGCCCTGGACGACGCAATCGCCGCTGTGTCGCTGAGGCGGTTGACGGCAATGTGCTCCGCGGCTGCGGCCGTGTCGGGCCAGGCCTCGCGAGATACGTTGAGGGCAAGATTGGTCAGAGTGTGCTCGCACTGAGAGAGAGCTTGCGTATGGCTGATTACTCGGTTCAGATTCTCTTTGCCGGTGCCTGGGAGCGCAAGGAGGCAGTGGTTGACGGGGAGCTGGACTTCGCCGACGATGTGGAGTCGGTGGCGGAGAAGGAGATCATAATTGCGGTGGATGCTGCCGCCAAGGGAGTTCTCGATGGGGAGGACCGCGCGATCCGCTATCCAGAGCTCCACGGCTTGAAATGCGACTTCGAACTGATCGCAAGGGATGGCTTCGCATTCAGGATAAGCTTTGCCGGCGGCGGCTTCACTGTAAGCGCCGGGAACGCCCTGGTACGCGACGCGGAGCATCGATCCGTGCATGGGAGCCGGCGAATGGTCGGTGATGGTGAGCGGCTTGGGGTGATTCTCTACCGGTGCGATATTTAATGACTTACGGCCATTAACGACGGCGCTATTATCTGTGTTCTCCGCCTGCACTGTATCCTGTTGCTGCGAAACCACCTTACTCGCTAAAATGGCGCACGAGCTCTGCCAGTCAGTTCGGCTTGCACCGACGCCGCCATGGAAGCTGAAGTTCATCGTGTCACCGGCGTTTGTGCTCATGTTCACACCGGCGTTAATTGAGTCGGATCGGTGGATGATAAATCGACTCGGTGGTACTCGGCTAGTCAAACTTGGTGAAGCGGTCCTCATTGAGGACTTCAGGGTTGTAGTCTTAGAGGGATAGAGGGATTGCATGTTGAATTTGACCCCTCCTTCTCTCTCTAACTTTTTAAATTTCTCTCTCTCTAATTTTTTTTTTTTTTTTAATGGTATTTATAATATTTCAAAATTTCCCATATATTTTGCCTACTATATTTTGAGAGAAATGTCATTCATGAACTTCTTTTAATTCTCTTGTTCTTCGATTCAATGCATGAACAAAATACATTAATCATGTTTGCTTATATTTAAGTGTTAATAGATATTAGTATTTATCTTTTATTCCAATTATTTAACATATATGTGGTTGATTTAGTAACGTTTTTATTACTTACTGATATTTTATTGGACACATGTCACACATCATATTTGAATATTTTTTAAAATTGTGAATTAAAATTAAAAAAAATTTAGTTAATGGAAAGTTTTAATGATATTAAATTAATAAAAAAATCTAAAATACATAGCTATTTTAATTTTAGTATTATCTATTAGGATTTTTTTGGAAACATTAATGTTTCAATTAGGATTGTATCACCAATAATCACGGGATTGCAAACACCGCCAGCAGTCGAAACTCCAACGTGTTGTCGGATTATTTTTAGTTATATTCAATTACTTTGTAGTAGCATTTTTTTAATATACATTTTAGTTATAAATTTTTGGGAAATTTTCCCAAACGTTACATCCCATAAAAATACTGTTGAAACAAATAAATTTTAATTTAATTTTTAGAATAGAAAGTGTCAAATGTGTCAAATTGGTTTTTTCCTCAAAACCTTTTGTCCCACATTGGTTGGAAGAGGAAAAATTAAAGTGGATATCTAGGGGTATGTGAGACACTTGGGGTGTGCCCCAAGAGGTATCCACATTTTGTGGTGGGGAGAGGAGTTACATCCCTATCGGTTTACCACGCGCGCGCCGCCGCCGCCGTCCGTCCGTCCGTCCGAGCCGCGCGTGTGATGAGGTGGCACTTATTCATTTTTTAGAAAAAATTTATTTAAAAATAATTTTTTAAACAGCAGTTTAATTAAATAAAAATTATATATATTAAAACTTTTTGAAAACCGTTAAAATAAAAAAAAAAAAAACGTTTTGAAAACGTTTTAAATTAATATGTAAACGTTTTTTTTATTTATTACTTTCGGTTTCAAAACAAAATTTTTTTTCCTATAAATTGAAATCTTTTTTCTTCAGTTTCAGCACGAAAAAAAAAACAGTGATCTGTACTGTTTCTGTTCCTGATCTGCACTGTTTCTGTTCCGATTTTTTTTCTCTGTTTTTGTTCCGATTTTGTTTCTGTTTCTGTTCCGAAACATTTTCGGTTTCATCTTCCGGAATTGTTCCGATCTGTTCCGGTACTGTTTAATCAGTCCGATTTTGGTTTCCAAGTAGTTTTATTCGTTTTGCGAACAGTGTGTGGGGGTGTTTGGTTTTCGGGACTTTTACAGTGCAAAGAACGTCCTAGACAGAGGAGAATTCTGGGCTATTTTATCCTGGGGACGACGGGGCTAATACACTGCTTGCACGTTCTTGGGCAGAGCCGCGAAACGTCTTAAAGAAAGCGATCTAGTCCGCGACTCATCTCAAGAAATTTTGGTAAATTCGTACTTTATTTATTTTCTGCAACAACAATTTTAAGACGCTCAATATCTGCTAAGATGTCTGCTGATCACGATTTTAAACAAGTAACTGTTGATCTCAACAAACCCTTTCGTTTCGAAGAGTTTCATTTTAAAAGGTGGAGACAGAAAATGTTATTTTTTCTTACTATCGAAAAAGTAGCATATGTCTATACGACCGAAAAATCACAATTACCTCAAGTTCCTACAGACGCTCAGATTCAAGAAGTTAAGTCTTGAGAGGAAAATGATTTCCGTTGTAAGAATTTTATTCTTAATGGTATGTCTGATGATCTATATGATTATTACTGTTCTAATAAAACTGCGAAGGAAGTTTGGGATGCTCTTTCGAAGAAATACGACACTGAGGACACTGGAAGTAAAAAATATGCTGTTAGTCGGTATCTGAAATACCAAATGACCGACGACAAATCAGTGGAGGTTCAGTCTCATGAACTTCAGAAAATCGTTCACGAAATAATTGCTGAAAGTATGTCCCTTGATGAACAATTTCAAGTTGCTGTTTTAATTGACAAATTACCCCCCTCTTGAAAAGATTTTAAGAATACTCTAAGGCATAAAACTAAAGAGTTTTCTTTAGAAAGTTTGATCATTCGTCTTCGGATTGAGGAGGAGGCCCGAAAACAAGATCAGAAAGATGAAGTGCTTGTTGTTTCTAACAACGCTCACAAAAAATCATCTTACGCTATTCTGAAACCTAAAGGGAAAAATATGAAAAATCAAAATCAGAATCGCAACCGCAACAACCAGAACAGAAATGTGCATCAAAATAAGAATAGAAACAAACTCCCTTCAAGAAATAATTCTGAACAGTTTACTTGTTATAACTGTGGGAAGGCGGGCCATTTGGCTCGGAACTGCCGGCAAAGACGTCGTCCTGTTCCACAGGCGAATCTTACCGAGGATCAACTTATAGCTATGATTTCTGAAATCAATATAGTTGGTATATCCGAAGGGTGGTGGGTAGACACTGGTGCTTCACGCCATGTCTGCTATGATCGTACCATGTTCAAATCTTATTCTGAAAGTGAAGACGAGAAAGTGTTGCTGGGTGATTCCTACTCCACTATTGTTGCCGGTTCTGGTGAAGTGGAATTAAAGTTTACCTCTGGAAAGACAGTCATCCTTAAAGATGTTCTGCATACTCCAAAGATGAGAAAGAATTTGGTTTCGGGCTATCTTCTAAACAAGGCGGGTTTCACTCAAACTATTGGAGCTGATTTGTACACCTTAACCAAAAATAATATTTTTGTTGGGAAAGGATATGCAACTGATGGAATGTTCAAACTAAATGTTGAAATTAATAAAATTTCTTCTTCTGCTTACATGTTGTGTTCTTTTAATATTTGGCATGCTAGACTTTGTCATGTTAACAAACGCATTATTAAAAACTTAAGTAACTTAGAACTAATTCCTAAATTGTCTTTGAATGATTTTGAAAAATGTGAATTTTGTAGTCAAGCTAAAATTACTAAAATCCCTCATAAATCAGTAATTAGAGAATCTGAATCTCTTGACTTAATACATTCTGATATTTGTGAATTTGATGTAGTCTTGACTAGGAATGGTAAACGGTATTTTATTACATTCATAGATGATTGTTCTAATTTTACTTATATTTATCTCATGAAAAATAAAAGTGAAGCTTTTGAAATGTTTAAGAATTTTGTAACTGAGATTGAAAATCAATGCAATAAGAAAATTAAGAGATTACGTAGTGATAGAGGAATAGAATATGATTCCGATATTTTTATTGATTTTTATAAATCTCATGGGATTATTCATGAAAAAACTGCACCGTATTCTCCTGAAATGAATGGTAAGGCTGAAAGGAAAAATAGAATTTTTGCTGAATCAGTAGTTGCTATTTTACTTAATTCCGGTGCAGCTTGTCACTGGTGGGGTGAAATTTTATTAACGGTTTGCTATGTACTTAATAGAGTTCCCAAATCGAAAAGTAAAATTTCACCTTATGAAGTTTTCAAAAATAAGAAACCAAATTTATTTTATTTTAAAACTTGGGGTTGTTTGGCATATGTTCGAATTCCTGACCCCAAAAGAAGAAAACTTGCCAGTAGAGTTTATGAATGTGTTTTTATTGGCTATGCGGTAAATAGTAAAACTTATAGATTTTATGATTTGAAAGATAGAGTTATTATTGAATCAAATGATGCTAATTTTTATGAATATAAATTTCTTTTCAAATTGAAGAATAGTGGGGGCTCGACTTCTAGTAATGAACCTATCATTAGGATTAATGAATCTAATAAGGAATTAGATATTGAACCTAGAAGAAGTAAACGACCTCGTATAGCTAAAGATTTTGGTTCGGATTTCTATACATATACCTTAGAGGAGGATCCTCTTACCCTCCAAGAGGCATTATCCTCTATAGATGCCAGTTTATGGCAAGAGGCTATAGATGATGAGTTAGACTCTCTCGAGTCAAATAGAACTTGGCATTTGGTAGATTTACCTCCTGGTTGTAAAACAATAGGATGTAAATGGATTCTAAAGAAGAAATTGAATCCCGATGGAACCATTGATAAATACAAGGCTCGTCTTGTAGCCAAAGGGTTTAGACAAAGAGAGAATGTAAATTTCTTTGATACTTTCTCACCTGTCTCTAGAATTACATCTATTCGTGTGCTTTTATCTCTTGCTGCAATTCATGATCTTATTGTACACCAAATGGATGTTAAAAACTGCTTTTTTAAATGGTGAATTAGAAGAAGAGATTTATATGGACCAACCTGAAGGATTTGTTATTCCTGGTCTAGAAAACAAAGTATGCAAATTAGATAAATCTCTTTATGGTTTGAAACAAGCACTTAAGCAATGGCATGAGAAATTTGATAATCTAGTCATTTCACATGGTTTTAAAGTAAATGAAAGTGAAAAATGCATTTACTATAAATCTGAAAATAATGTTTGCACCATTATATGTATTTATGTGGATGACTTGTTAATTTTTGGTTCCAATATTCATGTTGTGAATACTGTAAAATCCATGCTATGTGCTAATTTTGATATAAAAGATCTTGGTGAAGCAAGTGTAATCCTAGGTATTAAAATAACTAGGTCTAAACATGAAATTTCTTTGGACCAATCTCATTATATAGAGAAGATTCTAAAGAAATACAATTATTTTGATTGTAAACCAGCATGTACTCTTTATGACCCTAGTGTGAAGTTGTTCAAGAACACCGGTGACGGTGTTAGACAAACTGAGTATGCGAGCATCATAGGCTATCTCCGATATGCCACTGACTGCACTAGGCCCGACATAGCATATGCTGTGGGATTACTATGCAGGTTTACAAGTAGACCTAGTATTGAACATTGGCATGCTATTAATAGGATTATGAGATATCTAAAGAGAACTATGAACCTTGGATTACATTATCAGAAATTTTTCGCTGTTCTGGAAGGATATAGCGATGCTGATTGGAATACCCTTTCAGATGACTCCAAGGCAACTAGCGGCTATATATTTAGTATAGCTGGTGGAGCTATTTCTTGGAAGTCTAAGAAACAGACTATTTTGGCTCAATCTACTATGGAGTCTGAGATGATTATACTAGCTTCAGCTAGCGAGGAAGCAGGGTGGTTAAGGAGCCTACTTTCTGATACCCCTTTATGGGAGAGACCGATTCCAGCTGTCTTGATCCATTGTGATAGTACCGCGGCTATTGCAAAGATTCAGAACCGTTATTATAACGGAAAAAAGCGACAAATACGTCGCAAACACAGCACCATTAGGGAGTATATCTCTACAGGGGTTGTGAGAGTGGATCATGTACGGTCTGATGATAACTTAGCCGATCCTTTGACGAAAGGATTAGCTCGAGAAAAGGTTTACAAAACCTCGGAAGGAATGAGACTCAAGCCCATAGATTGACGAGTCACTTGTGAGGGAAACCCAACCTATAGACTGGAGATCCCAAGAAATAGGTTGAAAGGGTAATAACAACTCATGAAGTGATATGAGAAAAATCATGCTATAAATCTGAGTTCTATTTCATAAATGTGCTGTTTGAAGCATGATATCTTGAAGCGATAGAAGGTTGAGTTTTTATTAACTCTTAATGAGATCTATACTCTATTTTGGAGTGGAGTACCTAGCTACAAGAGTACTCTTGATAGATTCACCTATGTGAATATGGAAGTGTGCCGCTTCCTATAGAATTTTGGGCAAAATTCTCTAGAGCATTCACTATACTGGGATAACGTGCATGGCCGTAAAGCACGGGCTTTTGGACTACACCCTGATAGGGTTGTGTGTGTGATGTTGTTAGAGATAGAGTTCAAAACTACGAGTTACTCTAGTATAATCTAAAGCATCTTCACTATGTAAGGGTTCAAGTCGACAGACACCTTTTATTATGCACAATCTTATATTGAATTATACTGCTCGATGAAAAAATTATTTTTAAAAATTTAAGTGGGGGATTGTTGAAACAAATGAATTTTAATTTAATTTTTAGAATAGAAAGTACCAAATGTGTCAAATTGGTTTTTTCCTCAAAACCTTTTGTCCCACATTGGTTGGGAGAGGAAAAATTAAAGTGGATATCTAGGGGTATGTGAGACACTTGGGGTGTGCCCCAAGGGGTACCCACATTTTGTGGAGGGGAGAGGAGTTACATCCCTATCGGATTACCACACGTGCGCCGCCGCCGCCGTCCGTCCGGCCGTGCCGAGCCGCGCGTGTGATGAGGTGGCACTTATTTATTTAATTAAATAAAAATTATATATATTAAAACTTTTTGAAAACCGTTAAAATAAATAAAAAAAACGTTTTAAGGCTTAAACGTTTTAAATTAATATGTAAACGTTTTTTTTTATTTATTACTTTTGGTTTCAAAACAAAAATTTTTTTCCTATAAATTGAAATCTTTTTTCTTCAGTTTCAGCACGAAAAAAAAACAGTGATCTGTACTGTTTCTGTTCCTGATCTGCACTGTTTCTGTTCCGATTTTTTTTTTTCTGTTTTTGTTCCGATTTTGTTTCTGTTTCTGTTCCGAAACATTTTCGGTTTCATCTTCCGGAATTGTTCCGATCTGTTCCGGTACTGTTTCATCAGTCCAATTTTGGTTTCCGAGCAGTTTTATTCGTTTTGCGAACAGTGTGTGGGGGTGTTTGGTTTTCGGGACTTCTACAGTGCAAAGAACGTCCTAGACAGAGGAGAATTCTGGGCTGTTTTATCCTGGGGACGACGGGGCTAATACACTGCTTGCACGTTCTTGGGCAGAACCGCGAAACGTCTTAAAGAGAGCGACCTAGTCCGCGACTCATTCCAAGAAATTTTGATAAACTCGTACTTTATTTATTTTCTGCAACAACAAATACTACTTTATGTGATCCTATAATAATAATTTTTTTACATATGCGAAGGGACCTAGAAAGTGGTTTTTCATATCTTGGGACATCTAAAAAAGTTTTCCTAAATTTTTACTCACAATTACAATAAAAAAAATTACGTAAATATAACTAAAAATACACTTAAAAATGTAAATAAAAAAGACAATAAAAAATAATAATTTTTATGTAACTAAAGAAAATTCCGACAACTGGTGGCCAGACTTTGGCGACCCTTGAGGTCTAACGGCGGGTGGCAAAAAAGGATGGCGTTGACGATAAATGATGCAAATTTTAATTGAAAGCATTTTATTAGAGATGTAAGGGGCATTGACCATGTGACTAAAATACAAGCAAAAACATAATTAACGAATTTATACTCAAATTAAAATTAAAATATGATAAATTATCAATTAGACTCATTGTTTGAAGCTATTGACCAATTATTTCTTAAAATTATGTCATGACGTTAAAACACCGATGGGGTGTTTTTGCGCTTTGGTTGGCCACGTCCTCTTTCCAAACCGGGTAGTGGCCCAACCTTTTGGTCGATCTGCACGCCCCCAACTCTAGTAATGTTGGCAGTTGCCCGTCACTTCGTCTCCCCAACAAGATGGTCCCGTGTCATTTATCGGGCCATTGGGTCCTGTTGGGCTACGTGGGATTTGTTGGGCCTTGCGGACTCGGTCTACATGTCTTACCATTTTTCTACACAAATTAAATTCTAAACAGATCGAATTAAGTCTAATTCGGTCGGGTTAGAGTTAACCCTCCTATTTCACCAACCTTGGGGTCCACCTTGCCTTGAAATTTTTGGCCAATAAATGTATTATTAAAAACAAAATGGTGCCATGATTAATTAATCAAATGATATGTAGAGGGGTTCTTCTTTTATGATATAATTTTTTTAAAATAAATAAATAGTACGTTTGGTCACATTATTTAATAAATATTTTTTTATGCGATCATTCAATATCAGTGCATGTCAATTCATTGGTATTTTTTTAGTTTTCAATTTGCCCATGACCATCAATCAAATGTGAATAATTCATCTTTTTCTTTTTAAAATTTAAAAGAAATGGTGATTCCGATTTTGTCGATGCTTGAAACACTTCTGTCTTCTCCATGTGACTAATTCTCTCCGGAACCATTTTTCTCCTTGTCTCCCTAAGTTAAACTGGTGCTTATTGTTGCACCAGGAGTCGTTGCACCGGATGCTAAAGCATGGGTATTTTTTTTTAATTGATTATTTTATTATATTTCTTCGTTAAATTGAATGAAAAAAAATAATTTTGAATAAAAAACACATTTAAAATAAAAATGAAAAAAAAGAAAAAAAAAATCTCTAAAACACCCAAGATGGCACCCCACCCTATCACCGCCTAACGACAACCTTTCCATCGCCAACAGAAATCCATCGGAACCGCCGTTCCGCCTCCTCTCTCTCTCTCTCACACACACACTAAAACCCTAATAAACAAAACCAAAATCGGAAAACCCAAAAAGCACTGCTGAAAAATCGAAATCTCAGAAGTGGACAAAAACCCGGCAAATAATTTCCCAATTTTAACACAAACCCGGCAAAAGATATAGCAGGTTGTCTTGTCTTCCGGCAACTCTCACGTTAGAGATATGGTAATAATATATTCTCTTCATTGTATGAGTTCTAAATGGATTTTGTACAAGGATGGTGGTGGGTGCTTTGGCCTTGGGACCATGGTGGTGGTGGGGTCATGGCAGTGAAGGTTTCTTGAGTGGAGGTGGGTGGTTTGGGTAGATGATGAATTGGTGATGAAGGCATAGATAAGAAAAAAGATTTTAATTATTGGTTTTTTTAGTTTTTTTTTTTTATATGAATTAATACATGGGATTATTTGTTGTTTAATATTATTAGGGAGGTTACTGCTATTTTGATAAATGAAATGTAGTAAATATGTTTTAATTATAAATTAGGACAATGTTTGAAAATGACTTTCATGTGATGGTCGATATTGATTTTGATATAAATGAATTGATGCGAAAATTTTAGAAAAAGAAAATTTAGGTGAAAAAATTATTCACGCTCACTAAGTAATTATTGAGAAAATGACCAGATAGTCTCAGTGAAAGAGTCAATCTACTAAAATATCCAACAATTTTTTAATTGAACCTTAATCCTCAAATTTGCATTAATTATTACCGTTTAGTCTAAATTTTAAATTCGAATCAAATGAAGTGACGATAATATCCTTTACAAATCTGGAATCAAATATTTGACAACATATATTTTCATGCCATAATATTAAACCAATTTTATATTCTTAAAATAGTGATAACTGTTTTTGCACATATCGTTTATTTGATTTGACTATAGATTTATGATTGAAGAGTCATTGGCTTCAAAACAATACCCATGTGCATATATTTTATTGTATAATTTAATATCTTGTTGAATTCAACACAAATTTTGTGTTGAATTCAACAACATAAATCACTATTCAATCTATTTTTTCATTTAATTACATCAAATATTTTTAAAATAACAAGTGCATTTATGATTTTTTATTTTTTTTTAAACATCATGTTAAATTCAACATGAATGTGAAAAATTATGAAAGTTCGGAAGTATCTTGTTGAATTTAATAAAAATTTGATTAAAAAAATGGTTAACATTATAACATTGGTTTCAAAGTAATATACATTTGTATATATATTTGATGAGGGTATTTTGGGCATCTCTGAGTCAGCACTTGGGACTCAGCCATGTGTCCGTCCTCGTAGTGACAGGTACACATTTCGAAATTCACAACGCCACCCTGGAGCATGCGACGACTATGACTCCTCCCTGGAATCTCATTGGCACCCAAGAAGGAGCGAGAAGCCCCGCAGAGACGTGCTGCTTTGAGCTCTGCGCTGTGCCTTGGACAATCAATTTCAGGGACTCACTCGTTCACCTCGACCGGCTCTTCATTCCAGTTTGTTTTTTCTCCAAGACTCCATGGATTTCCGTTTTCCTCTATCAGCTCACTGCCGCAAACCTGACAAAGACCCACGGGCTTCACCAAATGGGCCCAAAATCCCAAACCCAACGATTATCTCTTAAACGCCCCAAGTTATCGGCTAAACACAAGGTTTTGACTAATTAACTGTGTTTAGGCCCAACTAATCATCCTTAACTCCTATATATATCAGGAGTTGTGCGAGCACGAGGTATGCTTAAATACATTTTACATTACACGCGAGTTCATTTGTTTACTTGTTGCATTAATTACTGTACCTTTTCTCTCTGAGCACTGATTACCACGCCGGAGGGGTTTCACCGGGACAAATCCCAGTTTGTGCCTTCTGCAGGTACATTCCCTGAAGAGTAGGACTCTAGACATAACATGTCAGTCCCCCCAGAACCCAACACATTTCACCCGAAGAATTTTCAACCGACGACTCCACCTCAGCAGGAGAACCCACCCATCATCCAACTTGACCATACTTGAGGTATGTACTAGTTGGGTGCCGTCTGTGGGAACCGAGCAAAAAATCTTCCCCTAATCACTGCTCTCTACTCAAGTGAGCCTGGATGATCACAAGGTCTAGTCAGATAAATCAGGCAGAGAGATCAATTTCTTATAGTGGATAGTAACCTGAGCGATCAACTCAACAGAAATGTGTTGGAAACCTTGAGGGCTCACCCCCTAGCTCCCACAAACGAGGATAACTACCCCTCAAGACCAGGTAGGACCATCTACCCGACCATCTTGGGCTATAGGATAGAATTGAAGAGTCACAGAGCTATCTCAGATTAATCTTCTTGAGCACCAAATGGGCGAGTTCAAGTCGTATGTGCATCTCCTCCTCGTTCGCCCATCGCTGCTTCCCGTTCAAAGGGAACCAACTCTTCAGACCGTAGGGTTCGAGGAACAACCTCAAGGCCACGACGCTCATATGGAATCTTGGAAGGGGTGCGCACCCTGGGATCGCCCTCTGCCTTGCGACCACGAGCTTACAGACCCCAGAGGGCTCCCCCCAGTTGTATTGAGATCCCTTCATCCACGAAGACATGGTGCCAGGGACCGACCAGGGGATGGGTGCCTACTCGCCGTCCTCGCGCCACCATGTCCTTCAAGCATCAGCCAAACGTGTGCGTGCAACTCAAAGGTAGAGACGAGTAGCCCTCCATCCCACTAGAGACGGAGATGAGCGCCCTCCAGCCTATCTCCGAGCGAGGCTCAAATGCGGAGACAAGCGCCTTCCAACCTGCCTCGAACAACGGCATTTTGACACCCGGAGTCGCGGATAATTCTCTAGATCAGCATCCCGACTCAAGCGTCGCAGATGATTCTCCAAGGCTACACTCCGACCCCCTGAGTTAGATCCTGGCTCCAGCATCGCGAATGATTCTTCCCGGCTACATTCTGACCTTCTAAGTCGCATCCCGACTCTGGCGTCTTGAGTGATTCTCTATGGTTGCATTCCGACCCCCTGAGTCGCGGATAATTCTCTATATCAACATCCCGACTCTCGGCGTCGCAAATGATTCTCCTCAACGGTATTCCGACCCCCTGAGTCGCGGTGTAATATCCTGAAAATTTATATTTTAGAAAAAAATATTATTTTATATAAGTTTAATATTTTAAGGATGGTTTTGCAAATTTGTGGTATAAATATATACTTGCTAATTTTTAAAATTAAATGTTAATTTTAAATTGACGTTTAAAAGTTTTGAAATTATTGTGTTATTTAAAAATATATTTTAAGAGTTTTAGAATATAATTAATATTTTTATTATTTTAAGAGAATATTTATGTAAATAATATAAATAATAATATGTGTTTTCTTCTTTTATATGAAGACATCACAAATTATCAAACATATATATATATATATATATATATATGGATTAGCCACATGTATGTGTGGTTTGTTAATAATAATAATAAAAAAAAAAAATCCTTATATATTAAGTAAGTGGCTTAAGTTCCTTATAATAATATTAAGTTTCCTTATATGAACATACATACATGTCTATATTAAGGATATATCATGCTGATCAGAGAGGAATTGAGGCCGCCAAATGAAGATTCAAATGAAACCAAAATATACATACGTATTAAAATATTTTGAGATATTTCGGTTTGAATTCCGGTTTCGAATTTCAAGTAGAATTTTTAACTTTTCTAATATATATATATATATATATATATATATATATTTAATTTTCCAATTGTGAAATTTATGCTATTATTGTTGTTGAATTTTACCTGTTAAATTTTATGAAATAATTATGACTATGTGAAAATCATGCCAATGTGTTTTATTTGTTGCGATGATTAAATGCACATATTAGAGGGGTTGGAGTTCTAACGAGCGTTGACCCACAACCCTACAGTTTTTATTGCAGGGTCAGCGAGAGGAAAACGGAGACATGAATTATATTAGAAATTCTATTTGTAATAATTGTAAGTAAATATTTGCCGTTGTAAAATTAAATCGAAGAATTCGATAATTATAATTATCGCCGTAATTTGTAAAATTTCCAAGAATGTTTTTTAATAATAAAATATCCAGATTTTTATAATAACAAAAATATCCAAATTGATATATTGGTGCCTACACTATTATTTCTATTAATAATATTAGTGTGATCCCAATTTGATATGTTTAAGTATTTAGATTATATAAAATATTTGATATATTTATATCTTGAATTCATAAAAAATAAAATTGAAATCAATTGTTTATTATTTATTTTATTATTACTTACTGTTGAGATGATAATGTTAACAAAATCCATTGCCTATTGTTCATCTATTGTTATTTACGGATTGAACCAAAATATTTTATTATTAATAAGCACAAATATTTATTATTATTAAAACCATATTTATTTATTTTTATAAAATAAAATATTGGTCGTTTGATCTTAATATTAATTTTTTATAGGAGAAACCAAGTAGCGGTATTGGGAAACAGGGTCGTTAAAGACGGATGATTCTCCACCCAACATCCAAACTCTCGGCATTGCGAGTAACTCTCCACAAGTCTCATCCCGGTGCTCAGCATTGAGAGTGACAATCAGACCCTCTCCGGAAGTCAATAGTCCATACTCGGGGACAGACTAAGGTCATCTACCAAGGGCGGAGCATTGATTGGGTTTGAGGGCCTGAGGTTAAGTACCTATCTCCACCAGTCGACTAAGTTCGACGCTCTAAAAGGGGAGGTGCTCCTGCATGAACTAAATGGAAATAACCTGAAAGGGTTCTTGATCCTGACTATAGAGAACTCTCCGATGACCGGCCACGAGGATCCAACCGTCACGTTGTGCCCTTGCAGACCGAGAGGACCAGACATCCTAAGAAATCCTTCTCCTAAGTTCATGATACAATTTTTTTACAATCAACTCGTGTCCCGAACTGGAGGGCTAAGGGTCCGTGGTCTTGGGTAGAGACAAGAAATTTTTCAAAATTTTACAACTCAGAAAATGCAACCAAGTAGAAAGCGACTTAGCAAAAACGTTGAGAGGAAAGAGTAGGCTCCGAAGTACCTTGGCTATGCCGCTCAAAACCTTAAATGCTCACGCGCAGAAAAACAGGAATAAGTGAAAAAGAGTCTACAAAATCCTAAGTTCTGAAAAAGCGACGGTTCGGAGCTCAGTCCGCCCCACCCTCGTTATGAGGGACGTCCGTGCGAGAAGAAGTGGCGTCAATCTCGCCCTCCTCAGGGGCTCATTTGTTAGCACTGTCCCCCCCATCATCTCTCTGCTCGGTGCCCTTGTGCATGGCACCGTTATCTGTCTTTGAAAACTTCATCCTCATAGGGCCGACGGAGAAATCGGATTGCAGGCAGCGGATAGTCGTCATGGTGGTCCTCCCCCGAGGCTCCGTCTAGAGGTTTAACCTTAGTGCCCCGCGACTGGAAACATTCGGTTGTGCTACTCCTATCTAGCAGGGCCTAGACGGCGACCGGCACCGCCCTGCCGCGTTATTCCCGACCGACAGGGCATAGATGGGGGTCAATCTCTAATTCTTCCCTAAAAAACTCCTAGAGGTGCAACGTGAATGGAGCTCAAACTCCAAATAGTGCAAATCTAAGTAGAAGGAATATGCCCAGGCTATGCGGTTCATGTTGGAAAAAAAAAAAAGAAAAAAGAAGAAGAAGAAGAAGGGCAACAGGGGGAAAATTTGCTCAAACAAATAATAATAATTTCAACGGGGGCAACTTTTCCCCCTAAAAGGCAAGGAGGGGGGAGGGTAGTGCCCCCCTTGCTGGCTCACTTGGGGCCAGTGTTCTCGGCCCAGTGGCAGCCAGCGCGCTCCAGGACGGGCTGTTAGCTGACGTGGGTATCGGGCACCCCTTGGGGCGAGTCCTGGCTTGGCCCCTTGTCTTTTCTCCACGGTGAAGGCCAGTCTGTGCGTAAGGCTTGTTCACAGTGAACATGTGTCGCCCTGAAAATTGAAAAAAAATCAGGGCCGCCCTACTATGTTATCTGACCCCGAATCCCGGCCGTATGAGAGCCTATTTCAAATTAGCTCCGCAGAAAATTCTAACCGCGGGAAAAGCGATGCCCTAAAAATAAAAAAAAATTTGGGGTCGCCCTACCGTGCAACCTGACCCCGTACCCCAGTATTATGAGAGCCTATTTCAAATTAGCTCATCTAAAAAAGTTCAACTCTTGAAAAATTGTCATCCTGAAAATCGAAAAAATTTAGAGTCGCCCTACTGTGCTACCTGACCCCAGACCCTAATTGTATGGAGGCCTATTTTCGAAATAAACTCCTCAGTCAGTCAGGAAAAAAAAAAAACTCTTTCTCGAAAAAATGTTGATTAGAGGTGTTTCTCACGCTTCGAAGTCTTGAGAATTCCCGTTCCAGCCAGAAATTGATATCCCTGACCGCCTTGGATCCCTCAAAGGACAGGGCTAGGGGGCTAACTGATTAGGGTATTTTTGGGCATCTCTGAGTTAGCACTTGGGACCTAACCACGTGTCCGTCCTCATAGTGACAGGGACGCATTCCGAAATCCACAACGACACGCTAGAGCATGCGGCGACCACGGATTCTTCCTGGAATCTTATTTGCACCCAGGAAAGAGCAAGGAGCCCAGTAGAGACGTGTAGCTCTGAGCTATGCCCTGGACGATCAATTTCAGGGATTCAGCCGTTCACCTCGACCAGCTCCTCATTCCAGCTTGTATTTTCTCTAAGACTCCATGGATCTCCGCTATCCTCTACCAACTCACTGCCGCAAGCTTGACAAAGGCCCATGGGCTTCGCCAAATGGGCCCAAAAGTCCAAGCCCAGCGATTATCTCTTAAAAACCCTAGATTATCGGCTAAACACAAGGTTTCAATTAATTAACCATATTTAGGCACGACTAATTATCTCCAACTCATATATATATCGGGGGGTTGTGCAAGCCCGAGGTACGCTTGAATACGCTTTACATTACACGCGAGTTCATTTGTTTACTTGCTGCTTTACTGTATCTTTTATCTCTCAGCACTGATTACCACGTCAGAGGGGTTTCACCGGGACAAATTCCGATCTGAGCCTTCTACAGGTACACTCCCTAAGGAGCAGGAATTTGGACACAGTAGGTCAGTCTCTGCAGGACCCAGCACATCTCACCCGAAGAATTTTCAACCGACGACTTCACCTCAGCAAGAGGATTCACCCGTCATCCGACTGGAACATACTTGAGGTGTGTAACAGATTTACGCACCAACAATATTAGTTATATAATTTAATATTTTTGGAGTTCAACACGGTGATGAATCCCGTGTTGAATTCAACAATATACATCACTGTTCAATCAATTTTTTTTTTTATTTAACCACATGCAATATTTTTTATAATAACTAATCTATAAATTTTGTTGAAATACAAAGTTGAATTCAACACGAATTTGAAAAATTATGAAAAGTTAAAAGTATCATGTTGAATTCAATACGAATGTGAAAATTAATAAAAAAAAATGGTAAATGTGATATCATTTTGAAGATATTATTTAGACGAATCTGAATATATAATTAAATCGTAAAAAAAAGTATAAACAATAATTATTTTGATTTTAATAACATGATTTTGAATTTCAATTTTTTTGGAAGTTTGATATTAAGTAAGTGTGACTGAATAATCATAAATAACTGCTTGTTAACCTACTAAAAATGGTTTATTCTGTAATTTTTGCTTCTAATAAGATTGTGTGGTAATTGCCCCTTAATTACTCACCCCCACTAACTAGGCGGTTTGAATTAAATTACATTCACATCCTTTATGTATAGTTTGGAATTTATTTTGTACCTTGATATTTCTCTTTCATCATATTGCTATTTGAATTTTATATAAAATTGTAATTTTTCCCCAAAAATAAACACCAAATATAATTAATTATTAGATTAAATATCCATGCAACAATTTAATGTTCCTAATAATAATTACGTAGGTTTAGTTTGACTCCCATCTGGCTTTTCAAAAGGAGCCATTAAAAATGAGCTGCTAAAAATGAGTTGTTGAAAAAGAATTGTGAGTTGTTTGTTAAATTTGTTAAAAAATAACTGTTGAAAATGAAAAACACACAAAGAGCATTTGGTAAACATTTGTGTGAAAATATCAAAAGACTATAAAATTACTATAATAGACAGGATCTAAATACGTCAGGGTTTGATGTGTTCAAGTTTAAAATAGAGGGGCGAAAATGAGATTTCTCTAAAACTTCAAGAGTGCTAGGTACAAAGCCTCTAAATTGGTAATCGCCCCATTTTTTTGCGCAACATATATTTTAGGTACATATTTAACTAGTATTTATGATATGTAATGCCACTAAATAAATTAAAAAATATCCGAATATTATAGAAGGTGTGAAATATAAATCGAAAAAACCGTATGATAATTTGGTATATTAAATTATGAATAAATTAAAGACAATAATATAATACACTCTTCATTTTTCCATGTTTATCCTTAATTTTTCAGTTGAATTAATCTCTTGTTTGTTTTTTCGTTTTTTTTTCAAGACAATAATATAATTTCAAGACAACATAATCCACCTTTTTTCCTTTTTTTTTTCCCCCCTTAAAAAAAGTGCTTTTTTTTTTTTAATAAGTCACAACACAGCTAATAATCCAACGGAAAAATACAAAAAATGCTTACAATTTGGTACTAGAACTCCTCGTTTTCTATGCTTAGTGTTAATTAAAGAAACTTAAAATTTAATAAAATAATGGGAAAGAATCCCTCAACTTTTACATTTGTTTTAACCCATAAAATTAAAAATATTATTAATAATTTTAGACGAAAAATAAATTGTCAAAAAATAATTAACAAAATACATTTTATGTTTAAGAGATAAATAAAATGGCTAAAATATCCTCATTAGAAGATCATGTGTTTGTTAACTAGGGTCCGTCTTTTTTGGAAAATATTCTAAGAATTAAATCTTGAATGCGCTAGGCCGATGAGGGAAAGTGCACCTTTAGGATCATCCGAGGAGTGATTAGTAGATCTTGAATTAAATCTTGAATGCACTAGGCCGATGAGGAAAAGTACGCCTTTAGGATCATCCGAGGAGTGATTAGTAAAGGTGCATGTAAACTGGTCCGGACAAACCTTACTTTAAAAAAAAAAAAAAAAAAAAAAAAAAAAAAATTGCTATAAATCCATATATAAAACTTTAATTAAGATGGATCCCACAACTTTCAACTAAAAAAATATTTTTTTTTTCAACGGAATCCGACTACTACGATAGTTCACATGTCTTATTATGAGTATATTTAGTAGTGGGTAATTGGGTTTTTAGTGTTTCCATTGATTAATTACCAACACAATACATGTAGTGAACTTTTAATTGATTAATTAATGATAGTGGAAGTAAAATTTAAGTATCTATGGCTTTTTGGGACTCAAAATAATTTACCAAAAAAAGAAGCACAATTTATTTGTTTTATTCAAAATCATATTTTAAGGGATTGAGGCAAATATGAAACATCAAGAATGAAATGTTCAATTCGACAAACTTTAAGATGCACATGCAATTTTCCCAATAGTGAAAGAGAGTATAATAATTCTATAGGTCACAAAATATATACAAAGAACATGACAAAATTTAGGGTCATGTCATCAACCCTTTTTTTTGGTTAAGACAGATCTGTGGGTCAAACCTTTTAGGACACCAATTAATTATTTTATTCTAATTGAACAATTCGGTGAATATTATAAGAAAAAAAAAACACACACACACACACAACAACTAGAGAGAGAAAGAGTAGAGAGAGAGAGAGAGAGAGAGAGAGAGAGAGAGAGGGAGGGGAAAAAGCAGATTCCATTCCAGTCTTGTGCTCTAGGTGATATTACACAAAGCATACCCTAATACATTCTATAATGCATTTAATATTAAAAGGTTCCCTTTATATAGCCTTTAAAAAGATGCAACTTCCTGTTTCTTCTTCCTTGACTAGTTTCTTAGAGAGAGAGAAGAGAGAGAAGATGGAGCTTAGCCTGGAGGAGTTACTGGCTCCAAGTTGGACCACATTTCCCAGTGGAGTGTTGAGTGAGCTCTTCTTCCCTGCAGCTATTACCAACAACAATGGCGGCTGGAGTTATTTTGACGATAACCCAGATCTACCCATCACTACTCCTAATTCTTCATCACTTTTTGATCAAAATTTTGAATCTCCTCTCAATGAATTCAACTACCCATCCTTCGAAAATATCACACAGCCGCAGCAGTTTAACGCCGATGAAATTCCCATTCCGAAATTTCAAGATCAGTGTGGGGAGCTTGGTGTAATTTGTGGTAATTTCCACTGCTCGGAAGAAAGTAATTATAAGGTTGAGGAGACGGATCAAACTGTTTCTTCGTCCACAACTACTATTACCACCATGAAAACGCCTGTTTTCAATATGGGGTTTTGCGGAGAAAGAAAGAGCAAAGCTATGAAGAAAGCTGCGGGGCAGCCATCGAAGAATCTAATGGCGGAGAGAAGGCGAAGGAAGCGACTCAACGATCGCCTCTCTATGCTCAGATCAATTGTTCCCAAGATCAGCAAGGTTCTTAAACTTTTACTTGTTATCTGTTCCCGTATTTTCTTCTTCTTGTTCTCGAATTTGATTTAATGCATGATTGAGCAGATGGACAGGACAGCCATACTGGGGGACGCCATTGATTACATGAAGGAGCTTTTGTCAAAGATTCAGAAATTCCAAGAACATGAAGAAGATCATGAACCCGATGGCGGTTTTCATCCGATCAACGTTAGGGGAAACTTCATCAAGGAGTTAAAGCCAAATGAGCTAGTACTCAAAAATGCCCCCAAGGTATATATATATAGAGAGAAAATATAGATACATATGTAGAGAGAGAGAGAGAGAGAGAGAGAGAGAGTGTTTCTATCTACTCAAGAGGAAGTACTTCTGACAATAAAGCATGCATTTTTTTATTTACAGTTTGATGTAGAAAGAAGAGAGATGGACACTAGGATTGAGGTTTGCTGCGCACCAAAGCCAGGGCTGTTATTGTCAACAGTGAGCACAATAGAAGCACTTGGACTTGACATTCAACACTGTGTTATCAGCTGTTTCAATGATTTTTCGCTTCAAGCTTCTTGTTCTGAGGTACACACACACATACGTACATACATACGTATATATACACACACATATTATAGGGTGGTCTTCGGCCTCTCTTAACCCAAAAAACTAGTACATAATGTGAGGTTTTTTTCATACTTATAACTTGACCACCGGCCCTTTCCAAATCAATATGGGATAAACCCAACAATGTCTTCTTCACCCATTGAGTTTTTGGTTGGCTAATCCTCAATCAATCTCTCCCTTTGTGGCTATTGGGTCAAAGTTGTCGTAACCTGAACTCTAATACCAGTGTAGAGTGGTCTTATACCTATCTCAATCCCAAAAACTAACTCATGAGGTGAGATTTTTCCTCTCACTTATAACTTGACTACTAACTCCTTTCACATTCGACGTGAGATAAATCCAACCCATAAATTTGATCCCTTTCATTTTGATTATTTGAAACAGAAACTTCTGATATCATTTTATTCTTGTTTGTGTTTGTGGCAGGCTATAGAGCAAAGAACAATTATAAGTTCAGAAGATATAAAGCAAACATTATGCAGAAATTCAGGTTACGGGGGAAGATGTCTTTAGAAGAAAGGGAAAAAAAATGGCTTTTTTTTTTTTAGTAGCCTTTGGAGATTGATGTTCTGTCTGTTCTTGGCATAAATGTTCAAGTTGAAATAATGTTTCTTTTGTTTTTATTTTTACGTATAAACTGGTCTTTATTTTATTAAATCCATCTAAAAAACTTTGGAATGATTCGTGTGCTATATAGTCAAGATGATGATGCTTAGTAATACAAAAGGACAAATATATTGTTCACATTACAAAATATAGAGCTACATATAAATTAGTAGTAAGGCATTTAGTTATGATTTTATATGAATTAAGAATGTTAGTGGAATCAACACACAATAAATAAAAGAATGTTATGCAATTGGTCATGTTGCTTTCTATAAGTTTTTATTTCTTGTAAGAGAAAAAAACAAAAAACAAAAAATTCACATCTATAGCCCCGTATACTAGCTATAAGAAGATTCCAGAGGTATTAGTCCGATTGACAACTCAAGAGGTGTTAGTCCGGTTAGTAAAAGGATGTGTTCATTTTCCTTGTCAACCAGAGTTCGACTCTTCTTGAAAGTACTCTGGGAATTAAATTTTAAATTTAATCATGAATGCATCAGACTAATGTGAGGGAGAGCGCCGTTAAGATCATCTGGTGAGGTGACTAGTCAAGGTGAGCGTAAGCTGTCCGGACAAATCTTACCGTAAAACCAAAAAAAAAAAAAAAACTATAAAAGGGTAAATTGTCTTTTATCCTCCTCTACTTTATCTAATTATCACTTTACCCCTTTTACTCTAAAAAGTACACTTTATTTACTTCTACTTTTGAACAAAAGTGATAAATTAATTATTTTCCATTTAAATTAACGGAATATGTTTAAAAATAGATGAAATTAAATTTTTCATTTAATTTTTAAATGAAATAAACGAAATTGTCCATTTATTTTAATTTTATTTTTTATTTTTTAAAAAGTATTTATGATAAAAAATTTAAATCAAGTAAAATAGAGGGACAATTTTGTCTATTTCATCTAAAAAATGAATTAAAATTTTAATTTTTTCTATATTTAAGTATATTTTGTTAATTTGAACGAAAAAAATTTAGTTTTATATTTTTGTTAAAAATAAAAGTAGATAAAATATAATTTTTTGAAGTAGAGAGATGTAAAGAAAAAGAGGGTAAAAGTAATTTACCCTTATAAAAAAGTATGTCAATTTAAAGAGGAATTCACATGGTCATAAATATTGAAGTTTGAGAGGTGAATAGGTGATCCCTATTGTTTGCAAAATCCCTTGAGTTTGGGAAAGGTGTTTAGAGGTCCCAATAGTTTGCAAACTAAGACTCATATTTTGGGGTTTTACTTTCGATTCAATTTGGTCTAATCCGGATTCGAGTTATCATTTTGGAAAAAAAAAAAAGTTTTGGTACAATTTTAATCATTTTTAGGGAGTCTACTAAAACTCCTGTAAAAAATCTCTCTTAATATTGTTTCGAGCTTACAAAAATAAACAAATAGTCGTGAAATTTTAGATGCCTAGGACGAATAATTTCAAAGAATACAACACCAAAGTTTAATTGTCGTCAAGTCACAAGCTCACCTTTGTTGTTCAAATTTGTTAATTCCATTTTCAATTGGACAACTTCTGGGTACAAATGAATTACTCTATAGTAAAGGCGAAGAAGAAGAAACTGAATACGTGAAGAAGAGGTATAAAGTATTTGTGAAGGGAATATGATTTCGAAGAGAAATTTATAAACTTTCTTAGAAACAGTCCTTAGCCGTGCATTTTACTAGAAATTTGATAAATTCATGGAATTTCGAATTTAAAATTAAAATTCTAACATTTTAAAATTTGTTGTTTGGATATATTTTTTGAAATTGGAATTTTATTAATGTAATTTCACCTAAAGATGGAGAGAGATTTACATCATTGATAAAGATTTAATAAAAAACATTTGTTTAGGAGGTATTTTGAGATGTCATTTAACCTGTTTCAATTCAATTTGGAAATTTGAAAAAAATATACAAATTCTTTTCTGAAGTAGTCAAATAAGAAGATTTAACTAATGAACTTCAGAAATCCTTGTTAAAATCAAATCATTATCCAAAATCTTTCACCCAAACAAGCCCTAACGAATTTTTACCGAATCCTCTTTTCTTGTTCAAATTCCCAACACTATGGCATTCGTATATTAAGTCAAGATTGTGATGTCCCATATCCTGCAATAGGAAAATCTTGGGCTTATATGTGGGTCCGATTTCACCACCCTAGGATTACTCGTTGCTTCCAACAAACGTTATTTCCGTATACAGGAGATTGTTTCTGTAGTGTGGAATTGGCAACAGAACAACCATATCTTTACAACCGGTCGAATTCCACGTCGGTTATGTTACTTGATCGTGTGCTACATATAAGTCAATGCGTAATTCTCCTTTTTCAAGGCGTCTTTTGAGAGTGAATTAGACTCATTAGGTTTTTACATGGTATCACAGCCAAACTTTTCGTCTGATGTTGGATGTGTTGAATTTCACATAAATGTTGTACCCCCAATATCCGTTTACAGTGGTTTGTCAAAGTCCACCATGCGCGTGAGAGAACATGTTGAATCTCACATTGATGTTGGCCCACCCGATATCCGTTTGCACGAGAAGAAACGTCTTCAATCCCATATCACTTGTGTTACCTGATCCTAAACTATATATAAATCTAAGGTAATCCTCATTTTTCAAGGTGTTTAGATCAAAACCATTGGTTTTGTACGTAACTGGCCTCCTAGATGCCGACCTTTATGGATATATATATATATATATATATATATATATAAATGACAGGAAAAAACAAGATCAAGTGTCATCAAAATCAACGATAAGCTTCGAGGTGAAATAATTTTCTTCTTCCAGATATTTCTATCATTTTCTGATAATTCCACAAGATAGTGACTTTTTTGTCCTTTTACGTATATAATATCGATCGTTCATGAACTTGGCACAAGAAACTACAGCAAAAACAGGACCTATCTGCCACAAAAGTCTAAAATATCCCGTAAAATAATCTTCCCAAGAACATAAAATTGCTTTTTTTCCTATGGATTAATTCAGTCAATGAAAGTGAAGCAGAAGTCAGATTTTATATTCACAGATGTAAGATTGTGTACATATGACCCTCTCCAGACCCAGCAATGGTGAGAGCCTTCGTGCACTGGACTACCCTTTAGATGTTGAATTTTACAGTAACTGGTTTCCTAAAATGGGTTAAACTTGTAAAAACACTTGACCCTAAAATTAGCAGTTTTAATAAAACGCATACGATCGATGAATGAAAGTAATTGCTAAGGTAGATCTTCACCTTCATCCTCGTTGCAATCATCATCATAATCATCTGAAAAATCGACCTCTGGGTTAGCTTCAGCATGGCGGAATTGATTGATGGCCTCCATTGCATCGAAAATGAGAGCATTTTTGGCAGCTTTAATTTCGTCCGTTTTATGAACACAGCCATCAGCTTCTACGTCTTGTCTGGATTTTGCTGCCCTTGTGAATGCTGCCTTCCTCTTGGCTTCTCTACAATGTAACTGATCAATGTATTTCTCATGCAAGGCCTTGTTTTTTACCTGTTTAAGAACAGGGGGGCTCACAAGAGTTCCTCCATGGAAGCCATTACTGAACCGTGATAAAGGTTTCTTCCGGGATGATGATGATGAAAAAGATCGATCTTGGCATCTTTTTAGAAACCCTGATTTTTCCAGGTTGCGTTTTGGGGTTGGAAGTATACTGCTCTCTTCGAAAACTTGACCTGATCGATCGAGTGAGGGCTCGAGAACTGATCGATCGAGTGAGGGCTCGAGAACTGAGAACAGGTCTGCTCCGTGATTTTGGTCCATTTGGATCTGTTTTTGTAGCAATTCTCTCATGGTCTTGGGCACGAGATGAGATTTCTTCTTACGATAGGTCTTCTTAATCTTTGAATCTGCAAGTTCGGTTGTAGGGATTGAGAGCAATGAAGAATTTGCTTTCTTTGTTCTTGAACGTGGTTGAGGTTGAGGTGGTGGAGTCATATGATCAGAATGAATTCTATCGAAACATTCTTGTGCAGATTTTCCAGAAACCTGTAATGAATTATGCCAACCAACCAATTAGAAACCAACTTCTCATAATCCGTTTGGGTGAGGTATTTGATTTCGAGAAGAAACTCATAAAATTTTCTTTAGAAATTTTGTTGAGAAAAATATACAAATTCCTTCGCAAAATCGAAATTAAATACTTCGCCCAAACGTGCCCTAAATCTTTAAAAACGACTTCTAATATGATGTCTTGCCAAGGTTTGCAAAAGCTTATGTTTTACCAAGCTTCAATCAATTCCGAATACAAAAAACTTATAATTTTTTATGGTAGACTTAATATACTAGCAATTCCTTTTGTCTGTATTGATTTTGTAATTTATACATGTAAAAAGACAACAAATAATAAAGAAATTGGTCAGTTAAACACAAATGGAAAACTTAAAGGGTATAGCGTATAACTTAATCAAGAGAAGTGGGCGGCAGTGAAATATTTTGACCGAAATTTCCCCCCATAAAATTTCGTAAAACGATCTTATCTATTTATTTTTATCGAAATCAATCTCAACCATTAATTAAAAGACATTTTTAAAAACTGCCCTATTTTATAATATGGATATGAGTACTTATCCACAAGCTTTATAATGGTAAACATGTATTCCTACTACTATTTTCGGACATATAAGATTATGAGAAACATGCAAAAAAAATGCAACATGGAGAAACAAAGTCTTACCAGCCTAGCAACCTTCTTCCAGAAGTGGGGAGTAGGCTTTGCGGAGAAGTATGCTCTCTGCAACGCCAGGTCTTGTTCCTTAGTCCAGCCTTTGGCAATCCCATGGCCTTTCTCCAATTGGTTTCTCTTCCTCTTAACTCCCACCTGTTTATTTCCATTATCAATGTGTTTTCCCATCTTCTCCGTCTCTCCCACGGCCTCCATTGACGAATCTAAGGAACTTCCAATGAACTGTTTAGACAAATTAACACCCACTTTAGCCTTATCACTATTATTCACTGTATTCCTGTTGGTGTTTCCCATGGAAGGGCAACTTTTTCCCCTCTTTTTCGAGGCAGATTGTTCGGATAAAGCCACCTTATCCAGAGAATCAATGGAAGAGGAACACTTCTTAATTCTATTGGACTTGCCATTGCGAGTCCTCTCAGCAATTGTCAGCCTCTTTTGTAATTTCACAGTACGATCAACAGCCAGCTTGGCTTTACAACTACGGGTCACTCTCTTTTCAAAATTACCCAAAAATTGCTCATGCAAATTGATACCTGACGAAACATCGTGCTTCGACTTGCTTCGACCACGCACATCGATCTTCTGTTTCTCGGAAAACCCTTGAAACCCAATACTCAATCTTGCCGATCTCCTCAACACAACTTTCGATTTCACGACACTTTTGGACCCATTATTCAATTCAATCGCCCCCTCCGAATCTTCATATGCGCAATGTTTCGGGGTTTTCTTCGAACGACCCTTTCGTCTCGAGCTGAGGGTAGGAAAAGAAACCAGAAACGGGGACTGATTTCTGCTCGGTGCGGGCAGGGGAGTCTTCGGAATGTCAGCCTCTTTTCGAAGAAATCTGGGAGATCTTCTGAGGATGGTGGCGTGAGGTGATTTTTCGATGGGTTTTCGGTGGGGCATTTCGACAAACAGTTTGATGGCGGTGGCGTAAATCACTTTGGGGATGGGGGTGTTCTGAATTGGGACGAAGATGAAAAAGGGGGGGGGGGGGGGAGGGAATTCGAAAATTGAGGCGCAAAACCGATTTACAGACCTTGCACGTGCGAAAAGTCAAAACTCACGCGTGCGGAAATTTGTCCGCCCCAGTCCAACTATGCTCTCAATGGCCATTACTTTATGGAGGCCCATCAATGGCCCAGTCTTTGTAATAGTCCAGGGCTCTATGTCCTTCAAATGGGCTTCAAATTATTTCAAGAGAAAAATTCTATATTATCCTCATCCACAATTTACTCAGGCTTCTTACTATTTTTTTTTTATTTTATTTTTTTATTTCGAATTTTTTATTTTATTTCTATGACAATTTTATTTTTATTTTTTTTAAATTAGGATTAGCTATGACACTCATTGCCACCGTCGCCTCGCCTGTACTGAACATTAGTCGCCAATCACCAAACCTACACAGTCGAAATTTTGACTAGTCATCAAACCTCTAGTCATTTATCACCGGTCGCTGATCCACCACTGAACATCATCACCGACCACCGCATCAGTTAATATATATATATATATAGAGAGAGAGATCTTGGCCCACTAAGTTAAATTTAAGACTCATTAGGTTAAAAAGCTAGTCTTTGTCTACATATAGCCACCTTTGTATATCTTTGTATAACGTAAGCTCTAAACACATTAATACATTTGTCTCATATTTTTTTTTCAATATCCTGCCTCTTATTTATTATAGTATGGTGTCAGGGCCAAACATTAAACTTACTCCATTAGATGTTTTCCCTCTCCTGGACATCATTCCTTATCACCAACTAGTTGAAAGTTTAGTGTATCTGACAATTACTCACCCAAATATTGCCTATAATGCCTTTCAAGTCATTTAGTTCCTCTTTGCTCCAAGGACTAGTCACTATTCGGTTGGCATTCGCATTCTTCGGCATGTTAAAGGCATCTTATTTTACGGACTTCATTTCTCTGTTCAATTAGCTCCCATCTTATATACTTATTCTTATGCCTATTGGGTGGGAAATCCCACTGACAGACGGTCTACCACTCGTTACAATTTCGTATTGAGCGACTTCCTAGCGGAGTAAAAAATAAATCGTGGTTGCTCGTTCTAGTACTGAAGTTGAGTATCATGTCATGCTAACGCAACACAAGAACTATTTTGCCTTTACTAACTCTTTTATGGAGTCTCTTTCCATATAGTTATTATTCTAAATTATGATGACCAAGCACTATTCGGATTGTCTGCAATGACATTTTCCACGAGTGCACCATAGATATCTAGAGTGATTGTCACTTCATCCGTCATCATATTCTTCAAAATATTTTTCGTCTTTACTTTTTGTTCGTTCTGCCGATTAGATGACAAATATTTTCACCTTCACTGGGAAGCTTTCACACTTTGATTTTCAAATTTAAGTTCATGTCGGCTTTATCACTTTGAGCTTCAGGGAGGATATTAAGATATGTATATGGACCTTAACCTATTAGGTTAAACCCTAGGGTTATTTGGTTAAACCCTCTCCTTGTCTATATATGGACATATCTGTACATCTTTGTATAATATAGGCTACACGAACATCAACATAATCGTCTCATATTCTCTCTTTTAATATTTCGTCTCTCAATTATTCTAACAAAAATAAATACAAATTTTACATCTTGTTTACATTAATTGTCGATAAATTTAAAATGTTAATTGTATGATTAAAACCTCTAGAAAAAAAAAAAGAAAAAAAAAAAGGGTAAAAAGATAGATTAAATTCATCAAATGAGTTCAAATATTCATTTTGATCGCTTGTCAAATATATTATATATGCCTAATAATAATTATTTTAAGGCTTAGGGCTTATTTGATAACTATTTAATTTTTAAGTGTTGAAAATTTAAGAAGACTGTTTGATAAATTGTGCTGAAAATTTAAGTACTGAATTTTTTTTGTTTGTTTGATAAGTGCAAAATTTGAATTGCTGAAAATTGTTTAATTTACATAACTACCCTTGAATCAAGATAATACAAAAAAATCATTTTTATAAAATTAAACAACCATAAAATTCAAAATCAAATGGAAACATCATTCGACAATGCAAAGAAATTATTGTTAGAAACAAACAGATCCTAAAATCGAGAAACATATGAATCACTATTTGAAAAACATATAGATCCTTAGATTCAGAACAAAATTAAATGTTAAACTGAGATTCAAACAAACAAATCCTAAGATTCAGAACAAAATTGAATTAACATTTCAAAAACAAACCGATCGTCGTATAATCCTCATCATCTGCTTCGCACTCGCCGCCGCCTATCTCCTCTGCTCTCCTCCGAACAAAATGAAACAATGAAGAGCAAACTTTTACGAACTTTCATTGGTCGGTCCCTGCACAAGGACTGGCATTAGAATAAATAATCAAAGCACTGTATAGAACTCTCCATACATTCCCCAACTAGCATATTGAATCTCACATCGATGTTGGGTCATTCCCCTGATTCCCATTTGCAGTGGTTTATCAAAAGTCCATCTTGCACGTAAAAGGGGCGTGTTGATATTTGCCGAAGAAAAAATACCAATCAAAATTGTTCAATATTTGCCGAAGAAACGTAAGGGGAAAAAACAAAGAACTCTCAAGCAAAGTAGTAAGAAAATACATATTGTAGGATACCTTGATTTCTTGATGTTTTCAATTCTCTATGCACCGGAAAATGAAATGTGCCATATGTCATCAAACATATCCAGAAGCAATTCTCATTTGCCTGTTCAGTGAAAAATCATTCAGTAAACAAATCTAAAATACAAAATTAAGCAAATTAAAATACAAGACAGCATGTAAAAAAAATTTGAATAGAAGGAAATATGAAGGTGTTGGTTGTTGGCTTGATTGTCAACAAAACTGGGCTAACATTTTTCATGGTGTGAATAGATTTTTTACACATTTGTTTGGTATGAAAGGGAAGAAAAAAAATGGGTAAAAAATGGTAGATGGAGTTATTCAAAATTGATTCCAACATTGCGGCTGCCTCAATTGTTGAAGGTTTTAAGGATCTTGTTCACACTAGATTATGAGCCTCAAACATTCCCTATAAATTGAGACCATTAACATTGAAGAAAAATATCTCACAATTGGAGAAAACAATATCTCTCAATTGAGTGAATTTTTGCACAAGTGTCTTAAATTATTTTAAGACCTTGTTTTGTATTCTTTATTTGTATTTTATTGTCAAATAAAGAAGTTCCATAGTTGCTTCCGAGGAGTAGGCGAAATTGCCGAACCTCGTTAAATCTTGTGTTATTGTTTGTGAGTGTGTGTATGTGTTTTCATTTCATCTCCATAATATTTGTTCTGTGTTGGGTCCACCCGACACGCTTCCGCACAACAAGTGGTATCAGAGCTTCGGTTGAGAGCTTGGGATTATGGCGGAGATCGAATCGAAAACGGAGGAGATTGAATCGCCATCAACCTCTTCCAGTTCACAAACAAAACTGTCAATATCAAATGGCAAATTTGATATTGAAAAATTTGATGGAACAAACAGTTTTGGCATGTGGCAATGTGAGATGATGGATATGCTGGTTCAACAGGGTTTGGAAATAACCTTGGAGGAAAAACCAGATTTTATGGAAAAAGCAGAGTGGTTGAAGATCAACAAAATGGTGTGCGGTTCTATTCGTCTTTGTCTTGCAAAGAACGTCAAATACTTTGTAATGAGAGAGACGATGGCGAAGGACTTATGGAAGGTACTTGAAGAAAAGTACATGACAAAGAGTATTGAGAATCGGTTGTATCTGAAGCGAAAGCTTTTCCGATTTCAATACCAAGAAGGTACATCTATGATGGACCATTTGAATAACTTCAACAAGTTGATTGCCGATCTATTAAACCTGGATGAAGAGATCAAGGATGAGGACAAAGCCCTTGTGTTGTTGAATTCCTTACCGGATTCATACGAACACTTGGCAACCACTTTGATCTACGGAAAAGACTCGGTGAAATTCAAGGATGTATCAGACGCGTTGATGAATAACGAAGTTCGTAGACGTGACAAGGTGTCTCAAAATGATACATCTACTGCTTTGATGACGAGGGGCAGATCGGAGACCAAAAAGCACAACAAAGGTAGAAACAACTCTCGTTCCAAGTCGAGAGGAGTTTCATCAAATGGCAGGAAGATTCTGGCAAAGGATAAATGTGCTTTTTGCCGTGAAAAGGGTCATTGGAAGAAGGATTGCCCCAAGCTGAAAAACAGGGGTAATACAAATGTAAACGTGGCCCAAATTGAAGATGATGATTCAAATTTTGCTCTGGCTACTACAGCTGGAGTTGGCTCAGACGAGTGGATTCTTGACTCCGCGTGCTCCTATCATATGTGTCTTGATACGAATTGTTTCACCAGTTTGGATCTCGGTAGTGGTGGATCAGTTCTTATGGGAAATGATCATACATGTGAAAGGAAAGGAGTTGGCGTGATCCGATTGAAGCTGCACGACGGAACCACGAGGGATCTGACTAATGTCTGGTATGTACCAGATTTGAAGAGGAATCTAATTTCTTTGGGTGCTTTGGAATCAAATGGTTTCAAAGTCATCATGGAAGCCGGATCGTTGAAAGTCACAAGAGGTGCTTTGGTTGTTTTGAAAGGCCTAAGGAGAAATAATTTGTATTTCTTACAAGGAAAGATCGTTATCGGTGGAGCTGCCACCGTAGAAACTGCTATTGATACAACCAAGTTTTGGCATATGAGACTTGGGCATGCTGGACAGAAGGCCATGCAAGGCCTAGTAAAGCAGGGTCTTTTGAAGGGTGCCAAGACTTGTAAGATGGACTTCTGTGAGCACTGTGTGCTGGGCAAGCAAACTAGAGTTAAATTTGACACGGCCATCCACAAAACAAAAGGGATCCTAGACTATGTGCATACTGATGTTTGGGGTCCAACGAAAACTGCATCTTTGAGTGGAAGGCACTGGTTTGTTACATTTGTAGATGACTTCTCAAGAAGACTCTGGGTGTATACTATGAAACACAAGTATCAAGTCCTAGAGATCTTCTTGGCTTGGAAGAAGAGGGTGGAGAATCAAACCGGAAGGAAGATCAAGGTGTTGAGATCGGACAACGGCGGTGAATACACGTCCGATCCATTTTATTCCTTGTGCAAACAAGAAGGAATAGTGAGGCATTTTTCTGTGAAAAAAACTCCACAACAGAATGGTGTAGCGGAACGTATGAATCGGACTTTACTTGAAAAAGTAAGGTGCATGCTATCCAATTCCGGTTTGACGAAGAATTTTTGGGCAGAAGCGGTTATTTATGCATGTCATCTAATTAACCGTCTGCCTTCTACTGCAATTGATGGAAAAACTCCTATTGAAGTGTGGTCAGGATCACCTGCATCAGATTATGATTCTTTACGTATCTTCGGTTGCTCGACATTCTTTCACGTGACCGAAGATAGCAAACTTGATCCAAGGGCAAAGGAGGCCATATTTCTGCGCTTCAGCAGTGGAGTGAAAGGGTTCAGATTATGGTGCCCTGCATTGAAGAAAATGATCTTGAGCAGGGATGTTACTTTCGACGAAAGTAAATTTGTGAAGAAGAAAGTGTCCAATGAAGAGAATAAAAAGGCAGTCTAGTGCAGCAGGTGGAGATTCAAAGTCCAGTAGATTCTCCTTCAGAAGACACTTCTTCAGATGATGAAAATGACGGAGATACGGAAGATAGAATTGAGGTGGAGCCTTCTCCTCAAAGGCCTCCACAAATTGAAGAATCGATAGCAGCTAGCAAACAAAAAAGAACAATTCGAAAACCAGCCAAGTTTGCGGATATGGTTGCTTATACCCTACCAATTGTCAGTGAAGATATTCCAACCACATATAAAGAAGCTGTGCAAAGTTCTGAAAGTGTAGAATGGAATAAGGCCATAAATGAAGAATTGAATTCTCTCCATAAGAATATGACTTGGGAACTCGTAGAGTTACCAAAAGGAAAAAAATCAATTGGGTGTAAATGGGTATATGCAAAGAAGGAGGACTCTCATGAGAAAAACAGTGTGAGATTCAAGGCAAGACTGGTTGCAAAGGGGTATGCTCAAAAGGAAGGGATTGACTACAATGAAGTCTTTTCACCGGTAGTAAAGCATTCCTCCATTCGAATTTTACTTGCCATGGTCGCACAATTTGGCTTGGAGTTGGCACAGCTTGATGTGAAAACTGCTTTTCTACATGGAGATTTGGATGAGGAAATTTATATGTCGCAACCTGATGGTTTCAAAGCTGTTGGCAAAGAACAAATGGTGTGCAAGTTGCAGAGGTCCCTGTATGGTTTGAAGCAATCTCCACGACAGTGGTATTTGAGATTTGACAAATTTATGAAGGTACATAACTTTACGCGAAGTCAATACGATCATTGTGTGTACTTCCGTAAATTAAAAAATGGTACCTTCATTTATTTGCTCTTATATGCTGATGATATGTTAATCGCATCTAAGAGTTTAGTGGAGATTGAGAAGTTGAAAGTCCAACTTCGAAAGGAATTCGAAATGAAGGATCTTGGCGAAACCAAGAAAATTTTGGGCATAGAAATTACTCGTGACAGAACGGCTAAGACTGTGTGGCTGACACAGAAACAGTATTTAAAAAATGTACTAAATCGATTTGGTATAGATGAAAATACCAAACCGGTTAGTACACCTTTGGCTCCTCACTTTAAATTAAGTACGGAACTGTCACCGAGTACAAATGAAGAAAGAATGTATATGGCTCAAGTACCGTATGCAAGTTTGATTGGAAGCCTTATGTACGCAATGGTATGCACAAGACCTGATATTTCTCAAGCTGTTAGTATGGTTAGCAGATACATGCATGATCCAGGAAAGAAGCATTGGGAAGTTGCAAAATGGATTTTGAAGTATATCAAAGGTACTGAAGATGTGGGTTTGAAATTTGTGAGAAATCAAATGGAAGTCGAAAGATTTCTCATTGGATATGTGGATTCAGACTACGCTGGTGATTTGGATAAGCGACGGTTTACTACCGGGTATTTATTTACCATGGCTAGTGGTCCAGTCAGTTGGAGGTCTACTTTGTAGTCCACTGTAGCATTGTCTACCACGGAGGCTGAATACATGGCTACTGGAGAAGCCATGAAGGAAGCCATTTGGTTACATGGACTAATTTCAGACTTGGGTCTTTATCAGAAACAGGTGGAGATATATTGCGACAGTCAAAGCGCAATACATCTAGCGAAGAACCAAGTTCATCATGCTCGGACCAAACACATTGATGTTCGATTCCACTTTGTTCGAGAAATTGTTGATGCAGGTGTTATTCTTCTTACGAAGATTGGGACAGTCGATAACCCTGCAGATATGTTGACGAAAGTCGTTGGAAGCGCCAAGTTTCTTCACTGCCTAAACTTGGCCAATATTGTTCATACATAAGTATGATTTTTGGAGGAGCAACTATTGGTTCTATTGGAGGTGTAGTATGAGAATTCATATTAACGTTGTGGTGATGGTGGCATTTGAAAATCTCGCCAAGGTGGAGATTGTTGGTTGTTGGCTTGATTGTCAACAAAATTGGGCTAACATTTTTCATGGTGTGAATAGATTTTTCACACATTTGTTTGGTATGAAAGGGAAGAAGAAAAATGGGTCAAAAATGGTAGATGGAGTTATTCAAAATTGGTTCCAACAATTGGTTCCAACATTGCGGCTGCCTCAATTGTTGAAGGTTTTAAGGATCTTGTTCACACTAGATTATGAGCCTCAAACATTCCCTATAAATTGAGACCATTAACATTGAAGAAAAATATCTCACAATTGGAGAAAACAATATATCTCAATTGAGTGAATTTTTGCACAAGTGTCTTAAGTTGTTTTAAGACTTTATTTTGTATTCTTTATTTGTATTTTATTGTCAAATAAAGAAGTTCCATAGTTGCTCCCGAGGAGTAGGCGAAATTGCCGAACCTCGTTAAATCTTGTGTTATTGTTTGTGAGTGTGTGTATGTGTTTTCATTTCATCTCCATAATATTTGTTCTGTGTTGGGTCCACCCGACACGCTTCCGCACAACAGAAGGTACTAAACTACAAAGCACACTTGTCAAGGATATACCTCAAAAGTTGAACATTACCACGGATATAGAAAAAATTTCATTCTATTTTTAACTTCACTTAATTTAAAACACATATAAATTATATAGTAAAACAGAAAAATGTGCACATGCATATATACAATGAAAACAACAATGACAAGAAATGGTATTCTTCATATTTAAAAATACTGCTGTTTCGGTGTTTCCACTGCCCAATTTATATGATATGGAAGAAATGTCCAACAGGATGGAACTTACAATAACAAGGGTTACACGTTCCATTGGGCCGAGATTTGAGGTGCAGGTGGTGATGATCACCGCGGGGTATGCGCTAGCGCCCCTGACATGCACTCTAGAACCCGCCAACGCTCATGAAAACCAGGGTCCAGTCGGCCCTCCATTCATCCAACTGGAGGGGTCCCGTTCATACTCTCGCACACTCCCTAAGCTAGTTAACAGCTAGAGTGCTCTTCCTCAAGTTCTGAGTTCCCACCCCTCGATTCGTGGCTAACTAGAGGAATGTCTTTAATGTTGCCCTTCTTAATGAGCTACTTCGCTTCCTAATTCATGTAGTGAATGAGTTTTCGCCTTTGTAACTTTGACAAAATATGTGATTATATTAGAGATTTCTAATCGTTGTTTCTTCTATCATATACTTAGCCAAGGGTTTTCAATTAAAATCAAACGTCAAACCAAGGGTTTTCTATTATCAACCAGCAAACTTTGCATTACAATAGGTTGATAGAAAAAATGATGCAGCTTCTCAAGTTTTCAGTACATGGATCATGTAAATAGAAAGGAAACATGCGAATGCACTTGCCATCCAGTCACAGTAAACCATATCTAGGAAAATGATATTTGTTAAGTCAAATTACAGAGTAGGTAATGGAGTTTAATTTTGTACTTGATGCAGCTCTGAAATTTATGAGCTATGATGCAGCTCATAATCTGAACACAATGAATTACAATTGGAACCATAAATGAAACCGAAATGGGAGATGACAAATCATTCTCCAGTGTGTTCAGATTATGATGAAACCGAAAAAACTATCATTCTCATAGATAAAAATCAAATCATGTATTTATCCATTAAGATAAAGGATTATAACCATAGATGAAACCGAAAAAACTATCATTCTTGTAATGTATTTAAATGAAAAATCACTCTGCAACTCATAATCTGAACACATTGAATTACAATTGAAACCTTCAGTTCAAATTAACCCTCCAAAATAAAAATCAAATCATGTATTTATCCACTACTGACAAACCATGGACAAATTAACAACTGGAAAGGTTAATCGAAACTGAAACCCTAAACTATAAATTTGAAGAAGAACATACTTTGTCGCTCCTCTTCTATTCACCGCCTTTCTTCTAAGCTCGTCGCCGCCGCTGTCGCTCATCTTCTAAGCTCGCCACCGCCGCTCCTCTTCTAAGCTCGCCAGCGTCGCCTCTCTTCTCAGATCGCCGACGTCACTCCTCTCTGCACAACAACGAAAAACAAGACCGATCAAATGATATGGAACAAAAGAACCCTACTTCCCTAAGGGCAAAACGGTCAATTCCACTTTTTTTTTAATTTGAAAAATTCTGAGCGCATTCTGTAAAAAAAAATAAGGGAGATTTTCCTGAATTTTTAACTTAACAATTCACTTAATTTTTAAGCAAACTTAATTAATTAAATAATTTTTGTTACATTTGTCAAACACACTTAATTTATTAAGCACTTAATTTAATCAGTTTTAAATACTTAATTTTTTTACCAAACAAGTCGTTAGTGTTTTTCAAGTGTATATTTATTTAAATCCCCTTCACAATTTCGGGATTCATTGAATCCTGAAATTTCGAGTACGAACTGAATTTCATGATGAAGTGATAAATATGATAAAAGAGATTAAATATGGTATTAGAATAATTATTTCCATTCCAATTATAGTTTGAGGTTTACATCAACTCAAGTTTCAAACACATTGAAGAACTTGCAACTGTATCTACTTTGTGTTAGGAAGTTTTAACTTATGATACTAATTAAGTAGAGTGACTCATTTGATTTATACATTACAACAAATATTACATATTAGGATAATATTTTTAGAAACAATTTGTAAATAGTATTCTTTTTAAATTTTGGATGTTTCATCCAATGTCCTTATATTATTTAATTGAATAAGACACATTTAAAAAAATATATAATAAAAATAAAAAATGATCTTAATATATATAAAATAATGCGACAAAATAATTATCCTTATAAATTATTGGAATAGACCTTTATGGGACAATTTTTAATTATTTCAATACTTAATTCGTTTCAAAATAGTAAATGTTAGAACATATTTAGTGTCCTTAAAAATCAATTTTATTGTAGCGATATAATGGTTTGGATACTCACTTGTGATCAATGTGTGACAAGAACGTTACATTTTGAACAAAATTCTTTTCGTTTGAATGCTCAAACTATAGCCTCTATTATCCTTTTCGATTTCTACTGGTCCTCGCTTCATTCGAAATTGCTCTTCTAATTAATTATGTATATGGCAACCGATGAAATTATCTATGCATTCAAAACAAAGAGGTCTTAGTCAATCAATTTCATAAAATATAAAAATTTAATTTAAAAAATAAAATAACATAAAACAATGAAATCATATTCTTACTCTAGCATTATGGGAGGATGAAATCATATTCTTACTCTAGCATTATGGGAGGTTAGGGATGGAACAGGAGGTGTAAGGTGGATAAAGGACTGTCAAAGTCAAGCAAAAGAAAGGATACAAAGGAGGCTGCCAAGAATCTTTTGCTCATGGTCTTCAGGAGGATTTGTCCCACATGACATGGTTACTAGAAAACATCCTTTTTATTTTTATTTTTTAGGTACATATATAAAAGAGCAAACAAAACAAAAACAACACTACGGGCACTTATCAAAGGACTTGCATCTATCTCGGTTAATACCAAATTCGTCGTATATTCCAGGGGAGACTCTAAAATCTTCAAATACGTGCCTCCATTCACTCACTTCTTGGCCAAAACATTGACACATTTGCTCGCTTCTCTAGGCACGTACTGAATAACATAATTGTTATCCTTCAGGAACCTTTTACAATCTTCAATCCATAGAATGTATACATGGGTATCTGAGTACTCTCCCGCAATGAGTTGAACTACTTCCTAAGAGTCCGTTTCCATAATCAAATGTGGAAGCTCTCTATCTAAAGTGAGCTTGATCCCCATGTGGATGCTTCTAATTTCAACTCCAAGGCTTATACAATCCTGGATTTACCCATAATAGCCAAACATCCAGACTCTATATCTATCTCTAACCAACCCTTCAATTCCACATTTTTCTGGGTTTCCAATAACACTTTCATCCGTGTTTAACTTGTAAAATCCTGCACATGCAAACATCCAATGAGAATTTCAAAACCACTCTATTATTAGTGGGATAGGAAGAATAAATAGTTTCCATTAAATCATCTCAAAGTCTCACGTTACGATTTAAAGTCAAAATCACATAAGACTTTACTTCTTCGATGACTTCTGACGCACCCCGATTTTCGAAAGGAAAAGAATAATAAATAATAAATAAGCTTAAGGAAAGGGGATTTTTAAAGTGCCGATTTTCTTAAAAATATACTTAGGTCATTTTAAAAATAAGGAGTCACCACCTAACATTGAGTTTAAATGGTGTGCTAGGTCACCGAATTTTTAGAAAACAATTTAAAAGGCCTAAATTAAAAATTTGACTCCAAAAAGGCAGTCAAACCAAAGATTCATTTAAAAGCTCGGGGGTCGATTACGCTCGGGGGAGATGTTAGACATCCCAAGACGCTCGTCCGAAAACGGTACCTTATATCTAATTAAGTCCAATTAATTTAGTCTGAGAATTTTATTTTATTTTGAAATCATTTTCTTCTTATAAAATCTTTTTGGTATTTTTCATAAATAAGGTGAGACAAGTTTTTAGATTTTTGGGAATGTTTTCCCGGTATAACCTCTTATCGAATATTAAGGATTCAATAAGTATGGTCCCCGGGGGGTTTTATGTATGTCTCCGAGAGATTTCTTTAATTTAAATAAATAAATTAAAATAGATGCATGAGATTTGGAAATATGAATGCAAAACTAACGCCTAAATAAGTTTTATTTTTTTATGCAAGAGTGACTAAAAAGAAACTAAATAATTTAATTTAAATATGTCAATGCAAACTAATATGAATACGAGAATCGAATAAAGAATACTACGTGAATTAATGTGATTATGTGTGACAATGATTTAATTAAAAAATAGAAGTGGTGCACGTGTCATGACTAGATATGAAAAAGTAGCGTGAATTCGTAAAAAAAAAAAAGAAAGAAAAAAAAAAAAAAGACAAAAAAAAAAAAAAAACTATATGTATGAAAAGTGTAAGTGATGAAAGTGTCCTAAATATACCGTCTAAATGATATAAGAAATAAACATGCTAAGTGGATGCAAAGAAAATCTACTTTGAGTTTACCTTATTAGTTTAAAGAAATCCCGTTTGGAAATTCCCTCAAATTCTATGGATAAGAGAATCGAGGAAGTTCGCGGAAACAATTTAGTTGAAATTAATCTTTTCGATACTTTAAAAAAAATCTCACGAAGAATTTACCTAAGGAAGAGATTTACTAAAACTATTCGTTTCTAAATTCCACTCGAGTCGGAGAATGGAAACGAGGTCACAGAAAACTCTCTCATAATTTATCGAATCGTCGGATTCACTTTAAGATTCGTAAGAATTAATTTCTACAAATAAAAGATTTTATTATTATTATTATTATTATTATTATTATTTTTTAATTTATTTATTTTTTTTTTAATTTATTTTTATTTTTTAGGGTTTTGATAGCAAGAATAAAAATAAATAAAGAAAATACAGAAAAATAAACAACGAAAACATTCTTCACCTAACGATCGAGGGTTAGGTTTAAGTACGAGAAACCCATCCCGACGTTTTCATCGAATCATCGGACGACTTTATTTTTTTGTATTTTTCTTTATGAATTTGTAAACAAAACAAAATAAATAATGAAAACGTGTTTCACCTAATGATCAGGGGTTAGGTTTGAGCAGGAGAAACCCACCCTGACGTTTTCATCGGATCATCAGACGACAATACATAAATAAATAAATAAAACTTGCAGAAATTTAAATTACGAAAAGAATAAAATAAGTTGAAAAAAGAATTAAAAATTAGAAAAACATATATGTTCTAGGTCAAGAATCTCGATACCCGTATTTTTCTCTCTCACAGACGGCTTCCCGAAAGGGCTTTGAGAATTAATCTTCTAAAGGGGGTGACTCCTCTCAATTTTTGAACGAATAAAGAGGGAAGACGAAAGTCTTATTTATAGGAAAAGATTGAGTGTGAAAAACACTTTAGGAAACCCTAAAACTAGATCTGGTCGCCAAAGCCCAATCCAAATTAGACTGGGAAAGGGTAAAATTGTAAAAATAAAGAAAAAAGAAATTCTGGACGCAGGGCGCGTGTAAAACACGCGCCCCTACCGCTGCTTCACCAGCATCCGACACATGGCAGTGCATTATTATTTATTTTTTTGTTACACACCCACCGACAGGGGTGGGCCCCACCGCCTCTCTCTCTCTGGCGCTGTGCAGGCAGTGGGCAGGCAGGCCCCATGCCTGCTTTCGCCTCTTTTTTTTTTTTCTTCTTACCGATCTCCTTCTTTTCTCTCTCTCTCACTCATGGTTTGGACCCAAAAAGGGGTCCACTCTCTTTTTTGCCATTTTAATTTTATTCCTTTTATTTTGCATTCTTTCAATGTCAAACCCCCATTTCTTTATTTTTCAATTTCACACAATTTTCTTTATTTCATTTTTTTTTTTGGTATTTTGGGAACAAATGAAATAAAACAAAACAAATTCAGCTATAAAATGAAGCATAATTATTTTTATTTTTTTTGCGGGACGATCAAAATGTCGTGTCTACAGCTGCCCCTCTTTGTCATGCGAGTTCCACTTGGTTGACAAAGAAAAAAAGACCACGTCGTTTTGATCGTCCCATTTTTTTTCAAAGTGAATTTTTAGCGATAAAACAAATAAAATAAAATAACTCATGACGAACAAGTGTCCGTTTAGAAAATCGTTTAAAGTAATAAAAGAATGACTCATGACGATACTCATGACGAATAAATGTCGTTTAGAGGATCATTTAGAGTGATAAAAGAAAGACTCATGACGATACTCATGATAAACAAATGTCCGTTTAGAAAATCGTTTAGAGTAATGAAAGAAAGACTCATGACGAACAAATGTCCGTTTAGAGAATTATTTAGAGTAATGAAAGAAAGACTCATGACAATACACATGACAAACAAATGTCCGTTTAGAGTAATAAAAAATGAACTCATGACGATACTCATAACGAACAATTGTCCTTTTAAAGGATCATTTAGAGTAATAGAAAATGACTCATGCCTTATCCTTCTTGGCCGAGGGAAGACAAAAGAAAGTTCAGAGGTATAAAATATGCCCCAACTTGTGGCTGGACAAAAATGAGAGAGCAAAGATATAAAATGTGCCCCGGCCTTTGGCTGGGGCTTACTCTCGGATGACTGAACCTTTATAGGTTGCCTACGTACCTTAGCATTACACCGAGGATTAGGTTTAGTGTAGTTTACTGGATGCCTCTTTCAGGGCAAAACGCATACCTGAATGCTAATTTAGAGTTTCTAAGTTTTTAGTAATAAGAGTCTCCAACTCGAGTCGGAAGGTAAGAAGTCTTAGTGATAGGGAAATCCATACTTCCAGTCCCTTTGAGATCCCTGTAACTGGACAAACATAAAAATTTAGTCTGAGAAACTTGTTACCTTTGATGACTTGCAATTTTGTTCCCATCTTTCGGCCATAATCGCTTCAACTAATGGTGCTTGGATCGGAGCGATATTGAGATATTCTTCCATTTGATTTTAGAAACTTTTCTTTCTAACTCAAAGCCCGACATGCCTCGGGGTGATCCAATGAGAATGTTTTTTTTTTTTTTTTTTTTTAATTTCTGATATTTCACTTTTCAACTCATGGGAGGGTCCAACATGCTTCATCAAGGTCTTCTTCGCTTGCTTGACTGGATTTTTGTCTTTTTAAATTTCTAGGTGATTCGATGCTTGGGGTTTTAATACTCCTATTTACTCTGTGTTTTCTCAAGTCCTGCAAAATTGATTCAGACCAAAAAAATAGGTAAATGTCGAAAATTACTAACACGAGTACCTTCAATGCCCGATATGATTTTCTGTGAGATCTTGAGTCGGATTACAGTAAAATACGGTTCCAATACATTTCCAGACCAAGACCAATGTTTCTTTTCAAAAATTCTAATTTCATTCAAATCCATCAAGTTCTGATCCCGAAAACTGTTGTTTGATTGCCAAATTGAGTTGAGGCGAAAATCTTGAACGGATGAAACTATCATTTTTTCTTTCGTCTTCTAATCACTTCCATATTTGCACCAACGCTTCTTGCTCAGTTACTCCACATTTTCATTTTTCATTTTTTTTTTGCTCTTTTTTTTTTTTGAAATAAATGATCGAACTTACAATGGTTTGGGAGCAGCCGAGCTTAAAAATGAATTAGATCTTCTTTGCGAATTGAGATCTTCTTGCAATATTTGAGCTTCTATATTGGGATCATTGACCTGGAATGATTGTGTTCCCTTTTCTCTATTGGGTCTAACAGTAGGCGAACCGGGATATTTACACCCGGTTTTATCAAATCACTGAAGGACTACCGGAGACGGTTTGATCAGCTTACAGCAACATATCAAAGTATCGCTAGGGAAATGAAAGCTAATCTTGATTTTTGAATTCTCCGATACTCTAGAATTGCTGTCGAATTTAGTTAGGGGTCTTTTGGATCTCACCATCATTAGGCTAAACATAGTCTTCCTTTGTTTCTAGTCCCATTGGATCGTGGTCTAGCTCTGTATTGAAATCATATATTCACATCCTCGCCTAGTCACATCACATACAACATATGCAGGTGATTTTGGGTACCTGAAAGAGTAATATTCAAACATTAGACCATAGTTTTGGATAAAACAATATTGCATTTATTTGAAACTTAAAAGTCATTACAGAGCAAAATCCATTTCCATACAAAAGACTAACGAGATGGAGATGTGAGTATATGAAAACATCCTAATTTTGTCAAAACTTCCAGCAAATTGAAAGTAAACAAGAAAAACCCAGTTTTGCAGCCTTTAGATTTTTCAAATCAAGTCTAAGGCACATGACTCGCTCCCATCTCCACCAACATTTTGGTAAAAATTGACTTCATCATTCCTTAAAGGTGCATGCTCAAGTAGCGGCTTCTGCTGACAGTTTGGCGAACCAGTCTCAGATTTTTTAGGAAACATGATGGCTCGTGTCCGTATGAACTCCCGGATCTTGTCTTTTAGCTGAAAGCACTGCTCGGTCGCATGTCCTCTGGTTCCCGAGTGGTATTCACAGAAAGCATTTGAAGAAGCTGCTTTACTCTCAGGTTTAACTTCATAGAATGGAAGGGGTGTTAGCATCCCCTGCTTCAAACAACTCCGGTACAACTCGGTGATTGAGACCGAAAGGTCTAGTGGTTCCTTGTCAGCGTTCCGAAAGTTTTCCCTAGTAGCACGAGGCAAATAGCCTTGGTGGTATTGGGTTCTTGGTTTTAAGGTGTGGTTAGGAATTTGAAGCGGTAGATTTTGGTTTGGCTAATATGGGGGTGTATGGTAGGCTTGGGGATAATATTGGGAAGTGTAGTTTTGGTAAGGTGGATGTGCGTTTTGGTAGTAGCGGGGATAGCTTTGGGAATAGGGTTGGTTCCAGGGGTAATGTTGGTTTTGGCAATTTTGAGGGTAATAGTTGCGATATTGGTTGTTTTGGCTCGGGCAGTTTTGGGGATAGGAAGCTTGGGGATTGTTTTAGTGGAGGGTTTGTTGGGGGGGGGGGGGGAACGATGACAACTACCTCATCTTCTCTTTTCTTTGGCGGGGCTAACCTCTTTGTCAGGTCAGGCAAGGCCCCTTCAATCTTTCCATTCCTTATTCCTTCTTCTGTCACCTCGGCTTGCTTGATCGTATCACTGAAGAAAGTCACTACTATGCTCGATAGATCTCGATAGAACAAAGACGTCTGGATTGACTTGAATTTCTCCAACTAAGCCTTCTCACTCAGCCTAGGGACAACTTTGGCAGCTTCCTCCCTCTAGCGGGCAGTGTACTTTCGAAAGCTTTCATATATTCTCTTTAGTATCTAGTAGATGGTATTATGGTCCGGCGCCGCATCTTTATTGTACACATACTGTTCACAAAAGGCCTCTACCAAATCCTCGAACGTCTTAATCTGCGCCAGGTCTAAGGTCATGTATTAGCTGAGAGTCGGTCCTTTCAATGATCGCCGGAACATCTTCAGGCAAAGGTCTTCGTTCCGAGCATGAACTCCCAACTCCTCCTTATAGATACTGACATGCCATTCTGGGGGGCTAGTATCGTCATACTTCGTGAACTTTAGAACTATGAAATTTTCAGGATACACCACCCGGGGTGGTGTTGAAAGCTCCTTGTACTCCGCTTTGCTGAATAACTTCTTCTTTTTTAGTTTTTCTATGGTTTTCTCCAATTCTTCTATTTTTAGAACTCAGGATGAAGGGGGTCCATCTTCGTTTCTGTTTGGGGTTTCAACGGCCAGGGTTGGTTGATTAGTATTCAGATTGTTCGACGAAGCAACGACTCTTTTCGGGTGGATGAAAATCTGGGTTGCGAAAGGGGTCGAACTCTCGGGTGGAGTCTAATAGATATGCCCCTGGCTGGGGTATACCAGTGCTGCATAGGCGAAAGGATGAGGGCCCGTTTGGGGTCCATAGCAGACTGATCCTGCGAAGTTCGGGCCGGCATGGTTCGGATTCGGCATGGAGTTTTCCATCTCGGCACTTGGAGGGTTTCCATTTGGTGATTTAGTCACAGGAGTTCTACTAGACGGGGGAACAAGCGCCTCTTGAGGCCAACTAAGTCCGTCGATCCTTTCCCTCAGCATGTCAATGGTTTCCTGCATACGAGCCATCTGGGTCGCACGGGGAGATTCGAGATTGCTTTCTGATGTCATCCTGGAGTGAGTCTAGGCCTGGCTGCGAGTAAAGACCGGACTTCGGATGGGGGAACCGGAATTGCTTTTCTGGGACTAATTTTCCTATCTCATCCTGTTCTTACAACAACCCATTTATTAGTCCATGTAGGTCTTAGGTAGTCTTAAAATCTATTCGAGTTTGAAGTTTTTAATTCCAATAATAACCGATCAAAAGAGCTAAAGGTTTGTGAAAATTCTTTCGTTACTTAGTCGGTATTGGAAATTTTGAACTCATTTGGTTTTTAAGGCTTCCTAAATCATCATCAATCCATCAAGTATGAAATCCCCTTCCACATCTTGTATTCATAATATCCTGTGGGGATAATATGGATACAAGACCACCAAACTTGTGTTGGAGGGTTTACAACAATATAAGAGCCCGAGAGAAAATAACGAAAAGAAGAAAGGAAACGAACATCACAACTCATTTACAAAAATAGAAGGAAAATATAACAAAAATAAAATATAACATTCGGATATGGAATACTTGGACTCATTTGGACATATTACGCTCAATCCTTTAAACAATCCCCAGTGGAGTCGCCAACTGACGCCCTCCGATTTTTCGAAAGGAAAAGAATAATAAATAATAAATAAGCTTAAGGAGAGGGAATTTTTAAAGCGTCGATTTTCTCAAAAATATACTTAGGCCATTTTAAAAATAAGGGGTCGCCACCTAACATTGGGTTTAAATGGTGTGCTAGGTCACCGAATTTTTACAAAATAATTTAAAAGGCCTAAGTAAAAAATTTGACTCCAAAAACATGGTCAAACCAAAGATTCATTTAAAGGCTCGGATGTCGGTTACGCTCGGGGAAGTTGTTAGGCACCCCAAGACGCCTATCCAAAAATAGTACCTTATGTTCAATTAAGTCCAATTAATTTAATCCGAGTGTTTTATTTTATTTTGAAATCATTCATTTCTTATAAAATCTTTTTGGTATTTTTCATAAATAAGGTGAGACAAGTTTTTAGATTTTTGAGAATGTTCCCCCGGTATAACCTCTTATCGAATATTAAGGATTTGACAAAGTATGGTCCCCAGGGATTTTTATGTATGTCTCCGAGAGATTTCTTTAATTTAAATAGGCAAATTAAAATAGATGCATGAGATTTGAAAATATGAATGGAAAACTAACGCCTATATTAGTGTTTTTTTTTTTTTTTTTTATTTTATTATGCAAGAATGACTAAAAAAAAATTAAATGATTTAATTTAAATATGTCAATGCAAACTGATATGAATGCGGGAATCGAATAAGGAACACTACGTGAATTAATGTGATTATGCGTGATAGTGATTTAATTAAAAAATAGAAGTGGTGCACGTGTCATGACTAGATATGAAAAAGTAGCATTGACTCGTATAAAAAAATAAAAATAAAAACTATATGTATGAAAAGTATAAGTGGTGAAAGTGTCTTAAACATGCCGTCTAAATAATACGAGAAATAAACATGCTAAGTGGATGCAAAGAAAATCTACTTTGGTTTTGCCTGATTAGTTTAAAGAAATATCGTTTTGAAATTCCCTCAAATTCTATGGATAAGATAATCGAGGGAGGTTCGCGGAAACAATTTAGTTGAAATTAATCTTTTCGATACTTTAAAAGAAATCCTACAAAAAATTTACCAAGGGAAGAGATTTCCTAAAACCATTCGTTTCTAAATTCCACTCGAGTCGGGGAATGAAAACGAGGTCATGGAAAACTCTCCAATGATTTATCGAATCGTTGGATTCACTTTAAGGTTCGTAAGGATTAATTTCTACAAATAAAAGATTTTATTATTATTATTATTATTATTAGGATTTTGATAACAAGAATAAAAATAAATAAAGAAAATACAGAAAAATAAACAACGAAAATATCATTCACCTAACGATCGGGGGTTAGGTTTAAGCACGAGAAACCCACCTCGACGTTTTCATCGGATCATCGGACGACTTTATTTTTTTGTATTTTTCTTTATGAATTTGTAAATAAAACAAAACAAAATAAAATAAATAATGAAAACATGTTTTACCTAACGATCGGGGGTTAGGTTTTAGCACGAGAAACTCACCCCGACGTTTTCATCGGATCATCGGACGACAATACATAAATAAATAAATAAAACTTGTAGCAATTTAAATTGCGAAAAGAATAAAATAAACTGAAAGAAGAATTAAAAATTAGACAAACATACCTGTTCTAGGCCAAGAATCTCGATACCTGTATTTTCTTCTCTTGCAAACGGCTTCCCGAAAGGGTTTTGAGAATCACTCTTCTAAAGGAGGTGACTCATCTCAATTTTTGAACAAATAAAGTGGGAGGAGGAAGGTCCTATTTATAGGAAAAGATTGAGCGTGAAAAACACTTTAGGAAACCCTAACACTGGGTCTGGCCGCCAAAGCCCAATCCAAATTGGACTGGGAAAGGGTAAAATTGTAAAAATAAAAAAGAAAAAAAGTTTTGGACGTAGGGCGCGTGTAAAACATGCGCCCCTACCGCTGTCTCACCCGTATCCGACACGTGGTAGTGCATTATTTTTACTTTATTTTTTGTTACACACCCACTGACAGGGGTGGGCCCCACCGTCCCTCTCTTCTTCTCTCTCTCTTCTTTCTTTCTCTCTCTCTGGCGCTATGCAGGCAGTGGGCAGGCGGGCCCCATGCCTGCTTTCGCTTCTCTTTCTATCTCTCTCACTCATGGTTTAGACCCAAAAAGGGGCTCACTCGCTTTTATCCCATTTTCATTTTACTCCCTTTATTTTGCATTCTTTCAATTTCAAACCCCTATTTCTTTATTTTTCAATTTCACACCCTTTTCTTTATTTCATTTTTCTTTTTCTATTTTTTTTTTGTATTTTTGGAACAAATGAAATAAAACAAAACAAATTCAGCTATAAAAGGAAGCATAATTATTTTTATTTCTTTTGCGGGACGGTTAAAATGTCATGTCTACAACTTCTTTATTTCTATCCTTCCATATTTCCCAAATAATAGCTATGAAAATAAAATGTTTTGAAGGATTAGAAAATCTCCCTTACAAATGCCTTTTGACTCATTGTTGAATGTCCAAGTTCATAAACTCAAACCCTCCATGACTAGCTGGTAAACTGCTCCAAATCCTACCTACTTTAGGGCATTTCCTGAAGACATGGTCAATGGATTCTGTTTCCACCCAGCATCTTTGATAAAAACTAAAGGCATTATCACATCTTATGGATCTAAAAATATTAGAACTAATTTACCATGCATAATTGTTAGAGATCATCCAAACTACCCTCCATTAATGCATGCATTAATGATCAAGCCTCAAGCTCAAGATTTGTATTTAATGTTCAATCACCTCATTAATACATCGTCTTCTCAACCATCAAAGATCATCAATACACCGCCATCCACTTTATTATATATATATGGTTGTTTAGATGTGATAATATATGTGAGAACAAATGTAACAATATAGTCCATTAAAATCCTTCTCAATATATAATATTTATCCATTTAATTTCATTTATTTATTCTCTAGTTTCTTTTTCCTATCAATTTCAACATGGTATCAAAGCCTATTGATCCTTCCTAATTTTCATTTGCTTATGCTCATGATATTTGTTCAGTTTTTCTCTTTTGTTAAGCTGAGTTCTACTGCCGATTTTGTCATTGTTGTTTTATGCCTTCAATTGGTGAGTTTTGTTGTTGCCGGTGTTGTTTCTGCCTGTCGTCGGCATCAATTTAGCCTCGCTGCTGCCTTTCCTTGCGAGCGTCGCTGCTGTCCCACTCATGCAGCTGTCCAACGACTGTTACATAACTTCCGAGTTTATAGCCCTTTGTCTAGTGCAGTGTTCAAACTCGTGGCCCTTGTGTCCTGTATCTTCAAGTACGCGACCCCTTTGTCCCACGACTCTCCATGCTCGTGGCCTCTTTGTCCCGTATCTTCAAGAATGCGGCCTCTATGTCCCATGGCTTTCCGAGTACGCGGCCTCTTTGTCCCGTATCTTCAAGTATGTGGCCCTTTTGTCCCACGACTCTCCAAGCTCGTGGCCTCTATGTCCTGCGTCTTCAAGTACGCAACCCTTTTGTCCTACAGCTTTCCAAGCTCCTAGCCTCTTTGTTCTGCATATTCAAGTACGCGGCCCATTTATCCCGCAATTTTCTACATCTATAGCCATTTGTCCCACGACTTTTTAAGTGCGCAACCTCCTTTGTCCTGTCGCTTTCCAAGCTTGTGACCTCTTTGTCCCGCATCTTCAAGTATGCAGCCTCTATGTCCCATTACTTTCTGAGTTCGCGACCCTTTACCCTGCTGCTTTTCAAGCTCATGGCCTCTATGTTCCGCGGCTTTTTGAGTTCGCGACCTTTTATCTAATGGCGGTGTTCAAGCTTGCGGCCTTTTGTCACACGATTGTCTAATTTTGTAGCCTCTTTGTCCTGCGACTTTTCAAGCTCACAGCCCTATGTCCCGCTGGTAGCGGGTGAATACGTCGTTACTTTCACCGCAAGTGTACGAGTCAAGTTTTAGTATAGTTTGAAAGAGTTAGGGTTGTCATATCCACAGGGATTGGTTGAGACAGTGGTTGAGTACCGCGATTATCAGAACCTAACTTTATTTAGGCGATAAAAATATATTTTGTTTATAAATATAAATACTAAACTAAAATACTAATTAATCTAATTAAACTATTTATACTATATTGAGACATTTAGGGGAATGGATTATCTAGGAATTAATTTCATTTACTTAAATGTGTTTTGTTTTGTTTAGTTAACAATAATGGTATTCGACCTATTCGACAATCTCAATTTCGTAAACTCATTCACTCCCTCTCCCAAGTGTAAAGTGAATGAATATGTGACTTTACGTTAACGCCGAAGTCCCTCTCTAGCATTTTTTAGAACACATAGTCACATGAGTCGCGTCCCAACGTCACTGATTGCATACTTTCTAACTCTCTCCTGGATTATTAGATCGTCGCATTGTGTTTAAACCCTAATCCGAATTCAGGGTTATCTCTCCCGAGTGTCAAATCATGAATTCTCAATATATCTAAATAAGTATATAATGGAAATACAAGAATGATAAACACAATCGCATAGCGAAGAACAACCATTAAAGAAACACAATTCAAATAAATGGCATTTTCATAAATTATATTAATCCCATAGATAATCCATGTTTAGTCAATGACCATAACCATATATACAATAATAAACGAGCTAAATATACTCAAACAAACTACCGAAGTTAAGAAATAAAGAAAGAAACGAAAGTACTTAGCCGTTATCCGAAGATTCGATGCTAAAATCATTCCGAGAGCGTTTTTCCTTCTTCACAACGTGATCTTCTCCTTTGGTTTAGTTGAGCTCTCCCCAAAACTCTCAAATCTATCTCATCATCTAATGAGGTCTCATGGCTGAAGAAAGGAAAATAGGCAAGGATATGGGCTCAAAAAATATCTAAAAATATCTTTAAAAAATGCACTTTACAGGTGCAGGGGTCAACGCTGCAGCGGTGGCTTGATCGCTGCTATGGTAAACTGGTAGAAACTTAAGTGACTCTCTATACTTTCACCGCCACAACGGTGGATGTGCTGCACTCCCAGTAGTTTCACCGCTATTGCGGTGGCCTGACCATTGCAGCGATGGATGTGCTGATTTGAATACTTATTTCTTTTCATCATTTTTCCACTGTTCTTCTACCGTCGTTCCACCGATTAGCTTGATTTTCAACCGTTTGAGTTCATTTTCGTTCCAAACACCTGATTTATACAAAAACACATAAAAACGTATTAGAACATATTAAAATGCTATAAAAATACTCGAAAACAATCAAAACCGACTTGAGAATAAATAGATAAATTACACCTATCACCCACGGCTTTCCAAGTTCGCGACCCTTTATCCCGTGGTGGTTTTCAAGCTTGTAACCCTTTATGTCATGGCAATATTCAACTTTGCAACTTCCTAACACTCTACTTTCCAAACTTGAGGTGAAGTCCAATCTACCATCTTGAGTTTGAGAAGGAATATTATAGATCATCCAAACAACTATCCATTAATGCATGCATTAATGATCAAGTTTCAAGTCAAAGATTTGCATTTAATGTTCAATCACCTCATTAATACACCACTTTCTCAACCACCTAAGATCATCAATGCACCACTACTCACTTTGTTATATATATATATATATATATATATATATATATATATATATATATATATGGTTGTTTAGATATGATAATATAAGTAAGAATATATGTAACAATGTAGTCCATTAAAATCCTTCTCAATATATAATATTTCTCCATTTCATTCATTTCTTCTCTAGTTTCTTTTCCCCATCAATTTCAACAATAACAAGCCAAAAAAATATTTAAGTTTTTGAAAGAGTTTTAACTTCCAAATCTAATTCCATTTAATGTACTCATTTTTCTGTTTCTTATTCAATAAATCTGAGGCTGACTTTATGTAATACCCCAAAAATTTATATTTTTAAAAATATTATTTTATATAAATTTTAATATTTTTGGGGACTATTTTATAAATTTATGGTATAAAAATATATTTGATAATTTTTAGAGTTAAATGTTAAATTTACATTTTTGAAAATATTATATATTTTTTGGTTATTTTGTATATATTGAAAATTTATAAAACATTTGATAATTTTTAGGGAGATAAGTGTAATTATTGAATTTAATATGAATTACTTTATAATTATGGGATGTTAAGTGTAATTTTTTTTTCAATTCTTATAATTTAAGCAAACGGCTTTGTGTCCACGAAAAAAAAGAAAAAGAAAAATTCATGGCCACAAAGAGAAAACACATGTACATCTCAAATTCATAAATCTTAATAATAATAATAATAATAATAATAATAAGAAAGTTCATTAAGCCTCTAGATATATATAGTTCAGAACATATAGAGAGGGAGGAAGAGGTGTTAAGAAAGGTTATGAATTGATATATATAATAAAGTAAACTTACAGTGCATACGGAATGTTTTGGAGAGAAAGATTATTCCAATTCCGGTTCAGATTTCGATTTTGGATTTCAGGTAGAATATTTCACTCTTTTAATATTTGTATTTAATTTTTTCCTATATTGTGTAGTTCCTGCTAGTACTGCTATAATTGTTACTTTTCATGAAATTATTATGATCATGTGAAAATTATGTGAAAATCATACCTATGTGTTGTATTAATTAAATGCACGTATTAGAGGAGTTGAAATTCTACTGAGCGCTGGCTCACAGTTTTGATTATAGAGCCGATGAGAACGAAACGGCTACAGAAATTTTAGTTAAATTTCTGTTTGTAATAATTATAATTATTATTTACCGTTATAAAATCAATTAAAAAATTTGATAATTATAATTATCGTTGTAACTGTAGAATTGTAGATAACCGACTATGATAATTATATGTCAAGGGATCCGATCTAGACGCTCTAAATATTATGGGTCACTAGGAAATAATACCACGTACTAGGTATTATTACTAGGCACAAATAATTAAGTCACAATGTAACCATCATATCTTATTATGCATCATTCTATATATATATGCCAAATTCAATATTATCATATATAGATGCAGGGATATATAAATGTGCCATTTTCTCTTTGGTGCTTCACATCATTAAATTTTTATTGAAAAATTCTTTTTAATTTATAATAATTTCATTCATTATGTACTACTGTAAAAAATTAACTCGATAAATCAACAATTATAATTATCGTCGTAGTTCGTTAAAATTAACTCAATAAATTGAGTATGGTTATCGGTGTCGCTTTGTAAAAAATTTCGGATTAAAAAATCGATTAATTATAATTATCGTTGTTGCATTGTAAAAATTCTTAGATTTTTATTAATAATGAAATACTGGTCATTCAGGGTTTGCGTTAATTCTCCGAAGCGAGAAACCGCATGGCAGCCGTAGAAAATCAGATCGTTACAGGTGGTATTAGAGTGGAATTAATTGTAATACTAATTTATTTATAAATAATGGAATATTTGAGGTAGAATTCTCTATAGGAGAAATCAAGTGGCGGTCTTGAGAAATCGATTCATTACACTTTATGTTGAATTTTTTGATGTTCCTAATCAGCCAAATTGGTTTATCATCTAACTCTATGTTTGGGTGTTCATTATTCAAGATGATATCCCTTTGAGTGTCATTAATAAGATGTAGAATTGATGTTAAAAACTAATCCCTGAACTCATCAATAATATCTGCAACTTTTAAATCCCAATTAGATTGAAGTTCATTATTTCCCAAATGAGAATCACCACACCATCAATCATTCCAAATATTCACATTCACATCATCCCCTATTTTCCATTTGATCCCATCCCTAAGCATATTCTTGGTTTTGATAATACCCTTCCAAAGATAAGAGTTTTGAGGTTTCACTTTCTAAGTACTCAGGTTTTTATCAAGTTTATATTTTTCACACAAAATTCTAGCCCTAGAAATTACCAATCCACACCTATATAACAAGTTTTATAAGATTTACTAATTGATTTAACATTTACTCTGCTCAAAAATTGGGTAGAAATGATTTTTTTCTTCATGGAATTATTAGGTGGACAACACTTGCTTTGCATGTGCCTATAACTTCATATGCTCAAAATATTTTGTGAAAATTGAAAGGATAAATTTTCTATATTTAAGTATCATGGAATATAAACTATTTGAATTTGGGAATGTTACAGTATTTGAATTCTTTTATAATTTTCATCAAATAATAAAATATCTAAATTCTTGTCGTTCATCATGAACAAACATTATCTTTAATATTTCATGAGTAATTATTATCAAATATAAATGAATCCAAATAGCAATCGTAATTAGACTATGCACAAAATATAATAATTTAATGCATTTATGAGTATGGATATTTCAGTAATAATGGTTTAGTGAAGAAAAAATGGTGATAAAGTTGTTGATATCTATACTCAGTATGGTATAGTTCTCATTTTCAACGATGATAGTCGAGAAAGAGAGATCTCCATTTGATAAAGAGTATAAAGAGTTTCTAAACTTACTTCTACTATTTTATTAGGTGTTTTAGTATTAAAATAATAATAAAATAAAAGATATTGAATATATATATATATATATATATATATATATGCTATGATAATTTATTCAATCACAAAAGTTGATATATAATGTATTTTGAATATATAATATTTTAAAACCTAAATTTTTATAAAAGTAGAGATATAAAAATTTTCTATAATATTTTTAATTAAAACTATTTCAATTAAAAAGTCAAAATATGAATCTAATGACAAAAAATATATATTTTAAATTGTATATATATATATATATATATATATATATATATATATATATATATATATACATAATATTTATGGTTCTTTATACTTTTTAAGTTTTTATATATAGTTGGAGTATTTTTACACCAAATGAGATTATAATTTAGAAGTATTTTTTTTTTAATAAAAATATTAAACAAAAAAAATATTTGTTTATATATTTATTTATTTATAATATATAGATACGTTAAATGATTTGTCTTTAAAATTTTGAAAAATTGTGCCTTAAAGGATAAGATGATTTTATTTTTAAAATTCTGAAGGGTACTTTGGTAATTTTGTTTATACAAATGAATATCAAACTAAATCTTTTCTTAAGTATGAGTTTAGATATAGATATAGATTAAAATATATAGATATATTAAATGATTTTTTTAAGGGTATTTTTTAATGGGCCTTAAGTCCCATTTCTAATTCATTATTATACTCATATAACCATTTAAGTTTAGAGATAAATCCAATTGGCATATATGGTAATTATTTGTTGTACAATAATATTTACATCTCTTCATTTATAATGTTATTGTTAAAATTATTTTTTTTTCCTGATAAGCGAAGGAATATATTAATAAGAGACAAAGTTTCCCATACTACACGCATTACAACACACATAGCCATATATACATAGTTGGACCAAACCAACACAACACACCAGTTGCCTGCCAAATTAAGCAAACCATGGTTAGGCTCCAAAACAAAGACCCGAATACACTACAACCAACTTACACCCAAGAAGGTCCTCCATCTCCAGTTAACAGATCACACACCAGATGGACCGATTCTAACAGATCCTACACGAGCCACTTCAAAACATACACCCCTACCAAAAAAGAAATCCACTGGCCATACAAAACACTACCTATAAAACACCCTTGATCATTAGACAATCACCAACCTAATCCACACACCTTAACCAGGAAAATTAAGCCCCAATCCCTTGGAACTCTTTCTCAAAGAGGTCCTAATCTCTGTTAATCATGTTAAGAACTTTTTCTTTAATTTCTTCCTCATTATCTTTCAAAGTCTGACCCATTAATCTCCCTACTTCCAAGACTTTCTCTAATTCTTTTAGGAATAACTTGTATTAGAATTTGGGAAGAATCTCCCTTAGAAACTTATATCCCTTCTAGATTACTAGTTTGTTAGCTTGTTGAGAGTTTGTTGTGGTTGGTTATGTTAGCTTCTACATGCCTATATATAGTTGTTTCTTTTGTAATTGATATTCAATGAGAATTTTATTTCATTCAACTTTTCTCCATTTCTATCTTCTAAAATGGTATCACGTGAATTTTTTTCTACTTTCTTTCTATTTCATTGATCTGCTGAAGAACAACTCATTCTTTCACATACACTCATGGCTCGTGGAGGTGGTAATCAACAACCCACCGCCACCAACAACCATTTTCAGCCCATTACCCCTCCCTCTTCTTCTACTACCATCCAATCTCAACTAGATTTTTTATCCATGGATAATAATCATAGTCTATTCTTCCTATATAGTGGTGATCATCTCGGATTAACCCTTGTTTTTTATGTTCTTAATGGTTCTAACTACAATACCTGGAACCGAGTTATGTGTATGGCCCTCAATGCCAAGAAAAAACTCGATTTGTTGATAGCATTCTTCAAAAGCCTTCTTCGGACGATCCTTTTTCAGGTGCATGGTCCCAATGTAATACCATGGTTACTTCTTGGATTCTCAATTCTGTTGACAAAGAAATCGGCCATAAGCTTCTCTACATGGCCACTGCCGAAGACATTTAAATTGATCTTAATGCTCGATTTCGCCAAATAACATCCCAAAATTTTTCAAATCAAACAACAATTAGTTTCCCTCTCTTAATGTTCTCTTGATGTCAATCTATATTTTACCAAATTAAAAACTCCTTGGGATGAACTAAAGAATTATTAACCGATTCTCATCTGCAATTGTGGAGGGATGAAATTGGGGTTGATTTTCAGCAGCAAGAATACCTCATGCAATTTCTTATGGGTCTCAACGATTCCTTTGCAGCTGTACGTGCCCAAATCTTGATGATCGATCATCTTCCTGATGTGAGCAAGGCCTTCAATCTTGTTATCCAAGAGAAACGCTAACGATTCATCGGATCCAACCTTGTGACGATGAACTCCATGGCTTTCCATGCTTCCTCCCTTCCAATTACTGTTGTCACTACTTTAAACCAATGCCAAAATCGCTCTGTATACTCTTATTATGGTTGGTTAGGTCACACCTATTCTATTTGCTACAAACTACATGGATACCCACCTGGGTATCAGACCAAACCCAAAACCCAGCAGTCATTCCTACTGATTATATTTAGCCCACCATATCGACCCATCTTCATTTTTTTAATCCTAGCCTAGCTAGTTTCAATCAGCCTCAAGCCCACCTGATTTTAACCCCACAGCTGCCTGGTATCAATCAGTCTCAAGCCCATCAATTTTCGGCCCAACAGTTGAGCCCCCTTCCATCCAAATTAGACCTTGCGAATCCTATAATTCATGACCTCTTGCCATTGTTCTTTTCGTCTGTATCTCCATCTACTTTTTCCATTGATCAATGCCAGGAGCCGATCTCCTTCCTCAGCACTCAACTTCATCAAGGGTCGCTCGACACTCTGCCCGAAACCTCTTTGCCCAGCTCCACACCATCGGCCTCAAGCTTTGCTGGTACTCTTTATCCCCCTTTTTTTTTTTTAATTAGTTCTCATACAAATTCTGGTCACTAGGTTCTTGACATTGGTGCCACCCACCATGTTTGTTGTGATATGTCTTTATTTTGTACCTCTTTTCCATCTCACAACACTCACCTCCACCTTCCTAACGATCACCATTTTTAAAATCCATTGTATTGGGTGTGTGCAATTATTTGAGCATCTTCTACTTTCCAATGTCTTAGTTGTGCCTGATTTAAATTCAATCTTTTGAGCATATGCGCCCTCACTCAATCTCTGTATTGTTTAGTAAATTTTTCTTCTGATTCTTGTACCATACAGGACCTTATTTGGGCTCGACGATTAGGAAGGGTAGGCGTGCAGGAGATCTTTACTTCTTAGAGTTAGGTACTTTTGATTGTAATACTCAAAGTTTACCTAGTTTTTCTATTTTGCAAGCCGAATCTGTAATGTCAAAACATGCTATTTGGCACTATAGATTAGGTCAACTATCACTTGTAAAACTTCAAGTATTATATAATCAATTACGAATTCCTATTTTTTTTATTTTTTATTTTTAATTCTTCTCCTCATTGTTTAATATGTTCATTGGCCAAGCAACGTCGTTTACCATTCATTTCTCATAAGAATTTATCACCTAATGCTTTTAATTTAATACATATCGATATATGGTGTTCTTTTCAAGTTCCAACCATCTCGGAGTATCATATTTTTTCTCACCATCGTTAATGATTACACTTGGGTATATTCGTTGCATGCCAAATTTGAGGTCAAAACCATTTTTTCAGCCTTTTATAAACTGATTTTGACCCAATATAATATACCAATAAAATCTGTTCGCTCAGACAATGCACACAAACTTGCTTTCACAGACTTTTTTCGATCCAAAGGCATAATCCACTATTTTTCTTGTGTTGAAACTCCTAAACAGAATTCTGTTGTTGAACGTAAACATCAATAAATTCGTAATGTTGTTCATGCCTTATTGTTCCAATCACAGTTCCTATTTGTTATTGGGGGGATTGTATTCTCACGGTCGTTTATTTAATCAACCGCACACCTTCACCATTGCTCTCTAACAAAACTCCTTTCAAGTTATTGAATAAAGCACCTCCTTCCTATAGTCATCTTCGAAGTTTTGGATGTCTTTGTTCTAGTTTTGCACTCACTCAACATCGTTTCAAGTTCTCACCCCATGCTCGAGCTTGTGTTTTTCGTGGATTACCTTTTGGTTACAATGGTTATAAGTTGTTTGACTTAGCTTCTAACACAATTTTTATCTCTCGAAATGTTGTATTTCATGAGCTTATCTTTCCCTTGCCAAATCCCAATCGATTCCACCATCCTTAGATATTTTCCATGACAGAGTTTTTCGTAGTGGTTCATCTTCTACTCACTTTCCTGACTTTACTCCTTAACACACGCCTGTAACCCCTTCTACACCTTTGACCCTTCCATCCTCTCCTACTCATGATATGATGCCTACGTCTCCACATGTACCTTCACCTTTACCTTCCTCTTTTCTCCACCAGATCACCCCCTATCTTTTTTACTATCATTGTTCATTGGCCACTCATTCCCATATTTCATTACCTCAATCCACTGCCTATCCATTATCTTTTGTTCTAGCTTACAACAAGCTATCCTCTCACTTTCATGTTACATCTTAGCCATATCTTCCCCAACCGAACCCTAAACTTTTTCCCAGGCAATTGAGTTTCCGGAATGGTAAAAGGCCATGGATGTTGAGTTGAATGCTTTGGATAAGAATGGAACTTGGTCTATTATTTATCTCACACCTAGAAAATATCCAGTTGGATGTAAATGGGTGTATAAGCTCAAGTTTAACGTTGATGGAAACATTGAATGCCACAACGCTCGTCTCGTGGCAAAAGGGTTCACACAACATAAATGTATTGATGTTTTGGTTCTGTAACCAAACTTGTTACCATTAAGGTTTTGCTTTCTTTGGCTGTTATTTTTGGTTGGTCTTTGACTCAGTTAGATGTTAATAATGTGTTTCTACATGGTGAGCTTACTGAGGAAGTCTATATTACTATTCCACCTGGATATGTTTGTCGAGAGGGGAAGACTCTACCATCTAATGATGTTTGCAGATTTCATAAATCCTTATATGGACTTAAATAAGCTTCTCAACAATGGTTTTCAAAGTTTTCTAGTGTGTTACTTCAAGAAGGGTTTTCACAATCAGCCAACGTTCATTCTTTGTTTATCAAACACACTGGTAACACTTTCTTGGCACTCTTAGTTTACGTCAATGATATAATTATTGCTAGAAATGATCAAAAGGTAGTTGTAGATTTGAAAGTATTTCTTCATGATCGGTTCAAACTCAAAGATTTGGGAAATCTTAAGTATTTCTTAGGCCTTGAAGTGGCTAGATCACAATCTGGGATTTTTGTTTATCAACGGTAATATGCTTTAGAACTACTTTTTGAAACTGGTTATATAGATTCTAAACCAGCTTCTACACCAATGGAAGCAAACTTGAGGTTGTCTCAAGATGATGGGAAGTTGATTAAAGATCCCACCATCTATAGACGTTTGATTGGGAAGCTTTTGTATTTAACCATTACTCGTCTTGATATATGTTACGTCATCAATAGCCTTAGCCAGTTTCTACAACCACCACGAGAACCTCATTTGAGGGCTATTGTTCGTATTCTTCAATATATAAAGGGTGTCTAGGGCAAGGCACTTTTTTCCTCAAGTAGTTCCACCATTCAGCTTAAAGCTTTTACTGATTCCGATTGGGCTACATGCCTAGACTTACGGTGCTCAATAAGTGGTTTTTGTGTTTTTCTTGAAACTTCTCTTGTGTCCTGGAAGTCAAAGAAACAATACACCGTCTCTTGTTCTTTAGCCGAACCCGAATATCGTTCCATGACAAATACTGCTTGCGAAATTGTGTGGTTGCTTGCTTTGCTCAAAGATTTAAGGGTCACTCGCCATGGACTAGTTCGATTGTTTTGTGATAACTAAGTTGTTTTTCATATTGCAACAAATCCAGTTTATCATGAGCGAACCAAACATATAGATATAGATTGTCATATTATCTGTGATAAGATTCAAGCTGGGATGTTGAAAACTTTACATGTTACCACTTAAACCAGCTTGCTGATATATTAAAAAAAGTCATTCATCCACATCAGTTTCGATTTCTTCTCAGCAAGATGGGAATTCATAATCTTTATTCTCCATATTGAGGGGGGGTATTAGAATTTAGGAAAAATCTCCCTTAGAAGCTTTTATCCCTTCTAGATTACTAGTTTGTTAGCTTGTTGAGAGTTTGTTGTAGTTAGTTATGTCAGCTTCTATATGCTTATATATAGTTGCTTCTTTTGTAATTGATATTCAATGAGAATTTTATTCTATTAAACTTTTCTCCATTTCTATCTTTTGATAATTTGTTATACCCATCCAAGATCGAATTATCTAGAAATTCCAAAGGCTTGAGCTTTTGAATCTGAATTGACTTATTTACTTTCTTATTCCTATTTTTTGATGAATTCTTAACACGAACAATCACCGGGGATTTCTAATTTCTTTTAATTATTCTTCTATTCCTTATAGTTCTTTCTTTACTATTAGCTTTATCTAAGTAGGAATCGACAATAAACGACGACTCTGACACATGGGCCTCTCCTAACAGACCATCTTCTACAAATACGGAATACACAAGAGTACCTTCTTTTTTTTTAGAGTGGGCCATTCTTGCTGCCGACAAAAAAGGACTCGATCTTCACTACAATTTCCTATTGCTTGAGCTTTGATGATTTCTCCACTCCGATCTTCTCGCGACCCTAACTTTCTCCTCCCAAAATCGCAGGTTTCTTTTGATTCTACACCATCTTGAAAACCTTATTTTGGGCTTAGGCCCACCAAATTAACAATGTTTGTTTCCATCTTAACTTTGAGAATTCTGAGCCTACCCCTAGCCCGTTGATAAAATGAATGGAATCTTCTCTTAACTAAGAACCTGCAAGTGGAGCAGTTGGTGTATTTGCCTTGAGCCCATCAAACTTAATCACCTTTCTATCACTTTCACAATTTGAATTATAAATTTGATTAATTGTTGTTTCCACCCCCTTGATTGAAATTACAAAAGACACAATTTTCTTCTCCAAAGCAATACTAATCTTCTCTGATTTGCCGAGCGAGGACGACGACGAGGAAATGCAGCAAACAAACTTTTTTCTCGCCGAAATTTCCCCAACACCTACAAATTCTCTACCTACAACACTCAAATAGGGTTCTTCTACCACTCTGATCGAGAAATTCTTCTTATTTATTATGATATCGATGTCGCAATTAATTCCATGAGCATAATCCGTTGAAATTCGACAACGACCTTTGTCATTTCCATGCATGGATGAGTACTCCTGTAATGTTTAGCCAAGCCAATCTTTCTTTGCTTACAACATACTCTTTCCATTCTACTACAGACTCAAACCAGTTTTCTAACATCCTGCATTTATTCCAATCCAACAACTCATCTTTTGTTTCCATTGAATCAAAAATAAGAAGCACCAAATTACCTCTCATTACTTTAGCTGTCGTGGAATATATACTTTCTAGGATAAAAGTTGGATTTAATTCCCTCATTGTCATGTTTACATGTAGTTTCCCAATTACAACTCTATATAAGCACTCTTTCTCTTCATTGTTTACCTTGATTTCCAATGATTTACAATATCTTTTTCTGTGAGATAAATCCTGTTGTGAACCAATTTAAACTGGTCTCTCTAAATGATCCCCTGATTCATATGCTGAAGACACCCTCCATGATTCTTTCGATTGACCGACACAAGCTCTACTGGTCTGATCCTCTCTTGCTGGAAAACACTCATATTCTTCTCTTCCTTCACCTGATCTAAAAATGAATTTTTCTCCTTTTCAAATCCTCTGTTTTGCCTCAATCTGTCATGGTCTGTAATTTTTGCCCAAATCATTCTCCCTTCTGTTTTAACACCTTTTGAGGAGTTGATCACTCTCAGAGCTTCTTCTCTTAACGCGAATCTAACAAAACCGTAAGCAAAGTTTTTGCCTCTTCTCTTTTTTCTCGGTACAAAGCAATCAGTCATCGTTCCTCATCTGTTGAAGATATTTCTCAGCCAAGCATTGTATATTTTCATCGACAAATCGTCTACCAAGATGGTAGTGATATCTCCTCGCTCTTTTGCTCTATCCTCCAAAGAATTTTTTATCATTGCAAAGTTCTGATAGATGAATTGCTTTCGACAACAAATTCTTACCAGACCCATCTTCTTCAAAGCCTCATTTGGTTCTATTCCTTCTCAAATGAATTTTCTCATAAGCCAACAGTTGATTTCGTAGTGCTTCAAACAAACCAAGAAACACGAGAAATGCATCTCAGAAGTAGCTTCTTTTATAGGATTGATTAATTCTTTTTGTTTCTTCTCCATTTGATCTTGATATTATCTTTGTATCATTTTTTAAGTGCGCCTAGCGAGAGAAAAGCCCCACCTTGTTCATATCCCATGTCCAGAAGTTGTACCCACTTTGCCAACTTAAATCTAGACCTCACCTAACAAACATCAGATATAGTTGTAGACCAACTTGATAGTCCTTCCATGTTCTTCTTCTTCAATTTTTCTTGTCTATAGATTTTCCTTCTCCCTTTTGATTTGACCAGTGGGTCTCGGTTTCGATTTATTAAGTTGAGCTCCTGATTTTCCACTTCAAAGAGCCTTCTCCACTGATTCTTACAACAATCACTTGAGATACCCAATGCATGAAGGCTTTGGGAAGAAATATCTTCTCCCTCTAAGACTTCACGTATATTTTTTTTGGTTAAATTTCATGTTTTTTCCACATCCTCTGCATGTTAACACCAAATCACCTTCTTTCAAAGGAAGATCTCTTCTATCTGCTACTTCTTTTATGCACCCAACCTTTAATCTTCCTACTTTTTCTCTTGACTCCTTGGCTTCTATTTTTCCCTTCAAGAATTTCCTCCACTGATGGAGGAAATTTTCATTCATTCATTTGCAAAGTTACAAAAGGTAGGGCTGAAGGTTGTCATTATAAAGCCCGTGCTGGGCTGAAATGAAAAGAAAAAGAAAAAGAAAAGAAAAAATAAAAGTTTAAATTTTTTGCTAGGCTGGTGTTGGTGATCAGGGAGTCACGCCGGCCTGGTTTCTTCCTTCAATACTAGGCCCGACATTGTTGCCCTGGCCTCTGTCGTCCTGCGTCTTGGGGAACTCTATCTGGATGGTTGTGTAATCGAAGTTAGAGTGCTGACGCCGGAGGGAATAGATAGCAACATCAAAGCCCATTTTCATAATCGTCGTGCCGATCCAAGTCTCGAGGTCTTTGTATTCCTGACTTTTCTTCTAGGCCTCTACAGCTCCTCTCTCGGCCCGTTCCACTACCATTTCCTTGTCAGTATCACACATCTCGAGCTGTTATATTGCCATATTGACTCTGTCCTTGTACTTCTCGAACAACTCGAGCAAGTAAACTTTTTTTTCCTCACAACTCGTTATCCTTCCTTAGCTGGACAACCTGAGCTTAGTGTTTCTGGGCTACCTCCTCCTACTCACACACCCTTTCAAGGGTGGCATTGCGGCCCGACATCATCTCCGTCTTCACGTCCTCTCAAGCACCGATCTTCTTATTGGCCCGATACAGATGCAGGCCCATCTCCGCGACCTTGAAGAGGTTCTTCATAATGAAGGGAGGAATAATCAATAAGGATGAAAATGTATAAGTCCATAAATGATATAGGGAATAAAACCTTACCGACTAGGTATCTTTGTACGGCTCGGTAGCGAGCTTGACGTCAGACTTGGCAGCGATCCTGCTCTGGTCTTTGGGGGGAGTAATCTTGTAAATAAAGATTGGTAGGGTGTCAGGCTAATCAAGGATGCAATAGATGAGCTGGAGACCGGTGTCAGCAACGAAGGTCTTGGCCTACATAGGCTGACCTTATTTCCTGCTCTTTTTTTGGGGCTCGGTCTCCACCTCGACTATGTTCACCTTTCTTTTTCCCCTTCTCTCCTCTCAGTAGGGGTCGGACTCTCCTTCTCCAATGGTATGGGCACTGTCGGCGTCGAGGCCCTGCCCTCAGACGCTAACCTCGCAAGGGGTCCCCTAGGGGGTTGACCGGGTTGATGTGTGTTCCATCCCCTAGCTTCTCCCCCAGGCTATGAGTCCTTCTGCGAGTCAGCCTGTTGAGAACCCTATCTAGCTGCCTCCTACTCGGCTTGCTCCATGGCCAGCCTTTTCACCGCCTCAATGTCCATGACTACATAGGGGGCAATATGGGTTAGGGCAGAAGTTACAAAAGTTCATAAGTAGAAAAACATGACCAAGCCGAGGTGAGGGGACTTATTGTTCTTCTAATTCTTCTTTAAAACCAGCACGGAGAGAGATAGGTCACTCCAAAAGTAGATGGCGTATAAGGACGACATGATTAGCGCCTTGACATGTTTGTAAGGCATCTTCACCACTCGATCTCTCTAAGCAAAGATCTCTAGGGTGGGCTTGTTCCTCTTTTGGGTTGAGAATACAAAAGAAGAAAGCAAAGTCAGTACAATATAATGAAAAGGGAAAATAAACTTACGTCGGGCTGATACTTAACCATGGTCCCCCAATGTATCTGGATTGGGTGATCTATATCCGCAGTCGAGCTGAACTCCCATCCTTTCCTTCTGAGAAAGAAGTTGGGCTTCCAGTCTTTAATAGAGTCGTCATAGCCGTACATGAACTTTTGTCGGGCTGTAATATAGCACAAACCCTTCCCACCGGGCATAGACTTCGTTAGGAAAAGAACCTAGAATAGCTCCAAGGACGGCATAATGCCCTTGGCCATGAAGATGGCTTAGGTTGCTGCCACCATCCTCATATTGTTGGGAGCGAGCTGCGACAGACACAGCCCGAGTTCCCAACAGACGGCCTGTACCCAGGGATGAATGGAGAATCTCAAGCCGACCAATAGTTGTTCCTCATACACCATGATATACCCATTCGAAGGAGCACAAGCATAGTCGTCCTCCCCGGGAACCTTCTGGTCCACCTAAATGGGGAAGGCGTATTTGGAGCGAAATATGTTCACATTCTTCTCCATCAACTCGAATTCGATCTGTCAAACCGGAGTGTCAAGAGGAACCTTGCAAATAAGTTGATTAGAAGTCGGGGCAACCGTCGAGGCCCTGCCCGACGAGGATGAAGGGGTCGTAGCTTTCGGGATGAATGGGCCTGTAGTATTTTTACCAAGTCCGTTTAGACTTAGACGGGCTGTACCCCCACAAAAAAAAGAAAGAAAGACATAATTTGAGGAGAAGAAGAGAGAGTATCGTACTCTAAGATCGGGAAGAGCTTTCACAATTACTCTAGTGCAAAGAAGAAATGAGAAATAAAGTGTCTATTTATAGTCAGGCCGGGAAGTCGAACGATCGCATTAATCGGACGACGAGCAGAGCTTCGATTTGCGCATTATCAGGCCACGTGTCACGCATTTGCTGAATTTGCAGTCAGGCTTCTTACGGAAGCCAAGTAAAGGCTAACCGAGCTCATTTTTTATGCTGAGCTGCTCTGTGATACCTGGCAGTTTCACCCTGAGTCCGGGATTCCATTTTCCAGCAATTTCATATGAGAACCCTTAGCGTCTCATGTTCTATTTTCACGCTAAGGCTTGGGAGGCAACTAATGTGGGTGAAAATGGACCAACCTCCACTTAACTGCCACGTAGATCAAAAGCACCATGTCATCAAACGGCCTAATGAGCCTGGCTGTTCATTTGGCCGGTGTCTCCTCTGGTCGGTAATCTTGAAGGACAAACAATCGCCAAGCAAGAATTCTCCACATCTGCCACGAATGCAACCGATGAGGTCCAAGTCAGCATGACCACCTTGGCGTCCGTATTGGTGTCCAGGTTGGCTTACCGATCTCAATAGGTGCAGCCCATGGACTTCTCCATGAACTACCAAAAGCCCAAGCTCAAGCCCATGGCTCAAATCTCTTCACGTGCCCACCACGCATTGTGATTAAGGTTGATACTCGAGCTTAAGGTCAGGATTAACAAACGGTAATCAACTTCTCGCCTATAAAAGAAAATGTATGAACAATGTTTCAGGAGGTTAGACTGAGGTAATTGCTTTTAGCATTTCTCAAAGTTCTCCTATATTTTTTCCCCAAGCTCTTACTCTCACGCCGGAAGGGACACACCGAGATCATCCCGGCAAGTCTTGTGTGCAGGTACCGACCTAAAGGTCAGGCCGGACAATGCCTTCTCAACTCATATCAGTGCGGAAGCAAAGCTCTAAAGACCTGAGGAGCCCAACCCAGTTGAAGTTAATCTCCAGATCATCAATATTTTTTAAAGTGGAAGCTGACCAGATCATACTGCTGATTGATCCGTTTTTCAAAATCAACAGATTCTATTAAGCCAAAAGATAATATTGCGAAATCATTGCCCAAAAGTCTTACACAAAATATAATAAACTGTAGAATGAGGTTAAAACTTATTATGAAATAGTCATCATAGTCTTAGACATCATACACCTTTCTCATATTTCTAAGATTTTAATATTTTATTTTTGCCTAGGTAGGACATTCTAACATATTTCTATGCTTTTATCAAATATATATTTTATTGACTGATATTTTTCAATATCTATTTCATTTTAGCAGAATTCAAAATGTATTACAATATAACGCAGATAAAATTTAAATCATGAAATAATTAAATTATAGCAGTAAAAGTAGTATATATGTTTCATTATATGAAATACATTAAATAAATACATTAACTACCCTTATTTTTATTGACCAATAAAAAATCATAATACATTTGCAAAATATAGCAATCATATATTTTAGAAAAATGACAACTTTTGGGGGAACTTTTAATTCCAAAGTATAAAAGTGCATTTAAAATTTAAAAATAATAATATATATTTATTTTATTTTATTTTAATTTAAGAGGTTGATGATTATGATTTACAGCGTCTATGAATTTTTTAGTCATTTAGGGACATATATAGATAAAACAACGAGTGTTTTGAGGTCAGACATTTGAAGAAAGAATTTAATTTTGAAAAAATAAGATTTTAAAGGAAGGAGCCTCAATCAAAACCTTTCATTCTTTGAGTTCTTTATAATATAATTATAGTTTAAATAAATAATTTCTAAAAACTGGTATACAGAAGCATATTTACCAAACACTTAGGTGGCGTTTGGTAACCGTTTCTGTTTCTATTCTAGCAGTGGAATAAGAATGGGATGAGAATTTTGTTTTCTTCTTGGGAGTAGAATCGCGGTTGGTAACGATAATTTTTTTTTTTTTTTGGGGAAGAGAATTGTGTTTGGTAACGATTTTATCCTAAAATTTTTTTTTTTTTTTTTTTCGGCCGGCCGGACGACGGTGCTCCGGCGTCGACAACGCCCGGACAGCAATGGCACCAGCGCCGGTGACGGTCGAACAGTGGTGGCGGGTGGGTGACAGTGGCCGGAAAGTTTCCTGCCGGACGGTGACCGACGACGGTCGCCGGTGACGACGGACGGTGGTCGGCGGCTGCAGACGGTAGCGGATGATGGTCGGCCGGCAGATAAACAGTGACTATGTGTTTTGGGAATGGAATGGAAATAATGAGAAACAACTTTTTTTTGTTTCTCATTTCTTAAAAAAAAAAAGTGGACACAATTCTCAAATGAGAATGAAATGGAAACGGAAACAAAAATTACCAAACACTATTCCCAAACAGAATTCCCAAAAATCTGGGAATGGGATGAGAATTTCTGGAATGGAAACGGTTACCAAACGGGGCCTTATAAAACACAGAAGGGATCTACATATTTCTTAAAAACGTAGATCCCTTCTACGCTTTTTACAAAAAAAAAAAAAAAAAAAAAAAAAAAAAAAAAAAAAATTGAAGATAAAAATGCATAAAAGAATTGCGTTTATACGGATGATTTTTTTTTTTTTTTTTTTTTTTTTTTTTTTTTTTTTTTTTTTTTTTTTTTTTTAAAAACACAAAAGTGATTTGTGTTTCCTGCGAGAAATGCAAATTACCTGTGCGTTTCTCATAAGAAATGCATGAACCATGTGCGAAATGCACAATCATGATTTTTTTTTTAAAAAAATACAGAGAGAAGAGAGAGAGGAGGGCCATGTTTGGTCCCAGTTCCAGCGAGAGAGAGAGAGGAGAGAGAGAAGTGGGTTGAATTTTTTAAATTATTTTTGACACTTTATAGCCCTAAAGTTTGACCATTATTTCTTTTATTATTTAATAAAAATAAGACTTTTTTTTTTGGTTCTTTTACTTTTTACTCTTTTTTTATTTTGTTTTTTTTTATAAAGAAAACTATTTAAAATACAGTTACAATTCAATTAAAATATTTTTAAAAATTCAATTGAGATATTTTTAAATGAAATTGAATTTAATTTCAATTCAATTCAATTCAATTGAAATATTTTTAAAAATCAAAATTAAAAATATTTTCAATTGAATTCAAGTCTCTTAACAGCCCTAGTTCTTGTGGGTGTTGATATAGCCAAAACTTCTTTGTCATGTGTCAGGCTTCACACGCGCTAGAAAATCTATCATCTTCCTTCTTTATCTGCAAATTCATGAATTCTAATGGGGGACACCGGTGTGATGTCAGTCAAAGAACCTCCGACGTGAGAATAAGTTAATCTGGATAATAAGAATAAGTTGCACACTTAATTCAGAATCTATCTTACTAGTTAACTTCTACCTTTTTTATAGGGTGATGGGCCTGTTATCGTATGAATGGAGAGATCGCTCAGTTGCTCGTATCTCTCTACTGTTACGTATAATAGCCATTATCCCCGTAGTTATGGGAGAATCTCTGTAACGGTCTGCATTACTCACGGGCCGTTACAATTAATTCAGACTCATTCTAACCCTAATATAGATCTAGGGGAAAATAAGTTTCCAATAAAATGGCTTTTAGCATTTAGGGATTAATATAATATTCCTTCATCTGTGTCGATTAGGGTTCCATCTGAGGATGAACGTCCTTAAGATTCCAGAGAAAATGAAGTTTGTCTGTATCTCTGCATGTTTGAATTTGGACTCACTCTTCCTTTTTCCTCACTCCTCCGCAATCTTTTTCGCCAAATAGAAATTACTCCATCCCAACTAACTCCAAACAGTTTCCACCAAATTATGGAAGCCATAATTCTTGCTAGAATGAATGATGTTACCCTTTCCATTGATACAATTAGAAGCATAAGCCAGCTCAAATACCTTGCCAAAATTGATAGATATTACCTTTCGATACCCAAAGATTTTTTGTTTCTTATGGACCTTCCAGCTAAGGTCAGAGATTGGCAACCACGGTTCCTCTTCTTTTCTGGAGATAAGGAATTCTCTCTTGAGGAAATGGGACAGTCCTCAATGGTGCCAAAGCGCTTCAGAACCCCAAGTAATGATATACCCAACAGTCTATTTCTTATTTTGAAATTTTGCTGAAGTAATTTTTTATCATATTCCTTAATTTATTAAATGCATGTGATAGTGCTTGTCAAAAACTTGGTCTTACTCCTAAATTTAAGAAAGATTTGGATAAGCTTCTAATTCCCAAAGAACGCCTTTATAGAAAACTTTCATATTGGCAGTTCATCAGACCTACAATGGATCTATCTCGTCTTCAGGAATTAACTGAACTTCAGATCGATACCCGAAAAAGGAAAAGGTCGGTAAAGAGAATTACCAAAAAAACTGATCAATCATCATCCCAACCTCCTTGCACCATTACTGGCAGCCAGACCATCCTTCAAGCCCCTTCTCATGATGATCCTAAAGTAGTAGTATCGGATAATGACTGCCGACCTCTCATCTTTCGCAGAAGAGGTGTTATTTCTGTTACAGTTCCATCATTGGTTCCAATCAATGAGCAAGCTCAAAGTGAACCAATTTTCATTTCCAGGTCAGCTTCTCTTTCTAGATCAGCTGATGTCCCTGTCGTAGAACCTTCTGTTGCTGATCCTCCTGTAGCTAGTCGTCAATCCTCCCCAATCCCTACTTCAAGCCAAAGAACTAGCCGAGGAATGACTAAGAAACAAATGTGCCAACTTATTGATGAAGTTGATCCTTTTGTTCCAGGTCGTCATGCTATTTTCGACGATGCCATTAAATTTTTGTATGATCAATCATGAGACAAAGGCAAGAAAAGGACTGAGGACAAGAATAAGTCCGAAATATTTCGAATAGTAATTTGTGCCCTTCTCCAGGTACTTGCACTATTTTAATCTATCTCTTAATTTCAAATAATTTGATTGTTCAATCTCATCAAATAACAATCTGATCATATCAGTGTATGCATATGTCCTCCGCTTTGGTCAATTGTGCTGGACGCCCAACTAATGCATCAAATGACTGAGCTCAGCAAAGTTGAGGCTAAGGTACAAGAGTTGAAAAATGAGAAGTTAAAGCTTGCCACAGATCTTGCATTGTCCAAATCTTGTCAAGAATAATTTAGGGCTGAACTGCAGTCTACCAACGAACAAAGAGAGGCTCTTCAGAAAAGTAACGCACTTTTCTACTCTGAGAATAGTGAGCTCAGAACGACGATCACCATGATCAGAGAAGAATGCACATCCCTCAGAGAAGAATCCCGCAATCTTTTAGAGGAGCTTATCTCAGCCCGTCTGATAATTGACTAGAAGGATGCTAAGATCAAGGAAAAAAATGTTGTCTTCTAGAGAAATCATGACAAGATCCAAGAGGATGAGGTTTCTCTTCAACGACTTCAGTCTAAAAAAGAACATATATCTGTTGAGCTGTCAGCTGCACAGGAGAAAGCCAAAAAAGACATTGACAATCTCTGGTCTTCTTTTAAGAAAAAATCAAAAAGGCTTCAGAAGGTCGGCTTTGCTTTCTGCCAAAGGCTAGTATCAGAGGAGTTTCCTAGGACCGATTTTTTTTTCCTAGATCTTGATGACGAAACGAAAGAAGTAACCGAAGAACATCAAGATTTACCCAGTTCAGTAGTCGAGGTACCAGCAAAGAGCTCAGCATGGATTGTTGATCCTGATAACAACGAGTGATATCTCAGCCAAACTTCGGTCAAATCAACTAATTGCCGACGATCTGCATCATCTTTTTCCATTAATTTTCATATCTTTTCATCTTTATTTTTTGTCGGCCTGTAATTAACTTTATTAATGACCATATCTTTAACCATCATGATTTGTAACTGAACAGTCACCGCTATTACGGTTTTCAAGATTTTTTGTGATGATTATAGTACGTTTTTATCAGCGCATATCACCTTCTCATTTAATGTGTGCCTTTTCGACGCTTCAACTATCTTCCTCTATTCTCATTGCTCAATTATTTAAAGGTACCATTGGTTGTTCATATTTCAAGAAACCTTTCCTTGCACCAATATCCATACTTTCAAAAAATTCCCTTGACAGTCATGGGCTCCAACATCTAGATTAACAACCCTTCTGCCTATTCAAGAATCCAAGTTGAGAAACACAATGAGATCGAATTAGGGGAGCGTTTCCGTTCTTTGATGTAAATAGCCATGAACGCCAAAGATGAGTATCCACGCCTTTGTGCCATGGAGGAAGCTTCTTCCATCTTCGCTGCCATGGAATCGGCCAATTTTCAAGTCGTCTCTCACTATCTCGAAGCGAAAGATAAACTGAGAGATGCGAAAAAGAACAAGAAGGATCTGGTCGCTAACTTCAACTACCAAAAGCTTTACGCTAATGCCATGAAAGCGAAGAGGGATACACTCTTGGAGAAGAACGAGGAGAAAAGGGCAAAAATTCATGAATTGATCCGAAAACTCAACCAATATGACGATCATGAATTTTTCCTTTCCAATCTCGACTCGAAAAATCTTGACTCTCTTGCTTCCCCAGAGTCGGACTGAAGCGCCTCCCACTCAGCCCCGGATGAAAAAGAATAAGAAAAAAAAAAAAAACTTTTTTTTTGTAAGAACAGTTTGTGTCTGTTCTTTTTTTTTTTTTTTTTTTTGAAAAACCCATGTATCATTTTTTGCTTATAATATGAATGGGTTTTTATATAATACATTTTCTTCCCTCCTTCGTAATAAAATTAGGATACATAACTTAGTTACGAATATTTGAACAAGCATATGACAGTAGGAGATTCTCTGAGAAAATGAACCTCATAAAAAAAATTGACAAGTTCAGTTACCTCCTGAGTTTTGAACTCAATTACATGCTGGACTAAAATACCCGTGTGTACTGAGGTACTCAACTAAATTCAGAGTTTGAAAACTCAAGTACTCGCTGAGCCAATGCACCTTAGTAGTTGAATACTGAGTTGAACTCTGAGTTGGAGAACAAGTTGTTGGGCTGAAATGCTCATTTAAACTCTGAGTTAGAGAACCTAGTTGTTTGTTGGGCTGAGGTGCCCAGTTAAATACTGAGCTGTAGTGTTTAGTTAAATTCTAAGTTAGAGAACTCAAATGTGCCCAATTAAATGCTGAGCTGAAGTGCGCAGTTAAACTCTGAGTTTGAGAACTCAGTTGTTTGTTGGGCTGAGGTATCCAGTTAAATGCTGAGCACTCAGTTATTTGTTGGGCTGATGTGCCCAGTTAAATACTAAGTTGAAGTGCTCAGTTAAACTTTGAGTTTGAGAACGCAGTTGTTTGTTGGGCTGATATGCCCAGTTAAATGTTGATCTGAAGTGCTCAATTAAACTCTGAGTTTGAGAACTCAGTTGTTTGCTGGCCTAAGGTGCCTAGTTAAATGTTGAGCTGAAGTGCGCAATTAAACTTTGAGTTTGAGAACTCAGTTATTTGCAGGGCTGATATACCCAGTTAAATACTGAGCTGAAGCACTCAGTTAAACTCTGAGTTTGAGAACTCAGTTGTTTGTTGGGCTGAGGTGCCTAGTAAAATGTTGAGCTAAAGGGCTCAGTTAAACTCGGAGTTTGAGAACTCAGTTGTTAGCTGGGATGATGTACCCAATTAAATACTGAGATGAAGTGCTCAGTTAAACTCTAAGTTTGAAAACTCAGCTAAAGAACATAAATTGCAAATTTATGAAATCAAACGTTTATGTTTTTTTATTAAAAATGCATTCATAAAGCAGAAAACTAACAATTTCAAATTCTTGAAAAAAAACAAAGATTAAGGATAAAGAACTCATATGAAACACTTCCACAAATGGGAGACGTTCCATGGTCTGGGAACAACTACTCCATCAGGTTCTTCAAGCTAATAAGTTCCTGGTCTATTAACTTTGATGACGCGATAATGGCCCTACCAGTTTGGAGCAAGCTTTTCCAAGCGAGCTTCTGGTCGGTGAGGCATTACCCGTTGAAGTACCACGTCTCCAATAGCGAAACTCCTTGGGCGAATGGCATGATTGAATTTGCGTGCCATTTTAGTCTTGTAATCTATGATACGCATTAATGCCTTGTCACGCTTTTCTTCAAGTTGATCCAGTTCCTCTCGTATGCAGCCTTCATTCTTCCTTAAATCAGCAATGACAACTCTTCTAGTTGGTACCCCAATCTCAACTGGAATGACAACTTCAGTTCCATAAGTTAAAAAAAATGGTGTTTCTCCAGTTCTAGATGTCGGGGTGGTACGATAAGCTCATAAAACTCCAGGGAGTTCTTCCACCCATTTGCCTTTGGCATCGTCTAAGCGTTTTTTGAGAGCCTCTTTAATTGAACGGTTGGTCACCTCTGCTTGTCCGTTTGCTTGGGGATATGCTGGACCGGACGTTCGATGTTGTATCTTAAGCTCATTGTACATCCATCCAACTTTACGTCTAGTACATGGAGTTCCATTGTCAGATATCAGAACAACAGGTATGCCAAAACGGCAAATGACTTGTTTCCACCGAAAATTCTTCACTTCATTTTCTCCCACGGTTACAAAAGCTTCTACTTCAACCTATTTGGTGAAATAGTCGATCACCACCAGCAAATATTTTTTGGTCCTCGGAGCTGGAGTGAAAGGACCCAAAACATCCATTCCCCACTGAGCAAACGGCCAAGGACTAGTGATTGGAGTTTGTTGCTGAGCTGGGACCTTGATATCAACGCGCATGTTTGTCCAATAATATCCTACTCTCAAAGCTTTATGAACCAAAGATCTTCTCCCTTGGTGATTCCCGCACACGCCTTCATGTATTTCTTATAGAACATATGTCGCTTCTTTGGGTCTTAGACACAGCAACAAAGGTTGGGAAAAATACCATCTATACAATTTATCGTTAGATAACACATACTTTGATGACTTATAAACAATTTTTCTAGCGGCATCTCTGTCGTCTGGTAAGACTCATTCCTTTAGATACTGAACTACAGAAGTCCTCCAATCAGTTTCTTCATCCAGCTGACCTATACATGCACACTGAGGGGTTGGAGTAATTGATGACTGGTCCAGAAACTCAACCAGTTCAGACTTCTGATCTGATCCCAAAGTTGAAGCAAGTACAGACAAAGTATCAGCCTTTGTGTTTTTAGTTCTTGGGATGGCTTCAAATTTACAACTCTTAAACTGGGAAACAAGCTCTTTTACTTTCTCTGCATAGAGTCGTAACTTGTCTCCATTTATTAGGAACAGACTATTGATCTGATTGATTACCACTTGAGAATCTGACTTCACTTCCAGATGTTGAGAACCTAACTCTTTGGCAAGAGTTAGCCCAATAACTACTGCTTCATACTCTGTTTCATTGTTGGAAGCTTGGAAACATAACTGCATGGCTTTTTCAAGCTGATCTCCCTCAGATATTTGCATGACTATTCCCACTCCATATCCTTTCATGTTCGAGGCTCCATCTACCCATAATTTCCACTAGGCAGCAGAGCAGGATGTCGCTTCTTCATGCAATGGAGGAGTAAATTCGACAATGAAGTCAGCTAAAGCTTGCCCTTTGATTGCTATTCTGGGTTTGTACTGGATGAAAAATTCACCTAGCTCAACAGTTCACTTCATTAGACGTCCAGATACTTCTGGTCTGTGTATTACTGCCCTGAGTGGGTATGAGATTAACACGATTATTACATGTGCTTGCAAATAGGGTCGGAGCTTCCGAGCAGCAATTACCAAAGCTAATGCTAGTTTTTCCAACTCTCTATAATGGGTTTCAGTTGAAACCAACGATTTGCTGATGTAGTAGACCGGCCTCTGCCCTCTTGCGAGTTCTTGAACCAGTGCGGCACTTACTGCTACAGGGGTTACTGCCAAGTATAGCTTCAACTCTTTTCCTGGGTGTACTTTGGCCAATGTCTCCACTGCGCCCAAGTAATCTTTAATAGACTGAAAAGTACACTCACAGTCATCATCCCACCGGAAGGTCTTGTTTTCCCTCAAAATTTTAAAGAAGGGAGCACACCTATCAGTAAATTTTGAGATGAATCTATTTAATGCCGCCAATCTTCCAGTTAACACTTGAACTTCTCGTATAGAAGAAGGGGATTTTAGATTTTTAACTGCTTCTATTTATTCTGAATCTACTGTAATGTCTAGCTGATTAACTACGAACAATAGGAACTTGCCAGAAGTGACCCCAAAAGCACATTTTTCAGGATTCAACTTCATATCGTACTTTCTTAGAACAGAAAAGGCTTCGGCTAAATTGGACAGGTGATCTGCTTGCTTGGAACTTTTGACTAACATGTCATCTATATAAACCTCCATGGTGGTCCCAATTTGATCTTGAAAAATACGATTCACTAACCGCTGATAAGTAGCATCGACATTTCTTAAACCGAAAGGCATTACTTTATAACAATAAGTACCTTTTGGCGTGATAAATGGCGTCCCCTCCTCATCAAGCTGATCCATGCGGATTTGATTGTAGCCTAAGTAAGCATCCATCATGGACAGGCGTTGGTTCCCGGCAGCAGCATTAACCATCTGGTCAATCCTCGGCATCGGGTAACAATCTTTAGGGCAGGTCAGTAAAATCCACGCACATCCTTCATTTTCTATTCTTCTTTTTTACAAGAACTGGATTAGCCAACCATCTAGGGTATGTTACTTCCCTTATGTGGCCAATAGCGAGCAATTTCTTCACTTCAGCTTCAATTACTTGTTCTTTTTCAAGACTGAATGTTCTTCTTTTTTGCCGAACTAGAGGATATGATCTGCAGATGTCCAAGCAATGAACTGGATTAGCCAACCATCTAGGGTATGTTACTTCCCTTATGTGGCCAATAGCGAGCAATTTCTTCACTTCAGCTTCAATTACTTGTTCTTTTTCAAGACTGAATGTTCTTCTTTTTTGCCGAACTAGAGGATATGATCTGCAGATGTCCAACCGATGAACTGAAACATCAGGACTTATTCCTTTCATATCAGCCAGCTACTAAGCAAAAATGTCCAAGTTCATTTGAAGTAACTCTCTGATCTCAGCTTTCTCAGTTTGGCTTAATGATTTACCAATCATAAGCTTTTGAGTTCTATCTAAAGGTTATCTGCTTCACTTGTTTAGTAGGTTGAATCATGCTGGCGTGTTCTCTGAAATCATCTATCTCTCATGCCGAGTCTACAAGCTGACCTGCTTCATGAACTTCCTTTAATTGCTATAAATGAGAACTTCTGCCCTTCATAGTTATGGCAAAACACTGCATTGAAGAAGCTTGATCTCCTCTTATAATTGCCACTGAATCTCCTTTGGCATACTTCACACATTGGTGATATGTTGACGCGACAACTCTCATTGTATATATCCATAGACGGCCCAGAATGGCATTGTATGGTGATACTAAGTCTATCACCATGAACTTTGTGGCCTTCGTGTATCCTTACTCCTCCTTATTGGAGGTAACTGACAAAATAATTTTGCCACAAGGGGAAATAAGCTCGCCATTAAATCCTACCATAACAGTCTGCGTTGAGCTCATGTCTGAGCTCGACACTCCCATCTGTTTCAAAGTACTAATAAAGATAATATTTGTAGAGCTACCATTATCAATCAGGATACGTCATACCTGGAAACTTGAGACCCACAGAGATATGACTAAGACATCTTCATGAGGGTGAACAATCCATCTACAATCATCCTCAGAGAAGGTAATAATAGGGTGTGGCTTTGTTACCGCCAATAATTCCCCATAACAACGCTCCAACGCCGCTTCACACACCTTTCTCTTTCTTGCACGATTAGATTCCCCAGTACTCGGTCCAACCAAATTTATCATCAAAATTACCTCTCGATTTTTTTAGGATGCTCTTCCTTCTGCTCTCTTTCTCAACGTTCTTCACATCGGTTATCATTTCTGGGTCTCTTCTTTTACCTGGAATGATCTTGCATATAATTTCGCAACTGTCCCATGTCAGTAAGTCATCTGATCTCTTTCTGAAGCTCCCAACAATCATCTGTATTGTGACCATGGTCCTTATGAAAATCGCAATACTTAGAGAGATTTTTTCGATTTGACTTAGTGGTCTGTTTGGGGGGCCATTGAATTATGTCTAACATATGAATCTCCTGCAAGATCCATGATATAGGCATGCGCAATCCAGGAAGGCCTGGCTCCTGGCGAACTTCTGACCTGGAATTTGAATTCCTTGTTCGATCTTTACACCTATCAGACGTGCCAGATTTTGCCTTGCCAATGTCTTTTCCATTTTGCCTGAGATGATCCCGAAATATTCCCCTGCCTTCTCTAGCCAATTTTACATCTTCTAGCTTCATGTAAGGCTTGGATTTTTCCATCAACTCTGTCATGCTCCGATGGCACTTTTTGGTTAAAGAATCTTGAAATCGGCCAAGTCGTAACCCTGACGTAAAAGCATTAACAATAAGGTTTGTATCACAACCTTCAATGCAGGTCAGCTCTTCATTAAATCGGCTCATATACAAGCGCAACGTTTCTCATTTTTTCTAACGCAAAGCAAGAAGAAAATCCGGTCATTTCATTAACCTCTGACAGGTTATGAAGCAGTTGATGAACGTCTTTTCGAATTCATTAAACAATGTTATAGAGTTCGTAGGAAGAGTATGCAACCATTTAAGAGCCGATTGTTCGTCGAGGCGTTTGTTACACGCTCGCGTATTGACAACTCGCAAGTGCACGAGATCTAGTTTTAATATAGTACATCGTTTAAGATCGGATATCGTTCCCACAGGGATGGGTTGAATAAGTTGAATACCGCAATTGGCATAGTCTCCTATTATCCAGACGGTTAAAGAAATGATTTAAAATTAAACTAATTAAAACTAAGTTAAACTACAATTAGTGGGTTAATCCTAACTAAGTTGATTAACTAGGGATTGATTTCGTTCACTTAATACATATTTGATTTCATTTTAGTTAACAATAACAGAGTTTATGGTATCCGACAATCACGGTTCGTAAACTCCTCCGCCACCTCTTCTGAGTGTAAGACGGGGGGAAACGCAACTTCGTGTCAACGCCGAAGTCCCCCTCAACATCTTAACGACTCTAGGCCGCGTGAGTCTTGCCCCAACGTCATCGATTGCACACTAACTAACGCCCTCTCGGGTCGTTAGGTAATAACGATGTCTTTACCCTAATCCGAATCTAGGGTTACCTCTTCCGAGTGTCAAACCCTGCATTCTCAAATCCAACCCTAATACCTTAACAAGCAAATTGAAGTTGTCATATAATGATAAACACAATCGAATTTAAAAACAAACATCTATTAAAGAAATATATATTAAACCAAATAAGTATTTACACAACTACATCGATCCCTAACTAATATTTATCCAATCTAACTTGATCTTAGCCATTGGAACATTAAACCAAGAGGGATTCATCATCATTCACAATAAAACATTAAGTTACGAAGAGATAAATAAAGAGAGAAAGATCAAATCTTAAAGTGGAGTGGTTTCCATTTTCGCCGAAGATCGATCCGCTAGTGTTTCCTCTTCCCGAATGATGAATCTCCTCTTTGAGCTCTTCAAAAATGACCCAGAATCACCTCCTAAGGGTTAGGGACGTCCAACATCCAAGAAGACTTCAATGGAAATGAAGGGAAAATGTTTTATAGGTGTAAGGTTTTAAAATATCTGAAAATATCTATTGCTGTACAGAGGTCACCGCCTAGGTGGTGGAATCTTTGCCTAGGCGGAGTTTAAGTCTATTAAGGTTCTACCGTTCCACCGCCTAGGCGGTAGAATTTTTTCCTAGGCCGAGGGGCTGCTCCAAAGTTTTTGCCTAGGTTAAGGGACTGGTCCAAACCTTCTACCTCTTCTCGGCCTAGGCGGTGGAATTTCCGCCTAGGCCGAGGGACTGCAATCTTGAAACCTTATTTCTTCATCATTTCTTCACTGTTGTCCCACTGTTTTCGCTCGTTTGTCTCTTATTTGTCCCTACACCTGAATTACATAAAGACAAACTAAAAAACAATTAAATATAACTAAAACACTCGAAAACTACCAAATCCGGTTTAGAAGTAGATAAGTATTTTACACCTATCACCGATCCTTTCAAAGTGGTTGCAAAAGCTCTGTAGATGGTGGAATCGCTGGAATTATACAGATTCATAACATGTTTGAACTGATGGATATGGTCAACTGGATCAGTTCTCCCATCGTACTTTTCAAACTTCGTTGGATCGAACTTTTCAGAAAGTAGGACATCTAGTATCTCCGGAGAGTAGGACATCTCAGTTCCCTTCAATAATGTATCCAGCTCATCTAGAGGTTGAACTCTCTCCACTTGACTCTTGATTTGTCGATGTGAATCAACAGTCTCAGTTTGAATACTGGTCCCTCGTTTTGGTTGACGGCTGGCCTCTCCATGGGCAGGCCGTTCCTCATAAGATTGAGGATCAGCATGTTGTGGAGTCTCTTCCACCTCCCTGACTCCATGAGTACTCATATTAAACTGCGACCTATTATCAGCAATTATGTTAGCCATGTACTTGATAGTTTCTACCATCTCAGCCATTTTCACGTTAAGAGCGTCTATCTTTGTATCCATATTTACTGCAACAGATGGCAAATCAGATGGAATCTCTTCACGCTGCTCTAATCAAACATCTTCGTGCTGCTCCTCTGGTACATCTAGGTCTGATAGCGCTGGTAAGTCATTTTTCTAACTTGTCACCGGTGCCCTAGCTTGCAAGTGCCTCATATCTACAACGTAAGATTTTACATTTGTTTCCCACAGACGGCACCAAATGATGTAGCCAAAAATTCTCTGTCACGTGTCAGGCTTCACACGCGCCAGAAAACCTTTCGTCTTCCTTCTTTATCTGCAAAATTGTGAATTCTAATGGGGGGACACTGGTGTGGTGTTAGCCAAATAACCTCCGGCGTGAGAATAAGTTAATCTGGATAGTAAAAATAAGTTGCACTTAATTCAGAATCTATCTTACTAGTTACCTTCTACCATTTTTATAAGGTGATGGGCCTGTTACCGTATGAATGGAGAGATTGCTCGTTATGGGAGAATCTCTGTAACGGTCCCCATTATGCACGCGTCGTTACAGTCAATTCAGACTCATTCTAATATACACAAGTAAGATCAAAACTCTGAAATGACTAATTTCCTCTTTGACTTTTGACAACTTGGGTTTACACATACCCAAATATGGGCCTTATCAAATGGTTGCCCATGTGCTCATCAAAATCATCAAATCAGTGTTTGAACATGGGCTTATGCTACCCCAGCCCACTTAATAGACGGGTTTACCTGACTCCAATTCAAAGCCCATATAACGAATTCGACTTGTTTAGGATTTTATACCTAGGTCAGTTAGAGGTGGGAGATTTACACACATCAGGAGTATATATATATATGTAATTCCCCATCCCACTACATTAATTTTTTTTATAAAAAAATATTCAATTAAAAATAAATATAAAACTTAAAGAGTACAAAAATCTATTTATAAGACAATTAAAAAATTATATTTTTGTACTCTTTAAGTTTTATATATTTTTTTAATTGACTATTTTTTTATAAAAAAAAATTATGTAGTGCGATAGGGAATTACACATATATATACACCCACAAGCACTAGAGCTGTTGAGTGACTTGAATTCAATTGAAAATATTTTAATTTGAATTTTTAAAAATATTTAAATTAAATTTAATTTCAATTGAATTCAAATAAAATTATTTTCAATTGAATTGAATTCAATTAAAATTAAATTCAATTTCATTTAAAAATATTTGAATTGAATTTTTAAAAATATTTCAATTGAATTGTAACCGTATTTTTAAAAAAAAAAATTCTTTATAAAAAAAATGAAATAAAAAAAGAGTAAAAACTAAAAGACCCAAAAAAAAGTCTTATTTTTATTAAACAATAAAAAAAAATAATGGTCAAATTTTAGGGTATAATGTGTCAAAAATACTTAAAAAAATTCAACCCACTTCTCTCTTCCCTCTCTGTCTTCTCTCCTCTATGTTTTTTTAAAAAAAAAATAAAAATAAAAAAATCATGGCCTTGTCTTTGCATGAGTTTTTTTTTTTTAAAAAAAAAAACTCATGGTTGTGCGTTTTTAAAAAAAAAAACCACTTTTGCGTTTTTAAATTAAAAAAAAAATCGTATAAACGCAATTCTTTTATGCGTTTTTATCTTCAATTTTTTTATTTTTTATTTTTTGTAAAAAAGGCCAAAGGGATCTGCGATTTTAAGAAAAACGCAAATCCCTTTTGCGTTTTATAAGTGTTTGGTAAATATATTTCTGTATAACAGTTTTCATAAATGATTTATTTAAACTATAATTATATTGTAAAGAACTCTTCATTCTTTCTTTTTTTCAAAGAAAAGAAAAAAAAAAAAAAAAAAACTCGTACAAGGAGATTAGATTCTCAGATGAGACTAAGCAACTATAGATTGTTCTGACCCGTCCTTGGCCTATCTTGATGTTGACCAAAAACCTATCTAAAGTGGAAAGAAAATGAGACTAAGCAACTACAAATCGTTCCGACCTGTCCTTGGCCAATCTTGATGTTGACCAAAAACTTATCTAAAGTGGAAAGAAAATGAGAAAATAATATTTTTATTTATTGTGAAAGGAAAATTATTTTCCCTAATGTTGTTTGGTTGTGAAAGAAAATAAAAGGAGAAAAAATAATTCACCTTAATGTAATTTACTATTTTGTGCTCATATATTACAAAAATAAATTAAAAAAACCTATTACTAAGGGTATAATTATAATTTTGATACTTTTAACTATTTTCCTTTTATTTTTCGTCTCAAATTTGTGAGGAAAAAAATTGTCTCGAAAATTGTGTTTTATCCATTCTATTTTCTTTTCCCTTCTATTTTCCATCCAACTAGACATAATTTTTTTTTTTTTTTTTTTAATTTTCCATTTCTTTTTCATTTTATTTTCCATTCATTTTTCATCCAACCAAACACACTCCAAGTGTTTTGAGGTAAGATATTTGAAGAAAAAATTTAATTTCAAAAAAATAAGATTGTAACAAATTATTAATAAAAAAATTAGTTTATTTTTTAAATCAAAAAATTATAATTTCTTTTTTAAAATTAAATTTATTTTCTCACCTACCATGCCTTAAAATATTATACTAACATTATCAAATACATAAAGAGAATTATGAGAGTTACAAAAATAAAAATAAAAAAATTACCAATTGATTTAACATTAATTCGTGCAAAAACTAGGCAAAAATTGATTTTTTTTTATGGAAACCGACGAACTACGTGGGAAAATGAACCTTCTTTCCTTTATTTTCAGCAATATTTGTAAGGCCCCGAAAATTTATATTTTTGAAAATATTATTTTATATAAGTTTAATATTTTTGAGATTATTTTGTAAATTTATGATACAAATAATATTTGATAATGTTTGTAGATTACATGTTAATTTTAAATTGACTTTTAAAAGTTTGAAGATTATTATATTATTTAAAATATACTTTTAAAAATTTTAGAATATAATTAATATTTTTTTTTATTTTAAGAAAGATATTAGTATAAATAAATAAAATACATAAAAACATATATATGTTGTGGATGACATCATTGGTTTCCCAAGGAAGACAACAATACCATCCACATGTGTCAAAAATAACACATATCAAACATTTAAAAAAAAAAATTTGCATGAGGCCGTGGAAGGAGTTAAGATCAAGACACACACATATATACATACACGCACAAACATATGATATATACATACACACACAAGCATATGATATATATATATATATATATAAAATAGGGAGTATATGTATTATAAATATATATGGGTATATGTTAATTAAAATAAAGATAAAAACGATCAATTTCGATTCGGATTTTGGATTTCTCGCTCGGTTCAGATTTCGGCTCAGATTTCAGGTAGAATTTCTAACTCTTCTAATACATGTATTTAATTTTTTCACGTATTGTGTGGTTCGTATTATTATTGTTATAATTGTTATTTTGCATGCAATATTGTGATCGTGTCTTATGTGAGATACACGTTTACGTGTCTATTTGTGATTTGATTGTTATGTGTTTATTTTGGGGGTTTAATTAAATACACGTATTAGAGGGGTTGAAATTCTACTGAGCGTTAACTTACAATCCCACAGTTTTGATTGCAGGGCTAGTGAGAGCGAAATCGCGCTGAGAATTTTATTCGAATTTCTATTTAAATTTGTACCAATTGTATTTATGATTTACGGGTATAAAAATGGACTCGATAAATCAACCCGTATAATTATAAAATATAATTATTAGCAAATATTTTTTTAAGAATTTCTCGTCCCTTGGTACAGTTTAGATTTGGTAGCCAAATGGTCATTATTAGTTTACTAAATAATATTAATTTTATGGAAATGTCACTTGTAAAGAATATGTTAAATGTGAGTAATTTAGATTTTCATTATTATATTTATTTTTACTAGTTTGGCTAATTTGTAGAGGGTGAATTAGCTAGAATTTTATTTGAATTTCTAGCTAATTTGTAATAGTTGTATTGATTATTTATGGTTGAAAAATTATTCGATAAGTTGACAAATTTTATTGTCACCGTCACATTATAAAATTTACCAGATTTTTATAGAATGAAATATTGATTATTCGGTTTTAGTGTTAATTTTTCAATGGAAAAAACCGCATAGCGGCTCTAGGAATCCGGGCCGTTATAATATTTGTAGAAAGTCAAAATTCCATTCAGTGCTATTTCGGAAAACTTGCTAGTTGCGGATGAGTTCGTTCTACACCGGCAGCGGCCTATGATTGATTGGTGGATGGCTAAGCACCAACCGCAATGATTAATTTTTTTTTTTTTTAAATGTAATCTCAATCATTAAAATGTCATGTAAATATGATAGATAACTTCATATATATCATATATTTGATAATAATAATAATAATTAAAACAAAAAAAGAAGAAGATAATTTTGGAGAATCAAGTTGTGCCCAAAGCATAAAATGCTTAGCACTTATGAAAATACTACGATCAAATATACAACTTAGTTTATAACACATTAAACATGCAATAGAAAAACTTTATTTTTTTAAGCACGGATTGGCATTGGGACAGCCCGAAGTGGATGAGCCTTCTGCAACGTTATCCCAAACTTCTCTTCCATGTCCAGCTCCGATGGCGAAACGCTGCCTTCCAGCTTCCAGTCGAACGAGTTGATCAGTGACCCAAGCATCATCGGCACCATCCTTACCGCCAGCGGGAGTCCCGGGCATATCCTCCGGCCCGCGCCGAATGGGATCAGCTCAAAGTCTCGTCCCCTTATGTCGAGCTCCGATTCCAAGAACCGCTCTGGTTTGAATGCTAGTGGATCCGGCCAAACCGTCGGGTCCCGGCCGATGGCCCAGGCATTGACCAGCACCTGGGAGCCCTTGGGGACATTGTAGCCGCAGACTTCGACGTCGGACTCGACACGACGAGGAATCAGGAAGGGGACCGGTGGGTGGATCCTTAGGGCTTCTTTGACGATGCACCGGAGGTACGGGAGGCTGGAGACGTCGGCTTCTTCTATGAGCTTTCCTTTTCCGATGACTTGGTCGAGCTCCTCTTTGGCCTTTTTCATGGCTTCTGGGTTTTTTATGACCTCCGACATTGCCCATTCAAGAGTGCTTGACGTTGTATCAGTTCCGGCGACGAAGAGGTCCTATAGAACAGTTGTGTTATGCCAAAGATGTGTTAGAACAATCATTAATTACAAACTTTAATTACGGCTAAAGACTATTGTGTGTGCGCGCATATATATGTATATATATTCTACAATCATTTTATTTTATTTTTTGATTTTATGGTAAGATGTTGTCCGGGCCAACTTACACATATCTTGATTAATCACTTTCTCGGATAATTTTAAGAACGCACTTTCTACATTGACCTTGATGTATTTAGGATTAAATTTTAAATTTAATTTTTGAAGTAACCTGGTTAATAAAGAAGGGTCTAACTCTCCCTAGCCCACCAACTGGACTAAGTTGAGTATATATATTCTACTCTTATGTTGTTGCTATATTAAAGAAAAACCAAAAACGTCCCGTGAATGAACACCAAAGTGCACGGGGGAAGAAATGACTAATGAGTTAATATATACAAACCAAACACATGCGTTCAATGTGGGTTCGATCTATCTCCTCTGGGTTATCTTTACTGGTAGTCAAAAGAACATCCAACACATCTCCGGCGTCTCCCTTCGGCACCTTCTTCTGCTTCAACCTCTCACTGATCATGCCGTCGAACATCGCCAAAACCTTCCCGAAATGAACTGTCATACGACGGCGTATCCCCTGTGGGTCAATCTTCTTTAGCGCCGGAAAAAAATCCACCAGATTGGGCTTACCGGCCTCCACCATGATATTCCACACTAAGTCTTTGAACTCCTTCGCCGAGTCCTGATAAGGGTCGGTCAGATCCACCGAGAAAATGGTGTTGGATAATAGATTCAGTGAAGTCCGAAACGCCGCCCGACCCACGTCCACCGCATCGCCGGACTGGCTATTTTTTCGGCAGTACGCGACGAGCTCCTGAACCTTGCGTAACCTCAAATGCTGGTTGGCGTCGAGGCGGTTACCGGAGAAAATATTGGAGTTCAATATTTTTCGGAGGCTTCTCCACCGGGAGGCCACCGGTAGCCAGACGACGGAGAATTTGTACTGGCTGTGGGCGTGGAGGGCGTCGGGGACGGAGCGGCTGGAGAAGGCCAAGTCCTGCTTCTGAAGCACCTCCTTGGCGGTGGCGGAGGAGGTGATGACGACAGTGGTAATGTGGCCAAGTTTTAAAGACATGATGGGACCATAGGTCTTGGCGAGTTCAGCCAGGGACTTGTGAGGTTGTTCTCCCAGCTTGTGGAGGCTGCCGATGATCGGAAGTGGTACCGGCCCTGGCGGGAGGTTCTTGGGCCGGGTTAGTGAGAGAAGGGCTTGAATGAATGTCAAGGCAAATAAGAAACCCAATATAATTGTTAGGAAATCCATGTTTTTATTTTCTCTCTCTATTTGCGCGCACACTTCTGTAAGAGAGGGAAATATGGGCTTGTTATATACTGCAGTATGAAGCTCGCGTGACAGGCGCTTATGAATATTAAAATGAGGGTAGAAATTAAAAAATTGAAGTAAATTACACTTTGTACCCTTTAATTTTAAAAAGTTTGATAATCGACACTGTTACATTTTTCTGTTTTATTAATAGGCCTCGCGATCCGCGTGCAGTGAAACAAATGAAACCAGGAATTGTATTATGTGAAGTCATATAGTTGTTCTAGGTTAAGGTTTAAGCATCTCTCCCTCCTCTCTCTCTCTCTCCACTAAAAGAAACCTCATTTTGTTCAAAATAGATTAAATTCATAAAAAATTTATATTTTAATCAACATTTTAGTTATTTATTTTAGTAAACATTTACTAAATCAATCAATCAACGCAACAAAATATTAGTTACTTAGACCCCGTTTGATAATACATTTCAGTACTTAAAACTAATTACATTTTTGATAATACATTGCAGTACTTAAAATTAATTACATTCAGTATTTAATAAAATAAATTTGTTTGATAAGTATAATTAATAGCATTTAATTAATTTAGTGGCACTTAAAAATTTAAGTTAATGGGCCTAAAATTTTCAGTCATTGGGTTTTGACTTAATTTTTCAGCACTAAATTGCTTAACCTTTTTTTCTTTAATTTTTTTGAGATATTTTTACCCCTCAAGCATATATGATTAACTTAAGAAAGAATTGCAATTGCACTATTTAATTTCTAGATTTTTTTGTTGAACTTTAGCTTATTGTTAACTTGTGATAATTCATATATTAGAACTTTTTAATATGTTATTGTTATTTTTATTTTATTGTTTTGTTTTCAATTTTTTTTCTCGTATTATCTTGATTTTAGTAAAAACACTAAATTGAAGGATAGTCAAGTAAATTAAATAAATTTCAGTCTTCAAATTTTGTACTTATCAAACAGACAAAACATTAAGCAATTAAAAATCAACACTTATAATTTAAATTTTATCAAACAAATTTCTGATATTTTTACTACTTAAAATTCCATCACTTAAAATTTAAACGGTTATATTTTTTTATTAAAAAAATAACCAATAAGGATATCAAAAGAAAAATAATAATATGAATTAAATTCACCATGAACATTCACAAAATAAATATTTTTTATTGGTGTGTATTTTTTTTATAGATAATTAATGATGTTTGACATTTTTTATAGGAAGTAATAGAGTTCTTGACCAAATAAATACTTTTTAAATAAATAATTTCTGAAAACTAATATGTTCAAACTTATTTACCAAACCTAAGTAAAACGCAATCCCAAAATGTGTTTTTATTAAAACACATATTGAATATGCGTTTTTAAAACAAAAAAAAAAAATTGAAAATGCATGAAGGAAAGTCATTTCTACAGTTTTTCCAGATTTTTTTTTTTAATTAAAACGCAAATGTGTTTTACGTTTTTGAAGAAACGCAAAACACATTTGTGTTTTCTGTTTCAGTTCGAACAACGCAAATGTTATTTGCGTTTTCATAAAAAAAAAAAAAAAAAAAAATTAGACCGTTACACTATTATCCTTTCAGTTTAGAATAGTGTTAACGTAAACCCTATTGAAATATTTAAGGATATAAGTGTCTTTCAACTCAAATTGGTCAATGTAGCTTTTTCATTTTTTTTCTCTTGTTAATCTAGCTAAAATTCATTTTAATTTTAAAAATAATTATTTTTCTTAAATCTGTGTTTATCATTTGATTATAAAATAATTTTTTATTGTTATTTTATAATCAAATAAAATTTTCAAATACTAATTGGAATGGAAATTTTCCGCAATGAACATTAGCAAACATCGATGACTTAGATTTCGACTCACATTTGAGGACACTTTTTGAACTGTCAAAAAGTGATCTAGAAGTGATGTTGGATTTGGATTGAGAAAAAAAAAAAAAAAAAAGAAACAGACAACGGGCTTAAAAAATTTGTTGTTCTAACCTAGATAGATATCAATTTAAAATCAAAAGCGACAAAAAGTACAAGTAGTAATCATAAAAAAACAAAAAAATTAAACATTACATAAATTAAAAAATACTATCCATATTGAACTTTTGTAGCATCAATAACTACTTAGTTTTATCAAACCATTCGTAATGAATCTCTCCATCTTCGTAATCGGATAGTTCTAGGTCATCGATGTATTTGGGATCGGTAAAGTACTTCAGTGTTTGTTCGTTTGCATTTGGGGCATGGGCCTTCCGAATCTGGTGAAGTCTCTGTTTAACATGAATTTGTAATTTTGGAATCTTGAGGTGGCACATATGAGACCTTGTCTCATAAAAGTTCATTTATGCCATTAACGTTGGTCATTGTAAATTCTTTGCCTCTTTACTATCCTTATCCCATTCGGTGCAATTGTAACTCTCGTGATAACGACAATTGACCTATCGAACAGTTTGTTTGAAAGGATCACCATGTACTAAGAATGTTAATTTCCTTGTGATAGGATTCAGCCATGCGCCAGAGAGATCTAGCTGGTGCTGAACACCAGTGATATTCATAATAATATTCCTCGGACCGCACACATCTTGTGGGTAACACAACCTCTCTCGGGCGTCATACCATAGTAGTGGGCAGAATGGTTCGTCTTCGCTCTAATATATGACCTTTAACCGGTGTATCTGGATTCCATTACATGTACCTATCTCATCTTGGTACTTGGCATGATCCCTTGTCCCTGAACCCTCACCGGTGCAATAGATCTTTATTTTTTCCTTGCCTTTGCCCTTACCCTTATCATTTGCTGACCTATTTGTTATTTGAACTAATTTTATGAGTAATGGAAATGGAGAATATGAATGAATGTGTGCAAATGATAATTCTGAAAATATAGATGTATATATAAGCAATTTTTGGCACCACCAACCAAAAAAATTCCCGCCAAACGAATTCCAATCACTATCCCACCAAAAGAATTCCCGCCAAATTTTATTTTTTTCCTATGGCCTTTTTTTGGCCAAAATATTTCCCACCATTTTGTTTCCCAACTTCCCGCTAATTTGTTACTGATTTCTCACCTTAGTTTTTTCTCTAAATAGGAACAAATAGTTGTGTTTGTAGAAGTAACGTTATATTACATACGGTACGTTTTAGAAAGTTCTTGGTCTAGCGTAGAACAACAACTTTATAAAGAACTCCATAAGTTAATACATAATGTACATATTAAATTAGATACATTTCTACAAATTATAATGCATGTCATTGAGTTCTATGTACCACACCCCCCTATGTTTGATGTTTTCTCTATTGCCGCTGTAAAGGAAGTGGAAGTTCCTCCGTCTCATCTGCCTGAAGATGATCGAATTATTTGATTTATCTGATATCAACACTGTGCCGATCAATATCAGGAAGTACGCCCGGGCGTAGTACTGTATAATGCCCTCGTTGACGTCGGCGGGTACACGATCGAAAATTAACTATAGTCATTTTAGTTTCAGGCAGCAAAACTTGATTTTGTCCTCTAGAGATGTGTGGTCGATGACGTCTTGGCAAAGTTCCTGCCAACGTGAGATTGGTAATGTGTCCTCAGGCCCGGTAACTAGTCATCCATTCACGGGCAGCCCAAATAACACTGTTACGTCTTGTAGTGTCACTGTCATCTCGCTAGTCAAAAGATGAAACATATTCATCTCCTGACGTCATCTCTTGACCAACGCGGTAATCAATGCGTGGTCTAGTTTCTTCCTTAATCGAAAAGTTTCATACAATCTAACGGCTTCTATCAATTGTACCATGCGACCAGGTACATATTTTATCCATTGCCTTGGAAACCGTCCCGCTCTGGAACAGTCAAGCAGAGAAGAATACTGAAATATAAATTAAAAGACAATTAATTTAAAAAATACAAAATAAAAAAAATAATTAATTCAATACACTGCCTAAATATTTTTTTAGTATGACCTACACTCCGCATTCTTCTCAAACAGTCACAGATCTATGGTCTCTCTGCAAATAAAACAACAACTGAACCATGGGACCAGGCTCAGTCATAACTGCAAGAATCAGAAGAAAAAAAAAAATTGGGGTGTCTATAAATTGTGCAAACTTTAAATCTGAAACTATTGTGAAAAATATTAATCCGAAACTAAAATTTCATGAAGTAGTAATATACGAAATAAATATTATATTTACCAACTAAACGACAATATAATACAACACAATACGAATGTTGTTACAACCATAAACTAAATTAAAAAAAAAAATCTCTATTACAATGAAACAAACTAATTATACTAATTAATTGAGAATACTCATTGGGGTCGGGATCAACATGTCCGCCTATCATGACCAGTTTGAGAACACAACCCATACCGATTTGTCATTATCCGTTGTGACACATACATCTTATTTCGAATGTGACTGGATTTTGGTCGCCCACGCTTCACAACTTGAAGTCTATTCTTGCTAGGAAGAATTATCAAAAAATTAACTACCAGCCAATAGTCCTCGTGAATGATCGGTTCAAACGATAACTTCTAAACTTTCAGTAAGTTCGCTATTGTATACTCGAGAGCGGTGTAGCGAAACGCATCTATGCCACAATACTCCGTCACCGCAAGCATGTGTGAGCATGGATATATGAAAGCCTTATATTTCCCACAAGTACAATCAGGGTCATCACCTAAAGTAACTTTGTATGTAATAATACTATCGGCCAAAGTCTTTCTCGTTTTCACGTGGTTACGTGCATTTTTCCTATTATTGAATATATTCATGAATCAAATTAGATGATAAGTTAAATCATTTGTATTATAAATGTTAAAAAAGATAAAAAAAAATAAAAAAATAACCAATTAATAAATTGCAAGTTAAAAAATCTTACCGGTTGAATATTTGGACATCGTATGTTTTGGACTTGACTTGAGATTTCTGAATTTTCTCAACGACATGTTTTACGTACCCCAAACCCATGGTCATGTCCTTTAGAGCTTCCTGTTGACCGAGATCAAAGTATTTGACCAACCTATAGAAAGTTATCGAAACAGCAGTTGTAATTGGGACATTCCTTACATCTTTCAAATAGTTGTTGAACACTTCGGCATAGTTGGTCGTCAACACGCCCCAACGTTTACCATCATCGTGTGACCTGGTCCATTTCTTTTTGGTTACATTATCCAACCACATGTACATTTCCACCTTTTTTTTTTTTTTTTTTTTTTTTTATCTCTTCCATGATGGCATTGTACTTTTGAACTTGTATTGCAGCACCTGCGTTCCAAGCAAGATCTTTTAGTTGTTGATTTTTAAAGATATTGTTAAAATTGCTGCAAAGATGCCACAGACAAAATCGATGATACCGAGCGGGCTCGTTCAGTTGATTAAGTCATAAAGTTCTAACCGCACTAATAATACCAATGTGTCTGTCAAATATCAACGTGACCTTTGAATGATTTTTAACAATATGACGTTTCAGCATCAAAATAAACCAAGACCAACAGTGGTGGTCCTCTGTTGGTACCACCGCGAACATCAAAGAATAACACTTATTGGATGGTGTCATCCCAATAGCGATCAAGATCTTTCCCTCGTACTTACCGTACAAATGGGTCTCGTCAATCGTGAGAACAAGTCGACAAATATCTTCATCCGACCACAGAAGGTTGGAATGCCTAAAATACCATGTCAAATGTCAAATAACCAGCTTGAGCAGTCGGAACGATACTCCATTCAACAATCATCCCAAGATTAAAGTGCTGCAACACCAACATGAATTTTGGCAACTTTTGATACGATTCATCCTAATTGCCAAACAAGGTCTCGATGACTTTAGATCTAGCCAACCAAGCCTTTCAATAGGAGATAGTGAATCCCCGAGACTCTTTCACAAACGCAACGATAATACCCATCTTCACTTCTGGATCCTCTTCGACCTATCCAAGTATCATGTCAGAAATGACACCCGAATCCAAGTTTCTTTGATCCAAGGCCATATGATTATAGAAATACGTGAGTCGCCTGTTGTACTGCGTAATCTGGAACATTCTGTGACTCTTTTTTAGAGTCGCCCCCATTGTCCACCCACAACCATGCTTGCATTTAATCGACCAAATTTTAAGGTTCGTCGCCACCACACAAGACTCTTTATTTTTCATAACATGGTAATACATCACAACATTCTGAACATGTTTCTTGTCCTAAAGACCATGCCACAATTTAATTCATCCATTTCCGGGGTTCAAAAATTATTTCACAATTTTGGCTCATACTTTGTCATGTCATTATCATCACCCATTCCAACTGATTATAGAATGAATAAACCCTGTGCAACGGTAACTGTTCACTCCCTTACCTTGTTGGCTCGACATCCATATCTTTATCTTCATCACCACCATTCTCCTCTTCTTCTAACGCAAAAGCACCATCTAACTTTGTCTGTTCGATATCGTGGAAACTATCAATTGTATTCGTCCCACCCTCCACGTTCCCATAATACCTACCGCAATTGTTGTCGTGCGGTGGACTAATTGACGAATGATGCTAATGTAGAACGGCAAAACTGGTGTCTGCATCATGATCAATCACTGTATGTGGATGATATTCTTCAGGAATGTAGGGCGATCAGTGAGTGTAACTGGATCGAACAACTTGGGGGTCGAACATGGGAATATTATACGAAGAAAATTGTCTAGATAACGCGATAACATGAGGATTAAAATTTTGACTTAAATATTGGGTAAAAGAACTAGGTTGGGAAGAAAATATTGGAGTGTGGTCAAAAGCTCGCTTTACCTCGATATACACCTTAACACCAAGCAGTGAGGGCACCTTAAGAGGTAACTGAAGCACATGGTCTAATGCCGCGTCGTCACCGATTGAAAACAATATATGTCTATAATTCCCAGGACCAATAGTAGTTATCGGCAACTTACACTTTATCTTTAAAGTTCCATCAACTCCATCCTCGAGGATATAAGGTCATACTATCACAATCAATTCGTTTAACGTAATCCCTCGACAAACATTCAATGATTTGACCACAGACATGTTATACGACACCTCAAACTCAGTTCCTTCTAATATCTTTCCACCTCAATACAGATATAATGTAACATTCTCCATTTCAAACAACTATAGTTTCACAAATCAAAACAAAACATGTAAGGTATTATTATGATTATCAATCATGTTATTAAAAAAAATTAAATTATCCAATAAAAATTTCATAAAAACTGTTGAACTTAATTATTATTCGTTAAAACCGAATAAACCTAAATAGTTAATAATTAACAAACACAAACCTAAACATAAATAAATTTCCTTCTTAAACCGAAAATAAAATTTCTAATTAAGATCAAAACATAAATTTCTAACTAAAACCGAAATATATAAACATAAATCTAATAAACCTACATCCACATTTTCAAAAGAAAATATATATATATATATATATATACACACACACACACACACACATATATAAAAAAACCTACATTTCCAAATTATAAATAGATCTACAATTTCATAAATATATAAATTTAGATCTACATTACGAAAAAATCAAAAAATATAAAATAAAATTGGTTTACTAACCAAAACGAGACAGACGGCGGCGGAGGAGCGAGATCTACATTTTCAAAAAAAAAAATTGAAAAAATGCAAACTAAACCAAAAATGCAAAAAACCCATATATACACATATATTTCGTATATATATACCACACATATATACGAAAAAACCAAAAAATAAAAAAAAAAATTGAAACGCTTACCTGATCAAAAAGAGACGATGACCGGAGGAGTAGGTCACGGCAACGGCGGCAGATAAGCAGGTCGATGGCAACGGAGCAATGGCGAATAGCTAAGGGAACGATTATGCAAATTGAAACGCAAATGAAGGAGAAGAATGGTGGGGTTTTGTTTACTGACTTTAAAAATGCAGAAGCTTTCTGTGTTTCTTTAAAAACGCAGATGGCTTCTACGTTTTTAAACAAACATAGATTTCATCTGCGTTTTTAAACAAACGCAAATTTCATCTGCGTTTTTTGGGTGGGAATGTTTTTTTGTTTTTGAATCGTAGAAATGCATTATACATTTGCGTTTTCAATTTATTTATTTTTTTCGTTTTAAAAATGCATATTCAATATGCGTTTTACTTGAATTTGGTAAATAAATTTGAACATATTAGTTTTCAAAAATTATTTATTTAAAAAATATTTATTTGGTTAACAACTCAGGAGTAATATCACTTCTAAAGACATGTAAAGACATGTAAGGATTAAAGGTTAAGAAAAGTCGAGAATTCTTTGAAAATTAAACAATAAAAAAGTTATAGATTTTTTTTTTCAATATTCATTGGTTGGAAAATGATTGGTTCATTCTTAATATAAATCTAGTACATCATTTTCACAAACTCGAGGGCCTCGTGGACAAAATTAATAAATACACACAAGAAAACAACATTTGTCCATTAATAAACAAATCAAATGCATAGTGGCAAAAACATTTTTAAATATTATCATTATCAAATAATACAAATTAATAAAAAAAAAAATTCTTCTTTTACAGTAACGTGTGTGGAAACCAGTTTACGCTCGCCCCGACTGATCATTTTACCGGACGATTTTAAGAGCACTTTCCTCTACACCGACCTAGTACATCTAGGATTAAATTTATAATTTAATTCCCTGAGTGTTTTCCAAAAAAGTCAAATCTTAGTTTACAAAAAAAATAGGGCACCTCCTCCTACTAACCGGATTAACAACTTTTGGGTTCAAATTAATAAATAAATCTAGTATTTAAATTATATTATTCTCAACCTTTTTTTATTTAATAAATTTCTCATCACCCATCGCTATAAAACCTACGCTATACCATAATAGAAGAAACAGAAACCTTAAATTAGAAAAAATAAATATAAAAAAATAATGGGAAAACAACAGAAACACTTTGTTGCAGTCCACGGTGCATGCCACGGTGCGTGGGTTTACTACAAGCTCAAGCCACGTATCGAGGCGGCCGGCCACCAGTTCACGCCAATCAACCTGGCGGCTTCCGGCGTCAACGAGAAAAAACTGGAGGAGGTTCACTCACTTTACGAGTACACGCTGCCGTTGCTGGAGTTCCTTGCGGCGGTGCCAGAGGGCGAGAAGGTGATACTGGTGGGACACAGCGGCGGTGGCATGAGCGCTGCCGTTGGAATGGAGAAGTTCTCGGAGAAAATCTCGGTAGCCGTCTTTCTGAATGCGATTATGCCGGACGCCGTGAACAAGCCGTCCTATGTCTTGGAACAGGTAGTGCCAACTTTTCAATTTCGACAATATAATACTTAAAACACCCACTAATTTTTATTTATTCGTAATTTCCCCCCAATAATAATTTCTGATATAAAATCTTGGTAGTTTTATAAAGGCAGACACGAAGGAGACATAGTAAGACCATAAACCCAAAAGGTGTTAGTCAAATTGGTAAGAAGATACTCCTTTTTTTTTTTATCAACCAAAATTCGACTCTCTTGAAAAATATTCAGAATATTAAATCTTGAATTTAATCATGAATGCATTAGACCAATATGAGAAAGTGTGCCCTTAAGATTGCTCAGGGAGGTGATCAGTCGATCGCTCGTAAAGAAAATTATTAAAACTAGGATGTAAAATTAAGGGGTCAAAATTGTAATTTGAAAAATTACAAATTTAACTCAACTACCTTGAGGAACACAGAAAACACTGTATAGTCTCACACACACAGAGGTTTGACTTTTGACCACCAAAAGGTTCAAAAAATTATGTAAGATTTGTATCAAATTTTTCATATAATCTATAACCGATTATTTAAAAATATAAAAGTCACTTTTATATAATAAATTTTAAATAAACATTATATTGAAAAATTTAATACAATTCCTTTATCAAAATTATTTTGTCAAAAACTGTTACAACATTAAATGGCAGAACTGTTAGGTATCCAAAAGTCTGGACTAATAAAAAAAATTCACTATTATCTATATATATTTTAAAAAAGATAATTAAAATCATTAAAATGTCACAATAAATCCTTTTGAATTATAAAATTATCTAAAACCTATTTAAAAAAATTAGCTCTCAATTTTTCCAATAAGCCACCGACAATATTTTTTATAGAAAAAATTACCGGATAAGCCTATATTAAAAACCAAATTAGTAATTAAGTAATTATTTGCAATTAAACCAACTAATCTCATTGATTAACTTTTTTTGAACTTTTTAATTCTGATTTTGAAAAGGCCAAAATATTCATGACCAAAATACCCAGTAAAAATTTGCAAAATTTACTAGTTTTTCTTATTAAACGATATTAACAAAAAAACAGTTTTCACAAATAACAAGTGTTTGAATAAACGAAATTCAACATTCAAATAAAGATGAGGGTTATAATTATGTATTTTGCTGAATACATACTCTAATTTACAAATAATTCATTTTATATGTAATACCAATAGACAAATGTGATAATGTATTTTTTCGTCTTATAACACATACCATGTTGAACATAACACTAATTTCTATCAAATGCTCCAAAAAATTATTAGCATCTTATTTTAAAAACTATTCATTTTTGTATAATTTGACGACAAAAACAGTGAATATATTTAAGACAAATATTTGATAATTTAGAAATGTCTTTCTTACAAGCACATATGGTAACCGTTCTACCAATTAAGATATGCGTGTAAACGGAAATGTTGATTCATAGAGAATGTAAAGTATCGACACTGTAATCAAAATAAATCAGACGATAGTTGGATTTATTAACTTTTAGGTTGATTTGGTAATTTTGATACGGATAGCATGATAAGCACCCTTTTTTTTATCTTCAATTATTATCTCCAACAGAAAGTTCCTCAATAAAGAATCGCATTTTAGTTCCTTAATTGAGTTATTGGAGTCACTCTTAATTCTTAATTTGCACTTCCGGAGAAAGTACTCCGGCGGGACGCCATTGGAAGCATGGCAAGACACCCAGTTTTCAGCGTACGGCGATCCACCCATTACATCGTTGGTCGTCGGGCCCAAATTCTTGTCTTCCACTCTCTATCACCTCTCCCCAATCGAGGTAAATCACTCTCATAAATCCATTCATCCAATTAAATGCTCAGAATAAATATAAATTTAATCGCTCTGTTATTAGGATTTCTCGCTGGGGACGATGATGGTGAGGCCGGGTTCACTGTTCATAGAGGATCTGTTGAAGGCGGATAAGTTCACCGACAAGGGATTCGGGTCGGTTCCGAGGGTATACGTGGTGGCGACGGAGGACAAGACCATACCGCCGGAGTTCCAGCGGTGGATGATCCAGAACAATCCGGTGAAGGAGGTGAAGGAAATTGTGGGAGCCGACCACATGCCCATGTTTTCCAAACCAGACCAACTCTGCAAATGTCTGGTGGAGATTGCCGACAAATATGCTTAAATATTTGGTTTTAATAAATGGTGATGATGATGGTGATGTTTCTTCTTCTGTGTACTTTTAAAGGAGATTGCAGTTTGTATTGGAGTAGAGTAAATGCATGTGCTGAGTTGCTTATTACAGCGTAATGCTAATAAAATTAAAATTTTCATATATGATCAAGGATGCAATAATGTAATAATGTACCCAATATTACGTAATCTCTTTTCACTTTAACATGGTATTTGCCAAAAAGTCGAAATTTTCACCGCCAAATTTGCAACCGAGTAATAGCCTAGTTGTACCGACAACTAGCAGCCTCTATGAATACACTGCCTCACAACGGAATTACACCGACAGATTGTAAACACACACGTTCTTGTAACGAAATACAACGGAAATATATCGAAACACTACTGGAAACGCACCAACGCAACAGTACACACACGTATTACGGGAAAACCCAACTTTGTATTAATAAACTCCGGTTACAAGGAACCAATTACAACACTTAGTCTGTAAAATCCGCAGGAATACATTCAGCCTCTAAAAAACAGACCAAAACAACAGTATTTATAGGAGAAGACAGCAGTTGACAGCCCCAACTGTATAGGCAGACTACCGACACCTGTCCAGACACATGTCAGCACCACAGGAGTTGGTTTTCCTGTTTGAAAACCAACCAAAACCGCCCAAGAACTGCCCAGAACTACTCACACATGCCCTGTACATGTCTGGAAACCACCAGTCCATCAGCTCTCAAGCTCAGCATTCTTCCAGCGTTTTTGCACCGTCCCAACGTCTGTCCGTTGCCATCTCGTCCCAAAATCTGCCAACGTTCCCCAACGTTTTTCCACGCCGTTGCATGACCGGAACACGTTGTTGTGCCCAACGACAGCCAACGTTCCGTGTGCTATTTCCGCACCAGAATGCACCGCCGCCCAACGGTACGTCATACCTCTACATGACAAAGCCCAAAACATAGCGTTGCGCCTACGTTCTGTTTTGTTGCATCGTTCTGCCCAACGACGTCCCAACGCCGTAAGCATTTTTTGTACCAAAATGCACCGTCGTTCCCAACAGTCCGCCATGCCGCACACATGACACTGTTTACCACGTATCGTTATGCCTCCGTTGCACCATTTTGCCTCGGTACCGCACCGAAGTCTTCCTTTGGTCCCGTGACTCCCCACGACAACCCCATTATCAGCAACCTCTGCTAACGCCACCACCATGCGTCCACATTGCCCAACAGCGCACTATTTTGCCAACACCTGCCCAACTTCTTGGTCTAACGCCTCCCCGCTCCTCCAACGCATGTTGCCGCATCCATAACACCGTTTACAACGTAGTGTTGTACCTACATTGCACCATTTTGCCTCGGTCCCGCACCGAGGTCTCCCACACTGCCCAACACCCGCTGGTGTTGTGCCACAATGCTGTTGCCCACCGACAGGCACCAAGTTGTTGCCCTTTTTGCAAACGACCCCATCTGTGCTACATGCACCATTTCCGGTAGCAAATCGCACCAAGTCGGTACTGTTTGGTACTCTAGCATTGTTAGAGTCTAACAAACCACTCCCACTAAAAGAACCCAATGTCCTCGTCGGATCGTGCCCAGCATAATCCACTGGTTTTGGCATGCACCGATGCCACCTGTTCTGCCACAGTCGTCTCACTCTGTCAGCAGCATTCTCACCGTTTATTGCAACCCTATTGCAACATGTTTGTTAATTTTGTTCGCCACAGTCTCCTCATTCTTCCCGCAAACTCTCACCGGTCTATTGTAACTCGTTTACAACGTGTTTGTCAAATTGCGTCTGTCACAGCCTACACAATCTGCCCACAGACTTGCACCGTTCCGTTGCAACTCCCTGCAACGTATTTGCCACAGAACACCGTCCGTGGCCCGGACTGACCACCAGCCCTGTTGCTACCACAGCAACCCAATTTGGCATACACCTATGCCGATGATACTACCACAACCTCATTCTGCCAGCAGTATTTTTCCACTAGCCCATTGCAATCCATTGTAACGTGTTAGCCACAGAGCACCGTCCATAACTAGAATATCCACCAGTCTGCTACCACAACAAACCCCGTTTAGAAACCCATAAATAACCAGTCTCCTCCAGTTATTTTTCAGCATGAGACATAGGACTGTTTCCAGTATCCTACATCCCAAACAGGTTCATTACATACCCGTTTTCAAACCGCCCCCGGTCTACTTGTTGTTGTCCACCCACAACACTGCACTGACGCGTGCCGTCTCCCATCCAGAGCCTTCCTCGTTTGATTCCTCCCGAACCAGCACTGTCGGTCTTTCTTTCTTTCGACAGTCCTTCATCCGGTGAGGAGTATCGCAGATAAAACAACCCCGGCTCTTACCCGCTGCCGATGTCGGTTGTGATTTTGAACGAGGTCCCTCGGAAACGTTGGCCTCAACGCCTCTATTTTTCCACTCCTTCGTGCCCTCGTTCATTTTCTCTTTGCCTTTCCTACCCGACTTCCAATTAGCTCCGCTACCGTCTCGTGTCAGGTTGTAGTCAATCAGGCTGTCTGCTGCCACTACCGCAGTAGGCAGGTCATGTACGCCCTGCCATCGCAATTCCACTTGCGCCCATAGTTGCAAGCCAGAAGTAAAATTGAAGAATTTGTCCTCTTCCGACATATTTTTCAAATCCAACAGCAAGGATGTGAACTCCTTCACGTACTCATGCACCGATCCCGTGTGCTTGAGTCGTCGTAATTGATCCCGAGCCACCCAACTCGAGTTCGTTAGTAGGAACTGCTCTTTGAGTTCTTTCTTCAAGTCTACCCACGTCACTACCACCGGACGTGTGCTGTCAGCCACATGCGTTCGCCACCACAACTTTGCGTCGCCCACCATGTACATTGTCGACATGGAAACTTGATCACCGTCATGAACATGAGCAATTTGAAAATATTGCTCCATGTCCCATAGGAAGTTCTCTAACTCCTTGGCACTCCGAGTGCCTGAAAATGCCGTTGGTTCTGGCACCTTCATCCGTGCTGGTCCATCCTCTGACGTGCGTTGTCCAGCACTGGCCTGCTTCAAAACAGCAACTTCATCCTCCACGCACTTGAGGTTGCTTTTCAGTACGTCGGCCATCGTAATCACGTCCTCCGCCATGGACGAGAATCTGGCCATCGAATCGGTACAAAATTCCTCAAAAGAATTCTGCAGGTTCACAAGGTCGACCCTCAATTCAGCATTCTGCGCGAACAGGTTCACGTCACCGCCCGTCGGTGGCACACCGACATAGTCCTCCAACGCTTCCAGTCGACTGTTTACACCCGACACAGGAGCCATCCTGCTCTAATACTACTGTCACAGGGTCAAAATTTTCACCGCCAAATTTGCAACCGAGTGATGGCCTAGTTGCATCGACAACTAGCAGCCCTTGTGAATGCACTGCCTCACAACGGAATTACACTGACAGATTGTAAACACACACGTTCCTGTAACGAAATACAACGGGAATACACCGAAACACTACCGGAAATGCACCCACATAACAGTACACACATGTATTAAGGGAAAACCCAACCTTATATTAATAAACTCTGGTTACAAGGAATCAATTATAACACTTAGTCTGTAAAATCCGCAGGAATACATTCAACCTCTAAAAACAGACCAAAACAACAGTATTTATAGGAGAAGACAGCAGTTGACAGCCCCAACTGCATAGGCAGACTACCGACACCTGTCCCGACACATATCAGCACCACAGGAGTTGGTTTTTCTGTCTGAAAACCAACTAAAATTGCCCAAGAACTGCCCAGAACTGCTCACACATGCCCTTCACATGTCTGGAAACCACCAGTCCATCAGCTCACAAGCTCAATATTCTTCCAGCGTTTTTGCACTGTCCCAACGTCTACCCGTTGCCATCTCGTCCCATAATCTGCCAACGTTCCCCAATATTTTTTCACACCGTTGCATGACCGGAACGCGTCGTTGCGCCCAACGACTGCCAACATTCCATGTGCTATTTCCGCACCAGAATGCACTGCCGCCCAACGGTGCATCATGCCTCTATATGACTCAGCCCAAAACATAGCGTTGCACCTACGTTCTGTTTTGTTGCATCGTTCTGCCCAACGCCGTATGCATTTTTTGCACCAAAATGCACCAGCGTTCCCAACAATCCGCCATGCCGCACACATGACACTGTTTACCACGTATCATTGCGCCTCTGTTGCACCATTTTGCCTCAGTACCGCACCGAGGTCTTACTTTGGTCCCGTGACTCCCCACAACAACCCCATTATCAGCAACCTCTGCTAACGACGCCAACGTGCGTCCACATTGCCCAACAACGCACCATTTTGCCAACGTCTGCCCAACAGCTTGGTCCAACACCTCCCCGCTCCTCCAACGCATGTTGCCGCATCCATGACACCGTTTACAACGTAGTGTTGCACCTACGTTGCACCATTTTGCCTCGGTCCCGCACTGAGGTCTTCCATACTACCCAACACCCGTTAGTGTTGTGCCACAACGCTGCTGCCCATCGACAGGCACCAAGTTGGTGCCCTTTTTACCAACGACCCCATCTGTGCCGTATGCACCATGTCCGGTAGCAAATCGCACCAAGTCGGTGCTGTTTGATCCTCCAGCATTGTTAGGGTCCAACAATATTAGAGCTAGATTTGAGAAATTTGATTCATTTATCCCTGATTGCTTGCATGTTTATTTTTTTGTTTCTGTTTATTTGATTGCATCTATATAAGAAGGGGTTGCACGTGAGGGTGTGTGTAAGATCCCGCATAAACTTTGTGAAACTTCTTGAAATAGTGTATATGTGAAAGGAGTTCCTAGTTGACATTTAGGTTGGAACATGCTAGCAATATTTTTTATTTTCACTTTCATTTTTTATTTTCTACACTCTCTCCCTTTCTTTTATTTTTTATTTTTCATTTGTTTACTGATAATAGTATTAAAAAAATTATATTTTTTTTGTTTTTGTGTTTTTCTATTTTTGATTTATTAGTTTGTCTTTGAATTCCTATTTTTCGTTGTCATTTTGATTTCCTTGTTTTTTATTTTATTTCCCGATTTTTGTTTAGTGCCTTTCACTTTTGAAATTTTTTTATTTTTATTTTTATTTTTTTTTATCTTCCACAGGCACCATATAAAAAATAAAAAATAAAAAATAAATGAAATAAAAATACTGAATAAAAAAATGACAGATAGTAGAAAATAAAAAGAAAAAACAAAAAGTAGAATTAAAAAAATTAAAATGTCATAGTAAGTGTTTCAAGTAACCGAATTAAAATGATAAGAGATGTATGTGTCTCAAATGTTATTCAAATTATAGAGATATCTTTGGCACAAGGAGAAAACACTATAGAGGTATTCCTGGTACAAGGCCATACGATAAGAGACGTCGGTACATCCCCCAGGGACCAAACACTACCAAATCTTAATTCCTTTCTGGATTTAAGTGGGTAATCGGAAATCAATTGCAGTGAAACGCAATTTCCAGCAAACAAGAGCAAAGTTCATGAGGCTTGGAGAACATTGCCATGTGATCAGAACCAAACAACTCCTTCACCTCATCCACCGGGGTTTTCGAGATCATCCACCGCTGGAAATCCTCAGTTATCACCTTGTCTTGGTCACACACAACATAAACTCGACGAACAGAACCATACTTTTCCTTGGTGAGCGCTCTTTCCTTGCGTGTTTCCTCATTGTCGAACAGAGGGACGGGTCTCACCAAGAAGGTTGCCAGAGTCAAATCCTATTACCAAAAGGACAAATTCCAAGATCGTATTAAAACCAGGGATGACAATGGTTCAGGTTCGATTTTAGGCTGGTTTCACTACAACCCAAAACCAAAATCAAAATCTTTAGCAATATGTCAAATCCAAAATTGAACCGTTAACCACCGGTTTATTGGAAGTCAATTTTTAAATCAAAACTATTAATCTATATAATAAATCAGGACGGGTATATTCACGGCTGTCGGATGGATTTTATTTTATACACTTCACATTTTATGGTTAAACTTCATCGCCACTTTGGTTCTCTCTCTACCAGCACACCGAAAATCAAGCTCTCCCAATCTGTCTCCATTGCCCGATTAAGACAAATTCTCAATCACCATAACTCTCTCACATTCCCTAATTAAACATTTTCCTTATCAATCTCCCTAATTCTCTCTCTCCCTAATTAACCCTAAGCTCTCTCAATGCCTCCTAGGGTTGGAGCCGCTCCACCTATGCGACGCCCGTTCTCTCTCAATTCTCCTCACCATCCAGCCCCCTAAACCTCACTCTGTCTTTTCCAAAATCAGCGATCCCTCCATTGCTAGAACCTAGCCGCGCCATCGTCGCATCGTCTGCCTTCCAATTCCAACCCTAAGTCGTCATCGTATCCCTCTCTCCCTCCATCGCCATGAAGGTAGCTGCGCCATCGCGTCGCCATCATCGTATCCTCGCCATCACTGAACATTGCCATTGCCTATCGTCGACCACAGCTGCTCAGGTAACTTTGTCAAAGACCACCACGCTTGATTGAACTGCCACCATGCACGATTGAACCGCCATCTCCCCACCACACTCTATTCTCTTCTTCCTTCTTCGAAACCCTAGCCCCCTACTCCTTGAAATTGATTTATGTTTCTCAGAGCTTGAGTTGGGGTCTAATTTGATTTTATTTTTATTTATTTATTTATTTTTATTTTTTTTTTTGTTTCTGATTTCAATTTCACTGTGTTTGAATTTTATAGATCTTTATTAGCATGTCCAGATCTAATCTCGCCTCTCTCACTTCCACTCTCGAGTTCAAAGGTAGCATCATCGTTGGCCATGGTAAGTTGGGTAAGAAACGATTTTCGTTCAATAACCATTAGATATCAATTCTTGTAACTCTACTGTATGTGTGCGTGTATACTATAATACAGATTCTGAAACAATATATTGGCTGTTTTAGTTGAATGCAGATTTTGAAGGATGGGAGAACATGTTGGGATGCAATTTACCAGGGTCTTTATCGAGTTAACCAATTCGGCAAGGTAGAGAATTTCATCCTATGCCAACCTAAAGACAGCGATTCGTACCATCACGAACTAATTGGGATCGAAGAGGACCTCTTCTTCTCTTTAGGACTTCATTTTAAGTTAGTTTTTTTTTTAAAAAAAAATATATCAATTTTTTTTTTATTTATTTTTAATGATTTTGTCTATGGTGATTTTTTTTTTCTCAGGACATTGGACGTGGCTTTGGGAGATTTAGGCACTCTGGCCAATCATAAATTTGATGCCGAGGCTTGGATGCCAGATTACCAGGCTTGGGACGCTACGGTGAAGTATGTTCATGATTTTTTTTTAAACAATTATCATTGTCAATATTATTTAGATGGTGTTTTTTAGTGTTAATGTTCTCAGAATTCTGTTTCTGATCCTAGAAAACTTGGAACTGAAACGAAAATATGGAAAAAATTCTGTTTACGTTTCCATCTTGGTAAAAATAAAACATAAATTATTCCAATTGTGAAAAACTGGCAAGGGCAAAACCATAAGGGAGGTAGATGTAATTATTCCCTAATACTATTTGGATTTTAATTTAATGATGGACAGATATCAAATGCATCCAAGATATCAAGCGCATCCAATTGTACGGACTAGGGAAGCTCATATGATAGCAATTTAGGTGCAAGAATGGATTAATTCGGAGCCAAAGCACTGGATAATTATTGGTTTGTCTTATGCATAAATTGAAATTGATTGTTTTCGGTAGATGTTTTCCATGGTTGAATGCTTAGATATGAGATTTTAACTTGCAGCGGATGTTCTCTATGACTTGAGTTCTGGTTTGCAAGTACTATCGCCATTATGCCCACATCTATGTCTTAATATGGCTAGCCTTGGCAATTTTGTAAATGTAAGGCATTGTTTGGTAACACTTTTTTTAATCACTTTTCATAATAAAATATAGATACCTATTGTGTATTTGCCGAAATTTTTGGGAAGGCATTAGTATAGTAGGAATTGAATAGGTAGTAGTATAACAGATTGTATTCATTATATTTTTTACTTGATTTTTGGTAGCTGATTGTTTGATAGTTGTATTTTTGTTATAAAGTGCATTAATATTATTTTATTTTATGATTTTTTTAGATCCTGTATGTTCTTTGAGCGTTACTTATAACTGTTATTTGAATAATTTTTTTATAAAAAAAATAGTATATAAACATATTTTTATTCTAAACATAAATACAATTTTATTTTTATTTTCAGGTTGTAATGTCAATAACAAAAGATGCAGTTGCGTCAATCTATTGATTATGTGTTCTTCTCTCCCATAGTTAGTGTTTGGTTTTAAGAAATTGTGGCTTTGAAATTGGAATTAGAAAACATGTATTTTTCTTTACTTTTGTATGTTTTCAATTCTAAATTCATATATGTTCCAAATATGATCTTAGTATGTGTTTTAAGGTTATATGATTTTTCAGGACGACAAATTTCATTTATGAGTAATTATGTACATATAACCAACGATCATTTCAAGACATTTGTTTGGGATATAAATTTTAACTGCAATTTTGTATTTTTTGGATATTTTTTTCAACAATTTTTGTATTTTGTATTTTGATATCAATAGTTCCTTGGATTGTTGTATGTTGATGCGGGGAAGCACAATTTCTTGAATGAAACAATGTCTTATTTAAATTCTACTCCTTATAATTTCTATTTGTACTTTGGTTCAAATTTTTATTTTTGGTTCTGATATAATGGTTTCATTTATTTTATGGTATGTTTGAATTGTTTATTGATGTACCAGTACAATTATTAGTTATTATTGATGTTCAAATGAAATAGGTATAGAATGTTGTATAAACAGAAGAGTTTATGTGAATTAAATCAAAATATGTATTTTTCTTACATCGGTGCCTTCAAGCACGGGTTGTTTTTTATTAAGGTAAGTTCCAGTTGTACAAGGGGGTGGGCTCTAATGTCGTTAATTTTTTATTTTTGGTTGTGCACACCAGTGTCTTAGTGATTGATTTTTATATATGGTTGTGTTTGTTTGTGTTGGTTATTTGGGCTGTGTGAATTTGAAAACATGATATTGGGTTGTGTGCATTTGAAAATATGATATTTGAGGATGTTGTAAAAACAAAAGTGACTTTGTCAATTTTTTATTTTTTTAAATATTTTACCATGCATCCTTAATTACTTTTTAGTGTCCATTTAGAAATAGTTTGTCATTATGGTTCATTTGAAAGCAATTGTCAATTATTGGTAATGTTGATTATTGGTTGTATTTATGTGAAAATATAACTTGATATTTTGATAATGTTGTTTAAATAAAGCTGATTTTATCAATATTTTTTTTTAAATTATCCAGTATTATTTTTATCATTTGCGTACTTTTAATTTGTAAATTCATGAATGTAAAGTTTATTGATATTTTTTCCTTTATATTTTTTATTTGTGCTCAATCAATTATCCTTTTATATATTATATTATTCATTAACTTAACAATGGAAAAATTGAAACTTGTGCCTTCAGGCACAAGTTTATACGCTAGTTTTACATAAACCAAAACTGCAAAACCACAAACGCTTTAAGATTTTTTTATATATTTATTAATTTGTCTAGTAATGCAACTTTGGAAAATTGTAAACAAAAACATAATTAAAATATAAAAAATAATTTCTAAGGAAATAAAATCATTAATTGTTATAATAAACATCTCAAACATAATTAAAGTATAACAGATAAAGTTCATGTGTAATGAAAAATAAAACGAAAGACAAAAAGTAGAGGTAAAGGTAGAAGTGTGTGTCACACATATATATATATATATACACACACTACTAATATCAGAGGTAAAAGTGTAAATAAATAAGAAATTAGGGTAATATATATAGAAAATATATATTTAAAATAACGGTTACGCGGTTCATTTCACAATTAATATCTGAAAACTAAAACCGTTTTGGTTTTCAATTCCAAAACCAAAACCATTTGATAGGATTCAGAACTAAACCGAGACTAAAACCAAAACCGCTTCAGTTTTCAATTCTAAAACCAAATCCATAATCGAAACCATTTGATCAGTTTCAAAACCGAACCATTCGGTTCGATTACCTCAATTTTAATTGACATCTCTAATAAAAGCAGAAGGAGGTGTCACACCAACAAGGTTATGGATGTCAAATTCAAAAATTTTAAAAAAAAAAAATGAATAAAAAAAAAAAATCACTTGTGATATAATCACTCCGTCCCAAACTTTTTGTAACCTTTAACTTTGTACAAATTTTAGGTAGTATTTTAATATTTTTGACTTTACCATATTTTCCTTACATGTTAAAGTGATTAAAGAAATAAAAATTTAAATTTAAATGGGTGGTTGAGAATGTGGACTATTTTAGAAAAAGTGATAAAAGTATCTATATTCTGAAAAAAACGACAATCAATTTGGGAAAGAAGGGAATACAGTATAAAGGGAAAAGGTACAAAATTAATGTAAATGACGAGGTGTATACGTACTTCGGGTGGGGAGAGTTGACACAGCTTGGACGACATGAAGTTGGGACCAAATAGAATGGAGGTCGGAGCTTTGTCTGATCCTCTATCATACCTGAATTGGTTGTCCATTTGAGAGTCCAATCTCCTGTCGTACTGTTTATTTTATCAATCAATCATTAGCAAGTTACATGCTCAAATACAGAATGGTGCCGGGGGGGGGGGTTGTTTGCGATCTTGCCAAATACCTCTCGACGGATGGCACTAGAATCGAGCTCTGGACTGGGTATAACAGCAGCCACAAAAACAGCAACGGAGATTTTTTCTGGAAACTTCTCCATGGCAAGGGAAATGCACAACCCGCCCATGCTGTGACCCACCAGAACCACCTTATCCTCCGGTGGCAAATCCGTCATGAACACCATCAGCGGTTCGATGTAACCAGAGAACGAACCGACCTCATCTGGCCGGCTAGGATGAACCCCGGCGGAAGCCATGTCAAGGGCGGTGACTCTGTGACCCGCTGATCTCAACCACGTCGCGACCTTGTACCAACACCACGCTCCATGACATGCTCCATGGACTAGCACAAAATGCTTTTCTCTCTTCTCCTCCATGGCCTTGTGCTATGGTGGTCCTTGTAATTAGCAGTTTAAAATTTGTTTGATTCAGACATCGGAAATATCACGAAGTAATGACACACAGGCTGTCCTTATCTGTTTGACCTGCAACAGTATCACTATTTTGCTTCACAATAATTTAGACCGTAACAAATGTATACAATATTATATATTATATATGTGTGCGTACATATCTGTAATTTGAGTTGTCATTGCCAACTTATGAAATCCACAGCTTATAAGATCTACAGCAGCAAAGCGAGAAATAATACCAATAAAGATCCTATTGGAACAGAATCAAAACCCGGACCCCAAAAAAATCCAAATAAAAATTATGTTGAATTTTCTTTGATTGAATGATAATTGAATATTACCACAAATAATACTTGCTTGGAACCTATCCAAATCCCTCAAATAACTATCTAAACATGAATGTTTGTCAAAAAAATATATGATTTCCGGAAAGTACTACTAATATCGTCACTTCTCCTTGCATGGAAGTGTTGATCCCATCGCTGATTTGTTGGGAGATATGGTGAAATTGGAATCATGCTCTTCATGATAATATTTTCATGTCTGATAAATGAATCATTTTCAAAGTTAGGAACTGGGTTCAAGCGATCAACCCTTTGACTAAATCTAAGTCGGTTTCATCCTCTTTTGAGATTCAGTCTCTAGTTCTGTTGGGTTGTCCGATTAAGTAGATTATTTGTCGTCAGCCACTGATTTGTAGTTGGACCCGTCCGCCTGAGGGGAGTTTTAAACTTAATGTGGACGGTGCTTTGAAGAGGGAGACTATGATGTCTTCTTGCAGTGGTGTTGTTTGAGATAGTAATGGAGTTGTTAGTTGGGTTTTCTTCTCTCCCCTTACTACTAGTTTAAGTTTCTTAGCTGAGTTCCACGGGTTGTTCTTGGGGATTCAGGAAGCTTTGTGTATAGGTCAACTTCCTCAGCTGGAGGAAAGCGATTCGCTAGTTTTGGTTCATTCAATCAAGAAAGATAGCCCAATTTGGTCGATTACCCATCTTTGGAACACAGTTCGATTTTGGATTCTATCATTTGACATTCAGATTTCTCATATTCATTGAGAATGTAATTTTGTTGCTGATAGTCTTGTCAACATTGTTTCTTCTAGCCCTTTGTTATTTTCTATAGGTAGTCTCTTACGTCACAACGTAATTTCTTATGCTCGTGAGGATCAAGAGTGTCTTCCCCGCCTAAGGTTGTAATTTTTCCAAATAATTAATAAAGAGTTCGTTTTCGGAAAAAAAAAAAAAAAAGTTTGATGCATGAATATACAACTTTGAATTGAAGGAAAATCAACAACAACAACAATAGCTACTCTATTGAGTAAAGAAAAACAAGTTTGATAGGTAGAGCAAGAATGTACCTCAAGCACCGTTTCAGAGGCATATGCATTTCTCCACCGTCACATTAGTTGTCTTAATCAACTTCTGAGACAAAATAGATGGAAATTTAAACCCTATCAAGTCATCATAATGGAAAAATAATTATCCTGTAGATGTTCTGAGACTTGATGAAGAACTTCACAATACATTAGAATACCGAAACAAGAGGAACAAACAAGAAATGCGGCCCGAAAATCACAGCTTGGCTTCATTCTCGGATGTTATATTGTTTAGTGTATTTAGAAAATATAAGGAAGAAATATAATTTTCATATTGTAAAGAGTGAGTACAGATTCTCTCTTATAAAGAGAGCAATTACAACATAAAAGGAAACTAATTAAAGCTAATAAGGAAACTAATTAAGGCTAACATTTGACAGCTTCTATTTTCCTATTTTTCCTGATTTTATATAGCATTTATTATCAACATTTACATAGACAGATTCTAGAATATCCCTAGGATTGTGGCTGAATCAAGGCCTTAATTACCGAATTTCCAACACTCCTCCTCAAGCTGGTTTGAAGATATCTTCCATAATGAGGTTGCTATTCAACTTATCAAATTGCTTCTTGTGTAGTCCCTTCGCTAGCACATCAGCTAATTGTTCATCTGTTGGAAGATATGTCATACATATTATTCCAGCATTGAGTTTCTCCTTGATTAAATGTTAATCAATTTCTATATGTTTTGTGCGATCATGTAAAACTGGATTATAAGCTATAGATATAGTTGCTTTGTTGTCACAATAGACCTTCATAGGAGTCCAGTGAGAAAGTTTTAAATCTTTAAGAATTTTTTTGATCCACATTACTTCACAGATTCCATGGTCAACAGCTCTGAACTCTGCTTCTGCACTACTTCTAGCTACCATGTTCTATTTTTTACTCTGCCATGTAACTAGGTTCCCAAAGATGTTGATCTCCTCTCTATAACACTTCTTACCCACTCCGTATCTGTGTAGACTTCAACTTGAAGATGTCCATATTTCTTGAACAGTAAGCCTCTCCCTGGAGTTCCTTTCAAATACCTTAAGATCCTATAAACGGCCTCAAAGTGTTCTGTCCCTGGTGAGTGCATGAACTGACTTACCATGCTAACTGCAAAAGCGATATCGGGCCGTGTATGAGACAAGTAAATAAATTTCCCTGGAAGTATTTGATACTGTTCCCTATCTTTTACTTTTTCAACCTTAGCAGCTTGTAACTTTAAGTTAGGCTCAATCGGAATCTCCATCATCTTACAAACAAGCAAACTTGTTTGTCCAAAGAGATTAAGAATATATTTTCTCTGGTTAACGAATATACCTTCCTTGGATCTCGCAAATTCCATTCTAAGGAAATACTTAAGGACTCCCAAATCCTTAATTTGAAATTATTTTGCGAGTCTCTTCTTGAGGAATGCTAATTTTGCTTCATCATTATCAGTTGAAATGATATCATCAACATAAACAATCAAAATTGTAACTTTACTGTCTTTTAAATGGTTATAAAATATTGTGTGATCTGTTTGACTCTGAAAGAAGCCATAACTGATAATTGCCTTTCCGAAGCGTTCAAACCACGCCCTGAGTGATTATTTGAGTCCATATAATGACTTGTTCAATCTGCATACTTTGTCACTACCAAGTCTCTTCTCAAATCCTGGCGGTAGGTTCATGAACACTTCTTTTTCAAGATCACTATTAAGGAATGCATTTTTAACGTCAAATTGATGTAGAGGCCAATCTGAATTCACTACAAGAGATAACAGAACTCTAATGGAATTTATTTTAGCAACAGGAGCAAAAGTCTCCTAATAGTCGATACCATAAGTTTGAGTAAAGCTTTTAGCCACTAGTATCACCTTGTATCTTTCAATGCTTCCATCAGCTTTACATTTTATCATAAACACCCATTTACACCGAACTATTTTCTTGCATCTGGGTAGATCAACTATCTTCCAAGTACCACTTTTCCTTAACGCATTCATCTCTCCCATGACTGCTAATTCCAACTCTAATCATCCAATGCTTCATGTATATTCCTTGGAACAAACCAGTGTAAAATCCTAGATGTGAAAGCTTTATGGGTTTTAGACAGTCTTTGATAGGAAAGATAATTTGCAATAGGATGTTTAATGCAATTTAGGACACCTTTTCTAATTGCTATAGGAACATCAAGGTCAAAAATAGAAGGAATAGGATTACTTGAAGTTTTGGTGCCAGAACTCGGATTTTCATATTCGTTTTGTGCAGGGTTGACATTCGGGTCTTTATTCCTTAGATGAAATCTCTTCCTAGTATAAATCTGAGGCTCAAAATTTAGATCACGTTGATCTGTTTGTAGTACTTCTCCCCCTGAACGAGAATCTTCTTTACTAGGCACCAAAGAACTTGGTTCTCCTAAGCCATCATTATCAGACACACTTGGATTTGGATTTACTAAGTGACCATTCTCATAAATGTGTAATTCTTGTGTAAGATAAATGACATTGGGAAGTGGGATAGAAATATCCCAAAAATTGTCTTCTACTTCACTTGTCTCCCCCTGAAGAGAATTTTTGGTGAAGTAGGATTTTGTTTCTACAAATGACACATCCATACTCACATGGAATATCTTTTTTTGAGGGTCGAAACACTTATACCCCTTTTTATTTGTTGAATAACCCAAAAAAACACATTCTATAACATGTGGGTCAAGTTTTAAACGAAATTGAAGTGGAACATGAACATAGGTAGTACATCCAAAAATTTTAACAGGTAAATAAAAAACCAACCTCCTTTCTGGAAAAAAAAATAAAAAAAATTAGACAATCAAGAGGTGTTTTGTATGTTAACACCTTAGTAGGCATCCTGTTTATCAAATAGGAGGTTGTTAAAACTGTTTCACCCCATAAATACTTAGGAACATGCATGTAAAACATTATAGCACGTGCTACTTCAAGTAAATATTTATTTTTTGGTTCTACAATGTCATTTTGTTGAGGGGTATCTCGACATGTAGATTGATGAAAAATGCCATTTTTCCAAAAAAAAAAAAAAAAAACTCACCCAAGTGTTCATTGAAATATTTTGTTCCATCGTTAGAATGTAAAATACTAAATTTGGTTTGAAATTGGTTTTCAATCATATTGTAAAATTTTGTTAATAAATTTTTTACGTTAGATTTTTTATTCATCAAATAAATCCAACATAGACGAGTATGGTCATCAATAAATGTAACAAACCATCTTTTACCAGAAAAAGTAGTAATTTTAAAAGGGCCCCAAACATTACTATGAATCAAATAAAAATGTTTGTAGGTCTGGTAATGTTTTAGCAAAGAAGTAAAGCAATGATTGTTGCAAAAACACAACTCTCACAATGAAAATAAGAACAACCAAGCCCTTTAAATAATTCTGGAAACAAGTGTTTTAGATAAAGAAAACTAGGATGTCATTATCTACGATGCCATAGCATTATTTTTTCTCAAACAGAGATTGAACTAGTACTATTAAAGCTTTGAGCCTTTTTATTACTGAAAGGTACTTCATCAAAGTAGTAAAGACCTTCAATCATCCTAGAACGCCCAATCATCATCCCCGAATTCTGGTCCTGAAATTCACAATGGGATTCAAAAAAGGTAACACGACAATTAGAATCCTTAGATAGTTTACTAACAGGCAAAAGGTTGCAGGCTGATTTGGGGATGTGAAAAAACAAAATTGAGATTAAATTTCTCAGTTAGTTTAATTAGTCCTTCTCCTACAATAGGTAAAAAATTATCATCGGCTATTCTAATTTTTTCATGTCCGTGAAATAGGTACTAAATAAATGGAAAAAACTAGTCCTGTGAACAGAGGCTCCGGAATTTATGATCTATAGAGAGAAGTTTAGGCAGAAGAGAGCTATAAGATTTCTACCTGTTTGTGCTAACGAAACACTAGGAGTACCGGATGAGGAGTTGGATTTTATCAGCTTCAAGAGTTTATCAATTTGTTCTTTGTTGAAGGGACCTGAGTCGGCTTTATTGGCAGTAGGAAATCCACGATTCTTCTCTCATTGTTTGTCACTTTTCTAGTAGGCATGTTTGCCATGGATCTTCCAACACGTTTCACGTGTTGGTGAGGCTTGTTGCAAAAATCGTACCACACTCGTGGCTTATCATCATATCTGCGCTAGTAATTTGAAGTCTTGTAGGCCACAACATCACTAATTAAGGCAGAATTTTCAATTGATTCACTGGTACCTCTTTTCTTAAGCATAACGCTCATTCAGCTCTCTTCCCTTCTGACTTCGACAAATACTTCGCCAATGGATGGCATAGGAGGTTTGCCAATAATTCTTTCTCGCACTTCATCGAACTCAACGTTGAGGCCGGCAAGAAATTTGTAAATACGACTGTCTTCCACGGTTTTCTTGTGGTGGTTGCAGTCGTCAATTGATTTCCATTCATATGTGTTGAAGGTGTCAAGATCCTGCCACAACCTTTTCAACGTTGAAATATTTGCTGACAGAATTATCTCCTTGGCGAATCTCCACCAACTTCAAAGTCAATTCAAAAACTTGAAATTGATTTCCAAGGTCATAATACATCTGTCTAACATTATCCTGCAACTCTTGTGCAGTAGGATAGCACATGTACTTAGAGCTTATATCCTCCTCCATGGAATTGACCAACCATGTCATAACCATGGAGTTTTCAGCATTCCAAGTAGAGTACTGCGGATCATCAACAACAGGAGCCTTTATGTCACCTATGATGTAGCCGATTTTTCCTTGCCCACGAATATACATCCAGACGGATTGCGACCAACGGAGAAAGTTATCACCATTTAGGCGGATGGTGGTGATTTGGATAGAGTGAAAGTTGGAGTGGTTTTGAAAGGTCTCGGATGTTTTTACCGGGATGGAAACGGTAGGGATTGAAGTGGTTTCAGACTTGACTTCCGACATGACTACGAAGGTTTTCTAGGGCTACTATGTTTTAGGGTTGCAGGTACATGGGGATGCTATATTTGGCTCTGATGTCAACTTAGAAAATATGAGGAAAGAATATAACTTTCATATTACAAAGAGTGAGTACAGATTCTCTCTTATAAAGAGAGCAATTACAACATAAAAGGAAACTAATTAAAGTTAATAAATAAACTAATTAAGGGTAATATTTGACAGTTTCTATTTTCTTATTTTTCTTAATTTTATATAGTATTTACTATCAATATTTATATAGAAAGACAAATTCTAGAATATCCCTAGCATTATGGCTTAATCAAGTTCAATCAAGACTTTAATTACCGAATTTCGAACAAGTGTCCAACACAAAGTTTCTGAAATCTCGTTAAGCTACGATGAACTCTTGCTATAAATCTCATCTCGCCCAGTAGAAATGAATCAACTAGTCAAAAGGACTAAGGTACAATAAAGATACATCTGATAATACCTAACCCTAAATAAAATCATAAAGTCCTAAGTATGAATTCAGAGATGCATCAGCTAGTCTTTCAGATCTAATACTTTTACATCAAATGTGCAATGTTTTACTGTTACACTCTAGATGCTATGGAGACGTCATCATTCCTTCCATAAGTAATTATGAGAATAGTTTAGGGACATACACTGTAATGACCCGATTTTTCAGGAGCGCCACTATGTTTTTTCCATTATTTACTAAGAAATAGAGATAAAAAAATAATAATAATAATTAAATTAAATTAAAAAAAAAAAAAAAAAAAACTGCCACTTTATTATTATTCATTATTATTACAAAGGCCCCAATAATTAATTTTTTTACAAAATAAAAATACAAATCCAAATAAAATTTATGTCACAATTTCTTTTTCATAGATCCTGTATTAAATACTATAAGGGTATAAGCCAACGCTCGGTAGAATTTTAACCCCTCTAGTTTGTGCATCCAACTAATTCAACAAATAGTACATAATCGTCACATAATACATGATCATAATTATTCCATGCAAATCAACAAATATAATTGAATAATTATTATGACATAAATCTTGTTGGAAAAGTTAAACACAAATATTAAAAATTCTAATCTCCTAACAATAATTCTAATTTCTACTTCTATTTTTTATTTTCTACATTTTCTCCCTTTCTTTTATTTTTATTTTTATTTGTTAATTGATATAATATCAAATTAAAATTAAAAACAAAAAAGGAAAATATAAAAATGAAAAAAATATTAAATTTTAGGAATTTTTAATTAGAACCCCATTTTCACAATTGATATTTGAATGGGCCCCAACAATCAAGCCCAAACACTAAAAAATCCAGTCATTTATTTTGTTTTTGAGAGAACCCCAAATTCTACCCATCCAATACACACACGCGGCTGGGGATAGAGATCTATTCTTAGGTATTTTTGGAAATCAAGCTAATCAAGGAAGAATCAAATAAATTTATTCAAGAAACTACAAAAATGGAAGAAATTACCGTTCACATTTATCATGCCCTAAATTCTAAGTAGATATTCAAGGCCATTGCGACACAAAATTGGACACATACCGGCGGTTCTCTTGACAGTGACGATCAGCAGAACCGATGACAAATCGACAGCGACTGCATTGGCGACAACAACATCGGCATTGGACAGCAGTTTATAAGGTATTTGTTACTGTTTTGAAAATTTAAGAGCAAAAACATGAACCAAGATTCTGTTTTGCGATTTTCCCCTCTGTCTTGCGGTTTTCCCCTCTTGATTAATTTACTCTCTCTCATGATAAGTAAACGTGTGTGTACAAACGGAATTTCTTGTTTGAGCTAGAACTAAATCAAATCATCACTTTGGGGGTTTTGTGTTTATTGTTGTTATTCCTAGATTTGGAATAAAATGGTGTTCCCTTTTAATATGTTCTGAATCAAAAATTTTAGAATAAATTTCAAGAACAGAAGGAATTTTTTCCATCATTCTTGTTTTTGTTGAAAGCTAGGAACAGTACCAAAAAAAGAGCATGTTGATTTTCATCAAGTGGCAGAACTGTCTTTGCCATTTCAGGCACAGTACCAAAAAAATAATGTTCATTTCATTGTCAAAGCATCTAATTGTTGATTGTTCATTAATAAGCTGTGGAATTTTAATGATTTTCATCACCAAAGCATCAAGTAATGTTTTGTTACTAAACTGTGAATTTTAATGCACAGTTCATTGCTGATTTTCATTGCAAAAGCAGCAAGTAATGTTCAATGGGTGATTTTTGTAATGCTTATTTCATGAATTGAATTTTGATGTACAGTTACAATCAGTTAAATATTTGCTACACAACTTATAATTGGGTAATTGTTTTGATATACAGTTATAATTGGTTGATATTACTCTACATTTATAATTAGTTGAATATTTTACTGTATAGTTATATTTTACTGTGCTATTTTTATAGAATAAATATTGATGTACAGTTATAATTGATTGCATATTAATCTACATTTATAACTAGTTGAATATTTACTACACAGTTATAATCAATTGAATAATTGATATACATTTTATAATTGGTTAATTGTTTTAACGTACAGTTATAATTGGTTGAACATTTTCTTATTTTGACCAGGAAATGGAAAATTGGACGACCATGCTTGTGGCTAAACACTTGGGGACGACAGACATTTTTTATATTGATATCACTTCAACCATTGAGGAACTATTTGAGCGCGTGTGCGATAAGTATACGGGGTTGCGCATGGAAAATTTCAAGTTGTCTTATTCAATCTCCAACCACCCTAATTATTATTTAGGAGACATAGAGTCATTATGTAATCTCCGAAAAATTTCAAAGAGTTTTAATTTGGAATTTATTGAATTATCCATACAGTTGATACATGTTGGAGAGGGGAGTAGAGATGCAGTAGGAACTGACACTGAATATTACAGCGAAAACCCAGGGAGTGACAAAGATGACAGTGTGTTGGTACCGTACTGCCCAAACAAGTCGACAAGAATATCTGCTGATTGAAGGTATTTAATTCGTGAGGTAGGGCAAGTTTTTAAAGGTGGAGTTAATGATTTTAGAGAGTGCTTGATAAAATATTCTATTGAAATTGGGTTTAAATTTGATTACCATAAGAACGAACTATTTCGCATTTTTGCATATTGTGCATATAAGGTTGAGCGGGGATGTGATTGGTTCGTACGTACGAGCATCGATATTAAGAACGGATATTTTTACATCAAGAAAATAAACAATAATCATATGTGCGGTGCTGCCGTTAGAACCACGCAAAATGGTAGGATTAATTCCAAAATTATGTCGAGTTGTATAAAAAGCACACTAAAGGTTCAACCACTAAAGCACCCTATTGACATCGTAAAAGAATTTAAAAATAACTATGGGTTGGACATAAGTTATCACCATGCATGGGGGGGGGGGGGGGTTGAAAAGGCTAGAGAAGATGTTTTCGGGGATTATCGTAGTGGATACGACGAGTTGAGATGGTACAAAAAAGTGTGCATGGAAACAAACCCGGGAACCTGTTTTGAAATTGAATATGATATAAGTACTGGTTGTTTTAACCGATTTTTTGTTTCATTCAGTGCTAGCATAGCTGAGTTTAAATATGTACAACCTCTATTATTTCTTAACGGAATGTTTCTGAAAGCAAAGTATAAAGGCACGTTGCTTGGCGCGACCGGCAAAGACGGGAATAACGGTAAGTGGGGGTAAAAAATCTAGTTGTTTTTTGACGTGCTAATCAATTTGTTGTTGTTGTATCCGATGTAATATTCTAGCTATACAGCGACAAAAACAATTATTACTGTTAATTTAATAATAATATTCGATGTACACTAAATATTTCATATTGAATAACTAGACTTTTGTCATTTTCTGACAGGTATATATCCATTGGCTTTTGGAATTGTTGACTCAGAAACGGAAGTCCACTAAGAATGGTTTTTAAAGCAACTAGTTAATGTTATACCACCGGAACGAGTAATGACGTTCGTATCTGATGGACATGCTGGGTTAATAAAAGCTATGAAGAAGGTATTCCTCGATGCATACCATTCATTTTGTTTGAACCACTTATCAATGAATTTGAAGGAAAAAATTGGAGCTCATTTACCAGTGGTAAAACAACGGTTGTTGTGGTTGTTATGTAAGTGTTACAAAGTAAACATGGAGTTCAACTTTTACACACTACTGGCAGAACTAAAAATAGGGGGATCCAAGTGTATTTCTGATTGGGTTGATGATTTACCTAGAGAGAATTGGACAAACGCGTTCTTCAAAGGTCGAAGATACAGTGAATTAACTTCCAACGCTGCAGAGACATTCAATGGATGGATTGCTGAACCTAGACACCTGCCAATTCACAAAGTTGTCGATCGAATTCGTGTTGACTTAATGGAACAACAGACAAAACGACGTAACATGGCTTCAGGGTGAACAATATTCTGTGTGAGATAATCGAGAAACAAATGCTAAAAAGACTAGAAGAATGCAGGACATGGGTGGTGCGTGAATCTGTGAATGGAGTTTTCGAGGTTCAATCGGACCCTTCTGTACTCGTGGACCTAAAAAACCAAACGTGTTTTTGTTTCGATTGAAGGGACAACGGGATACCGTGTGCACACACTTGCGCTTCTATTACAAAGACCGGTGGAGATTTGAACTCATATGTAGAGGATTACTTCCACATGTCCTTTTACCATTTAAGTTACGAGGATGAAATTTTTGCTGTGTCGACTGCGGGGAAGAAAGAGACGAAACAAGAAGATATTGTAATACTACCACCAGTTACCAAACGACCTAGGGGACGACCGAAGAAAACGATGATCCTATCAAAGGGAGAATTCAAGAAAAGAACATTGAAGTGCAGTCGTTGCGGTGGAAAATGACACAATAGGAAAACATGCAAAGAACCCATATGAGATGACATCATTTATTAGACTTTTATTATTTTTTGGAGCAATAGTTTCTATTTATTTTTGAAAAATTCAACATTCGTGTGGATGTTTTTATGACTGGAATCGTTTTATCAATAGGTTTTCATTTTTTATAATTTGTTATGCTAATTTTATATTTTGGTTATATTCTTGTGACAAGTAAAAAAAAAATTGATGACAAAAGAATCGATTATTTTAACTAAAATATGTAATATTTAATGAAGTTTAGTGCGCATAATTTTCTGAGATACATTTGTCATAGAAATCTATGATTTATTCTATGATTTGAGAGGAAGCTCAAATCTCTTAAGAACGTATGAACCATAAACATGAGTTTAAACAACAATCAAAATCGAAATTCAATCAATTATTAAAAAACCTATACTCGAATACCATAAAGATGAATTAAATTATTAAACGACACGATTTCGGCAAGGATACAATGATTTCTTGAGCCAATAAAAACAAGGAGTAATAGATGAATATTACTTCACAGTAATTTTTATTGTAGTGGAGTAATTAATACACAGTAATTTTTTATTCAACTCAAATTCCGGAAGATCCCCGTAGCTAGATGTGTATCCACGGAGTACGATATGAATATCACTTCACAACAATTTACTGTGAATATTGATTCACAGTAATTTTTATTGCATCGGAATAATTAATTTATAGTAATTTTTAATAGAACAAACAATTGTGTCCGATAACATTATTCGTCTTAGACATTTCATGCACAAACTTGATTACGTAACAAGAAATACACCCACACATCAAGATTAGTCATGAACCACATCCATCATAAAAAAGTCAAACGTCAAATAAGTTTTGAAACAAGTAAATCATTTAATCAAAATAATATAAAAAATGAACAAAACATTTTGTCCACAAACCAATCAGGCTCAATTGCTCTGCGCATAAAATGAATCAAAAGCCCAACTGCCATGTTTGTCATTTATTATGTCCTTGATAAGATCCGCTATTTCCACCGTTGCTATTCTGGCTTTGCATTCACGGTTGACGTTTGCTCGTTGCCCAAGGATGAACTGCCTCATTATATACGTAACAATTACTCCACAGTCAGGTCTACCAAAAAAAAGCATACAAATTTCTAGTATAATATCGCATATTCTTACAAATCTAATACAAATGAAAATCTACACTTACCAATCACCCCTTTGCTGAAGCGTGTCATAAACAGGCTCCAAAGTTATCGATCGTTCTTGTGTAGAAGCGCTTAACAAAGTTACATACCGAGTGAAATAGTTGTTAATATAATCCACCTATATTTTGCAAACAATGAAATCACCAATTAAAATTAAACAAATAATAACACTAAATTAATGTAAGAGAGTGCAATTGGCATGTAGGATTATTATTGTAAACTCATAATCAATTAATTCGTAAAATATCTAAAATCTTGCTATAAGTTTGGCGCTCTCCAAATGCGAATCATGTGAATTAAGACTATATAGCGAGTTGTAGTGATTTAAGGTCCCATGCTCCATCTCAAAAGCAAGTAATGTCCAGTGCGACGGTGAAGATTTCTTCCCAGAAGTGTTTATTGGGAACATTATCGTCTCGTATTTCCCAACAATACCTATATTGAATTGTTTGTTCAGTTGTTCCCGAATGATTGTCTATCTATTCTCTTTAATATAAGTCTATCATCAAAATCAGCACAAATTTTAATATGCATTAAAAGACTAGAAATACAAATGCACCAAAATATTAAAAGATCAAACATCGTGGCAAAGGAAGTTACCCAAAAAAGACTAGGCATAATAAACACTCTGTGGGGAGCATCAACATTTGAACTGCCATTAAAAATTTCATTTTGGCAATGGTGTATTATCTCGGCAAACGTATCTATCACCTACAAAAGAACAAGGCCACAAAAAATCAAGTTTATGTATTCATTAAAATACATGACATCCAGTATATTTTCTTACCCTACTAGACAATTGTTCTCCTTTTAGGAGATCGATTATGTTGCCGAAACGGACGCCAAGGAAGCCATCCAATCCAATCTATGCTAGGTCATTGCAGGTCAAAAAATTAAATCAAAATTTGAATAGTGAATCTAAGAAAAAAGTACAAATTGATTCGAAGTAAATATAACGAATACATACGCATCATCATGTGTTTCATGTATGGATTTTATTTTATCCCAATCACTTTCGTCTAGTAATTTGGCCACCGCGCATCTTTTTTTGTTTGGGAGTTTTTCAGGCTTCCTTCTAGTCATTCGATGTATCAACGGGATTTCGTCCACATCAATCAGTCCCTGAACACACTCTTTTTTACTTCTTTTTTTAACCCTTTCATACATGTAATCTGACTTTCGTGCGGATTTTCTTTTTTGCCGTTTAATCTCCCTTACCATAGAAGTTTGCAGTTCGGCATGTTCAAGAGTTTTAATAACTGGAGATGAAGCTAATTTGGCAACGGATTTTTTATCGTGTAATTGTTCCGCATTAATGATGGTAGTCCGTTCCGCCAAATCATCTAATTGTTTCATCAACGATGTTATCAACTCGTCGCGAGTTTTCAGCTCAGATCGAAGATGGACATTCTCCGCAACCAACTCACTATTTTGATTGAATGCATAATCCAATTGCTTCTTGATTTCAGTGAGCTCATCCGGGGGTTGTTGCTCGGGGGGAGGTAAACCAACTGATGTTGCTGCTGGTTGGGCCCCGAATATATACAACTCTTCCATAGCTGATGGCACCAGATCGTCAGAGATTATCTGAAAATAGTAGAACACGCAACTTAAATTAACAATCTTATAAAACACGTAATTATTGATTCACATTAAAAGAAACTGTGGAGTAACATTCTTACTTATAAATGATACAAATAATAAGCAACCATTTTTTGTTCTTGTGTTTTTTCAGCTTAATCTTATTTTTTTGTTTTCTTTTTTAGATTTGGTAACAAAACCGTTGATATTCAGTCCTATCAACACCCACACAAAACATGCTCAAGCGCATGGTGGAATACTATTAATAGTCAATGTGCAGTAAAATTCTTATAAATGATACAACATAGTAAAGTTTAAGATAAATGACAATTAAACATAAATAAGAAAGAAATAAACGAACCAATATGGGCTCCAACAAGACAATCGATGGGAATGTACACATTTTACCATTAATTTTAGATAAGCGAAATGCATTTCTTACATAATAAAAATAAGGATGGCAAGAAGCACAAATAAATAGAAAGGGGGTCATAGTTCAGACATCCATTTCATCTTTAGGTAAGTAAATTCAATCCAGTTTGCCATACAGCAATTTCCTATGAGATACAGCTTGTGCTGACAAAGCAGAGTGGACCAAAACGAATTCATGACACAGAGGCTAACAAAATTAATCAAAATCATTCCATTGATGGAATATGAATACTAGTCCTACTTTTCCTCTTACTTGTAGAGTACACTTTTGTTAGGCCGCTTCTAAATTCCAAGCACATGGAATCTCAAAATTCAATTGTCAAACATCAGTAACAGTAATAATAAACAAAGGAATGGAAAATGACACAACAAAAACAAAGACAATCACAATCTTCTATAAAAGGAAGCCAACAAAATTAATGAAAATCATTCCATTAATTGAATATAACTACTACTCCTAGTTTTCCTTTTACTTGTAGATTACACTTTCCTTAGGCAGCTTATAAATTCCTAGCATATAGAATATCAAAATTCAACTGTCAAACAACAGTAACAGTAATAAATGATACAACATACGCAACTATTGTTATACAGTAAAATTCTTATAAATTATACAACCACCCCTTTAATGACATACATATAATATTTCAAGGATACACTTGGCACTAACCTGATCTTCACTTAGTTCATTCACCCCATGCAACACGTTCTTTATAGAAGATAAATTCCAACCGGTGAATCAAGGAATGCCGATCCAACTGAAATCACCACCCACCGGCACAACTTGGTGATTGTAGTCTGGATCTAATAAGGTCGAACGCTCGCAAAACATATACTACGAGTAATAACATATAGAAATTAGGAAACATTATACATCAAGAAATAAGAATATATACATCATTTGTCATTGCATCTACAAACAACTTACCAATATAGCGATGATGCAGTCACGAATCGCATACGATTTGTCAATGTTATTAAGGATTGAATCATTTACCCCCTTCGCAATAGCATCAGTCCATGCGTATTCAAACATTACACGCAAGTCCTCTACCATTTGCACAAACGACCATCCGATATTTATACCAGTAGTTGCAAAAAAGCAAGTCACAAAAGCGTACAAACACATCAACCTTACAACATCCTCAACATCATCGTGATCGGTCCGATAAATAATCGTGTCGATCATCTGTAATATCACTCTCGTTGAGACGTCTAACTCCAGCAAAACGTCGTTGAAAAAATGGACTCATAATCTTCTTCGCATACGTGTGTTCAACTGCTTTGGTCCCATTTTTAATCCCAAAAAAATAACGATATATCTCTCGAACTCAAAGAAATACTCTTGCCGCCAAACACAAAAGCTTTTTTACCTCTGTCAAATACACATTTGCAAGAAGACAATAAAACAATGTTCAGAAAATTATAGTTAGACATTAAACATCATTGCAACGTAATTTTATCGATATGATAAGTAACATTTTTTACCTATTATAATACTTCAACAGCGCAAAGATGTCTTGGTCACTTTTAGTGCATTGTTGGACCACGACATTGCCATCAATGAATGCCTTAAAGAAAGGCCAAAGTGGAGTGGACGACATCACATCAATATGAGCAAGACTAAACTTCCTTCGATTTTTTCCTATTAAATCACAGAAACTATGTAAATTACATCGATATTGTTTACCTCTAGCTTGATTATGGGAAATTGGATCGTTGTCGGATGCACCCGTCATTACCTGAGAAACAATTCCGGTGCCGGACAAAAATTCAACATCTAAACATTAATAATGTAGAGGACGAAGGGTATAATTCAAAAACAAGTATTTAATAGTTGAATTTTACTTCACAATACCAATCTCTATAAACCAAACATCAATTTTTGCTACACATTAACTACACATTAATTTTTACACCACAGTAACGATTGATCAACAACCACAAATCAACGGTGAAAAAGTCTCAAATTGTGAATCTAACACAAGTCTTCAATTCGTGTTTTTTGCTACACATTAATAATCTATATAAATCAAACATTTTTTTTTCTATATACTAATTAAATATCAAATATTACACCACAGTAATGATTCAATCAAAATTCCACATCAACAGTGAAACATAACAAATTGTCAATCTCAAACAAGTCTTCTAATTCATGATTTTTGCTACACAGTAAAAATCTCAAGATTGGTGGCTACACATTAACTATTCCAACAATTTGCCATTGGAAACAGAAATTGATAACAGGAACAGTGGCCATCTCTATTTGTGATGAAACCAAATCGAAATTCAAGAATACAACTGTATATATGTGATTTTACTACACATCAACAATTTAACAACCCAAACAGAAAATATTTCAAGAACTCAAGCATCAACACCCAAACACTAAATATTATATAAGTTTGGCCCACGTGACCCATTAAGGCAAAACCCTAACCCCCACTTCCCCTATAAATATGTGTATATCGTTGTATTATAACTGTATCACTTTTCATAATATCAATTTATGATTCTTCTCCCACTTCTCAATTATCTTAACATGATATCAAAAGCAAGTCTTTTCTGGACCTGTTCTCAATAAAAAATTTGCAACCCTAACGTTTTCGCTGCTGCCACCGTCACTCATATTCTTCCAAGACTTTTGTTGCTCCTGCAGGTTTCATCCCCACTCCGGTATAAACAACCATCACACCACCGACTTCGTCTTGAAAATACGAACACAACGCCACCAAAATCACCCGTCATCGGAGGATTCACGTGCTCACACGCGCCACCAACAGTCTACAGTAACCACTAACTGCGCCGTCTCGTATTTTTGGCCCTACCACCTTAACCAGGGCTCAAAATTCACTCTACAATATACCAACAGAACCGTCTCGACGAGATGATTCCAAATGCGCAAATATCATCACCGTACGAAGCTGTACGCGCCCCCACGTGCGGCCTGAAGACTCTGCCCAAAACCAACGACAGATCCACACGCGGCCTGAAGACTCTGCCCAAAACCAACGACAGATCCACGCGCGGCTGTTCCGCTGTGCACTGCTATATCAGCAACCACGTCAATGCCACATCAGCCTGATCTGCTCAGTAAGGAAACTCATCTTGCCACATTACAAGGATCTCATACAGATATTGCCCTTGCAGCACCAGTCGCTCTTGCATCACCAGTTGCTCTTGCCACACCATCTGCCAAGGCCAACCCATCCCAGAAGCCCTTATACTGCAGGTATTGTCATTCACAAGAGCATGAATTGCTCAAATGTCCTTCCCACCTATGTAAAGTCTGTAGAGCACCGAGCCACTACCTTGAAGACTGTCCTAAACTTCCATCTGGGAATCAATCAAATGGGAATCCATATCGTTCTCGAGGCTTTTGCAATCGGTTCTATTCCAAGTCAATGAATGTTGTTGCTGTAGCCACTGATACTACACCAACTCCATCCAGCTCTTCATCTTATTGGAGTGGTATCTGCACCGCGATTACTGAGGCCCTTAATAAAATTGGTAACAATATAGCCATGTCTGCTACACCAAGTACATCTCGATGGTATTTTGATTCTGCCTGTTACCATCACGTGACTTTTGATGCCTCTATCTTTTCCTCTAAAACCCGTGATGAGCATGCACCTACTATTCACACTGCTAATGGATCAAATATGTTGGTTAGCCACACTGGACATGTTAATAGTTCTCATTTGTCTCTCATTGACACATATTTGGTTCCGAATCTTACGCTTAATCTTATATCTATTGGACAACTATGTGATCTTGGACTTGACTTGTATTTTTCTTCTACTGGTTGTCATGTGCAAGACCCTCAAACAGGAAAATTCATTTGAACCGGCCGAAAGTTGGACGCCTTTTTGAGCTCACTTACCTCCAAGTCCCATCTTCACCATCACCAAACCAATCAGCTGCATCCATCCCAGCACTCTCACCCGTGGAATTGTGGCACTCTCGATTAGGTCACACTTCACCCAGCCGTCTACGTTCTCTTATTTCTAGTGGTCAGTTAGGTTCATTTCAGTATGAGTTTTTTCATTGTATTCATTGTCAACTTACAAAACAATCAGCTTTACTTTTTAATAAAAGTCAGTCTGTTTCTCTTGCACCTTTTGATTTAGTACATTCTGATGTTTGGGGACCTTCTCCTCATGTATTCATGGGTGGTGCTCGCTATTTTGTAATATTTGTGAATGACTGTTCTCATTATACCTGGTTGTTTCTTATAAAAAACATATCTGAACTCTTTCAAATATATTCTGATTTTTCCTCTATGGTTCAAACTCAATTCTCTCGGAATATCAAAGTTTTTCGTTCAGATAATACAATAGAATACAAAGACCGTGTCTTTCTAAGCCTACTTCACAAAAATGGCACGCTTCCCCACCATTCATGCCCTGAAACTTCCCAACAAAATGGTCGAGCTGAACGAAAACATAGACATATTTTTTATATTGTTTGTGCTCAACTTATTTCGTCATCATGTCCTGAACGTTTCTGGGGTAATACTGCCTTAACCGCTGTATACAATATCAACCGTGTCACTTCTACCACAATCTAGAATCAATCCCCATTTGAACGCCTTTTCGGTAAACCACCTGATTACTTTGAACTCAGAGTCCTTGGTTGCACTTATTTTGTTCTTCTCAAACCACATGAACACAACAAATTGCAACCAAGGGCTCACATGTGTTGTTTCATTGGATATCGTATTGAACATAAGGGGTATCGGTGCTGGGATCCTATTTCTAAGACCCTTCGTATCTCTCATCATGTCATCATTTGGGAACATCAAATGTTCTCTTCCTTACGATCATTTGATACGTCAACCCTCACTAACTCCAAATTCTTTATTAATTCATCTATTGAGTTATTTCTAGAGAATCCAGCTTCAGGTATAGTTTAGTCAATCTCAGATTCACCAGTTGGCCTTATTTCTCCAGACCCAGCTCCAGCTCCAAAACCATCACCTGACCGCACCCCTCCAACTCCATCGGTTGTGCTCAAGGATATTCCTATGTCTGATGAGTCTGCACCGACTCCCTCTGAGAGTCATCCTCCATATCACTCCCGCAAATCTACAAGGGTAACTCATCGTCCTTCTTATCTTGCTGATTATCATTGTTTTTCCACTATACTCCATTTGCATGAGTCTCAATCCTATAAGGAGACTAGTACTAATCCTCTTTGGCAGAAAATAATGACACAGAGGCTGTCTTTCTCTGTTTGACTAATAATAGTATCACTATTTTGCTTCGCAATAATTCAAAGGGTAACAAATATATATATATATAAAGTATATCAATAATTTGAGTTGTCATTGTCAATTTATGAAATCCACAGCTTATACTGAGACTTGATAAAGAACTTCACACTACATTAGAATACTGAAACAAGAGGAAAAAACAAGAAATGCGGCCTCAAAATCACAACTTTAGGTCTTATAAATTGGCTCCATTCTCAGATGTTATATTGTTTAGTGTCCAACACAAAGTTCCTGAAATCTCGTTAAGCTGCAACCAATGAGTGCAAACTTCATCATGAACTATAGCTATAAATCTCATCTCACATAATAGAAATGAATCAACTAGTCAAAAGGACAAAAGGTACAATGAAAGATACATCTGATAATACCTAACCTTAAATAAAATCATGAAGTCCTAAGTACGTATTCAGAAATGCATCAGCCAGTCTTTCAGATCTAATACTCTTACTTCAAAGTGCCATGTTTTACTGTTACGCTCTAGATGCTATGGAGACGTCATCATTCCTTCCAATAGCTATTACGAGACTAGTTCAGGGACATACAGTGCAACGATCCGGTTTTTCAAAGCCGCCACTAGGTTTCTCATTTTTTTTACAAAGAAATAGAGGTAAAAAGACAAATAAATATACCACCACTTTATTATTATTCATTATTATTACAAAGGCCTTAATAATTTTACAAAATTAAAATACAAATACAAATAAAATTTCTAGAACAACTCCTTTTTCGTAGATCTTACAATAAATACTATAAGGGAATGAGCTAACGCTCAATAGAATTTTAACTTCTTTAACATGTGCATCCAATCAATCTAACAAATAGCGCATAGGCATATTCCCCCACATAATTGTCACATAATACATAATCATAATTATTCCATACAAATCAATAAATATAATTGAACAATTACTATGGCATAAATCATGTTGGAGAAGTTAAACACAAATATTAAAAATTCTAATCTCCTAACAATAATTCGTATTTCTACTTCTATTTTTTTTTTATTTTTTTTTGTGTATTGATATAATATCAAATTAAAAGTAAAAAAAAAAAAAAAAAAGGTAGAAAATAAAATGAAAAAAACATTAAATTTTAAAACAAATAATTAAAAAAAAAAAAATTGCTTTTTTTTTTTCTTTTTTGGCGATTTAAATTTTTTATTAGTTTGTGTTTGAATTCCTATTTTTCGTTTTTATTTTGATTTCGCTGCATTTTATTATTTTATTTTCTGCCTTTTGTTTTATTGGCTTTTACTTTTGATTTTATTTTTTATTTTCCAGCAATACCATGAAATAAATGAAATAAAAATATTGAATTAAAAAAAGAGATAGATGGTAGAAAATAAAAAGAAAAAAAAAATCAAAAAATTCAGAAAATGTAAAAACTGAAAATATTGCATTATAAGGAATTAAGGATACTTTTGTAAATTGTTAACCGAATTAAAATGACAAGATGACAAGAGGTGTACGTGTCTCAAATATTATTCAAACTATCGAGATATCTTTGGTACAAGGCCAGATGAAAGGTAGTGTTTGGTAGCACAACATTATTCTCAAATTAGAAATAAGTGTAATTCCAATTCCCACTACGAAATCGTAATTCCTTTCGGGATTCAAGTGAGAAATCTGAAATCAATTGGAGTGAAATGCAATCTCCAGCAAATAGGAGCAGAGTTCATGAGGCTTGGAGAACATTGCCATGTGATCAGAACCAAACAACTCCTTCACCTCATCCACCGGGTTTTGCAAGATCATCCACCGCTGCAAGTCCTCGGTTATCACCTTGTCTTGGTCGCACACAACGTAAACTCGACGAACAGAACCGTACTTTTCCTTCGTTACCGCTCTTTCCTTTCGTGTTTCCTCGTCAAAAAACATAGGGAAGGGTCTCACCAACAAAGTTGCCAAAGTCAAATCCTATTACCAAAAGGACAAAATCCAAGATCGCATTAAAACTAGTGATGGCAACAGTTAGAGTTCGATTTTAGGCTAGTTTCACTAGAAACCAAAACCCAAACCGTTAGTAATATACCAAACCCAAAAAAAAAAAAGAGTAAAACGCCGATTTTTAAAGCGAACCCTTTAATTTTACACAAACCCAAAACCACAAAATCGCAAATCCGTTAATTTATTTTATATATTTATTAATTTATCTAGCAAAGCAACTTCATAAAATTGCAAACAAAAACATAACTAAAATATAAAACATACATTCGAAACAAATAAAATCATTAATTGTTACAATAAACATCTCAAAAATAATTAAGTATAACACATAAAGTTCACAATATAAAACAAAAACAAAACAAAAAACAAAAAAATAGAGGTAAAAGTGTAAATAAATATATATATACACACACACACTCTACTAATATTAGAGGTAAAAGTGTAAATAAATAAAAAACTAAGGTTGCATTTGGGTAAGGAATTTGACAAATTCAAAATATTTATAAATGATGGTATTTCAAAATCTAAATAAATAAAAAAAACTAAGGTTACGTTTGGATAAGAGATTTGACAAATTCAAGATATTTGTAAATGATGAAATTTCAAAATTCTATATTTTGAAATCCCATCTTTTACAAATTCGTTGTTTGGATAATTATTTTTGTTGAAGTATTTGATCGTGTACTTGTTTGGATAGATAAACTGTTTGTAAACAGAATTCACAGGTCCATTGATTTTTAAGACAAGAGATATTCAACATAAATTAAAACCCTAAAACTAAAAAAATTCAACATAAATTTACCTAAAACAGAAAAATTCAACTTAAATTAAAACCCTAACTAGAACACATCATCCTAAATTAAAACAGATCAGCAAAAATCGAACACATTCAAGAGTAGAACAGAAATTGAATTGAAAGCCTAGCAACGTCACCGAAGCAGGAGCAGTATCAAAGCATCACCCTAACAGCGTGGGAGAAATGAAAGACTTCGCAAGTGCAGAACATCGTCAGCAAGTAGCAGGAATGACCGCTGGGAAGAGATGGTGAGAGGAGAACAAATGAAAACAAACCTGAATAACGACGGCAACGGTGACGAAAGAAACAGTGGACGACGGCGACGAATAAATGGTGGATGACAGCGACGAAGAATAGTAGACGATGACGAAGAAGAAAACGATGGACATCGAAGAAGTAGAAGAAGGAAGACAACGATGCAGATCGATGGACGACGGCGACGACGAAGCAGAAGAATGAAGACAATGGACGACGAACAAGCAGAAGAAGGAAGGCCTCCAGAGCGAAGATGAAATCGCGAAGATATACACCTAAATTAATTGTGTTTGGGTAAGGGAATTGAGCGAAGGATTTGATTTGTTTAAGGGATATCAAAATTTCTTTTTAACAAATCCCTTATTTGGGTATTTATAGGGAGGAATTTGTAAAACTCCTTTATCTAAAAAATAGAATAAAAATAGTCATTTTCAAATCCTTTTATTTTAGGTGTCATTTGTAAATCCATCAAACGAGGGATTTCACAAAATCAGACTGCTCTTCACTCCTCTATCTTCGCGATCGCGTCTTTACTCCTAAGGCCCAATCTTCTTTGCCGCCGTCTTCAGGCTTCTTCATCGCCGTCGTCTATTGTCGTCGTCTTCTTCATCGTCCATCGTTCTTCTTTGTCGCCGTCGCCCATCGTTTTTCTTTGTCACCGTCGTCCATAGTTCTTCGGCGGCGGCGGCGGCGTCTTCTTCGTTATTCAGGTTTGTTTTCATTTGTTCCCTATGTTTCTTGCCCAATTTCGTGTAGATCTAGGTTTGTTTGTTTCAATTTCTGGCTAGATCTAGGTTTGTTCTTCCAATTTCTAACTAGATCTAGGGTGGTTATTTGTTAGTTTGTGCTTTTGGTGAATAAATTAGGGTGCTTTCAAAGGATCTAATGGTGGTTGCTGGAGATGCATTGAAGACCGGTCCCCCCCCCGGTTTTATTGAGTTTGTTCGCTGTCGATTTTTTCAGTCAATTCATTCCTTGATCTGATTGTTTTTGTTGAGATTTTCTATAATTTTTTTTATTGGATTTTGTTTATTTGAGTAAAGTCAATTTATTCCTAGATCTGATTGTTTTTGTTGCGTTTGTTGATTATAATTTGGTTCATTTGCAGTTTTCGTTGTTGTTTCATAGTTTCATTTGTTCGATTTTTTTTTTATTTGTTGTATATTTTTCGAAAATGAGTCTGTGTGATCCTCCACATCTTGTTTTCGTTCTCAGTTTTAGAAAAACTTTCAAGAATTGTTCCATAATTCCAGTGTAGTTTCCGATCGTGTCTAATTTATCCAAACAAACGAATTATGCGATCATATTCTTCAACTAAAATAGTTATCCAAATAAAGAATTTGTAAATGGTGGGATTTCAAAATCCAAGATTTTGAATTCCCATCATTTACAAATCTTTTAAATTTGTCAAATTCCTTATCCAAACGCAACCTAAGGCTAATATATATATAGATAGATAGATAGATTTAAAATAACGGTTAAGCGGTTCGATTTTATGATTAGTATCTCAAAACTAAAACCAAAACCGCTTTAGTTTTCAATTCCAAAACCAAAATTATAATCGATACCATTTGATCAGTTTCAAAACCGAATCATTCGGTTCGGTTACCTGCCTATTCGGTTCAATTAACATCCCCAATTAAAACATAAGGAGGAAAGGTTATACATTGTCAAATTCAAAAAAATAATAATAATAAACCAATACAAATCCCTTGTAATATAAGCACTCCGTATTGTCACATTAAACTTTGTATAAAGTTTTAGTTAGTGTTTTAATATTTTTTACTTTACCATATTGTTGTTATTTGAATGGTGTTAAAGTGATAAAAAAAAAATGAAATTTAAATGGGTGGTTGAGAATAAAGATTATTTATTTTAAAAAAATGACAATTAATTTAGGTTGTACAAATAGGAATACAATATAGAAAGGAAAAGGTAAAAAATTAATGTAAATGATGAGGTATATACGTACTTCGGGTGGGGAGAGTTGATACAGCTTGGACGACATGAAGTTGGGACCAAATAGAAGGGAGGTCGGAGCTTTGTCTGATCCTCGATCATATCTGACTTGGTTGTCCATATGAGAATCCAATCTCCGGTTGCTCTGTTCATTTATCAATCATTAGAAAATAATATGCTGAAATAAAGTTCAACAGGGGGGGGGGGGAGTTGCTGTTTTGCCGAATACCTCTTCAAAGATGGCACTAGTATCGAGCTCTGGGCCGGGCATAAAAGCGGTAACAAAAACAGCAGCAGCAATTTTTTCTGGAAACTTCTCCATGGCAAGGGAAATGAACGGGCCCGCCCATGCTGTGACCCACCAGAACCACCTTATCCTCCGGGGGCAAATCCATCATGAACACCATCAACGGTTCGATGTAACCGGAGAACGAACCGACCTCGTCTGGCCGGCTCAGATGAACCCCGGCGGAAGCCATGTCAAGGGCGGTGACTTTGTGACCCTCCGATCTCAGCCACGTCGCCACCTTGTACCAACACCACGCTCCATGACAAGCTCCATGGACTAGCACAAAATGCTTTTCTCTCTTCTCCTCCATGGCCTTGTGCTATGGTGGTCCTTGTAATAAGCAGTTTAACATTCGTTTGATTCTGACTTGGGAAATGTCGCAAAGTAATGACACACAGGCTGTCTTTATCTATTTGCCCTGTAATAGTATCACTATTTTGCTTCACAATAATTCAGAAAGTAACAAATGTATACAATATTATATATAGGTGTATATATATCATTAAATTTGAGTTGTCATTGTCAACTCATGAAATCCACAGCTTATAAGATCTACGGCAGCAAAGCATGAAATAATACCTTAAGGATATTGGGAAAAAGAAGAAAAGTCTAATTGATAGTTTTGTACATACAAAATGAATCTTATTTCCCTAATTATATAGCCAAAGGGCAGGTTAAATTAAGAAGAATATTATTGAAATATGTAGACTAATAAAACCCTACAATAAAGATACCACAGATATAAATTAACGTATAAATATAGTGTTTCAACAATACCAATAAAGATCATATTGGAACAGAATCAAAACCCAGACTAAAAAAAATCCAAATAAAAATTATATTGAATTTTCTTTGATTGAAAGATAATTGAATATTACCAGAAATAATACTTGCTTGGAACCTATCCAAATCCCTCAAATAACTATCTAAACATGAATGTTCGTCAAAAAACTATAAGATTTCCGGAAAGTACAACAAATATCATCACTTCCCCTTTTGCATGAAAGGGTATGTTTCCTTAGCTGGGAGCATGAAATGTGAGTACCATCTTAAAGTCATGTGCAACCACAAATTTGATGCATGAATATACAACTTTGCATTGAAGGAAATTCAAAAAAAAATGGCTGCACAAATTAAATAAATTCACGGCACAATCAATCTCCACAGAACTTGACAATAGCCAGTCTACTGGGTAAAGAAAAACGAGTTTGATAGGTAGAGCAAGAATGTACCTCAAGCACTGTTTCAGAGGCACGTGCATTTCTCCACCGTCACATTAGTTGTCTTCATCAACTTCTGAGACAAAATAGATGGAAATTTAAGCCCTCTCAAGTCATCATAATGGAAAAATTATTATTTTGTAGATGTTCTGAGACTTGATGAAGAACTTCATAATACATTAAAATACTGAAACAAGAGGAACAAACAAGAAATGCAGCCTCAATCACAGCTTCAGATCTTATACATTGGCTCCATTCTCGGATGTTATATTGTTTAGTGTCCAACACAAAGTTCCTGAAATCTTGTTAAGCTGCAACCAACGAGTGCAAACTTCATCATGAACTATAGCTATAAATCTCATCTCACATGGTAGAAATGAATCAACTAGTCAAAAGGACAAAAGGTACAATAAAAGATACATCTCATAATACCTAACCCGAAATAAAATCATAAAGTCCTAAGCATGAATTCGGAGATGCATCAGCTAGTCTTTCAGATCTAATACTTTTACTTCAAATGTGCTACGTTTTACTGTTACGCTCTAGATGCTATGGAGACGCCATCATTCCTTCCATAAGCTATTACGAGACGAGTTCAAGCACATACAATGCAACGACCCGATATTCCAAAGCCGCCATTAGGTTTCTCCCCTTTTTTTACGGAGAAATAGAGGTAAAAAGACAAACCAATAACTACCACTTTATTGTTATTCATTATTATTACAAAGGCCACAATAATTAAATTTTTTACAAAATTAAAATACAAATAAAATTTCTGGCGCAGCTCTTTTTTCATAGATCCTACAATAAATACTGTAGGGGTATGAACTAATGCTCAATAGAATTTTAACCCATTTAGCATGTGCATCCAACCAATCCCACAAATAGCACATAAGCGTATTCCTCATATAATTATCACATAATACATTATCATAATTATTCCACGCAAATCAACAAATATAATGGAACAATTATTATGGCATAAATCATGTTAAAGAAGTTAAACACAAATATTAAAAGAGTTAAGAATTCTAACTTAAATTCGGAATTGATAATTAATCACAGATGAAACTGAAGATATTTTCCTTATTTTCCGCATTCTTTCTCCTAGGCTTTCCTCTCGTATCTTCCTTTGCTTCTCTTCTCGTCTCCCTTCCAAACTCACACATACACCATATACATACATAAATACATATATATATATAAACCTAACACACACACTACACATTCACACACATATATCGATATATATATATATCAAAGGTCGTGGTCCATCTATCATTATACCTACTTTTCCACTTCTTAAACATTTTTCTTTTGAATGGTGACTTCTCCAACAAAGGCCATCTATTATTTATTTATTTATTGTCTTCTCATCCAAATCTGATAAGATTTGCTTTCTTATCATTTTCCACTATTGAAAGTGAATTATGAAGAAAATACTATTAAATATTTTATTAAAAATACGCGTTTATCCTTATAGAAATATATTAATATTTACTAACACCCCAAACTTTTTGTAATATACAAAATAGCCCCCAAATCGTATTAACTTATTTTTAAATAAAATATTATTTTCAAAAATATAAATTTCCAAGGTATTACATACACTGCGGAACCTAACTTCCTATTATTACTTTAAAGGGAGAAGAAAACAATAATGAAGATTATGAATGATGAGCAAAATTCATTAGGAGCTTAACTGGAAGGACGTGATGAGAGGATAGAAAAAGTGTAATGGTGCAAGAAACAAACAAACCGTCGCAGAAGCACTTTTGGATTATATGGAAACAAATTCTTCCTATAAAGGTTCTCCAACGATTTCTTCAGTGAAAGCAAACATTCTTTAGCACCCTCAATAGAGAGACTTGCCACTCTGCACTGCTCGCTATCATGGCTATGGTCTTCCTTACAATCCTCGTCACCTGAGAAATGAAATCCATCACCTTTCACGGATGCTGAGGATAGTTCTCCATGGATATCTAAGCCATCCGCCAAGAATTTTGTTTTCTTGCAAGGTGATTGACTTGTAACTTTTGCAATCTCAGGGAATTCCACAAATAAGGTCCATGACTCACATGCCACACGCAAACACCTAATAGGAAACATAACAAAGGGACATGAGAAGGGCAGAAGGCGAAAATGTTAGCAGTAAACTAAATACAGGCTAGTTAATTGTAAAGTAGGAATAAGGCCTGCTGATGTGCTATAGAAAAAAACATCCCATGATTGCTTTCCTTGACATAAATATGCAACAAAAAATGAACCTCTAGTTGACAAAAGTAAAAACTAAGCAGGAAAAAAAAAATCAGAAAATAATCGATCATAACATTCCAAAACTACTCACAATCAGGAAATAAGAAGTACCTAACAGAGAAAACAAACCTCAAAAGATATTCAGCAGAACTGGCCCCTGTATCTTTTGAGATAAGGTAATCAAGAAGCACTTGGTGATCATAGACTAGCTGCCATAAAATCGCCCCAAGTATTAGTTTATAATCCTTTAATTACTTGAACAATAAGGACATGAAAACTCCATTTATTTTATTGAATACGGATACGCTAGGGATTAGCATGGCAAAAGGAAAAGATTGGAGAATTCACTAGCTCGTGTTAGTTAAACATGAACTTGCCTCTGCAAGAAATAAGTGGAATAGGTATATTGGGTGGAAAACATCTGAAACAAGAGATATGATGTCGCTATTCACTCCCTTAGAAGCCCCTCCAATGCAAATCCTACATAGAACCATAAAACACATTAAGAAACTTGCTAGCAAATAGCCAACACTTCTTATCAGCCGATAATAGAAGAGGGAGAAAGGAACTAGGATATATGTTGCTCACTGTTTGTCAGACCACATTGGCACACGAAACAGTTCCAAAAGCACATCAAATAGGATATCATCCTACAAGAGTAAACAAGAAGTTAGTACATAAGGAGGAGGTTTCGAGGTGACAAATTTATGAACAACATAATGTTGTTAACCAATAACTAACTCTTAGATAGGTTTTCAAAGTAGGTTTGTGAAACTAAATCGAAAATATGTGGCTATTAGTTAGGTTATTCTTAGTATATAGAATATACTCCATTACAACTAAAATCTAGATTAAAAATCGAAACCTAGCATTTGGTTCTACATAGTCCCCTCAGATAACAAAATTTGTGGACAATAAGAGCTGCTACAAGATCAAAATGGTCAGATTTCAATTTATAGGCACCATCTGCTTAGCAGGATTTTAGCTAAGACACTGTAGACCTTTTACGCTTCTTTGCAGCGTCAACCTCTTTGAGGCCTGCAGTTAAAATAGTCACCACACAGAAGGCGTCATGGCTGCCTAACAATTCATCTACTTCAATTATAAAAAACGATGATGTTTGGAAACCTTTGTGTTGGAATAATTAATTATTAATTGATTATTTGATTGATTATTAATTGATTATTTGATTGATTGTTTGTATATAAGAAGTCAAATATAGAGATTAAGAAAATAGTTAATTGTCATTAGTTAGTTACCTTTTTTGGTTCCTATGTTTTCCTATATGTAGTCTCATATTGTATGATTAACAAAATAATACGATTGATTATTGTATTCAATTTAGCATCAGAGCTAAAATTAAAATCCTAGCCCTAGCCAACCCTGTTTCACCACCGACACTGCCGCCGGCATCCTACAGCCGCGACGAGGCCTCGCCGACCTACTTCAGAGCCGACGAACAACTCGCCGGCCCTCTACAACCGACGACGAAGCCTCACCCGTCTCCTACAACCGCCGACGAACACTCGTCGGCCACTTACAGCCGACAACGAACATATCGCAACCTCCTTACAACCAACGAACAACTCACCGGCCCTCTACAACCGACAACGAAGCCTCGCCGGTCTCCTACATCCGTTGATAAACACTCGCCGGAACCCTTACCGCCGACGACGAACGTCGACGGCCTTCTTACAACCGGAAATCGATCAATCGCAGTAAAGCAGAAGAAATCGGTCATTATTCAGGCCTTCATCTCACGAACTTAATTCGTTGAACCCGACGATTCTCAGCCTTTGACGATATTTTTCCCTTGCTTTCACCATGTCCAACATTACCTCGGAATCCACCCCAAGGTTCGCTTTGGCTAGTGCTAATGCTAGCTCCAGCAGGTTTCAACGACAAGCAGAGGAACACCCTCACATATAGTGCGATTACTGCAACAAGCCCCGTCATACACGAGAAACATTGTGGAAAATCCATGGAAAATCGACAAATTTGAAGAGCAACAAGTCGGGAGAAAAATCTAACCAATCCTATCCTTCCACGCATGAAGCTGCAACCACTCCATTCAACAAAAGCCGATTGATCAACTTCTGAAACCGCTGGCTGTCAATCCATCATTCGATACTCCTAATGCTTCCTTAACTCAAACAAGTAGCAACTCTAGAGCTTTTTTCTGTTCCTTAAATTCAGCGCCTTAGATTATCGATTCAAGTGTTTCTAATCATATGACAAGTTTTTATTACCTTTTCAAGACCTATTCACCGTATTCTGGTAACGAAAGAATTAGGATTGCATAAAGAAGTTTCTCACCCATTGCAGGAAAAGGCCAAATAAAAATCTCAAATAGTATTAATCTAAAAACCTTCCTTCACGTTCCTAAACTTACTTGCAACCTTTTATCTGTAAGTAAACTATTGCGAGATTCTAACTGCTATGCCATGTTCTCTAAATCTCAATGTGTATTTCAGGACCAGCACTCGGGGAAGACGATTGGCAGTGCTAGACTGGTGGATGACTTTTATTACTTCGATGATAACTCCTTAAGGAATAAAACAACTCACGGCCCCAGTGGTATGAATTGAATGTTTGTTCGTGATAAAAATCATGCTTTGACACCTTAAACTAGGACATCCAAGTTTTTAATATCTTAAACATTTGTTTCCGACTTTATTTAAGAATGTGGATTGTTCTTCTTTTCATTGTGGAAGTTGTTTGTTTGCAAAAAGTCAGCGTACTTCTTATATTTCAAAACCATATCATGCATCCAAATTTTTCTATTTAATTCACAGCGATGTATGGGGTCCATCAAAAATCACAATACTATATTGAAAAATATGGTTTGTGACATTTATTGATGATCACACACATTTATGTTGGACATATTTGATGCGTGCAAAATCTAATATAGAAGCTTTATTTAAAGATTTTTGCATTATGTTCGAAAATCAATTTCAAATGAAACCTAGCATTCTTCGCACAAATAATGGAACAGAATATTTCAATGAATGTTTAGGCAGTTTTTTTAAAACAAATGGTATTCTACATCAATCCACATGTCGTGACACACCCCAACAAAATGACATCGCTGAACGAAAAAATAAACACTTACTCGAAGTCGCACGCGCACTCATGTTTTCTATGCATATTCCAAAATACTTGTGGGGCGATACTCTTTTAACAGCTGTATATTTAATAAATCGCATGCCTACACGTATTCTAAACTACACCACACCATTTGATAATTTCAAAACACATTTTCCAGCTTCTAGGATATTAGTTAACCTATCTCTTAAAGTATTTAGCTGCACCTCCTATGTTCATATTCCTAGCCAATTTCGGTCTAAACTTGATCCTAGAGCAGAAAAATGTGTTTTTATCAGTTATGCACCAAATCAAAAAGGGTATAAATGTTACAATCCACAAACAAAAAAAATTCATATTAGTATGGATGTCACGTTTTTGGAACATGTTTCTTTCTTTGACAAAAATCCCCTTCAGGGGAAGAATCTAATGGAAGAGAATTTTTGGGTTACTGATGATCCTCTCCCCACCACAGTCTTAGAAATTTTTCCTCCAAATCAGTCAAAAACAAGTGATGAAAATATTGACAAACAAAAAGGGATCCCTACTAGTACACTAGTACCAAGCATAATTCTCTCACGAACAGATGAAGAAATACCACGATCACGTACTGAGTTACGGGTTTATACTCGGAGATACAAAGAAGAATACAGATCAACCTACCATTCTAGCACAAGGTTAATCCGACTCCCCCAAGCAATGATTCAAGTAATCCTATCTCTTTGCCATCTCCCAATAAACCCTCTTACCCAGGTAATCTTATCTCTTTACCACCTCCTAGAGAACCTTCTCATTCCAGTATTACTTCAGATCTCAATATTTCTATAGCCATCAGGAAATGAGTCAAAACATGCATCAATCACCCCATATCTAGATATGTATCCTACACAAAACTTTCTGAACCATATAGAGTCTTTACCTCTGAAGTTACTAAAATGTTTAGTCCAATGACCATTGAGGAAACACTAGGTGATCCAGGTTGGAAGCTAGTAGTTTTGGAAGAGATGAATGCTCTTAAAAGGAGTAGTACGTGGGAAATAGTTGATTCACCAAAAGATACAAAGATCGTCGGGTGCAAGTGGATATTCACAGTCAAGTGTAAGGCAGATGGAAGCATAGAGCGGTATAAAGCAAGACTCGTCGCTAAAGGGTTCACACAGACATATGGGATAAACTATCAAGAAACGTTTGCTCTAGTTGCTAAGATAAACTCGATTCGGGTTCTATTGTCCCTAACAGTGAATCTTGATTGGCCACTACACTAATTAGACATAAAAAAAAATGCCTTTCTAAATGGAGACTTGGAGGAGGAAGTGTTCATGAGTTTATCACCGGGTTTTGAAAAAAAGATAGGACAAGGAAAGGTGTGCAAACAAAAGAAGTCACTATACGGCCTAAAACAGTCTCCTAGAATGTGGTTTGAACGCTTTAGAACCACTGTAAAAGGTCATGGTTATCAACAAAGTCAAGCAAATCATACTATGCTCTATAGACACTCAATGGATAGTGAGATTGTCATTTTAATTGTCTATGTATACGATATCATCTTAACAGGAAGTGATAGTGATGAGTTGGGAAGACTTAAAAGGAAACTTGCGGATGACTTTGAGATCAAAGACCTAGGTCCGTTGAAATATTTTCTTGGAATGGAATTCGTTAGATCAAAGGAAGGCATGTTTATGAGTCAAAGAAAGTATGTACTCGACCTACTAAATGAAACAGGACTACTTGGGTGCAAAACTGCAGAAACTCCAAGCGAACCAAATGAAAAGCTACAACCGGCCAAACCTAAAGCAATGGTAAACCGAGAACAATATCAAAGACTAGTGGGGCGGTTAACCTCCTTATCACATACCCGTCCGGATATAGCTTTCGCGGTTAGCATGGTTAGCCAATTTATGCACTCATAGGGACAAGAACACTTTGAAACTGCCTATAGAATCCTGAGGTACTTGAAGGGTACACCTGGAAAAGGAATTTTGTATAAAAAAACGTGGTCACCAACTGGTAGAGGTATATACTGATGCAGATTGGGCTGGGAGCATCACGGACAGGAGATCGACATTCGGGTATTGCACTTTCGTTGGTGGGAACCTCGCCACATGGCGAAGCAAAAAACAGAATGTCGTAGCCAGAACTAATGCAAAAGCAGAGTACAGATCCGTAGCTCACAGCATCTGTGAAATGTAATAAATTAACAAATTACTAGAAGAGTTGAAGATGTCCAATCCAATACCTATGAAAGTCTACTGTGATAACAAATCAGCCATTGCAATCGCCCACAATCCGGTGCTACTTGATCGGACAAAACATGTTGAAGTGGACAAGCATTTCATTAAGGAAAAGATTGAGAATAAACAAATATGTATGCCTTATATACCAACTACCGAACAAATCGCAGATATTCTAACAAAAGTATTACCGAAGAAGAGATTCGACTACCTAGTATGCAAGCTGACAATGAAATATATCTTCATACCAGCTTGAGGGGGAGTGTTGGAATAATTAATTATTGTTGATGCCAAAAAGTGGTGCTGGCCAACAGTATAGCCCGGGAAGAATACCTGAGGCGAAGAGCGACCGATAAGACAACAGCAAGCTGAGTTCAGGGGTGGTGACGGGCTCCGAGCAGGGCTCCAATCTTCTGCACACAATACCTGCACAAAGACCTACTGGGGTGGTTCCCAGTAAGTCCCTCCGGCGTGAGGATAAGTATTCCGAAGTGGAGGGCTAAAAGTATAGATTGAATTCAGTAGTAATCACGTACCTTTGGACAGTGGATGCCCCAGTGTATTTATAGGCGCCAGCACTTGATTAGTGCTGCGAATTTAGGAGAGAGGAGCTCAGGTTAATTAGCCTAATCTGCTGGACAACCAATGAGCAGACAGGTCAACCCTCTAATCCTCTGGGCTGGCTTTTGAGCCCATCACTGGAGGCCCATGGGCCATGGCCTCACACCGGCCTGGCGAACTCCCGAGTGCTATGGTGGCGAGCAAAGGGTGCCACAGATTGTCAGTTCGGGAGGTCGGACCTCAGCTCTTCGGTCCTGATCTCTTCACTGCGACGACCCTCAGTTCGGCTGGGGGACACCTCAGCTCAGTACTGAGGAGTTCTTTAGCCCCCGTTTCGGTCGTTTTTCTATAATTGGGTGAACTTTTGACCCCGTGATGTCCCTTACCAGATTTACCTATATCAATTATTAATTGATTATTTGATTGATTGTTTGTATATAGGAAGTCAAATATATAAATTAGGAAAATAGTTAATTGTCATTAGTTAGTTACCTTTTTTGGTTCCTATATTTTCCTAAATGTAGTCTCATATGGTATGATTAACAAAATAATACGATTGATTATTGTATTCAATTCTTTGTATCTACACACTCTCTCCCAACCAAACGTCACCTCTCCAACCCCCCATGCATCATATCAAAATTGGATAATTCATAACCAAATGCACAGATACAGATTGACTACATCTATATTCTGCATCACAAAAATCCCACATGGTGGGTTAAGCACCAAAATAATCCAAACTAGAACAGCTGTTGTCTTACTACTAATATTTCCCCATTGCAGAATAGATAATATGATATCTATCACAGATACTATTTCCCCGTGTGACTTTTGAAATATTTCCTACATAAGCACCCCTTGCGTCTACACAATTAGATCCATGATGGATCAATCACTCTTCCCTTGAAAACAAGTAATTTAGATTTCTAGAAAGTTCTAATTGTAGATAAATGATGTCACACCCCCCAAATTAAAATGCAAATGAAGTAGCAAAATTTAAAGAATCAAAACTCCTATGACCAATAGGAGGTAAGCAAATTAAGAAGTTCATTCTCAAATGCCAACGATGCAATGAAAAAGGTAACAAATAAAACATCATCAAGATCTTCACAAAACTAGCTTGCAAGTGAGCAAGAAATACCTCGTGCATATAGAGCTGAAGGAATGATGAGGTGAAGATTCCACATCTTTCAGAATACAGTTTACAGTCCATAAAAATATCTGCAGGAAGTTGCCCCAGAAGCCAAAGATAAAGTTCCAACAAGCCTTTCTTGCTACTGCAGCATTTGAGATCCAAATTCAAGTGCAAGGTAGGGAAAGAGCTTGTATTTGCACAGTAGCATTCTTCATGATTTTTTCCTCTCATGCTGATCAAACTAAAACAGCACCTTACGAAAAGGAAAACAACCAGCCTTTGCACATGGCGAGAGGAGATGCTCTGTTTTTCTACTTCACAAATATTAATCCAAAAGGGGGATCCTTCTAGGCTGTCGTCCAGATCAGGCTCCTGTCCACCTATAGGTTGCGACAAAATATCTTGGAAATGTTTGTGGATAAGATGCAACCATGAAGCAACAACAGATGATTCCAAGGGTGTTCGAAAGCTAAGCCTGATCATTAGAATCTGTAGAGCACAGACGCATTGGAAGAATTATAAATAATTTGCAAAGCAATCATGCATCCACAACATTGTTCTACTATTGATATACATTCATGAATACCAGGCTAACATCATTAAGGAGCTCCGAATCAGTAAAAACACTAGAGAATGGTCACTTAACTAGCATAACAATGTGAACAGAATTTAAGAAATTGTACTGCAGAAAATCATGCTGCCGCTGCTAAATGAAGGACCAAATTTTGAGATACAACTAGATGATTATAGTTTTACACAGGGTAAGCATTTGGGACTTGAAGTGGGAGATAAGAAGTCATTATTATTAACATGATTTATAAACTACAACAGGTTAGAAACAGGAAGCAGGAAAGGCATAGATATTATTACCTACCCCACATGAACCAGAAAACATCAAAACTAGATTGTTTATCAGGCATTATTGTAGCATACAGTAAGGTTCAACAAATTTATGGCATATTGCAGTTACAAATCAATAGGGTTGTTTGAAAACTAAGCATACATGTGAACTTCAAGTGAAACAACCACAATCAAGGTGAGGAATCGAAGGTAATGGACAGGTTTGAGAAATCCCACTCCCAGCTAAGAGTAACAACCCAGGAGACAAAAAAAAAATTCCCATTTCCAGACTTCATTTTTCCCCTTAACATAAATGGATAAACTGATTTATGCTCTCTTTTTTTTAGTACCAATCATGAGACCTATAAGATGTGCAGCAATTGCGAGGTAGAAAATAGAAAAAAACATCACCCGATTTTGTACTCAATAATTGAGGGTCTAGGAGGATAAATTGAAAACCCATAAACACATAAATTCAAAACATACCTAACCTTAAGCATCCTGTTCGAAGTGGCTGATCTCAAGGTTCAACCCCATCATCTAATTATTGGGCTGAACTTTTTACTATTGGACCACTACATACAAATCAATAGCATTGTTTGAAAACTAAGCATACATGTGAACTTCAAGTGAAACAACCACAATCAAGGTGAGGAATCGAAGGTAATGGACAGGTTTGAGAAATCCCACTCCCAGCTAAGAGTAACAACCCAGGAGACAAAAAAATATTCCCATTTCCAGACTTCATTTTTCCCCTTAACATAAATGAATAAACTGATTTGTGCTCTCTTTTTTTTTAGTACAAATCACGAAACCTATAAGATGTGCAGCGATTGCGAGGTAGAAAACAGAAAAAAACATCACCCGATTTTGTACTCAATAATTGAGGGTCTAGGAGGATAAATTGAAAACCCATAAACATATAAATTCAAAACATACCTAACCTTAAGCATCCTGTTCGAAGTGGCTGATCTCAAGGTTCAACCCCATCATCTAATTATTGGACTGAACTTTTTACTATTGGACCACTACATACAAATCATATTTTAGCAGATATATCAGAATCATACATGCTTCTCAAAGAGTCCTTGAGGACACTTCGTTACTAATGGATGACTACTTTTCACTTGGTCACTTTGAGTGAGCACAATTCATACTACTATAGAATAAGAAGTGCCTTAAAAATGTCATGCAATCAATACTCCAAAAATTCAAGAAAGCGGAAGAAACAAGATAAACTCGTACCAGTATCTTGTGACTAAAGTAATGGGAAATGCAGATGTTATTAGAATGTTCTTCTTGCTTGTCAAGATGCCACGCTAATAAGTTTGGGACGAGGCTGACGATTTTGCAAATAACTGGATGCACATCTACAGGACCAACTGCAGCTCCCACCAAAACATTCCGCTCAACCTCAACCTCAACCAGGGAACAGAAGAACTGTAGAAGACTTCCGTAGAAAATAAATCTCGATTCTGCTGGTCTAACCTTGAAGTAACTCAGTATATCCCCTCTAAAAGGTTTGCCATCAAGTCCAACACGATTTTCATCCAACAAATGCCATGGCAATTTTGAAAGAGTACCATTAACAGAACTTAGATACACATGTAAAAGATTAGCATCAGAATCCTGCAACAGATACTTCAGTATATTGCGTAAAACCCGAACAATGCTAGCTACAGATAACCAGTTTGAATATTTAAGTCTTGGAGTCAATGCCACGATAAAGCATGATGAAACACAATCTGAAACATAGGCGTCAGTGGTTGAAGACTTGAAAGAAGACGACAGTGTGCTGCATATCTCCAGTTCCAAGCAACAACAGAGCAAATGCATAAATTCTCCCCAGTAGCTTCCCTGTAAATAAAAAGGAGTTAAGACGCACACATGGAAAAAAACAAAATAGATCCATTGGACTTCCAAAATAATATAATCTAACATACGGATGCGACTAAAAACTCTGAAATAACCGCAAGAATGGTTTCTGCCAAATGTTGAATATATAGACTCTCGGTAGCCAGCAAAACCATCTGCTAGAATGAAAAGAGAATACAATAATTAGAAAAGAAAAAGGAGCAAAAGCACTAGTTCAAATGAAGAGGTAAACAAAGGAAAGGAAAGGCAAGGAAATGTTATGAATATAAATAGATAAAAACCGGCTGATGATAAGAGTCAAACGAAAAGAAAATAGATAAAAAGAAAATGAAATTTTATTGAATAATTCAATAGTCAATAATCGATAATTAAGTTCTCTTCCAATACAACAAACCCTCATTATATAGGCTTAATCTGAAAATGGAATTAATATGTATAACGGCTATTCAACGGTTATAATTCTAAAATGGAAATAATATGTATAACGGCTACTTTAACGGTTATGATTCTAAAATGGAAATAATAAACATAATGGCTACTTAAAGGCTATAATTCTAAAATGGAAATAATAAGCATAATGGCTACTTAACGGCTATAATTCTAAAATGGAAGTAATAAACACTAATGATTTTTTCACCCCACAATACATAAGTTCGAAGAGATGGTCCTATTTGATCCCCATCAATTCCCCCCGATTGAATAAAAAAAAAAAAAAATAACTCGCCTCCGAAGAGTTATAAGAATGATACTGCTTCAAGAGATCAGATGCAAGTCGGAATAACTCCTCATCTTGAAGCCAATGAACTCGTCATCTAGTACTTCTTCAATTTGATCGTCGGTATGTAGTGACATGCAGGGTAGCGCTAGATTGGTGCAGGAGAAGTAATAGCTTTCGGAGGAGGAACAACAAAAAAAAATATTAGGAAGCTCGAATCTGCCTCGATAATGTAACAAGTCTTCCATATTGAAAACCGGACTAATACGCATATCATACGGCAAATAAAGTAAATAAGTATTAGGACCAAGTATACAAAGAATACGATGTCATCCAATAGCTCTAGCATGCAATGTCTTGAAGGAGTGTTTTATGTATCATTCAGGACGTACCCGAACCATCACATACTCACTCTCCTTGAATACTATGTCCCTAGGATGAACATCATCAGCAAGTTTATAATTTTCATATCTTAAAGCTATCTTGCACCTATCATCATCATGGAGATCTCAAATGTGTTGAACAAATGATTCAGCCGTTATAGAAGGATGAGAATCGAGAGGCAGTGGGCTTCTGCCCATAGAGGGATTGATTGAATTATTATACCCAAATTCCGCAGTAGGCAATAATAAGTCACAATTACCCAACTCACCAACTGGACAATGAAGTAAATTGCCAATCGGTTCACACTACTTTATTATTTACCCCTAGTTTGAACCCGCTAGCAATTTCGAATATGATTTCAATATGGACTTAATGTGTTTTTCGTGAAATCTACAAAAAATAAGATTGTGTGTTGAAATGTGTTAATGGAAACAAACTAGAGTTGAAAATGCAAAAGTTCGTTGAAATTCGTCTAAACAGAAATACACTTGGTGTGAACAAACTCTGGAGGAAACATTGTGTTCAAGTTTGCAAAGGCAAAATATATTTTGTGCGGATAAAATGCTACAGCAAGCCACTTAAGTTGTTGTCAAGGTTCGCAAGGGCAAAATCCATTCCATCCAGGCAAGAACTGCAAATCTATAAATACTAAACCTAGCCTCATTCGCTAGGGTTGGTAACTTTTTCTTGGCAGAGGAAGACAACTGCTCTTAGGAGAATAAGGTTATCAAGTTCCTTGAAGATCCCTCATGGCTATGAAACTAATAACTCAGTTTTTTCTTCCCTCTATGATTAGCTAATTCCTCTTTCTCTAGCCAAGGCCTCAAGTGTATGGGAGGCCCAACCCAAAGAAGCTCTTCAATTTCCGGAAGGTTCCAGAGAACTCGAGGAATGAAGGACTAAAGATAGCCTTGTGATCTCTAGGATTTTAAAAGATTCTTTTGAGGATATTTTGTTGGAAGGAGGAGAAACTCCCGCCCTTGAGTAGTTTTTAATAGAAGCCTAAAAGGCTTCTATGGGCCAAGTCAAGCTGATACAACTGATCCAATAAAAGAGGCCTCATGGTCACCTCGGGCTGAGTACGTCGGCCCACCTAGAACAGCGGCTCACTCATGAGAGCAACACTGTAAATGAATAGAAGAAGGCCCAATCGGGTATGAAGAAAGCTCACCTTAAACAAAACCCACAGTAGAAGGCCACAAGAAGATCAACCCAAAACTCCACGTTTCCATTCAGGAGGAAAACCGTAACTAACTCACCGCATGCAGCGTGATCACCGGCGAATCCCTTGCAAATAGGAGTGGATTGTGGAGGGGGCGATTTCACCAACAAACGGCATGAAGTAAGAAGTCTATAAATAAGGGAAGGTATCAACATATTAAACACAATCCCAAGTACTTGACCTTTCACCCTAAACAGACTAACTTATTCTCACGTCGGAGGTTCTTTGGCCGACACCACACCGATGTCCCCCTTTGAGCATTTCGGTTTTGCAAGTTATCGATTTACAGGTTGAGGAGATCCTTAGCTTCATGCTAGAGATTTTTTGGCAACATTAGTTCTAGACTTTGAATCTCGTCCGTCATATCAAATTGATCTTGACCATCCATTCTCAAAACCAAGGCCTATATAAAGAGAGGAGCTCATTTGCTCCAATTCATTCCTTATATCCAAGAGCTTCACAATCCTTGTAAATTTTTCTCTAGAGATATATGAAGAGGTTTTTTCTCCCAATTCCATTACTTTTTCCAAATTCCTTCCCTCTCTATTCAAGTCTTCCACTGGTGATAGAGTTGGTTAAGCTTACCTGGCACTTCCAACAGGATGGAACTACGCTAAGGCCGTGCGAGTTTTAGGGAAAACTTAAGCCTATAACAAGCCGCAACAGCAATAACGACGTCGGCACTATCTAGCCACAAGTGCATCTAGCGACACGTTGCGATGGTTTGTCGAGCTCTGGAGAAGTCAGATCTAGCGTGCAAACGGCTGGACAAGGAGTATGCTGACGCTAGAAGGGGTTTGGGCGAGCAGCAGAAGCCTTGGGAGAGAAAGGGCTGGCCAACAAAGGTTGGAGCAGGGTCTGGCAAGGCCTCTCAAGGTCCGGTGATCCTGGATCCGGAGCAGTGAAGGCTGGATCTAGGGCGGTGGGGCTAGATCGAGATTGTTGGAGGGTTGGTGAATAGTAGCATGAATAGTAGAGCTAGGGTTTTGGTGGTGGTGACTAGCTACATGAACAGTAGAACCGAAGGGTTCGATAGGGTCGATGGATTTCATTTTAGATCTAGGATTTATGTAGCCCCAAGATTAACTTGAAACTCTGAATACCAATTATTGATGGGAGTCAGTCGAAAAGAAAAGAAATAAAAAGGAAATGGAATTTTTGAGGAATAATTCAATAGTTAATAATCAATAATCAAGTTGTCACTTCCAATACAGTAAAGCCTCATTATATAAGCTTATTTTAATGAAAACAATAAGCACAACGGCTATAATTTTAAAATAAAAAAATAAGCACAATGGTTATAATTTTAAAATGAAAATAATAAGCATAACGGCTACTTAACAACTATAATTCTAAAACGGATATAATAAACAATAATAACTTTTTTGCCCCCATAAGCTCGAAGCGGTGGTCTCATTTGATCCCCATCACCGGCTACTTCAAACGTTGGATAAGAATTGGACCAAAAATATCAGGAACTAAACAAGCATATAGTGTTAATCTCGACACTACTTGTATTCCTGACTTACAAAAAAATGATATCCTTCTTCATGAATAAACATATGAAGCGAAATCCTTCTTTTCAGGAATAGGATAAACGAACATAATTAAATAAAAACAGTAGCATCGCAAAAAAAAAAAAAATATCTCCAGAATCAACTTAAGCATGATATGGAAGGCCTACCAATTCACCGACGACCTTAGCTAAAGCATGGTGAACTTCAGAAAATGACTTGGAGAAAGCTGGATATTCAATGTTACAACCGGTGCCTGCCTCATTTTCCTGAGTTAAAATAATCAATTGATTTATATATTGTATTTCGCAGTCCAACTAAATTTCAAAAAATAGAGTGATGATACAAAAGGAAATCTTGAGGAAAGAGAAATAGATGCTTGACATTATAGGAATCGCAATCGAGTTCATGAATCCACAGCTGAATTTGTCTCAAAACCTGGAATCCGAAGTAGGAGATATTACTGTAAACTTAAGAATGGATGAGTCGTGTGTTTTTGCGCATGTATGAATGTATAACAGATTGAGAGAGAAGAAGAAGTACCTGAGAAAGAGCAATTAAGAGGTCTTTCTCGATTTCTTTGGTTAACGACATGGGTAATATCTCCTGCGAATTTGGTACACTAATGAATTAGAAAATGCTCAACTGAGAAAACGCAACGGGCACGAAGAGAAGAACGAGAGTTTGATTAAACGCACAGTGTAAGGGCGAACTGAGTCGTCGATCAGACGGCAAAGACGGGCGAATTCCGGCCTATTGCTCATTTTCCGGCGATGTTTGTGACGAGAGGAAACCAACTGTTCGCGCTGAGGGGCTTCAACCTGACTAAGGTTTGCAACTATTACGCTTTTACCCCTTGCGTTTATTTATGGTATTTTTATTTTTATTTTATTTTTTTCTTGGTAGAAAAATAAAAAAATCCAAAAACAAGAAATTACGAGGGATTCCTCAGTGTTCATGTCGGCGATCAGGAGCCTCTCTAGCCCTTCAGGGTGTTCCTCCAGGTAATACATTCCAGATCTACTATTCGTTCCCATCCAGGCTAGGAAATCCACACAACGGTCATTGGACCTCTTGGTGGCTTGAATCTCAAAGTCATGAGTTTCTATGATGTGTTTGCATTCCATCATCTAACCCCTCAACAAGTGGGTTTCCACCTTTGATGAGGTTGATTGCTTCCAAGGAGTCTGACTCAACAACTACTCTCGTAAATCCCCCAGTGATCGCCAAGCACATACCGGCATGAATGTCTCTAATCTCTGCTTCCAGACAAGTGCAGGACTCAAGGTGGCCAAAAAATATGATCTTCCAGGAACCGTCCATGAGTCTAATGAGACCACCAACACCTCATTTCCCTATATTTCCAAGCACGCTACCATCCGTGTTTAATTTGAAAACACTTGTAAGGGGAGGAATTCAGTTAGGACGAGGATTTAAAAAAACACCATTACGAGTTTGGTTGCGATAGAAAGCTTCCAACAACTCAATCACATGGCAATGAATTTTGGAGGCAATTAGGGAAGAATTTTGGGTGATTTCCTCAATCACTTCTTTGTTCCTATCCTTCCAAATATCCCAGATAATGGCAATAAAAAGATATAAAGAAAGGGGTTTCATTGATCTCCCTTTAATGAACTTCGTGATCCATTCCTGAATATTCATGCCATGATTCCGCTTCAAAGATGCCTTGTCTAAGAACAAGTTCCAAACAATCCAAGCCTTTGGATAAGATCTCAACACGTGATCAAGGGACTCAATGGCACTATTACAACGCATACAAATGGCTGAGACATCACTTGACCATTTTTCTCTCAACGAGTTTGTCATCAGTCTTTTATGATAGATTTTCCAAAGAAAGAATTTCATCGATTAAGGGATTTTCAGCTTCCAAATCCACTCCCAGTTGGAAGTAGAGTTGGAAGTATCAAAATCCGCAATCATAGAATTGGTCGATTTCACGGAAAATTTACCTGAATTTTCTCGAAACCATATGGCAACATCATCTTTCAAAAGATTAAGGGGCTTAGAGTTAAGAATATCCTTGACTTGGTGTTTGAGATAAGGTGGATAATTAGCGGAAGAAACCAAGCAAGATGCCTTATTAATCAAGCAAGATGCACAAAACAAACAAATACGAGGACAGGGGGTCCCCTTGACGGAGGCCTCTCCTAGGGGAAAAACCTTCGAGAGGTTCTCCATTCTACAGGACTCTAGCGGAAGCTTTTCTAACACAATTCATAATCAAATCAATCCAGTTTTTCGGAAAATTAAAAAAATCAAAAATATTTTCAAGAAAGTCCTAGTTAAATTTGTCATATGCTTTTTCAAGATCAATTTTGACAATCATTCCCCCTTTTTTATCCTTAGATTTCTTAAGTTTGTGGAGCAACTCCTGGGTGATAATGATATTGTCAAGGTCTGTCTACCCGAGATAAACCTGCTTTGGAAAAGACCAATAATATCAGCCAAAAGATGACAGACCCTAGCAACCTAATTTTTTGTAACCAGTTTATAAGGAACATTGCATAAACTTATAGGGCGAAACTGGTTAATTTTCTCATGGATATCAATGGTCGCTCAAAATAATTCCTTTATTAAGCATAAAATATTGTAGTATAGTGTGCTTAAGTACGGGTGTCGAACCACAAGGATCGGTTTTGTAACTATCGATTTCCAATTATTCTTCTTCCTTAATGAAAACGAGATTTAGTTTTTGATTTGATTTTAGAAACGAAATTAAATATTAGGATTAATGGCAGCGCGTAAATTACGCCGCTACTTACACTCGCAAGTATACGAGGTATAAGTTTTAGTATAGTGTAATCGTGAAAGATCGGGTTATTGTATCCACAGGGATTAGTGTCGTTACTATCGAATACCGTGTTTGTCGTGACCTAATTTTATCTAGGCAAAAAATAAATGTAATTAATTAATTAAACTAATACTAATATAACCTAAATTAACTACACTAACATGCTAGTATGTTTTAGGGTGAAGAATTGCTAGGGATTAATGTGTTTACAAATACGTGTTCGATTTCGATTTACTCATGTTTACGGTGTTCGACCTATTTGACAACTGCGATACGTAAACTCCACCGCCACCTCTCCCGAGTGTAAGATGGGGGAATACATGATTTCAAATCAACGAAGAAGTCCCCCTCAACGTCTTAACGATCCTACGTCACGTAAGTCTCGCCCAGCATCATTGATTGCACACAATCCAACTTCCTCCCGGGTTATTGGATCGTCGCGTTGTATTTACCCTATCAACAATCTCCGTTCTAAAACTCCCTCACCACCTCTCTCGAGTGTAATTCGAGGGCTATAACGCAACTTCGAGTCAATGAAGAAGTCCCCATCAACGTCTTAACGACCATAGGTAGCGTGTGTCTTGCCCCACCTCATTGATTGTCCACAATTCAAACCCCGACCGGGTTATAGAATCGTGGGGTTTGTTTACCTTAATCTGAATCCGGGGTTTGTCAAAATCCCGTATTCTCCATTTATCTAACTAAGCATAATAAACAAATAATATGATAAATACAATCAAACTACGAAGAACAATCACAAACAAAACACCGAAATCATCTAAACAAACATATTTATAAATATACCATTAATCCCTACTACAATCCATATTTAACTCGTGGTCATGACCATATAAACATATAAATCGAGTTAGACATGCTCACATGATCCTAAGATAAAGAAATAAGAAAAAACGATCGAAGAACTTAGCCTCGTCTAAAGATAAACCGCTAAGAACGCTCAACGATCGATTTGTCGTCTTCTCCACTTCGGGATGTGAGCTCCACCTCTAAAAGTCCTAAATATACCCTTAGATATAGCCTAAGGGGCTCTAAAATACAAGAGAGCAAGAGAGAGACCGAAGAAGGGGGAGGAAAGGGGGTATTTATAGCCAAAATATCCTTAAAATATCTAAAACTATCCCAACACTGTGCAGGGAAAATTCGCCTAAGCGAAGAAAACTTCGCCTAGGCAAAATTAGGTCAGTTCGGCTGATCTCCTAGGCGGTGGACTGGGAGAACATTCTGTTGGATTTTCGCCTAGGCGAATAAAACTTCGCCTAGGCGAGCGGCTATCAGTAGCCCATCTTCGTCTTCTGTTAGATTTCCGCCTAGGTGAAGGAATCTTCGCCTAGGCGGTCGTCCGTCAGTAATATTTTGTTCTTTTCTCAGCTTCTTCACCACCTAGGCGGTGGTCTGGACGCCTATGCGGTGGGCCTGTTTCATCTTTTAGCCTCCGAGCTTGTTTATCCAATGTAACTTCGAACCGCTTTAGTTCAATCTCATCGTTTTAGCTCCAATTTCCTATCTTTTTGCCCCATACACCTGATTTAAAACAAAAAGAGAAAATTAATTAAAACATAATAAAATACTATATAAACGTACTCAAAAACTAACAAATTCTAATTGGAAATACATAGGTAACTTACACCTATCAATTAACAATAAAAATAAGGACCGGATTAGGATTTATGGATCCATTTTTTGGATATTATGTTTTTCTTGTATTTCTTATTTAACTCAAATTTGTGTAAATGAGCATTCCCAGCTACGAGCTAGAACTACTCAGAAAGATATGGATTGTTATTCTCTGGCATTGTTTATATTCGATGTTTAATTCCTACACTACACTAATCTACAGTGAATTAACATTTAGGCATAAACCATCCAAATAAATAATCAATCCACAAGAACACGATTGTATAACCATTAGATCGAGACCACAGGTACACGATCTAATATTCCATTAGTGATTGGATTCAATCCAAAATCTCTACAAGAACATTTTGAAATCAAATCCAACCACAATAATAACATTTCAAGAACCAAATTCATGTTATACGATTGTTACACCAAATCCAAAATTAAATAAGAAAAATACAATATTACATAAATCCAAAATACCTCACCATAATCCTAACCCGTTAAAAGGAATTAGCTTCTCATTATTTTGTGTACTGGTATTTTTGCATATGAGATCCTTCAAAATACTAGTACAACTAACTTCGAACCCAGGCCTTCTCTCTTAAACAAAATGATAAGAAGATGGCGAGTAAAGATGAAGATTTTTTGCCCAAGATGTTGTCCAAAAAAACTCCCTCCTGTCCAACTCTCTCTCTCCCCAAAACAATCATCTTTTGCTGCTCAGCCAACTCCCAATTTATAGAAATGTTCATTGCCTTCACATACTTCTTGTTCCTTGCCTTCACGTGCTTTTTGTCTGGAAAAATTGACAAAACACCTTATAAATTTTATTTATTTATTATTATTATTATTTCAAATAAAAATGCACCTTGAACAGTACACCTTATAAGTTGGAGCACTGCCCAAGGCACACCAACAAAAATTGGCAGAGAGCAAAATTTTGCTCTCTGCCTTGGGTCGCACGCGACCCAATGCTGGTCACTTATGCGACCAGCCTATGCTGGTTGCACGTGCGATCTCGGTGACGGTTGGTCGTAATTCGCCGAAATTTCGCATTTGTCCGTTATGTTCCGAATTAACTCAATTTTATCTATTTTCAAAATCCTACAAAACAAAGAAAATAAATTAATTTCTAATAATTTAGTTTATTTAATCTATTAACAAAACTAAGTTTGGTGGTATTAAATCGCACAAAATGTGGTGCGATCAATCAACTTTGGGGATAAGCACTATAAGTATCTCATTCATTTTAGGTGGCACATCCCTATCATTAAAACAAGTTTTAACAAAATCACATAGGTTTGTGCCCACCTTAACACAATTCCTCTTGTAAAGATAGCTTGGTAGCCATCAAGTCCAGGGGCTTTTAGGTCCCTCATATTACATAAATTTATTTTAATTTCCTCATCATTTGGCACTGTGCATAGGAGTTGGTGATCACTGGGATTAATAGGGTAGACACACACCATGTCCTCAAGAGAATTATTGGTGTTAGTAGGGGGTTCTCACAAAAAATATCATAAAAGTACCCTCTAACATGGTTCTTTATGTCCTCCTGACTATCAAGCCAGTTATCATTAGCACTATCAAGCCAGTTATCATTGGCACCTTTAATCATAGATACCATGTTCTTCCTTCTTCTTTGATTAGTAGCAGTATAAAAGAACCTAGTATGTTTATCCCCAACAGACAATCACTGAATCCTGGACTTTTGGTACGAAAATATTTCCTCCCTCTTAAGGATATCAGCATAGTCCCTTTTTTTAGGTCATTTCCAAAGCATCCAATCTACTAGAGAAATTGGTATCTTGGTATTTTGGATACCTTTGAGTCTAGCTAGGAGTTGTTTCTTCGTTTTAAAAATATTCCCGAAAACCTCCTTGTTTCAGTTTTTAATTTCTTTAGTAAAATTATCTAAGTTGCAAATCAAGTTAGCATTCTCGCTTTTCCAGGTATTATCTATAAAAGATTTGAAGTCGTGATGGTCTAGCCACGTGGCTTCAAATCTGAACGGTCGAGAAGAATTCAAAAACTTAAGAATTAAGACATGAATGAGAAGGGGAGAGTGATTAGAATACGTACGTGGGAGGTTTTCAACCCTAGCCTTAGGGAAAGTAGAACACCATTGCTCATTGGCCAAGGCTCTGTCAAGTCTCTTGCTCACTCTAAGCTAGTGCATATTGGTTCTGGACCAAGTCATGGTCGATCCACTCACACCCAGGTCATTCAGGTCGCAAGCAGCCACATTGGAATTAAAGGAGTTGATAGAAAGAATATCCTAGGCACTTGCAGATCCAGTCCTGTCGGATTGGGTACCGATGTCATTGAAGTCACCCACTGCCAGCCAAGAAGAGTCATTAAGCTGAGAGAAATTTTGTATCTCTTCCCAAAGCTCTCTTCTCCTACAGGGGTCCGGATGACCGTAGACAACCAACATGACCTAGTCTTCATAGCCCACAATGGACACTTTAGCATGGATAACTTGGTTGGTAACATGGATTTGGTTGATGGTGACTTTGTCTGGGCACCAGAGGACCCAAATACCCCTAGAACGACCAACAGGGTCAATGTAGATCGCCTCCGTAAATCCCAGATAAACAAAAAAAAATTCCCCATATTTCCCATATCCACTTTCGTCTCAATTAGGATGACAATCGCAAGCCTCTTGGAGTTAAAAATATCCCAAAAAATGTTCCAAAATTGGCCATTTCCGGTGCCTTGGCAGTTCCAAGTAAGAATCCGCATGGAAATTTTGAAAGAAAAGTTTAGCAGATAATCCGAATCACTTAGCTTCAGCAGAGCTTTGCACTTCTTCACAAGCATATCCCATGCTCTCACGCTTTCTATTGATATCTCTATAAATGAGGGCTTCGGAGCACGTCGTTCTATGATTTTCACCGATAGTCTCACTTCGTCCACCAAACAAAACACTTCCACACACTAGATCACCTTATCTGCCTGCTCCAAAAACATGGAGAATATGAATCTTTGGAGGAGATTTGTTTGAATCTTTTCCATATTTTGGTCTTAGGTTGAGATTGTCGTCTCGGGGTTTGGTGGGAGAAGAATGATGTTTGGGAAGAGGGTTTTTATGGTTTGAGAAGATGGAGAGGTAGAATATAAGCTCGACGAAGAGCCATTATGTGATGTGACAGACGGGATGGCAGTGGCGGCAACATGATGAAGCGCCTCTTTTCGAGACACCACTATCGTCGTCCTCTTCAGACCAATACCCATTGAGAAGGTAGGCGTGACCTTGGGAGCTAAGGAGATTTTCTCTCCATCTAAACTCATTGAGCCACATGCTTCTAGTTCATCCTTCTTCTCAAGACGGTTGGGCTCAAACCTAGGGGTAGATCTCATAATGTCAATTCTTCTCTTATCCAAATCACCATGGGTTAACATGGTGGTGGAATTTTTCTCTTTGATTATCACAACCCGTCCTGGATACCTGTCATTCCGAGGCTGGCGTGACTACAACATGACATCGCCAAAAAAATTTTATAACCTAATGAATGATAATACACACCCACTGCATAATACATACATCTATTACAGGGGAAACACACCCGCCGGAAATTTCTCTAACTAAGAATATTTATTCATGAACCTTTTTAGGTTCACCTTTGATAGCTTCTTCCAATCGCCTACATGACTCCATCACATAACTCTACCTAGTGCCAGTAAGGGACCGACTCCTAGCTGTTGTACCTGTGAGTGTACTGCCTTCTTAGTAAAATATTTTTAAAATAATGAAACATTCTAAATATTACCACCATTAAATATAGATCAAGCATGAGTATATAAGCAATGAAAATAAAACGATATAAATAAATTCCATCCCAATCCATAAAATCAAACCACTCACCATAATAAATAACAACTCACCCAATATAAGTAAAACCCGACATCTCAAACACCATTCCACCACAACACATACTGGCTAGCCATAGTGATCGTTTTAACCTCACGATCGGGAATTACAATGATACCGTAATATTCGTAGGAATGCCTTCCTACGAAATATCCATACCCCTTTTTGGGGAGAAACATAATCAACACCCCTTACGGGGAAAAACATCTATATCTCATGGGAAGAATCCACACCCCTTACGGGGAGAAATATAATCCACTCCTCTTTCGGGGAGAAACCACACCTCTTTCGGGTAGAACAACCATGGCATCGTCAAAATCAAATATAGTATCATCGAATCACAACTCAATAAATATCGTCTACTCAACATTTTCAAATCAGCACGTCTACTTCTTTTCTTCAAAACCAACTTTTAAATCCAAAAATCATATATCGCACTTTCTTTTAAAGAAAACATCTGATTTTATTAAAACCACTTTTCTACCATTTATTTTTAGAAAATCAGGCATTTCTAGAAAACAGATGTTTTCTATTTTCTTTTAAAAACACCATTTGTTTTCACCAAATCCCACAAAAAATTCATTTTCAACTTCATTTCAAAAACCACATCTTCCGGAAATCCAGTTTACCAACTCACCCACCTCCCGCTTGATCCATATAATTTATAAAATCGTACGGTTTAAGTAAACCAACATTTCATCATATATACATACAAAAATAATCTAGCAAGAAGACAGTACACTCACCTGAATATCCGTTTTTATAGACTTAACCGCTTATTCCCTACCGATACTCCGGTGCCTGCGAACCTAATAACGACAGAGCCTAAATTAATATTTTGTATAAAAACACCCTAATTTCCTATTTCCCATTTTTTATTTTAGAATATCATCATTAAATTAACATTACTCCGTTTCGGTTTACTTATATCAACTTTGTTCACATTAACGGTTTCATTATTTATTATCTTCGTTTTTGACATTTCAATGCTAATAATTAGCTTCGTAATCACCCATGAGACAATTAAATTCATATATTAAGAAAGTTCAGAATTCTACCTCTCCCGGATTTTTCCGTCTGCCGCGAGATGGATTTTTGAATTTTACTGGGGGGGTTTGCGTAATTTCTGCTTTTCCCTTCTTTCCTTTTTTTTTTTTTCTCTCTGTTACGGTTTTTGCTCTACGGTCTCTGTTCAGTCTGGAGCTCCGGCCGCACCATCTCAACACCGGCCAACACCCCTTCCCTTCACCGATCTTCACCCCCGACTCGAACACACACCACACACCACACACACTGATCACAGCACTCCCCCCCCCCCCCGCAACACCCATTTATTTCTCTCTCTATCTCTCTCTTACCGCCGGCCAAAATAACCGACGGCGACATACATACACACACTCCGGAGCGCACACTCACACATACACGCATGCACACAGCACACCTACCATCGGCGATGATCACACACATACACTCCACCGACTAAAACCCACACCGCCGGTGAGTTTTCTCTCTCTAACCTACCGCCAGCGACATCCCACCGGAGTGGACGACCCCGCCGTCGATTAGACGGACAGTATACATGCATCGTATACACGATCATCATCACCACCGGCGACAGAACAACCCCACCCACGCGTACCGACACCAAAGTAAACAGAGGAATCACATACCCACCTTTACCGACGGCGGTGACGATTACTCAAATACCCATGCCGACGACGACATACGCCCGCCGATCCCCTTTCTCTCTCCTCCGGTTCTCCTCTCCCTCTATTTTGTCTTCTCGGATTCTGTTTCGGTTCTGTTTTGTTTTTACCTCTGTGATTTGCTCTGTGTGTGTGTGTGTGTATATATATATTGTTAAAAATTTGGGCCACTGACCCCCTTCTCCGTTTTCTTGATTCTTCTCGACCTTTCTCCCCTCTCTGACGTGTAGATGAATACATGTTTATGTATATATACATATATGTGTGTGTGTTGATAGAAAAGAAAGGCCCGCTCCTCATAACAGTATATATATATATATATATATAATTGCACTTAAACCCCCTTCATTTTAGTTAAGTCTATAAATTAAAACATGTTTTATTTTTATGTTTTTGAAAGTTCACAATTTGGTCCCCTAAACTTTTAAATTACATATTTGATTTCAAAAGCCTATCTGCTATTCCGAAATATTATAAAAAAAAATGCCACCAAAACTATTTGTCTCTAAGAAATCAGGGTCTTACATTGATGGTCTAATGAGCCCTACCCAAGCTCGAGGTATTGGCCTTGTTCCTCAGCCTAACTTTGTCTGAGTTTTCCCTTTAGGCCTTCTTACCCCTAGGTCCATTAGCTCCCAAATTGTGATAAAAGGCACCAGCATTAGGCCTTTTGATGGACCCGTTTGAATCTATTTTGGGCTTATTAGCCCCAAACTTGCATTATTTTTTTACCAACAGCCATGGCCCATACCTGTTTTCACCCAATATCCGAAGTAACGGCCTCCTTCTACCCTGGCTCCATCACTATGGATGTGACGTTCACTTCTTAATTATAATTAGCCTAACGCTCGTTGGAGTTTGATCATCGTTTACGATCACCTTTTTCGGCGAAGCTCCGGCTTCTCTTGCTATGGTTTTTCCATAAGGGCATATTTCGGTGCGGTGGTTGACACGACCACAAGCTTAATAAAGCCCATGCAGGCTTTCATACTCAACTTTGAATACCATGCCCCTCATGCGGAAACAGGACACCAAAGGTTTATTAAGGTTGATTTCCACACAAAGCCTCACAAACTTACCTATGTATGACGTCACCTTGTTTCCATCTATCTTGATCGACCTCCCTAATTTTCTCCCAATATTGTAGAGGACCGATAATTCATAGTGTTCAAAAAGGATGTTTGGGAGTCTAACCCAAACTGTTGTACGCGATTCAGTCGCGTACTCTGGCCCAAAGTCTGGCTCCCAGACTTTGGCTCCCACTTCCTGACAGTGAGGTAATGGTCTAAGATGACCCAAGGACACTCTGTAAGAACCTTATGGGCATCAAAGATTTGGTCAATTTTGGTTAAGTAGAAGCCATAGTTAAGATCAATAAGCTCGAAGTCTCCTTGGAGTTTACAAATCATCCTAGCCCTATCGTAGAGGACCCTGTACCCAATCGACCTTCCCATGAGTCTGATGATCAAGGTATCCTTCTAACTATCCCTTATCTGAGAGATGATGGAATCACGGATGATCACCTCAGGGATTTAATCTCCTTGCATGAGAGGATAATGTAATTTAGGAAAAGAAAATTAATATATATATATATATATATATATATATATATATATATATATATATATATATATATATGTTGTCGGGATAAAAAATAAAAAAATAAAAAAAAAGAGAGAAAAGATCGGATCAACGTGGAAAATCGTGGGATCAAGACCCACCACTATTCTCATGCATATAAATACACTCATGCAATTAGGATCACAAACCTCAAAAGAAGAAATCAAAAAACAAAGAAGAGAGAGGGGATCATCAGTGGTGTGTCGTCACCCGATGGGTTCTGATCATCGTCGTTTCTCCGGCGTGGGTGTGTGTGTGTGTGTCCTCGTCGTCGTTCATCCGGTGATCGTGTGTGTGTGGGTGTCGTCGTTGTCTGTCTGACGAGGGTGTTTGTGTGTGCTCTGTTGTGTGTATCGGTCGTCGGACCGTCGTGAGTGTGTGTGTGTGTGTGTGTGTGTGTGTGTGTGTTCCTCCAACGGTGTGTGGGGGTGATCATCATTGCACGGGAGTGTCACCGATGGGTTAAGTGAGTGTGTGTAGGTTGTGTCAGCCAAACCCAACAGAACAAAAGAAGAAGAGAGAGATAAAGGAGTCGTCGGCAGTGTGTGTGTGATCATTGATTGTGTGTGTGTGGATTACATGTGTGATCGTTGTCATTCGTCATCGTGTGTTGTGGGTGTATCGTAGACGGCGATCGTGTGTTGTGCACGTGTTCTGTTTGTGTATGTATGTTGTGTTCTATTTGTGTATGTAGGCTATGTTCAAATCAGTTGTGTGTGTGTGTGGTTCGTGTGTTCAACCGTTGGTGGGTGGGTATAGGCAATCGACAGTGTGTGTGTGTGTGTCGTGTGTGGGTGTATTGATTGGTCTGTGGTGGGTGGTCGTTGCGGTCAGGTGGTGGGTGTACTGATCAAACTGTGTGCGCGTGTGTGTATTGCCAATGCGGGTGTGTGTGTGTGTATGTGTTCTGATTGCCGGAGTAGAGAGTTAGAGAGAGAGACGGCACCGTTGCGACGGCGATGTGTAGTCACGGCGGTAAGGTTCAGGCGCAGAAAACAGAAAACAAAAAAAGAAAGAAGAAGAGGGAAAAAAAAAAGGAAAAAAAAAATTAAGAAAAAACCAAAAACTGAAAATCCAATCTCTCTGTAGGCAATTCAGAAATAGGTAAAAATTTCAATCGATTATTATTTTCATTATATTAAATTATTAGCATTAGAATTCACGTAATCATGGTAATAATTTTTGTAACCATAAATTTTAATAAATGTTGTACGGTAACTATTAACATAACGAAATAGGGCGAATAATAATTTTTCATAATTAAAATTTGGGGAATGGGAAATTTTGTAATCTAGGGTCATGCATTGCATATTAGGGTTATTTTAAATAAAATATTAATTTAGGTCTGTCACTGTTAGGTTCACAGGCGCAAGTGTCCCGGTAGTAGTTGACGGCAGTATTTCTGTAGTGCGGAAATCGAGGTGAGTGTACTGTCTTCTATGTAAATTTACAAATCTTATTTTCGTATAAATTGTAGAAAATGTGTTTATTTTAAATGGACGATTTTGCAACTTATATGGATCAAGTTGGTTTTAAAGGTGAAAAAATGATTTTTGGATCAAGTTGGTTTTAAATGTGGAAAAATGACTTTTGGATCAAGTTGATTTTAAAGGTGGAAAATGATTTTTGGATCAAGTTGGTTTTAAAGATGGAAAAATGACTTTTGGTCAAGTTGGTTTTAAAGGTGGGAAAAAAATTATTTTTGGATTAAGTCGATTTTAAAGGTGGAGAGTGGTTTTTGTCCGACTATGCCAGAGTTTCTTCTCGTTAGGCAGATATAACCTACGAGATATGAATTTTCTTCTCGTTAGGCGGATATGACCTATGAAATGTAGATTTTCTTCTCATTAGGTGAGATTTTTTTTTTTTTGGATCAAGTCGATTTTAAAGGTGGAGAGTGGTTTTTGTCTGACTATGCCAGAGTTTCTTCTCGTTAGGCACATATAACCTACGAGATGTGAATTTTCTTCTCGTCAAACGGATATGACCTGCGAGATGTGGGTTACATGCTAGGCAAGTTCTGCAGGGTGGATTGACCCGTCAGGAGTGCAAATCCTGCGAGTGGTACCCCTACCATTGGGGATAATAAATGGACCTGACACTAATAGTCACTTTAGATGACACAGTTGTGCACGTTACGGTACCGTCGTAACTCCCAATCGTGAGGTAAAAATAATCCTATGGCAAGTAGGAGAGGATGTGGGGAGTATTTTATATTATGTTGAAATGTTTGGACTGAATGGTTTAAAATATTTGGACGGGTTGATTTAAAATATATGGACTGACCAACTTAAAATATTTGGATTGATTAACTTAAAATATTTGTATTGGGTGTTTTAAATGTATTGTTTCTTTACATTGGTGGCAGTTGTAAATTGGTTTCAAATATGGTATGCGATGTATGGTATTATCTTTATAGTATTTCATTTTATTGGTGGCAGTAGAATTGGATTTTCAACCGGATATGTGACTATAAAATATTATATTTTGAAAGGTGGTATTTAATATTTGTGCTTCATCCATTAAATAGTTTTTTAATTATGAAGACAGTACACCGATAAAAAATATTTGGTTTCAGGTACCGCGGCTAGGAGTTGGTCTACTATTGGCACTAGGTAGAGTCTGGAGGTGGTGTCATTTTGGAGGTGAGCCGGTCGGATGTGAACCGTGGAAGATTCAGATATTTTTGGGAAAAAAAATAATTACATCTACAGTAATGCGTGTATGTATGTATATATGTATGTATTTAGTTGATTGGGCAGGTGGCGTCATGTCGGCGTCACGCCCGGCCTAGGGTGACGGGTCCCCGGGATAGGATGTGACATTTGTGGTATCAAAGTCTAGGTTATAGGTTCTATAGACATGTTAGTTTGTCGAGCCAGTGGTGGACCAGGAGATAGGGTGTCGATAGATAGGTTCGACACGTGAGTGATAGTTATTGTATTGCATTAGATAGTACATTGGCACCGTGCATTATTATTTGTCTGGTTGGCCATTAGTGGGTGCGACGAAATTGTGGTACTACTAATTAGTGGATTGGGGGTGCTAGTGGTTTTAAATATTAAATTATAACTGATAAGTAATTATATTCGTATTACTTTACATCTGGATTCTATCATAGCATACGACATCCAAGGGTGTGCATAAAACTGCCTTCTAGGCAATACTAAGGAAACCTTGTACTTTTATTGAAGAGGGAGTTCATATTATTGGAATAGGGGAAGATGAGCATTCTGTAGTATGATATTAAATTTGATGTTTAGTTTCGATTTGCTCTTGATTTGATAAAAACGGAAAAGACAAGATGTAGAAGATTCTAGAAAAGATTTAATTTAGTACTACGTTCCAGGTTGATGGGCAGGCAGATCAAAAAGTTATGGGAAATTAATAAACACAACGAAATTAATGAAGAATGATGTGCAGGAAGCAGCCGAGAATTGTGAGTCCGTGTTGGTAGATAAGGCATATAAAGACAGTCTGCTTCGGATTGGTGACAGAGAATTATTAGTAGATCTACTATCCCTGAGTATTCACAATCTTGATGTGATACTGCGTATAGATTTGCTATCCGGTTATCATGCCACAGTGGATTGTTTAAAAAAAAAAAAAAGTTATCTTTTAGGTTTCAGGTGAGCCAGAGTTGGTATTTTCGGGGGACAGAATCATTACCCCAGTCAGTTTTGATTTCAGTCCTGGAGGCTAGGAAGTTACTAAAAAAGGAATGTCAAGGATACCTCACGCATATGCTTGACACCAGTCAGAATGGAGTTCAGGTGGTGGATATTCCAGTGGTCAGGGATTTTCCCGATGTTTTTTTAGAATAATTACCAGGGTTGTCAGTAAATAGGGAAATGGAATTCACTATCGAGTTATTTTCAGGAACTGCTCCGATATCAATTCCACCCTATCATATGGCGCTTACTGAGCTGAAGGAATTGAAGACCCAATTGCCAAATATGTTAGACCGCGAGTTTATGAAACCTAGTGTTTCTTTCCACGGTGCCCCATTGTTATTCTTAAAGAAGAAGGACGACACGCCAAGGATGTGTATTGATTACCGACAATTGAATAAGGTAACGGTCCGTAATAAATACCCGTTGCCTAGAATTGATGATTTGTTCGACCAACTGCAGAAGACCAGGGTGTTTTTCCAAAATAGATCTTCGATCAGGATATCACCAGTTGGAAGTCAGAGACAGTGACGTGACAAAAACGGTGTTCCGTACGAGGTATAGCCATTATGAATCTCGAGTTATGCCATTCGGGTTGACAAATGCCCCTGTTGTTTTTATGGATTCGATAAATTGGATCTTCTAACCTTAACCAGATCAGTTTATTATCGTGTTCATTGATGATATACTGAATCTAATCCCAAAATAAAGAAGAGCATCCAGAGCATCTCAAGATTGTGTTACAGATTTTGCGAGAGAAGCAATTGTATGTCAAATTCAGTAAATGTGAGTTTTGGTAGGATAGAATCGTATTCTTGGGGCATATTATCTCGGGAGATGGTATTCAAATGGATCCAAAGAAGGTCGAAGTTGTGGTTCAATGGGAAAGGCCAAAAAGTGTAGCCGAAGTTCGAAACTTTTGAGATTAGCGGGTTATTATCGTCGGTTTGTGCAGGAAGTTTCTGTTATAGCTGCCCATTGACCCGATTGACCCGCAAGAAATCCAAATTTGAGCAGATTGATAAATGTGAGTAGAGTTTTCAAGAGCTGAAAAACAGATTGATATTTGCGCCAATACTTTCCCTTTCGACCGAAGATGGTGGTTTTGTAATTTATAGTGATGCTTTACACCAAGGGCTAGGGTGTGTATTGATACAATATGGGCACGTGATTGCATATGCCTCTTGAAAAATTAAAGAATCATGAGCGTAATTACCCGACGCATGATTGAGAGTTGGCGGCGATTGTGTTTGCCTTGAAGATTTGGAGACATTACCTGTATGGCAAGACTTTGAGACCGACAATGATCGACCATATTATAGAAACGCAGAAGTCAGATACCCAACTAGGGAAAATTATAAATGAAGTAAAGAGTGGTCACAGAGTTAACTATCGTGTTAGGGATAACAATGAGGCTTTGATGGTGGGAAATCGACTGTGTGCGCCTGATGATGTTAATCTCAAGAATGATATCTTGGAGGAAGTGTACAGCGCAGCATACGCAATGCACCCAGGCAGTACCAAAATATATCGGGATCTGCGAGAACGCTATTAGTGGAATGAAATGAGACGAGAAATTGCAAAATTTGTTGTCAGATGTCTCATTTGTCAGCAAGTCAAGATTGAACACCAATGTCCAGGTGGATTATTGCAGCCTCCACCTATTCCAGAGTGGAAATTAGAGCATATCACGATGGATTTCATTTCAAGATTACCCCGTACTCAAAAGGGGCATGATTCCATCTGAGTGATCATTGATAGGCTTACTAAATCTACTCATTTTCTGGCCGTAAAAATGACTTATTCTCTGGTTAAGTATGCCCAATTGTATATTAACGAGATTGTTAGACTACATGGTGCACCAGTTTCCATAGTGTCAAACAGAAATCCGAGATTTATTTCGAAGTTCTAGCCGAGTCTCCAAACTGCTTTAGGTACCAAGCTGAAATTTAGTACCGTTTTTCATCCGCAGATTAACGGTTAATCAAAACGTACAATTCGGACGTTGGAGGATATATTAAGGGGTTATGTTCTGGGAATTCCTGGTAGTTGGGATGATCATTTGACGTTGATGGAATTTGCTTACAATAACAACTACTATTCAGCAATCGAGATGACACCGTATGGCAGGAAATGTAGGACTCCAGTCCAACAGACTAAACTAAGGTGGGAGAACGCAAATTGTTGATGCCGGATATAACCCAAATAACAGCAGACAAAGCAAAAGTGATTCAGGAAAAAAAATTGAAGATTACTTAGAGTCGGCAAAAGAGTTATGCTGACAAACATGGGCGGAAGTTGGAATTTGAAGTGGGGGATCATGTATTTTTGAGTATATTCCCATGGAAGGGCATAATGAGGTTCGAGAAAAAATGAAAGTTTAGTTCGAGGTATATCGGGCCATACGAGATTTTAGAACGGGTAGGTACGATAGCCTATCGACTTGCCTTACAGCCAGAATTATCCAGGTTACACGACGTTTTTCACGTGTCGATGCATAGGAAATATATGCCAGATTCTTCGTATGTGTTAACTTCCAAACCAATCGAATTGAAAGAGGATTTGACATACGTTGAGGAGCCAGTCTCGATTCTGAGTTGTAGAGATCAAGTGTTGCGAATGAAAACAATTCCATTAGTGAAAGTGTTATGGCGGGGTCATTCCATAGAGGAAGCGACGTAGGAGCGAAAAGATGAGATGAGAGATAAATATCCGTACTTATTCGAACAAGGTAATTAAAATTTCGAGACAAAATTTCTTTTAGGATGGAAGAGTTGTAAGACCCAAATTTTAGCACGCGTATAAATTTTAGTTGCATTTTAGAGCATTTAAAAAATAACAGGGTGGAATATGTCATTTAATATTTAAATTAAAAGTTTAGTGGTTAATTAGCAATTTTAGAAATATTCATTTTAAATTTTGGGATTTAAATGACAACTTAAAAAAATTTAGGGGATGATAATGTAATTTTGGAAAAGAAAATTAATATATATCTATATATATATATGCATATACTATCGGGATCAAACAAAAAGAAAAAGAGAAAGAAGATAAGAGAAAATCGAATCAACGTGGCAAATCGCGGGATCAAGAACCACCACTATTCTCATGCATATAAATACACCCATGCAATTGGGATCACAAATCTCAAAAGAAGAAATAAGAAAATAGAGAAGAGAGAGGGGATCGGCGGTGGTGTGTCGTCGGCCGGTGGGTTCTAATTGTCGTCGTTTTTTCGGCGCGCGCGTGTGTATATCATCGTCGTCATTCATCCGGTGATCGTGTGTGTGGGGGTGTCATCGTCGTCTGTCTGACGAGGGTGTTTGTGTGTGCTCTGTTGTGTGTATCGGTCGTCAGACCGTCGTGAGTGTGTGTGTGTGCGTGTGTTCTTCCGTCGGTGTATGTAGGTGATCGTCATTGCATAGGGGTGTCGCCGGTGGGTTAAGTGAGTGTGTTTGGGTTGTGTCGACCAAACCCAGCAGAACAAAACAGAGAGAAAAAGAGGAAGAGATAGAGAAAAGATTCGCTAGTGATGTGTGTGTGGATTGCATGTGTGATCGTTGCCATTCATCATCGTATGCTATGGGTGTGTCATTGACGGTGATCGCGTGCTGTGCATATGTTCTATTTGTGTATGTGTGCTCTGTTCTGATCAGTTGTATGTGTGTGGGGGGGGGGTTCATGTGTTCAACCGTTGGTGGGTGGGTGTGGGCGATCAACGGTGTGTGTGTGTCGTGTGTGGGTATGTTGATCAGTTTGTGGTGGGTAGTCGTTGCGGTCTGGCGGTGGGTGTGCTGATCAGACTGTGTGCCCTTGTGTATGTTGCCGACGTGGGTGTTTGTGTGCGTGTTCTGATCGCCGGAGTGGAGAGTTAGAGAAAGAGACGGCACCACTGCGGTGGTGACGTGTAGCCGTGGCGGTGAGGTTCAAGCGCAGAAAATAGAAAAAGAAAAGAAGAAGAGAAGAAAAAGGGGGAAAAAAAAGAAAAAGAAAAAAAAAAGAAAAAGAAAAAGAAAAATCAAGAAAAAACCAAAAACTGAAAATCTAATCTCTCGGCTGGCAATTCGAAAACAGGTAAAAATTTCAATCGATTATTATTTTCGTAATCATGGTAATAATTTTTGTAACCATAAATTTTAATAAATATTGTACGGTAACTATTAACATAACGAAATGGGGCGAATAATAATTTTTCATAATTAAAAATTGAGGAATGAGAAATTATGTAATCTAGGGCCATGCACTGCATATTAGGGTTATTTTAAATAAAATGTTAATTTAGGTCTGTCATTGTTAGGTTCACAGGTGCCAGCATCTCGGTAGTGGTTGACGACAGTATTTCTGTAGTGTGGAAATCGAGGTGAGTGTATTGTTTTCTATGTAAATTTACAAATCTTATTTTCGTATAAATTGTAGAAAATATGCTTATTTTAAATGGACGATTTTACAACTTTAATGGATCAAGTTGGTTTTAAAGGTGAAAAAATAATTTTTGGATCAAGATGGTTTTAAAGGTGGAAAAATGACTTTTGGATCAAGTTAATTTTAAAGATAGAAAAATGATTTTTGGATCAAGTTGGTTTTAAAGATGGAAAAATGACTTTTTGGATCAAGTTCGTTTTAAAGGTGGAAAAATGACTTTTGGATCAAGTTGGTTTTAAAGGATGAAAAATGATTTTTGGATCAAGTTGGTTTTAAAGGTGGAAAAATGATTTTTGGATCAAGTTGGTTTTAAAGATGGAAAAATAACTTTTGGATCAAGTTGGTTTTAAAGGTGGGAAAAAAATGATTTTTGGATCAAGTCGGTTTTAAAGGTGGAGAGTGGTTTTTGTCTGACTATGCCATAGTTTCTTCTCGTTAGGCAGATATGACCTACGAGATGTGGATTTTCTTCTCGTTAGGTGGATATGACCTACGAGATATGGATTTTCTTCTCGTTAGGCGGATATGACTTACGAGATATGGATTTTCTTCTCGTCAGGCGAATATGACCTGCGAGATGTGGATTCCCTACTAGGTAAGTCCTGCAAGGTGGATTGACCCGTCAGGAGTGCAAATCCTACAGGTGGTACCCCTACCATTGGGGATAATACATGGCCCTAACACTGATAATCACTTTAGATGGCATAGTTTCGCAGGTTATGATATCGTCGTAATTCCCGATTATGAGGTAAAAATGATCATATGGCTAGTAGGAGAGGATGTGAGGAGTACTCTATATTATGTTGAAATATTTGGACTAGTTGGTTTAAAATATTTGGACGGGTTGATTTAAAATATTTGAACTGACTGATTTAAAATATTTGGATTGCTTAACTTAAAATATTTGTATTGGATGTTTTCAATGCATTATTTCTTTACATTAGTGGCAGTTGGAAATTGATTTCAAATATGGTATGCGATGTATGGTATTATCTTATTAGTATTTTATTTCATCGATGGCAGTGGAACTGGATTTTCAACCGGGTATGTGACTATAAAATATTATATTTTGAAATGTGGTATTTAACATTTGTGCTTGATTCATTAAATATTTTTTTATTATGAAGACAGTACGCCGATAAAAAATATTTGGTTTCAAGTACCGCGGTTAGGAGTTGGTCTACTACTGGTACTAGGTAGAGTCTGGAGGTAGTGTCATTTTGGAGGTGAGCCGGTCAGATGTGAATTGTGGAAGGTTTAGGTATTTTTGAAAAAACTAATAATAATAACATCTACAGTAGTGCGTGTATGTACGTACATTTGTATGTATTTAGTTGATTAGGCAGGTAGCATCATGTCAGCGTCACGCCCAGCCTCGGGTAAAGGGTCCTCGGGGTGGGGTGTGACACCTCATCAGTAATGTCCTCGTCATCAGCATCAAAGTAAACCTCATGCAAGACCCTTCTTGGACTACAATTTTTCCCGTTCAAAGACATCCTTGAAGGACTTTGTCAGAACATGCATGTAGGAATCAACTTGGATTTTATGTGTAGGTAGGGGTCCCATTTCCAAATCTAGGATCAGAGCCATTCCGAAATCGGATCTTCTTCATTTATCTTTTGACTCTTCCATTTCCATGGTTGCTTCTAGATTTCCATGAGCATTCTTAATTTTCTTTTTGCTTCTTTCAATCCCATCATCTTCTTCAGAAGAGAGCTCAACAATCTTTTCTTTGAGAGTTTCTCTCTTTAGACACGTTATCTTCTTTAAAGTGAGATATTGTCAAATCTTGTACATCTTCTTTCAAGTGAGATATTCTCTCTCTAGACATGCCATCTTCCTCCAAGATTTTTTCGAAAACATTCTATGTTTTTTAACCATGTTTAACCTTTAGTTTACAATTTATGCCATTATACAAAATATACCCATATACATAAAATGAAAAATTCATTTATCATGGAACAACTCATGTCTAAGGAAATTTAAGGTGGCATTTGGTAACAGTTTTGTTCCCATAAATTCCCATCCCATTCCCAAATTTTTATTGGCCATAGTGTTTGGTAACCTATCCCACTTTTTTATTTCCGTTCCCATTCCATTCCAAATTAAAATTGTGCCCACTGTTTTTTCTTAAGAAGTGATAAACAAAAAAATTAAATTATTTCTCATTATTCCCATTCCATTCTTATTTACTTCTCATTTCAATCCATTTCCTCTCACTTCATCCGATCGATCAAGAACAAGAAATAAAATTATTCATTCTCATTTCAATCCATTTTCTCATCACCTTCGTTCTGCTTTTTCGTCACCATCACCTTCGTTCTGCTCTATCGTCACTATCACCTTCGTCGTGCTCATTCATCGCTTTCGCCTTCGTCGTCATCGTCAAACCCTATTTCATCGCCGTCGTTTTGGCCTTCGTTGTCATCGTCGAACCCTATTTTGTCGCCATCTTTGTCGCCATCATGTTCGTCGTCTGCTTTAGGGTTTCGATTTCGAAATTGAAACTCGAAATCAAATTCGAAACCTATTTTGATTTCGAAATCGAAATCGAAACTCAAACTCAAAATCGAAATCAAAACCTATTTTGATTTAGATTTTGAAATCAAAACTCAAACTCAAACTCGAAATAAAAACCTATTTCGATTTCGAAATCAAAATTGAAATAGGTTGAATTTGTTCTTGATTCTTTGAATTTGTGATTGTTGTTCTTGAATTTGTTCTTGGTGTTCTTGAATTTATTCTAGGATTTGTTCTTAAATTTGTGGTTTAGGGTTCGTTCTTAATTTTTTTGGATAAAATTATTATCAAAAGTGATTATGTTCTCAGATCACAAAAAAATTACCAAACGTGATTCTGTTCCAAAAAGGAAACAGAATTTTCATCCCATCACATCTCATTCTCATCTTACTGTATGGAATGGGCACGAAACGGTAACCAAATGAGCCTTAAATTGCAAACCTTTCCAATGCCAAAAAACCTAAAAGAAAATATTATTTTAATGTACAACTTGCGCTTGCGCTCTTCATTTTGATATGCATATTGTATATTTTTCGAGAAAAAAAAATATCGATTTTTTAATATTTAAACTATAACAGTGTGAATGTTCATATGTGCAATGTGAACGTTCATATATACCGTCATATGAGTTATTTATTTCAAAATGGTATGAACATTTGCACCAGTACAATAGTGTTGTGAATGTTTACACTGATAGATATTTATTTTAGTATGATAGTTTAAGAGTTATTGTTTCAAAGTGGAGTAAACTTTCACAATAATACAAATAGTATTGTAAATGTTCACATTGATAATATTTACACTCAAATAATATTCATAACTATCTCATTAGAAATATTTACCAATAATCATGAATGTTAAAATATTTTAACATTCAAACATACAAATGCTATACTTGTATAATGTTATGAATATTCACACTATTACGAAATAGAAACTGGCACCAAACTTAATTTAATAATATTATCCGTGTGAACTATTGTGAATGTTCACAATATTTTGAACAAAAAACTCGCACCAAATTTAATGGCGATTATCAATGTGAACATTAACATCACTATTCGTATTATTGTGAATATTCAGATCCGATGCTTGAAGCCCTCTATCTGAAAAATCATCTTATTTTGAGTCTTTTGATTGCTCATTGCCCGTGAAATTCAAACTTTCCACTCCCACCGTCGAAAAATTCACCTCCTAAAACCAGACTATAACTACGATTCGACTCAAAGATAATGATCTCGAAGAGTAAATGGAGATTTCGAAGGTTAGGGCTTAAAATTTCAGTATCAATGACATATGATCAAAAGAATGACTTCAAATTAAAAGTATTTGAATGCTTATACCCTCTCATAAATATAAATTAAATACACAACAAATTTTATTTTATTTTTCTTTTTAATTTTTACAAAAGGAAAAGTAGGAGTCCAATTGAAATTGCCAAAACCAAGTGAACCCACATGCCAGAGCCGACAATCATGTGCAAGGACGACAGAGACAATGATTTCAATAAGGACCCACTTTGACTTTCAGCAGTTGGAGTCTCGACCGCTGGAAATATCTGGCGTCGGCGCTGGTGCTGGAGTCGGGGGAATATAGGTTCTAAAGATTGCTTCCGGAAGGAGAACCTTGTCAACCTGATAAATCCCGACCGGATCAGTGGAATGAACATTGCTACTGACTTTAGTGTTGGTCCATCTAGAACAGATATGAACAGTATCCGATACGTTGGTAAAGTTCAGACTGTACTACCACCGGCGAAACTGTTAATAGGACTAATCTGGTTGAGGTTGGTGAAGCCTGAGAAAGAGAACTACTGAGGAAGGGTGTGGAAAACGATGAGTGATTTAAGCGAGGGTTTGAGGTGTTGCCGACGACACCCAATAAACTTTTCATTGCAGTTCATGGAAGGGTAGTAATGTCATTTTTTTATATTTTATCAATCGCTGAGAACTAATTTCTATACATTATTTTGGAATCGGTTTTTACCAACATAACTCTTTGATTGGTCAATTTACTATATTAACTCTTAAATTAAGTTTTAATAATAAAAATCTCTTAAAAATACACTAAAAAACGTAACTAAAAAATCTAAGAGAATATCAACTAAAAATACACTTAAAATATAACTAAAAAATATGTTAAAAGAAATAGTTAGGTGTAACTATAAAATACACTAAAAAATAATTATAGGTAACCAAAAAAATACAATATAAAAATAGTTGCACGTAATTAAAAAAAATTGATGGCAGGTGGTGGGCCTTCGGCAACTGAAGGCCTAAGGTCCAACAGTGAGTGGCGGCAAGTGGTAACGGAGAGTGACACTGTCAGTTGACAATGCAAACCTTAATTGAAATTGATGTGGGTGAAAATCAACTAACCCAAAATATCTCCGCCTAAGCCCGCCACGTGGACCAACTTATAACACGTCATCAGCGATCTGAACAACACGATTTTATGTCAGCTCGATACCCACAGGTTAGTCTATTTGCAGGACTTGGATGATCACCAACTAAGAATTTTCTACGATAAAGGAAGAGCCAACCGATGGAGCTCAGGTCAGTGTATTCAGCCCGGTGTTCGTACTCGTGTCTGGGCCGGTTCATCTGCTCTCTCAACAGCCCGGCCCATGGATTTCTCCACCAATATTGAAAGGCCCAGACCCATAACTCTAATTCCTTTCAGGTGCCTTTTTTCTCCACCACTCGCTGTGTTAAGGTTGATAACCGAGTTTAAAGTCTTAGTCTCCCAAACACTAATCAAACTTTTGCCTATAAAAGAAAAAGGTGAACAATGTTATCGAGAAGTTGAAAAAGGTAATTATTTTTAGAATATTCAAAGCTTCTGTAAAATTTTCTTTATTCTCACGTCGGAGAGGACACGTTGAGCACAACCCCGGTGGATCCTTTGTGCAAGTACCGAGTTGAGGATCAGGCCGGACAATGTAAGGTCAGCTCGGTCAGGTGCAAATTCAAGGATAAAAAGACTTAAAAGATTCCACTTCACCAAAGATAACCGCCAGATCATCAACAATTCTCTACGTGGATTCTAATTGGATCATACTGTTGGTCAAACGATTTTCTGACACCAATAGAAATTATTTGATTGAAGACATAAAAAAAACAATGATCATAAGATTAACACAAAAGATAAAATATAATTAAAAAATTTATATTCAATTAAAATAAGATAAATTATAGATGACAGTATGACTGTTGACCCATCATCCGTTAAATTAAATTAAAGAAGTATACAATTCAAGGGGGGTCTTCTGTAAAAACTTTGGCGGGTAAGACATTCGGTCGCTTCAACACGAACCCAACGATTTTTTTATGCCACTGCCAAATGAAGCAACCTCCATTGCAGCAGCAGCTCTCCTCATTCAAAAATGCGCCTCCACAAACTCACTCCGAAAAGCCCGTCGACTCCACGCTCTTCTAATTACCTCCTCCACACCCACCTTCCCAAAATCTCCATACGAGGACAACAACATCATCTCCATGTACGCCAGATGTGGTTCACTCGCGGACTCCCACCTTCTGTTCGACAAAATGCCCCAACGAAACATCGTCTCCTACAACTCGCTAATTGCAGCCTACTCCCGCAGTCATCACCATACTCATTTGTCCTTCAATCTGTTCTCTCAATTGAGACAAATTGATTGCCTCACACCAAATGGGTCGACCTTCACGAGCCTATTACAGGCATCGTCTTCTTTACAGAATCCATTTTTAGGCTCTGCACTTCATGCCCAAACTGCAAAATCCGGGTTTTTGAGCGGTCTTATTGTTCAAACTTCACTACTTGGAATGTACTCGAATTGTGGGGATTTGTATTCAGCTAGTAGAATTTTCAGCCACTTGGATGATAAAGATGCCACGGCTTGGAATTCCATTATTTTTGGGTACATGAAAAACGATGAGATCGTAAAAGGCCTCAATCAATTTGGATTCATGAAAAAAAGTGGGGTTTTTGCTACCCAATTCACATATTCAATGGTGTTGAATGCTTGTAGCCGGTTGAAAGATCATGAAACCGGGCGAACCGCTCATGCCCAAGTTATTGTTTCAGGCACAATGATTGATTTGCCTCTTCACAATGCTCTGCTCGACATGTATTGCAGTTGTGGAGACACCCAAACAGCCCTTACATTATTTGACAAAATCGCGAATCCAGACATAGTTTCTTGGAATTCAATGATTTCGGGTTATTCAGACAATGGAGATGGCGAGAACGCAATGGATATGTTTGTGAAGCAGTGGCGAATATCGCTTTATAAACCTGATGAATACACTTTTGCATCGGTGATATCATCGACAAGCTCATTCCCAGCTTCAGATTATGGTAAACCTCTCCACTCTCTGGGTAAAAAAATGGGTCTTGCTACTAATGTTTATGTTGGAACCACTCTTGTTTCTATGTACTTCAACAATTTTGACAGCGAATCCGCTCAAAAAGTGTTTAATTCTGTTCACGACAAAGATATTGTTCTTTGGACCGAAATGATCTCGGGTCATTGTAAAATGGACGACGGAGAAGGGGCGATTAAATCTTTTTGTTTGATGTTGAGGGAAGGGCATAAGATCGATAGCTTTGCTCTAAGCAGCGCTTTGAGTTCGTGTGCTGACCTGGCAGCGCTTGGACAAGGGGAGATGATTCATTCCCAGGTTGTGAAAACGGGGTACGAGGTTGAAATGACTGTCTGTGGGAGCTTAGTCGATATGTATGCAAAAATAGGAAACCTTAAAGCGGCCGAAAATGTACTTTTGGAGGTGGAATTTCCTGATGTGAAGTGTTGGAATTCGATGCTGGGGGGGTATGGTCATCACGGGAAGGTTGAGGAGGCGATAAAATTGTTTCATCGGATTCTAAACCTAGGTTTGGCACCCGATCAAGTAACGTTTGTCTCTCTCTTGTCTGTTTTCAGCCATTGCGGTTTGGTCGAAGAAGGAAGAATCACATGGAAATACATGAACGAGATGGGCATAAAACCCGGAACCAAACACTACTCTTGCATGATCACCATGTTAAGCCGAGCAGGACTATTGGAAGAAGCGGAAAAAATGATTACCGATTCGCCCTTCTGCGACGATCACCTCGAGCTATGGAGAATCCTGCTGAGTTCTTGTGTTTTCAAGAGGGATTTGAGAATCGGGATGCGTGCGGCCGAGAAAGTATTGAGGGTAGATCTGGAAGATCCGGCGACAAATGTTTTGCTGACGAATCTATATGCAGCGACAGGGAGGTGGGAGGGGGTGGCCGAAATGAGGAGAAAGATAAAGGGGTTGATGGTGGAGAAAGATCCAGGTTTGAGTTGGGTTGAGGTGATGGGAGGTGTTCATGTGTTCTCTTGTGGTGATGAGTTGCATGAGAAGATTGATGAAATTCGAACTCAATTGGATTATGTACAAGGTAATATGAGGAAATTATAGAGGGATGAAGTTTTCATTGTGTGACCTGATGTCAGGGTAGGGTTCGAGTCGTGGAAACAACTTCTTGCAAAGTAAGATAAGACTGTGTACAATAGATTCAAATGGTTCAACCCATCTCAGAAACCCATACATAGCGAGAATTTTGTATCATCGGACTGCTCTTTTTTAGAGAGAGATGAAGTTGTGTACAGTTAGTTTGGACATAGGAAAACGAAGGAAATAGGTTAAAAATGAAAAAAAAAAATGTTTGGTATGGAGGGAGACGAAAATAGTTAAGAAATTTATTTCTCTCTTTCAATTTGGGAGGGAAAATAAACACGAGAGAATTCTTAAAAAAAATATTAAAATTACAGTTACACTATTAAATTTTGATGATAAAATCTTTAATTTATTTAAGTAAACATGAAATCTTAGGCCTCGTTTGTTTTCCACTCCTCATTTCTATTTTTATTCTTAGATTTTTGAGATTAATATACAAAAACTTGTTTTGTAAATATATTTTTATTTCCAATGTTCTCAAATTTTTTGAAATAACCCAATGTTCTCAAATTTTTTGAAATAATGCCAAAATTTCTTGAGAATGTGAAAAACAAAAAACAATCTTGATTTTTATTCATGCTCACAAAATTATTTATAATATATTTGATAAGAGTAAATATTGAGAATCACCACCGTGCCGGCCAGCACCACCATGCATGCGGATCACCACCATGCCGCCAACCACCACCACACATGCGGTCACCATCCACGACAGCAACCACCATGCCTATCCACAATCACATTGCACATCTTCATCTTCTTCTCTCTTCTTTTCAAAACTTAGTTGCAATCAAAAACATTTTTTTTTGTTCTGAGAGGATATATAAACATTTTAAGAATAATTATCAGTACCAAATGTAATTCTATTTTTAGAATAATCCAGAGCAAAAACAGATTTTTCATCCCATTTTATTGAGAGTTGAAATAGGAAAACAAAAGTGTTAATCAAATGTCACCTTAAATTCTCATCAATTTATATTCTTTCAACCAAACAACACTAAGGAAATTTATTTTACAAAGAATAAAAATAGGGTAATTTATTATTTAGTCCTCTCTTGATAGTCTATTGAGGAATCAGACCCCTTGACAGCAACAATTAAGTTTTCAGACCCCAAGAATCTTTTAGAAAAAAATCTCTGCATTTTGGCTACTATGTTTACTCATATTTACGAATATGTCATTTTGTCCTATGCAACAAGACAAAATTGGACAACAGGATGTTAACGTTAATGTAAAACTCTTTAAGTAATACCCTTTGCCTATATTTCAAAATTACATTTTGAATTCATGTTAATGCTATTGCATTCATTTTTTTTTTTTGCACGTTAACGCATCTCCTCTCATCTGTTTATGTGTGTTACGTTAACGTTAATTCATTTTTACCACATGATGTATTTTGTTTTTTTTACTTGAATATTTAGCGTATTTTGTATGTGTTTACGTTAACGCATATTGTCCATCTGTTTTGTGTGTATTAACGTTAATATATCTTTATTTTTTGGGATTTTTCTATGACTTAATATTAACATATCATATAACGTTAACACATTTTAACCATCGCTGTGTGTTTTTTTAGCATTAACGTATTTTAAGGGTTCTGCGAGTTAATGTTAACACATTTCACCATTGTTTGTGTTTTGTTTTGTTTTTTAACTGGGTGTATGTTAACGTTAATGCATATTTTTTTGTTTCTGTGTGTTAACGTCAACGCATTTTCATGTTCTTTTAGCTTTAACGTACATTTAGTTTTTGGAATTTTGTGTATTAACGTCCTATTATGTGATATTTTGTCCTTTTGAGCTGAATATGTATTTGAGTTGGATTTGCATTAACGTTAATGCACTTTTTTTGAGTTCTCTTCAGTGTTAACGTTAACACATTTCATGTTGTCTGGAAAACATGTGTAAAAAAAATCACGCACACATTAACGTTAACGTAAAAAATGAACACACCTCTCCACCTCCACTACCACCACCATTCATATCCCCACTATCATCACCGCCGGTACCATCTCCGTTGTTTGTTACACCACAAATGTCTTCCGAAAAAAACAGAGAAAAAAACATATCTGAATTAATTTCCAAATATGATAAAACCCAATCCAGTACAGAAACATCAACTACAACACTTAAATCTTTTGAAGATATCTCATTCGATAAATGAACAAATTCAACCCACATAAACAAAATCAACCCAATCATGAACAAATTCAAGACCATCGAAGAGGTGGGAAATAAGAGAGATAAATCTAAGAGGTGGAAAATCAAACCATCGACAAGGTGGGAAATCAGATCTAGAAAATCCAAATATGAATATTCAGATCTGGATTTTCAGGTCTAAGGGATGGAGAGAGAGAGAGAGAGAGAGAGAAGTCTCACTAGTAGAGTTAAAGGGATGGCCGGATTGGGTAGGACTCGAATTTCTCTCTCGTTTCAGTTCGCCGCCATGTTTAGCTTTAACTGGAAGTTTGACGTCTGCTTGAGCTTCTCCACTCGATCACCCGACGTTGCCATTTTCGGTGATGTACCATTCTATTTGCCTCCTAGAAACATTGATTTGTACAAATCCCTAACCTACACCGCAAGGAACTCATCAGAGGAGATTTCCGTGATGGAGATTTGAGTGGTCTCTCTTCATTCTCTATTTTGTGAAAGAGATCAGAAACCAAAGGAGAAGCGTCAATGGGGGAAGAATTTGAACATTGGGGATAGGGTTTAGAGAGAGAGAAGCGTTGTGGATAGGGTTTAGAGAGAGAGAAAGTGAGGATTGTGAAGACCTAGATCAAAGATAAAAGAGAGAGAGAAAGATAATGTTTGTAATGCCCCAAAAATTTATATTTTTGAAAAAAAAAATATTATTTGATATAAGTTAATATTTTTTGAAACAATTTTATAAATTTGTGGTATAAATATATACTTGATAATTTTTGAAATCAAATGTTAAATTTATATTTTTGTAAATATTATTCTATATAAATTTAATATTTTTGAGATGATTTTACAAATTTATGATATAAATAATATTTGATAATTTTTGTGGTCAAATGTTACTTTTAAATTATTTTTAAAATTTTAAGAATATTATTTTATTTAAAATATACTTTTAATAATTTTAAAATATAATTAATATTTTTTTTATTTTAAAATAAGACATTATGTAAATAAATAAATAAAATAAAGTTGGGAATTGTTGCCTTCCTAAAAAGGCAACAACCCCATATATATACATGGTCATGCATTGACATGTGGACCCCACTACTCATTAGTTACATATACAGGGGTTAGTATTCTTGTTGGGATGGGAGATCAGGTGATAGAATTGGGATTAGGGGGATGGGAGATCATGAGATACAAGAGGAAAATAATGAAGACAATGGAAAAAAAAAAATTGTAATGGGACCACTTGTTTTATCTATATATCAATTGGTGTGGTGGCTTTGGGAGTTTTCCCACTAGAAAACACAAAGGGGAGCACAGGAGGAATTTTAGAGAGGCAGGCTCGACAGTGGCGGTCTGCACTTTGGCAATGTAGAATTAGGAGAAGATAAATAGAAAATAAAAGGGAAAAGTATAATTTAGACATTCTAATTATTGACACATTTTTAAGTGGTCTTTTTAAGTTTAAACGTTTCATTTCAAACCCTCTACGTATCATAACGTTTCAAAATGATTTTTCCGTTAGAAAATCAATTAAAACTAACAGAATTTAGGGATAAAATGGTATTTTCACATTTTTTTAATTTTTTAATTAATTAATTTTTTATTTTTTTTAATCTCTCTCTCTCTCTTCCTCTCTCTCCCGCCACCTCCCTCTCCCTTCTTCCCTTTCCCCGCCACCTCCCTCTTCCTCCCCTCTCTCCCTCCCCCCTCCCCCGTAACAGGGGGTGCAACCACCCCCTGTTGCAAGGGGTGGAATCACTTCCTGAAACAGGGGGTGCCACCCCCTGTTGCAGATTCCACCCCTCACCCTCTGTTGCAGGGGGTGGGTTGGGAGGGAGAGAGGGGAGGAAGAGGGAGATTAAAAAAAAAATTAATTAAAAATGATTAAAAAAAATTTTAAATGTGAAAAGACTATTTTGTCCCTGAGATTTTGTTAGTTTTAACAGAATCTCTAACGGAAGGACCATTTTGAAATGTTATGATATGTAGAGGATTTAAAATGAAACGTTGAAACTTAGAATGACCACTTAGAAATGTGTCAATAATTAGAGAGTCTAAATTGTACGTTTTTCAAAATAAAATGGTTTTCATTTGGATTTCAGGTATAATTTTTAACTCTTTTAATATATGTATTTAATTTTTTTATTATGTGATTTCTGCTATTATTGTTGTTGAATTTTAACTGTTAAATTTTATGAAATGATTATGATTATGTAAAAATTATATTTATGTATTTTATTTGTTGTATTAATTAAATGCACATATTAAAGGGTTGAAATTCTACTGAGCGTTAGTTCACAATCTCATAGTTTTTATTTCAGGATCGGTGGAAATGGAATTGCGCCAGAAATCTTTAAAAAAAAAAAAAAAAATTGAATTAAATGTTTGTAATATTTATATTTATTGTTTACTATTAATTCCTCGATTAAATTGATAATTACAATTGTCCACCTAGTTTTAGATTATTCTATTTGGTTGGATTTAATTTGGATTTCTCATATATTAGAATTTGAATTATTCTGTTTGCTTGGATGACTCTTCTTAGGCGGATTTTTCAATTATTTTTTTATAGTTATTAATAAAATAATAAAATTTCTCAAAATTTTTTATAAATAAAATATTGGTCATTAGATTTTAATATTAATTCTCCTCAAGAGAAATCTGGTAGCGATACTGAATAATTGGGTCGTTATAACGTTAACTTAAAATGAGAGAGAGGGGAGTGTATGTATTTTTTTATGTTATTTTTTGTTTACTAAATGACCAAAAACTTAATAGATTGTACCTTGAGGTCTTATTCCCATATGAATAGTTAATTTTATTTTATTTTTTTAAATGGTCTCTTAAATAAGGAGCAAATAATAAAAACTCATAAAAATATTATCTTTATTTATTTTTGGTTGACTAGGTAGTGAGACTTAAACACTCTGCACCACTTGGTTTAAGTCTTTTATTTATTTATTTTTCAAGTTCCAAATGAGTTATAAAAATGAAACCACGAAAAGTTTAAAGAAAATGATTTATAATATTTTTTTTATTTGATTAATAATTTTAAAAATTATTAATTAAATCAATGTGTTAAAAGTGTTATTAGCAAAAATTTCCTGATTAAAATTTCAGTAGTAATATTTATTGTTTAGATTCATTTTTCAACTATAAATTTTATTTACGTTTTGAATAATTTTTATAATAATAATAATAAAACACTCAATTTTTTACTTATACCTCTTAAATTTTAGGAAAATTTTATTTTAATTTTTAAAATTTTAATTTAAAATTCTTATTTTTTTTAGTCACGATTGTCTCCATACAAATATAAGGTGAAAGACTAGCTTGTTCAGAGTGCATGACTGTCTCTTCCAACAAGTGTTTTTCCGTAAACTCGAACCCCTAACTTTATAGAGGCCACTCGACTGTTTTACCTCAATTGTGCCTTGAGTTATACCTTGCTGGTAAAAAATTTAGAAATCTAAATGGTGCAAAATTAGTATGAATTAGAACTTCTGGGCCCGTTTGGTAACTGTTTCATGTTCATCTCATGCAGTGGGATGGGATGAGATGAGAATTTTGTTTCCTTTTTGGAAACCAAATCATGTTTGTTAACGACAAATTTTTTTTTAGATCTGGAAACAGAATCGCGTTTGGTAATAATTTTATCCAAAAAATTAATAACAAACCCTAAACCATAAACCCAAAAACAAATTTAAGAACACCAAGAACAAATTGAAGAACAAAACCAAGAACAAATTCAAGAACATCAAGAACAAATTCAAGAATAACAATCACAAATCCAAGAAATCAAGAACAAATTCAACCTATTTCGATTTCGAAATCGAAATCGAAATTGAAATAGGTTTCGATTTCGAAATTTGAGTTTCGATTTCAAAATCGAAATCGAAATTGGTTTCGAGTTTTGATTTCGATTTCGAGTTTTGATTTTGATTTCGAGTTTGAGTTTCGATTTAAAAATCGAAATTGAAGAACACCGCCGAACATCACCACTGAAATCGAAGAACACCACCAAACACCACCACCTGGCACGAAGAACATCGCCGAACACCACAACTAAAACGAAGAACACCGCCAAAATCAGACCTTAGGCTTTCGATTTCAAAATCAAAATCGAAATAGGGTTTCGATTTCGATTTCGAAATCGAAACAAGAAATCGAAATCGAAGAAGATGGCACGAAGAACACCGCCGAAATCGAACCTTAGGGTTTCGATTTCAATTTCAAATTCCAAATCGCCACCGAAGAAGATGGCACGAAGGAGAAGACGACCAAACGCAAGAACACGAAGAAATAGAAGAAAAAAAAAGAAAAAAAGACAAAAAAAAAAGAAAAGAAAATGAGGCTACCAAAGTTTGAAGGAGAGTCTCACTAACAATTGTCAAAATACCCTCCGTGTCCTTTTTAAGAAATGGGATTGGAATGGAAAAAATGGGATCCATTTTTTTTTTTGTTTCTTAACAAATGAGAATGAAATCTTGGAATGGGAACGAAAATAGGATTTACTAAACGCTATTCTCAAATAGAAATCCCAAAAATCTGAGATGAGAATGGAATGACATAAGATGAAAACGGTTACCAAACGAGCCCTCCATTATTTGTTATGATAAAAATTTATCAAAAACAGAATCACCCATAAACACACTCAATTTTATCTAAATATTTCACTAATTGTAACATGTCTACGTCAAGAGAAATTCAACATGCCAAACAACAAAATGTAAAAAACATAAAATTATTTGGTTCCATTCCCCGGCGTGGAAATAGCAAGATCAGGGAAAGAAAAACAACCCTCCCCTAAAAACCCAAACTCTCCAGTCTCCGGCTGCCACGTGTTCCCGTTTACACCACCACTGGCGGCGCCACCACTGGCGGCGCCACCATCTCCTGCAACAGGAAAGGGCCAAACCGCTCCTCCGAAGCCAATACCCATTTTCTCAAACCCAGGTCCAATACCAAGTCCAAACCCTCCAAGCGACAGAACCCCCGGCGGCCCAGCGCAGCTCAACAACGACGTAAAGCTTCCGCAAACGTTCAATCCCGGTCTGACGTCTGGCGCGAAGGGTACCGCACCGCCGTGATCGGCTGACAGAGGGAGCGAAATAGGATTACCGTTGGTCAGGAAATGACTGTTGTCTTGTGCGTAGATGGAGGTACGGCAGCGCTTGGCGTTCCGACGGCTTCCCCCCCCTACGGGGATATCGCGGAGAGCCCCGCCGTGGGTCCAGTAGCGGCGACAGGCCTTGCAGAAGTGACGGGGCTGCGAGAAGTTATAGTTGTTGTAGTAGCAGAACTTGGTGTTGGTGGAGTCGCAGCGCGGGCAGGGGAGGTGTTCCGGCTCCGCCGGCGGTGCACCAGCTTGATGCGCCTTTGTGGGTCGTTTCTCACCGGAATCAGACGGCATCTCCGCTGCTTCAGATGTTCAGTTGTTTCACTTTCTCTGTCTGCGTTCGAGAGTTAAGTAGTGTGAATATGTGATGCGAAGATCGAAAAGCAAGTATATTTATGGAGCACAGAGGTGGGTTTAATGGAAGGTGTTAGAGAGAGAGAATCTATCTACTGAAGGAACAGTGTCTGTCTGTATGTCTGTAGGTCTGGGCTGAGTTATATTAGGAAGAGTGAAGAAGAGCAGCAGCTTTTGCAGAGTATATGTATGCGAAGCGAAGAGCTATCGACATTTTCAGTTGGCTAGATGGTGGCTCTTGTTGCCCTACTTACATTCATATCTTTGTCAGATTTCTTTCTTCAATGTCCCTCTCTCTCTCTCTCTCTCTCTCTTTCTCTCTCATTTCTTATTTCATTTTTTTAGGTCTAATTTACCTGAAATCAACCGATCTTAAAAATAATAATGTATTTCAACTAATTTTTTTTTACCAACTAATTAACCCTCTTCAACCAATTTCCCCTTTTTCTAATCTCTTATTTTAATTTTATAATGAATTTTTTAGAAGTACATTTTCATTTTTATAACTAAGCGCGGTCTTAATTAGTTAATTATTTTAATTTTGATTTAATTAATATTATTATATTTAATTTTTTTAATTACATCGCGATAAATAAAATATATATATATATAAATTAATTTATCTAAAATAATACAATTCATAAAATATTACGATCTCGACGGAGCCTAGTAAAAATTGTAGTACAAAAGTTTTCACATAAATGAAGCAAAGAAACTCACTCGCAGGCGCGTGCCTCGGATAACAAACTGCAAACATTTTCTTAAACTCAAACAATTACATCTTATTTGTCTCCGGAAAGAACAACAAATGTGCTGATTATTTTGCGAAGAAAGGAACCAACATGGCGTTGATCTAAAAATGTTGGATTCCTCCCTTAAAGATATGACTAAGATAGTTTTGCCAGAAATGGACAAGAGCGCTTTTGATCGCTTAAAGATTGACAACCAAATATCTTTGATGAAATAAATTTATTTCCGAAATTGAAAAAAAATTGTTAAAATTGTAATTTACTTATTTTTATTGAATTTATGTGGTTGGATCAATAGAAATATAATTTTATTAATTAAAAAATAATTCCATGCCTGCAGCATTATATTGTTGATAAGTAATGTTGTAGATTGAAACTAGTCATGTATAAAGAAATCAATCTCAAGTTTTTATTTAAACTCGTTTTATTAAATAAACAAACAACGAATATATGTGATGTGGGGAAATTTCGTCACATACGTCACGTGAAGGATATTGCTCCTAGTACAGAAAAACGGCCAGGCTGAGAGCTGGGATTCCCTCCAGTAGGAACTCTCATGTTCTCCATGAAGATCTCCGGGCCGAGCTGAAAATCATTGTGCCGAGCTGATGGAGTCCGAATCGAGCTGATGGAGTCCGAATCGAGCTGACAGAGTCTGAACACTCTCAACTCGAGTCCTCCATTCTCGAGGCCTCTCCAAGAGCTCTTACTCTCCATTTCAAGTAGACCGGCCCGCAGACCTTTGCAGATAGGCCCAAAAGCTCAATCCAGATGTTTAGTGTCCTAATCCGCTAGCTCATTGACTGCCAGACGAATTAGGTTAATTAACCCTAACTCCCTAATCTCGTAGCGCTAATTATGCCCAGCGCCTATAAATACACCATGACATTCAATGCCTAAAGGAACACATTCTCTACTCACACTAGAGCACTCTTAACCCTTTTTCCCAGATACTTACTCTCACGTCGAAGGAGGGCACAACCCCGGTGAGTCTGTGTGCTGGTGCTCGGAGTAAAGGAGTGTAGCTCAGCTCGAATCGAAGATCAGATCAAAGTCCAGAGAAATATTCATCTTGAAGTCTGAACAAGATCTCAGGTCGGGTCGAGGAACTCAAGTCGGATTGCGGTTACCTCCAAGACTTCAGAAACTTCAAATTCACCAGTCCACCACGCTATCACCAATCTCGCACGTGTCGTGCCTTTCCGGACCATACTGCTGGTTGCTCGCTATTTTTCGACACCAACAATAAGTTATTGCTCGTTTTATTAGTGTTCGTGAACAATTCAAATAATATAAAATTAAATATTTTATAATATTTTTAGTATAAGTAAAATAAACTTTTCAATTTCTTTAATAGTAAAATCTGATATATCCAACTGTTTTAACGATTAATTTAATTAAAAATTAATTTTATAAACAATTATTTAACCTTTTAGTATAATAATTTATTTTTTTGTAAATATACATAGATTTTTTATAATTCTTGTTGGTGTCTAAAAATGGATAACACCCATAGTAGAGTTCAGTCAAAGTCTACATAGATTGTTGTTGATGATTTGAAAGTTGTTTTATGTGAAGGAGAATCTCTTAAGTTCCTTATCCTTGAATCAGCACTTGACCAAGCTGATTTAGGTGTTGTCCAGCCTAAGCTCCAAGCGTGTACGTACGGGACCCACCGGGGTTGTGCCCAGCGAAGCCCCTCCGGCGTGAGAGTAAGAGCTCGGGGGATGAAATTATACGAATGCTTAGAATATTCTAAAAGCAATTACCTCTTTCGTTACTATTCACCTTTCCTTTTATAGAAGAAAAATGAATTAGCGTTTTGGAGATTATGGGCCTTAAGCTAAGTTATCGATCTTAACACGGCGCGTGGTTGAGAAAAAAGGTGCGTGCAATGATTAGAGCCATGGGCTTGGGTTTTTTAGTGTTGGTGGAGAAGTCCATGGGCCGTGCTGCCAAAACTGAGAGTGAACCTGCCACTAAGGTAGATGCACAAACCAGAGCATCATCGGTCGAATCTCTCTTGATTGTAGAAAGTTTACGGGCGTATCTGTCCAAGTTTTGAGGATTGACCGACCTATACATGCTAACCTGTGTAGACCAACCAAGAGATTGTGCCGACCAGAAAATAGATCTTGCTACTCAAACTGTTGATGCCTCGTGACATATTTTATGCTTGGTCCATGTGGAAGGTTTAGGTGGAATAGCTCGGGAGTGGTTAATTTTTACTCTCATCAATTTTTATATTTTGAAACATTATTAATCTAGATATTTAAATATTTTATGTAAAATTTTAAAAAATAATTATAAATAACGGCTTCTTCACACGTAACTTTAGATATTGACACGTAAGTTAAAATCCCCCCCAATTTTATTTGATTTTGAAGTTGAATATTCAATTTAAATTTTAAAAATTTGTATCTATAAAGCCAAACACTGCCTTAGGAGGAAGGGGGAAAATCCATATCCTCAGTACTGAGGAGGGGACAGAATCATGCGTGTCGGATTGGCGTGGAGTTGCAAAATCGCAATTATTGGAGTGTTCCCCCCCCCTCTCTCTCTCTCTATCGGACCCGTCGTTTTCCTTCCAACCTCCAGATTCCAAACCCTAAGTAGTTCCGTCGCCGTACTCTATTTTATCGCCGGAATTTTCGCTGCCTGTTTGACCACCGGTCAAGCTATCTGTATCTATTCATATGTCGTGCCTCCGCACTGAAAAACCACGTTCCTTCTAAATCTCGGCCGTTCGATCCGAACAGGACGAATGGATCGACGGCGGGTTATGATTTAGAAAGTATTGGAACTGTACGTGGTGGTGTCAGTAAAAGTGGTCGGGTGGATTTCTGATTGGAGTGGGCACGCGAGCGGTGTTTAGTCGCCGGTTCGAGGCCGTGCTCGCCGAATGTCTCGGTCATTGTGTCGCCGATGCCGCTTACGTACTCTCTCTCTCTCTCTCATGCGTCGTTTTCAATCAGTACCAACTCTCGATGTGCATTAACGGTGAGTTTTATTATCACACTATTTATTTTTTGAAAATTATCATTTCGAAATTTGATATAATATCTTCTACCACTTACCTCGTTCTTTTGTCTTTAACTACGTCATATTATCGTTTTAACCAAAATATGAATTCTTTACCTAATAAATATTTTATTAAAAAAATTTATTGACAACACGTAAGTTTAACCTTATTTGCGAAGTCCGAATATCTCGAAGAGCAGGACCAATTTGGTCCCGCCCTTCGCAAAACCAAGACCGTTTCAAATTTTTTTTGTTTTTTTGGTCCCCTTCTTTTTTTGGCTTAGTCCAATTTTTTTTTTCCCACACAAATAGCAGAGAGAGGAGAGAGAGGAAAAAGAATTCTTTTTTTTTCCAACAAAAACAGGAGAGAGAGGAGAGAGAGAGCAGAAAAGTGAGGACCAAATTAATTTTTTACATTTTACACCGCTAAAGTTTGACCATTATTTTATTTTAAATATATATTTTTTTATTTTTTACTTTTTTTTTCCTAATTTCGTTTTTTTTTTTTATAAAAAATACCTTTTTTGTTCGTTAATTTTAATTTTTTAATTGTTCTAATTTTAATTTAAAAGTGAAGTTAAAAAATCGATCGAATAAGTCAAACGTTTAACCGATTAAAATAGTGAGATAAAAAATTCTGAAAACTAATCAAGTCAGTCGACCGACTTGACAAATCAATCAACCTTTGAAAATAGTAGATTTGAATTGCATGTCTTGATCTAACTTGCCAACTGAATGGGGCATCTTGTCACGACCAAATTAAATTTTTACTTGAATTCAATTGATTTTTTTTTTTTTTTTTTTTTTTTTTTTTTTTTTTTTTTTTTTTTTTTTTAATTGAAGTAAAAATATTTTTAAAATAACACTCATATATATACACTAGAGGTCAAAATATAATAAAAATATATTTAAAATGCCGGTTATGCAGTCGGTTATGCGATTCGGTTTCACAATTACTTTAATTTTTAATTCCAAAATCATTTTATCGGTTTCAAAATCGAACAGGTCAGATCCGTTTGATTTGGTTATCTTTCTAATAATTTTTTTTTTTTTACTTCAATTGAAAAAAGATAATTTTTTTTTTCAATTGAATTCAAGTAAAAATTTAATTTGGTCATGACAAGATGCTCCATTCAGTTGGCAAGTTAGATCAAGACATGCAATTCAAACCTACTATTTTCAAAGGTTGATTGATTTGTCAAGTTGGTCGACCGACTTGATTAGTTTTCAAAATTTTTTACCTCACTGTTTTAACCAGTTAAACGTTTGACTTATTCGATCGACTTTTTAACCTCACTTTTAAATTAAAATTACAACAATCAAAGAAATTAAAATTAACGAATAAAAAAAAGATTTTTTTTTTTTTTTTATAAAAAAACGAAATTAGGAAAAAAGAGTAAAAAGTAAAAAAAAATTATTTAAAATAAAATAATGGTCAAAATTTAGCGGTGTAAAATGTAAAAAATTAATTTGGTCCTCACTTTTCTGCTCTCTCTCTCCTCTCTCTCTCTCTTTGCGCTCTTTCTCCTCTCTCTACTGTTTCTGTTGGAAAAAAAGAAAACTCTTTCCTCTCTCTCTCCTCTCTCTGCTGTTTGTGTTAGTAAAACAAAAATAAAAATTGGACCAAGCAAAAAAATATATATTTTTTTTTGGTCCTGGCGTTCTGAACGCCGGGACCACAAATAAAATGTAAACGCCGGGACAAAAAAATAAAATAAAATTTGAAGCAATCTCGATGTTGCGAAAGGCGGGACCAAACTGGTCCCACCCTTCGGGATACTCGGACTTCATAAATAAGATTACACTCGCATGTTGTCAGGAATTTTTTCTTTAAATATTTATTTTGTAAAGAACTCAACCAAATATCTCCCGTGTCATATCTTATACGCTCAATTTTGTGGTGGAATTTGACATTTTGACATAGCAGATTTTGCGTGTTTAAAGCTTTACTATATTAATTTTTAAATTTATAAATATAAAAATTTAAGTAGTAAAATATATGAAACTTGAAAGATACCAAGTATACTCAAGTCAATGAATAAGAAGAGTAGTGTAGAAAATATTGAAATTCCTATACTAAGAGTTTGTACAAATTCAATCTCAAGTTTCTTAACCATTCATCTTTCAAATTTAAATCTAGATTGTTAAAATATATTTATGTTTTATTTATTAATATATTGCACATTTGGTCTCTTAAGTTTTATATTTGTTTCAATCCTATAAAATTAAAAACGATGTTAATGTTAAGTATGCGATCAAAATCCCACGTTAGCTAAAAGTAGAGAGGATCATGAATTTATAATTATGGACAATATATTCACTTGTATGAGACCTTTTGGGTAGAACCGAATAGCAAAACCATGAGAGATTAGGCTCAAAGTGAACAATATCATATCAATGTGGAAATATGTGCGAGTTCATAGTTATAACAAGTGGAATATGTGGTGTACATAGTCCCAACAAGTGGTATAAAAACTTCAGGTTATTGGTGAAATAATTATTTGTGTGATTTAAAATAAAAGATAGTGGTAGAGTCATGGTAAAATTGATATCGACTAATTATATCATTTGAAAATTTATAATGATGAATATCCTTTAGTGTAAGAATTTGTATTTGTCTTTAAAAGCTGCTGCGGATAAACCAAATGACAAAAGTAATAAACAATAAGAGATAATGCATAGAAAAACATTTGGTTACATTCGCCAATGGATTGATGAGAGTGTATACCAAGCTAAAAATTGTGGAAAAAAAATTAGAGTTCTTGTACGAGAGAAAAACTGAATTGAACAAGGATAATTTGATTAAGGGAATTGTTCTTTTGACCTATAAGGATGGACAAAATACAGTTGATAACATGAATAATTTTCAAGGTCTTATTAATCAGTCGATTACTATGAAACTTGTTTTGAAAGATGAAGTGCAAACATTACTTGACAGTTGGGAAACACTTAGAATATCTGATCGTTTAAATTACTTACTCTAATTAAGCGCAAAGTATTATAATATAGTGTGCTTAAGTACGGGTATCGAACCACAGTGATAGGTCTTATAATTATTAATTTCAATTATTATTATTTTTTCCTTTTCTTTTGAGTGATGATTTGAAAATTTTGATTGCAAAGAAATAAAATTTTGATAAAAATAAGACACCGATTTAGGAATTATAAATTCATATTTTGAGATTTATATTGTTCTCGTATTTTCTTCTTTAATTTGGATTTGTAAAAACGAGTGTTCCAAACTACAAGTTAGAACAACTCAGAAAGATTGGATCGTTACTCTCTGGCATGGTTTATCTTCGGTATTTAATTTTTACACTACACTACTTTAAAATGATTTAAAATCTAGGCATAAACCATTCAGATCAATAATCAATCCTCAATAATATGATTGCATAACCATTAGACCTAGACTACAGGTGCAAGTTCTAATGTTCAAGTAGTAATTAAATTTAAATCAAAATTTCTACAAGAATATTTTGACAATAAATTCAATTACAATAAAATCATTTTTAAAAAATGGGTTTCATGTCATGCAATAGTTTATACAATATCCAACAATTAAATAGAGAATACAATATTACATAAATTCAACATACCTCATTACATCCTAACCCGGTGTAAGAAAATTTAACCGCTCATGGGTGCATGCAATAATATTTTCTTGAAATGCAAAAATATAATAGAAAAACAACAATAAGAAAATGTTATTATTTCTTCTAGAAATAAAGTAAAAAATTAGTATTGATCTCTAAGTCCTTCTACCCTATTTATAGAATTTTAAAAGGGGTATAATTGAAAATAAACAAAAAGATAAGGGGGGTAGTTGGCCGACGGCCAGCCTTTGGGCGGCCAAATGGGTTGGCAGCCCACAGAGTGGGCTGCCAACCTACACAGGCTGGCCCTATGGCCAGCCTGTGGGTGGCTCGGCTCCTCTCTTAGAGGCGGCTCAAATGAGCCGCCCTGCTTCAAAATTTTCATCTTCTGTTCGGCTTGACGTGATTTGTTCGTTTTTCATTCAATTTGTCCCAAATTAACGTCGTTTTGTTCCAAATTTAAAATCTTACAAAAACAAATAAAACAACTTAATTTTTAATATTTTAATTTATTTAAAAGATTAACAAAACTTAATTTAGTGGTACTAGATCGCACAAAATGTGGTGCGATCACACTCTCAAACCTAAATTTTGCTAGTCCTCGAGCAAAACTAAATATAATAATTGAATAAAGGCCACTTTCGTAGGGAACACAATTGCATTTAGCGCATGCAACAAACTTTTAAACCCCTAGGTTTTTCCTAGTGGAGGAGTATAGTCTCGTGAGGGTTTAGAGTGATGCTACCAGCAAACCTAGTGATCACACTCCCAAACCTAAATTTTGCTAGTCCTCAACCAAAACTAAATATAATAATTGAATAAAAGGCCACTTTCATAGGGAACACAATTGCATTTAGCGCATGCAACAAACTTTTAAACCCCTAAGTTTTCCCTAGTGAACGAGTATAGTTTCGTGAGGATTTAGAGTGATACTACCCACAAACATCTCAAGTTCCTTATTGTGATTTTTTTTTTTTACAAGATATTTATCAATCATATCTAATGATAACATATCAAATCAAGCTCAAACAAGAATTATGGAGATAATCATTGATCTCACATCACGTGATTCATAATAATATTTCTTATTGCATTTACAACATACATACATTCTTGTTTATAATGAATTTAGCATATAGTAACTAGTTAACTGGTTTTAAACAATCAAATGACTTTTCCCTGAAATAAATAAATAAATAAATAAATAAATATATATATATATATATATATATATATATATATATATATATATATATATATATATATAAAACTTCCTTTAAATAGATGACATGTGTAATGTTAACCCCGTTAGGCTTTCTAAGATATCTGTGTAGCGAGTGTTGGACCAATGGTCCTAATCTAGTTGGATCGGGGCATTAAGTGTTAAGGCACTCTTCAAGCTTAATAACTCAAATAACTTAGGTTTTGAAGTTAACGAGTCACTTATAGTCTTAACAAATCGCTTTCGCCTGAGGCAAGAGGCCCGGTTACTCAGTGAAAGTTCATTATTAAAACAAAAAATCTTTATTATTAACACAATAATAATATAATTTTTTTCTTCTTCCAGAGATATGTTATTTTTATGCTAAAATTCAGTAAACCAACTCATGTATTAAATTTGAAATAAAATAAAGTTAGCATGCATATAAAGTTGAAAGAATAAAATATTATTAAAAATCAATGCTCTGCTCCAATGATTTTTTTAACAAACTCTAGTTTATGCCAAACAAACGTGTTATCATAGGATAGACTGATAAAATTAAGTGCGGAATAAAATATCAAAAAGGAATACAAGCATTTACCCTCCCAAACCTAAATCTGGCATTATCCTTAATAAGAAAATTACGAAATTAATTAAGCAAGGAAAGATACAACCTTGGTGTAATTGAACTGTTTGGCCTGAATTGAATGCTTGTAAACATGTTTATCAAAACACTAAAAGAAACTCATCAAATCAAAATAAAAATTAACATAAGAAAACTAAAACAACAGTGAGTTGCCTCCCACTTAGCACTTAGTTTAACGTCTTCAGCCGGACGTGATGGGGCATCATGAATAGATTGGGTTAACCAATTTTACTGCTTCGATGATGCCCCACTCCTTATAGCCTACCATATGTTTCAACCTCTGGCCGTTAACCTTAAGTTCTGACCGTCTTTCAAGTCAATGATTTCCACTACTCCATTGGGGTATGCTCTTTCAACTTTAAAATGGCCATCCCATCTAGATCGAAGTTTGCCTGGAAAAAGTCCCAATTTTGAATTGAACAACCATATCTTTTGATTAGGATGAAAGGATTTTCTATTAATGATTTTGTCATGAAAAGCTCTTGTCATCTCCTTATAAATTTTTGAATTCTCAAAGACCTCGTTTCGCAATTCGTCTAACTTTGAAAGTTGAAGCTTACGTTCATTCCCTGCCCGTTTCATCTCAAAATTTAATGCTCTCGTAGCCCAATAAACATGATGCTATATCTCGATAGGTAAATGACACGCCTTTCCATACACCAACCGGTAAGGTGACATACTGATAGGAGTTTTGTAGGCTGTACAGTACGCCCATAATGCATCAATTAAGCGCTCCGACCAATCCTTATGGTCAGGACATACCGTTTTCTCTAATATCTGTTTTATTTCTCGATTAGATACCTTTGCTTGACTATTAGTTTGAGGATGATAAGGTGTGGCCACCTTGTGAGTCACAGAGTACTTTCGTACCAATGCCTCAAATGGCCTATTGCAAAAATGTGTTCCTTCATTGCTAATTATTGCCCGAGGTGTCCCAAACTTGCTGAAAATATTATCCCTAAAAAAGCAAAGCACCACCCTTGTCACACCCCACACCGGACACCCATCATGTGGGGCTGGCGTGACGTAGACAAGTCACTATCCACTAACTAGCCAACCTAATGTGTCAATAACAAAATTGTAAATCCATACAACACATATAGTAGTCCCATCCTGTAGGGATACACCGTCCCAGATATAAATACAATCGAAATAAATCCCCTGAACCTCACTTAGATTTCATTCCTGATATCCCGTCTCCAAAATTTTCCTCAAATGACCCATTCGCGTGACCCGCGTAATCTCTATCTAGCGCCAGTAGGGAATCGACCAACTCCTAACTATTTTACCTGCGAGTGTACTGCCTTCTTAGTAAAAATATTTTTAAATTAATAATACATTCTACAACATCTAAATGAATCAAGTGTAAGTTTATAAATATCACATAGCTCGTAAAATCCCCAGTATATGAGCAGGAAAAATAAAGCGACATAATTAAGTTCCATTCAAATTCAAATATAAAAATCATACTAATCACCCTGATAATAAATATCAAATCAACCGATATACGTAAAACACATCTCAAGCACCCATCTCAAACACACACCTCAAATACACACGCTGGCTAGCCCTAATTATCGTTTTAACCTCACGATCGGGAGTTTGCAACGGTACCGTATCATTCGTAGGATATGCCTTCCTACGAACACCCATTACTCCGCCGAAGCGGATAATCACTGCGCAATGTAAACGTCTAATATCACTCTGCTGAAGCAGATAAACATCACTCCGCCGTAGCAGATAACATCACTCCGCCGAAGCGGATAACCTCACTCTACCGAAACAGATAAATACTATGGTATCATCAAAACAAATACAACATCATCGAATCACAACTCAATAAATAACGTCTACTCAATATCGTCAAATCACCACGTCTATCACTTTCCCTCAAAAGCAACTTTTAAATAAAAAAGAAAATCATATTTCACACTCTCTTTTAAAGAAATCGTCTAATTTTATCAAAACTACTTTTTCCTCCTTTATTATTATTATTATTATTATTATTATTATTATTATTATTATTATTATTATTATTATTAATTTTTTTTTCCCGAAAACCAGGCATTTATAGTAAAATAGATGTTTTCTACCCACTTTTAAAAACACCGTCTGATTTTACCAAATTCAGCAAAAATTCATTTTCAGCTTCATTTCGAAAACCATCGAGATCTTCTGAAAATTCAGTTTACCAACTCACCCAAATCCTACTTGATCCATATCGTTTATAAATTCATACAGTTTAAGTAATCACATACTTTATATACATAGAAAAATAGGTTGGTAAGAAAACAGTACACTCACCTGAATATCCGTTTCCAAAAGTTCCACCGACTCTCTGCTACTGATCCTCTGGAAATCAGGAACCTATTCGTGACAAGCCCTAAATTAATATTTTACGTAAAAATAACATAACCAGTAAATATAGGCCCTAATTTTCGTAATTTCTTATTCACCGAATTCCATATTACTATTTAACGAGTATGGTTTCGTTACCGTTTACGATATCAAATTCATTCATGCGAATAGTCTCAATATTTATTATCGTCACTTCGACATTTCGGTGCTAGAGATTAGTTTTATAATCACTCACGAGACAATTTAAACACAATTAAGTGCATATATTAAAAGTGATAGGAATTTTACCTCTTTCGACTTTTCCATCGGTCGCAAAATTGGATTTTTAATTTCTGTTGGGATGGTTTGTGGAATTTCCCCATTTTTTTTTCCTTTTTTTTTTCTTCTTTTCTTCCTGTTCCTTCTTCGTTTTCTGGTCCCCGATAGCTTCACCGAACCTCCCTCTCTTTTCCACCGGCTTGTACTGCCAGCGACGGCTCCCCATTTTCTCTTCATTTCTTTTTTTCTTCTTCTATTTTTTTTTTCGTCCGTGTTTCTGGTTCAGCCGCCGGCACCTCCACCGGCCCTCACTACCGACGGCCCACCACGCTCCCCTTCCTCTGTTTCAACCCAACCGAGCAGCGCCGTCACGCCACCCACACCATCACCTACTTAACACGATCGGAACACACACCCACAACCCATCAATGATAACGGCGAATGGCACTCTCCAAACCACCGCGATCGACCACTCCTCCGACCAATCTCCCTCTTTCTCTTTCTAATCCTCCGCCGACGACGAACACATACACTAACATACGCCGGCACCGGACGATGGAAAGCAACACACGCGGCTCACACAACACTCACTCACACGATCGCCGCCCGAACAACACCTCCACGCCACCGAACCGAACGGCGACACACACCCACCAACACCGAAGAACACACCATCGACGAACGGCAACACCTCACCCTTATATGCGATCACCGGCCACCTACACATACTCACGACTATCGCTACGAACAATCGACGCACACACATGCTGCGTGTAAGTTTTCGATTTGAATTTTTCGCCGCTGGCGAGTTTCCTCTCTCTTCGGTTTTCTATTTTGCTCCCCCCTTCCTCTCACGTGTGTGTGCATGAGTGTATATATATGTATATATAGAATTTGCCAAGTGTCTTCCGTCGCTCTATTTGATTACACGTGTGTGTATATATATATATATGAGCGTTCGCCACTGACACTCTCTCTTCTCTTCTCTTTTATTTATTTATTTATTTATTATATTATATTATATTATATATTAATTATATCCAAATTACATTAACCTCCCTTTAATTAAAAGTTTGAAGTTATTTAAGACCCATTTCAAATTTTAAGGTTTTAAAATTGCGAATTGACCCCTAAAATTTTAAATCAAATAATAAATAACACTATCTACCCTTGTAAATTTCGAATTATTCTAAAATACAATAAAAAAAATCAGGATCTTACAACCCTATGGTCATTTTTTCTAGTAGTTATTGCCTCAACCCACTTTAAAACATAGTCTACTGCTAACAAAATATATTTGTGACCAGAGGATGTTGGAAACGGTCCCATGAAATCAATGCCCCAGACATACAAAATCTCTACTATCAAAATAGGTTGGAGTGGTATCATATCTCGATGGGATATTGATCCCGTGCGCTGGCATCGATCACAAGACTGATAGAATCGGTGCGTATCTTTAAACAGGGACGACCAATAGAATCCACTTTGAAGTACTTTTGCTGTCGTCCTTTTCTCCCCAAAATGTCCCCCGCATGTCTGGGAGTAGCAAAAATTTAGAATACTGTCAAACTCATTTTCAGGCACACATATCCTTATTACCTGGTCTACGTAATGCTTAAATAGGTGAGAGTCCTCCTAGTAAAAATGTTTGACCTGTGAGAAAAATCGGTCTTTATCCTACTTTGTCCACTGAGAAGGAATTTCACCTGTAGTGAGGTAGTTTGCATTGTTCGCAAACCAAGGTGGGGACATTTGAGTCACAGAGAAAAGCTGCTCATCTAGGAATGAATTCCTAATTGCTTCTTTTCCCTTACTCATCCTCGATAAAAACTCGAGATAGATGGTCAGCCACAACATTTTCTACTCCCTTCTTGTCTCTAATCTCAATATCAAATTCTTGCAGTAAGAGAATCCACCTAATCAATCGAGGTTTTGTTTATTTTTTTGACAAGAGATACCTTAGAACTGAATGATAAGAGAATATGATAATTTTCGACCTTAGAATATAAGATCAAAATTTATCTAAAGCAAAGACAACGGCCAACAGCTCTTTCTCAGTGGTAGTATAGTTCACTTGCGCTTCCACAAATGTTTTGATTGCATAATATACCACATGTGGTACCTTGTGTACTCTCTGCCCTAAAACATCACCGATTGCATAATTGGATGCATCACACATAATCTTAAAGGGGTGAGAGTAATCCGAAGGTTGAATTATAGGGGAGGAGATTAGTTTTTCCTTGAGTGTCTCAAACGCCTCTTGACATAATTCATTGAAAACGAAAGGCACATCCAGGGCAAGCAGATTGCAGAGGGGTCATGCAATTTTGCTAAACTCCTTGATAAAACGTCGGTAAAATCTCGCATGACCTAAGAAGGATCGAATTTGCTTAACCGTTGTGGGCGGTGGCAAATTTGCAATAATATCAACCTTCGCTTGGTCCACCTTGATCCCCTTCTTAGAGACGACATGTCCCAATACAATACCTTGTTGTACCATGAAATAACTTTTCTCCCAGCGCATCACCAAATTTGTTTCCTCATACCTTGCTAGAACCTTCTCAAGGTTGTCAAGACATCCTTCAAATGATGTCCCAAAAATCAAGAAGTCATCCATGAAGATTTCAAGGAAGTTATCAATCATGTTTGAGAAAATTGCAATCATGCACCTTTAAAAAGTCGTTGGTGCATTGCACAACCCGAATGGCATCCTTTTGTACGCAAAGGTACCGAACGGGCATGTGAATGTCGTTTTCTCTTGGTCTTTTGGAAACAATAGAATTTGGTTATATCTCGAGTATCCGTTAAGGAAACAATAGTAAGGAAAACCCGCCAATTTCTCAATAATCTGATCAATGTATGGTAGCGGGAAGTGATCCTTCCTTGTCATGGTATTGAGCTTTCGATAATCAATACAAACTCGTCACCCGGTGGTCTCTCTAGTGGGAACTAATTTTCTCCTGGAATATTTTACTACTGTGATCCCTGATTTCTTTGGGACCACTTGAATTGGGCTTACAAATTTGCTATCAGAGATGGGGTAAATAATAACTGCGTCTAATAGCTTTACGACCTCTTTCTTTACCACCTCTCTTATATTAGGATTCAGCTTTCTCTGAAACTCCCTTGCTGGCTTTGCATTATCCTAGAGGTGGATTTTTTGCATTCACACCGAAGGGTCAATTCCCTTCAAGTCTGCCACGTTCCATCCTATATTCTTCTTAAAACGTTGAAGAACATTCATCAATTTCTCTTCTTGCTCTCCAGTGAGGTCGGCCGAGATAATCACAGGTAGGGTATCATTGTGGCCAAGGAATGCATACTTGAGTAAATCCGGGAGTGGTTTCAACTCTAGTGATGGTGGTGATTCGAGGAATTGCTTCAAAGGGACATCTGCCAATGGTGGTAGTGGTTTAATCTTTTTAAACCACAGGATATCAGTGTTAGATATTGCTAGCAGTTCATGGATTTCGTCTCTTAGTTCTTTGGATTCCCATCCTTCATCTTTACTAAGATCTTCTCGGGATAACATTGAAGGTAAAGACTCTTCCACTAACTCATCGATTTGATTAGCTCAAAAACAGTTAAAGGTATTTTTATCAGGGGGTTGATTAATCGCTTTGAAAATATTGAGTCGTACTTTCATGTTTCCAAAAAAAACAGCCATAACACCTAATCGACACTCAATGCAAGCATTGGCGGTGGCGAGGAGAGTTTGACCTAAAATAACAGGAATTTAACAATTTGGGTTGGGGACTGGTTCCATGTCCAGTACTATGAAATCCACGAGATAGAAAAAAATTTCTACCCCTACTAGCACGTCTTCAATAATCCCTTTTGGTCTTCGAATTGACCTATCGGCTAACTGAAGTGTCATCGATGTAGGTTTTAAATCCCCCAAACCTAGACGCTCATAAACAGAAAATGGCAGCAAATTTACACTTGCGCGTAAGTCTAGAAGAGCCTTTGCAATAGGTTGGACTCCTATTACAGATGTAATGGTCGGGATACCCGTGTCTTTATATTTTGGTGGAGTTTTGCATCCTAAGATGGAACTTACTTGCTGTGTTAACAAGACCTTTTTCGACACGTGTTCTAGACTTTATCTTCCGTGTACAAAGGTCTTTCAAAAACTTTGCATATGCGGGGATTTGTTGGATAACATCCAAGAACGGAAGATTAATTTTGACCTGTTTAAAGGTCTTAAGGATATCTTCCATTCTAGCGCTATTTCAATTAAACGGTGAAGGCTGGTTCAAGCATTGAGGAAACGGTGCTTGAGATGCTGAATATATCTTTTTAGGTGCGTCAAGCTCAGGATTCTGGGTTTCTCAACTTTCTTGCTTGGGGGCGACCCTTCTGCCGCCTCTTCACTTTCACTTTCATTTTTCGAACTCATTTCCTCAATTCCCACCCGATTATCAACTGTTCGCCCACTCCTAAGGGTTGTAATGGATTGAACGTGATTGTGAGGCTCGCTCATCTCTCCAATGACGTGTTGACTCCTAGGATTATTCAGTGGTTAGTTAGGAAGTTTTCCCTCATCTCTTTTTTGTTTAGTATCGGTGAGTTGTCCGATTTGGCTTTCTAGTAGAGTTATGGATTGGGAATTTGAGTCTACCCTTTAGTCTTGTCGTTCTAAGATTTAGCTTTGTCTGTCTAAGATTTTTAGGATTTGGTGTATTTCAGTGGGTTGATCATTTCGGGTTGGTTGGGAGGATGTCCATTGACCTTGGGATTGGTTAAATCCCCGGGGTTGATTTTGATACTGAGGCTTATAGGATGAGGTGAGAGGTTGTCATTGATTTGAAGTTTTCCATGAGAAATTTGGGTGATTTCGCCACCCCAGATTGTAAGTATTGGAGTATGGATTATTGTTCTGCCTGGGAAACGTTTGAGTAGCATTGGCATACTCATGAACTTATTCAGGGAATTTTGTTCTCACAGAACATTCAAGGACAGTATGGGATGGGTTCAGGCAAATCGAACAAGCAGTAGTGGAAGCGGATGTGATTGATTGATTTTGTAACTGCAATTGTCCCATTATTTATTTCATCATATCAATGCATTGTGTATTGGGGTCCGATTGCTTGACCTCGTACACTCTTCCTCGCACTTGTCCGATACTATCTTGCCTGACAGTGGGCATGTTGCAAAGAATTCTCACTTAGATTTTCAAATATGCTCCATGCCTTATCCTCGTTTTTTGCAAGGAAAGTTCTTCCACATGACGGATCCACCATAAGGCGATTGCGTTCAATCAGCCCTTCATCGAAGCTTTGCACTATTTACCATTTGGGTACCCCGTGATGTGGACATTCTCTCAAAAGGTCTTTCATTCAATCCCAACTTTCATGGAACTCTTCAGAGGATTTTTGGGCGAATGAAGTTAAAGATTTCCTAAGTTGATTGGTTTTTCCAATTGGAAAATATTTTTGCAGGAAAGTCCTTTGAAGCCCTTCCCATGTAGTGATTGATCCCGGGGACAGAGAATGGAGCCACTCTTTAGCCCAATCTTTTAAAGAGAACGAGAAAAGTCTGAGGAAAACCGCATCCTCAGATAAGTGGGGCAGTTTGAAAGTGGTGAAAACCTCTAGGAAATTATTGAGGTGCTGATAGGGGTGTTCTCTATTAAGCCCATAATAAGATGGAAGCATTTGAATAATAGTTGGCTTAATCTCGAATGAAGTTGCACCCCCTAGTTCGGGTAACTTTATGCATGAGGGTGAGGTGTGGACTGAGGGAATGTAATATTCCCGGAGTGGTCTAGGTCGTTCGGCCATTTCATTTCATTCAGGTTTTATGTTTTTTCAGTTCTAGGTCTCCTAGGCATACTTTCAAAAATCTTCTCAAGGTTGTCGTGAAAGTTGGATTTTTCCCTAGGCATATAACGAGCACACCCTATAACCTTTTTGCATATATATATATATATATATATATATATATATATATATATATATTTTAAAAGCAATTAATTATATTAACAATGAGGATGGTGGTCTTAGCCAGTCGTTCTCTACAATAATAATAAACAGAAAAGAAAAATGAGGATGATGGTCTTAGCCAGTAGTTCTCTACAATAATAATAAATAAAAAAGAAAAATGAGGATGGTGGTCTTAGCCGGCCGATCTCTATAATAATAATAAACAAAAAAAAAATGAGGATGGTGGTCTTAGCCGTCCGATCTCTACAATAATAATAAACAAAAAAGAAAAATGAGGATGATTTGATTTTTTGATATATATATATTTATAAAATGAACAGAATAACTTGCATTCTTACTTGAAGATGTGGAGTAAAAAATTGGATCATAGTTAACCTGTGAAAACAACTAAAAAAAATATAGATGAATTTATACAAGTGGATAAAGAAACAAATAATAACATTTTTTTATTTTTTTGACAATTAGTGATACCGTATCCCCTGTAACGGCGCCAAAATTTGATCGTTCAAATTATTTACCCTAATTAAGCGCAAAATATTGTAGTATAGTGTGCTTAAGTACGAGTATCGAATCACAAAAATCGGTCTTATAATTATTAATTTTCAATTATTATATTTTTTTTTCCTTTTCTTTGGAGTGATGATTTGAAAATTTTGATTACAAAGAAATAAAGTTTTGATAAAAATAAAAATAAGATACCGGGTTAGGAATTATAAATTCGTATTTTGAGATTTATGTTGCTCTCGTATTTTCTTCTTTAATTTGGATTTGTAAAAACAAGTGTTCAAAACTATAAGTTGGAACAACTCAAAAAGATTGGATCGTTATTCTCTGGCATAGTTTATCTTCGGTATTTAATTCCTACACTACACTAATTTAAAATGAATTAAAATCTAGACATAAACCATCCAGACCAATAATCAATCCTCAAGAATATGATTGCATAACTATTAGATTTAAACCACAGGTACAAGTTCTAATGTTCAAGGAGTAATTAAATTTAAATCAAAATTTCTACAAGAATATTTTGATAATAAAGTCAATTACAATAAAATCATTTTTAAAGAACGAGTTTTATGTCATGCAATAGTTTATACAATATCTAACAATTAAATAGAAAATACAATATTATATAAATTCAACATACCTCATTACATCCTAACCCAGTGTAAAAAAATTTAGCCTCTCATGAGTGCGTGCAATAATATTTTCTTGAAACGCAAAAATATAATAAAAGAACAACAACACAAAAATGTTATTATTTCTTTTAGAAATGAAATAAAAAATTGGTATTGATCTCTAAACCCTTCTACCCTATTTATAAAATTTTAAAAGGGGTACAATTGAAAATAAACAAAAAGATAAGGGGGGTAGTTGGCCGACGGCCAGCCTGTGGGTGGCCAAATGGGCTGGTATAGCGAGCCTAGAGTGGGCTGCCAACCCATATAGGCTGGCCGTATGGCCAGCCTGTGGGCGACTCAGCTCATCTCTCAGGGGCGGCTCAGCCGAGCTGGTGACTCTGCTCCTTTCTCAGGGGCGGCTCAAACGAGCTGCCCTGTTTCAAAATTTTTGTCTTTTGTTCGGCTTAACGTAATTTGTTCGTTTTTCATCCGATTTGTCCCAAATTAACGTCGTTTTGTTCCAAATTCAAAATCTTACAAAAACAAATAAAACAACTTAATTTATAATATTTTAATTTATTTAAAAGATTAACAAAACTTAATTTAGTGGTACTAGATCGCACAAAATGCGGTGCGATCAATATCACTCAACAATTCGGCGCTGAATAAAAAGTTGACAATAGATATGGCCAAAGACAATCTCATTAATAAAGAGGCAAGAAAAAAAGAATATGGCTCATCCTCATAATGGCAAACACTAGTTACTGAAAATCAAGAAAGATGGGGGAGAAGCAAAAGCATAAATTCTCATAATAATAAGAGATTTGATAAATCAAGAAATAGATCGAAAGGTAAAAACAATTTCAGGTACTTCCACTGCAACAAGCCAAGGTACATGATTCGAGATTACAGAATATTGAAAATGAAACAACCTAAAGACCGAATTGATAAGGACAAAGAATGTAAGAAGACAAATGTAGTTGTTACTAATGACGATATTGTGATTCTTCATGAAGATGGTTGTGTTAACCTTACACGCTAGGATAGTAATTGGGTGATTGATTTGGGTGCCTCATTTCATGTTACTTCTTGTAATGATTTCTTCTCGTCTTATACTAGAGTTGACTGCTGCTATGTAAACATGGAAAATGTCGACGGGGAATCCAAGATCATCGGCATGGGAGATATTTATCTAGAAACCGGTATCGACTGCAAATTATTACTTAATTCCTAATATCTGGCTCAATTTGATCTCTACTGGAAAGCTAGACGATGAAGGTTACATTAGTTATTTCGATGAAGCAAAATGGAAACTCACTAGAGGTTTTTTTTTGTTCGACAGAGGTAATTAATTAAGTAGTTTGTATATGATGCAAACGAGATTGACTGAAGGAGAAATCAATGCAGTTGAAGATTCTTCTATGGAGTTATGGCATTGACGAATTGATCACTAATCGTTCTCAATTTTATACCTAATTTCTACCCTAAATTTGTAGTTTTGTTAGTTTTTTTTTTTTTTTATCAAATTTTAATTAGTAATCACTTAATTTATTATTGGGATTTTATTATTTAGTCCTTTGTAGGGTAGGTGTTTAAAATTCAGACATGGGGACCACTTTTCATAACTCACAAATTGTTTAGAAAAAAGTCCCTACATTTTACCCACTCTATTCAGCAATATTTACGAATCTGTCTTTTTGTCCTATGCAACAAAATAAAAATTGGACAGTAGTGTATTAACGTTAATGTAAACTATTCAGACACTATATTACAAAATCACATTTTGAATTCACGTTAATGTTGTTGAATCCAATTGTTTTTATATCAATGCATCTCCCACAATCTATCTGTTTGCGTGTGTTATGTTAACGTTAACTCAATTTCATCACATGACGTATTTTTGTTTTTTTCTTGAATATTTAACTTATTTTGTGTGTATTTACGTTAACGTATCTTATCCATCTATTTTGTGTGTGTTATTTGAATTTCATGTTAACATTAACATAATTTTTTATTTTTTTATTTTTTTTATTTTTTTTGTAATTCACTTTACCACATCTTTTTTCGTCTGTTTTGTGCATTAACGTTAACACTTTTTTAACCATCGGACTGTGGTTTTATCGTTAACGTATTTCGGTTTCTTTACTTGAATATTTAACGTATTTTACTTGAATATTTATGTTGACGTTATGCTCTATACTGTTATCTTGTGCGTGTTAACGTTAAACTGCCATATGTAATATTTTGTCATTTTCATTTTGTGTGTGTTTGGGTTAGGTTTGCGTTAACGTTAGTGCACATTTTGTTTTTTTTTTTTATTTTCTTCTGTGTTAAAATGTTAACTCATCGTTTATGATATTTGTCATTTTTTTAGCTGGGTATGCGTTAACGTTAATGAACATTTTTTGGGTTTCTTTGTGTTAAATGTCAAAGCATTCTGGTTTGCGTTAATGTTAACACACATTTCTAGGCTCCATGTGTTAACTCACCGCTTGTGATATTTGTCTTTTTTTTTTTAGCTGAGTTTGTGTTAAAGTTAAATACACAATTTTTTGGCGTCTCATGTGTTAACGTTAACGCATTCATGTTGTTTGAAAACTCATATATGATAAATCAAAAAAAGCAAACACACTAACGCTAACGTTAAATGCGCATTTTTTGGGGTATCATCTATGTTAACGCTAACACATTCATGTTGTTAAGAAAAAACATGTGTGACATTTTGGTTTGAGTTAACATTAATACACATTTTTCTGGGTCTCCTGCGTTAACATTAACACATTCATCTTGTTTGGAAAATTCATATGTGATAAATCAAAAAGGCAAAACACACTGACGTTAACGTTAATGCAAACTTTTTGGTGTATCGTCTGTATTAACGTTAACACGCAGACATTATCTAGAAAAACATGTGTGCAAAATGGAAAATTCGGGTGCGTTAACCTTAATTAATGTTAATATGGCTTGTGGTCGGCAGTGGTTGTTGAATCTGGTTAGTGGTGACCGACGATTTTTTGAATTGAAAATGGACATCACTACTGTCGAACAATATCGCCGAATTGAACATCAACACCATAAAAAATACCATGTTCACTCAAAAGACAAATCCCAAATCTGAAAAAAGAACAAAAAACCAAAAAAACACCCAAAACAAGAACAAAAAATCCCAAACACCCAAATTAGAGTTTTTAGCACCAATTCAAATACCCAAAACAAGAATAAAAAATTAAAAAAAAAATGAAAACCCAGATCTAGGTTTCCAGATTTGAAAAAGCAGATCACCACCGCCAAAATAGATTACCACTGCAAAGAACACGATATGTAAAATCAGAGAGAGAGAGAGAGCAGAGTGCCCCTTTTGTACCCAAATCTCCGCCATAGATTATTAGGAAGAAGGAAAGAGGAGGACCTGCCCTCCCCTTCGAGAGAGAGCTCAGATATTCTGCGCTTCAACACTTTCTACCCCTTCCGATTATCGTTATTTACTATTACCTCCCTCTTTCGCCATGAATTCTTGAATGATATCGAATGTGTGATGACGTTTCTTCCCCTTCGTCTTCTTCAAATGACTCGATCAACCGATGAGGTTTAAACCCCTTGGTAATTTGATGTTTTGACTGGCTGTTGCGTGTCGACGAAGTTCAAGCTCAGAAAATGAACCCTCAAGGAATTGCACCATGCAGTTCAAGCGCAGAAAATAGATCTGGTGTGCTCCATTTCGGCGGTGGTCTTCATCCGATCTGGTCGCCATTCGCAAGCCAACAACCAACGCCCGATCGTCATTCGCAAGGGTGACAGAAGCACCGAAGGACGTAGTGACGACAGATTCGTACAAGAAGAGTATGGATTTAAGGAGGGTTTGGAGAGAGAGTGAACGTGGGTTTGTTTAGAGGGAGAATGAGGATTGTGAATCAGAAATAAGGATAGTTAACGCAAATGTGAGAGAGAGAGGTATATGTGTCTTTTCACGTCCTATTTGTCTACCCAATGACTAAAAATTTAATTGAGATCTAAATGTTAAGTGAAAAGTTTAAAAAGGTCGTAATCCTATATGATCTCTTAAATAGGGAGGAAAAAAAAAATCTTTATTATTTTTGTAGGTATAAACTCAAAAATAAAGAAATATCGAAAAAAGAGCGAAGAAAAATAGCTAAAAAGGACATAATGAAGCAAAACCGCACAATGACCCGAACGCACGATCCAAATCCGGCCCTAGCCGCGGGTCAAACCTGGGTCAACGAGCTGCTCAATTTGTCTGAACCGTTACACATCAAAAGGACGCTGGGAATGAGCTGTACAATTCACAATTAAAACCACTGGATTTTTGGGAAGTGATTAAAGATATTAAATGGAATTAAATGGGACAATTATGGGTAATTAAAAAAAAATGAAATCGTTTGCTGAAGTGTGGTGTGGAATTGATTATGTAGGGATAATATTCATTTTCCAGGAGGGTCATTGATCATTTGGATTTTTTTTTTTGGTTCCATTTTCCGTTATCGGCATTAATTTTTCTTGTCTTCAATAGGCACTATCTTGAACATCTTTTGGGAAGAACAACACTCCATGAACGGCTAAGGCACAAACAGGGTTAGGCTATATTCATTTCTAGATTTTCTTAATGTAGTTTTCATTTCTTAATTTATTTTATCTGTATGTAACATTGTAAAATGAGGATCTGATCTTAAATATTTGTTGAAATAAATTTATGTTCTAAATTGTCTTGTAGAAATTTAGATTTGAATTTATTTGTATATATAATGTTAGATCTAATACATATGGTTTAGATCTAATAATTTTTCAATTCATATTTATTGGAATTGATACAATTTAATAGGATGGTTATACTTAGGGATTGATTCACCGTAAATAAGTAGGAATCGAATCCTGAAGATAATCCATACCGATTAAACAATTGATTAATCGACGTATTTGATAGAATGAATTATGCTTAGGGATTAGTTCACCGTAAATTAAGAATCGAATCTCGAAGATAGTTCATGCCGATTAAGAGTCACTATTCTGTTGTAATTTTTTTTGTTGTTAAATTACTTTATTATATACAGAATAAAAATAGATTAAAAAAAAAATAAAACACATTGGGATAATCGAAAAACGAATGCATGCTCGCAACCCTATCATTTATCATTTTATATTTTAATTTAATTTTTTTTTTTCATATTTTACAATTAAAAAAAAAATCCAAAACAATCTTGTTAAATTCTACCGAAGAATAAGATAAAACTTAATAATTACAATTCAATCCTTGTGGTTCGACATTTGTACTTAGACACATTATACTGCAATATTTTACGTTTAAATTGGATATTAAATTTGAGCGATCAATTACCTAAGTGAAAAAGGCCTTTATATGCTCGTCAGACAATAACTCCTAACAAGTATAAAATGTACATCTCTTAAAACTTCCACGCACTGTTTTGTCGGTAAACAACATAAAGTTGCATTTCAAAACTTTATTCCATCAAGGAGACATCATTATTTGGATTTGATGCATACAGATGTTTGTTTCATGAAATATGGAACACTTGATGGAGCTTCATATTTTGTTACATTTATTGTTGATTTTTCTTGAAAAGTGTTTGTCTATTCTTTAAAAACTAAAGATCAAGTATTAGACGTGTTCAAGCATTTCCAAGCCAAGGTTGAAAAAGAAATAGAAAGACAATCCAGGTGTGTGCGTGCAGATAATGATGGTAAATACTAGGGTTCGTTTGAGGAATATTGCAGGAAATACGACATCAGATAATGGGGTTTCACGTTTTCTCCATGGAGCTTGTGACCAACTGGAAAGTCGCATAGGTAGTAACACCTCTTAATGTTATGATAATCTTTATCACAATAGAAAGACAACTCAGGTGTGTGCGTGCAGATAATGATGATGAATACCAAGGTTCGTTTGAGAAATATTGCAGAAAATACGACATTAATGTTGTGATAATCTTTATCACAACAGAGTAGTGCAACGATGTCCTTTGTTTTTAAACCTTATTTGCTTAAGTCGTCTTGATGTTCTGATCCGCAAGCATGGCATGATGGTTCATGTTCCTGCAGTTGAGAGAAACTTCAACCTATTTTCCTTGTTGAAAGACAAATAATTAAGCTCAGCATATATCAAGTAGAGTCTGCATCAATAATATTTGTCCACAGGTAGAGGCTCGATGTCCAAAGAGCCTTCAACCTTGTGTAATAGACAAACCTATGCTCCTCGATTTCTCATTTGATCTGAAAAATTCTCGAATCTTTCCCTCGAGAGAAACACTCTTGCAGTTCCGCCCAAACTTCTGTTGCAGTTTTGGCATAAATCACACTACTTGTTATGTCTAGATGGATGGAATTTAATAGCCATGACAAAACTGCGTCGTTGCATTGCAGCCATGAAAGAAAGTTGTCATATGATGAAGTAAGTCATTTAATTGAACCTGTGACAAATCCAATCTTGTTCTTAGCACTCAAGCCAATTTGTTTGGTCCCACTCCATGTGTTGTAGTCATCTCCTTCAAGCACTTTGGAGATGAGTACGATACTCGGGTGGTCTGAGTGATGCAAAGAGTAAGGGTTTGATATAGTCTTAGATTGAGTCAACTCTGTTTCGTGTTGCCTTGTCTCCAATGGCAACGACTGAAAAAAGAGGTTGCGGAAGCGTCTAGAGGGTTTCAAAGTCACCAGATTTAGTGCTCTGATACCGTGTAAAAGAAACTGAATATTAAGAAAAATCTATGTACATTGAACTCTACACATTACAATACAAAACAGAGAGTGTATATTTACACAATACACCAACTATTATATGCTAGGAAACTATCGAGGTTTACTTGAAGCTCAACCATGTTTCCGAGTTGAAGCTCACCCATTCCCAACTATCCAGATTGCTGAGTTAGGACTCAAATGGCTGGAGGCTTACTTGGAGCTTTGCCAAATTAGGATTGCCAATATTAGGTACCTTTTGGACTATCAAACTGTCAGAATTTTTTATTACGTTAATTGATTAATTAAAGTGAGACCCATTAATTAATTTAATCGGATTATTATTTCGTTAAGTTCCTCGTCGTTTAAGGATCAACGTAGTATATTTATATGCAAAAAATAATTAAATTTTGAATGAGATTTTAATTATAAGAAGGAACCCATTTGAGATTTGTTGAAAATATAAATGAATGAAGGGAAAAGTACCGTTTAGATCCTCTAATTATTGACACATTTCTAAGTGGTCCCTCTAAGTTTAAACGTTTCATTTCAAACCCTTTACGTATCATAACGTTTCAAATTCATCCCTTCGTTAGAGTTTCCGTTAAAACTAACAGAATCTTAAGGGCAAAATGGTCTTTTCACATTTTCTTAATTTTTTAATCATTTTTAATTTTTTTTTTTTATTCTCTCTCTCTCTCTCTCTCTCCACCCCACCCCCCTGTTACGGGGGTGGCACCACCCCTTGTTGACAAATTAATCACAGTTACAAATAATAAATGTCATAAATGTCATAGAAACTACAATTTATTATCACACTTTATTAAAATATTGAGATAAAAAATATTTTTTATCACATAATAAATTTTAAGTTATATCTCATTCATATTGTTACAATCACGGTTTATTCAAAAAACGAGATGAATTATATTTAATAAGCGTGATAAAAATGATGTTTTCTAGTAGTGAAAACAAAGAGCGGGATGTTTATTTATTTTTTGGTTTGGAGCCAAAACGAGACGACGTTGTTTTGTCATAAAACGACGTCGTTTCAGAGGATGGTTATCATATTTATCTTCTTCTTTATTATACACTATTGATTGAACTTTAATTTCAATTTTAATCTTTTTTTTTAATTTATTTTATTATATCTATTAGGGTACAATTAATTGACTTATTATTAAATTATTCAATGATAATAAGACACAAAATTGTGCCCTGATATAACTTTTGTTTTTAGGGTATTATTTTCTGTTATTTTATATTATATATAGATATTAATTTATTTAATTACTAATTAAATGTTATTGGGGGTATTATTTTGTGTCCTTTAAATATTTTGATTATAGGGCACAATACATATAATATCTCGAAAAACACCTTTATAAGGCACAAAACATTTAGTGTCTCAATAAATTGACTTTTATGCAATACTTCCAATTTTGTATTCCGAAAAGCATTTTTATAAGACATAATACATATAGTGTCCCAATACAAATGTCTTTATACACAATTTTTGTTGTAGTTAAGGTTATTGAGAGCATTAGGACTGTCTGCAGCTACGGTTGCCGGACAAGGACTATCCAGGGGTGCCGAGTGAGGGAAGAGATGACCATTACAAAAAGTCGTATATAGAATGATGAAAGAATTCGTATAACATGACATGTAATAGTGATTCTTATTGTTGTACTCTTGTTACCATATTATCCAATTCCAAATTTGTTAAAAAAAAAATATTTATATTTTGCAATACCGTCCTTGACAATCAAATAAAGATTGATATTTCACTATGTCATTCAAATTTGTAAAACATACAACAACTATGACCCCTAAAATTTTGAAAAAATAACAAAATTATTCAGGGAGGTCAAGCGAGGAAGAACGAAACACAACCATAAATCAGAGATCTCGAAGCTGCTTGATATTCATCGGAGTTACGTATTTGGGGTCTCCTTGAACCAATTGCTTGGCGATTATAATGTTGGCGGCCTCGCTAGGGTGGTAAGGATCCCAAAATACGTGCTTGTCCCTGTCTGAGCACATACTCGATGTTGGCCCGCAAGGTATAATCCCTGCAAATTGACCTCCGTTCCCGCAACATGCTTTACTTGCTGACGTGAATCCTGTGTGGTTTCAAAATTTTCGTGGTTAATTATTTTCTATTCTAGTCAAATTCAACAATAAAATAATTTATAAATTAGACATACGGGATAAAAATTATTGACAAATTGAAGTATTGAAGGGGGCATAATTCAGGAAGTGTTAATCCGGTTGGTAAAGGGAGATGTCTCATTTCCTTATCAATCAGGGTTTGACTCTCTTGAGAGTACTACAGGAATTAAATCTTAAATTTAATCATGAATGCAACAGGTAGATGTGGGGAAATGCGCCCTTAAGATTGTCCGGAGAGGTAATTAATCAAAGTGTACATAAACTGATCTGGAAGTATTAAATGGTGGTGCTATTCACACTTCGGGCGAGGGCATTTTTTTGCCGTTTAGCATAATGGGGGAGTGTCAGAGGTAATATGGGAGCGCAAATAGAAATTCCGTTATTGAATTGATGAAAGTGATAATTTAGAGATCAAAGTGGAAAATGTCCCATAATTATGGGGACAAAAGTATATAATTTACCCAACTGTGTTGTATACTTATTTATGAATAATTTGCACTTAGTGCCCCATATTTTTTTGATATTCTTACTTGTATTTGTAATTGAGAATTTTCCACTTTGCTCCCCTAAAGTTTTAGAGAAATCCCACTTAGCCCCCCGTCCTTTCATTTTAACACTTTAAATCTTGAGTATTTAAATCGTGTTAAGTTAGTCATTCCGTCATTTTTATGACGGAATTCACCCATATGAGTGAATCTGTGTTTGGCACGTGTCTGGTTTCTGCCATATAAAAAGACATAGTTACCGATTTGGACTGATTTGACACGATTTAGATACTTCAGAGCTTGATGCAGTGTTCAAATTGAAAATACATGGGCTAAAATGGAATTTCTCTAAAACTTTAGGGATACAAAGTGAAAAAATCTCTTGAAATTAGAGAATGAAAACCCGAAAAATCGATATAAAAATTGAAGTTTACAATTTTGCCAGAAATTTTTTCATTTTTTCTATATTATTAAAAAAATTTATTTACATTTGAGTATACTAGATATTCAGTTAAAGCACATATGAAAAAAAATATATATATATAAATTACAAAGGAGAAACTTACCATATTTGGCATAGTTTGAGATGAGTTCCATGACAAGATCATAAACATTTGCATGGACAAAAGTTGCCCCAGGGAGATTCTCATTCAGCTGAGTGGTTAAATCCTTTAACTTAGCATTATATTGGAGTGCAAGCTTGTTGGGCAACTCCACACACTCATCTGCTTTCAGCTGATTAATTGTCTTCTGGTAAGGAATGCACCCTATTGGCCCTACATTCCCAATTAGAAACTTCCTAGCATCCAGCTGATATAGTCTCTGAAAAAAAAGATAATTAGTGATTAGTCCAAATAGAGGATGTAATATGTTATTAGTCCCATTCAAAACATAAATTTTGATTTAGTCCCTTAAATTGATATTTGCATGCATATTAGTCCCGCATATACTCACGCATGTGTGATATTAGTTACATGTAGCTGTATTTGTGTAATAGTTGTTACATCTAACAAATATTTTATACACAACTTAGTTACATGTAACTGTTAAAGTGCAACGCGTGTATTGGACCTTCTGTCTTTTTTTTAAAGCGCGGGACTATAACACAAGTTGCAACTGCTTATGGGACTTCTAAAATTAAAAGTGAAATAAGGACTTGTCACATAAACACCCTAAAAAAATAAAATAAAAAGCTGCGAAGAGGTTCATTTGAAAGTATACAGGGGTGAAGAATAATTTTCAGAAAGTTGTGGGGGGATTACTGTAAGTTGGCCTCTGAGATGACTGAGAAGATCGTCAATGAAAGCATCCGGAGTTTCTGAAATTCTTGCGCCGATTGATAGAACAGGGAGGAGATAGTTGTTGAGGAAATCATTGGAGCCAACTGTCACTGAAAATATGGATCTTTTCATAACGTACTCTCGTGCCTTTGATGCGCCCAGTAATTTATCGATTTGTTTCCTTGTGATGTTGAAGTAATCAACTTGTATATCCATGGAAAGCCTATTAACCTGCAAATATGTGTGAGTATATATGTATTATCTCAGTCCTCAAAAGTTTCATATAAATTAGGTTTTTTGAGTTAACGGTTTAGAAAATTAAAATTTTAGTCCAGATTGTCTATGCGTTACATTAATTTTTTCAGATGTACAAAAATACTGTCAAAACTTCAAAAGTCTTTGTACGCTATAAAAGTTGCTACAATTTTTTATATGAAAAATTTATAGCAATTTTTATGTATTAATTAAATTTGAATTTCTAAAAAAATTATTGTAGCATGTAAAAAGTTCAAAATTACTTTTAAAAGTTTAAAAATCACTATTCACCCAAATTAAATCATTATTCTTTTTAATTAAGAGTATCTAATTAATTAGAGAAAAATAGAAAAGAGTTAATACCATTTACACTCCCTCAACTTTTGACCAAAATTATGAGAATTCCTTTAATTTTCAAAACTACATGGGACACCCCTTGAACTATTTGGTCATAGGACACTCAAATCCTTAGTTCATTTTTTCTTTCGAAAATGCCCTTGGAAAGTCAAAATTGTCAACTTTGACCATCTTGACCAGTTTCTTCTCAATTCAAATGACTATATTACCTTTATTAATTTCTTTCATTGACCAAATTACCCTTATTTCTTTTTAATTAATTATTATTTTTTATTTCTTTTTTATTTTCCTCTTTGCACTGACTCCTCCCCGCCAATATTCACCGTCCATCTTTACCAGCGACTCAACACCATCGGATGCTCAGATCTGTTTGGAGCGTGAATCGCCATCGCCGTCGAACCAAACAATGCACTGTTGAACAGCACCGAAGCGAACACCACCGCCATTGATGGCTCGGCTTTGCTGAAGGGAGCGCAAATCGTCATTGTCATCGAACCAAACAATACACTACCAAAAAGCATCGAAGCGAACACCACTACCATCAATGGCTCAAATATGCTCAAGGGAGTGTGAATTGTCATCGCCGTTGAACCAAACAATACAACATCGAACAACACCACCACCGAACAAAGGCTCAGATCTGCTTAAGAGAACATGAATTGTCATCGCCGTCGAACCAAACAATACAACCTTGAACACCACCACCGAAGCGAACACCACTACCAAACAAAGGCTCAGATCTACTCAAGGGAGCATGAATCTCCATCACCGTCGAACTAAACAATACAACATCGAAGCGATCACCACCACCGAACAAAGGCTCAGATTTGCTCAAGGGAGCATGAATCGTCATCGCCATTGCTCAGAACCAAACAATACACTGCCGAACAACAACACCGAATATGGCTCAGATCTGCTCAAGGGAGCATGAATCGTCATCGCCGTCGCTCAGAACCAAACAATACACCGCCGAACAACAATACCAAAGCAAACAACAACGTCGAAGATGACTCAGATCTGCTTAAGGGAGCATGAATCGTCGTAGCGGTCGCTCAGAACCAAACAATACATTGTTGAACAACAACACTGAAGCGAACAATAACACCGAAGATGGCTCAGATCTGCTTAAGGGAGCATGAATCGTCATTGCCATTGAACCAAACAATACAACATCGAACAACAACACTGAAGCGAACAACAACACCAAAGATGGCTCAGATCTGCTCATGGGAGCATGAATCGTCATCGCCGTCACTTAGAACCAAACAATACACCGCCAAACAACAACACCATGAACAACAACACCGAAAATGGCTCAGATCTGCTCAAATGAGCATGAATCGTCATCGTTGTCGCTCAAATCTACCATTTCCCTCTCTGTATTGTTCGGTTCGATGGCGATGACAATTCACGCTCCCTTAATGTTTTGATTTAGAGAGAGAGAGGTCAAAACAAATTTAGACAGGAAGGGTCACATTGTCGACGATGTGGTTGGCAGTGGTGTGATCGGCGGTTGAAAACAGTGTCGGCGGCGGTGGTGTCGTCGTAGGCGAAGATGAAGAGGAGAAGATAGGGATGAAGAGGAAAAGTCGTGAACAGATGAAGATGATCAGGATAAAAAAAAAAAAAAAGAAGAGAAAAGAGAGAGAAAAAAGGAAAAAAAAAAAAAAAAAAGTAAAGGCAAAATGGTCAATTCATTTTTCTGGTCTAAATTAGTAAGGGTAAAATGATTCATTCATTAAAAAAAGCTCCGATAGGAGGTCGCCGTGGTAGTTTTGAAAGTTAGGGAGTATATGTAAAATTTTATTATAGTTGAGGGGATCTATGTGATATTGACCAGAAAACGTAAAAAAGCCTGGCCTTTGTGTAAATGTTATTTATAATAGGGAATCCCCGTGCTTAAAAATATTATATGGATAAATATTTTAAAGGTATAAAATATGATTAAATTTAATTATTTTAAAAATAAAAGTGTAAAAATTTTTAACCAATAATTTTTACTTTTAATATTTTATTTCTTTATTTAAATCATTAAATACTTTTATACGAAGGTTTGAGTCAAGGGTTTTTTTTATAATTTTATTATGGTTGATGAACTAAATAATATATATATATTTTTTTTTCCATATAGATGGTGAAGAACTTACGAATATTCTACCGGTGGCATTCATAATTCCTCCACCACCAGATGCATAATTCACCCCGTGCAATATAACTCTTCCGCTCGTGTTTGGTGCCAGAAATGGCACAGCATAGTTTGGTTGTCCCAATTCCTCCCCTAGAGAGAGAGAAAGAGAGAGAAACATGTTTAGGTACTTGGGTTTGAACCCTCGTACATGTCATGCATGTAGAGAGAGAGAGAGAGAGAGAGATCTTACCGACAATATCGCCGATGGTTTTTCCGTTAGTATACCGGCCGGTGGGATTACCGCCGGAGGGCTTGAAGTCGATGCCATTCGGCGGAATATTAGCCTTGGACAACGTCGAAAGATAATTATTATTACCGGCGTCGACCAAAGAATCACCAAATATAAAAGAAGCTCCCAATCCCAACTCATCATCCGCCATTGCTAAACAGCTCAAATCAACCATCACCAAAATAACCAAACCCACAACATAATAATTCATAGCCATCCCTTCTGAAATCACAACCCAAAAAGAAAAGGGAGGCTTAGAGATCTCAACCAAGGCCAGTTACTAACATGGTATATATATATACATATACATATATATAAGTTACTGTTTTTTTCTCAGTTGAGTAGGAAAAAGATGAACAGTTGAGGGAAACTTGAGGGTTTGTTTTGTTTGATTTTGGTGTGACTCCCTTTTTGTGGGGAAGAATACAGTGTGCTGATGTAGTTTTTTCAATGGGTAGTTCATCAACATGGCTTTTGGTGTCTCTACGTGCCGTGGACTTGAAGAAATCGCTTGTGATACACGGAAACGGTGGATGAAGTCAAGAGGAGAGAGTGGAACAAATTGAGATTTAAATAATGAGGTATGTGCATGCCCTCACCAAGAATGTTCTGGTGTCAAATTTAGGTGTGTGTTTGGTTTAGAAGTTTGTATCTAACCATGCATTTTCATATATATATATATATATATATATATATATTGTTTTAAAGGTAAAGTGTGTCCGGTCCAGTTTATGTACACATCGACTAATTATCTCACTAACGATCTTTACGAGTACATTCCTTATCGACCTGGTGCATTTAAAATTAATTTCAAGATTTAATTCTTAGAATGTTTTTCAGGAAAGTCGAATTTTGGTTGACAAGGAAAATGACACCTCCCATTGCCAATCAAATTATCACATCTTTGCTTTAGTGGACTATTATATTTATATTATATATTGGAATCAACACTATACACATATATCTCTGCTTAAATATATTAATTTTAATTCAATATTCGAATTCTAGTAATCAAACTTTGATCATGTTAAATTCTATATAAATTATTTTAATCTGTTAATTAAAATGATTGATTGAGATGTCATTTTAAAATTATAATTTAAACGAATGTGTTTGTGTAATAAAAATTAAGCAAACAAGTTACCAAAATGTATTTATTTATAATTATATCAGGAGATAGGAGATAGTTAATATAATTATAATGGGTAAATGTCCCTCTTTTTGCATAAGATATATTTTTTGATATATTTAACTAGTATTTAGAGTATGCAATAATATTAAATAAATATAAATCTATTCAAATACTGGAAAAAGTATGTAAGATAAAATCGATAATTTGATAATTTTCATCTCTTTAAGTGAAAGTTTGGATGGAAATATATCCTTTCAAGTTTCAACCATCTTTCACTTAACCGGGAACTTATCCTAAGACTAATAATTTGGTGAATATGTAACTAATTTCTCTGGTAGAAGGTCTATAGTTCAACCCCCTTCTCATCATGTACCAAAATAAAGATTAAAGAAGGGTTTGGCCAATAATTCACTATTTTAAAAATAATTTCAATTTAATTATGTCAAATAATAATTATGTCAAGTTCACTAGTTAAAAATAAGATTTTTGATATATTTAATTGAAAAATATGTAATGATTTTTTATTGTAATGTATTGACTTTTCAATTATTGCACTAATAATGAAATTATTAAATTTCTCACAGAATTACTGTGGCCATCAAAATTTAGATTTATGACAAATTAACTATTGTATGGGAGCTTTTAGAAGCACATAATTAAAGTCATTCAATTGAATTTCCAAATGAATCCACATAAAAATTTATAAATTTATGTGTGTATTTCGAATTTCAATTACAAAATTCCAAATGCCATACAACACATTTTTATTTTTATTTCGTTTTTATTGTAAGGTGTTGTTCGGATTAGCTTACACGCACTTCGCCTAATCACCTTCCTGGATGATTTTAAAAACACACTCCTTTAGATTCATCTGGTGTATTTAGGATTAAATTCAAGATTTAATTTTTAGAGTGCTCTCTAAAATAATCGAATCCTAATTATCAAGGAAATGAGATATATCTTCTTGCCAACCGAACTAATACCTCTCGGCTAAACGTCATGCAACCTCTCGACTAATACCTCTCGGCTAAACGTCATCCAACCAAACACTACCATAGATGCTATTGCCACCAAAGGGTAATTTATTTTTTATTTTTTGGTGGAGAAAGAAAAAATAGAAAAACTAGGAAACACGAGAGATCCTCTAAATACATATCAGCAATCAATAACCTCTCAAGCCTTTCCGGGGGTTCCTCTAGATAGTTCATCTTCGCTCTGTTGTTCGTCTCCATCCTGGCAAGAAAGTTTGCACACTGATTGTTGATTCTTCTACTGGCTTGAAGCTCAAAATCATGATTTTCGAAGATAAACTTGCATTCCAAGACCCATCCTCTGAGGAGATGGGTATCTGGGCAATCTCCTTTGATAAGGTTGACTGCATCTTGAGAATCGGACTCCACAATCACTTTCGTGTATCCCCTGGTGATCGCGACGTAGAGCGCCCCTGATCTCTGCTTTCAAAAAAGTACAAGATTCCAAATGTCCAAAGAAACCGATCTCCCAGGCTCCATCCATACGTCTTATCAACCTGCCAACATCGTCTTTTTCTATATTGCCCAACGCGTTACCATCCGTATTAAGTTTAAAGACACCTACGGAGGGAGGAGTCCAATTAAGTCCAGAAGGAATAAAATTGTCGTTACGAATTTGGTTGGGATAGAATGCTCCCAATAAATCAACCGCAGGCGGCGGTTAATTTTGGAAACAATTAAGGGTAAATTGCCATTTCAATATAGGCCCAATTAATGTTATGGGTGCTAATATCGGCTTTGGGCTTAGCGACCCGACATGAATTTCGCACGTTTGAAGCCCTTCTCGGTACAAATGACAGAATCGGCGTTGGAGTCCACTAAAACACATTCGACCGTTGTAGAACCACTACTAGTACCAGCGAGGAGGGAGAGAGAAGCAATGGCGACTTTCAGAAAGAGAGCTCGAACCCTAGAAACCCCAATGATTTCTGATAATCAATTGTTCAATAACAATGGAGAAGCTCAAATCGATGAGTCCCCGAAGGTTTCCGGGTACGAGCAGTTCAGAGAAGAGAGGATCAAAGCGAACCTCGAGAGAATGCAGAAGCTCGGCATACTTGACCTGTCACTCAAGCTCAAGACGCTCAAATCCACTCCCAAGAACCATCCGTCCTCTCGCAAAACCCCTCAGCGTCTATCGCCATTGCCGGCTTCCGGACCCGTTCGTCGTTCTTCCAGGTACATTTCTCGCTCTATTTCGGTCATTTCCGTACTGTTTATGGTCTTCAATGGTGTTTCAGTTTGTTTTTAGTCCTCAACATTCTCGTGGGTCCTCAATATGCTATTTTGACATTGAGCAAAGCTAGGGTAGGAATGATCATATTCGGTCCTAAGGCCCCGTTTGGCTAGTATTCCCAACCAAACCAAACCCAACCCAACCTAAAAATTGTGATCTTTGAGAATGCCTTTGGCAAATACAAAATTCAATCCAACTCAACTCAAAAAATAAGAATTGATTCTTAAAATGTTAAGAAAATGAGAAAAAAAAATTCCAAAAAACTCAAGCTAAAGTTTTCACCGTCCGACGACCATCCGCCGCTGGTCACTGTCTGCCTCCGCCGACCGCCGCTGTCTGCCGGTGCCGTCCGGCGACCGTCGCCGGCCACTTCCGGCGCCAGTCTCCGGACACTGTGCGTCGCCGTCTGTCCACCGTAGCCGGCGTCCGGCCATTCGGCCACCGTCTGACACCACCGCCGTCTCCGCCGTCGTCGCCTCCCAGACGCCGCCAAACACACAAAAAAAAAATTAGTTTTAGGATAAAATCGTTACTTCTCAGCGCAAAACAAAAATTAAAATTGTCGTTACCAAACGCAATTCTGTTCCCAAAATTCTCAACCCAACCCAATCCAACTCAACCCAACCCATTCCAATTGGGTTAAAAAAAGTGGGAACACTAACCAAACGCCACCTATTATTCTAGTAAGTCCCTAGTTGTTCTCGTGTCTCGTATTAATGGTTTGAGATTAGACATTCTTGAAAAGAAAACAGCAGAACAAGCTATCTTACATTGTTGAAGACCATTTTTAACGATCTAATACCGAATAAGAACAATTTAACCTCATTAAGAATTTTAAAAATACCGACCTTGTCTCCTTAAGTGAGAACAGGTTGGATAGGAATGGGAACAACTTTTTTTTTCTTCTCAAAATCCCAAGAATTTTGGGATTGATCTCAAAATTTTGGTAATATTTGGGAATTCTATTCTTAAATTTCAAAATTCTGGGATTGTGAACAAGAATTTGGGAGCAGAAACACTAAACAAACGCGGTCTTAGTTTTCCATACGTGAAAACATTGTTTTCTCATGTGATCTTGTTTGATTTTTGTGTTGCCATTTTGGTGGGAACTTAGGCTGCAGAATGGCACACCAGTCAGCTATTCTGAAATACCTATGGCAAAGAACTCATCATTGGACAATGATGATGTTTTGCTCCGCGAGGGTTCAAGGCCGGAGGTTTACACTGAAGAACACGAGAAGTTGCTGGGTGGCACTGAGATGAGTTGGACCCTCTTTGTGGATGGATACGGGAAGGATGGCAAGCGAATCTATGATCCCGTCCGAGGAAAAACTTGTCATCAGTGCAGGTATCTTTTTTAATCTCCTCCTAGTACTAGGATAAATAAAATTCAACTGACTTTAACTTGCAAACCAATTTTTAGTGCCTTCCAAACAGTATGCCATAACGGGCATTTTGTTTTTTTTTTTCTCGCTAAACTTGTATGCATGAATGTGACAGTTTGACAACACGGAATTCAAGTCTTGGAATTGGAATTGCAAATTTTAGATTTTTACATGCGTTCATTTTCGAGCTGTTGTGCAGGCAGAAAACCCTTGGCCACCGTACTCGCTGCTGCAAATGCGACATGGTTCAAGGACAGTTCTGTGGAGATTGTCTCTATATGAGGTTTAGTTGCTGTTAAATTTCATCCCAATCACTGAATAATTTTTTTATTTTTTTTAATTGTTTGAATGGATTCGTGGTTTAGATATGGAGAGCATGTTCTCGAAGCAAAACAGAATCCAGACTGGATTTGCCCGGTCTGTCGTGGAATTTGCAACTGTAGTTTATGCCGCCAAGCCAAGGGATGGCCTGCTACTGGCGCTCTTTATAAGAAGGTGCTTAAAAAACTGCAATCAAACTTTTCTTTACATGGTTCTGGTTCAATTTCAAACATCCATTAGGGTGTGTTTGGATGAGAGATATTTGAAGAAAGAACTTGATTTCGAGGAGGGATTTGTAAAATTTTCTTATGAAAATTCCCTAAGGCCGTTTGGTAAGGAATTTGAAGAAGGATTTTGAAAAGGGATTAGTGAATTTTTCTTAGGAATTTTTCTTTGAAAAATTTACGAATCTCTTCTTGAAATCAAATATCTCACCAAATGCACCCTTAAGTAATTTTCTTTAGAAAATTTTATAATTTTGTATTGGGTCTCTCTCAACCTCAAAAGCTATCTCATGAGGTGAGATTTTTCCTCACATTTATAACCTGACCATCAGTCCTTTCTACATTTGATGTGGGATAAACCTAATAATCTCTCCCTCACACATCAGGCTTTTGGTAGGCTAACATTCGACTAGTCTCTTGCTTTATGACTATTGGATCAGAGTTATAACCTGGGGTCTGATATCACCGTCTTGGGTCTCTCTCAACCCCAAAAGTTAGTTTTTAAAGGTGAGACTTTCTCCACTAATAACTTGACCATTAGTCTCTTCTCCATCCGATGTAGGATAAAACTAATCTTCTTTTCTCAAAATCAAATTCCTCTTTCAAATACCTCTTGCCCAATGTACTATATAGGAAATTTTACAAATCCTTTTTGAAAATCAAAATTCCTTCTTCAAAATACCTTACCCAAATGCGCACTTACGAGTATTCTCAGGGCTCAAGCCAAGTGACTTGATTAAAAAATTTCAGGTTTTGAATATGGGTTTTAAGTCTGTTGCTCATTATCTCATTCAAACCCGACGATCAAAGACCGAGTCTGAGAATAAACTCCCAGTTTCTGCAAAACGATCGCTCCCATTCTCAGATATGGAAACGATGACGACAGCAACTGAACTTGTGGAAACTGAAGCCGATAATAATGTGTCAAAAGTTGAGAAAGACGATACTGGAAAAACCAGGTTATCGAAAACGGAATCTGAAGAAGAAGACAAAGGCAGTTACCAGATGGAAAACGAGGACAAGAAGCCCGACATTATTGCTGAACCGAAGACTGATAATATTGAAGAAGATGAAGCTAATGTGGATTGCTCAAGTATCGGTGCAAGATTGAGGCTCCGGCGTAAAAGAACATGAAAAAAGAAAAAAAAAAAAATTATAACTACCTGGTTGATTTTCAGCCCAACACTCTTTTTGACCATTTTGGATGACCTGTGGTTGACCATTTTTTGTCCCTAACGGTAGGATTTTGATCCAAGCTAATCACGTATTGGTATGCTGATGTTTCTCAAATCAAGTAAAATATTTGCCTTAAAATGAGCAGCATGTAGAATTTCTATATCGATGTATCCGTACACATCTTCACAAAGAAGTTAGCACATTAGTTGTTTTCCCTTGATCTGAGTTGCAACAGGTAGTTGTTGGACATTAGGAAATGTTTGCAGTCGTCGATCCAACTCTTCACTCTTCAAGTGATGAGGCAGTGGTCATTGATGAGTTGCGATCGCCTCAACAGAGTCAGTCTCGATGACAACTCGGGAAAGATTTGCCTACTGCAAACAGAAAATCTTTGGACTCGACAATGGTCATCATAATTTGAAAGACTAAGGGCATATTTGATAAAAAAAAAATTAAGTACTTAAAATTGATTATATTAAGTATTTAATTAATTAAGTTTGTTTGATAAATACAATTAGTATTAATTAAGTTAACTTAAAAATTAAGTCAAAATGTGAGTAAAAAATTAAGTCAAGACCTCTTCACTTATTTTATTTTGCTTAATGTACTCCATTATTTTTCATTTAAAAAAAATTATGTTTTTCTTACTCTTGATCTCTTTTGAGAGTTTAATTAGGGTTAAATTTAATGAGAATTTGATTAACTTTTTATAATTTAATTTAAGCAATCAAACTCTATAAAAAATACATAATATTATATATTTTTGGGTTAAATTTACTTTTAATTTTAATATAATTTTTTTTTAAAAATGGCACTTGATTTCATTATTTTGGTCTCAATTTTTTTCTCTCCATATTATTTTGATTCAAAGATAGTTATGTAAATTAAACAATTTTTAGCATACAAATTTTGTACTTATCAAAAAAAATAAAAAATCAACACTTAAATTTTCAGCACAATTTTATCACATTACCTTTTGATATTTTTAGCATTTAAAATTTCAACACTTAAAATTAAGTGTTTAAATTTTCAATACTTAATTTTTAAGTGGTTATCAAATATGCCCTAAATGTGTTACTTATGACATGTCGACCCCTCATTTGAAATGAGGGAGCAAAAATACATAAAAAAATTAATTGTTAAGCGTGCCGATCTTATCTATATTTATTTGGCGTTGAAAAATTGTGAGAAAGATATTTTCCCAATCTGAAGAATTGGAAAAAAAAAAAAAAAAAAAGTCAATATGATCTCCAATAAATCGTTCAATTATTGGATTTAATATTTGGTATTTAAAATTTATAAAAATTAAATGAAGTGATGTGGATTGGATCTATCCCTAATTTAAAGTTGGGGATATCATGTTCATATCCATGGCTAGTAGTTACTTTGGATCCTCGTATATTCAAATGATTGATGAGTTCAATCAACATGTCTTTGCCTAATTAATTATCATCATGCACAAATTAAGTGAGAGACAAAAACATCAACTCTTAATTTGTCACTTCAACTCTTTTGTCAAATATCTATATTATAAACCGCTCCATCATATTTTGAAGATAATTTTTATCTCTATATTTTAAAAAATAATTTAAGAAATTACTACAAATAAATTTAGTATTAGTGAAAATTAAGTTTACTCTTCAATTTTAATTTTGACTCCATATGTTATGGAATAATTTAGAAAATTTTTACAAGTAAATTTAGTATTAGTGCAAATTATTTTTACTCTTCAATTTAGTTTTGTCCTCACATTTTAGAATATTAATATAAGTAAATTTAATACTGATGAAAATTATTTTTATTTTTTTAGTTTTTCCACCATATTTTAAGGAATAAAAATTATTGCTAATAAATTTAATATTAATGAAAATTATTTTTACTCTTCAATTTTAGTTTTGCCTCCATATGTTAAGGAATAATTATAGAATATTACAAGTAAATTTCGTATTCATGGAAATTATTTTTAATAGTAAGTAATTAGGGTCTAAGAATCGAAACTCAGAAACCTATTAAAATTCTCTCAATATTCCTAGAACACACACCTTTTTTTTTTTGGTACATTGGCAAAAACACAAAAGAAACTAAGGGCTTCGGAGGGAAGCCACGTTCTTCATCTCGGCAATAAAAAACCTTTCCATTTCGACCTGGGGATCCTTAAGGTAATGGACCTCCCTTCCACTGTTCGTTCCCAACATGGCTCGGAAGTCGACACATATGTTGTTGATTCTTCTAGTACCTTGGATAGTGAAATCGTGAGTCTCGATGATCTGCTTGCACTCCAATATCCAACTCCAATAGGCATGACTCTTAGGGTAGTCCCATTTGATAAGCTTCGCCGCCTCTTCCGAATTAGACTCCACAATGATTTTAGGGAAATCCCTAGTAATGGCCAAGTAAAGACCTGAATGGATGCTCCTGATTTTCGCCTCCAAACAAGTGCAAGATGTAAGGTGACCAAAATAGCCGATTTTCCAAGTGTCATCCACCTGTCTAATCAGCCCTCCGATTCCGTGGTTACCTGGATTACCTAACGCACTTTCGTCAGTATTCAGCATGAAAAAACCTGCAGGGGTAGGAAGCCAAGTAGGGGATAAATCAATTAACAAGTCATTTCTGATTTGGCTATGATAGAAAGTTTCTTTTATCTCTCAAGCAAACCGAGAGATTCTGGAAACAATAAGATTGGGATCTTGGACAACTCCTTCAATCACTACCTTTGTTTCTATCCTTCCAATTTTTCCATAAAATGGCCACAAAAAGAACCATAAGAAAGGGTTTGATGTTTCTCCCTTTGATGAATTTAGAGATCCAATCCGAAATCTCGAAGCCTTGATCTTGCCTCAAAGTGCTCTTGTCTAAGAAAGCATTTCAAACAACTCAGGCCTTTGAGCAAGTTCTAAGCACATGATCAATAGACTCAATGTCATTATTACACCAATCGCAAATAGCATAAATATCATCTGACTAACTAGCTCTAAAAGTGTTTGTCATCAGTCAAAGGAAATTTTTTAGATTATGGAGGATTTTTAGCTTCCATATCCACTCCCATTTACAAAAAGTTCTAGGAATATCAAAATTAGAAAGGAGTGAACATACAGACTTGGTGGAAAATTTTCCAGATTTCTTCGGGGACCAAATTAGCCATATCCTCATTGAGAATATTCAAGAGCTCAGAAATCAAAATATCACTAACCTGGTTATCTAAGATAAGGTGGACGATTGGCAGAAGGTACCAACTACCAGAATCATCTAGAATATCCGAAACCTTAAGATCATAACTTCTTTGAAGTTCATCATCGCCTATAGGTCCCTCGCCACACCACCAATTCGTCCACAAAATTATATTAATGCCATTATTGACATTTCATTTTAGACCTCTTAGTAATCAGTCTTTGGATTTAAAGATGTCTCTCCAAACATGAGAGCCTCCCAACCTCTTAGACTAAGAAGAGGGGGTTTAGGTTTGTCTCCATGTTGTATTTATGAGAGACTAAGGAAACCCAAAAGACTATTATCATTAGACACGAACGTCCAAGCTAATTTAGACATGAAGCCCAAACCCTATCTCAGTTAACAAGATGAAATTTTCTTTTACCTTTCGAATCTCCCCAAACAAAGTTTTTGGCAATTTAATCAATTTTATCACAAATTTTGAGGCAAAGGAGATTAGTTTGCATGTAGTAAAGGGGTATAGTTGTCACAGCCCGTCCCAGACACCCGTCCTCCCGCGGCTGGCGTGACTACAACATGACATCACCAATACCTAATAGCAATAACCAAGTTGAATAACAATATACACCCACTGTATAATACAAACATCTATTATGGGGGACACACCCGTCCTGAAATTTTACCAGCAAACAGTATTTATTCGTGACTTTTTTTTTTTTTTTTTTTTTTTAGGGTTCGCCTTTGACGCCTTTTCCAAATGACTAAATGACTTCATCACACAGCTCTACCTAGTGCCAGTAGGGGACCGACTCCTAGCCGTTGTACCTGCGAGTGTACTGCCTTCTTAGTAAAATATTTTTTAAATATTAATACGTTCTAAATATTTCCACAATTTGGTATGGATCAAGCATAAGTATATAAGCAATGAAAAATAAAGCGGTATAGGTAAATTCCACCCAAATCCATCTAGCACAAAATCCTACCAAACATCATAATAAATAACATCAAATCAACCAATATACGTAACACCACATCTCAAGCACCAATCTCAAACACACACCTCCAACACACACACACTGGCCAGCCCTAGTGATCGTTTTAACCTCACGATCGGGAGTTTGCAACGGTACCGTACCATCCGTAGGATATGCCTTCCTACGAACACCCATCACTCCACCAAAACGGATAATCACTGCGCAGTATAAACGTCTAACATCACTCTGCCGAGGCAGATAAACATCACTCCGCCATAGCGGATAAACATCACTCTGCCGAAGCGGATAATATCACCCTACCAAAATAGATAAATACTACGGTATTGCCAAATCAAATACAACATTACTGAATCACAACCCAATAAATATCGTCTACTCAACATCGTCAAATTACCACGTCTATCTCTTTTCCTCAAAACTAACCTTTAAATCCAAAAATCATTTTTCACACTCTCTTTTAAAGAAAACGTCTGATTTTATTAAAACCACTTTTCCACCCTTTATTTTTAGAAAACCAGGCATTTCTAGAAAACAGATGTTTTCTATTCTCTTTTAAAAACCCTGTCTGATTTCACCCAAAATCCAACAAAAATCATTTTCAACTTCATTTCGAAAACCACCGAAATCTTTCGAAAATCCAGTTTACCAACTCACCCACCTCCTGCTTGATCCATATAATTTTATAAAATTGTACGGCTCAAATAAACCCACATTTCATCCTATATACATATACAAAAATAATTTAGTAAGAAAACAATACACTCACCTCGTGATCCGTTCCCAAGAGCCCTTGCTAACTACTCTCTATCGAAACTCCGGTGCCTGCGAACCTAATGGTAATAGGGCCTAAATTAATATCGTATTTAAAATAACCAAATTAGATGAACGCAGGTCCTAATTTTCCATAATTTTCCCACATTTCATTACGAAAACTATTATTTATTTAATTTCGTTCTGTTAAGTTTCCTATACCAGTTTATTAAAACTCGCGATTATAAAAATGTTATCACGATCACGACAATTACTATTACGAATGCGAGAAAAATCTTAATGCCCAATAATTTATTTTAATCGATAATAGTATCCGATAAAAATATTACCTGTTTCGAAACGTTCACGGGCCACGGGATAAATTTCGAATTTTATTGGGGTATTTTTTGTAATTTCCCTTCTTTTTTTTTTCCTTCCTTTCTTCTTCCTTTCTCTTTTTTTTTTTTTTTTTCCCGGATCTGTTTCTGTTTGAGCACCCGCCGGACCCCCCCTCTACTCCGGCCGGGTCTCCTCTCACCAATTTTTACCGCCAACGTCCATGCACACGCACACACCATGCCGAAAACGTCCCTTATCCACGCATGTGCAGTCGCCGGAGGAACGATGACGAACTCACCGACGGCGACAACCGAAACCCGTCACCGCCGATCCTCTCTCTCTCCTCTCTCCTTGCCAACTCCGGTGGCCACCACCCATATGGCTCACCGAAGATCGCCCCTCCCCACAAGCACGTTGAATCCGAACACCCACGTGCACACACACACACCTGTACCGGAACACACTGCCTGCCGGAAAATCTTCCACCATCGGCGATCCGAGCGGCAAGCCTACACACCCTCTCGTCTGAACACAACCACTGTGAGTACACTCTTTCATACCCAAAATCTCCGGCTGATCAGACAAGATCCATCCCTGCCGTCGATCACGAACCCCGCTCCGATGCTCTCTCTCTCTCTCTAGATTTTCTGTAATTGCCTTTGAATTTTGTCCCCTTTCCCGATCTTCCCTCGTGATGTTGATATTTATCTGCATGAACTAAGTGGGTGAAGGTGTGATCTGATCTCGCCACGTTGCCGGTCTCACTCTTCCCTATTTCGGTTCAACCGTCGGCCGGCAGCTCACGTCACCCCCATGTGTATATATATAATATGTGTTTTTAAAAAAACTTTTATTTTATTACCCGTTTCTCCCCCCAACTCCTTCACATCCTTATTTTTAGCCCAATGTACTATTCACAATTTCCCTAAACCGCAATTTGAACCCTCTAATTTTTTTTTTATCTTTTATATTTTTTTTTTAATCTATAATTTAAGTGACAATTTGAAATTCCCAAAGTTTAGAAAAAATATTTCTATATTTTCAATTTGACCCCTAGACTTTTTATTTGAATTTTTAATTGTCCTAATTTTACCCCGAATTTTTCCAATTATTCTAACATACAACTGAAATGACGTACATGTTACGATTGAGGTCTTACAATAGTAGTCAAAACCGATTTAAGCAACATGGCCCTTCCTGCCATATAGATAGGTTGGTGGCCTTCCAATTGAAAAGCCTTTTTTGCATTTTTACAAAAAATGAAGTTAAAATATTTTTCACTATATCTGATATGGATGAGTAGTGCCCCTAAATAAGTTCCAAGATTCTTACAAAAGGCCAATACCAAGCCTACTGCTAATCTCCTTAGCAGCAATGGAAGGAACTTTGGGAGTAAAGAAGACTCTAGATTTGCTTAGATTAGCCGCAAGCCCTGAAGCCGCGGAAAAACTCTGCATGATCCTAACAATAGAATCATAGCTTTTGGGTTCCGATTTCACAAAAAATAGAATATCATTAGCAAAGAAAAGATAGATGAGGATTGGACCATTCCTGAAATCCTCAAACCCTTCCATCTACGCTGATCAACTTCATTTTTAATCATATTAGATAGCCTCTCCATACAAAGAACAAATAGATAAGGAGACATGGGATCCCCCTGCCTAGAACACACGCCTAGGTTGCCTGAAGGTTGTCATTGGTCAATTGAAAGTTGTTGCTGGTGAATTGAAGGTTGTCATTGGTCACCATACTCAACACGAGAAGTCTCCAAAGATAGGAAGCCATTGGTAGTGTTTTTGCTTTGCCGATGAGTTTTTACATTCTGTCAAAATCCCTAAATCCTTTTGTTAAAATTCGACAACGATCGCGTTTTTGCTTCACCAGTGAGATTAATTTTTTATTCTAAAGCTCCCTTTTCTATGTCCCTTTTTTTTTTTTTAATTAAAGTCACCATCAAACGAAGGATACCATTTTTTTCATGTTCCTAAGGTCTGTTAGGCTCGTTTGTTTGCCTTTCAATTTACAAAGAATCATATCATTTTTAGAAATCTCATATTACCATATCTCCATTATATTTATTTTTTGGATACTTATTGTGTGTTGGTGTATAATTATTTTCTTTTAACAAACTGCAAGACAGTTTATGCAGTGATTATTTTTTTAAGAAGTAGCAAAATAAATTATTACAAATCTATATAATAGAATATGAAAAGATATAGATTCAAACTGTATTGTCAAAAGATATTTCTGAAAAGATATAGATTCAAACTATATTCTCAAAAGATATCCCTTTATACTAGTCTTTTGAATATCATAGTTAATCTTTTTATTTTATTTTATTTATATTAATGTTATTTTTTTAAATTAGTCTGAGTTTTTTTTAGTTCGTTCATTCAGGCACGAATTATATGCTAGTGTATATGATAAAACAGATCGTAGTATATTTTTTGTATATATTCTAAATACATATTGTGCCTCTATATTTTCATGAATAACTTAAGGAAATTACTGCAAATAAATTTAATATTAATCGAAATTATGTTTACTATTCAATTTTAGTTATATTTGTTAATAGGAATTATTTAGTTTTCATTTAATTATTGGATATTAATCACGAAAAATATAAAAATTAAATGTAATAGTCAATATATAGTTGAGGGAATAGTCAAGAGTATAGTTAAGGGGGATATTTTTAGTTAGGGTTAAAGTTTGAGAAACATGATTCAACTTCTATCCCTCATCTCACGTCCTCTCTCTCTTTCTTTCTCTCGCACGCTACGAATGACTAACATCCCAAGCCTTGTAGCCAGTCACACTAACAATAGATTATTAGACCCCCTCCCTCTCCCAGTCCCATGGTACTCTCTAAATGGGCGGTGATGAATCATCACTGTCCTATACTTCACAGATATTCTTATCTCTCTTACAAATCCATTCGACTTTAGAACTCAAATCTAGAGAAAAATATCGAAGAAAAATGAAGAAAATTTATTGTGTTTTGTCCACTACCCTTTTTTGCAATCACAAACACAACGTCGTTGGCCCACCGCCAAGAAACGACCACCCTATAGATCTAATATGCGTGATTTAAGCTGATTTAGGTTTGTTTTGTCTAGATTTGTTTTTTATTTTTGGATTTGGATTTGATTTACAGTGTGGGCTCATGCGATGATCATATGTCAATTTTGTTGATACTATGGGTTTGCAATTTAACAATTGAGTTGGATATTGTTGCAGGCACAAGTCAAACCCATATATGTAAATGACGAACAATACCATGCAATTTTGTTGAACGATACCATGGTTCTTTACTATGACATTAGTATTACTTATTTTCTCTTTGTCTCCCTCATCTGCCCAATTTCTTATTCACGTGCAAATCACCAGTGAAAAAATGTGATTTAGTTTAAGTTCAAGAGACTACTGAAGAGAGAGATAGACCTAAGAGGATGTGAGACGAGACTATTAGAAATAATTTGGCGACATTAAACTTGACAGAGGGAATGACCCTTAATCGATCTCTATGGCGTAAATAGATTCATGTAACTGACGTCGACCCCTATATAAGTGGGATAAAGATTTAGTTGTTGTTGTTGTTGTTGTATTGACGTGCACATCACGACTTGACAAACTAATCCTCTTGGGATTTTTAAGTTCTTCGAATTTATGGTTATAATTTTGTTGGTTTAAATTTATATATTTGTATTAGGAGTTTCAAGATTAGGTTAGATTTTTGTTTAGAGAGAGTGAGAGACTGACGGATTTGGGGTATTTATGGGTCCGTATAGAGTTAGAGAAAGCTTATTTTAATTTTAAGCATTGAGAGAATAAATGAGAGATTTATCAAAGAGTGAAATAATTGAGTAATTTCTTAACAATAAAGTGATAAATTACGTTGCTCTCGGATAATCTCTGTCCAAAAATATGTATACTTTTCAGGTACTTTTTGATTCTTCTAATTTATGATTTTAAATTAGGGGTTAATCCAAAATTTTCATTTCTTAAAAGTTTAAAAGTTTGATTTATCATATGATAATTTTTTTTATTAATTTTAACATTATTATTTTTCGGTGTGAAAATATTTTTTTGATAGATAAATTATTCTCAAAAGTAGGATTGCCATGAAAAAATTATTTCAATAGAATACCATGACTTTTATTTTGTTATATAGCCTATATTTGGAGGTAAATATTAAGAACATTTATCAGGATTTGATTGTATAACTATGTTACTTTATCATTATGTGGAGCAAGATTTTTTTTCTCTACTTTAATTACATTTAGAGAATTTATCAATTTTATTATTTTGAGATTTGCATCTTTTAATTTCTTGATTTTAATTTTAATAATAATCTATATAATCTTTAGGGATATACTTATTGTGCACCATTATTTATAACTTTTTATTCTTTTTTTTTTTTTTTTTTTGGAACTTCTCTTATAATAATCTACCCCAACTAAAGTTAATATTACTTGAGGCAATTGAAATAAAAAAGTTCTTTGCCACAATGAAAACATAAATAATCTCCATGTCACATTGAATGCTTGTGCAATCTAGAATTAGGGATAAATAAAATAATTTAATCTAATATAATACTAATAATTAAAAGTGGAATGAGAAATAATGTTTAATGAGGTTAGAGAAAGCCTCTTCAAGTCTTTTGGTGATTCCTATGTATTTCTTTCTTTCTTCTTCTTCTTCTTCTTTTATTTTCTATTTTTATATCAAATATTGAGTGGCTTCACTCAATTTCTTCCTCTTTTTTGTTTTAGTTAATTTATTTTTTTTCTAATTAATACACAAATATATGATGAAATTTTCTGATCCATATTTACAATGATTTAAAAAAATAATTGTGATTGAAAAAATATTTCCATAAAAAAAATGATGTAAATTAATTAAATTAGAATTTGTTAGACTTAAAAAATTTGATAAAATTAATTCTAATTTATGGTTATTTATTTGTTATTTTATAATATATTAGCAAGAGTTATTTTGTAGAAATATTATTTCACTTTTATGATTATTTATGTAATTTTTAATAGAATATTTATTTTGTATTTATAAAATGTCATTACTCAATAAAATTTATGTATTTTTCCCCGGATATTGCTAAAGTAACCAAATAATACATATGTATTTCATGCTTTAATAGTAAGAATTTATTATAATTTTTTCTAAATAGGTACATTGTTGGGGTCTAAACTAGTATAAATTTATTATTAAATCGTGGAATACACGTCTCACACTGAGTTCTTTTTGTTCTCACGTATCTCTCTTTTTTATTTTTTATTTTTAATTTAATTATTTTTAAATTAAAACTTGTATATTCATTCATGCTATATACATACTAGAGGGAAAATTTGAACTCAAATGATATACGAGGAAATAAAGTATAAAAAACAAAAATAAAGAAATAAAGATAGACAAAAGCAAAAGGCATGGATGAGTTCCCCCAAATTCAAAACTCTTAATTAATTCCATAGCTTTAAATAAAGTAGAATAATTTCATGCTTTTATCTCAACCACCACATTTTAATTTAGCCAAACAAGTACATAATTATTGTAATGTTTAATTGTTCACTTTTGACCCCAAGATTTTCACATTATTGCTTTTATATGTATGACCAATAAATAAACCCCAACTCCTGTCATATATTTATGGTTTGTTTGGTTGTCGAAATAAAAGGCAATAATTGTATGTTTGAACTATAGGAATGAAGTACTAGTATGTTTGTGTGCTTTCTCACTTTTAAAAAGAAAGTGAGTATTAATCAGACAAGAAAAATGACATAATGGTTTCTCCTCCCAAGGACTTCACTGACATCCTTTCAAAAGTAATATATTTATATGTTTGTGTAGAAAACTAGTTAATACCCGTAATTGACATGATCAGAATCTACGTAGAGATTTTTTTTGTTGAGTTGGCGGTATTGAGTACGTTGTTCTCTGCCAAGTAAACGATTCTCGATAGAGCCTCTTTGATCAATCAATTGTAGGTGATCAAAGAGAATCTGTTTTGGACACCATGTTGTCACATGTAGCGTTGTGAGTCATTTGTAGTGTTCCGTGAAAGTACCTTTCGTCAATATATATCATATACTTTGGACTAATAAATCAAAGAGTTTATATCTTGAGAGACCTTCTATTTTTTCTACAAATATTAAAGTCACGCCCTATAATTTTTATAATACCAAAAATATCTTACATTTTGTTGACAAAAATATTAATGCAATATATTCTTCTCTTATTCTTTTATTCTCTAGTTTTTGTTTTTATTTTATTTTCCTATGCTTTACTCTCTCTCTTATTTTTTATTTTTCACTTTTGTTCCCTATTTTTATTTTTTGTTATTTATTTGTTTTTGTTTTCTTTTTAATTCATTTTTTATTCTTCAAATCTTATTTCTTGATTTTTAATTATTTTTTGAATTTTGCTTTCTAGATTTTTACTCTCCATTTTTTTTATAAGTATCATACCAAAAAAATAATAAAAATATAGAATAAAAGTAAAAAAAAAAAAAGAAAAGAAAAAGAGATAAAAAATAATAAATAAATAACAAAAACAATATTATGTTGAGGAAAAATTTTTGTCAATAAAATGTCATGAAGAAATGTCTTAGATAACCAAATTCAAAAGATAAGAGATATATGTCATATATAATAAAAATGAAAGAGGTTGGAGGTTTATATTCATATATCAAATGTTTCATTAGAATTCCAAGACTTTTAGCCTAGTAGATATATATTTAGTCTCTCTGTACCAAAAATAAATAAATATTTCATTACAAGAATCAAAACCTCATTTATCAAAAGCAAAGAGAGAAAAATAACACAGTTGCATGGTTAATTAATTACATAGACTAAATCACAATTTATACCCTTGATTTTTTTTTGTTGTACTTTACACCTTTAACTTTTAACTTTAGTTTTCAATACCTTAAATTTCTAAAGTGTCCAAGGGGTCGGTTCCTTAACTTTGGCCAAAACCCCAAAGTAAATAACATCATCATATCATTTTTCTTTTGTTAGATTTAGGCTTTTTGCGATGAGACTTCTGTTGTAAATTTATCAAATTGCTATTTTATACTAAGTTTCAAAATTTAAATTGAATTTTCTAAGGTAAATGATAAGGTAGACCTATTAACAAATAAAAATAACATAAATTTATATATATTTTGTTGTATAATTTAATATTTATTAAATTTAATGTGATTATGAATTCCGTGTTGAATTCAACAACACACGTCATTATTCAAACTATTTTTTGGTAATATTTTTATTTAATTATATCCAATATTTTTTATAATAACAACGCAATAGATTTATAAAATTTTATTGAAGTATCACGTTAAATTCAACATGAATGTGGAGACTATGAAGAATCGTTTCATATATTGAATTCAAAAGAAATGTGAAAATTGATTTAAAAAAAAATTGTGAATTTAACGTCACTTTTGAAAATCTTATTCAGACAAATATACATATAAGATTAGATCGTGAAAAAAATAATAGTTATTTTGGATTTAATAACACAATTTTGATTTAGTATTAATTTAGTAATCATCCATATTTTTAAGTTATATATGAAGTAAATGGTCATACATAAATTTAAAAAATTTATAGTTGTTACAAGGATAAATTTGACCGAATTTTCACAAAATATCAAAATGTAACGAATATTAATTTGTTTGGTAGTTTTGACTTTTCAATGGGAGCCCTAAGTAAACACCCCCATTTTCTATGTAATTGAAAATTTTGAAGTCCAAACTTGATGGGCAGAAAGTGTGAATAATCCAATTACATGCTTGAGTAGTCTTGTTCCAATATTCTAGTCTTCCTACCAAATTTTCCAGTTCAACATTCTAAAAAAAAGTTTCCCATTCCTTAATATCTCTTCCTTTAGAAACTTCTCTAATACATTTTTCAAAAATTTACAAATAAGTCCCCTGAATTTAGAATTTTTCTTTTTTTTAGTCCCTATAGAGATGTCCAATATAGAGATGGCAACGGTTCGATTTGGGGTCTGTTTAACTAGAAATCAAAATCAAAACCGTTCAGCATATACTAAATTCAAAATCGAATTGTAAACTGCTGATTTGTGAAAAAAAATGTTTTTTAAACTAAACCGTTTAATTTTATATAAAAGCAAAACCGCAAAATCATAAACCCATTAAGATTTTTTCATATAATTTTTTTATTTTCTCAAGTAAAGCAATTTTATAAAATTATAAACAAAAATATAGCTAAAATATAAACCATAAATTCCAAACAATAAAACCAAACCATAAAAGTAAATGCTTAGGGCTGAAGTGAAGAGAGTTTGAGAGAGGCTTAGGACTAAAATGAAGATAATCTGAGAGAGTTTTGGCCTTCTGGGTTGCATGGTGGCGGCTGAAGAAATAAAGAAACCAAACTTTATAATTAATCCTATAATACACACACACACACACACACACACACACACACACACACACACACACACACACACACACACACACATATATATATATATATATATATAATAAATCAGCTAATTTATATTCACAGCCGTCGGATCAAGAGACAAACATCAAAGACATTCCCAACCGTTGGATGAGATTTAATCTACGTATAAATTGAAAATCAAAATTAGGGTTGGCCGCCATTCTCACCCGTCTCACTCTCTCTGTTAACCCTCTGCCTCACCCTCACTCTCACCCGATCTTCCTCCATCGCCGATCTTCCGCCATCGCCATCGCCATCCCAGTCGCTTGCCGTCGCCATCTCTGTCGCCATCGCCTTCGCGTCCCCCTGCCGTCGCCGAAATCGAATCCGCAGCTCACCGTCTCCATCGGCGAATCTCGCCATTGCCTTCGCCGCCGAATCTGGCTGCCGATCTCGCCGCTCACCATCGTTTCACTCACTGCTCCCGATCTCACTGCCGATCTGGTTCAAAATGGCCAGATCGAGATGGCGGGTGGTCGGATTTGAAGGCGGTGAAGTTCGACGACGGTCTGGCTGGCGATGTCCGGCGGTGATCGTGGCGAGGTCGGATCTGGGGGCGATGACGTTCGAGGTGGTCGGATTTGGGGGCGATGACGTTCGAGGTGGTCGGATCTGGATGGTGATGGCCGGCGGTGGGCGAATCTGGATGGTGATGGTCGGGGTGGCTCTGTCCCTCCTCTTCTTCACTCCCTTTGTCTTCTCTTAGCCATCAGCACGCCACAACACCATTGATTTGGCACCGCTTCCTCTGCCCTTCTCTCAGACGCCACAACACTGTTTTTTTTTTTTTTTTGTTCTCGCAAAGTCGATCGAGAGGGAATCATTTTGTCTTGATTCTTTTGCCCAGAATAAGCATGCTTTTGGAAGTTTTTAACAGTTTCGAAGTCCATTATTGTGCTGAAATGGGAAGCAGAGAGTGATATTTCTCTCCCTCTCTCTCATCGATCTATTATATTTCTCCTTCATACCACATATTTTTGCTTCTTCTTCTTCATTTCTTAGAGTGAAATTCCACTGAGAAATTGTAATATCAGACGACGGATTGCTTCTTTCTTTTTTTTCTTTAAATTTTTTAGTTTTTTTGCTCAAACCTTCACAAATCGTTTCCTATTTTTTCAGCTTTTGGGTTTGTAATTTGTTTATTTCGTTTTTTATGTGATTAATTTATTGTTTCGGTTTGGAATGTTAAGATCCAAGCAATTTACTACTGCCCATGCATGTTGTTGCTTTCAGTGGAGATCCGACAGAAGCTGCCACCAAGGAATAAGAGCTTCGGCAATAAGTCTATCTCAATTCTCTTTACAATTTCTTGAAATTGTGATGAAATCATTCCGTGCATTAATTGAAATCATTCCATCTTGGAATGAATATTTGTCATTTAGTTTTATTTTTTGGGTTTTAAAATTGTTATTTTTATTTCTTCGACCAGCGTCGTGCAGCTACCACCGCAAACGCCTCTCCACACCGCCACCACTGCCATCGCCCTTCTGCTTTTGCCGATGAACAAAATTCACGTTTTCTTGATATTTCATGGAATTGTGATGAAATCATTTAGTGAATTGGTTGGTCAAGTCAACCTCAACCCCAATTTTCGAATTGGTAACCTATTTCCATACCAAAATCAGTCTTCTGACTTCTTTGACAGTGAAATTTGAAACGTATATTTGTCTTTTAGTTAACTTTTAGGGTTTTAAATTTGTTATTTTATGTCAACACAATTGTTGTTTATATAATTATCTGCTTCAGAAATTTTACCCTGCACAACAGTGCCAAAGATGAGTCTTAAGTTAAATAGGCATGTTGCTAATTGGTAATAGACATTTCATTGATGCTTAATTAACACTAATTTTGCCCAATCTAAGAATATTAATGGTTATCCTTATTTCCAAAGATATTTATTCTCACCAAATCTCACTTTCATGTCTCTCATTTTTTACAGATTAGACTTAATGGAAAAATTGCTTCTCTTTTGGATTTGTCAGGTTAGTGTACAATACATAGCTGTAACTTGCGAGATTTTTATATATAATTAATATATCTTCTTTTCGGTGTAGTTTGTCCATTTTCGTTCAAGTTTTTGAGCTTTATTGAAATCAAACTTTACTTTATAGTTAGACTGTGGAATTATCGAGGCCAAATTTCACTAATTGCTTTATATAAAACCTTTAATTAAAGATTAATATAGGTGGAAAAAATTGTGTTTGTTCTTCTGGATAAAAACAGTTTTAATACTTTCATTGGTTTGCTACCTTTTAGGTGTCCATTGTTATTTCAATGTTAAACCAAGGTGAGGTTTGTTTTAGATCCACAGATTACTTTTGCGTTTTTATTCCCATGTTCTATGTTTGTTCCCCGAAAACCTTGAACCAAAACAAACATATTTTTGCGTTTTTATTCCCATGTCCTCATTTTCCAATTAGAAACCATTCAATTTGCATTTCCCTTGCCTATTTCCTGTACAATGAACATTCAACAAACTATTCTCACAGTTTGCTTTACTGATTGATTTAGGTCAAGAACTAAAAAAAAAAATGTTGTTCTTCTCTTTATAATTAGAAATTAAAAATGATTTTATCACATATTTAACTTGAATATGAAAGGGAGACACCACCACCGCTAATACATTTTTTGGGGGAAAATATGCGTTAGTAAGTTTTCAGCATTCACAAATCAAATCCCTAAGTTTTCCACTTAGGGATTTGATTCCGGTTCTGTTTGCGTTCCTGTTTCTGTTTTGTTCCTGTTCCTGTTCCTGATCCTGTTCCTGTTTCTGTTATGTTCCTGTTCTGTTCCTGTTTCTGTTTCTGTTTTTGTTCTGCTCCTGTTCCTGTTCTGTTCATTTTTAAATTATGTTTGCGTCTGATAATCAATTTGATGATTAGTAGTGTACTTTGTCATATGTGTGTTGATCTCAACCACAATCTTTGCAATTTATAGTTGGATTGATATGATATGAGTTTGAATTGTGTTGTTCTGTTGGAATTGTGGCATCATGCCCGTGTTCAATTCTTGCGGCATCTTTTGGGAGAAATTTTCAGATTTGATCTGAAAATTCTAATTCCCAAATTTTCAGATTTGCGTGAGGAATAATGTTATAATTTTGATTCGGTGAGCAATATTGTCGGTGGGAACATAAATTATGGTTGGTCTCTCTCTTGGTCAGCAGTCATCGAAGGTAATTAAGGTTGGTCTCTCTCTCTTGGTCTTGCCCTCTTCATCCATTAATTGTAGCTTACAGGTACACTTTTCTTTCAGTTCTCAAATTCACATCTCTCTTGCTCTTACTCATCAGAATCGCATGTCTCACCACAACCCATATTTCGAAACACTCTCAGATTTAATTTTTAACCCTCAAATCCATATTTTGTAACCTGACTCACTCTACTGTATGTATATCATCATGCGAATGGGTATGAAATGATTAGTGTGTATGTTTCTGTTTCTATTTAGTTTTTAGTTAGGTTATTAGTATATTGAAGGATTGTTTGGTATTATTTTTCATCAAATGGTTGTGTAATTAGATCGGTTGATTTGAACGTAGGGGAGTTTGATCGAAGTGGGATCATCACCAGAAAATGCAAAAAGGTAAATCCTCTCATTCTTTTTTCGCAAACGTCTTTATCTTCCAATTCATTGTATCTTTTACTCCCTCTTCATCTCCCTTCGCAAACCACAGTGTGTATATCATCATGCGAATGGGTATGAAATGATTAGTCTGTATGTTTTTGTTTCTATTTGGTTTTTAATTAGGTTATTGGTATATTGAAGGATTGTTTAGTATTATTTTTCATCAAATGGTTGTGTAATTAGATCGGTTGATTTGAACGCAGGGGAGTTTGATCGGAGTGGGATCATCACTAGAAAATACAAGAAGGTAAATCTTCTCATTCTTTTTTCACAAACGTCTTTATCTTTTACTCCCTCTTTATCTCCCTTCGCAAACCACATCCGAATCACACCAGCCATCACGCGATGCCAGCCCACCAGCACCATGACATTAGTAGTGAAACCACCACCATTGATCCAATCATGGACAGTCGTACCCTAATGAAGCCGCGCTTCCCTTATTCGTGTATGAATTCTATTTTTGAATTTAATTTGTTTTAAGTTTTAGATTTAAGATTTCAATTTTGTTTAAGTTATGGATTAAAATTTGGATTTCAATTAGTTTCTGAAAAATGCATCTTCCTCTCTGAAAAATATGTCTTCCTCTGTTTTGTCATGATCTGATTAATTAAGCCCTTTTTCCTTCATTTACTACGTTTAAAAAAAAAATGTATCATGAGAACATAAATCATGCATCTTCCTCTCTAAAATTGAATTCATTTAGTTTCATTTTTTCATTTCTGTTCTCATGAAATCATGATCATCATAATCAAATCATGTTCAAATCATGTTCATTTGTTTTGTTCGATTGTTGAATCAGAGGGAAGGGAGACAATCTAACGAGGAGGGAAGCAACAAGCTTTCGAACCAGCTCTCGAATCAGGTTAAATTTGTGTTTTTCAGTTACTGTTATTGTTCCCATAATTCTCTAATAGATTTTGTGTTTTTTATGAATATTTTGCTCTGTGATTGTTCTTCTATTTACTGTGATTGTTTTTCTATTTTTCTGGTTTTTTCATGAATATTTCAGCTACTATGATTGTCCTTCTATTTTCCGTATATTTGAGTATTTAGCATTCAAAGCAATTGATTGTGTTCAGTAATTGAGCATTAATGTTATTGTTAGTGAGTATTATTGTTTGTTCTGTTCAGTATTTGGCTTTTTGAATGTTTCAGGTTCACAGATCTGTTGAAATCACTCAATTTGCAGACTTTCATTGCATTTTTCCTTTGAATTGCAAGTAGTGACGATTTGCAAACAGGTATGCATCAACAGGTACCTGAAGGAATTTCTTTTTCTGTTCCATTTTTCTGTTTCTGTTCCTTATTTTCTGTACATCCCAAGTTTCGTCTAAAATTTCAGTTTCTGTTTCTCTTTGCAATTTTTTTGTTCTAAATATTTGGTTGGATGAGTAGTTCAAGCGGTTTTTTTTTCCTTTGGTTGGACGATATGTTTTTATATTTGTATATTATTGGTGAGTATTTGATCATTTACTTCATTTTTACTATTTTGTTTTTGTTTTTTTAGTTCTTTAGATGGTGTTTGTTTAGTGTTACTATTCCTATATTTTTGTTTCTGTTTGTGGTTTTTCTATTTTAGAATGTCGACATTCTTTGAACTACTTTTTGATCTTGTTCTCCCCTCAAATTTAAAGAACAAATTTCTGGGATATTCTTAGTTTGTGATTGATGTTGGATTGGTATTTCTTTTCTCTTTCCAAGGTAAACTTCTATTTTATTTCTTCTATTTTCTCCCCTCGAATTGGTATTTTTTTTATTGGCATTGTTCATTTAGAAATTAATTTTAGATTTCTTATTTACAAATTTGTTACTTTTGCTTCTTTTTTTTCCATAATCGTTATACTCTTGAATCTGAATTTGTATTGTATTGCAATTTATATTGAATAATAATTAAAATTTGAGTACTATTTTCGCAAGCTCATGATACTACAAAATACACATGTTTTTGTTTTAGATTTGAGTACTAGAAGCAGAACCACTAGAGCTTGCCCGCTTCTGGAGTCATGTTTTCAGTGGTAAGTCTCTCTCCCTCTCTCTCTCTCTCAAATCTACTGCGTTTGATTTCCATTTTGCCCATTTTTGGCAACCACTAGAATTTGTTTTAGGAAATTTTATTTCATTTCTTTAAAGGATTTGATTTGATTTGGTTTTATGGATTTTGATTTCATTAGGTTTTAGGGATTTCGTTTTTATTTTTTACATTGTAGGAATTTAATTCATTTTCGGGATAATGCCTCATTCTTGATTTGATTATTTTTTGGGATTTTTATTTGAGTTCTTTATTTTAGGTATTTTGATTTGATGTTTTCATTTTCAGATTTCTACAAGTGGATATACTCCTCTCAATATCTTCAGGTAATAACTTAACTTATGAGTGGGTGGGCATAACTTCATATTTTGTTTTTCATTTTCTTTAATTGGTTTCTTTAGTTGTTCCAGTAAATTGTTGATTAATTGAGTTGTTTAATTATTTAGTAAGTTTTTTTTTTTTTTTTTTTTTTTCATACTATGAACATTTTAAATTAGGTTAAAGAATTAAGATTAATTGTTGGGAATGAAAACACTAAGCAAATGCCACTTAGAAAGCCCATAATTTGGTATATATAGTTCTCATGTTTGTTTTGTGAACTTACCAAATAAATAAATAAAATAATAGATGATTAATTTGGTTTGTTTTTTTTTTTCATAATATGAACATTTTAAATTAGGTTAAAGAATTATGATTAATTTAAATTTTCTTTTTTCTCTTCAATTGGCAGGTTGATTACACAACATCAATGATAGTGTTCAATAAAATCAAGGTTTATATTACTTATACATGAATTATGTTTTCAATGAACCCACGTTAGATATTTTGGGAGTTTTGTTTATTGCATTTTTCCATTTTTTAATCTTTCTCCTTATTGTTAGGTGTTAGACTTTCTTGAGTTATTCATTTTGTTGCTGACTTCTTTGTTCATTGTATTATTAAGCTTATTGGATGGTCCTGGTGATCTATCTTTAGTTGTATTTTTGTATGTACAATTTAAGTTGTTGTTTGATGGTGTTGTTTTAGTTTTTTATTTTATTTGAAATCTTTCGTAGTTATAATGTTTATTCATGTAAGGATCTTATGTTTTTTAGCTGATTTTGTGTGACTAATATTTTGATGGTTTTATTTTGTGTTGTAAAGTGCATCACTATTATTTTGTGTTATGTTTTTTTTAGATCACATATTTTCTTTCAATGCTATTTTAAATGTTATTTGAATAAATTTATTTTCTTCAAAAAACTATATTACATACATAGATTTTTATTTTATTCCATACGTCATTATGATTTTATTTTGATTTTCAGGTTGCAACACCATTAATGTGACGTGGATGCTTGAATTCTAAGCAGAACAATTGATCAAGTATGTTTTATCTTGCAATTTAATCGATCGTCGTTAATTAATCAAGGATTTCTAAATATGGGTTTTTAGTTTTTGAATTATTGGTATAATATTGTTTATTCTTTTTCAATTAGGTATTTTTTTTTTCCAATTGTTTGATGGTCAATTTGATATTTTATTTGAGGTTTTGTAATTGCCGAACATTGAAAATCTTTTAGACGTTGAACCTTTTAGCGTTGACAATTTTGCTATTTCTCATGTTTAGAATTAGAAGAGATAATCATCATTCATTGACAACAATCATATTGACATATGTCCATTTTCCAGTGTATACTTCTCAAATTATTCATCTAAATTTTTTATTATAAACCTCCGAGCTACTAAAAGGGGTGTAATTTTAACGGTGTACTTTTAACTTTATATTTTGGAAATTGTTAGTTACTATAGATGCTATGATAAATTAGATGCTGAATGTTTTACACCCGTGCCTTCAGGCACGGGTTATACACTAGTATTATATAAAACATGACGGTTTTTTGGCTAACTAAGATAAATTTATGACTAACACAAAAAAATATGATTAGGACAAATAAAATTGCTGACTAGGACAAACGAAATGCTGACTAGGACATTTTAAGACATAAGTTGAGGACGTGTAAGGAAACAAGATTTGTCAAATAGGAAATCGGATTAATGTAAATAGAAATCAAATTAATATAGTATTGATTAATTTAATTAGACAAATGCTGACTAGGACAAACAAAATTGCTGACTCGGATATTTTCGAGATATAAGTTTAGGATCATAAAAGGAAATTGAAATATAATTTGGGGCAAAAAATGTTGGGATACATATATGGCCCTAAATTAACATTAATTAGTAAAAATAATGCCTAAAATAACATTAATGCCTAAACTTTTGGTCCTAATCACATTAAATTTTCTAATTAATTAATTTTAGGGTCAAAATTAACATATTAAGTTTAGAGCCAAAAGTTTAGCCATTAATATTATTTCAGGTAACGATTTATCCATTTTTTTCTAATTAAATTACTAATTAATTAATTAATTAATTTAGACATTGATTCATCCAATTTTTCTTAATTAAACTACTAGTTAGGATTCAATTTAATTAACCCTTCTTTCAGCTCTCTCTCTCCCTAATTACAGTGCGCTTTTCGATTTTTTCTGCAATTACTCACCCTTCAAGTAATTAGACAAATGAATCGGGTTACTCACCCTCTCTTTCCATATATATCTATGGAAAATTGCTCTATTTTCTGCAATTACTCATCATTTTCTCTCTCTCACATGCTATTTAACCTATTCAAGCAACTCTCTCCATCTTTTCATAGTCCTCTCCAATCCACAAACCTCTTCAACCTCAATTCTCGCAGGGACCACCGCCACCACCGAGGTAAGGAGCTCCATTTAGGGTCTCCGCTTCCTCGCGAAGGTCGACAGTGGTCAACGAAGGTTGGAGATGGTCGAATCTGGTTAGCAAAATCATTCGGGTACAATTTTCTTCTTCTTCTTCTTCGACGAAGCCCTAATCCCATTCTTCATGAAATTGATTTTTATTTTTGATTTGGAAAATATTAGCTTCCTGCCAACACTTTCTCTCCCTCTTTCACTTTCACCTCTCTCTCGCGCCTAAACAACAGCACACGTAGGTTGGTGGTGGTTGGCGAAGCTTGGCGATGGTCGGATCTGGCTCTATTTTTATTAGATCTGTCTGAGAGAGAGAGGGAGAAAAGTTTTTCTAATTGAATTCACTCTTTTACTTCTTTGTTTCAATTTTATTTTGCTAGATTGAATTTAACTGGTCATTCATAGGTAAGGGTTTCAATCTTTTTACTTCTTTGTTTCAATCTTATTTTGCTTGATTAAATTCAACTGGTAATTCATAGTGTTTTTTTGAATTCGATTTCAATTATTCACTGATGTTTCAAAATTTACCGATCATGAAAGGATGTGTTTGGGTTTTTGTTGGTGAAATTTCAAGGGCTATTTTGGACATAATCTTGTTCGGTTATGAGGAATCGTGAGTTTTCTATTTAAATTCTTATACAAACTTGAATAATTCAGTTATTTTTTTATTATTGCTAATCATTCGAACAAGAATCAGGGGCTTATCTTAAATGAATATTGATTTATGCAAAGCAAATCTTCAATTTGTTGTTGATATTGGTGATTTTTTTGGATTATGTTTTTCATTTATCTAGATCTGCGTTCAATTTCGCTAGATTTGTTTAGATCTATCGTGATTTGTTTAGATTTGTACAATTTATTTTTGGTTCCCAATTTCTAGATTTGCTTGAACTATTTGGGAAATATAGAGAACTCTCATTATTTGCCTAATCTGTTTCTATGTTCTTTTGCAGAATTTCTGTTTACATCTACCACAAAACAGGTATTATTGATCTTTAATTTTGTCTGTCATTTTAATTTAAGAAATGGGTAATTTCATTGTCTTTTTTTTTTTTTTTTTTGTTCGCAGCAATTTTTGGTTGAATTTTGATCTCATTGATTTTTTTTAAAAATAGATTCTCCTCAAATTTGGTTCAGTCTTTGTTTTTAATGCATCAGAGCATGATTAACTATTTACTGTTAAAAAGGTTCCTATTTTGTAATTTATGCTGGCTTTAAAATCTTTTGTCTCTACCTCTTCATTTTGCTAAATTTTTGTTCGTTATGTGTTCATGAGATCTGAAATATTCATTTCATGTGATTGTCAGTTAACTTTTAAAATCACATTTTAAAATATTAATTAAACCTATCATATTTAAAAATCATAATCGCATGTTCATTGAATTATTTATCATTTTTAGCACAAAGAATAAAGAAAATCTCTTTAAATGCGGTGTTTTGTCATCATTCTTGGTCATTACTTGAAGGTTCGTGCACTACACACACATATATACATGCGTGTGCGCGAGTGCGCACACATCCACACACACATATATAAGATAATATATATTGAGATTTCAGGAAAAATGTGATTTTTTTTTGTGAACTTATTTTATTTTAATTCCAGCGTAAATAGTTTGTCAAGTTTACATATTATTTTTTATTTTTTTAAGTTATACCTTGATTCTATTCGAATAGGATGTAAGGTCATATTATTATTGGTTTCCCTTGCAATGTGTATGTTCATTTGAGATTCATTTTACGAAATTAATTATTGTCGTAAGAAATTGATTTTTGAATGCGTTTTATGGTTTTTTAATAAGATTATTTCGTAATGAAACATAATAGTGCTTTTGGGCTTTCTTAATGAAGCATAATAGTACTTTAGGCACGCGTTATGCACTAATTGTTCGGTACCATTATTTTGATTGGACAATTTCATTATTGTCATTATTTTTATTTCACTTGGTTTGTAACTTATTTTGAAGATTATATTATATATAAAACCATAGAATATCGTTAGATTTTTTATATTGTTGAACTTTTTTATATCAGTACAAGTTTTAGTCTCGATTGTTAATTACAATATTGTCATTATTTTTATTTCAATTGGTTTGTAACTTATTTTGAAGATTATATTATATATAAAACCATAGAATATCATTAGATTTTTTATATTGTTGAACTTTTTTATATCAGTACAAGTTTTAGTCTCGATTGTTAATTACAATTGATGTTCAATTGTTAGTTATTATCGATGTTCAAATGAATAGGTGTATTATGTTGGTCTTGATTGTTTTATTATTAATATTCAAATGTAATAGATGTAGAATGTTGTATAATAAATAAAATTATATCATTTTTTTTTTGTTTGGTTATTCTACACCCGTGCCTTTAGGCACGGGTTATACGTTAGTGTATATATATATATGAGGTGAAAATGTAAATAAATTAAAAAAAAAAAAAAACAATTGGTGGGAGATCTTTTATTTAAACTCTAATTGGTCAAAAGTTCTACATGTGGTAAAAACTTTTGTTTTAGTCTCATCTATTTTAAAAAGGCGGAAGCCTTACTCACGTGATAATCACGATTTAATTACATATAACTACTTTCTGTGTAATATTACTGTATTAGTTACAGGTAACTAATTTTTTTATTTTTTATTTATTTTTTATTTTTTTTATCAGTTACATATTCCAATAATATGTAACATTTTAGTTACATGTCTCTAATATGTAACTAAAAAGTTTAATATTTTTCAGTTACATATTTCAATAATATGTAACTTTTTAGTTACATGTCTATGATATGTAACTAAAAAATTTGATATTTTTTCAGTAACGTCACAAAATATTATACCGAACAGTACAAGTTTATTTTGTATATTATATTATATAAAACCATAGAATATCATTAGATTTTTTATATTGTTGAACTTTTTTATATCAGTACAAGTTTTAGTCTCGATTGTTAATTACAATATTATCATTATTTTTATTTCAATTGGTTTGTAACTTATTTTGAAGATTATATTATATATAAAACCGTAGAATATCATTAGATTTTTTATATTGTTGAACTTTTTTATATCAGTACAAGTTTTAGTCTCGATTGTTAATTACAATTGATGTCCAATTGTTAGTTATTATCGATGTTCAAATGAATAGGTGTATTATGTTGGTCTTGATTGTTTTATTATTAATATTCAAATGTAATAGATGTAGAATGTTGTATAATAAATAAAATTATATCATTTTTTTTTTGTTTGGTTATTCTACACCCGTGCCTTTAGGCACGGGTTATACGTCAGTATATATATATATATGAGATGAAAATGTAAATAAATTAAAAAAAAAAAAAACAATCGGTGGAAGATCTTTTATTTAAACTCTAATTGGTCAAAAGTTCTACATGTGGTAAAAACTTTTGTTTTAGTCTCATCTATTTTAAAAAGGCGGAAGCCTTACTCACGTGATAATCACGCTCTAATTATATATAACTACTTTCTGTGTAATATTACTGTATTAGTTACAAGTAACTAATTTTTTTATTTTTTATTTTATTTTTTATTTTTTTTATCAGTTACATATTCCAATAATATGTAACTTTTTAGTTACATGTCTCTAATATGTAACTAAAAAGTTTAATATTTTTCAGTTACATATTTCAATAATATGTAACTTTTTAGTTACATGTCTATGATATGTAACTAAAAAATTTGATATTTTTTCAGTAACGTCACAAAATATTATATATATAATTGTAACATGTAACTAATATTATATTATATATATAATTGTAACATGTAACTAATATTATATTAGCACATGTAGCTAAAAATGCTCAAATATGTGTGAAAAGAACTAACAATAGTTACATGGGTTTATACCAAAGACCTCCCCTGTCTTTTGGTCTTATACCACAAATCTCCCCTATTATTTGACAAATATCAATCACCCCCTTGTAGTTTTACAATTGAAACCATTTACCTCTATGTCAGTGAATAGTTACTGACACAACATTGATATTAACAAAAATACCCTCAAAATCATTTAACTTCAATAAAATAACATAAATATTCTTTCTTAATTTAATTTATTGGACAAGTATACCCTTCTTTCTCTACCTCAAAGCATTTCCATTTCATTACATGGCCACAAAAAAATAAAAAATAAAAATAAATAAATAAAAAAAAAAAAATCTACCTTATTTTCCTTTGCAGAGCCGTCACTGCCAACGACAAGCTTCTCTTATCCTTGTCAAGTGGCTGGCTCCAACGACCTTCATCGCCCCCGCCATAGCCTTGCAACTGCCACTGACAACGGCACCTCCGCGCCCTCAAAAAATGGTCGTCACCGTCGAATCCAGTTGAAGCCATCGTTGTCCTCCCTCTCGCATCTCCACCTCAATTGAACACCAAATAAATAGAATTCAAGTGATCTACAATGCATCAAAAAAAGAAAAAACAAATCCTCCATTGGAGGAGCAGGAAGTTGAAATTCTAAGAAAAAGAAATACAGCTGAAAATCGAACAATTATATATGACTCATAAGCGGAAATTCATCAATTAAAACATCGATTGTGTCAACCCGAAATTGAACAAAAGGCTTCTCCTATATCAACTTGTAGAAATTAGTGCAAAAAAAATTGTAAGAAGACGAAGAACTCTGTAACAAAAAATTCGAACAAGAACGACACGATTAATCGAAAAATATCATCAAATCGTTTAGTAAATTACCTCCAAATCCATCAAAAAAAGTCAAACGTCTTCCTGAATCTCCAAAAATCAATCCAAAACCCTAAAATTACACAATTCGAGATGACAAAAAAAGATCGAAAATCTTTCTTGGTAAAACGAACTAATGTAAGTCGTCGTTCTTCTTTCAATTTCTACCCCCGTGTTTGGTAGATTAAATCGCCGAACAAATTTAAAGAATAAATCGCCACCGGAGCCGAAGAAATCTACCCGTGTTTGGTAGATTAAATAGATTTCTTCATCGTCGGAGATGGAATGGGGAAGAAAGTCGATTCACAGGGTGAAGAAATGAAAATGAAAGGGGTGAAAAAATGAGTCCTTTCACATTCCTCATGATAAACTTGTTCTCACTCTTACCTGAGTCACGTGTCCTCGAGATCCCGTCTTCCCCATGATTTTCACAACAATTGTGGGTTTTATTGCAGACTCCATTCTTTAGAACTAGAGCAAAGATAGACGACGGCGAGACGGCGATTCGGCAAAGGACGTCCGAGTACGTAAACAACGAAGGATGGCTGAGGTATGAAGGCAGTAAATCATAATCTTCAATCTTGGCCGAAGCTCGGAACAGGAGATCTGAGGGAGATGAGAGGACTGATGAGAGAGATCGAGAGAAATGAGGTACACAGGTAGAGAGGCGGTGAGAGGAGAAAAATCAAGAGGGTAAATCGGTAATTTTACTTAGAACTTTTTAATTGAATGTACTTACTAAAAATCGAATGTACTTACTAAAAGACTCCCTACAATTCCTGTAATATCCCTACAATTCCTGCAATGCAGAACTAAAATACAAGTGGAATTTAATTTAAAGGACTCAATTAAAATCTAACAATACAAAAGGACTTTTCACCAATTAAACTTAAAAAAAAAAAAAAAAGACTTTTCATCGATTTTCTCTAAAAAAAAAAAGAATAATATATATAATAAAATAGATTTAAAATAACGTTTACGCGATTCGATTTCACGGTTACTATCCTAAAACCATAATCAAAACTAAAATCGCTTCGATTTTAATTCTAATATCAAAATTGTAACTAAAATCATTTAATTGGTTTCAAAACTGAACAGTTCAGTTCGATTTAATTCAATTATTCGCTGATTTGGTTTCGATTGTCTTTCCAACTCAAATAGTAGATTCTTATCCTCAAGTTCACATCAAAGTCACAATTATCTATTAAATATAGGTTTCAATTGTGTGAATTTAACCTAAACTTCATCAACTCAACAGAAATATTATTATTTCACATTTTTTTTTATTTTAAAAAAAAATAAAAAATAAATAAAAGTTAGATAATTCTACATATTCAACCCCTTTGACTTCACTTTTTAAGGTGAAAAGGGAGGGGAAAAAAAACAAATTGACTTGGGAAATCACGAGCACTGGTTTTCATACATGGGGAAGAAAAAAAAAATTATTTAAATGTAATAAAACTAGCAGTTAATTATAATTATTATATATAAGGACAAGATGGGGCTAAAAGTTTGTGCAATTGCATTAAATATGTCTGGCATTGTGTAATGAGTCCATTTTCTTTTTAGTTTTTATTATATTTGTAATTTACTTGGGAGATTCAAGCAAAAATTTTAACGCAAATTATTTAAATTTTGTCTTTATATTTGTAGCCACATTTTGGATGGAGCTAGTATTTACTATTTAGCTTTAGAATGATCAAGTTGTGTAAATTTTAATTTTATTAATTCAAAATTAATTTTTTGATTCAAAAACTTTGTAACAACAAAATTATATCATCGAATATGATATTTATTTAGAAGGCAAAATTGAATTGTTAGAGATGGTTTTTGAGATTCGGAATATGGTTTTCCATAAGTTTGGTTTTCTGTAAAACAATGTATCGCTTATGAGTGTCCAGACGTTGTACTGGTGTAAGAATTAGTAGAATGTTCTGAATGAACTTTGGTATAGTAATGGCTGGAAAAGTGTGTAACTTGAACATATCTCACTTGTAGTATTTATAGGAGATAAAAGACTTAGGACCCGTTTGGTTAGTGTTCTCAACTCAACTTAATCCAACCTATCTCAAAAAATTTAGAATTGATATTTGAGAATGCGTTTGGCAAACACAATTATGTTCCTAACTCAACCAAAAATGATAGAATTGATTCTTCAAACCCATTCATTATCATCCCTAACAAGGATACGCTTGGAATTTTATGAATTGTTAATAAGCCTCTCTTCAACTCTCGTCAAGCTTAATCACGTATTTTTTCCTTTTTTCCTCCAAAGCCCAGCCATTTGTTCATCAAAGCCCTCGTCTTTTGTCTTCTTCGCTGCCATCGTCGTTGAAGATCTCGTGCCACCGCAATCGTCGTTTGTGTAATCATCTTCTCATTGTCTGGTCGTCGTCGTCTCGCCATCAAGGCTCTAATCGAACAGAAGGTGGGAGATATCGTCGGTGAGCAACAACGATTTCGATTAGGGTTTTAGGATTTCGATTTCGATTTCGTTACTGAAATCCATCACGAAATCGAATAGAAGATGGGAGATTTCATCGGCGAGCAACAAAGATTTCAATTAGGGTTTCGATTTCGGTTAGGGTTTAGGCAATCAATTTCGATTTCGATTTCATGCGATTTTCGATTTCAATTTCAATTTTCCATTTCGATTTCAATTTTGATTTTAATTAGGGTTCGATTTCTTGATTTTGCGTTAGGGTTTGTTCTTGATTTCTCGATGATTTCTCACAATTAGTGATCTTATTTTTCGGTGTAAGTTTAAAGAAATAATAATAAAAAAAAAAAACAGCAACAATTGTGAATGAACATTTTTAGAATAATATTGTTATCAAATGCGATTTTGTTCCCAGAATAAAAAAAAAAATTATTATTACCAAACGCGATTTTGTTCCCATTAAAAAACAGAATTATCGACTTAACCCATCCCATCCCATCCCATTTGGGATGGGAAAAGTGAGAACACTAGCCAAACACCACCTTATTTGACAAATCTTCCATATCATAGTCAATCCCCATTAATGTTGCGGATTTGATGACATATGGAGTAACAGGGCATTACATTCGAATCATAATTGTCCCTTCCATAATTAGTGGACGGTCCTGAGCATTAGGCACCCCAAGCAAGGCAAGGGTTGAAATCCTCCTTGGATGAACTTGTGGTGTAATCAGGGCTTATACCTTCGAGCAAGAATCATCTTTGCTCAGTGATTTCGTGAATTTATAATTTGCTCGGGTACTAGACAATAGTGGTTTTTGAGTTCTCACAAAGCACGTGATTTGGGGCTCACATGCTATCAAATGAGTTTGTTCTTACGGGTGACAATTTCTAGAGGTGGTCGAAAAAATTCAACATTAGTTACCAACCTATTATCCTTGCCTAAAAATACGAAGTAAAAAAATCATAATTTTTAAAAATAAAAAATTAATGTTGGGATAAATAAACAAGATGATTATTCAATTACAAAATACAACAAAATTCAAATTAAGATCTTGCAAAATGTATATGATTTAGCACTAATATTTGTTGATAAGATATTGTGGATTTTTTTTTTCTTTTTTTCTTCCAAAATGCAATAGATCTAAAAAATAAACAAAAAATACAATCAAAGATAAACACAAAAATTAATTATGGAATCAGACCATAAGAAATAAAATAAAAAATAAATGTAGATTTTTTTTATTTAAAATAAAAAGTTGGTATATAATTAGATTCCTTGTTTGAAACAAGTTAATATTGTAGTCAACTTATTACTCCTTTTAAATCAAATACTTTTGGCGATTTCTGGGGTTTTGCGCCGAATACTTATTTAAGGAATCCAAAGAAATATTAATATTGAGTTTTTTTTTCTTTTATTTAAAAAAAAAAAAAAACATAATTAAGAATCTGATTAAAAGCAAGAATGTGGCTTTTACTGTGAAGTCAAGGGATTTGTAATTAAAGACAAAATTACTGTGAAGTCAAGGGATTTGTAATTAAAGACAAAATTCCATTCAAATATCTGCCATAAAATGTAAAGTTATTAATTCAACTTTTTTATTACTTTTTTTTTTTTTAAATACAAAACAAAAATAAACAACTACAATAACAATTAAATCTTTATCTCACTTTCAACTTTTTTATTATTATTTTTTTTTTTTAATACAAAACAAAAATAAACAACCACAATAACAATTAAGTCTTTATCTCACTTATGTAGGATCGACTACATGAATCTGTTTACGTTATAGTGATCGATCAAGAGTCACTCCCTCTGTCAGGTTTAGCGTCATCAAATCAGTTCTAATAATCTCGTCTCAAATCTTCATATGTCTACCTCTTCTTCTAGTACACTCTTGCACTTGAATTAAATCAAATTTTCTTATTGGTGTTTCTGTGGGATTTCTATACACGTGCCTAAACTATCGTAAACGATTTTCTTTAATCTTCTCATTCAATGGGTGTTATTTCTAATTTTTCTCTAATACTTTCATTCTTAATACAAAACAAAAATGAAAAATAAAATATTTTAATTGGTTGCAAAAGTGGTGCCAACGCATCTGAGGTTTCTTGATCCTGTTCTCCTCAAATATTAAAACAATAATTTTTTATTTTTATTTTTATTTTTTGTTTTAAATCATTTTGTTTTTCATTTTTTTCTAAATTATTTTAGTTTTAGAATGATAAAACTACGTTTGATCTTTTTTTAATTTTCTTCGAATACTATACAAAAAATTAAAACAAATAAAATAAAAATATAGAATAAAAATTAAAACTTAAAAAAAATATAAATATAAATTAAGAGTGATAGAGAGAATAGAAAATTAGTTAAAAAAAAATTAAAAATATAAGATAAACTATAAAAAATATTATGTCACAAGAATATTTTTGTAATGAAATGTGATGAAGGGTGTTTTGAGTAATTTAAAAGAGAAATAGCGTCTCAAGTATTATAAAGATGAGAGGGAGTGTTCTTAATATTTATCGAAATGACAAGAAGTGTCTCAAGTTTAAACTAAAAAAAATATATATATATATATGATTTACACACTTATCATTTAAAACTTATACCAAAAACAACTTATTACGGTTTGAATCATAATTAAGACTTTTATTATTATATTTTATATTTTATTTTTAAATTTAAATTCTTTATTTTAGCTTTTGTATTCTAAGTTTTTATTTTTTTATTTATTTTCTATGAACACCGTACAAAAAATAAAAATAATAAATTGAATAAAAATGCAAAATAAAAAAATAATTAAAAAAAAAAAGATTGAGAATAGAAGATAGATAACAACAAAAAAATATTATATTATAACAAATTTTTTTGTCAATAAAATATGATAAATGATGTTTCAGATACTCAAATTGAAACGATACTTGAATACTTCAGGTATTATTCAGAGTATTGGCGATGTCCTTAGTACAGGGCCAAATAACATGAAAAAAAAATTTAAAAATAGGGTAATTACTACTACCAAACATCACTCGATGTTTAGATCTCTAGCAATATATTTTTAAAATTGATAATAATCTTAAAAATTAGTAGTTAAAAATTGGAATTAATTTAATATATTTGCACATTGTCGTGTTTGCTTCTAGGACAATTATTTTTTATTTAAAATAATAATTAAAAAAATTAGAATAATGGTTGGTTGACCAAAATGTTAATATATTTATTAATTTTTTATAATAAAAAAGTAGACTCAACTTGGTTGTCTATTTTCTGTTTCTTCCCATTTAATTTATTAAACAATTAGGGATAATCTTAGTCTTTAATTCAACTCACCTAAAGCTTGTAATAAACGTTGATTTGTTTAAGATTAATTTAGTCTCAATCAACTTCATTTGTTTAACCTTCATGTTATCTATCAAATTAATTAATTACTTAAATTATTAAAGTACGTGGACATATTGCATTTTTATTTATGTTCAACCGAGTTATTGCAATAATATTGTAATAAGTTAAATTAAAAATAGTGTTTTGTATATATTTCTTGAAAAAACATATGACGGCTATTATATATCCATTTGATGGGAGTATTTCTGAATCGTGCTGACCTAAGGGACTCTGCATATTTGGCCAGCCACCGATGTCGATGCGTGACCCGATAAATGTTGCAGCTCCATCTTTCACCTTTTCACAACTTTTTTCGAGTTGTCAACTGTCTTGATAGTAACATCAATCGTCCCTTGTGTTGTTGTTGGGACCAAGGCCATTGGGTCACGTGCTATGTCGATTGGGCCAAGTGGGCCCGGTCCAATCCCTAGCCCAGAAGGTCGTCGGTTTTTTTTCTTCTAGATATTACCATATTGGCCAGTAACTCGCGCGGATTATGTGCTAATTAGCTTAAATTATGAACTAATCAAGCTGTTTTCACCCGCTTTGGGATTCTCACTAAACTAAGGTCCTTTCCCTATATATATCGAGTCTCATTTAAGGCACAAATATCACATTTATTTCATTCTATCGTGCTTTTACTTACACGATTCCTTTAATGATTTTCACATGCGAGTGACTTCGCTGAGGGACTATCACAACCAATTTTTGTGAACGTATAGATTTTTAGGTTGATTGTCCATATATCAGTGGTCATGTATTCAACTTTTCTCCCTTTATTTGTTAATAAGTTTTCGACACTAACACTATTTATAAGTACTGGCGATTGAATTGGTTAGCATACTTTTGATGTATACCGCCCTTTGAGACTAGAGTGGGCTCAACATTCATCCTCTATTTTCTAATGTTAGTGGGTCTTTCACTTTTGTCAGATCAAGAGAGAGATTATAAGTCCTCCGTCCTAGATTCCATCGCCGTGGTCATCTGGTTCACCGGTGCTCAAATTTTATAAAAGCAAAATAAATTAAACAGATAATTTGAAATTAAAATTAAGGGTGTTATTAGTAATTTTATATATACACTAAATGGTTACTATCATCTACGTTCTCTCCCTATATATTGTACATGATTTAGTATATATCAATCAATGAAAAAATTAATAATTCACTCATAAAATAAATTTTTTTCATTATCTTTTACTTATCCGAATAAAATTTTAATTGTACAGTTTACATTTATCTTTTACCATTGCTAAATTGGTAAATTTTTTAAAATAAATTATTCAAAAAATATAATATTAAATAAATATAAAATAAAAATAGAAGACTGGATAAATTAATGGGATAGCTGGTGGGAGGTTTTAAAAATCGCACTAAATTAAAACAAAACTCTTAACTCAAATAAATATTTTAGTTTTGTCTCATATATTAGACTTCATGAAACACTACCATTTAGGGTTGTATCGCAAGTTGTCGTCCTATTGCTGCCAACGACCAAACTCCAGCCGCTAGATTCCAGCTACCGTCGTTTGTTGGTCGCTAGAATTTTTTAAGTAATATTCAACTAATTTTTTAGTAACGTTTTTGTAATATATTTTTTAGTTATATTCAACAAATTTTCTAATTATCGATAACTGAAAAATTACATGAATATAAATAAAAGATGTAATTAAAAATAGACTCAAAATGTGACTAAAAATATACTTAAATTAAAAATACACTAAATATAGTTACATATAACTAAAAAATACACTTAAAAAATAGTTATATGGAATTTAAAAAAATACTCTGACGGTCGATGAGACAAGCCTTAATTAAAAGCATTTGACTGGAGATACAAGAGAACATTGACGATGAGACTAAAACACAAGGTGAATTATAATAAAAGAATTTATACTCAGCTTAAAATTAAAATAGAATAAATATCGAAATTACATCGTCTAATTGGGAGTATTGACCAATTGTCCATGGATTCCACGAGATAAACTTGAATCCCAGCCAAACCTTTTTTTTTTAAGGTTTTTATAATATGGTGTGTCTGGACCTGCTTATGTGCACTTTGACTAATCACTTCACTGGACGATCTTAAGGGTGCACTCTCCCCATATTGACCTAGTGCACTCAAGATTAAATTCAATATTTAATTCTCGAAATATTTTTTAAGATAGTCGAATCTTGATTAACAAGAAAAAAAAGACACATCTCTTTACCAACCAGAGTAAGACCTAGGGTGCATAGGTGTTAATCCTAGCCAAACATTGTAATTTGTCATATTTACTCCACTATTAACTTAATTAAAGGAAAAAAACTAGTATAGTAACAACACCAATTGGGGCTTTGGAGGTGGACAGAGAACAGCTTTTGGATGCCACCTGGCCCATCTCATAATTTGACTTTGGCCCAAAAGAAGGGGTCTTTGTGGGCCCCACACAGCACCAATAAATAAATAATTTATTTATTTGATTAAAATTAAAGCTAATAGTGGTACTGATAATTATTTATTGACAACCAGTACTTAATAAATAACAATAATAATAGCTTATCAGTTAAGAGGCGTTAGTCCGATTAACAAGGAGAACTTTTTTTTGTCAAACAGAGTTCGACTCTTTTAAAGAATAATCTGTGAATTAAATCTTAAATTTTCAGACCGATAAGAGAGTGCGTTTTTAAGATCATCTGGTGAGAAAATTAGTCAATATACGCTTAAATTGGTACCGACATATTTTATCGTGAAAAAAATAAAAAATAAAATAGCATATCAATTTAAATTGGTGTGAGATAGTCAAAGTCATTTCTCACTGTTTTTTAAGAGGAGAGAGAGAGAGAGATTGATGAGGTGGGTGGGGGAAGGATAGCCATATAGGGTCAATGGCATATAGTTTAGAGAGAGAGCGCAATGGAGTAAGCAATCAATCAATATTTTTGAGAGGAGTGGTATGTAGGTGTGTATGTATGTCTTTGGATTCACAAGTGATGTAAATGAGCATTCAATGCGGTAGGAGGGTCTGCTTTTAATTCCGTTGCAGCAGAAACAGGAGAGAGAAAGAGGAGAGGGAGAGCGGGTGAGCTTGGTGCTGCCTCCTTCAGGTGGCGTTTGACCTTGAAGGGAAGAAGGTGTTGAATCTCTTGCTACAATTTCTGGGTTTTGTTTGGGTTGCGTGGGGAAACTATTTCTTCAGCTACATTCGCTCTCTTTTTGGTGTATGTTGCTTTTGCCCTGTTTTTGTGGATCTGGGTTTTGATTTTTTTTTTTGTGGTCGAGATTTCTGTTCGTTCGCCTCTATTTTCTTCCAATCGGACGTTAATGGGGTTCGAATTCCTGTTAATTTTTTTAATCCCCGGTCTTCGATTTGTTAGGTCATGTGATTTTTCTTCGATTGTGCTGTTGCGTGTAACTGAGATGCGATAGTTGACCACTGATTTTTCTCGATGCCTCGGGCCGAACCCTAGATTCTTCTTGAATTCCAGCTGTGTGTTGTTTTCTCTGAATCAATTTCTCTCCGTCCGGTTTTCGAAATCCAGGGTTTCTTCGATCTGATTTTGAATGTCACTTTAAGCTAGGGTTTTTGAATTTTCGAAACGAAAGCGTTGATTCTCGGAATCCCTTTTAAGCTGATTTCTTTTTCCTTTTTTTTTTTTTGGGTTGCTGGAATTAGGGTCAAAAAGAGGCAAAATCAAACCTCCTTTCGAAGTTTGATTTCAAAATGGGCTAAACAAATCCTTCTTCTCTGGTGAAAATTCAACATCTCGAGTTCGTGATTCTTCCTCTCTGAGGTGTTCTATCCCGCAGAAGAAGCTCTCATGCATCTTTCACTATGGAAGCCAATATCTCACTGCGCTGCTCTGATTTTGGATAAGAAGAGCAGAAGAAGAGATGGGTCCAATCATTCATCGGACGAGATCAAGCGCAATCCATCCGGACTCAGAAAATTGCAGGAGCACAAGCTCAGGGAAGCTCTCGAAGAGGCATCTGAAGATGGTTCACTTGTTAAATCACAAGACATGGAGTCTGAATCCCTGGCAAACCAAGACGAAGCTTTGGGCCGATCAAGGTCTCTGGCTAGACTCCACGCCCAGAAGGAATTTCTCAGAGCCACAGCCATTGCAGCCGATCGGACATACCAGTCTGAAGAGTCGATACCGGAACTCCATGAAGCTTTCACCAAGTTCCTCACGATGTACCCGAAATACCAGTCCTCGGAGAAGATCGATCAGCTGAGGCAGGACGATTACTCGAATCTCTCTGGTTCTGTCCCCAAGGTATGCCTCGACTACTGTGGATTTGGGTTGTTTTCTTTTGTTCAGACAGTTCATTATTGGGAATCATCCACCTTCAGTTTGTCTGAAATAACTGCAAATCTGAGCAATCATGCTCTCTATGGAGGTGCTGAGAAAGGCACAGTCGAACATGATATAAAGGCAAGGATCATGGATTATTTGAACATCCCTGAAAATGAGTATGGCCTTGTTTTTACAGTCAGCCGTGGCTCGGCTTTCAAATTGCTGGCTGAATCTTACCCGTTTCACACGAACAAGAAGCTGTTAACCATGTTCGATCATGAGAGCCAGTCTGTGAATTGGATGGCACAGGCCGCCAAAGAGAAGGGTGCAAAAGTACAGAGCGCTTGGTTTAAATGGCCGACACTAAAACTCTGTTCGACCGATTTGAGAAAACAAATTTCGAATAAAAAGAAGAGGAAGAAGGATTCAGCTGTCGGTTTATTCGTCTTCCCTGTTCAATCAAGAGTTACAGGCGCTAAATACTCCTACCAATGGATGGCATTGGCTCAGCAGAACAACTGGCATGTTTTGCTTGATGCGGGTTCCTTAGGTCCCAAGGATATGGATTCTCTAGGGTTATCCCTATTCCGACCCGATTTTATCATAACCTCATTTTACAGGGTGTTTGGCTATGACCCGACTGGATTCGGGTGCCTTCTGATCAAGAAATCGGTGATGGCGAGCCTTCAAAGCCAGTCAGGTCATACCGGGTCAGGTATAGTGAAGATCACCCCTGTTTTTCCCCTGTATTTGAGCGACTCCATTGATGGATTTCCAGGTCTGTCTGGGATTGAAGACGAGGAAACCGGGGAGAATGGTGATGTAACAACGTCGGAATCGCACCCAGCTTCTCAATTGCCGGCGTTTTCCGGTGTGTTCACTTCTGCCCAGGTGCAGGATGTTTTTGAGACAGAGATCGAACACGACAACGGTTCGGACAGAGACGGTGCCAGCACAATTTTTGAGGAGACGGAGAGTATTTCGGTCGGTGAAGTTATGAAGAGTCCTGTCTTTAGCGAGGACGAGTCATCAGATAACTCATTGTGGATTGATTTGGGGCAGAGTCCATTGGGTTCTGACAGTGCCGGTCATATGAACAAACCAAAGATCGCCTCTCCATTACCGCCCTTCTGGTTTACCGGAACAAAAAACAAGCGTCTATCGCCAAAACCGTTGCAAAAGACGATGAATAGTCCTATGTATGACAAAGAGACAAATGCAAGAACAAATGTGATGTCGTTTGATGCTGCTGTTCAAGAATTTGCAGAGAGAAATCATGGGCATGGGCATGTTCAGGAGATTGAAGAAGAAGAAACCGATATGAAGCATCGTGGAATTGGCAATGGATCGGTTTCAGAAATCTGCTCTGATCAAAAAGAGAGTGCCATTAGAAGAGAAACAGAGGGTGAGTTTAGGTTATTAGGGAGGAGGGAAGGTGGGAACAGACTTGGTGGTGGCGGCGGTAGGTTGTTTGGTATAGACGAGATTGAACAGGTTGGAAGCAGGGGGAGAAGGGTGTCGTTTACAATGGAAGATAACCGTAAGCCTCGTTTGAGCCAGAGTCTTGAGCCTGGAGAGTTATCGGCCACGAGCCTAGATGATGAAGAGTATGTCAGCGACGGTGAATATGGGAACGGGCAAGACTCAGGCCGGAGAGAGCCAGAGATAGCATGCAGACATCTGGATCATGTGAACATGTTGGGTCTGAACAAGACGACACTGAGACTGAGGTTTCTGGTGAATTGGCTCGTCACGTCGTTGCTGCAGTTAAGGTTGCCTGGTCCGAACGGAGGGGAGGAGGAGGTGGCTCTCGTTCATATCTACGGTCCGAAAATCAAGTATGAGAGAGGGGCGGCTGTTGCTTTCAACGTGAGGGACAGAAAGAAGGGTTTGATCAATCCGGAGATTGTTCAGAAACTGGCGGAGGCAAATGGTATTTCACTTGGGATTGGTATTCTTAGTCACATAAGGATTCTCGATAACCCTAGACAGCAGCGGGGCATGAGTCTTGAAGAGACGACCCTTTGCAGGCCGATGGAGAATGGTCGGAACGATGGGAAAAGCGGGTTTATTCGAGTCGAAGTTGTCACTGCCTCTCTAGGGTTTCTGACAAACTTCGAGGATGTCTATAAATTGTGGGCTTTTGTCGGGAAATTTCTCAGTCCGTCGTTTGTGAAAGAGGGCGGACTTCCAACGGTGACAGAAGATGAAGAGGCGTGAGACGTGATATAAAGCAAAAATCGGCCTCCAGTTCCAAAGGATGAAAAACTACGATACGGATTTTCATCGCCAGAACCGGAGGTTTCATAAAAATCAGGTGATTTTTTCATTGTGGTCTGAATTTGCTTGTAACTTTTTGTCCTTTTTGTTTTTTGTTCTTTTTTGGCTACTGCTGTTCTTGTGGAGTTGGAAATTAGGAATTTGTGTAATCTCAGGCAGTTGTGTTGGAAACTCATTGCAGATATAAAAATGGGCATATATAAGTTCCCTCCCTTTACAAATCTGTTTCTGCTCCTTAGATGGAATCTGTTTCTGTTTATGCTTCTGCTCCTCCTTAGATGGAATCTGTTTCTGGTTTTTGATTTTATTTAAATGTCAATTTCAGCAGGAAATTGATGTTAACAGAAGCATTATCTTGTATATTCATTGCATTATGCAAGAAGACATGATTGTAAAAGATGATAATCTGTATCTTTTTCTTTAGTTTGGTAATCATTTTTATTGGGCCATACACAGTGTGTATTGTTTGCCATGAACAGCAATAATGGTTGGGATTCTGAATCATTGCTCCATTTTCCTTTTGCTTGTTTTACTGATTCTGCCAATCTACAAAAGCTCCACTCTTTTGGAAACATCATGATTATAATCACAACTATTTTTATATATATTGGTATATACGACGGCCCTAAAAGCACTACAAGACATTTTGTTGAGGGAGAGAGTTTGATATTTTAAAGACATTTCGTTGAAAGTTTGATATTCAGATTTGGTTAGTGTTTCCGTTTTTCTATTTCTATTTCCAATAAATTGTGACAAAAAATATGTTTATATTCTGTAGTATTCCGGAAATAAAAACATGTTTGGTAACAACTATTGTCTTGAAAGTGTTTCTTCGAATTTATGAGAACTGAAACAAAAAACATGTTTGATTGTAATATATGTTCTTTTTTTCTCCGTCAAATGTATAATAGTCGGCGAGGTAGTGGTGGAAAGAGTTTTGTGGAAGTGAATAGGAATCAATATATTTTTTTCTAAGATTCTTAAAAAAAATCAGGAAATATTCCCAAAAATTTGAGAGCAAAAACATGTCAACTAAACGCATATCTGTATATTTATTCCAAAATTTTGAGAGCAGAAACAAAAATCAGGATACAGAAATAATAACCAAACATGCCGTAGTTTCTCAACAAAATCTAGATAACAGTTGAAGATAATTATTTATTTGCAACAAAGCTTCATGATCTCCTTAGATCTAATTCAAGAATTGAAAACGTCCCTTAAAATTTATTCATTTTAGCTCTTGGTTATTTGATCCGCAAATACACAATATGTATTTATAAAATATATATCTTATATATATATATACACACACAGCATAATTAAAATTTGATCAATATTAATTATAAAACGATCAAAATCCAGTTTCCATGAAGAGCAAAAAGGAAGAACATAAATTTAACTCTATGTTTGACAAGCTGTTGATGAGAGAGTTATTTTCTAAAGAGACTTTTTACATGGTGGTTGGTGACAGTGATGTGTTGAAAAAGCTTGAAACCAAAACCAAGTGGCAACCTATAGAAAAAAGGAAGCGGCACATTTGCCCCCCCCCATCATCATCATCAAGGTCAACATATGCTTTTTAAAGCTTATCAAGATTATAAATCACCATCATAATCTATTACTATTTAGTAGTAGTTGAGACAAGTAGGGGCGGGACTACCCAATAAGTGTTAGCCCAGTTGACAAAAGGAGGTGCTCATTTTCCTTGTCAACCAGGATTCAACTCTCCTGGAAAATATTCTAGAAATTACATCTTGAATTTAATCATAAAACACTACGTTGATAAGGGAAAGTGTGATTGCCCGGGAAAGTGATTAGTCGAGGTGCGTAAGCAGGCCCGAACACATCTAAAAAGAAAAGACAACTTGGGGACCAAAATGCAATTTTTCCATAATCAAAATTTAGTGTTGCTGCTGTCAACATACAAGGAGTTGAAGGCATGTCTAGGAATTCATCATCTTAAGGAGAAAAGCTGTCTCTAATGCAGATTCCTTGCAGCGCAAGTATCGGTTGTCATCTACCATGTCTAGGGTTAGGTTTAGTAGTATGGGATGGGTAGGGTCGTATACAGAACATTCACGTACTCGTGCAACCCATTTTGTCGATTCCCATACTGCAAACCTGAAAAACATGAAAAAACAGAACATTATCGTTATTATGGTAATCTTACGATGACAAGTGTAGAACAAAGACATTGATTAAACGGTCTTTACTTTAGGAAATTGAAGGCTACTTGATCTAAACCGGTCTTTGCTAAAGCCCCAACTCAGTCAAGATTGAAAACTATTTCGCATGGGGGGTGGGAAGCTCAGGCAATTGGGACACAGTTTATTTCAATAAAACGCCATTTGTTCCACCCTAATCCAATATGAACCCATGTTTTTCGTCCTAATATTAGGACAGGACTAAATTAAGGTTCCATCCTGTATTCATACTCGTAAACTTGTAGGTGTGATGCCTAGGTTTCTCTAATATTCTAACAAGAGTAAACTTGTAGGTGTGATGCCTAGGTTTCTCTAATATTCTAACAAGAGTTGGGTTATTCGCCTGTATTCTTAAAACAAGGAGACAAAGAAACATCAAAAAGAAAAAGTGTAATTTACCGCGCGTTGAAAGATGAGGTTACTAAAACGGCAGGGTAAACAACACCCTCCTTAATATTGTCGTAAGGGGAATATTTCCTTATAGCCTGAAAATCATCAACGTCTCCAGGGTAACCAAACTCTTCATAGTCAGCAGGCAAAATTGGTAGAATCGGATAGCTAAGGGTATTCGTTGGGTCCAAAAATGGAACCTGAAAAACATGGGCGGAGGAAAGTGTAAACTGACGGTCAATTTACGAAGAACAGACAATTTAAGAAAAGATCGAATGAATCAGATAATCGACAGGAAGGGATTCAAACATGCCTTTAAAACAGCAGCTCGAAATAAATCCGGGCATGTGTTAATGGCTGAAGCAACCAACAATCCTCCAGCACTATATCCCCATCCAGCAAGCCTGTTTTCTTGCACGATTTTCGCCTCGAGGAGGAACTTGGCACATGATATATAATCGTTGATGGAATTTTGTTTCTTAGTGGTTCTTCCATCATGATGCCACTTTTTACCCCCACCACCTCCACCTCTGCAAATAAGATCATCCATATATCATCATAGCAACCAAGAAATTTCTTAGGTAGCGTTTGGTTAGCATGGAATTGAGGCCTTCGAATTGGAATTGGAAATGAACGCACGTAAATTTTTAGATTTTTACATGCGTTCATTTGGAATTCCAATTCCGTGGCTCCAATTCTACACAACCTAACACTACCTTGGGGTGTTTGGATAAGGGATTTGAGGGAGAGATTTCATAAAATTCTCCATTAAAATCCTTTGTTTGGCAACCGTTAAAAGGGATTTGTCAAACCCAAGAGGTGTTAGTCCGGTTGGCAAGAAGAGATACCTCATTTCCTTGTCTACCAGGGTTCGACTTTCTAGGGGAGCACTCCAGGAATTAAATCTTGAATTTAATCCTGAACGCACTAAGCCGATGTGGGGGAGTACATCCTTAAGATCGCCCAGGGAAGTGAATAGTGGAGATGCGTATAAGCTGGCCTGGAAACCACCTTACCGGAAAAAAATTAAAAAAGGGATTTGTCAAATTCCAACAGATTTCAAAATGGAATTTAAAGGGCCAAAAATTACACTTCCCAAACAGGTGTTTTTCGCAAATCCACTGATGGAGGATTTTTCCCTTAGATTCTCATCTCTCTTGGAAGAATGTTGGGTTTTTTTTTCCCTTAATTTAAATGATTCGTTAACTCCTAAAAAATAAGGAAATAAGAGTTAAATTTCTCATCCAAACAAAGAATTTATAAATGATGGGATTTTAAAATTCAGAATTTTAAAATCCCATCATTCATAAAATCGATAGATTCATCAAATTCTTTACCCAAACGCACCCTCAAAATACCAAAAAAAAAAAAAAAAAATGAATATCACTTAATCCAGATTTGAAACAAACCTGACATCAGCATATGCAATAACCCAACCACGATCGAGTAGACTTTTTAACTCACTGCGCCACCTTTTGTCAAGTAATTCACCGTAAGCTCCATGTCCATGGAGTAACCCTGGATTTTGACCTTCTTTTCTCCTTGTATGGGAATAGACAATAGTCAGAGGAACCGCCACCCCGTCATAAGAAGGTACCTCGTAATGATCACAACCATAGAACTCAGATAGGTCATTCCACAAGAGAGAGTTTTCACCATTTAATTCATCAACAGCATCTGAATTTTCAATGATTAATGATTTCTGGTTGGCGCCAAAAAAAGAAGTGGATCCATACAAAATTTTTGTTCTTTCGTGAAGCATGTTTTGCTGTTGAATGATCTTCCATTTTCCGCTCGATAAGTCGTAATCAACCACAGCATCAGGCATCTGCAAGCACAACACTTCAAAAAAAAGGTATTTTTGGTTCTAAACAAGGCACTGTTTGGTAATGCTTATACTTAAAAAGCAAAAACAAAAAATCTAGAGTGTATTTGATAGCATAGAGATAATATGTTAATATTAACCTTATTTCTTGATCTCTTTATTCCAAAAATGGAAAAATGAAGAGATCTTCGCCATCGATCTTCATCTATTTCTTATACTGTGAAAAATTGAAAAAACAAAAAGCAACCATTTTTTGCTTTTCGAAAAAAATAATTAAAATCATCTTTTTTTAAAAGTATTTTTTTAAGTGAAAGACAGACGCTACTTCTAAAATTAAGTATTTTTTTGCTTAAAAGCAAAAAAAAAATCTAAAAAGGCATTATCAAATGGTACCTTAATTAATGGCTAAAAAATTACTCCACAAGTCTACAACATAAACGTATAATACTCGTGATTTATTTCGATGGCACTTTGTTAGATCAAAAGGTCTTTGATAAACAAGTTGTTGAGCAATATAAGATATTTGGCTCATCAATTTGAACGATCTCCAAAAACACGAAGTCAAATGTTATTCACTTACCACGGGTGATGATATGGTAAACCGCATAGTTGAGGAATAGAAGTCATAATTTGGACCAGGGGAGATTTGAGAAACGTTGTTTGGAAGAGGTAGAAACTGAGGATTAAGCTCTTTGAGATGAATGGCTCCCTGTAACAAGAAGAAAAAGAAAAATAAAGATGCGAAAAAAAAAAAAAAAAAAAGAAGAAGAGGAACTCTTTAACCATCCTCACGTGCGCGTGCGCACGAGAGAGAGAAATTCACGCAGACATGCATAGAGGGAAGGAGAGGGGGGGGAATGACAAGACATAATTACGAATGTTAAAAAAAGAATTACACATTACATTCTACAATACAAAGTGTTACGCGCCGAGCCTTGAAGCTGGAAAACGGACTATGCGGCGCTAACTAAAGGTTCAGTCTAGTAGCAAGCCTGAAGATAAGATGATCTAGAACAACCGCAGCAGTTTTAATAGCAGTAAAGTTCACTACAACAGTACTTGCAAACTGTGTAGTGCGAATTCAATGATAAAAACAACAACAATTGTATTAATACCGAAGGCTACAAGTGTGAAAGGTTTACAATGACATATTCTCCCACATAGTAGCAAAAAAATACAACTGACACGAATAGACATCATTATACTTGAGAAGACATAAAAGGGTCATTTTACAAGAAATAATGAAAAAGAAACTAAACTAAGCTAAACTAGTCTAGAAACAAAAGAAATGGGTCATGGGCAAGCGGCTATGTGCGAGAACAAACATTGGACAAGGTGAGACCGTGACACAAAGCATGAGGTGATTTCAACATTAGTGTCAACTACCAACATGAAAATCAAAAGGAGATAAATTCAAACAACAATCAAGAATATTTACATGATTAATTAACATTGACATCATTACCAAACATAATTCATAGGAAACCCGTGAGCATATACGACTCTGTTTATTTATTCTTCTAAAATGGAGGCGATAAGTAAAGCAAAATACAAACACATTATATACCTTCGTACTTGGCAATGGTAAAGCTATTGAACAAAGTCGAAATTTTCGACCCTCCCTAACAATAAGTACCATGTTTGAATCATAAAAATCAATGTCCTCGATAATCAAATTTTCATCATCAATAAATACATCCTGCACATCAAAAAGTTAAATGTCAATAAAAAGAAAATGCTTAAAAGCATATGACCACGTGCAAAATCACACTCACCTCCCACTTTCTCGGACTAGAAGAAGCATCAACATGACTTCGAAGGATAAAGTGGTTGTCAACAGGTTTGCCCTGTTTGGCCGCATCTGTAAAGAGATAAAGATATCCTTGATGGTGCTCAATTATACAGTGAGCCAGTGGTTCACATTCCCACACTAGTGTCAAACCACCCAAAGGATCAGCTGCATTTATCAGGAAGACCTAAAGAACCATTATGAACAAGAAACTAGACCCCGAACAACAAATAACTAGAAGAAATTAGAACGCACCCTCTAGAAAATTACCTTCGAAGACTTGGTTGAGAACGTATTTACAGTCACAAAGCGGAAATCCTTGGTATGTCTTATGCTTACATGAACATTCTCTTCTGGTTCTTCAAAAATCAATGCATCTTCTGCATTGGATCCAAGCATGCTACAATATATCCTAAAAAAGGACAACAAATCAACGAGAGAGCCTTCGGACATATAATCATTACAAAAAGTGTTAAAACAGATTACCTGTATGGTCTCTTCTTTTGATCAGTGACTACGTAAAGTAATGCCTGCCCATCCTTGGCCCAAGCAATATTCGAAACCCGATCAGCTTGGGGCTTACTGCATATGGAACCAATATTCATGTCCCTTACAGATAGCTTGAAAAAGTCGTTGTCTTTATCATACATAGTGTAAGCAATATATCGGTGATCAGGCGATACTTCGGATAATTCCTCATAAGCATAACCTATAACCAACATGGGCTTGAAGAAATCAGAAAACTTAAAAATTCAAAGTTCCAGTGAAGGTTAATATTAACCAAAAGAAGGTGGAGAAGGATAATACCTCCATATCTTTCTGCTTCTTGATTGTAATCAATCAACTTTTGCTCGATCTTTTGGCCGGAAGTGAAATCAAATCCAGCAGAAGGAGATTTATGTGAAATGAATTCCTCATTTAAGCTAGCTAATCTCCGACAGAGCACCTCGTACTGCTTCCCCTCTTCAACTCTCCGGTAATACAACCTACGCACAGGAACATCGACTTCCAAATAGTAAAACAAACACGATTCAGATTTTACAATTTCTCATCAAAAATCAAACCATTTTTTCTTTTTGTTTTCAGAGGGTGAAGGAAATGCAAGGGAAGAAGAAAGAATGGTACCAGGGGCCCCAGCGTAAGGGAGGGGTGGAGAGGTCGGAGGCCATACGAGGGGCCATTTCCGATAGGAGTTTGGATTGGAGCCGTTCGGTGTCGTACATGACAGCTTCGGTGTACTTCTCTTCTTGTTCCATGTATACATCCATATGGCGCATGGCTACTCTTTCGTTAATCTGGGACATCCAGGCGTATTGGTCTTCCCAGGAAACGTCGTGGAGTGTCACCGTCGAGGTTTTTTTGGGCGGTTTTGGTGGCATCGGAGGGGATGGCGGCGGTGGGGGTTTCTGGGGATTGTAGTGAGCTGAGGGAAAGGGAGGAACGAGGATTTTTGGATGGCGGAGACGCCACCGGTGATGGTGGCGGAGGGTGGCGATGAGGTGGCGCATTGTGAAGCTCGTCGTCTAGGGCAGGGTATAGGGTTTAACTGTCGGAAACCCCTCTCACCACAATCGGAGCTAGCATCAAAACAGATAGTTCTTCACCAATATGTTGATGAAACGAATCAAATGGACTCGCTGTGATGTCTTTTGGTTACCATTTTCATCCTCGATTTCAGGACATTGGAGAAGACAAACCAGTAATTCAACCTAGAAAACTACAGTAGACCGACCGATTTTCTATATTGTTCCATTAGTGTGTATCGAAGTACCAGAACTTGGGAATTTTACGCATTCAGCCCCTTATGTTTTTGGATATCTCAGATTAGTCCTTCATATTATTAATTTAAATCAAACCAACATCCTGGGATTTATTATTTATAGGGGAGCTTTTTCCCCTCCCACACAAGGGAAAAAAATACTTACGGTGGCAATTTATGTGGACAATAAATATTTTCTCAATAACATGTCAATCTGTAATATTAAAAGACTAAAAATGATATCGATATAGTGTTAGTCAAAGAACTTCCGACGTGAGAATAAATTAATATTTTTTTAGAGATATAATAATTGTAAATAGATTAACCGTATGAAATTTCTTTATAGTTATACATATTTTTTCTTGTTGAACTTTCTATTTCCATATACCATGTTTATAGTTGGTTGTCTGCGTTCTTCATGTCTCCCACATAACCATGTTATTGACTAGATGTCCATAGTGGACCGATCATGGGATAGTTTTCAATTATGGACTAACCAAGCCTTTCATGGGCCTGAGCCCAAAGACCATGTTGATTGGGCTATGAGGCCATCTCAAGGCGGTCTCACTGGACTGAATCTTTTCACTGATCATTTCTCTCTTATTCTTGGGCCAATCAGGCAAGCCCAAGGATCAATTTCAAAAAATTTAGATTGCGTTTGGGTAAGAGATTTGATAAATTCAAGAGATTTGTGAAATGAAGGGATTTCAAAATCCTAAATTTTAAAATTCCTTCATTTCACAAATCTGTTGTTTAAATAAAAAAAATGGTTATATTTTTTATCCCATTTTTTATACCATTTCTTAAATAAAAAATAAAAATAAAAAAAAAAAGAAGAAGAAAGAAACAGAAATAGAGGCGACGAAGGAAGTTCAAGAACAAATCGAAAAACGAAATCCAAGAACAAATCGAAATCGAAATCCATTTCATTTTTGAAATCCAAGAACATATTCGAATCCAAGAATATATTTGAAATCGATTTCGAACCCTAAATAGGGTTCGATTTTGATTACGAAATCAGTTTCGTTTTCGTTTTCGAACCCTATTTCGGAACAACGAAGACGACGAAAGGAAGAAGGGCTCGTCGAAAAGCTGCTCGTTGTCGTCGGTCGTCGCGAATCAGATGCTGGGCTCGTCGTCGGCGGTGGTCGCGAAGGGAAAGAGAGCTCACAATTCAATCGATTACTCTGTGGTCGCGAAGGCAAGGATCGCACATCGTTTGTGTTTGCGAAGAGAAGAAACAGATGAGCGCTCACAGGAAGGAATTGGCAAATGACACCTCTCTCAAAAGTATTTGCAAATCCTTCATTTGAGACTTTATGGGATTTTGCAAATCCATTTCTTCAATATCCAAACAAAACAATTGTCAAAAAAAGATTTCAAAATCCTCTATCTAAATAAAATCCTTCCTAGAAATCCTCTATTCAATTATGGTAGTAAAAAAATTATTTTCTCAACTACCACATTTGCAGAAAATATTATTTTTAATAGTGTTTCTTGCATGAAAATTAATCAACAATGGTTGAGGAGTACAGTAAGTAGTTCAAGGGCTGAGTGTCTTGTTTTAACAAAAAGAAAGTGCTATTTGAAGTAGCGCTTTCATTTAAATGAAATCGCTATTTCAAATAGCACTTTCAGTTAAGTGAAAACACTAATTAAAATAGCATTTTTTTTAAAAAAAAAAAAATTTAATCAATTTTTTAAATGTAATACTGTTTTAATATGTGAAAAAAAAAAAAAATAGTATTTTTCAAGCGAAAAAAGCTATTTGAAATAGCGATTTCTTAAAAAAAAAAAAAACTTAACCAATTTTCTAATTTAATATCGTTTATGTGAAAACGCTTCAAATGGTATTTTTAGCAAGTTTCCAACTACGGTAATTGGCACCGAAAGTCTCTCTTGCATACTAATTGGTGTTTAGTTAATTAAAAGAAACTCTGATTAGCGATGGACCAAAAATAACTTTTAAGATTTTGTTTCATTCCGGGAAACATTGAAGCTACTCAATATGAGTTTATAAAAGGAAAAACACCTGTTTCTCCCCCTCCATCTCACCGGAAGAAGGGTTTTGGGTTGGCGGTTCAGGGTTTATGAAGAACTACTGATCGGGGTTGAAGAAAAACTCTTAAAAAACGATGGTGAAACGTCGCAGAAAGATCAACTCTCCTGATGAAGCTGCCGAATTCTACAAAATTTACGTGCCGGAACTCTGCACTCAACGATTGGTATTCTCTCTCTCCCTCCTGCTTTTCATGAGTCGTGAATGATTCATAAACCCTCGTAATTCGAAACCCAGATGATAAAAATTGTTATTTTTTTTTTCGGATTTTTTATTTTTGGCCAAAACGAAGATCCAGTCCTGAAATTTATGGCGTTTAGAGATGAGGTTTATGACAGTTGAAGTTGTTGGGTTTATGATTTATCCCACGTCAGATGTGAAATGGGGCTATGGTTAAGAGAGAGATTGTTGGGATTGAGAGATCTAAAATCATGAGTTAACTTTTGGGATTGAGAGATCCAAAATCATCTTATAGATACCAAAGTTCAGGTTACAATAACTCTGACCCAATAGCCACCCGACACTGGTATCCGAGTCTAGGTTACAACAACTCTTGTTCAATAGCCACAAAGAGAGAAACTGGTCTAAGAGTTAGCCGATCAAAAGCCCGATGTGTGAGGGAAAGATTGTTGGATTTATTCCACATCGAATGTAGAATGCACCAATGGTCAAGTTATAAGTGTGAAGGAAAACCTCACTTCACGAGCCAGTTTTGGGGGTTGAAGGACACCCAAGGCCACCCAAGACAAGTAATGATTAATGTGTTCTCTTTTCTTTTTTTTTTGTGTGTGTGTGTGTGTGTGACAGCGAATCCCACCTGCTTTCCTCGAGAATTTTGATGGAGTTTTACCGCAAAAGTTCATGCTTAAGAGCCCCATACTAAGATCTCATTGGGTGCATATGAACATAATTGAAGGCAATCAGTATTTTCAAGAAGATTGGCAGAAATTTGTGGAAGATCACCATTTAGAACATGGAGATTTGCTAATTTTTACATATGCTGGTAATTCGAAGTTCTATGTCAAAATATTTGGGAAAAACAGCTGCAAGAAGGAACTTGTAATGAAGAAGAGTAAGATTTCTGTTAATATTAACATAATCTGATCTTAAGTCTTAATTAGTCATGGAATATTTGATTTTCTTGTAACTACAGGCAAATCTGAAGGTACGACATTCCCTGTCAAATTTAATCATAATAAACAGCCGATTCTGCGTCCTAAGAACAGGCTGTTTGTTCAAGAAAAGGATGGAGCTCGTAAAAATGCCAGCAGAAATGGCTCTGCAAATCCTTCCTTCAAAGTTGTTTTAACTCCAAGTTATGTCCATCACGGGTTCTTGGTAAGTTTATGAGACTCAGGGTGCGTTTGGGCGAGATGTTGAAAGAGAAATTTTATTTTAAAATGGGATCTGTAAAATTTTGTTAAAATATTTGTCTTTTTTTCAAATCAAGTTCCTTCTTCAAATATCTAAGTTTAGTAAGAAATTCTGGAGAAAAAAAAACATTCTAAAAACAATGTCTTCTTGTCGGATTGAGCACTTCCAGTCTAGTTTCACTAATTAGAGTACCGTTCCTTGTCTTAGTTAAGGTGCCAAAAAAACCCTATGTTCTGTTTTCTACAAAAATTAAAAAAAAAAAAAAAAAAAAATTGTTGAATTCCACATCGCTTGTGTTACCTGATCATGAGCTATATATAAGTCTACTGTCAATCCTCATCTTACAATGCGTCTTTTGAGAGTGAGTTAGGCCTATTGAGTTCCTACATAAATCATTATAAGGAGTGTTCTCCTCTTGGCAGCATGTGCCGACAGAATTCAAAAGGAGCCACATGAAGGAAATCAGGCTGACTGTTAAACTGTGTCGGGGAAACAAGCGTTGGCGGGTGAAATTGTGCGCGCAAAAGACAAGGCATATGTTTTCTCAAGGTTTTCAATATTTTATTGCAGACAATAATCTACAAGTTGGAGATGCCTGCACTTTCGAGTTGGTAAGTAGAACTAGTTATGTTCTTAATGTTGAAATCGATAGATGCTCCGATTGATTTAGCTATTCCCGATTATACCCCTTCGGCTCGGGGGGAAAGCGGGAGGGTGCAACTTGTAATTAGATACATTTTTGGGCCAAAATTGAATACTTCTCTGAACTTTTCCCTAGATTCTCTATACAATTGAATTGCAGAAAGTAGTCTGTTTTATGTATTATCTCAAGTCCTTGAAGAAAGTCTTTACTTTTGAGAATGGGAATACTTGGAGATGAGCTTTGAAAAGTGGTGCATCTCTTGGATTAGCTTTTGGGTTATGGCTTAGTTTATTGGGAAAATTACCAGACAAACCCATATTAAGGTTCAAATTATCGATCAATACCAATTGTTTTACATTAAGCCGTCTAACCTTGCTGATTCAACTTTTTAAACTGTTTAGTCTCAAATTCAAAAATGCCAAAATTTTGCAGGATTTAAAAATAAATGATTTTACAAAAAAAAAAAAAAAAAAAAAACAGTTTCCACAAATAACAATAGAAGAGATTTCCATTTTCATTTTCAGTTTTTTCATATTCAATTAATGTTGTATTCAATATCGGCAAAAATAAGAGGTGTAACGCATGGAACATGTGCACCATCATAAAGAACAAATGTTATATTCCAAACACACACAAATATGTGGAATATGATTTAGTGTTTTGTAGAAGAGATATACCACATTTTTAACAAGCAATCATGTTATATGTAATACTAACATACAAACGTAACAATGTATTTTCTCATATTTGTTCCTTATACCATGTTGAATATAACACCAACACAAAATGAGGAGGTTCCGATCGTGTGGATAACACAACATGTGAACCATGATAGAGAAGGTATGTTATATTAAATACACACACAAATCTAGGGGGATGTGATTGGTGCTTTGTAGGAGAGATATATCACAATTTACCAATTAGTCTTGTTATATGTAATACCAACACATAAACGTAACACTATATTTTTTTATCTTTACAACGTATACCATGTTAAATATAACATAGATTTCAATCCAGTGCTAAAACAAACGATTGACATCTCATTTTAAAGAGTGTAAGACATAAATCATCCATGCATAAACAAACGATGGATCAATGAAGACGAAAGGAGAAATCTGTATTTTTTTACTTTTTTTTTTTATCTCAAATTGATGCGTAACTGCTCCGCAAATTTAGAGGGTCTATGTACAGAAACACCGATTAGTTTGGAATGAAAGGTAACAACACATTATTAGAGACAAATTAGGCCACAATTTGTCAATAGGATGTCTCGGTTCATAGAAATATAATTGGTTTCATTTGATAGTTTCGATATTTAAATAGGAATGGATGATAAACACCCCTAGTTTATTCCTAATATGCAGAATGAGTGACCGTTTATTTTGCATGAAAAACATGGTGGAACAAAATATTAATGGAAACTTTTTGTCTTCTCTGTGCAATTTAAAATCCCTCCGTTTTTTTAGGGAAAATTGTGAAAACTGTCTTGATTTGCTAAAGAGATTTTTATTATTTAGTCCTCATTCAAGAGGTTATGTAGAAAAAAAATATTTTGAACAGTTTGTTTAGAGATCAGACCTCCAAATATAATCAATTAAGTTTTTGGTCATTTTGGCAGACAAAAAAAGTAGTAAAAAAACACAGATACCCTGGAACAAATATCCTTCTCTCTAATTACAGTAAACATTATCACTCTCTCTATCTCTCTTTAGTCCTGAGCATTGTTCACTCACTCTCACTCTATTGTCTCTCTCTCTCTAATACTTTTTGGTCCAAATTTTCATTCTCTATCATCTCTCTCACTCTAAACCCTTCACTCTCTCTCTCTCTTTCTCTCTGTCTCATGTCAGATGCGGCCTGTTGAAGAAACCAAGTCTGATCCGACGCTAGATCTGTGTTCAAAGTGCTACCAAGATCATTGTTTGAAAGAGCAGCAAATGTCGACGGCGAAACTCGCCGTCGAGAAGAGTCTCACGGAGATCTAGGTTTCTACTCCAATCTAGAGCCCGTCGCCGCCTGGAAGAGTATTCACCGAAGAAGCGACGACAATGACATGGACGAAGAAGATGAAGAAGAAGACAACGACATAGGTGATCGGCAGGAGGAACACATGAAGTTCTACTTCGCTTTGATTCTTTGGGCTGCTAGTGTTCCGTACTAGCCTAAAATTGCCGGTGAGGTGAGTTCTGAGTTGACTCAATGAGTTACCGCGTCTGCCCACCGAAATCCTCATTGTTTTCCACTGTTTTAGCATCAACTCATTTTCTCCAATGAGTTGACTTAGTAACTCGTAATCCTTTTAATTTGATATTTGGCTTTATTGGACCCGATTTGACTCTGAGTCAACTCAGTGATCCTTACATGACAATAATTTTGCCAATGTTCTAACATAAGTTATGGTTTTGTGTGTGCACAGAACATTGTGTTCTGCAATTTTAATCTTTAGGCGGGTATGGATAGGACTGGATTTTTTCAGATCTGGAAACCCAGATCTGGGTTTTCGCGATTTCGGCCGTTCATCAAAAGTAGATTTGAAAGCACAACCACCGATCTCGCTCTCACTCTCTCTTGGATTTGTTTTGCTTTATTTTTTATTTTTTGCTTTATTTTTTTCTTCGATTTGGGCTCTGATCTGTTTTGCTTTATTTTTTATTTTTTTTAAAGTAAAGTTGAGTGTTGTTTTATACTCAAATCATTTTCAGATCTGGATGTTTAAGGGATCTGTTTTTTGAGTGAACATAGTATTTTTTATGGTGGGGATAAAATGTTTCTGGATGTTTTTGGGATCATTTTCAGATTTGGATGTTTTTTGGATTTGTTTTTTGATGGTGGGATATGAATGGTCGTGGAAGTGGAGGAGGTGTTAATTTTTACATTAATGTTAGTGTTTTTGTATAATTTTTTCACACATGTTTTTCTGGTCAACATTAAAAATGCGTTAATGTTAATACAGAGAAAGACAAAAAAATGTGCATTAACTTTTACGCAAACCCAACTCAAACACACATTCAGCTCAAAATGACAAAATACCACATATGACAATTAACGTTAACGCGCACAAAACAAAAGTATGCAGCAGGACGTTAACATTAAAACCCACAATTCGATGGTGGAAATTGCGTTAACGTTAATGCACACAAACAGATGAGAAAAAATGTGGTAATATGAATATGCGTTAATGTTAACATGAAATTCAAATCGTAATTTTGTAATATAAACAAGATTTGACCCAAAAAAAATATAGGTAAGGTGTATTGCTGAATAGACAAAAAGAACATGAAATGCAATAACGTTAACGTGAAATTCAATTCTACGATGGTAAAATGCGTTAACGTTAACATATAGAACCCTTAAAAATATGTTAACCCTAAAACACATCGATGGTTAAAATGCGTTAACATTATATGGTATGATTATCTTAATGTTAACTCACAGAAAATCTCAACGTTAACGTGAAATTCAAAATGTAATTTTGTAATATAAGTAAGGAATATTGCTTGAACAGTTTTACGTTAATGTTAATACACTGTTATCCAATTTTGTCTTGTTGCATATGATAAAATGGCAGATTCATAAATATGAATTAATAGAGTAGCCAAAATGCAGGGACCTTTTCTTAAAGATTATTGATGGACTGAAAGTTTAATTGTGGCAAGTGGATGTCTGATTCCTCAATAGAGTCTCTATAGAAGACTAAAAAATAAAATCCTCTTTGCTAAATTTACTTTATTTCAGTGCACGACATGTTTTATTTATTATTAAGAAAAATTATATTTTTGGTCCCTAGAGTTTGAGGTTGGCATCCCTTGAAGTTTTCTAAATTGCATTTTTGATCCCTCAAGTTCACATATGTTTCAATACCGCAAAATTGAAAATTTTGTTAATACTTTTGGATAAAAATGAGTTGTGCTCAGCACATGTTTTTCTCATAGGGATATTGACTACACCTAAAATATTTTTACCTGACAACGATTCAAATTCTTCTCTCTCATTCTTCAAACAAATTGTTTTTAGGATAAGTTAGTAGATTTTTTTGGATTTAGTGGAATAATAAAATGATGAAAATATTCCAAATAGAAGACCACACACTAAAAATAACCAATTTTCTATCCAGAAAATACACTAAATCCCCCACCCCATCAATAATGAGATATTAGAAAAATTACATTTTAGTCCCTAAAGTATGAGTTTGGTGTCTATATGAACCGTCAGATTTGTCAAATTACACATTTAACCCCTCGAGTTTTACATTTATTTCAATTCCACAAAATTGAAAACATTCTTAATGTTGTTTTGACAAAAATAGGATATGCTCAACATATAACCTTTTAACAGGGATATTTTTGTCATTTCATCACTCAACTAAATATGAGACGTTTTTATCTTAATAAGATTCCAAGTTCTCTCTCATTCTTCAGTCGAATAGTTATTTGTAGACACAAACCTCATATTTTAAACACTAAAAATATTTTCTCCCCTCTAACAAAATTAGCCGATTCCTAGTGGGTGTTTCCACCAACTCTCCTATAAAACTTGAGTAGTTCTAATATTTCCCGGGGGGAAAAATGTGTCTAAATATAATTTACGTAGAATAAATTTATTATGGGTAGATTTTTTTTAAGCGCAAAAGTCCACTACCTTTTAATTTTATCTTTACTATTCTTTTTCAATAACCCCAATTCTAAAAATATATTATTTTTATAACAAAAATATCCCTTAATTAATTTTTTTAATAATAAATATTAATCACCACATAAAATATTCAATATCTCGTCGTAGACATAATAAATATTTCTATTACTGTCATCATCATAGTAAATATTTTATTACTACTATATGTTAACCACCATCACCGCCGTCACCACAAAGAACATCGTCGTCACCACCACATCAAACATTAAGCTGCCATCACCTCTACAATCAATATTTACTATCACCACCGTCATCATTATAACAAACATTTCACATCATCACCATCAAAACAAATTTTAACTATCACTACAACAAATATTAATTATCACTATCACCACATAAAATTTTCATTATTACCATCACAACTGTCACAACAACTTATCAACAACAAATATCAAAATTATGTAATTAAAAACATGAAAAGTAAAAAAAATAAAAACTAAATTTGATTTTAACAGACAAAGAAATCTTCAAATTAACAAAAAAATATTTCGATATATTTACATAGGGAAGAAGATTGTTTAAAAAAAAAAGATCTGGCCTGCGACGACCAAATCTGAAGAGACAGAGTCCAATGTGGGTTTTGGCATCGGCATGGTGGTTGGTGTTCTTGGTGGAGTGGAGACCGTGGTGGTGACGGATAGTGGAGACCGATGTTCTTGGTGGGTGGAGGCAATAGTGAGGATGAGAGGTTTGCCTGCTTCTATTTTCTCTCGTCTATGCTAAAAAAAAAATTGGTTTATACATTTTCATTGATATATATGTAGGTATATAGGATAATCAGTTTTTTTTTATTTAACATATATTTTTTTTTTAAAAAAAAAAGGCTAATTTCAAAATATTAATTTTAATTTTAATTTATGATTTTTTTTATTTTTTTTTTATAAATGGTGTTTGGTTAAAAAAAGAAAAAAAGGAAAAAGAAAAAATTAGACTTGGAATCCATTCAAATTTCCTTCTTTAGATTAGGGCCACCTCAAATTAAATTAAAACATATAATTAAAAAACAATTTTAAGATAAAAAAAAAAGAAGGGGAGCTGACTGAACGGTCCCAAATTGCGGCCAAAACTACCAAATAAACCTACTAATATTCATATGCACCCAGTAATCCTTTTGCTATTTTTGTGACGGAAATACCCTTTGCATTATATGCGGTAGTGTAGACTCCTTATATAGCGGAACTAAATTTGGTAAACAATACTAATATTCATTTGCACAATTTGTTTCGTTTTTTCCTCAGATTTTCGTGTGAGAAAAAATAAAAATTGCAAAATAAAAATGTTCATTTTATTCTCTTTCAAATGAGACGTTAATCACATTTTTTGGATATATTTAACATGATGCACATGAATGTTACATGTAACATTAAAAAAAATTATGATGAATTTCGTATCATTAATGTTACATGTAATATCAATGTTGCATGTAACATTAAAACCAACCCAACATCAAACCCTCCAAAAGAAGTTGGTACCTACACCTTGTTACATGTAACATACAAAAATTCTGGAAATATCATTAATGTTAATGTTACGTGTAACATCAATGTTGCATGTAACATTAAAACCAACCCAACATCAAATTTCCCCCAAAAAATGTGGTAACTACACTTTGTTACATGTAAACATTCAAAAATTCTGAAAATATCATATTACATGTAACATAAATATGAAAACTGAAACTAGTTAATCACATTTTTTGGACATATTTAACATGATGCACATAAATGTTACATGTAACATTCAAAAAAATTATGATGATCTTCGTATCATTAATGTTACATGTAACATTAATGTTGCATGTAACATTAAAACCAACCCAAACATCAAACCCTCCCAAAAAAAGTTGATAACTACACTTTATTACATTTGACATTTAAAATTCTGGAAATATCATGTTACTTGTAACATGAATGTGAAAACTGAAACTAATAAAAAAAAAATAGTGAATTAGATATTATTTTAAAGATTTTGTTTAGACGAATCTGAATATATAATTAAATTGTAAAAAAAATGTGTACAATAATAGTTATTTTCATTTTAATAAAATGATTTTGTTAAATATGAAAACTCCCAATCCTTATTAAATAAATTTTATTGACGCATATATTGAAAATAACATGTTACATGTAACATGAATGTAAAAATTGAAATTAGTTAATCACATTTTTTAGACATATTTAACATGATACACACGAATATTACATGTAACATTCAAAAAGTTTATGATGAATTTCGTATCATTAACGTTACATGTAACATCAATGTTGCATGTTACATTAAAATCAATCCAATATCAATCCCATTTCCAAAAAGTTGATAACTACACCTTATTACATGTAACATTCAAAAATTCTGAAAATATCATGTTACATATAACATGAATGTGAAAACTGAAAACTAATGAAAAAAAATAGTAAATTGGATATTGTTTTGAAAATCTTGTTTAAACGAATCTGAATATATAATTAAATTATAAAAAAAATATGTAAAATAATAGTTATTTTCATTTTAATAAAATGATTTTGTTGAATATGAAAACTTTCAATCCTTATTAAGAAAACATTATTGCCGCATATACTGTAAGGGCAAATTTGTCAATGGAAAGTGTACAGATCAGATTTTTGGGACTGTGTTGTGCAAATAATATGTAACTTGGGATTTCTTGGTTTATTATCTAATTAGTAAATTTAACCGGTAATTTAATGGTATTTTTGGGTCCTCCCGGTATTTTTCCCAAAAAAGAACCAAATAGACCCACCCCTAATTCCCTCTCACCGCGCGCCAGCCAGAGATTCTCTGTGTTTTCATGTACGGGAAGCCTAGCCTACTGGTTCAAACAGCAACTTTAACTTCTCTCCCTTCAGGGCGTCTCCTTTTCTCAAGCATACTAGGGTTTTTACGACGAGCGCAATCAACAAACCAGAATGGCGAAACATCGCCGCCGCGGTAGTTCAAATGTCTCCTTCTCCGACAACAGCCCCGAGTTTTTCAAAATTTATTTCCCCGATCGCAGCTCTCACCACATGGTTCTCTCTCTCTCTCTCTCTCCCCCCTGATTTCTCTTTATAGTAGTGTTTGCGTAGCAGATGTTTGAATGTGTGAACTTAAAATTTGGCTTATTATAATAATATTGTGGTAGTTTTTCATCCAACTTGCTCAATCAATGAATGCTGTTGATTTGAAATAAGGCATTCCGCAGGCCAATTCTGTGGTTGGAAACAGGAATTTTAACATGAATGGGGTTTATACATTATTTTTAGTACTATACTGAAGGGAGTTTTCCTAATGGGGATCTATATATGTGTGTGTGTGTGTGTGTGTATGTGTATGTATATTTGTGATCTTTGGGGTAGGGTATATATGTTGGTTCTCCACAAATCCTATCAAATTAAATCACTTATAATGATGGTGAAACCATTTATCTTTAACATACAATCTCTTTTGGGAATAATTGGTAAATAGTCCCAACTAGACGGTCTTATCCTTCCCATGGTCAATGCACTTTTATATCTCAAGTCAAATACTTTCAATTAAGGTTTGTATTGTTGGCTCCTAGTGCTACCTCGAGTCGTAGTTCGCCGCCATCGGACGTCAAGCTTCTAGTTGCTGATGTCTGGCCACCAGCTTACATATAACTATTTTTTAGTGTATTTTTCAATCACATGCAACTTTTTTTTAGTGTATTTTTAGTTTCATTTTTAGTGTATTTTTTAGTTACGTTAATGTGATTTTTTGCCGACCTTCAACTGGAATATTAGTTGAATATAACTAAAAAATATTATTAAAAACTATTACTGAAAAATTAGTTTTGTTACTAAAAAAAATTCTGGCCATCAGAGGTTCGGAGACCCGCGGTGGTTGGCAACGTAACTCTAATTGAAACATTAGTTTGTATGAATTCTAATAGATGGAGACCAAAATTGAAGTACTTATTTGATTTGATTTTTTTTTATTATTATTAATTTGGTGTGGTTTTTTGGACCTTACACCAACTGTCTCTTTTCTTTTTTTTGGCAGCAAATACCACCTGCTTTTGTGAAGAATTTTGATGGAAAAATTTCACCGAAGGCAATTCTTAAAGATACAGTGGGAAAATCATGGCATGTGGACTTGAAAGAAGCCAATAAGGGCGTGTTCATGAAGAATGGATGGCAAGCGTTTGTGAGTGATAATTCATTAGAGCTTGGTGATTTCCTGGTCTTCAGGTACAACAATGATTCTTCCTTCACTGTCAAAGTATTCGGTAAGAGTGGATGCAAGAGGGATCGACAAGATTCCACCATGAGAGTAAAGCTTGAGGAGGAAGAAGAAGAAGAGAGTCATGAACGGGTCCCTTATCGCAAGCGCAAGTACTCGAAACAAGGCGTCTGGAGGCCTAAAAGATCTAAAGGTTTGTTTTTTGTTGTTGAAATTATTAATTTTATCCAAAATTTGTTGTTTTTACCCTGTTTTTCATTTTCTTTTTTTTGGGTTATGAAGAGTGTATGTTAATTTACAGGTTGTGGAGAAGAAAAGAAGCTTAAATCACCAAGAACTACTTCAAACATTGTTGATAAAAAGAGGATCACCGAAGATCCAGGCTTTGTTGCACCCCAAAGACCATATTTTTGTGCAGTTCTAACTAAATCACTGCCACGCGTTATGGTGAGACATTGGCTTCTCATCCCCCCAACCACCCCCACCCCCACCCCTACCCCCCTACCCCAACACACACACGCACAAGTAAAAAAGCATAAGGTTGCGTTTGGATAAGGTCATTTGAGGGAAGATTTCATTTGGATAGGGGATTTCATAAATTCTGTTTAGAAAATTCTTTGGGTACTATAAAGAGAAATTGCGTAGAGTTATTAATTTGGATTGAAATGTGATGATTACGATTTCATGTGTTCAAATTACAACTTGGGGGACCAAAGCGGAATAATCGTCATACTTCAAAACAAGTTTTTTTTTTCTTTCCAAATCATGGCATGACTTTGTTAGTGATTTTACAGGAAGTGCCGTTTAAAGTGTTGAGGGAGAACAAAATCAAGCTTGAGCGAGAGATGGTTTTACGTAATCAGAGTGGCAAGAAATGGCCTGTACGTGTCTGCTGGCGGAAGTCTGGCCGGTCATTTCTTTCCAAGGGGTGGACAATTTTTTGCCTCAACAACAATCTGTCGATTGGCGATAAATGCGTGCTCGAGTTTTTGAAAGGTAGGGGAGGATTAACCAAAACGATACTTGTTAGCAGCATGTTCCGCACCAAGGAGGGCAATAACTGAAGACACTGGTTATAGGTAATTGAACAGAGAGTTTAAACTTGTCTCTGGCAGGACTTGGCTGTTGAATATAAAGCCTCTAATATGCATATTCTTGTTTATTTACTTCTGTCTTTAACTTTTAAGTATGTATATGTAATGCTCTGAGCAGTCCACTATCCTAATACCTTTTGGATCGAGTATATGTGTTATTTGTTGTAGTAACCTACATGTTATTTTATATATATATATAATTTTTTTAGTTTTTTTAATATTTTCAATGTGGGATTTCACAATATATTTTGAGGTTTATTCGTTGCGAATCTTATTGGCTTTTCTCAAGAATTTTGATGTAGTTTTACCTCGGAAGTTCATGCTTAAAAGCCCCATACTAAGATCTCGTTGGGTGCATAACATATTTGGGAAAAAAAATAGTTGTTGCAAGGAGCTTGTTATGATGAACATGACACAAACAACTGGAACAAGTAAGGTTTCTGTTAATATTAATGTAAACTGATTTTAACTCTAAAATACTCGTGAAATATTTGGTTTTCTTGTAATTACAGGCAAATCTGAAGAGATGGTATTCCCTGACAAGTTTAATCATCATAAATGATGGGTTCTGCTTAGCTTTTTCATTCTAGAAAAGAGAATATCTAAGACAGACTTTATCTCGATATGACTTTTCCAAAAGAGTTGTGGAAAATAAATTTTTAAAAAAGAGCTGTTAAAAAATAATTGTTAGATGTTTAGTAAATCTGTTGAAAAGTGATTGTTAAGAAGGAGAATCACACAATGAGTTTTACAATGAGTGTTTGGTAAGTATTTGTGTGAAAACATCAAACGATTATCAAATTATTAAAATAGAAATAAGTTATATTCATTTATTTCTTTTTAATATTAACTAAGTGTAAAAAATAATATACATATAAAATAAATATTTGTTTGTATAAATATATGATTAACATAAAATTTTACAATTTAAAATATCTTATGTTGGAAATAAAAAATTAAATATTATAAAATAATTCTTTTAATTATATTACATGTTTTAAATAAAAAACTAAAATATTATTAAATAAAAGGGTAAAGTACATTTTAAACTCTCTAGATATTGATACATTTCTAAATGGTCTATTTCCGTTTGAGCATTTCAATTTTAAACCCTCTAGGTATAACCACGTTTTTACTTGGTCCTTCTATCAGAAATTTTATCCAAACTAACAGAATTTTGAGGACAAAATCGTCATTTTATATTTTTTAATCATTTTTCTTTTTCTTTTCATTTTTCTTTCTTCATTTTCTTTTATTCTTTGACCCCTCTCTCTCTCTCCACCCCTGTTACGGGGGTAGAATCACTCAGTAACAGGGGGTGAACCACCCCCTGTTATGGGGGGTGGCAACAGGGGGTGCTTTATCCCCTGTTACGAGGGGTGATTCTAGCCGGCGGAGAGAGGGAGGAAGAAGGAAGAAAGGGAGAGAGAGTCGAGTGGGAGAGAGAGAGAGAAATGAAGAAAAAAAATCATTAAAAATTAAAAAATAAGTGAAAAAGACCGTTTTGTCTCTACATTCTGTTAGTTTTGATAGAAGAACTGTTTAAAAACATGCTGATACATAGAGGGTTTAAAATGAAACGTTCAAACGGAGAGGGACCATTTAGAAATGTGCCAATACCTAAAGGGTTTTAAATGTATTTTTTCCTAAATTAAAAAATGAATATAATTTCGTTATAAGAAAATAAAAACAAGAGTAATCTTATCCTACAAAATTTCATTAATTAAAAAAGTTATTTTTGACTTTTAAAAGCACCATTCTTTTGAAAAAAAATAAGAAGCCCACATGCGCCTTTTTTTAAAAAGTTGATTACCAAATATATGTCTGACTTTTCATTTTCAAAAGGAAAAGCAATTCCAAAAGGAGGGCAAACTAAGCCTAAGTCTAACGATACAAAATAAAAAAATAAAATAAACTTTCTAGAAACAACGTCGTGTAGGTATTTTTGCCTAATCAACTTCTTTTAGGGTGCGTCTGTATGGATAGAAAAAAATTAATGAAAAAATGAAGAAAAAAATAGGACAAAAAAAAAAATAATAATTAAAAAAAGGCATGTTTGGGACGGATGGAAATAGGACGAAAAGAAAAATATATAATTTTTTAAGCAAATTTTTTCCCATACCAATTTGAAAAGAAAATAAGGGAGAACTTTTCGAGAACTTTTCAAGAAAATACTAAAATTATAGTTATAAGCTTGATAAAAAAATCTTTAATTTATTTTTGCAATATATGGAGGATAAAATAGTAAATTAAAAAAATAAATTATTTTTTTTTCTGTCATTTTTCTTTTCTAATCAAACATAAAATCTTATATTTTTACAAAGAAATCCCTTGCAAAAACATCGTTGTAGACCATCTGCATAATCGCTTACCAGCGGGACGTCCTATCTCCTCGCCATCGCTATCGCATACATCATTATTTCGATGCTTTCCACATCTTGCTCCGACACTATTTTTTTCTCCGAGATTGAAAGAGAAAAAAAAATCTGAGATTTCGCTCCCCTAGATTTAAAAAGAAGTTTAGATTTGAAATTTCACTCCCTACATCCGTGAAATTGCACAAAGAAGAGAAAAAAAAAATGCAGAAAAAAAAAAAAATATGAGATTTAGCTCTCCTAGATCTAAGAATAATAAATTTAGATTTGAAATGTTGCTTCCCTACATCTGTAAAATTGCAAAAAGGAGAAAAAAATTTGCATAAAAAAAAAATATATCTAAAATCTCATATCCAATATCTGAGAGCAAGTTCAATCTATAGAGTTGAATTAATAAAATTTACAATAAACAGAAATAATAAAATTTAAATAAATATATTTAGACAATATTCTACTTAAGTGATACATTAACAAAACAAATAATTATGCATTAAAAAAAGTAAACTCTATAAAATTCATACCCCGCGCACTACGCGGGTAAAACGAACAAACATAATATTTGCCTAATTGCATACTAATTTGTGTTTGTTTTTATTTCCATTTTGAGATTAATTAAAATGAACAACGATTAGAGAAGGACAAAAAATAACTTTTAATATGATAAGGAGGAGGACCCAGTGTCAGTACCCAAGAAAAAAGGCCCCTCTCTCTCTCTCTCTCTCTCTCTCTCTGGAAGACGAAGGGTTTTAAAATGGCGTTTCAGGGTTTATGAACTACTATCTAATCCGAGTAAAAAAAGGTTAAACGATGGAGAATTGTGGGAGAAAGATCAATTCCCCCGCCGATGAATCTGCCGAATTCTACAAAATTTACGTGCCTGACCTGTGCTCTCAACGATTGGTACTCTCTCTCTCTCTCTCTTTGTTACACATCCCCTGCTTTTCATGCACTGTGAAGAATGATTTATAAACCCTTGTAATTCAAAACCCAGATGATAAAAACAGTTACTTTTCCTTTTTCGAGATTCGTAACCACTAGATTGTTTAATAAAACGAAGCTTCAGTGCTCAAATTCATGGCGTTTTCAGCTGATCATCCTTTAATCGTCGGGCCATTCGGTGGCGAGTCCATATAGTTTATCCTTAATTTTAAAAAAGTTCTATAGACGGAATCAACTTATGTTTTAGTTCTCTTATTAAAAAAAGACGGAAGATCCAATACACCCACCTACACTTACGCAATTACGTATAACTAATTTGTGTATAAAAATTTTGTTAGATGTAACAAATGTTATTGTATTTGGTAACATGTGTATAAAAATTTGTTAGATGTAACAAATATTACATAAATACGTGTACGTAAAATTAAAATAATTTTTGTGTGTAATATTTGTTAAATGTTACAAATATTACACAAATACATGTAATTTGTAATGTAAAACTAATATTACACAAGTACATGTAATCAGTATTACACAGATATATTACACATATATGTAATATAGTTATTATTAAGTTATAACTAATATTAGTTACATGTAACTAATATTCACAATAATATAAATTTACTCACCAAAGTTCTCTGCAATGCCTGCACATGCGGGACTAAATCCCAAGCAAAAACCAACTTAAGGGACTAAATCAAAACTTATGTCGATTTTTTTTAAATTACATCTGTTATTTAGAACTAATGACTAATTATCTCTTAATTATACTTTGTTTCCGAGGTTTATTTATATATTTTTTTCTTTTCTTTTTATGTTATAGCGAATCCCACCTGCTTTCATCGAGAATTTTGATGGAGTTTTACCTCAAAAATTCATGCTAGAAAGCCCCATACTGAGATCCTGTTGGGTGCATATGAACATAATTGAAGGCAATCAGTATTTTCAAGAAGGTTGGCAGCAATTTGTGGAAGATCACCATTTAGAACATGGAGATTTCCTAATTTTTACATATGCTGGTAATTCGAAGTTCTGTGTCAAAATATTTGGGAAAAACAGCTGCATGAAGGAGCTTGTAATGAAGGAGGAGACACAAACAACTGAACCAAGTAAGAATTCTGTTAATATTAATCTCTCTTACAACATATTCGGTTTGAGGTATGAAATCGAATTCTGATGGAATGAAATTAAAATTTAAATGAACATTCATTCAAACAATTTTATTCCACCGAAATGCGATTCCTTTACCTTAACATGTTGTTAGTTATGTTTGGTTTGAAAGATGGGAATAGGGCATGCGCCAATAGATTAGAGGCACAAAGCGAAATTTAAAAATATGACCCTTAAATATTTATTTAAAAAAAAAAAATCATATTTTTTTATAAAATCAAAATATCAAAAGAAAAGATAATTAATATAATAATTGAACCAAAATTGAGATTTTTTTTTTTATTTGACATAATAAATTAAAAATAAAAATAAAAATATAGGGTCAATTTGAAGAGGCCCTTAAAATTAAGAGGCCCAAAGCGACCGCTTTGGTGGCTTTGGGCAAGGGTTGGCTCTTGATAGGAAAGAGGAAGGAAAAAAAATGAGAGGATAATATTTTTATTTATTATGAAAGGAAAATTATTTCTCCTAGTCTTGTTTGGTTAAGAAAGAAACATAAAAAGAAAGAAAATAATTTACTTTAATATAATTTATTATTTTACCTTCATATATTACAAAAATAAATTAAATATTTTATCATCAATGGTATAATTATAACTTTATGTCTTCTTAAAAAATTGCACTCGTTTTTTTTTTTTTTTTCCTTTCAAATTGATGTGAAAAAAAAAAAAATTATTTAGGAAATTGTGCATTTCCTTTCTATTTTATTTTTTCTCCAATTTTTCTTTCATATCAAATAAGTGTTTTTTTTTTTTCCATCATAGTTTCCCTTTATTTTCTCATCCGAACAAAGCCATCCTTGAATATTCATGAAATAAATGATGTTCTTGTAATTGCAGGACAATCTGAAGATATAACATTTCCTGACAAGTTTAATGATAATAAACGAGGTGGTCTGTGTCCTAAGAATAAGCTGTTTGGATCCTCTGCAAATCCTTCCTTCAAAGTTGTTTTAACTCCAAGTACAGTCAATCGCGGCTGCATGGTAAGTTTATTTACTTAAATTTTTTGGGCAAATTTAAGGGAAACATCAACATCTAACTTTACTATGAAATCCGGGGGGACCTGAGGTATTTTTTCTCAACCAGTTCAATGACTGTCACGTGTAAGGACTCTCAACTTGTAACCGAGGATTATGCCCGATACCCGAAGAGAATTAAACACACGTAGATACCGAGCAAAAGGAGACTTTTAACTGGGGCCGTAAGATTAGTTGCACTACGAGTCCATCCTTGGGACTATTGACGACAATACCATAATATTTTCAACTCAGGTCCTCGGGATGTATCATGTGCTTGGGAGCCGTTACAATTATCCTCTATATATGAAATGGGCGGTTATGATTCAATTGTAACAGTCCAATAATCTCTTATCTCGTTGGATTCGGAGCATTAATGGGGATTAACAAAGATTTATGGAATAATCGTCAAACAAAATTTTCATCTCCTATAAATACTAGATGGGGGATTTAGGCAGGTATGTTCTATTTTTCTAAGTCCACATTCTACCAAAATACTCTTAGAAAAAACCTACTAATTCTCACACCGGAGATGCAATGCCAATAGACCCGTCCGCGATGCATTATTTTGCAGGAACCAAAGTTTAAAAAAAATCTCATTCCGAATCCCAAGGAGAGAGTTTTTGGCACCATCAATTTATATTCCCAAATTTATGTTTTTCTTCACAAAAGACCCTTGATTTTAAGTAGCTAGTATGATGTTCGATTAGTGTTTTTGTTTTTTTCGTTTCTATTTTCCAAAACAAAAATATTTGTTTCTATCATGATCCTAGATTTTCAGAACAAATTTATGGGATTAGAATTGATGAGGAATGATCTTTGATGATCACATATGCATACCAGAGTTGACCACCTAGGACCTTAACCGTTGCATTTTTCGAGGATCGATCTCCACCCGAAGTCGATTTCTCCACTACCACCATACTGTGCCGGACTGATTTTTGACCTACGATGTCCGAGCAAGTCACAGACGCCTCCAGTAAATTTTTCACGCGCCTATACGATGTACGATGGGCCACTTCAACTAGGTCGTAGGATACAACCTATTTGTGTAATTACACCAAGAGCCACTTCATTTTCCACGCGCCTGTTTCAGACACTGATCGGGGCTTATGTCCCTACTTCTCCAGGGGCTAATCCGATACACACGCCTATAAATAGCAGAGCATTCAATGCACTACGTGATGGGTTTTTGTATACTAAACTTGAACTTTAACTTTTATCCTCAAACTTTTACTCTCACACCGGGATTTTATTGGGCACACCCAACATGTCTTTGCAGATGTCATAACTCAGATTTTTGACATATCACCATGGAAAACTCACTGGACAGGACATACAGGACTCCACATTAGCAAAATTCACCCCGTAACCCTCTGACCAGATTAACTGTGGATGTTAGTCAATTTCTGACACTAGCAAAGACCAAACAAAAGTTTTTTTTTTTCAATGTTCCAAGTGTTTTGAGAAACATGTTTAAAATTTACTCTACATCTTCTCTACTAAAAGTCAGTTGTTCTACTGGTAAAAGTTAATATATGGGATCCGCACTGTCTTGATTTATGATATAGATATCATCTTTTTCTTTTCTTGGCAGTATGTGCCGGAAAATTTCCGAAGGAGCCACATGAAGGAAATCAAATCGACTGTTGAGTTGTGCCATGGAAACAAGTGTTGGCGGGTGAAATTGCACGTGCAAAAGAATATGCGTACGTACTTTTCTCGAGGTTTTGGATATTTTGTGAGAGACAATAATCTGCAAGTCGGAGATGTCTGCACTTTCGAGTTGGTAAGTAGAACTAGTTATGTTCTCAACGTTGAAATCGATCGATGCTCCGATTGATCTATCTACTTCCAATTATACCTCTTCGGCTGCGTGGGGAGGGGGTTGTTTTTTGTACATTTTGATTATGTTCTCAGCGTCGAAATCGATCGATGCAGTGATCTATTTCTGATTATACCCCTTCTGCTTGGGGCTGTTTTTTGGTACATTTTGGCCTAAGGTTTATGGTATGTGTATGGATTATCTTGAGTTCTTGAAGATGGTTTGAATTTTGAGAATGGGAATATTTGAGATTAATCTCTTGAATTAATTTTTGAGTTATAGATTAGTTTTATACTTTATGTAGGTATGAGAACACTCGTAGGTATACAAATAAATAAATAAAACAATCGATGGTTTTGATTGTCTGTAATGACTAATGAGGAATTAATGGCTGAATTTGATGGCATAGAAATTTAAATTGTAGACGTTATGCTGCATTTTGCGTGTCATCTTCCTCTCTCTCAAGAAAAAATAATTAAGAATAAAAAGTACTAAGTGAGATGAATATTTATTATTTATCTTCTATCACTTTGTCTAAAATCATATATTTTTTCTATTATTTACTAAATGACAGTAAACCACTTTTAACCATTTAACGGATTTTTTTTTATATGTTAATAAACACAAATTCTCCTCTTTCTCTCATACCCTTTTATTTTTTTAAAAAATTGCTAGAACTCTTATTTAAAAAAGTAAATTATTTTTTACTCCTAAAAATTTTCAAAATTATTTTTACTTCTCCCATCTCCCCTCCCAATAACACCTACTTGTCTTCTTCTTCTTCTTCTTCCTCCCTCTATGTGTCACGCAACGTAAATCTAGTGGCGTTGAATCAGTGCACAGAGAATGGATCCTCATTGGATGTATGCGCGATCAAAGCTAAATTACGCATGCATATATGCCAAATCTAAGTTCAGCAATGCACACACAGAGAGAGAGAGAGAGAGAGAGAGAGAGAGAGGAGGGAGAAATAAAGAAGAAAAAGATTCTAGGGCCGAGGCTGGGGGTGGTTGTAATATTATTTTTTTAAAAAAAATTAGTAGTAAAAAATATATATTTTTCAAAGTAAGGGTATTAGTGTGAAAAGTAGAGGGATAAAAATATATATAAAAATTAAAGTGATATTGGTGTATTTTATTTTTAATTAGTTAATTATTTTTAAAGTATCAAGGGTAAAATTTTCATTACAATTAAACTTTTGGTAAATTTTGACTAGAGGGAACTAAATTGTGTTTGATTAAAATTGTTGATCCTAAAATTTTGATGAAAAATTAAATATTGATGTTTTTTATGAAACTAACGATTTTATTGAGTGTTTCAATTTATTAGTTCTAATAATAAAAATGATCATGAAGATATTGTGACAATGCTAAAGATGATGACAAAAATGATGGAAAATTAAGAGTTTGAAGAAATTGAATAACTTAGGGAAAATAACTCAGGTTAAATTTTAACTTTTAATGTATCCCGGGTAGGATTACACACGACACAAAATATTTTTCAAAATTATGTGTGTTTTTATAGGATCCTAATTAATTAAATTATTTGCTCTTATGTGTAATTGAAAAAGAAATAAAGACAATTAATTAAAATTGAATTTAAGATTTTAGTAGAGCTAACTGAGAAAAGAAATCAATTAAAGGGGTGAAAACGTCGAAGAAAATGAATTAAAATCGGATTAAAGAGAGATGTTCCAGCTTGAGCAGTCGACTAGTCAATCGACATATGCTTAAAAGGAGAAGTTGCTGGATTGTTCGGTCGACAGGTAAGTCAACCTATGGCCAAAAGAGGAAGTCTCTAAATCTTCCGGTCGACAAGTGAGTCGACTTGTGTAACTCTCTGAATCGTCCAGTCGACAAATGAAGTATGGGCGATTGACCGATTGGCGAAGGATTTTTGGCTTGGCTACATCCTGAATCGGTCAGTTGATAGACGGGCCTTGGTCGGTCGACAGATGGATCAGTTTCAGGATTTATGGAATTTCGAATTTTATTCAAACAGTAGCCGTTACTAGCCATTTATGGTTAAGATATGCGAGATATCTTAGGGATCTGATATATTTTGAGCTATTTAATTAATATTTAAATATATCTAGCTATTTAATTAATATTTAAATATCTTTATAGATATGGTTCAAGTATTTTTTATATTTCTTAATTTAGTACATGAAATTCTTTTTATCTTATCTAATTGAGTTTGAGTAAAAAATTGAGGGACTAAATTGAATGTTTTAAAAGATATATTTAAGTGAATTATATCATGATTAAGTCTTAATAATATAAGGGAACTTATGGAGTAATTATTTGTTATGATATATAATAACTAGCCGTTAGAGGGCTTGTTATAAATCCCTATAAATAAACCAGCGTTTTTTAGGTTTAAAAAAATACAATAATCCAAAATCAATCAAAATTCAAGTTCTATTCAGTTCCTGAATTTTATGAGAGTCATCATTCTAAAATCATAGTGAGTACATTGTGAGATCTTTCTTGAGATTTGTTCTTGAGAAACATTTGTTGTGGATTATTACTACTACCGATCTGAAATGACATTGTTATTCTAATCCTTATTCTTTCAATGGATTCCTGGTGAGATTGTTCCAAGTTATTTGTTTATTTGCTATTATTATTTTCTTGGAAGTTGATCTTTGAAATTGTTTTCCGAATTTTTATTGAAAAATATTTTTTGAAACAATTTCTTTAGAAAATTTGATTACGTGCTAAATTGCTTGCTACCTGTTTTTTGTTTAAAATAAGATTTTGAATTTCTTCACTTTATTTCTATACTAGTTTTGGGACATTAATTGAGTATTAATTAATCTGAGGTGATAGAAATTTCGAGTGGGAAGAACTTATCAATTTTTGTAATTGGTGAGTTGTGTGCGGATTAGATACTATTGGGAGTGTCTAATCAGGGTAGCTGGTTTCAATCTCTTCCGGTAAAGAGATTGAGGTTTTAATCTTTGCCTAGAGTATAAAAATATTAGATTTTAATTCTTCCTTTATAGAATTGTGAATTAATTATAATGGTTCAATTCTTATCGGGTAAAATGATATTTAGAGCGTATTTGTGTGAGGTTTAATTATTGAGTCTAAGGTATAAAAAGAATTAGGTTGTAATTCTCCCTATAATAGAATTAGATTAATCTTCTGCCTGGTAAAAAGATAGAGGTTATTCCTTAGACTGTGAAAAAGAATTGTAAAGGTTGATTCTGAGCCTGCGAAAAGAATCATTGTGAGAGTTTGATTCCTACCTTTAAAAGGATCTTGAGTTTAGTGGGTGTGACTCTCCGTGGAGCTCGGGGGGACTGGATTAGTCAAGAGTAGCTTGATAAACCAGTATAAATTTCTGTGTGCAGCATTATTTATATTATTTATGTTTTATTGTTTGAGTGTGTACCTAATTGATAACATATATCTGCTGCTATAAAGATAATAATTAATTTTAGGATAAAACCGAATGTTTGATTTTTGAAATATTATATTCTGATAATTTTTAATATTACCCAATTCACCCCCATCTTGGGTAGCTCACTAGGCCAACAATTAGTATCAGAGCTGGTTTAGCTCGACACACTTAACTAAAAAAGATCACATGGCGCACATAATATGCACACTAGTTGAGGGACAGTCTATGCACTGACCACCGTTGTTTGCAAGTGAAAATTATTCATTCTAGAAAGATAGAATAATAACCTTTCTTCATACTACAAATTATGATATGTGGCTAACAATCGAGAATGGTCCGTTCATTCTAATGGAAAACAGAGTCGAGAAGAAGAAAGAGCAGTTGACTGCTTCTGATAAGTAGAAACTTTCTATGAACTCTCAAGTTATTAATATTTTATTTTGTTATTTGGATGCTAATAAATATTCGAGAGTTTCAGGTTATAAATCAGCAAAGGAGATGTGGGACAAGTTACAAGTTACTCAAAAAGGGACAAGTCAAGTGAAACAATAGAAAATCAACGCTCTTATGAGAAAAATTGAATTGTTCAGAATGGAAGAAATTGAATCGATTCAAGAGGTGTATACTTGTTTCAACAATATTTGCAATCATTAGAGTCAACTTGGAAAACCATACTCTATGGAGGATAGAATTCGAAAAGTCCTAAGATTTTTGACAAAAGTATGGGAGTCGAAGGTGACTGCAATTGAGGAAGTTAAGGATCTTGGCAAATACAAAATTGATAATCTCATAGACAACTTGATAACTCATGAAACGACGATTAAAGGATATGAGGATGACACCGAAAATGGTAAGAAGAAATCTTTGGCGCTAAAGGCTCAAAAAATTGAAGAAGATGATGACAATAATGATAAAAGTCTTGACAATGAGCAAGAGAAAGACGTGGTACTTCTCACAAAGAATTTTAGAAGAATAATTCAGCGTACATTTCGCAGGAGAAGAAATTTCAACATGAACAATATGGAATGCTACAACTGTCACAAGAGCAGTCACTTTCAAACTGATTGTCCTAAACCGAAGAATGATAAAGAAAAGGAGAATAAAAAGAAAGAAAAGAATAAATGAAAGAAGAACAAGAATAAGTCTATGAAGACTACTTAGGATGATACCGAATCAAGTAACTCTGAAAAATCAGAAAGTGAAGAAATGTCCATGTTTGCATTGATGGTCACTGGTGGTGAGGTAACAAAATATTCAAGTTCTTATCCTTTAGATTTTGATGAATTATTTGATATTTATCAAGAACTTCTGCATAATTATAAAAACTAGTGTTTTAAAATAAATGTCTTTCAAAGTACAATTAATACATTAAACAAGCAAGTAATGAACTACGAATATGAAAACAATGAATTAAAATCTAAGATATTGGATTTACATTCATTTGTTCTCAAATTCACTGGTGGTGAGAATAACTTAAAAATTCTTTTGGGAAGTTCACGTGATATTTTTGATAAAACCGGTATTAGATTTCAGAAAAATCTTAAACAAAAACATTTTCAAAAATTCTTTTCTGAAATAAAGGATCTTATTAGATGTTTTAAATGTAATGTTGTGTGACATAGTATTCATAAATATTTTGCTAAAATATCTAACTATAGATAAGTTTGGGTTCTAAAAGGAACTAAAATTACCTTGACTAACAAGATCGGACCCACGTAGATTGGATACCACTTAGGATCTATTTAAAGTGCTCTTTGTAGGTTATTCTAAAAGTATTAATAAGTAAGGACAAATGGTTCCTAGACAGCGGTTGTTTTCGACACATGACGGGAGATCAATAAAAATTCACATCTTTGACAACTAAGGATAGAGGTCATGTGACTTTTGGAGACAACGCAAAGGGTAAAATTATCGGTATAGGTAATATCGATAATGATGCTACTATTATTAAAGTTGTGTTACTAGTTGATGGACTCAAACATAACTTGCTTAATATTAGTCAACTATGTGACAAGGGCTATAATGTGATATTTGATCATGATAAATGCATTATTAAGAATGATCATGATAGTAGTATCTTGTTAGTGTCATCATATTTTGAGAATGTTTATACTTGCTCATTTGATAATTTTACTTCTCAAAATTTATCTTGTTTGAATGCCTTATCTGAAAATAATTGGTTATGGCATAGGAGACTCGGGCATGCTAGTATGGAGCTAATTTTAAATTATCCAAGAAGAGTCTTGTACGTGACCTACCTAATTTGTAATTTGTGAAAGATAAAGTATGTGATGTATGTCGATTAGGCAAACAGTCTAAATCATCATTTAAGAAAAAGATACACACGTCCACGTCTAGATGTCTTGAATTACTGTATTTTGATTTATTTAGACCGAATTTTGTTGCTAATCTTGGTGGTAAGTTTTATGCCTTCGTAATAGTTAATGATTATTCTAGACTTACCTGAATATTTTTCTTTGTTAAGAAAAATGAAGTTGCTTTTGTATTTGCTAAATTTTGTAAGCATGTTCAAAATGAGAAGTAATGTTCTATTATTAATATTCGTAGTGACATAGGAAGAGAGTTTAAGAATGATGATGTTATTAGTTATTGTGATGAGTATGGTTATGCTCATAACTTCTTTGCACTAAGATCACCATAACAAAATGGTGTTGTGGAAAAGAAGAACATGATTTTTCAAAAAATGGTCAGAGTAATGCTTAATGAAAATCGCTTATCAACTTACTTCTGGGCCGAAGTAGTAAGTACAGCTTGTCATGTGGTGAATCGGGTATCGATTCGTAGAGGGTTTAACAAAATCCCATATGAAATCTGGAATGACAAGACTCCTAACATTTGCTATTTTAAAGTATTTGGGTGTAAATATTTCATTTTGAATGACAAGGATAATCTAGGTAAATTTGATGCTAAATCTGATTATGAAATTTTTCTTGAATATGTTACAACAGTAAAGCTTATAGAGTTTACAATAAATGTATGTTAGTAGTAGAAGATTCTATGCATATTGTATTTGAGGAAGCTGACCTAGTTTTGTCTAGAAATATTTTGGGTGTTTATGATACAGGTATTTCAAATAACAAAAACCAATGTGAAAATGCGGCTAAAAAGTCTCAAAAAGAGAAGGAGGCTAAGGAAGAGGATTTGACATTACGACGAGTTATAAAAACAATACCGGGATATTCGATAAAAGAAATTATTGATAATTTCGAAAGAGGTGTAAGTACTCGTTCCTCTATTAGAAATATAATTAATTTTGCTTTCTTATCTCAAATTGAGTCTAAAAATGTAAATGAGACGTTAACTGATGAATTTTGGATTTCCGCAATGCAAGATGAATTAGTTCAATTTGAGCGGAATAAAGTATGGTGTCTTATTCCGATACCGGATTTTCATCTTGTTATTAGTACGAAATGGGTTTTTTGAAATAAAAATGATGATTCTGGTATAGTAATTAGAAATAAAGCAAGATTAGTAGTACAAGGCTATAATCAAAATGAAGGAATTGAGTATGATGAAACCTATGCTCTTGTGGCTAGATTAGAAGCTATTAGAATACTACTCGCTTTTGCATGCTTACATAATTTTAAGCTATATCAAATGGATGTTAAGAGTGCATTTCTAAATGTCTTTCTAGCGGAAGAAGTTTATGTGGAATAACTCCCGGGATTTGAAAGTGATAAATTTTTCGATCATGTATTTAAACTTCGTAAGGTTTTGTATGAATTCAAACAAGCTCCTAGAATTTAGTATGAGAGATTTAGTCGATATTTGATCGAAAAAAGTTTTCGAATGGGTATTTGTGATATAACACTATTTGTTAAGCAAACTGACTCTAATATCAAATTAGTACAAGTTTATATTAATGACATTATTTTCAGATCCACTAATGAGGATCTTTGCCAAGAGTTTGTTAAGATAATGTAGGTCGAATTTGAAATGAGCATGATGGGAGAGCGGGATTTTTTTCTTGCGTTGCAAATTAAGCAAACCAAAGAAGAGATATTCATAAACCAAGCTAAATACACTAAGGAATTATTAAAAAAATATGACTTAGATGGTACTAAAGAATACAAAACTCTCATGAAAACGGCTACAAAGATAGACAAAGATGATACGAGCAAAAGTGTTAATGAAAAAATGTATCGAGGTATGATTGATAGCCTATTATACTTAATTGCTAGTAGACCTGATATCATGTATAGTGTTTGTTTATGTGCTAGATTTCAGTCTTGTCCTAAAGAATCGCACTTGACTGTGGTTATGCGAATTTTTCGATATTTAAAGGGGACGACTGACTTAGGATTATGGTATCGTAGGGGGAGTAATTTTAAATTAATAAGTTACTTCGACACTGATTTTTTCGGTTGCAAAGTTGAGTGAAAAAGCACAAGTGGGTCATGTCATTTGTTAGGACATGTCTTGGTTTCTTGGTCAAGCAAGAAACAGAATTCGATAGCCTTATTTATTGTTGAGGCTGAGTATATGGCAATTGGTAACTGTTGTGCTCAAATTTTATATATTAAGTAACAGTTAAATGATTTTGAAATCTGTATGGAGGAGGTCCCGATTTATTGTGATAATAGTACTATTTGTTTAAGTAAGAATATTACACAACACTTACGAACTAAGTACATAGAGATTAGACATCACTTTATTTGTGATCACATTCAGAAAATGAACATTGTTATTGAATATATTGAGACCTCCGACTAGTTAGCTGATATTTTTACCAAACCATTAGTAAAAGATCAGTTTGTAAAAATCATTCGTGATTTTGGTATGGTTAGGCATAACGATGTATACCTAGAGTAGTGTTTCTTTATAGTTCTCATTTCCCTTTTTTTTTTGAGATGATAAAGGGGGAGAATTAGTTGATGTTTTAATGAATATCTTAAGGGGGAACTTGAATTATCTTGTTAAATATCTTAAGGGAGAATTTATTATATATTAAAATTTGTTCTTTGTTAAAAATCTTATAATTATCTTCATTACTTTACTTTAGCGAGTTAAAGAAGCTATTCTCGAATTTAGGAGGAGTGTGGTTACAATTGTATTTTGAAGAAAATATCAAAGTTAATTGTCATCATAAAAAAGGGGGAGGTTATTGATCCTAAAATTTTGATGAACAATTAAATGTTGATATTTTTGGTAGAAGTAACGATTTTATTGAGTGTTTCAGTTTATTAGTTTCAGTGATGAAAATGATCATGAAGATATTATGACAATACTAAAAATTATGACAAAGATGATGACAAAAATGATGAAAAATTAAGAGTTTGAAGAAATTGAAGAACTTAGGAAAAACAACTCAAGTTAAATTTTAACTCTTAATGTATCCCGGTTAGGATCACACACGACACAAAATATTTCTTTTATAGGATCCTAATTAGTTAAATTGTTTGCTACCCGTTTTTTTGTTTAAAATCATATTTTGAATTTTCTCACTTTATTTCTATTACTAGTTTCGGGACATTAATTGAGTATTAATTAATCTGAGATTGTAGAAGCTCCAAGTAGGAAGAATTTATCAATTTTTATAATTGGTGAGTTGTATGCGAATTAGATTATGTTGGGAGTGTCTAATCAGGGGTAGCTGATTTCAATCTCTTCCGGTAAAGAGATTGAGGTTTTTATCTTTGCCTAGAGTATAAAAATATTAGGTTTTAATTCTTACTTTATAGAATTGTGAATGAATTGTAATGGTTCAATCCTTACCAGGTAAAAGGATATTTGGAGCGTATTTGTGTGAGATTTAATTCTTGAGTCTAAGGTATAAAAAGAATTAGGTCGTGATTCTCCATGTAATAGAATTAGATTAATCTTCTGTCTGGTAAAAAGATAGAGATTATTCATTAGCTTGTGAAAATAATTTGTAAAGGTTGATTCTGAGCTTGCGAAAATAATCATTATGAGGGTTTAGTTCTTACCTTTAAAGGGATCTTGAGTTTAGTTGGTGCGACTCTCCTTGGAGCTCGGGAGACTGAATTAGCCAAGAGTAATTTGGTAAACCAATATACATTTCTGTGTATTGCATTATTTATATTTTATTGTTTGGTTGTGCACCTAGTTGATAACACATATTCGTTGTTATAAAGATAATAATTAATTTTAGAATAAAATTAATTATTTGATTTTTGAAGTGTTATATTCTAATAATTTTTAATACTACCCAATTCACCCCCCCCTCTTGGGTAGTTCATTGGGCCAACAAAAATAATTTTTTTATAAGCAAGAAACCGACTAAACCGAAAAGTTGAACCTCCTGAATGAATGCATTTTGTAAATGCTATCCCTGGATGCCACAAACACCAAAAATTTATCCTCGCGACATTTGGATATACAATGGATATGTCTAGATCAATCCACGTAACATAGATCTGTCATCACTAGATTTACAGTTTGTTTGATAGCACAATCAAACCCTAAAACTAAATACATTAAGTATATCAAATTAAATGTGATCGATAATAAAATAAAGAGATAATTGATGATTAGTCCCAAATAACGAGTCTAATTTGTTATTAATCTTATTTAAAATATAAGTTTTGATTTAATCCCTTAAATTGATTTTTACTTAAATATTAGTCTCATATGTGCTCACGCCTGTGTAATATTAGTTACATGTACCTGTGTACGTAATATTTGTTACACCTAACAAATATTTTACACACAAGTTAAATACATATAACTGTGCGAGTGTAGTATGGAAAAACTTTCGCTCATAATTTGTAGACACGGCATTTTTTACCGCCTCGCAAAAAATTATACTTTATTTTATAGTTACCTTTTTTTTATTTTTTTTATTTTTTTTTTATTGTACCGTATTTATGCGGTTTAATACTGCTAAATTAAGTTTTATTAATCTCTTAAGTAAATTAAATATTAGTAATTGATTTTTTTTTTTTTTTTGGTTTTGTAGATTTTTCGAAGTGGAATAAAAACGCGTTAATTCGGAACAAAATGGACAAGAAACAGACGAGAACGAGAGAGGCCTGGACCGAACGCCGGGGGGGGGCTGCAAAAAGGTCGCTGGTGCGACCAGTGGTCTGGCCGCATGTGCAGCCAGCTTTAAAGCTGGCCGCACATACGGCCAGCAGGGGGGTGTTTCCCCCTGCTTTTGGGTGCACCGAATTCGGTGCACCCAAAAGCTGGTGGGTGCACCGAATTTCGGTGCACCCACCCCTTTTTTTTTTTATTATTTTTCCTACTTTTTGTTTTTTTTTTTTGTCGGCAAGTTTCACATTTTTTTCCTATAAATAGATGAAGGATGTTTTGGAGAAAGAGGAGGATTTTGAGGGGATGAAATTTTTTAGAGAAATTTTTGTAAGGGAGAAGGGAAATCTGTAGAAAAAGTTTTGAAGAAAATAATATTATTTTCATTTTATTGTAATTTTGAAGAAGAAAAATCTTCAAGAAGGTGGTAAATTTTCATCTGTTGTAAATCTTACTCTTATTTTTTAAGTTGTTATTATACTAATTTTTTTTTAAATTAGATTTTTTTCTTCTTCCTTTATTATTTATTTATTACTTTTTATTTTCTTTTTATTTTTATTTATTTTTTTTATTTTTTATTTTTGAGTAAATAATACGAGGTAGAAAATTCTCAACCTTCAATTTGAACGGCTTAAATTTAGAAGGGAATTACTTCCCTCGATGCGTGTGTGCGGGTGTTTTATTTAATTTGTATTAAATATAATGTGCTAACAATACGAGGTGGAAAATTCCCAACCTTCAATTTGAATGACTAAAATTTAGAAGGGAATTACTCTCCTCGATGCGTGTGTGCGGGTGTTTTATTTAATTTGTATTAAATATAATGTGCTAACAATACGCGGTGGAAAATTCTCAACCTTCAATTTGAATGGCTAAATTTAGAAGGGAATTACTCCCCTCGATGCGTGTGTGTGGGTGTTTTATTTAATTTGTATTAAATATAATGTGCTAACAATACGAGGTGGAAAATTCCCAACCTTCAATTTGAATGGCTAAAATTTAGAAGGGAATTACTCTCCTCGATGCGTGTGTGCGGGTGTTTTATTTAATTTGTATTAAATATAATGTGCTAAAAATACAAGGTGAAAAATTTCCAACCTTCAATTTGAATGGCTAAAATTTAGAAGGGAATTACTCTCCTCGATGCGTGTATGCGGGTGTTTTATTTAATTTGTATTACATATAATGTGCTAACAATACGAGATGGAAAATTCCCAACCTTCAATTTGAATGGCTAAAATTTAGAAGGGAATTACTCTCCTCGATGCGTGTGTGCGGGTGTTTTATTTAATTTGTATTAAATATAATGTGCTAACAATACGAGGTGGAAAATTCCCAACCTTCAATTTGAACGGCTTAAATTTAGAAGGGAATTACTCCCCTCGATGCGTGTGTGCGGGTGTTTTATTTAATTTGTATTAAATATAATGTGCTAACGATACGAGGTGGAAAATTTCCAACCTTCCATTTGGACGGTTTAAATTTAGAAGGGAAATCATTCCCCTCAATGTGTGCGTGCGTGTGGGTGCGTGTGTTTTCTTTAACTCATATTAAATATAATGTGCTAACAAGATGAGGTGAAAAATTCCCAGCCTTCCATCAGAACGGCCTAGGTTTGGAAGGGAGATCACTTCCCTCAATGTGTGGGTATGTGTATATGTGTATATAAGGAGGATTTAAAAATAAAATAAAAACATTCGGATTTAAATTCTAATTGGACTTAATCGGATAAGGTACCGTCTTTGGACGGACGTCTTGGGGTGCTTGACACCTTCCCCGAGCGTAACTGACCCCCGAACTCTTTAAACGAATCTCGGGTCAAACCATGTTATTTTTGGAGTCAAATTTTACTTAAGCCACATTTTTTTAAATTATTTTCAAAAAAAAAAAGAAAAATATGGTGACCTAGCACATCATTTAAACCCAATGCTAGGTGGCGACTCCTTTTTTCTAAAACAGGCTTAAGTATATTTTAATGAGAAAATCGACGTTTTTAAAAAACCCTTCTCGTTTTACCAGCGCCAAGCATATATAGGCACTATATCTATATTTTTTTGGTTTTCTCTGGAAAATCGGGGCGCGTTCATAATTGACATAGGCGGTAGACTTACACAGGTCGAATCGGGTTTGAGATCTGATCCGGAGCAAACAGACCCAATGGGTTATCTGGGCCGAAGAATGATAGACCCAATTGGGTGCTAGCTTCAGCGGTCTTCTGAGTGAGACTAATAGCCTCATAAAAAGGCCCATATTTCAGTATACTCAAACCATGGTATTTAGGGCCAAGGAACAAACAGGTCAGTCTATAGTGAACGTCTCTCCTATACTTAAAGAGATGAGCCAGATTGACTGTAACGCTCCATATATTATGGGGACCGTTACAGAGATCTCTCCTGAAATCATGAGAATTGTGGTTATCTTCTAAGCCGTTAGGAGCGTATCACGTTACGGGCGATTTCTCCAAAGCAACGATAATATATTTCCAAGCCTATAAGAGGGCAGAGATCGCTGGTAACATTTTACGGTTCAATCTGCATACTATTTTTTCCATTACCAGATTAACTTATTCTCACTTCGGATATTCTTTATTAGACACCACACTAGTGTCCCCTATTAGAACTCACGGTTTTGTAGGTCATAAAAGAAGGCGAAGAGATTTCTGTCATGTACAGAGCTATCACACGTGTTGGAAATTTCTGGTAACATCAGAGTACAATGCATGTATTGGGTCTTTTTTTTTTTTTTTTTTAATGCACGTGATTAAAATATAAGTTGTAATTGCGTATGTGACTTTTTAAAAATTAAGAGTAAAATAAGAGATTTGCCACATGAACACCCTTAAAATAAAATAAACATTAAATATAAGTATCATTTGAAAATTATTTCAAATTTTAATTGATATATGATTTTTTTTATTTTTTTTTATAACATTTCACTTAAAATGATTAAATGTCTATCTAGCACAATTACCATTCAATATCAATATTATCAAATCTTACTAAAAAAAAAAGGGTTATACAATAAAGAATATTTAAAAAAATATATAAAAATTATTTTAGAAATAATTAGTAAAAGGATAATTTTTCTTAAAATTAAAAATATTAAAAAAATAATATCAATACTTAATAAATTCAATATTTAATATTTTTACTTAATATTAGATCAAAGAATTAAAAAAAAAATAGAGATAAAAAACAATAAGTGACTTGGAGAAAATATAAAGAGTTTCATATTTACCTATATAATTAAAAGATAAATATACAAAAACTTGTAATCTAGTGGATATTTTAATTTACCTACCTTATCAAATATCTAAAGTTCAACCAAAAAAAAAAAAAAAATTCAAAATCTATATGTATAGGCGGTATAGTTATGAAACTCCCCTACCATCAAATGGTTGGGAGTTGGGACCTGAGGAGACATTCAATTGGCCTTTCCCCAACCCATCGTACCACGTGCAATGTCAGAGAATCTCTCTGTTTCTCTGAAAACCCTAGTTTCAGGCGATCATTTTTTTCTGGAAAAAGAAGAATCTTCACTTTCTCTGCTCTCATTCATCGTCTCGGGTATCCGAAGCGTCTCCTTGTCAGCAGCGAAAGAATATCAGGGTTTCTACGCTACGAAGAGGAAATCAACAAACGACAATGGCGAAACGTCGCCGCGTAGGTCGTACAAGGCTATCGCTCTCCGACAACGACACTGAGTTCTTCAAAGCATATTTCCCCCATCGCAGCTCTCATCGCCTGGTTCTCTCTCTCTCTCTCTCTCTCTGTAAAGTAGGTTTTCCATACGTGCGCGTGTGAGATTATATTTTTCTTGGAAACAAGAATTTGTTCATGAAAGGTGCGAAAGGTCTAGGTTCATAACCCAATTTAATAATCGGTTAATGGCGAAAGACATGAACTATTAAAACAATTATATATGTTAGGGGTTTATACATTACTAATGCTATTTTAAAGGGGCACAGATTTGTGATCCTTGGCGTAGTGTATGATGATTGTCTACAAATTCTATCAAATTAAATCACTTTTCATTGATTTTGAAGTGATTCTTCTTTAATAAATACAATTTCTTTCGCAGCAAATACCGCCCGCTTTTGTCAAGAATTTTGAAGAAAATATTCCACAAAATGCAATTCTTAAAGATACAGTAGCCAGATCATGGCGTGTGGACTTGGAAGAAGACGATAAGGGCGTGTTCATGAAGAATGGATGGGAAGTCTTTGTGAGTGATAATTCATTAGAACTTGGTGACTTCCTAGTCTTTAGGTACAACAATGATTCTTCCTTCACTGTTAGAATTTTCGGCAAGAATGGCTGCAAGAGGCAGCAGCAAGATCTTGGTTCAGTTAGAGTAAAGCTGGAAGAAGAGGAGGAGACTCAAGAACCGGTCTTTCTTCGCAAGCGCAAGTACTCGAAACAAGGCTTCGGGAGGCCTAAAAGATCAAAAGGTTTTTTTGTTTGTGTTGAAATTAACATTATTTTTGTCTAAATTTTGTTATTTTACCCTTTTCTGTCTGGTATAAAAGGTGTATATTAATTAACAGTTTGTGGAGAAGAAAACCAACTTAAATCACCAAGAACTGCTTCACACATTGTTGATAAAAAGAGGATCACTAAACATGCAGGCTCTGTTGCAACCAAACGACCATATTTTTATGCAGTTCTCACTCCATCAAAGCCAAACATTCTGGTAAGTTTTCATAGTATTTTTGGTAGTGCATAATCATTGAGATGCATGGGTAGAATGGGTTTTGACACTTAACACCCTGAAGTTTGAATTTATATCCTTGTGGACCTCATGATTTCAATTTGAACATATGACAACTTGAAGGTTCCTAATCATTCTATTTCAGTCCAAATCATTAAGCTCCTTGCAATTTTGGAAGGGAAATAGTCATATATAATATATTCATAGCATGGCTTTGTTAATGGGGGGTTGCAGAACATACCTAAACGAGTGTTGAAGGAGCACAAAATCAAGCTTGAGCCAGAGATGGTTTTGCGCAATCTGAGTGGCGAAAAATGGGCTGTATCTATCCGTTTTGTGAAGGATGGCAGGATACTGATTTATAAGGGTTGGTCCAAGTTTTGTAATGAAAACAATCTCAGGATTGACGATACATGTGTGCTCGAGTTTGTGAAAGGTAGGGGAGGAGTAACCAAAGAGATACGTGCCTGCAACATGATCCGCTCCAAAAGCAACAACAGAGGACACCATTTACAGGGTTATTGAACATAGACGAGGTTGCTTAGTCTGGTAGGACGAGACTTTTGAATATAAAGCATTCTGATATGTATATGCTCGTCTTCCAGAATGTCTTTTTTTTTTTCGGTTGCTCATTTTCCAAATTGAAGATAGTCTTGGCGCAACGGTAGAAATTGTCACTGTGTGACCTAGTGGTCATAAGTTCAAGTTGCAGAAACATCACTGTATACAATAAATCTAAGTGGTCCGACTCTTTCTCGGATCCACACGTAGCGAGAGTTTTGTAGCACTATCTTCTTTTTTGTCTCCAAATTACTGTACCATTTTATCTTATGTTTATAGTGAAGTAGTGTGAATGGTATAAAGTTATGGTTTGTGAAGGGTTGATATAATTAACAATAGCTTAAATCCTAAAATGTCGACCAGAAAACTTGTTTGGTGGATTTTTACTTTTTTGGATATTTCAAACCGAGGTTTCTAATAGTTTTATTTTCCTTGTTTGTAACTTCTAAAATAATATTTTTTCAATTTTTTTAAACCAACTCTTTTTTAATATTTTATACATCTTTTAATAAACGGATAGGAATATTAATAATGATAGGTATTTGAATGCAAAGATGTTTTAAATGTTGAGATTTAATTTTAAAAGATAAATAAATGATAGATTGAACTTAATCTTAAGGGGTCAACCACCCCATGTAACAGGGGTGGTTTCCGACGGGGAGAGGGAGAAGGAGGTTGAACGGGAGAGAGAGAAAGAGAAAGAGAAGTGAAGAAGAAAAATAAAAATAAAAAAATATAATAAAAAATAATTTTGCCCTTAGATTTGATAGAAAATCTAACAGAATAATATTTTAAAATTGTGCTCGTGGAGGGTTTAAAATGTATTTTCTCTTTATTGTGTTATTGTAAAAAATATGAAATGTAATTAAATAAAAACTTATAAAAAAAGTAGACTAAACAATGATGCATTTTGTTGAATTTAACACTTAATTGATCATCGTATTGAATTCAACAAATATTAAATTATATAAAAATATATATATACAAATTTATATTATGTTAAAGTCAATGAAATATTACGTTCACAATTTTTAATAAATTTTCACATTCATGTTAAATTCAACAAGCAACTTTTATAGTTTTTCACATTCGTAATGAATTTAACATGTATAAAAAAAATAGTGATATATCTTGTTGAATTCAATATAAAATTTATCATCGTCTTGAATTTAACGAATATTAAATTATATTTTGAAGTCAATCATCCCACCAATATAATTTTGGATTTTTAGGAGTATTATAGGTACTTCATTTTGTCCAAATTTGAAATTGAAATTAAACCAACTAAATATAAAGAAATGTGGGATAAGTGGTAGAATGGCTCTCCCTGTGACACCATCCCGTCATTTTCCCGGCAGGTTTAATTCCTATTTTTTATACAATAATTTAGTTTATCTTCTGGTTCAACAATGGCAATATTCACCGGAGACAACAATGTTTATCTTCCCCGGAAAATGACATCCGAAAAAAAAAGTGATGAATATATGCATCTCGATAAGCTGATCCTACTTCACTAAACGCAAAATGGATTTTCAGACAAATCTCCTCCTATCTTTTCTAGCAGGTTTGTCCACGCTTCTAATCATAATCTTCCATCAATGGAGAAAAAAAGAGGACAGAAAGAGAAATGGTGTCCCACAAGCTGGTGGTGCTCTCCCGATAATCGGCCATATCCACCTCCTTGGCGGCGGACAACTCACCCACAAAACACTGGGAGCCATGGCCGAAAACTACGGACCCATCTTCACTTTAAGGCTCGGTTCTCACCAAGTTTTGGTTGTCAGCAGTTGGGAAATGGCCAAGGAATGTTTCACCACTCTTGATCGAGTTTTCTCCACCAGACCGAGCATCGCCGCCTCCAGGCTACTCGGCTACGACTTCGCCATGTTCGGTTTCGCGCCCTACGGACCTTACTGGCGCGAGATGCGAAGGATCGCCACTCTCGAGCTCCTCTCCAATAGGCGGATCGATCTGCTGAAACACATTAGGGTTTCCGAGGTGAAGACCTGGGTGAAAGAATTGTATGATTTGTGGGTCGGTGGAGGGAGTGACAGCCGCGGCGTTTTGGTGGATATGAAACGGTGGTTCGGCGACTTGACTTATAACTCCGCCGTGAGAATGGTCGGCGGAAAACGGTATTTCGGGCCGGGCTTGGGAATCGAGGAGGGCGAGGCCATGAGATTCCAGAGAGTGGTGAGGGATTTTGCGTACTTGTTTGGGGTGTTTGTTTTGTCTGATGCGATACCTTTTCTGGGGTGGATAGACTTCAATGGGTACAAGAAGGCGATGAAGAAGACTGCAAAAGAGCTTGACACTGTCATTGAAGGGTGGCTGGAGGAGCATAAGCGGCGGAGGAGGGTGGTGGAGGGAGGAGGAGGAGAGGCGAACAGAGAGAATGACTTCATGGATGTGATGCTGAATATCCTTGATGATGCCAAGCTTTCTGATTTTGATGCTGATACCATTAACAAAGCTACATGCCTGGTTAGTTTGCATTTTCCGAACTTTCTTTTGAGCAAACCTCAGTAACTGACATTGGTTTCGCTCGGAGCAAGCCCGTACGTCTGAGGGCCGGGCTTGGGCTTTGTGTTTTAATTTAAAGTCTGGCCCGAAACCTGAGCTTGAGGCCCCTAAAGAACCACCTAGACCCCTTACCCTTTCTTAGCCTGGTTCATTCGGCCGAGGACTGCGAAGCCCCCGACCAAAGGCCCGATATAGATTAGGCCCAGTCTTTAATATTGTTGAGTAGGGTTGTTCATGGGTATAAAGGCCCGTCAGGCCCATTATCAATTTTTAGAGTATGAATGGGCTGAGATAGGGTATAAAGACTTAACTTTTTATTTTTAGCATCAATCCGGACCGATCAATTAATTTAATAAAATTAATAATGTCTCCATATATAACATAAATAAATTATATAATATAGGACTAATAACATTTTAAATTTGACCAATTTGCACTTTACTCCTCTGTAGTTTGAAAATCATCATTTACTCCCCTGTGATAAGATATTTATTGCACTTACCCCCTATATCAAGGGATAAGTGATTTGAAAATCTAACAATAAGGGGGATAAGTGGTGATTTTCAAACCACAGGGAAATAAATGCAAATCGATCAAACCACAGAGAGTAAAGTTTAATTAACCCTATAATATATATATATATATATATATGAACATATTACCAATTTTAGGCCAATTGACTTGAACTGGCCCGGCTCGCCCAAATTCTAAGGCCTAGAATAAGAGACCAATTTTCTTTTTTGGCAGAATCTCATCTTAGCAGGAAGTGACACCACCATGATTACTCTCACCTGGGCGCTCTCCCTACTTCTCAACAATCGGCCCGTTATGGAGAAAGTGAAATCTGAGCTGGAAGCCCGCGTTGGCAAAGACAGGCCTGTGGACGAACCCGACATAAAAAACCTAGTATATCTCCAGGCCGTAGTTAAAGAAACCCTACGCCTCTACCCGCCCAGCCCAATCATCAGCCTCCGGGCCTCAACAGAGGATTGCACCTTCTCAACGGGCCACCACATCCCCGCTGGGACCCGCTTGATGGTGAATGCATGGAAGATCCACCGCGATGAACGCGTGTGGCCCGATCCAAACGAATTTAGGCCCGAAAGGTTCTTGACAAGCCATAAGGACGTAGACTTAAGAGGGAATAATTTTGAACTCATTCCTTTTGGGTCGGGCCGGCGAGCTTGCCCGGGGATTTCGCTGGGGCTTAGGGTGGTGCACCTGGCACTGGCTAGCTTGCTGCATTGTTTTGATATAGCCAAAGAATGTGATGTAAAAGATGTGGATATGAGTGAGAGCTTAGGCCTCACTAATTTGAAAGCAACTCCTCTTCGAGTTTATATTGCCCCATGCCTAAATCCCAATAGCTATGGGTACTGAAATGGGGTTGTTTTTGCATTTAAAATGAGTTATTTTAGAACTTCTGGCGTATATTTTTTAGTTTTTTCCCCTAAAAATTATTGTAAAGAGTTGGGGTGTCTTTGGTTGGAAAAATGAATGAATAAGAAAATAAACATATATATATATATATATATATATATATATATATATGATAAAAAAGGGCAGCCCAATGCTATAAAGTTCTTATTATGCGTGGAGTCTAGGGAAGACTTTTTACAAAAGACTGTTTCCACGACTAGAAGCCGTGACCTCTAGGTCATATGTAAAGTGAAAAAAATAAGTTGTTTGTCATGGCGAAAAAATTAGAGGAAAAAAATAGGAAGGAAAATGCACAATTTTTTAAACAATTTTTTTTCCACACCAATTTGAGAAGAAAATAAAAAAAAATGAGAGAAAAAATTTCATGAAGACAGTAAAATTACAATTATATCTTAATGAAATCTTTGATTTTTTTTTTTTTTTTTAATATATGAGGTTAAAATAATAAATTACATTAAAATGAATTATTTTTTTTTATTTCATTTTTCTCTCCTAATCAAACAACACAAGTAAAAATATTTTATTTTCTTTCACAATGGATAAAATTTTTTTTTTTTTTTTTATTTTTCTTTCTGTTTCTCATTCCGACCAAACATACCTTTAAAAAATATGTATTACAATACAAAAAGAAAAACCATTTTTCTTAGTTTTCCTCAACTTTTTGGTAGAGGTTAGAGAAAATAATTTTTTTTGTCCTTCATATTCGGAATGAGTGCTCAATTAATCTCTAATATTTTGAGTTCGACACAATTGATCCCTCATTATTGAAATTGATTTCAATTTGACGCAATTGACAATTCTGTTAGTCCAATTTAACGGCCAATCATTAATTTAAGGGTTTCATTGTGATTTCACTTAGCATAACGCAACTATTATTGTTATTTTTTTTAATTTTAGTTTCCACTTTTTTTCCTCTTTTTAACTTTCCTTGGTACCAAGCATAGCCGTTAAATTTTACCGTAATTCCCAAAATTCGTGATTAAATGTACAGGAAACTTGTTTGGTAAACACATTTCTGTTTCCAAAATTATGAGAATAATTTGGAAGTAATTCTTAATTTTTTTAAGAATCTGAGAAACAAAAAAATATTAATTCCTATTCACTCTCACTAACCAAACGCCACTTTAAAATTTTATAATCATTCAATTACAGTCTAAGTTGTTATCCCTATTACAAATTTAGACAAAAAATAGTCATTTTTGGTGCATCTGATAACTTTAAAAAGAATTTTATAAATATTTTCAATCTCTTCATCTCTCTCATACATCTAAATTTTTGTCATGAGTAATCAATTGTTGGAAATATAGCACGAGTAGTGGGGACTGTGTGTGAGATTTCTGACACATGTAATGGCATATTTGTTAGAGTATAAGACACATCAATATATCACATGGATGGTTTTATGTCACATAAAAAAGAGAGTGGGTACTCCTACAATGTCGCTAAAATGGTGCGTCATTTTTTAATGGTATTTTGTAAAAATAGAAGTAAAAATTGACTTGAATGAAATTTTTATATGTTGGAAGAAAAAAAAATATTGATTAGATTAAAAATCCATCTGCATATAAAAAATAAATTAATTTTAATCAAAAAAAAACAATCATTCAAATTAAATTATAACAATCCACCCAAAATACAAAATAAAAAATTAATTTAAAATTAAATTACAATAAATAATTCAAATTAAATTAAAAATAATCAAACCCAACAAATTAAAATGAACACAAGTCTAAAATAAACAAATCAACCCAAAAAAACTTCCTATGCAAATATAACATAAGCCGGAATATTCTGACTCTTTTTTTTTATTTTTCGGTGTGTGTGTTTTTTTATCCTCAACAAACCATTATGAAAAATTAGGTTATTATTTAGTCTTCTAACAAAATGTAATTATTTTTCAATCATTTTTTGAATATAAATGGACATGTTTACCCCTAATATATAAGGGTAAATAGAACCCTAATCACTCATTTTTGTTGGGCAAATATCATAACCCATCCTCTCTCTCTATATACCGAAACCCTGCCATCCGCCGTACGTTTGTCCTCATACGTCGCCGATCAATTTTCGTCCCCGTACTCGACAAATCCCTTTTCTCCCCCGTGCTCGTCGAAGTCGCCAATCAATTTCACCCTCCCGTCGCTGATGAACTTCGTCCTTATACTCGTCGAAACCCTAATCGCTCTTTCTTCACCACACTCGTCGACGTCGCCGATCAATGTTCGATGGGCGCCAGATCTGGATGTACGAGAGCCGCAAGGTCGGGGGCAAGGATGAACATTCTTCGTCATCTCCCCGTCGCCGATGAAATCCTTTCCGTTGCAGATAAATTCGTCCCATCCGCCACCGTTTCAGGCAGCTAGGTTTGTGAATGTTTTGCACTGTGAATGTTCGATGGCCGCCGTCGTCCGTCTCTATTCTATTTTTTTCCAATGTCAGATCTAGATGTATGAGAGTCGCAAGGCAGGGGCAAGGATGAGCATTCAAACAGATAGGTGAACATTCGGATATCTCCATTTCTCTCTCTAAACCAACGAGCTATATTTTGATTTTTGTCAATTTTTGTCAACTTATTTTTTTTGAATGTGTTATGTTCTTTGTCAATGTTTTTTCAATTTTATTTTCTGTGAATGTTTTTTTGCACCAGAATAAATCTGGATGAATATTTATGTTGAATGGTTATATAAAATATCCAGATCTGAATGTTCATTTCTTGATGATGTATTTTGGTGGATGTTAAATTTACAACTGGTGAATGCTGATTTGATAGTTTTGTTTTTGTGAATGTTTTTGCACTGTATAGATTATCCATGTAAATGTCATATGAACATTTACAAATTCACATTCTCTTCCAAAAAATTTAAAAATCATATCATTAGAAAGATGATTTTTTCTATATTAATTTGATGTATATATTTTTATTTTTTGAACATGGATTTGGTTTATAGCAGCTGGGTTTCCAAACAGTGGGGATATATTTTTGGAAACTATGCACCTCCCATAAATGAAATTGTTACACAGGTCGAATGACATGTTTTTGTAAATACAATATCATTTGGAGGGCAAATGATAAAGACTATTTTGTAATAACTAAAAAATGTATTGTTCTAACTAAAAGATACATCTTACGAATTGTACCTATATAATAAAATTCTCAATTTTAAATTTAATTCTAAATAGATGAAACAAAGAAATGGGCCTTTAAAATCATGAGAATCTTGTTGAGAGGTCTCAAGACTCAAAAAATTATTTTCTAAAAACTATATTAGGTGTTAAAAAATTACTATTACAAGACTTCACATAGTGATAGTGATAATTTTATGGGATGGATATTCCACCAAATTTTCCACCAAATTTTCCAGAAGGGAAGGTTAGTCCAGATACTCGTAACTCCCACAGGGCAAAATGACATTTATTTTGTTGACAACGAAGGATTGAAACCATTGGAGGTGTTGGAGCTGTTTTATAACCCTAGCAGTTTTAAGACCATTGAAACTTCGCGGAAAATATACACAGGTTCGGTTTTGGCCGTTGTCTTCATTTTCCGGTGTAATCTCTCTCACGACGGACCTCCAGATTCTGTTTAGTCTCATGCAATCGTTATACATAGCTTCAAAATCTCCCCCACCTCGCATCTTCGATTTTCCATGGACTCTCCCCTGCCAAACGCCCGTTTCCAGTAAACGCAGAACCTCTCTTAAACCCTTAACTCTCCCAAATTCCTTGAAAACCTCGTTCGACTACGAATTCGAAAAGGAGGAGCTCAAATTACCTGACAAAACCACCACCCCGGCGAGCCTACCGGTCATAATTCGCCAGTCCGGCAGAGTATTAAGGTACTCGTGGGATGGAGAGGACTTGAAACTGGTCTCCCTTGATGGAAATTCTTCGTCTTTTTCGTCATCTGGTTTTGATTTTGAAGATGGGTTTCGGAAATTGTTTGGAATGGGTGGTTCTGCCTTGAGGAATTTCTTCATTCCGCGGGAAGTTGGAGGGAATTATTTGGAGTATGTGAAGTGGAAGTTCTTGCACAGGGTCTTCAGCTCTGCCCTCCAGGTTCTTGCCACCCAGGTTGGTAGCTTCTCCTTTAGATTGTTGAATTGAACTATTTTTTCCATAGTTATTGAGGGACCTGGTTGTGACATTCACCTTACAGTTTGGATCAATGGAAGCAGATAATATAAATTGATCGATGATTATTGGATTACTGTCGTCTATTACTTTTGAATTTCTTTCCACAAATTGTGTTAATGTAACTTATTTTGAGTGAATTAAATCATTATCAGGCGATGTTTCGGGCAATTGGAATTGGATATTCGCAATCACTTCCGTCGGCTGCTGCTCTCAATTGGGTATTGAAGGATGGGCTTGGAAGACTAAGTAGGTGCATCTACACTGCTAGCCTAGCATCTGCATTTGATACCAATTTGAAGGTCAGACCGGTTTTTTGTGTAATAATTGCCCTTACTCCATACAATTTTCTTGTTTATACCGATTTTTTGTCTGGTATTTTTCATACAAATCCATTTGCTTTGGGTGATAAAATTGGTAATTGCAAAGGAATTCACTTTCAGGTATGTTCTTTGATTCTGATATCTAGAGTTTTAGTCAATTACTAAGGGCCCGTTTGGTTGTTCTTCAATTCACGATTTATGAATTGGTATATTTTGTGTTTGGATGGTGAGCCGGCAAGGCTGCTCCATTATGACCTAAGGTCCCAGATTCAAATATTAGAAACAACCTTTCCGTATATAGGGATAAAGCTACGTACATCTGACCCTTCCCGCAATGGCAGGAGGCTTCGTGCACTGGGTTGCCCATTTATATTTTTTTTTGTTTGATTGTTAAAAAATTAAAGAAACTATATTCAAATTAGCTAGGTGAAGCAATATATAGCTAAAAATTTCACTGAACAAAAAGAATTACACGTTTATTCGGTCAACTAAAAATGGCGACACATACAAATCAATACATCCAAAAGAAGATAATTTAGGCAACCAAACGAGACATAAGGCACTAACTTGTTGAATTGTTTAACCTGAAGAGAGTTAGGTTCGCGACATCAGTTGTTTTCAGCTTAAGCATTGGAGTTGAGCTGCTTACACCTGCATTTCCTCAATGCTTCTTGTTTCTAGCATCTATTGCCAATATCGCTAAGCAAATAAGCCTTGCATGCTACCTTGCAACCGGTGTAAGTTTCAGTCTTTATGCATACGTGTAAACAAATATGTTTCAGACAAAAAAAAAATATACATGTATTTACGTTCTGTCCTTTAGTTTTCAAAGGTAAAAGTAATTTTTGTGTTGTATTTTCAGACTGCTGTTCATAGAAGCTTTGCAATATCAGATAACCTTGGTGAAATTTCAGCGAAAGCACAGGTTGATTTTTCTACACTTTCTTTTTTAGCGGTTTTCCATTATACATGTTAGATTCTTGTATCACTTGAAAGTTCCCAAGCCACTATATAAGTCAGATGAGTTAATCCATTTGACACCATATGGTTTTAAGTTGAATCCTCCTAACATGGTATCAAAACTAAGGTTATGCAAATTCATCTGTCATTCCCTCGTAGTCAAATCATCCGTACAAACTGGGGGTTACACTTAAGGGAGGGTGTTAGATTCCTATCCTACATAGATCACTTGAGAGTTTCCAAACCACTATATCAGTCAAAGGAATTACTCCATTTTACACCACATGGTTTTAAGTTGGATCCTCCTAACATTACAATCTTGGAACTAATCTATGTTAGCATACTGATCCATTTTTTGGGTTTAAATGGCAGATTCAAACAGTGTGCTTTGACAATCTCGGTCTTTTGCTCGCTGCGATCTTGAATTTATTGGTCAGAAACAGTCCAAGGTTTCTGCTTTCCCAATTTTCGCTTCTGTTTGTGCTTTTATTCCAGGTTTATGTTCAAACCAATGTATCTTAGGTGGTGTTTGGTCAGAATTTGTGCATTTTTTAAAAAATTTTACACGCTTTTCATTTCCAATTCCGAAGTTCCAATTCTGGACAACCAAACACTACCTTAGAGTATTCATTTTCTATGCTGAAACTGTCGGACAGAAAAATGATATATCGCTATTACCTTGCTTTTAAATATGTGATGAAAGCTTGATCTGGTCATATGCAGTGGCAGAGCCACGTTAGGCCAAGGGGGGAGTCAATCCCCCTGAACTTTTGAAAATTTTCATTTTTACCCTTATATTTTTATAAAAATTCAATTAAAATGCGTAAAATTTACGTTAGGCCCACTTGGTTTATATAAATATCTAATAAACATCTAAAAAAATTTAGCCGTCCCTTAATCAATTTTCTACATCCGCCGCTGTCATATGGCTTAAGTTTGATGATATTCTAAAACTTCAATATGATTTGGAAGATTGCAAGCAGGTTTGCCATTTGTTGTATACCCGATATTCTCAGCAGTCGACCTTTTTGGAATTTATCAAGGGCTAAAGCATGTCCATTTGCAAACGCTAACTAAGGTTTGTCTTTTCAAAAATATTTAAAAAAAAAAAAAAAAAAAACTTTAAAAAATTGGATATTGATAAAATAATAGTATGGGGCACACTCATGTTTCCTATTTTAACGTTCAGGATAGGCTTGAGATCATTACAAGTTCATGGATTCAGTCGGGCCGTGTTCCTTCACCTTCAGAAGTGAGCGAAATTGAAGGAATTGATATTTTCAGCAGCAAAGGTGCGGCCTTAATTGCCTTTTACCCCCTTGTATTTTAGTCTTGTTTCATTTTAACCCCTATACCTCCTACCATGGACTAAGGGGAGAGACTCACATTTTATTAAAAGAAAATATATAAAATAACTTCATTCCCTTTTATTTTTTAATTTAAATTCAATATTCGTGGTAATAAAAAGGAAAAAGTAACATTTTCTTTCTCTTTCCAATTTTCTTTTCTTTTTTGTTCAAGTCAAAATGAAATTGAAATTAAAATTAAGGGTATTTTTGTTCATTTCATGTAAATTTAGATGGCTTATTTAATTTCACATTTGTTTTTAACATATTTTGTTAAATTAAAGAAAAAAAATAAAAAAAGAGTTAGTTTTTCAATTTATTATAAGTAGAAAGGGGTAAAGGGTAGATTTTTAGAGTAGAGGGGACAAAATGAAACAAAATCAAAGTACAAGGGGGTAAAAGGCGATTAACATTTTTTGGGGCTTTTTTTTGGGGGGGTGGGGTGGGGGGGGGGGGGTGGTTGGTAGGGGTGGTTAGTCAAAGTACATGTTGTTATAACCGATAGTATTGCTCAGGCAGGAAACCATGGTCTATCAGAATCGGTTGCTTGCATCCAAACCGTCAAATTCCAAAGTTATCAATGTTGATGATGCGGTCTTTAAACGATGAGGATTTCTATTTCATATGCATGGAGATTTCTCGAGCGGGACCGACAAAAACTGGGCAAGTGAGTATATTCCTCGTAAACTTTAACGTTAAAAAAATTGTATGGTTTGTTATAAACAATTTTTATTCTTAACAATGACCAAATTACAGAAAGGGATTCTTCTTAGTCTTCGTGAGGGAGCAAGCACTGCGGATATCATCATGGGCATGTTGCAGGTATGAGCTTGTTTGAACGACAATGATAATTATTGGGGTTTTGACACTTTGCATGCCTGAAGTTTGATAATTATTTCATTTTGGTCGTTGTAGTTCTAATTTGAACACATAATATCTTGAATTTTCATAAATATCGCACTTCAGGCGAAATCATTAACTCCATTACAATTTTTTACAATAAACAGTCAACTGCCGTGCACTAACTATTTTTAAGAGAACTTTATGGGCATTTTTACTCTCTTCCTTTCTCCCTTACATTTTATATATATATTGTTATGTGTATATTTCTGAGTATTTGAGCGGGAAGGACATTGGGAGGAATGGAAGAGGGTAGAACTGCCCATAAACCACTTAAAAACAGTCGCATACATGGCAGGTGAATGTTTTCCGTCAAAGGGGAAAATGACTTGGACCGTAGTAGGATGACTAATAAACGTTAAGGTGTATATGTTCAAATTGAAACCGTGGGGACCAAAGTGAGATTTTGGTCAAACTTCAAGGGAGAAAGTGTCAAAACCCCTAATTATTAATGAAATGTTTTAGGCGGCGTTAGTTTTGCAGTTTTTATTCCCAAAAAACATGGAATAGAAACTAAAACTGAGAACAATACTGTTCCTTTTCCGAAAATTTGTTTGAATAATTGATGGCGAAACTGAAACAACTTTTTTTTTGCTCCCATAATTCTGTTTTTGTTCCCACTTTTCAGGGAACAGAAACACTAAAAAAACAGGGTCTCAGAAAATGTTTAATATCCTTTCTATCTCTGACTCCTATGCAGGCTTGTTATATACAGAGCAACCTTAGCCTTAGCCAGTGTTCATCGGAGAAGCATAAAAAAACTTGCAACAACAAGGATCGATTTATCAAGAACTGGTTCACATTGTTCGAAGATAGCAAGCGATCCCTGCAAGACGACTTCAACATTTTGCATGAACAGATGGTAAAAAATGGATGGTCTTGTAAGAACGTTCTCTTGAGCACACAGGAACAGGCGCGGTATACTTATCTACACAATCGAACTTAAGCAGAAGAATCAATTTTGGCATTCATTTTTCCCACAGTTGAAATTTGTACAAGAAATGAGAAACAACCAACATTTTTTTATCAACCAAATGAATATATTGTGAATTAATACCAAACCATGCATTTCTAAACACAGCAGCATGTCCATCTTGTAAGGGAAAAACAGAGAGACAACCACAGACGAGTTTCATAATCATTCGGACAGACAAGTTTCATAATCATTACATCTCTATCTTCACATATATACAGAGAGCTGGCTGATTATTATTTACAGAGATACAAATAAAAGACTATCTCGACCTGTAGTCTTCAATGGGAGAACGAGCTCGCCTCAGTGCTATAAAGCGAATATTCGCTCAAACTAAAATTAGGTCTCTCATCGTCCCATTTCACGATCTCTTTCGCGTATTTAAGAGCATCATCGACATTATTCGGCTCCAAACCTTTTCCAAGCGACACGTACAATTTCCGATCAGTGAGACTGGAATATAGCCGTTTGAATTTAACGGCTATATAATGAAAACCGACCTGACCTAGAGATGGGCTGTGGTTGATGCTGGTTCCATTGCCACTGCTGTTCGAGCGGTGACGGCTCATCACTGGGCGGAAATCATCGAACCATTCGCACCGATTTAAGGGGACCCGTTCAATTTTTTCCTCAAACAAATCAAATTTGTTGAGAATTAGCAGGAAATCAATCTGATCGAAGGTCGGATGAGTGACGATGCTCTCGAAGAATTTCTTGCTTAATAACATCTTGTTTGTCATATCACCGTCTCCGTCAGGGGCAGATTGGTCATAATCGCTCAATGAAACGCAGAAAATCACGAGCCGAACATCTTCGAACATGTCGAGCCACTTGCAGTGTTCTCCAAATCCTTTGGCTTGTACTCTAATCAGTTGAAATCTGAGCACAATAACAATAAGGAAAAATAAAATGACCCAATATAATTCTAAAGAATAACCTTGGCTCTATTTTTAGCTCTAGTTAACATCAACCAGATTCAGTCCACTTAGTTGATATTAACTAGTGTTGATTTTGAGAATCGTGGGTTGGCCTAGTGGTAAGGTTTATCCCTCCCTTGACAGTGGTTAGGGGTTTGATTCTCACCGGGTGTATGAGTTAAAAACAAACAAACTAGTGTTGATTTTGTATTTGATATCACAGTTAATGTTAACTAAAATATCGGTAAGTACTAAATTTACCATAAAGAGGATAAAAAAAAATAAGAAATTTATTTTTTATCTCCGTTTTTTCTCTTATTTTTTAATCTTTCGTAAATATCAACTAGATTGAATCAAATGAGATGATACTAAATGTTGAATTTATATTTGATATCGTAGTTAAAGTCAATTATATTACAAGTCCAGGTTGCTACAATAATTAGATTAAAAAATAAAAAATAGAGGATTATTTAATAAGAAACACACTAGAATAATTGATTACCTAAGCAGTGAATCATGAAGATCAGCGGTGTCGATGCTATCATCTAGCGGTATGTCAGGGAACGAAAAATCAACACAAGAAAGTCCGTTAGACGAAGTAACGCCCTCTGCATGTAGGATGTCTAAATCCGACGGTTCATAGTCTGTTCTCAGTATATCAACAGCCTGAAGGGGGAAGGTGGAGATGTATGATCAAAACCTCAAATCCTTGCTCTATACATGAGGAACAAATGAGAGTAAAAGAAAGAAATGGTTTTTACCCTCTCCAAGAAGTAACTAGCGACACCAGGAAGCATTTCTAGTTCATTTCTCCGCTTGTACGTGGCCTGAATGGCTGGGTCATTCCATAATTCCTCGACAATTGGTGCATATTCCCGAGTAGCGGCTGGAAAAATGGCTTCCAAATTTCCGCATACCATGATTTTGAGAAGCCAATCCGAAAACACTTTTAGCCTCTGGCAAATGCTGTATGCAGTTTTTCGATCATTACCATCAGTATCCCCTGCTGTTTGCCAAACCAAAAAATATGTTCAAACGGTGGAGGTTTATATATATCTACACATGTTTCTATATATTTCTATGCTATGAATCAGGACATATTTTACAGTCGAAACATTTTCAACCATTGATTTAGATTTATTTTTTTTTGTACATTTTGATAATTAATATATTTGAAGAGTTAAGACAAACCTGTCATTTCGACAAATACCAAGCTCACCTTCTATAGTTTTCATAATACTTGAGACACCCCCTATCACATTTTGTTGACAAAAATACCCCTATAGCATATTTTTGTCTTACTTTTTTTTTTCTATTTTTTTTTTCTCTTTTTCACTCTCTATTTTTCTCTCTTTGTTTTCTATTTTATATTTTTTTGCTTTTGTTTCCTTTATATATATATATTTTTTGTTATTTTTTTTGTTATTTCTATTGTTTAATTCATTTTTTCCTCTTCAAATCCTATTTCTCAATTTTTTGCATTATTTTTTTAATTTTGTTTTCTAGATTTTTACTTTTGATTTGTTTATTTTTCTATATATACTATACCAAAAAATTAAAAAAAATAAAACAAAAGAAATAAAAATATAGAATAGAAGTAAAAAAAAAATAAAAACTAAAAAATAGAGAGAGAGAGAGAGAGAGGGGAGAGTAGAAAATAGAAAATGAAATAAACAACTAAAAATATTATATTGCGAGGGTATTTTTGTCAACAAAATTCATGGAGGGTGTCTAAAATAACCAAACTGAAAAGATAAGAGGTGTCAAATATTATGAAAATGCATTTAAACTAATTAAAGAATATTCAAGATTAATGTATTGAATTAAAATTAGTGCCTTTAGTCACAGCATATATACTAGTATATAAATGCATCTAAAAGACTGACCTTTTCTCGTTAATTCATTCAAACATTCATCTTCAAAGCGCTCCCGTCCCTCGAGGAGTATACCAAGGTAGCCATACAAATTGCTCTGGATTAATGATTTGATATGTGTACGCTCATCCTCCATGAAAGGGGTGTCTTTGTATAGAATCTTGGCCTAATACCACAATTTTATTTGTATTAAGGTGTCAATGGAAACAAAAATAGTACAAAAACATGATCGAACCGATTAATTAAGGTTGTCGTAACAAATTCAAAGATTCAGTACAAGGAAAGTACCTGCTTAAAGATGGTACTTGTTCCGGATCCATTATATCCGACTAAGAGAAGTTTTTGTACTCTCTGACTGAAATAGTCGGGCGCTGAATGACTAACCAAACTGCTCACTTGTTCCCCACAAGAATTAGCCGATTTAGAAGGAACCGGTAGAGAAAGTACAGCACAAAGCAGCTTGGTTCCAGCCTGAAAGATTGAGTTAAATTCAACTAAAAATCCCAAAAATAGTTCTTATGATAGTACATTTTCTGGGTTACCCCCCTTAATTCAGTTTTTAGGGAGAAAAAAATGTATCTAGTGATCGCACCTTGCCCCATATATAACCTTTGGTATTCTTCTGTCCCTCTTCTTGGTAAGAACCGTCCTCGTTCACCCAGAAGTGTGGATTACCTGCACATTGGACACCAGCCAACTGCAATCGAAAACATAAGTACTCTTAGGATGAGTTTGGAAAAGGCATCTGAAGAAGGAATTTTATTTCATACTAAAAACATACATTTAGTGAAGGACTTAAAATGACTTGCTAAGGAAGAGTTTGGTTGTAAGGAATTCTTTACAATCATCCATCCAAATGGAACCTAAGGTCCGCAAGGAAACGTTTGGTGGTATGCAATAATGAAATCCCATGATTTCAAATCCATCGCATCCAAATGGAGCCATGAGGTAGTGTTTGGTTGTAAGGAATTAGAGCCTCAAAATTGGAATTAGAAATGAACGTGTAGAAAACCGATGGGCCTAACTCACTCTTAAAATATGGCTTGAAAGAGGAGGATTACCACTAGACTTATATATAGATCAGGATCAGGTAATACTGGCGATGTGGGATTCAACACGCCTACTTACGCGCACGATGGACTTTTTGACAAACCACTTTGAACAGATATCGGGGGAAGGACCTAACATCGATGTGGGATGCAACACACCCAACATCAGACAAAAGTCCTAGCTCTAATACCATGTAGAAACCCAATGGGCCTAACTCACTCTCAAAAGACACCTTGAAAGAGGAGGATTACCCCTTGACTTATATATAGATCAGGATCAAATAACACAAGCGATATGGGATTCAACAGAACGCAAGGACATTTTCAGAGTTTTTGCATGCATTCATTCCGAATTCTGATTCTGCAGCTCAAGTTCCATGAAACCAAATGGTACCTAAGGGTTTTTCTTGAGAAAATTTTATAAATCCCTTTTTGAAATCAAATTCTTTCTAAAAAGAACTTATCCAAACGTACCCTTAGTAACAAACATAACAAGCCTGATTTCATAACATTTTTTAATCTGTTCAGAGAAAGAAATCAACCTGCAGCATCCTTAGCTCTACTTTCGTGATCTCACGGCCATTTATATAAACTTGTGTATTTCCATTGCTGGAATCCGCCTTGATTGGACTGCCAACATTCAGATGGGGACTAATAACTTGCGAAGGCTTCTGTCCGTCCTGTTAAAAATTAGCAAAAGATAAGCCAAAATATATATACACACATAATTACATATTTATATATATTGAGAGAGAGAGAGAGAGAGAGACAAATAGCTCAAGCCAAACATGTTCACCTTTCCCCAAAGGCCCGATACTTTGTCATACCAGTAGTTTCCCGGTTTCAGCTTCTTTGGTGGATTCAGGCAGCTCTGCAAAACCACCAATTCCTCATGACAAAGAGGTTTTCCGTTCACAGTCACATACTCTGGTGGCAATTGATTCACTTCACACAGTTTTTCAGCCTTCATTATTTGTTTAACCTCCAAATCATTGAGCAATCGCTTTAGCAAACGAGAGCATTTCCCCAATTTTCCTCGCTTAGACTCCTCAATAGGAAACCCAATGCAAGAAACGCACTTTCTTCCCTCCGGCATAGACCCCATTGCTCTAAGCACACAATTACAACAATACTTAGCATCACAAACAATGCATACCTCCTTTTCAGTGAATCTATTTCCTTTAAAGCATCTATAGCATGATCCTTTCCTCCCCTTGACCCTGGTTTCGGGTACAACTTCGTTGCGTTCTCCTTCATCAGATAAAATATCGCAGAAAGTCACAACCGGTGCCCTTCTTACTTCATGACAAGATTCATTATTACCATCCCTGATCTTGAAAGAAGAAGCTCTTGAAGATGGATAATCCAAACTTAGGATTGATTCGGTTGAAGCCCAATCGGGTTGATTCAGATCGTTCAAATCTAAGCTTTCCTTGCATCCTGATAACTTCCTTGAGTTGTCGAAACTGTCTGAATATTCCATTATGCCTGAGCTTCCCACTCTTCGAATAATGGAGGAGGATGCCAACCCATTTGAAAGATTTATCGCGTTGTCAGACAATTCACCGTGATTATTTGAACTTGTCTCCTCCAATGCGATGACAGAGTTGGGAGAGACAGTTGTTTCAGTACCTAAACTTAGTTCTTTGGAAAGAGAGCCATTGCTATCTTCATCACCCTGCACGAACTGAATCACGGATGTAGGAGAAATGCTGGATTCAGAGCCAATTGATGGTTCTTTTGAGAACTTTTTCGCGATATTTGATGCTGATATTGGTTGCACCACCGGCAACGACAGTTTATCGGAGAAGGATAGTTGAGGAACCACCGCGGCCACTGGAATCCTATCGACGTGGATGGGAACTGCTCGAGGAAGATCGTGGGTTATAGGTGGGCCCTGATACTCCACGGCGAACGAGTACTGGACGCCATCGTCCACCGCCGTCGCCCCTCCCGGCGGCATATTCTTAAAAACAGTGCCTTCCCAAGTCTACTAGCGGCGCGTTTCTCTACCCAACAATGTAAAACACTAACCCTAATGGAACAGTAGATCGAAACTTAAAATAGTTTGCAAAATCTGAAGCGCAGAGCTCGAAGAGCATGAGTAGTCCAATTTGCAAAGAAGATCAAACACTACATGGAAAATACGAATCAAGATTTAACTGGTATACAGAATAATTGGGATTTCAATAGTGCAGCAGATCAAACAGACAAAAAAAAGTTGGAAATCGGGAGTGGAAAATGAAAATTTGGAAGCGATTTTTCTTACCGATGGAAGTAGCAATCAGAAACTGATGAAAGACGGCGGGGGAAATGGATATCCGGAGAGAGCAAAACGTGTGTCGGGACAGATGCAAATGTTTCGCCGGTGTTTGTTCGGGACGGAGGAAAGTTTTGTGGGGAAAAAAGGAAACGACGAAAAAGACGGCAAAGGAGAATAGCGGGAGTGGTGGAGAGTGCCTCGGCTTGGCATCTTTTTGAGAAAATTACACTTTTATCCTTTCAAGTTTAAGAGCAGTGTCACTTTAGTCCATTATATTTTGATATGTGCCAATTAAACCCACTTTTTTCCAATCACGTCACTCTAATTTCATGGCTATCAGCTTCCATGTTTTCCAATTGAACCAAATTTTAAAGGTTAAAATTATCAATTGGCTATGACAGATCATGCTATTAGAATAATACACAGTCGAGCTGCCTTCATTCGATTCGGGTCATGAAGTAGTTACTCGCCCTTCAAACCAAACTTGGTCCAATGTGTATTGAAGACCAGTTTGTCGAGGAGAGGAATGACCAAGGAACCAATCAAACTGAACAGAACACCACCGAGGCACTACAGACTGAATGTAAGGAAGAGAACTGCTCGATCAAGGCGGCTAACCCCAGACCAGGAATACCCCATCTAATCTTATTGTATGATATCACCTTTGCTAAGAAAAAAGACATCAGTCGGAAAATTCAAATATTTGGGCATAGTCAACAATTAATACTAGTGATATTATTGAAAAGATGCGACATTCTAAATCCAAAACAAAAATCACATGGGACTCGAATAAAAAGTACATTAAATTCGGGAGCAAAAGTATAATTTATCTTGTCTTTTTTGTTTACACTTTTTTTAAGAAAGAAAAAAAGAAAAAGATATTGGTGGCGTGTACTGGGAAAGTGGGCATGTGGGTGGGGGATATTGTCTTTTACCTCGTGATTGGCATCTCTCAACGAACCCGACCGTGGTCCTCCTCTCCGGTTGGCTGCCGGAGAGTTGAAGTCACCGGAGCTTTTTTGGCATTTGGAGTGTTGTTCCAGCTACCGGAGAACCTGATTCTGAACTGTTACCATCAGGAATATGACAGCCCCCATCAATAAATGGAAGTCTTCATTAATTTCACAAGAATTAGAGCCAGATCTTTATGTTATAGGAACATATTGTATAATATATATATATTGTTGAAAAATACAGCAGCAAGTCCAAAATTTTGATGAAGGGGGGGTTTAAAACAAATATTTACGACATAGCGTGAAAAATCAAAGGTCCTAAGCGAAGTATAAAAACATGATCTCTTAAAGTTTAAATATTTTTTTTTAAGAAAAGAGAGGATATAAAATAATTGAACAAGATTGATATTTTCTTTATTTGAAATGATATTAACAATTAACGTAAATTAATAAATATGGGCTAATTTGAAGGGGCTTTAATATTTGGGGCTCTAGGCGAAACCTCCTTGGTGAGTTAACATTAACCCCTAATAATGCTGGAAGAACGAGATGGCATGGACTTAGTGCGTTTTATAACTGGACGTGGTGCATGTCGCACAAATGAAGACATTGGTACAAAAAGGCACCAATCTAGTGCATATTTCCAACTGAATGTGGTGCACGCGACACCAAACAACAACGTTGGTAAGAAATAGACATGGAGATTAACCAAAGTTCGCAGGTAGACGAATGTTGGGTAAGAAAATCTATGAGTTGGCAAAATGTCGACGCAATGATGCCAAGTTGGAGTAGCATGACACAAAACGTACGCACACGGCTAAGCCGAGAAGTCAACCATAGACAGGAGGATCCACTGTTAACTCCATTATGACTCATTTGACATTGATGTCTAAATCTGCTACTTGCATTATTTTACTTAAAGTATTATAAGGGGATAACCCTTCCCTAGACCCTCGGTAAGGCAGGACCCTGAGCGTTATGGTGCATCGGCACAATGCGTCGAAGGATAAAGGCATTGTGGGGCAACACCAATGGGCGTTAGGCGTTGCTAAGCTAAGATCAAACACATCCTAGACACAATGTTAGGATCAATACCATGAGCGTAGCATGACACAAGCAAGACCTTGGCACAGGTCAAGGCAACAAATGTCAACATGAGGTGGCATATGTTGAAAAAAAGGGTTGGACAATGCCGGTGGGCATTGGGCAGCGTTGGAATAAGGTGTTGGACATGCGTTGAAAAAATGGTGCGTTGTCGGACAATGTTAGTGCACATTGATAGTGTTGGCATATGGTGCAAGACAATCTTAGGCGCGGCATTAAGATTGGGTTTCATGGGCTCGATATGAAACCAACAGAAAACCTTGGTGCAGACAAAACGTGGGCATAATGCCGTATTTTGATCATAGTCATGTGGGCCACATGATAAAGTGTTGGGCGCATCGCTGCATTCTGATTCAAAAAATGTATATGACACGGCGAATCATTGGGCGTAGCGATACAACGAGACACAACGGAACAAATAGTGTAAGTTGGGCAACTGGTGCTTCACCAATGTGTAAAAATTGGCTAAGTATGGACAATTTATGGGACATGTGTTGGGCATGTGGGGCAATTATTGGTGCTGGCTAAAAAATTGGTTAAGTAACTGCACTGTAAGCATGTTCAACCACCTGTCTAGTAATTTCAGAGCATGTTCTTTGCAATTGGGGTTGTTAACTGCTTCTAGGGGTGGTCAGGGCCCTAGAGGCTTGCAATCCGCTTAGCTCATTGCTTTTTTTTTTTTAGGGCTTGAGCTTGATTTTTTAGCCAATGGGTAGGGTTAGGAGCTCAAAATTTAGGCCCGCTTATTTTTAGGGAAATGACATTTTTGGTTCCTAACAAATGATTTGGCAGCTCAATTGGCGGTATTTGAAAGTCGACACATTAGGTACTTAATATTTTATTTTTGTTCCAAATTGTTCCTTCTGTTAAGTCAATGTTAACTGTCAACGTTTCAGCAAGGGCAATTTGGTCATTTCATTCCCAGTTCAAAATTGTTCAAAAATTAAAATTAAGGATACAAAATAAAATATGAGAAAACGTTATGGGTAGTTATTGTAATTAATCCATTTCACCTACCATTCCCCTGCTTTCTCTCTTCACGCAACAACCCACCCATCACTACCACACCTATAGCGGTGGGGGGTGGTGATGGTGACGCCATGAAAGGGAGCATTACTGTCACCAACCAAATCAACCAATCCACCGCCGTCCTCAAATCTACATCACCACCCAAATCAACCATGCACCTAGGGTTTTCTTCTTTGCTCCTTAAAAGACGGCATCTCTCTCTTCCATTACTAGACGCATTTATCTTCTCGCTCTAGAAATTGATAAGCATTGATATTTTTTCACTAATCTGAAATCTGCAGAAAATCTCTATAGCGTTTCTCCCTCTGAATCACAGATCGAAGCGCCCCCTCTCTATGCGATCGTGCTCGCCTTCGATGCTCGCTCGTTGTTTCCTTTTCTCTCTACTTTCTCTCTCTTTCCCGATGATTGAGGAGAACCTGAATGAGGATCTGAGAACGGAGCCTCGAAGGCGGTATCGTTCACGGTGGCGAAGCCGATACTGTTCATGTAGGAGCGGAAGACAAGTGAGGCTAAGAAACAGTCGTCTATCCCGATCGAATCATTCAAACAAATATGTCCATCAACGAACAAGATCCAGGTAATCGAATTCAAGCAACGATTTCAATCGAAAAGTGCAATCGACGAACGATCAGATCAGTTTCCAAAACAAATCGACAATGACGCCAAGGATCAACCACTGTGAAGATCAAGATTGGAACAACGAACGTGAATATCAAAGTTGTTTCTAAATCGAATCGATGATTCGACGAAACAACCGTGTAGACACGCCATTATGACCGCTATACAAAATTTTCATGTTTTATCTTATAGTTAACTTTGTTTTATTTCAAAAAATACAAAAAAGAAAAGAATAGCGACTCTCATTTGAAGATTTGGATAAAAACACATTTTCTGAAAGCAAAATATGTAAGAAAAAAATCAAATGGATAAAGTCGCGATTTTCGGCACTTGAATGAAGAACATTGTCCACTCTTTTAGACATAACTAAATGAACAATTAGAATTTTGTAATGGAACAAGTTGCATATGAAATTAAACTCTTTAAGATTTGTAATGATTGGTTATAGAGCCAAATCAGAGTTCGTATGAGAAAGATATATCCGTTTGAAGTTAATCTTTCTGTGCAACTTTGCATTGCGCGCAGGCCAACCCATTTCCTCATTTTAGATTTGTTTGGCCCATGCTCAGCCCATTTTCGATTTTTGACCCATTTCTTGTTTTTTAGCCCATTTCTTGCATTTTGGCTCAAATTCGAAGTCCATTTCAGCCCATATCCATGTTTCAGACTTGTCCAACCCATTTTCATTGAAATTACTATTCATTCATCACTCCAACACGGTTTTTCTTCATTTGCCACAATTTTTTACCTTTGTTTGACAAAGATAGAACAGGTAAAAACAAGTCCCTGAATATTACAGTTGATAGCCACGGGATGTTCGTAGCTCGAGCGTTGATTGACAACGAATCGACACTAAATATCTGTCCTTTGTCAACCTTGGAAGGAATAGGGATCAACTTGTCACAGATTCGGCCGCAAAAAACGGTCATCAGGGCATTCGATGGTGCTAGAAGAGATAGTGTCAGGGAGATTGACTTGTCAGTTGAAATTGGCCCGATCTAGTTCAATGTGAAATTCTAAATGCTTGACATATCGACTTCATATAATCTATTGTTGGGAAGGCCGTGGATCCACAATGTCGGTGCGGTGCCTTTGTTGCTACACTAGAAGATCAAGTTCATCGTTGAAGACATGCCGTATGTGATCATTGCCTATTCGAATGTTGCACTTTTTCGTCAAGCAATAAGCCGATGTGTCCCAAAAATAGATGAGGAGAAAGAAAATGAGAATATTGAAGCCTCCTATCATGTGTTTGACGTCACAAATGCTACTTTCGTGAAAGAATGAGAACATGAGTTAGTTCTATCATTGTCTAGTACTGTAGCCTTCGTTGCTAGAGAGATGAAGTCCCTGAGTTACATCCCCTGGAGAGGATTGGGCAAGAACCTAGATGGAATAACAGAGTCGATAGAAGTCAAGGAGAAGAGGGGGAGATTCGGGTTGGAATACGAGCCAACAAGAGCAGACAGGGCAAAGTTCTTCCAAAAGAAGAGGAATGGATTCTCGAACAGCCAGTTGATGGAAATTCTGCGTATCTGGGTCACCTTCCCTTTTCCAACAGAATCCATCAACAGGGGGAAAGGGACTATAGAATTCAAGTTGTACCTTGAGAAAGTGTTGATCAAGGAAACTGTGAACGTAATCTTGAAAAATGAGGCGGGACCAAGTCATGGGTCCGATATTTGAACCAAGAAGGGTGAAAAGTTGCATAATTGGGATTTTTGTCCCTCCCTGTTCGTCGGGCATTTTGGTAAAATTTGGGAGATTTTTTGTACTCACCCTTCCATTCAGCTAGCCTTCTAGATGGAAAGAGATCTTGTTTTATAATTTTTTTTTTAATTTAATGAATGCAATTCTGCTTTATTTAATCTATGATTTAACTGAGTTAGAGTGCGATAAATATGATTTCAATGCAGAACCGAATCATAATCTGATGAGAGTGGAAATAGAAGATGACTTTTGCTAGCCAAACGATAGTGAGATCCTGAAAGCCTTTGAAGAATTTGAGAATAAGCCGACTCCCAGTGCAGATGAGACAAAGTTGATAAACTTAGGGACCCCGGAAGAGTTGAAAGAAGTAAAAATTGGATTAGCCCTCACTGTTTTAGAAAATAAAGAGTTGACGACGCTCTTGGTTGCCTACTAAGATATCTTTGCCTAGTCCTATAATGACATAGTAGGGCTGGACAAAGGTATTATGACCCATAAGCTGCCGCTAAAATCCGAGAGTGTGCAGGTCAAGCAAAAATTGAGAAAGTTAAGGCCTACTGTCAGCCTCGAAGTCAAGGAGAAAATCGTGAAACAGTTCAATGCCTGAATCATCGAAGTCTGTAACTACAGTGAATGGCTCTCTAATATCGGTCCAGTACTAAAATCCTCGGGAAAAATCAGAATCTGCGTGGATTATCGTGATCATAATCGGGCAAATCCAAAAGATGATTTTCCACTACCAAACATTCATATCATCATGGAAAATACCACAGGGCGAAAGCTATATTCCTTTGTCGATGAATTTTCTAACTATAATCAAATTCTGATAGATGAGGAATATCGAGAAAAGACAGCCTTTATCACACCATGGAGAGTCTTCTGCTATAGGGCGATGATTTTCGGTCTCAAAAATGCCAGAGAAACGTACCAAAGAGCAATGACGACACTATTTCATGATATGATACACAAAGAGATAGAGGTATATGTTGATGACATGATCATGAAATCTTAAGAGAACGAAGACCATCTCTGCCATTTGAAAAGGATGTTCGACAGACTCTGTAATTATCAACTCAAGCTCAATCCAACAAAATGAGCTTTCAGGATGATTTCTGGAAAGCTTCTTGGTTTCATGGTAAATCGCCTTAGAATCGAGATTGATCTTGCAAAGACAAAGGTCATTCATGAGATGCCGTCGTCGAAAAATAGGAAAGAGATCTGAGATTTTCTGGGTTGATTGAATTTCATAGCCCGGTTCATCTTCTAGTTCACTGCCACTTGTGAGCCAATCTTCAAGCTGCTTCGAAAAGAGAGTGATGGACAATGGAATGCCAATTATTAGAATGCCTTGGAGAAGATTAAAGCCTATTTGACCAACCCTCCAGTTCTGGTGCCACCTCGGAAGGGAGTTTCGTTGTTGCTGTATCTGTCGGTTCTTGACTCCTCCATTGGAGCATTCTCGGACAGCTCAATGAATCCGGGAAGAATGAACAAGCCATCTACTACCTCAATAAGCACTTCACGAAGTACGAGAAAAGTTATACTTTGCTAGAGAGAACCTCTTGTGCATTGGCTTGGTCTGCTCAGAGACTGCGCCATTATGTGCTCCAATTGACTACCTATCTAATAACCAGGATGGACCCCTTAAAATATATCTTCGAGGATTCAATTCTATTAGGAAAAGTTGCAAAATGGCAGATGTTGTTAACAGAGTTCGTGTCACGACCCGTCCCGGACACCAGTCATCCCAGGGTCGGCGTGACGACAACATGACATCACCTATTACATTTAATCTTCTTGTAAATTACAAAATGCATAAATTACTATACAATTCATTATACAAGACATACATAATCTTTATCTTTCATATGGTTCATCTCTGACAGCTCAACTCAAAGATTTCCAAATAACTCCACCTAATACCAGTAGGGGACCGTCTCCTAAAAGATTCACCTGTAAGTGTACTGTTTTCTTAGTAAAAACTATTTTTAACATAATGATAATACATTCTAAATAATATAACATTTAAATAGATCAAGCGTAAATATATATATCCACCACACAGTTGGTAAAACTTCCAGTATCAAATAAGCAGTGTAAATAAGTTTCCAAACACCATAATCAATAATAAATCACCCAATATATATATAAAACACCATAACTCAACCACACATATCAATCCCATACCCACCGGCTAAGCCATAATGATCGTTTTAACCTTACGATCAGGAGTTGCAACGGTACCGTAACCATCCGTAGGATATGCCTTCCTAGCGGACCTAACTATGCAGATCACCGCCTACCGGACGTCTCCGGAGGCCAAAAATATAAATCACCACATAATAAATAGCCATCTGCCGGACCATCCTCCGGACAGATCATAATATAAATCACCACCTGCCGGACCACCCTCCAGACAGGACATCATAAACTATGACATAGTTAATTCAATAATATCATCACCAAATCACAAATAATTATCCATCTACCGGACCACCCTCCGAACAGACCATAATATAAATCACTACCTCATTAATATCGTCAAAATCACCAACGTCCACCTTTTTTTAACAAAACCAATTTTTAAATCTGAAAATCATATTTTTCACTTTTGATTGAAAACCGTCTAATTTTAATAGAACCATTTTCCCCCTCTCTATTTTTATGAAAACCAAATATTTTCTATCCTCTTTTAAAACCACCAAATTTAACAAAACTCATTTTTCAACTTTCTTTTAAAACCACCATATTTTAACGAAAATCCATTTCCGCCAACTCACCCAAAATCCGACGAAAATTATTTTAAATCCTTATTTTTAGAAACTAACATAATTTCCCAAAAAGATCGTTTTACCAACTCACTCCAAGAACCTGCTTGATCCATATTATTTTGAAATCATCTAATTTAAACACAATCATTTTCCATCATATATATATAGAATAATTTGGCAAGAAGATAGTACACTCACCTGATATTCTGGTCTCAAAAGCTCCACCAACTATCCGCTACCTGAACTTTCGATAATTGCAAACCTATTTGCAATAAGGCCTAAATTAATATTATAGAGAAAATAACTTAATCGTGCAATGCAAGCCCTACGTTCATTAATTTCCCATTCCCCACGTTTTGATATACGAAGATGTTATTCGACTAGTTTAGCGTTGTTAAAATTTACGATTTACACCTAATTCATATAAACGATCTCAGGATTTATTATTTTCATTTTATTATTCTAAGGTTAGAAAACTAAATTTAGAATTCACAAAATAAATTAGAAAGGTTACCCATTTCGAACCGGTCGTGGATTTCCCTAAAATTTCAGGTATTTTTTATTCTGCTCCCCACCGCCTAAGCGACATCCCACCGCCTAGGCGAACGAGTGACTGCTTCTCCCTTTCTCTTAACTGCACACTGCAGTTTCATCGCCTGGGCAAAAATCCACCACTTAGGCAGTAATCGTCTTCCTCCTCCTGTTCTGTTTTGAGATCTCAGCCACCTTTCTCCCTCCCTTCTCACCATAGGCTCACACCCACACAATACAACACACCCAAACCTCACAACCACACTCCCATAGCATATACAACACACACATCAGAAACAAAACACACACACGCGCAGTATTAGACACACACACACACCCTAATGGCATACCACCGTCGGACCCAACTCCGACCGAATTTATCACACACACATACACACCCTGTTTCTACGCATACACCACAAATGAATAGACACACACACACCTCGCCAACCAAAACTCACACCACCAGTAAGTTCTCTCTCTCTAACCCACCGCCGGCGACACCCCACCAGAAGAACACACCCACACTTAAACAAACCAGGCACCCCCATCACCGAAACAGTTGGGCAAAACACTAACCACACCTACACAGAGACATAACAGCCCACACACACACCTGACGAACACGAGAACCCGCCACCGACGGTCGAACCCAAACCTTCGACGATCCACACTTCCTCTGGCTCTCTCTCTCTCTCTCTCTCACCTTCTCGATTCTTCTCCCCTCAATATCAATATATATATTCTTAAGATTTAAATGTCTATGTAAAATTTCAATTTAACCCCTAAAATTTTAATTCATAATTAATATCGTAGTCCACCACGATATTTTCGAAATATTTTTAAAACACGATTTAAATTATTCGTATATTTAAAATAGGGGTCTTACAGTTCGACATCATCTATAAGATCCAAAAAGTAGTGAAGGTTCAGGCGATAACGGATCAATTGGCTAGTTGTCCAGCCCAAATGGATGGCCAATCTCTTGAAACGCTATTTCCTGATAAGTCGATTTATGCAGTGGAGGAAGAAGATGAGGAAACAGTCTAAAAAATATATTTTGACAGAGCTGTAAACTCTCAAGGGGCCAGAATCAGAGTCGTTCTTGTTTCTTCGAACAAGCAACATTATCCGGTAGCTTCCAAGTTGAAGTTCCAGAGCACCAATAATCGAGTTTAGTACGAGGCATGTATTTTGGGGCTCCAGTTAACAATCGACATGACGATCAAAGAGTTGCTAGTGTTTGGGGATTCTGAGCTAATAATCAATTGGGTGACGGTTAAGTATACCACGAGATATCCGACCTTGATAGCCTATAATAATCAACTCCTGGAGTTGTGCGAGTAGTTTACGATAATTGAATTTGAAAGCATACCGAGGCTCAAGAACGACTTTGCCAGCACCTTACCTACCTTGGAATCTATGATCTTTATCACCCGAGAGGAAGAAGATATCATTTCGGTGGTAATCTGAATTCAACGTTGATCGGCCTACTGTTGCCAGTACGAAGCCAAACCAGCTAAAGACCCGTGGTACCATGACATAAAGAAATTCCTAAAAAACTGGGAGTATCCAGAATGGGCATCGAGTATTGATTGAAAAACCCTTCGGAGATTAGCAGGTCAAGTCTTCCTAAGCGAAGTGACTCTGTACAAACGCTTCCCTGACATGGGCTTGTTAAGATGTGTTGGAGTCGAAGAGGCCATCCAGTTGATAAAAAAAGTCCATAGTGGCATATGTGGATTTCACATGAGCGACTTCATGCTCGCAAAGAAGATCCTAAAGACCAAACATTTTTGGCTAATGATGGAAATTGATTGTGTGCAGTTTGTTCAAAAATGCCATAAGTGTCAGATTCACGGCGATAAAATCCATATCCCACTTTCGCAACTTCATTGCTTGACGGCCCCATGACCCTTCTCAATGTGGGGTATATAGACATCATTGAAGAAGTCACTCCTAAGGCACCGAGTGGTCATCGTTTCATCGTGGTGGCGATTGATTATTTTACCAAGTGGGTGGAGGTTGTCTCCCTGACCTGAGTGACTCAAAGGACAGTAGTCCGATTTATTAAAGAAAACATCAAGTCGAGATACAATTTACTGCAAGCACTGATAACCGACAACGCCAAAAACCTAAAGAGGTTGGAAATATAGTAAATCTATTAGCAGTTCAAGATCGAGTATAGAAACTCGACGCTTTACTGTCCAAAGATAAATGGAGCAGTGGAAGCCGCCAAAAAGAATATAAATAAAATCCTCCAGAAGATAACTGATAACTATAAGGAGTGGGATGATATGTTGCCATATGCTTTGATGGCTTACCAGACTGTTGATCCTAAGATTTTGATAAACAATTAAATGTTGATATTTTTTATGGAACTAACGGTTTAATTGAGTGTTTCAGTTTATTAGTTTCAATGATTAAGATATGATGATAAGTAATGAATGGATGTTAAAAGATAATGACAAATGATGAAGGATTAAGAAGTTGAAGAATTTGAAGAACCTAGGAAAAATAACTCAGATTAAATTTCAACTCTTAATATCCCAATTAGGATCACACACGACACAAAATGATTTTTATAAATATGTGTTTTTTTATAGGATCTTAATTAGTTAAATTATTTGCTCCTATGTATAATTGAAAATGAAATATTGATAATTAACTAAAATTGAATTTAAGAATTTAATGGAGCTAATCCAGAAAAGAAATCGGTTAAAGGGGTGAAAACGTCGATAAGAATGAATTCAAAACTAATTAAGGAGAGGATTCCAGCATTGGTAAGTCGACAAGTAAGTTGACCAATGCATAGAATATGAAGTTGTTGAATCTCTCGGTCGACAAGTCGGTCGACTTGAGCTTAAATGATGAACTCTTTAAATCGATAAGTCAACAAGGAGGTCGACCTGTAACAAAAAATAAAACTCTTTGAATCTTTAGTTCGACCGATGGGTGAGAAATATTTGGCTTGGGCTACATCTTGAATCGGGTGGTCGACTTATGGACTTTGGTTGGTCGACCGATAAGTCCGTTTCAGGTTTAAAGGATTTCGAGGATTCTAATCAAACAATAGTCGTTCATGGTTGAGATATGAGAGAAATTTTAGGGATATGATAGTATTAAAGATATATTTTGTCATCCTTATAGATATAGTTCATATATTTTGGTTATTTCTCAAATAAGTTCATATAATTCTTTCTATCCTATCAATTTGAGTTTGAGAAATATTTGAGGGACTAATCTAAATGTTTTGAAAGCTATAATTAAGTAAAAAATACCTAAAATGAAAGATAATAATATATGAGGTTTATATGTGTTTTTTAGATACTTATCATTTAAAAACTAGCCATCGGAGGGCTTATTTCAATCCCCTATATATAAATCTGCGGATTTCACATAATAAAAATATAATATCAAGAGCTATTCACTTCATAAACTTTTCTAAGAGTTATTATTCTGATATTATTTTGAGAGATCAAATTGTGAGATTAATTATTGAGGAGCTCTTGAATTAAAGCGCTGATTGTATAAGCGTCACCGATTTGAGCTGTTTAGAGTTTCAACTTTAATTCTTATGTGTTATTCGGGTGAGATATTTTCAATTTATTAGTCTTTATTGCATATTTATTTTTCTATATTTGCCTGATTAATAAGATCTTGATAAAATCGTTTTTCAAACTTTAAATCACATAAAAATATTTTAAAACGATTTTTGGTGAAAATCTGATTACATACTTATTTATATGCTATTCATATTTATCAAAATCAATTTTTTTTTGTTTTCTTGGTAAAAGTGTTCCAAGCATATTCTTAATTGAGTTTATTGCTATCATTGTTTGCTTGGTGAATTAATTGTATGAGAAATCGTTTTTTTAGCTTTAAAAGCATAAAAAATCTTTTAAAATAATTTGTGTGTTAATCTGATTACGTGCTTAATTGTGCTACCCGCATTCTTTATTATAATCAGATTTTGTTTCTTCACTTTATTTCTATTACTAGTATCGGGATATTAATTGAATTATAATTTATCTGAGGTGGTAGAAGTTTCGAGTGAGAAAATTTGCTTATCAATTTGTAATTGGTGAGTTGAGTGACGGATTAAATACTATTGGGAGTATTTAATCAAATGGTAGTTGTTCCAGTCTTTTCCTGTAAAAAGATTGAGATAGTAATTATTCCTTGATTAAATTGATTTGTGAGCAAACGGTTCAATCCTTACCGAATAAAAGGATATTTTGAGTGTTTGTGAGATTTTGATTCTTTAGTCTAAGGTACAAAAAGAATTAGGTTATTCTTGAACTTGTAAAAAGTAGTAGTTATTTTTTAGCTTGGAAAAATGAATTTGTAAAGGTTGATTCTGAGCCTGTGAAAAGAATAATTGTGAGGGTTTGGTTCCTACCTTTAAAGGAATCTTGAGTTTAATGAGTGCGAATTTCCGTGGGGCTCAAAGGACTGAATTAATCAAGAGTAGCTTGGTGAACTAAGATATATCATGGTGTGGTGCTTTATTTATTTTACTTATATTGTTGTTTGGTGTGCACCTACTTGATAACACATATCCTCTGCTATAAAGATAATAATTAATTTTAGGATAAAATCAATTGTTTGAAATTTTGAAGTGTTATTATTATTCTAATAATTTTTTAATACTATCCAAATCACCCTCCTCTTGGGTAACTCACTGGGCCAACACAGACTTCAGTCTGAACCTCCACAGGGGCAACCCCCTACTCTTTGGTTTATAGCATAGAAGCAGTGATACCAGCCTACGTGGAAATTCCATCTCTACGAGTGTTCATAGAGGCCGAGCTTGATGAAACTGAATGGGTGCAGCAGAGATTGGACCAACTTTGATTAATCAACATAAATGGCTAACAACAATATTCCACGGACAATGTTACAGACAGAGAATTGTTAGAGCTAACGATAAGCGGGTCTGTCTCAGAATCTTCAAGGCCGATGAGTTAGTATTAAATAAAATCTTTCATTTCCAAGATGAAGCCAAGGGCAAGTTCGCCCCAAATTGGAAAGGTCCTTTTGTTGTTCACAAGGCCTTGAGCGGTGGAGCATTAATTCTCCAAGAAAGGGATGGTGAGGTATTTCCCGAGCCTTTAAACTTGGATTTTGTGAAGAAATACTTTGCCTAATAAAGACCTTTCTTTTTAAACTAAGTTGTTTCAATTTGTGATTATCTATTTCTTAAGAAAAAAAAAAAGTGGGACTCGAACGTGGTGAAACACTCGAAAGAGCGCCATGAAAATAATGTAAGGACCGTACCCTTAAAAAAAAGAACAGGAATATCACCCGGGGGGGTCCTTTTTTCGAAGAACCACTAAGGTTGACTTTCATCGACCGTGGATATTTCCGGGTTCAAAACTTGATGGATTTGGAAGGAGTTTGAAACTGGGAAAGTAAACATCGGGTTTGTCTTGGATTTACATTGAAATCATACTTGTCCGACAGTCAAGCTTTGCATCTCGTTGCAATCCTATCTGGTGATAAAGGTATTTATTTTAGCAAGGTTTTACACATTTTCCCATATTTTGGGTAAATCAATTTTGTAGGATTTAAGAAATTCGAAATAAGCAAGAGTAAATGATTTCTCTAATACCGAAGACGCGTAGCAGAAAGGAAAAAATAAAATTCAACAGGCATAAGAAAATAAAGTTGGTGTGGATATTGTTCGGTGCTGGACCCCGCCAATAACCCATAGAAAAACCACCACGGGGTACACCTTTTAAACTGAAAGAATGATGAGACGAAAGAATCTCCCGATACCGCTACGATCCAAGCGCTATCAGCCGAAGTGATTATGGTTGAAAGAGAATAACGAAATCACAAGTCATCAAAGGTGGCCAATTTTTCTCAGATTAAGACTATGGAACATTTTATACTTTGCCCTGTCATTCGCACCCCTTATACTTCATTTTTTGTGGCTGTGGCACATTTTATACTTTCTTTCTCTCACTTTGCCCAGCTACAGGCTTAGGGAGGTATTTTTACTTTTATACCGAGTCCAATCCTTCCTACCAACTTAGGGTGGTATGTTTATTTTCACGTTGAGTCCACTTCTTCCTACCTACTTAGGGTGGTATGTTTACTTTCACGTCGAGTCCACTCCTCCCTACTAGTTTAGGGTAGTATGTTTACTTTCACATCAAGTTCACTCATCCCTACCAGCTTAGGATGATATGTTTACTTTTATTTCGAGTCACTCCTCCCTACCAGTTTAGGGTGGTATGTTTACTTTCACGTCATGTCCACTCTTCTTTACCAGCTTTTGGTGGTATGTTTACTTTCACGTCGAGTCACTCCTCCCTACCAGCTTAGGGTGGTACATTTACTTTCACATTGAGTCACTTCTCTCTACCAGCTTAGGGTGGTATGTTTACTTTCAAATCGAGCCCACTCCTCTCTACCAGCTTAGGATGATATGTTTACTTTCACTTCGAGTCACTCCTCCCTACCAACTTAGGGTGTTATGTTTACTTTTAGGTCGAGCCCACTCCTCTCTACTAGCTTAAGGTGGTATGCTTTGTCACACCCTACCCCAGACACGCGTTATGTGGGGCCGGCGCGACGTAGACATGATACCGTCCAACTGACTAGCCAACCACAATACGTTAATAAATAAAATTGTGAATCTAAACAACATATAATAATCCCATCTGATAGGGATACACCGTCCCAAATATGAAAACAATAAAACAAATCCCCTGAACCTCACTTAGATTTCATCTTTGATATCTCGTATCAAATTTTACTCTCAAATGACTCCTTTGCATGACCCATATAACTCTATCTAATGTCAGTAGAGGACCGACCGACTCCTATCTATTTCACATGCAAGTGTACTGTCTTCTTAGTAAAAATATTTTATAATAATAATTTAATCTACAACATCTAGATGGATCAAGCGTAAGCATATAAACATCCCATAACTCGTAAAAATCTTCATAATATAAGCAGTGAAAGAAAATCAATATATATAAGTTCCATTCAAACTCATCCAGTATAAAATAATACCAATCACCATATAATAAATCACCAAATATAAGTAAAACACCACAACTCAAAACACCACTCCACCACAACGCACACTGACTAGCCATAGTGATCGTTTAACCTCACGATCGAGAGTTGCAACGGTACCATAACATCCGTAGGAATGTCTTTTTACGAAATATCCACACCCCTTTTGGGGAGAAATATAATCCATACCCCTTACGGGGAGAACTATCCACATCCCATGGGAAGAAATCCATACCCCTTGCGGGGAGAAATATAATCCACACCCCTTTCGGGAAGAACAACTATGGCATCGTCAAAATCATCAGTATAGTTAAAAATCCACATCCCTCACGGGAAGAAATATATTTTCACATCATATCGTCAAAAATCCACACACCTTATGGGGAGAATATAAACCACACCCCTTTCGGGAAATTTTTTCAAAATCACGTTTTTTTCACTCTCCTTTTTAAAAGTACCACCAATTTTAGTAAAAAAAATCAGTTTTCTACCTTTGTACCACTGATTTCAGTAAAAACTGTTTTTCCACATTTGTTTTTAGAAAACCAAGCATTTTTAGAAAACCATATATTTTTCACTTTCTTTTAAACCACCAAAGTCAACAAATCATTTTTCAACTTTTTTTTCAAAACCAACATAATTTACCGAAAATCTATTTTTCCCAACTCACTCAAAACCTGCTTGATCCATATCATTTATAAAATCATCTTGTTTTCAGTCACACATTTCATCATATATATATATGAAAATAGATTTTTGCAAGAAGACAGTACTGTCACACCCCACCCTGGACACCCGTCACCCTGTGGGGCCGACGTGACGTTGACACGACATTACCCAGGCGACAAACCAACCAGAAAATGACGTTATGCATTTATAATTATACAAATAATCAAAATACAAGTCATAAACATCTTTCTAAGTCAGGGACACACCCATCCCAAAAAATTTCTTCTAGAATAGCAAAAGGGAAACAAAAAAAACAAACGATGAACTTTTCCTAGGTTCGCCTTAGGCGGCACTTCCCGAAAATTTCAATTCCTCGCTATACCATTTACGAACTCTACTCTGTACCAGTAGGGGACTGACTCGTAGCCATTTCACCTGCGAGTGTACTGTCTTCTCAATAAAAGCATTCTTATTTAATAACAGTAGTACCTTCTAGATAACACAACATTTACTCATGGATTCAGCATAAGCATCATATATGCAGTAAAAATGAAGTAATATATATATATATATATATATGTTCCATCTTTATAACCATGCAGTATAAATATCATACCAATTGCCTGAAATAATAATAAATTACCCTAAAATAAACAAAACATCACACCCCAAACCACAACGCACACTGGCTAGCCATGGTGATCGTTTTAACCTCACGATCGGGAGTTTGCAACGGTACCGTACCATCCGTAGAATATGCCTTCCTACGAACACCCATCACTCCGCCGAAGCGGATCATTACTGCGTAGTACAAACGTCTAACATCACTCCGTCGAAACAGATAAACATCACTCCGATTAAGCGGAAAAACATCACTCCGCCGAAGCGGATCAACATCACACAATAATATCTTCTAATCATCACATAATGGTTTAAAAACATCTAATTTAAGTACAACCATTTTTCATCATGTATGTGCATATACAAACAATTTGGCGAGAAGACAGTACACTCACCTTGTTTCTGGCGTTATAAAAATCTCGTTGTCCAAAGCTTACCAAGGTGTTGGCGTTTGCGAACCTTCCCGATGATCGTTGATGGTCGAACGGCGATCCGTAACTCCGCTCATCGGCAACGCTAACACATGGACTACCTCTCCGTCGACGAACCATGCCACCAGCCAAACCAAACCCTCTCTCTTCCTGGAATTGTTTATGATGCACACACGGCCACGCTGCCGGAGGAACGTCGTTTCAAAAAATCGACGACCTCCTTCTGCTCCGGTTCTCTCTCTCTCTAAAATTTTCGAAATTTCTTCCTCCGATTTTTCATCCTTCTTTGCGTGTAGGAGGGTTTTAATGCATGAAATTAGTGGCTAAACGCATCTAAGCCTGCCACGTCGTCCCTCGATCTCCTCTCCTTGGCCGGTGGATCGTCGTCCGGTTGCCGTATGGGTGTCGACACACATATATATAAAAAAAAAAGTTTAAATTACACTTTCCTCCCCTCATCTTCTTTAGGATTCCTATTTTGATAGGTTAAAGTTTTAAAAGTTCCGAAATTATGATTTTGCCCCTAACATTTTTATTTTCGATTTCTAATTGCCAATTTGAATCTTAAGTTTAAATTTTTGCGTTTCCCAAATTCCCAATTTGACCCCCAACTTTTGATTTGAGTTTTTATCAATAAAAAGTTTACCCTAAAATCCTCTAATGTTTTATAATGCGACTATTTATGACGTACGTCTTGTAACTTAGGTTTTACAACTCTTCCCTCTTAAAAGAAATTTCGTCCAAAATTTTTATTTATTTATTCACGTTTTTTTTTTTTTTTTTTTTTTTTTTTTTTTTTTTTTTTTTAACCTTAGTCAAACAAATGCGGGTATTTACTTCTCATTTCTTCTTCTCGCTCCCATGTTGCCTCTTCCATCGCATGATTGCGCTACAACACCTTGACCAACAGAATCGTCCTCGTTCGCAGCACTTGATCTTTACGGCTTAGGATTTGGACCAGCTCCTCAACGTAGGACAAATCAGCTTCCAATTCAATCGGCTGCGAAGTCAACACATGAGAAGGGTCTGGCACATATTTTCGGAGTATCGATACATGGAAAACATCGTGCAGTCGGGATAACTCTGGCAGTAACGCGAGTCTATACTCTGCTGTGCCAACCCGCTCTAGAATTTCATAAGGTCCGACGTATCTTAGACTCAACTTCCCTTTCTTTCCAAACCTCATTATGCTTTTCCACGGAAAAATACGCAAGAACACATGATCCCCTACCTCGAACTCTAACTCCCGCCGACGTTTGTTTGCATAACTCTTCTGCCGACTCTGAGCGATTTTCAACTTTTCTCGAATCACCTTTACTTTGTCTGCTGTCAGTTGGGCTATGTCGGACATCAACAACTTACGTTCGCCCACCTCAGTCCAACAAACAGGGGTTCTGCATCTCCTACCGTACAATGCCTCATACGGAGCCATCTCAATTGCTGAGTGGTAGCTGTTGTTGTAAGCGAACTCCATCAACGGCAAGTGATCGTCCCAGCTTCCAGGAAATTCCAGAACACATCCCCTCAACATATCTTCCAATGTCTGAATTGTACGCTCTGACTGGCCGTCCGTCTGAGGATGAAAATCGGTATTAAATTTCAGCTTGGTACCTAAAGCAGTTTGAAGACTCGGCCAGAACCTCGAAGTAAATCTCAGATCTATATCTGACACTATAGAAACCAGTGCGCTATGCAATCTAAGAATCTCATCAATATACAGCTGGGTATATTTTTCAAGAGAGAATGTCGTCTTTACGACTAGGAAATGAGCATACTTGGTAAGCCTATCAACGACCACCCAGATGGAATTATACCCTTTTTCAGTACGGGGTAATTCCGAAACAAAATCCATCGTGATATGCTCCCACTTTCACTTTGGAATAGGTAGGGGTTGCAGCAACCCACCTGGACGCTGATGCTCGATCTTTACTTGTTGGCACACCAAGCACCTGGCCACAAATTCTGCGATCTCCCGCTTCATCCCAGTCCACCAATAATGTTCACGCAAGTCCCGATACATTTTAGTGCTCCCCGGATGCATTGCGTATGCGGAGCTATGCGCCTCTTCCAAGATATCTTTTTTCAAATTGACATCGTTAGGCACACACAGCCTATTTCCACACATCAAAGCTTTGTCCCTTTCCCTGATATGATAATCAGTTCTGTGCCCGTTTTTTACTTCATCTCGAATCCTCTCCAAATGAATGTCTGACTTTTGAGCTTCAATAATGCGGTCAATCAACGTCGGTCTCAATGTCAAAGTTGCAAGCAGTGCTACTGTCTGACCAATCGCTAACTGAACTCGCATCGATCTCAATTCTGCATATAGGTTAGCATGGGCAACACGAAGGTGGGCGACCGAGCCTGCCGATTTCTGACTTAGAGCATCTGCTACGACATTAGCTTTTCCTGGATGGTGCAATTGTAGTCCTTGATCAACTCCATCCAACGCTTCTACCTCAGATTTAATTCCTTCTGAGTAAACAAATACTTCAAACTCTGATAGTCGGTGTATATTTCACATGTCTTGCCATACAAGTAGTGCCTCCAAATCTTCAGAGCGAACACAATTGCAACCAACTCCAAATCGTGCGTCGGGTAATTACGCTCATGGTTCTTCAGTTGCCGGGATGCATACGCGATCACGTGACCATGCTGCATCAGAACACATCCCAGCCCTTGGTGTGATACGTCACTATAAATTATGAAACCACCCCCTTCGGACGGGAGGGACAATATTGGTGCCGATATCAACCTACTCTTTAATTCTTGGAAACTCTGCTCACATTTATCGGTCCACTCAAATTTGGATTTCTTGCAAGTCAATCGAGTCAACAGGGTAGCTATCACGGAAAATCCTCGCACAAATCGTCGATAGTAACCTGCCAACCCTAAAAAAACTTCGAACTTCAGTCACATTTTTTGGTCTTTCCCACTGAACGACAGCTTCAACTTTCTTCGGGTCTACTTGAATACCATTTCCTAAAATGACATGACCCAAAAATACCACATGATCTAACCAAAATTCACATTTACTAAGTTTCGCGTACAACTGCTTCTCCCGCAACGTTTGCAATACAATCCGAAGATGCTTCATATGCTCTTCTCCACTTTGCGAATAGACCAAAATATCATCAATGAACACTATAAGGAATTGGTCCAAATAAGGTTGAAAGATACGGTTCATCAAATCCATGAAAGCCGCAGGGGCATTTGTTAAGCCAAAGGGCATAACCAGGAATTCATAGTGTCCGTATCTCGTACGGAATGTTGTTTTTGCTACATCACTCTCCCTGACCTTCAGTTGGTGATACCCAGATCGGAGATCTATCTTGGAGAACACTTTAGCTTTTTGAAGTTGGTCAAACAAGTCATCAATCCTCGGCAACGGATAATTATTGCGAACCGTCACCCTATTCAGTTGCCGATAATCAATGCACATTCTCAACGTACCATCCTTCTTCTTTACGAACAACACTGGGGCACCCCATGGGGAGACACTGGGCCTGATGAACCCCCGGTCTAATAAATCTTGCAGCTGCACCTTCAACTCTTTCAATTCAGTAGGTGCCATACGATAAGGTGGAATCGATATAGGGGTAGTGCCTGGAATTAACTCGATTGTGAATTCCATTTCCCTATCGACGGGCAACCCTGGTGATTCCTCTGGGAATATGTTAGGAAAATCCCGGACTACGGGAATATCTGTCACCGGAGTTTTTCTCTGACTGTTGTAAATTATGTGCGCAAGATAACCCTGGCAGCCTTTCTTTAATAGTTTCCTGACTTCTAACACTGAAATTAAACTGACATGAGTGATAATTCTATCTCCAGCAAACACAAACTCTAGCTCGCCTGAAATTCAAAATACCACTTCCTTCTTGAAACAGTCCACTGTGGCATGATATCCAAACAGCAAATCCATACCCAGTATTATATCGAAATCGTGAATACTGAGGGGTAACAGATATGCCAATAGCTCTCTATCCCCAAACCGAAGTGGACTGTCCTTATACACCCTATCGATCCATACCGACTCACCCACTAGAGTAGAAATAACAATACGGTAGGATAAAAAAATGGAAAATCTGCCTACTTGCATCATAAAGGTTGCCGAAACGAAAGAATGCGTAGAACCGGGATCAATAAGCACACGAGCATCTTTAGCATATAAAGATATAATACTTGTGACCACCTCGGGAGTAGCCTGAGCATCCTGTCGCGTAGTAGCAAAGACACGGCCTCGCGTTGGAGGTCTACCCGGCAATCTTCTACCAAGTCCCTGGGCGGTACTAGGACCCGTACTACCCATACTGCTCGCTGGAGATACGAATGTAGAAGCAAGCTTCGGACAATTTACAGATTTATGACCTGACGCATGACAGTGGAAACATATCGGAACTGCCACAGGACAGTCTCTAGCAAAGTGACCCGTAGCTCCGCAATGATAACATTTATCCCCTCCAGCCCGACTCGACGGCTGATTCCGTTCTTGCCTTTGCGGACCAGTACTAGCTTCCAATGCACTTTGTTGTTGCCTAGGGTACGATTGTCGGGAACCACGGTTCCTGGCGGATTGGCCAAATGATGAGGCCCGAGAATTGGCGGTCGAACTACCGTCCCCCGCGAAGTGCCACCTGAAAATCTGCTAGGCGACTCAAATCTGCTTTTCTTGTACTACTCTCGACTCTCGGCGGCTTCTGTATATCCCTCTCCACCAACTTTGCTGTATTCACCAGCTCTGCATAATTCTTAATTTACTTGCTTGTCAGCCTGGAGCGGATCTCTAACTGAAGTCATTTCTGGAAACGTCTGTATTTTCCTTCCTTCGTTTTTACCAGATCAGGGGTAAAACGGGATAAAGCATCGAATTTAACCTCGTACTGCTGAACAGTCATCTTTCCCTGCTTCAGGACTATAAATTCCTCCTCCATCTGAAATCGATAAGACTCGGGGAAGTACTTCTCATTAAATGCGGCGACGAAACGGTCCCATGTGATCTCCTCACCAGAACTGAAAATCAGTCTTTTCATTTCCTCCCACCAGTGCTCGACTTTCTCCCTCAACTCAAAAGTGGCAAGGGGAACTCGACTATCGTCAACAATACCCATCGCCTCAAATACGTGCTCGACGCCTCTGATCCAATTCTTTGCATCAGCCGGACCCGTTGTCCCGGTGAAAGCCGGAGGGTCTAACTCCTTAAACCTCTTCAGTCGTACGCCTGAGATGTGGCGGTATCACCTTGAGCTCTCTGACTTTCCATAATCCTCGCTTGCTGCTCCGTTAGTTGGGCAGTGGCCCGCAAAATTCTTTCAACCGCATCTAAACTTCCCTGCGTGTGGGATCCTACAATCTACAAACTTTCCTACTCCCTATCTCTCTGTTCCTGAGGCTCCACTTGCCTCGGGGTTTCCTCCTGCCTCTGGGATCCCACACTCCCAGAGGTTTCACCTTCTCTTTCCATACCTGTTATCAGTCATAAAACCCAGTTCAACAACTAACTAGGTCAACCAGAGAAATAGCAATAATTAACACACGTTAATTAACTATTTTGCGAGTATAAAAAACATCCACTAACACCTTATCTTAGGGTCCCCTACTGACTAGACGATTGGCACGTTTCCCATCCCATGATCCTCTACGGGCACGACACCTGACAAGTCTACAGAACCTATAACCTAGGCTCTGATACAAAAAATTGTCACACACCACCCCGGACACCCGTCACCCTGTGGGGCCTACGTGACGTCGACACGACATTACCCAGGCGACAAACCAACCAGAAAACGACGTTATGCATTCATAATTATACAAATAATCAAAATACAAGTCATAAACATCTTTCCAAGTCAGGGACACACCCGTCCCAAAAATTTTCTTCTAGAACAGCAAAAAGGGAAACAAAAAAAACAAACGATAAACTTTTCCTAGGTTCGCCTCAGGCGGCACTTTCCGGAAATTTCAATTCCTCGCTATACCATTTACGGACTCTACTCTGTGCCAGTAGGGGACTGACTCGTAGCCATTTCACCTGCGAGTGTACTGTCTTCTCAATAAAAGCATTCTTATTTAATAACAGTAGTACCTTCTAGATAACACAACATTTACTCATGGATTCAGCATAAGCATCATATATGCAGTAAAAATGAAGTAATATATATATATATATATATATATATATATATATATATATATATGTTCCATCTTTATAACCATGCAGTATAAATATCATACCAATCGCCTGAAATAATAATAAATTACCCCAAAATAAACAAAACATCACACCCCAAACCACAACGCACATTGGCTAGCCATGGTGATCGTTTTAACCTCACGATCGGGAGTTTGCAACGGTACCGTACCATCCGTAGGATATGCCTTCCTACGAACACCCATCACTCCGCCGAAGCGGATCATTACTGCACAGTACAAACGTCTAACATCACTCCGTCGAAACAGATAAACATCACTCCGATGAAGCGGATAAACATCACTCCGCCGAAGCGGATCAACATCACACAATAATATCGTCTAATCATCACATAATGGTTTAAAAACATCTAATTTAAGTACAACCATTTTTCATCATGTATGTGCATATACAAACAATTTGGCGAGAAGACAGTACACTCACCTTGTTTCTGGCATTATAATAATCTCGTTGTCCAAAGCTTACCGAGGTGTTGGTGTTTGCGAACCTTCCCGATGATCGTTGATGGTCGAACGGTGATCCGTAACTCCGCTCACCGGCAACGCTAACACATGGACTACCTCTCCGTCGACGGACCACGCCACCGGCCAAACCAAACCCTCTCTCTTCCTGGAATTGTTTATGATACACACACGGCCACGCTGCCGGAGGAACGTCGGTTCAAAAAATCGACGACCTCCTTCCGCTCCGGTTCTCTCTCTCTCTCTAAAATTTTCGAAATTCCTTCCTCCGATTTTTCATCCTTCTTTGCGTGTAGGAGGGTTTTAATGCATGAAATTAGTGGCTAAACGCATTCTAAGCCTGCCACATCGTCCCTCGATCTCCTCTCCTTGGCCGGTGGATCATCGTCCGGTTGCCATGTGGGTGTCGACACATATATATATAAAAAAAAAGTTTAAATTACACTTTCATCCCCTCATCTTCTTTAGGATTCCTATTTTGATAGGTTAAAGTTTTAAAAGTTCTGAAATTATGATTTTGCCCCTAACATTTTTATTTTCGATTTCTAATTGCCAATTTGAATCTTAAGTTTAAATTTTTGCGTTTCCCAAATTCCCAATTTGACCCCCAACTTTTGATTTGAGTTTTTATCAATAAAATTTTTACCCTAAAATCCTCTAATGTTTTATAATGCGACTATTTATGACATACGTCTTGTAACTTGGGTTTTACAAGTACACTCACCTGATTATCCATATTCGAAGACTTGACAGCCTATTTTCTACCGGTACTCCGGTGCCTGCGAACCTAATAGTGACAGAGTCTAAATTAATATTTTGAATAAAAACACCCTAATTACCATACAACCCTAATTTCCTTAATTTCTTACTCTCCGCACTTTATTATGTAAAATTCTTATTCGACAAATTTCATTCCGTTAATTACTGCATAAAATTTTGTAATACGAATGATCCCAAATTTATTTTTTCCGGTTACAAATTTTTATGCTAGAATTTAATTTATAAAAACGAAAATAAACTTAACGAAAAACGTCATCCATTTTGAATCATTTATGGGTCGCGAAATAGATTTGAATTTTGTTGGGGTTATTTGTGAAATTTTCCTTTCCTTCTTTTTTTTTTCTTTCTTTTTTTTTTTTTTTTTTTTTTTTTGGGTATTGGTTTTCTGTTTTTGTTTAGCTGGCCAACCTCTCTCTCTCTCTCTACCGTCACTGACCATCGGCGACTTCCCATACCTCGCCGACTTCACCGTCAACCCGACACCACCCACACCACCGATCAACCACCACCACCGGCCACTTCACAACCCAAAACACTTACCCACAAGATCACCGCTCACACACACACACACGTTGTCCGACGGCTGGCCACATTCACACATTAACACACACCCATGCAACCGTCGTCGTCACACGTACAACCGACGACCACCATGGACATACCTCACCACCAAAACAACACACACACACACACACACACAGAGTGTCGGATACACTGCCGGCCAAACGGTGGCGACGATCACCCACATACACGAACAAAGTACATACGCACCCATGAACCCAAATGATCAAAACAGCACCTATATGTGTCGTTGCAGTTTGAATATACACACACAAAATAAAATATGTACTCACCGAACGATGGAGATTTCCTACCACCGAAGCGGACGATCGATAACACGTACGCCGATCAGGCGACCGAAATATTCTCACTCACTGGACGAACCGAATACACACTCACCGCCGGAGCAACGGCAACGCTCAAAATTCGCCACCTCCAGTGATCACCCATAGCTCCAACGACCCTCTCTCTCTTTTTCTCTCTCTTTCGATTCTCCTCTCTCTCTCATTTTTTTGGCTTCTTCTTCGTTCTTCATCATTTTTCCCGAGATGTGTGGATATATATATATATATACACGTTGAAAATTGAGCCACCGACTCTCCTCCTCCGTTCTCGATCCTTCGACTGATCTCACGACATACGCACACACGGGTGTGTGTGTGTGTGTGTATATATATTATCTTTTATTTTAATTACACATTTCTCCCCCTATTTCTTTAATTCTTCATTTTACTTTGTTTCAACATTTATGATTTTTATTAAATTATAATTTCTTCCTTATTAAAAAAAATTAAAAACATTTAAGTCCAAAATTTTACAACTTGCATTTTGAAAATTTTCTAATTAACCCCTCGATATTTAAATTAAATTATAAGTGGCATCCGCTACCCTCGTATTTCCTTATACATGCAAAATTGCGTTTTAAAATAAAGATCGGGGTCTTACATGCTTACTTTCACATCGAGTCGCTCCTCCTTACCAGCTTAGGGTGGTATGTTTACTTTCACGTCGATGTCCACTCTTCCCTACCAACTTAGGGTGGTATGTTTACAGTCCTCCGCAACCACAAGCCGGGGGTATCACTTCTCCCTACCACAGGCTGGGGCGTACTTTTTCATCTTGTATCACTCCTCCCTACCAACTTAGGGTGATATGCTTACTTTTATGTCGAGTTCAGTCTTCCAAGGCCACTGGCCGAGAGGTATCACTTCTCCTTACCAGATGTATGTTTACTTGTGTTTCATTTTCTAGTTTGCCTTTTTATGAATGCCCTTCATTTATGCAATTCATCCATATTCCACTCCCCATCCTTTTTCCATCAGGTCCTGAATGTTTTTTTAAAAAATTTCTTCATTTGTTAAAATTTTGAAACAAAAAATAAAAAAATTGCTTCATCTAATCCAAAAACAAGGAGATCAAAATGACATAATCTTTTATCTTTGTCAAGCAAGTGAAACTCGCATGACAAAGATAGACAACTATAGACACGATATTTTGATTGCCTTGCAAAATTTTTATGTTTAATTTTGTTTTATTTTAGAAAAAAAAGTGGTGACTCTCATTTGAAGATTTGGATCAAAATACACTTTCTGGAAGCAAAATGCACAAAAAAAAGTTTAAACGGATAAAGTCTCAATTTTCGGCACTAGAATGAAGAACATTATCCACTCTTTTGGACATCACTAAATACACAGTTCGAATTTTATGATGAAACAAGTTGCATATAAAACTAGACTCTCCAAGATTTCCAACAACTAGTTATAGAGCCAAATCGGAGTTCATATGAGAAAGATACATCCGTTTAAAGTTGCATCTCCTATTCAACTTCGCATTGCGCGTGGGCCAGTCCATTTCCTCATTTTAGATTTGTTTGGCCCATGGTCAGCCCATTTCCGATTTTTAACCCATTTCTAGTTTTTTAGCCAATTTCTTGCATTTTGGCCCAAATTTGAAGTCCATTTCAGCCCATATCCTTATTTCAGCCTTGTACACCCCATTTTCATCAAAATTACTATCCATTCATCACTCCAGCACGATTTTTCTTCATTTGCCACCATTTTTTTATCTTTATTTGATGGCGCTTTAATGATTCTTGTCCTCAAAATCATTCATGTATCTATTGGTCTATAAATACAACATCAAAGGGGCCAAAGGAGATGAGAAAAAAATTGAAGAGAAACAACAAATTTGGGAGGAAAGTGACCAAAATTTTTGGATTTTTTTTTTAGAGAAGTCTTATTGAGGGAAAATAAAAAAAAAATTAGAAGAAGAAGAGAAAGAAAGAAGGAAAAAAAAATTTAAGTTAAGGTTGTGAACTTCCATCTTTTGTAAATCTTACTTATGCATTTAAAAAAATAAAATAAAATAAAATAAATCGTTATTATACCAAAATTTCAGTTGGCAAATTAGGTTTTTTTTTTTTTTTTTTTTTAACTTGTGATAAATTTAATGAGTAGATAAAACGATATGAAAATCTCTTTGCTTTCTACTTGAGCGGCTTAGGAGGGAGATCGCTCCCCTCGATATGTAGATTAATTGAAGTTGACGTAACTTAGGTGTGTATATATGTGTGTGTGTGTGTGTGCGCATGGGTGTTTTTCTTCCTAACTTGTGTTAAACATAATATGTTGACTAAGCGAGGTGGAAACCTCCATGCCTTCTGCTTGAGCGACTTAGGAGGGAGATCGCTCCACTCGATATGTAGATTAATTCATTTTGACCTAACTTAAGTATATACATATGTGTGTGTGTATGTGTGTGTTACCTAACTTGTGTTAAATTTAATATGTGTGTGTGTTCTAACTTGTGTTAAATTTAATGTGTTGTCAAATTATGGAGAAAAGCTTCATGTCTTTTGTTTAAGCGGTTTAGAAGGAGAATTGCGCCCCTCAATATGTAAAATTCTTGACATAAATTAAAAATAAAAACAAAAAAAAATACAAAAAAGATTTTTTTTTTTAAAGAGATTTCCAAATAAAATAAAGCATTTGGATTTAAGTTAATTGGACTTAATTGGACATAAGGTACCGTTTTTGGACGGACGTCTTGGGGTGCCTAATACATTCCCCGAGCGTAACCGACCCTCGAGCTTTTAAATGAATCTTTGGTTTGACCATATTTTTTGGAGTCAATTTTTACTTAGGCCTTTTAAATTTGTTTGCTAAAATTTGGTGACTTAGCACACAATTTAAATCTAATACTAGGTGGCGACTCTTTATTTAAAAAAAATGGCCTAAGAATTTTTTTGAAAAAATCGGTGCTTTTAAAAGCCCCTTCTTATTTTACACTTTACATTTATTCATTTCATATTTCTGAAAAATTGAGGCGCGTCAAATGGCAACGCACGGACTAAAAGAAGACCTGAATCGAATCAAAGAAGATGATTAACGATTCGACGATCGATAATCAAAGCAACTATGATTCTGAGAATAGAAATCAATAAGATGATAAGTAAAGGTATATAAACGATCTGACCTAAATAATCAAGGTAGATGAATTGCAATTGTAGATCTTATCTCAATCGAAGATGGACGGCGGTGGATTGGTTGGTTTGGGTGGTAACGGTGATGCTCTCTTTCATGGTGTCACCATTACCACCACCCACCGCTATAGGTATGGGGGTGGTGGGTGGGTTGTTGCGTGAAGAGAGGAAACAGGGGAATGGTAGGGAAAAATGATCAATTACAATAACTATCCTTAAAGTTTTCTCATAGTTTATTTTGTATCCTTAATTTTAATTTTTGAACGATTTTGAACTGGGAATAAAATGACCGAATTGCCCTACTAAAACGTTGATCGTTAACATTGACTTAACCGAAGGGCCAATTTAAAACGAAAATAAAATGTTAAGGACCCAATATGTCAACTTCCAAATACTATGAGCTAATTGAGCACCCGAGCCATTTATCAAGAACCAAAAAGATCATTTTTCCTTATTTTTAGAGTCGGGCTTGGGTATATGATCATTTTTGTTTAGGGCTAGGTCGACCCGACCATTTATATATATGTGTGTGTGTGTGTGTGTGTGTGTGTGTGTGCGTGCGTGTGTGTGTGTGTAAAAGGTTAATTAATAAGTGTTAAATGAGATAACCCTAATTCATAAGTGAGATAACTTTAATTAAAATGAAATTATGAATGTATTTTATTTTATAATTTTAATTTGTTATTTTAATGATTATTTTTTAAATTAAAAAAGAAAAATATACGCATCAACTTGGGTTTGAAATTTTTTGTTTAGATCTGTGTTTGGATATGATAATACGGCCTGACCATAGAGTCGGGTAGGGCTCGGGCTTACCATTTTTTGCAATATCCTAGGTAGTGCCCAACCCGGTTCGGCCCATGACCACTCCTAATATATGTGTGTATTTCGAATTTGTTGGGTTAGACAAAATAATTGTTGTTCCTGCAACCCTTAACCAAAACATAGTGTGTGTTTCGTTGCTTTTGTTGAGTAATAAAACATGATTGGTTTTGATTGTAATCGTTGTGTATTGTTCTGGTGCATGGATGTACATTAGGTTGGTCTGACCTTATGTTGTCTTGGAACACAGGAGTGCCTGACTAATTGCTGGGAAATTAGGCCATCACCAATGCGAAACATTTTAGGCGGAATCTAAACCTATGATTGTGGGTATTAGAGTAGGGTTACAAAATGGCCTCTGCATCAAGTGAAAATGAGTGTCTTAAAGTGCTGGAAGCCTATGTGGGATTTTCTACAAACAGTGGTGAGCGTAGCCTGTCTGTCCAATGTGGTGAATTACTGGCAAAGAGACATTAGGATCTCGTTTGAAGATTTCTACAATGACACAACTGCGAGAATCAAAACCATATATGAGAACATGATTGTTCTGGCTTACGTACGGAAGATAAATCTTTGATATGCCGAGGAGGATCTTACGTTGCTAAAAAAAGTCGTTGTTGGATAGGGCGTATCGAGGGACAATCTAGCACGGGTGAAAGTATCAGATCTAAAGGCATTTTCTAGCATGCGAAGTGCTAAGGACCTCTAGAATTTCTTATGGGAATGGAGCAATATTTTCGAATTGCTCACGTTCCTGAAGACGAGCAAGTGTCTATGTCATGTATGTACATGGACAAAGACACCAAATTGTGGAGGTACACATGTGTGGAGGACGCTAAGGCCCCGTTTGGTAACCATTTCCATTCCATTCCCAGATTTTTGGGAATAGCGTTTGGTAATTTTTGTTTTCGTTTCCATTCCATTCTCATTTGAGAATTGTGCCCATTTTTTTCTTAAGAAATGAGAAACAAAAAAAGTTATTTCTCATAATTCTCATTCCATTCCTAAAATCATTTGTTACTGTTTATTCGTTGGCCACCACCGTCTGACGTCGTCCGCCGGTCAACGCCACCGCCGTCCGCCAGCCATCTCCAGCGACCGTCACCGGTTAGCTCCGGCAACACCGACCACCCACTGTCCGGTCACCGCCGTCGCCGGCAACTTTTCGTCCACCTTCCGGTCGCCGGTCGTCCGGCACCGTCACCCCCGCCGCTGTTACCACCGTCACCGGTGCCGGCGCTACCTCATGTCGTCCGGCCAAAAAAAAAAATCTAAAAAAATAAATAAATTTGATTTTAGAATAAAATCGTTACCAAACATGATTCTCTTCCCTAAAAAAAAATTATCGTTACCAAACGCGATTCTACTCCAAAAAGGAAACAAAATTTCCATCCCATCTCATCCCACTGCTAGAATGGAAACAGAAACAGTTACCAAACTCCACCTAAACAGCCAGAAATTAAGACGTGAGTTGACTTGAAAAATGAATTGAGGGAGCAATTTTTACCAACAAACTTGAGTTGGGTGGCTTGAGATCAGTTGCAAAAACTAAAGCACACAGATTTAGTGCATAGATATATCAAGGAACTCACATCCTCGATATTGGACGTGAAGAATATGCCAGAAGAGGACAAACACTTCAACTTTACCTTCGGCTTGCAAACCTGGGTGGAAGTTCAATTGAGACGGCAGAACGTGCGTGACCTACAAACTACTGTGGCAAAAACAAATGGCCTTACCGACTACAATCTGATGAAGAACGACATCAATTCTAACCAGAGGTCAGGGTGAAAAGGAAAAGAGAAGCCAAATAGAAGAATTAATGAATGAATGGAAAAACAATGGCGCAAAGCCTTGATTTCTAAGTGTTCCTCACCGGATTAAGGGTTGTCCAAAGAAAGAAAAGTTAACAGCACTACTTCAGGAAAAATCTGAGGATGAAGGCTCCCAAGGTGAGAAATTACACATCAACACCATGTCACTGGTGGGTAGCAAGTAAACTGAGAGTGGTCTGAAATCAGCCAACTAATAAAGTTGATTTGGTACATAATGTAACAAGAACCTCCCTATGTTCTGTGGTAAAACATAACCAGATATAGCTGGTGATCGAGAGGTTCCCAAACAAGGGTACTGTGAAGGCAAACAGGCTGGTGGTCAATCCGATCACAGAGGCGTTATGTGGCAAAGGTATTGCAATGAGTTGCAACGTGCTGGAGACAAGTATTCAGGTAGATTGAGGAAGAGTGTGGCAACAACTTTGGCATACTAGAAGGCCAAAATCAAAGGGTTAAGCATGGATCGATCCAACAAGGGCATCGGATTCTTTTGGTGGGGCAATTTGTTAGACCCTAACAATGCTAGAAGAACAACATGGCACAAACTTGCTACGCTTTCTAACCGGACGTGGTGGATGTGGAACAAACAAAGACATTGGTGCAAAAGACATCAACTTGGTGCATATTTCTTACTGAACGTGGCGCACGCAGTACCAAACAACGGTGTTGGTAAGAAATAGGCATAGAGATTAACCAAAGTTTAAAAATAGAAGAATGTTAGGCAATGACATCTATCAGTTGACAAAATATCGACATGATGGTGCCAAGGAGTTAACCGTGGGCATGGATCCCAACCCCCAATGTCCTCAAGCCTCAAGAATATAAGTCATATGATGAGAGATATTTCGAGATGTTCTGGATAAGGACATGTGTGAGAAAGAAGCTTATGTACAATACGCACGAGTAAGAGCGTGACTCCTGAGTACTCACATGCAACACATGTAAGCTCGAGCATAACTCATGAATTCCCAAAGATTTTGTCCAGGATCCAAATTTGAATATCAAGATCACCTCTAGTACTGACTACAAGATTGAATTACCCGAAGAATAAGCTCGAGCCTACAAAAGGTGGGATGATTCGTTCTCGACATAATCGAGAATGTAATGAAATACAATGAGGACTTTCAAGATAATATGCACACATTTTTCTAAATTAATACTCGTTATTAAAACTCTGTTTGTTCTAATATTGAAGAAACAACGTTGTCAAACTCACTTGTGTTGCATTAATTTGCGAAAATCAAGATTTACAAGAATTCAGAATACCGGGTTAAATCATATCTGACCATCCAAATGTTTGCATTATCAATTCATACTTTAGAGATGGTAAATTGCATTTTGATTTTTGTGCAAGTAAATGAAATAATGATTGAACATCAATAGTACGTTAAAGTATCTAATAGATACCGTTAATTGCAAGTAATAACGCCAATATAAATAATAAAAAATTTAGTATTTGTATTACAACTCCATGCATCCTTTCCCTTCATAGATTTACGGTTTTACCCTCAATACTTCTTCATTTGGCTTATTCTACTTCCCTGCGATGAGCAGCTCTGAACCGAAGGAACCACCTGAACAGAGTTGCTCTGTTCCTGCCGTGTCTGCATCGCTGGCGTTTGCCCCGACACCATCCATATCTTCACCGATTTATCCAAACTGCCGCTATACAAAATCCACCGTCGATCGCCTCCCGTGGCGTCCCCGTCTTCCTCCACCGCCAGACACTTCACCGGTCCACTATGCCCATCCAACACCGACAAGCACGTGTGTTCGCCGCCTTCTCTCCTCCACACGCATATATTCGTGTCCGCCGATCCGCTGAACACCATGTTCCCGGCCGCCGCCAGGCACAACACGGCGAGCTTGTGGCCCCTCAGAACCCCGCCGTGAGATAAAAACTTTTCTCGCTCCCAGAAATTAACGAGTCCGTCCGACGATCCGCAATACAGAACCGCCGCCGATGGGTCGATGGCCAACGCCGTCACGGCGCATTCCTGTTTCAGGAGCGTCTGCGAGAAGAAGTGCTTGGTTCCCTTCCCTTGCAACTCTTTTCTCCAGGCCTTCACCGTCCCGTCGGCGGATCCGGTGAAGACCAGTCCGTCGAAGCCGGCGACGACGGAGTTAACAGCGTCGTCGTGAACGGTGATCGATTCCAGGCATTTCGAATCGGAAACGCGCCAAACCTTGATGGTTTTGTCCCAAGAAGACGAATACAAAAGCGCGCGGTCTTCGCTCAGACTCAGGCATGAGATCGCGTCGAAGTGTTTGATCCAAACGGCGTTCCGATTCCTTCCGATCTCGACGTAATTCTTCGGATTCATCGAGCTCTTCACGTAGGCCTTGAACGTCGGCAACGTCCCGACCCGTTTGTGGACGCTTGAATTCTTGGCGGACACTTTCCACACCCGGATCTTCCCGTCTTGATGACCGGTGAATATTCTCTCTCCGGCGATGACAATCGCCTTCACCAACCCGCTGTTTGATTTGAACCCGGAGAATTCCTTCTGGTGCTTCCATACCCGGATGTTCTTGCTGTCGGATCCGGTATACAACAGATCACCGGACGCCGCTAACGAATATATATGACCTTCTTCGCGAACGAGGGAACCCATGAGGCCTGTATAAGCATATTCGTGATCATTGGTCGGCGGCGGCGTATTGTTCACGTGGGAAGACCACGGCGAGTTGTATAAAGGAGATGGGTCGTCATAAACCGGTGTCGGAAACGGAGGGAATTCGTGATCCCACGAAGGTACGGCTTCGTGGTCGAAAGGGGAGGTGTCGCCGGCGACATTGGGACGCAACTCGTCGGATTTAGGAAGATTGGGTTCGAGCCTGTTGGTGGTACGGTGTCTGTTCGGATCGGATCGCTGCCGGAAACTGAATTTCCGATGCCGTGAAATTCCAGTTTCTTTGATCATTTTCCCTGCTATCGCTTTCCTCATCGCGTGATTTCATAACAAAAATAACGTAAAGATTGATAAGGACGTGCACGGACAAATTGAAGAAAAAAAAGGAGATTTAATATGATAATTTAATGATATAACAAACTTGGATCATAAGAAAGCGAAATCGAATTGGAAAGAAGAAGAAGAAGATCATCAAGAGAATCAAAAGGGTTGGTGAAGAAGATGACAGAGAGCGGAGGAGCGATGAAGATCTTGAGGAGGGGTCCTCGCCTCTCTTGGAGGCGATTTTTGGGATGCGGATGGTCAAACGTGGTCGTAACTACCAAAAATGGTAGTTTTTCAACGCTGGCAGTAGAGATTGCAATAAAGGAGGAACTATTGGTTTTCGGATGTTTTTGTCCTGCGACTGAAATGGAGTTTATAAACGGGGGTATTTGTGTAAATAAACTTTAATTTCTATTTTTGTATAAAATTATTTTCAGTATTTAACTAAATATAAGATTTTTCAACAATATTGTGTGGTAAAATGGTATCTCTCATTATGTCGTAATAAAATGGGATAAGAATTCTATTTTTGTTTGGAAATATTCTTATAACAAAATTGCATTTAGTAACAATAATTATTTTATTTTTATAATTTTTCAAAATAAAAACAAAAAAATGTATTTAGTTGCAATTAAGTTTCAATCGTTTTATTTTATATATGTACATGCGTGTGAGAGAGATAGAAAGAGAGTAGAAGAGAGACGGAGATAAAGATTTGGGATGGTGGTTGTAGATCGGCGTGGCCAGTAGCCGGTGTGGTGACGGTTCTCAATATTTATCCTTACAAAATAGATTAGGAATAGTTTTATGGGAATGAATAGGAATCAAGATTTTTTTGTTTTTCAAATTTTTAAAGAATTTGAAATTACTCTAAAAATATTGATTTGAGAACAAAATCCTATTTACCAAATATGTTTCTGTACGTTAATTTCAAAATTCTGAGAATAAAAACATAAATCAGCGAAAACAACAAACGAGGCCTACACATGCGTATTTAAAAAAAATGGCCAAGTTTATTTTGATATTCAGTAACTAGTTGTTTTATGTTTTGATCGTATTATGCTATTAGCAAAATATTAATTGTAATTACTGTATTTTAAATTTGAAAATTCTAATAGAGAAGATTAAAATTAGAAATTTATACTTTTGGAATAATCTCAGCTCGCTGAGATCCACTCTTTTCATTTATTCTGTATTTTATTTATTCACACTTTTAAGATTAATTTAAAGTTTATCTCAATTTTTAATGAGTGTCAAATGCAAAATGACATTCTTCTCCCATAATTTTTTTTTTTTTTTAATGTTTTGTGTCACACCCCACCCTGGGACTCGTCACCCGAGGCCGGGCGTGACGTCAACCAGACGTTACCGGACCAAGCCACGAAAATCCAAACAGTCACATATACAAACACAATCGCCTACTAGTAAATTTTACTTATAAAATATATATATACCTGAACCTTCCACGGTTCACGTTCGACTGACTCACCTCCAACACGACACTACCTTCGAACTCTCCCTAGTGCAAGTAGTGGACCACACCTAGCCGCGGTACCTGCACCCCAAAACTTTTATCGGTATACTGTCTTCATAATAAAAAAATATTTCATGGATCATGTATAAATAATAAATATTATACTTTGAAATATAAAATAATATAATCACATACCCGGTTCCACTGCCACCAATGAAAAGAAATAATATAACGATAATATCACATATCACACACCACATTCGAAACCCATTTTCCTATGTCCACAATGTAAAGAAATAATGTATTTAAAATACTCAATATAAAAATAATAAAATCATATACCGTACGGAAATTCAGTTTCTCTATCCCTAATGAAATAAACCAATATATATATTGAAAATATCCAATCCAAACATTATAAATCAATCAACCCGATTATTTTAGATCAATTAATCCAGATATTTAAAAATAGTCAATTCAAAATATTTTAAATCGACCCGTCCAAGTATTTTAGACCCACTAGTCCAACATCTCGTCACATGATAAAATATCACACTAGTCAACCAAAATAATATATATATTTATACGCTAATTCATTTTAAAGTAATATATACCCAACTCAAATCAATTCAGTCAGTTCATCATATACTATAATACACCAAACCACTCTTCTACTAGTCATAGGATCGTTTTAACCTCACGATCAGGAGTTGCAACGGTACCGTATCACCCGTAAGATTTACCTTCCTAACGGGTTACAACAACGCTCTGCCGGACTTTGCCTAATAGATAATCGACAACGCTTTGCAAAACTTTGCCTAGCAGATAATTAACAACGCTCTGCAAGACTTTGCCTAGCAAATAATCAACAACGCTCTGTTGGACTTTACTTAGCAGATAATCAATAACACTCTGCAGGACTTTGCCTAGCAGATAATCCACATTCATTCCAGGAAGAAAGTACTATGGCATAGTAGGACCTAATATCAATTTCCACCTCAAAAACATATGACTCGGTCCACAATTTTTTTCCCACCTTTAAAACCAACCCATCGATCCAAAAAAAATATATTTTCCACCCTTTTAGAAACCAACAAGACCCAACAAATCATTTTTCACCCTTTTAGAGACCAACTAAAGCCACAAAATATTTTCCATCTTTTAAAACCAACTTGATCCACAAATCACAAAATCATCCATTTCAAATAACCATATTTTTCACAATTTATACGAAAATAAGATTTATAAATTTACATAGAAGACAGTACACTCACCTCGATTTTCACACTGCAAAATTGTCACCGTCCAAAACCTACTGGGACGCTGGCGCCTATAACCTAATAACAATAGATCTAAATTAATATTTTATTTAAAACAACCCTAACGAGAAATGCATGGCCCTATTTTGTATAATATTTCATTCCCCAAATTTTATTTTAAGAAATTACTATTTATCTTATTTTGTGAAGTTAATAGTTACCGAGATTTTGGGTTACAATTTATTATACACTATTCATCGAGACTTTGGGTTACCAAAACTTATTATTACGATTTGCAACAATTTTTATGCTCATAAATTAATTTGACAAAAATAAAATCAACGAAATCGTTATCCGTTCCGAAACGATTGTCGGCCGAAAAGTTGGATTTCTGGATTTTGATTTTATTTCTTTTCTTTCTCTTCCATAATAGTTTTTTGTTTCCTGCGCCTGAGCTCACCGCTATGGCGTTAGATCCCACCGCCGCGGCGAACGTCCCATTTTTTTCTGATTAGCCTACTGTACCTTCACCGCCACGGTGAAGGATCTCACCGCCATGGTAATAGTTCTGTTTCTGCTTTGTTTCAGACTGCCTCTCTCTCTCTCTGCTATTGCTGACCGCTGGCATCTACCCACACTCAACTGATCCTCACCGTCGATTCTACACAACATACATCACCGATCAACAATCACCACCAGTAATTCCGCCACCCAACACACACACCCACATGATCATCACGATCGCATCACAGTCATACACACACAAATGCACCGACAATCAACAAAACGCACTGCCGATGCACACCAAACAACACACAAAACACAGAACACGCACACACACTGTCGATTATCCACACACACACACTGTCGGACGGGCTAGACAGAGCACACGAACATACAATCGGTGAACAAAACACACCCACTTACCATGCGACAACAACCACACCTACATCGTCGAGCAAAACGACAACGATCACCCACCACCTATGCTGAACCACCCTTTCTCTCTCCTGAAATTTGACAACGACACACCCATGAAGCTCTCCATCGACCAAACACACCACCCCACACAATCGTCGACCATCGAATACCCACTGGACGACCGAACCCACTGCCGGACCCAACCTTTCTCTCTTCTTCCTCATTTTTCTATTTTTCCTTATTCCTTTCCCCATTTTCCTGTTTTGATTTCTTTTTCCTTTTTGGGTTCTAGAACATACACTGCGTGTGTATATGTATGTAACATATCTTTTTCCCAAATTTCATTTACCCCTAGTTTTCTTTAGATTTTTATTTTATTCCCCAGATTCCAAATTGAACATTTCAAAAATTACCAATTGACCCCTAAACTTTTTAATTTAATTAGAAATAACACGTTCCACCCCGTTAATTTCTAGATGTTCAAAAATGCAGTTAAAATTATGCGTATGCAAAAATTAGGGTCTTACAACCCTTCCCTCCTAAAAGAAATTTCGTCCCGAAATTTTAGTTACTTTAACCAAACAAGTAAGAGTATTTATTTCTCATCTCATCTTCTCGCTTCCACGTCGCCTCCTCTACTGAATGACTGTGCCAGAGCACCTTTACCAAATGAATCGTTTTCGTCCACAACACTTAATCGTTTCGTATCAAAATCTGGATTGACTTCTCAACGTCTGTCAAATCCTCTTCCAACTCGATTGACCGAGAAGTCAACACATCTGAAGGATCTGACACATATTTCCTACGCATCGACACATGAAAAACGTTGGGTAATTCTGGACATTTTTGGCAGTAAGGCAAGTCGATAAGTTATCGCACCAACCTGTTCTAAGACCTCGTATGGCCCGATATATCTCGGATTTAACTTCTCTTCTTTTCCGAACCTCATTATGCCTTTCCACACAGAAACACATGATCGCCCACTTCAAATTCCAACTCTCGCCTACCCTTGTCAGCATAACTCTTTTGTCGACTCTGAGCAATTTTCAATCTTTCCTGAATCACATTTACTTTGTCTGCCGTCTTTTGGGATATATTCAACATCAATAATTTTTTTTTCCCACTTCAGTCCAGTCTGTTGGACTGGGGTCCTACATCTCCTGCCATACCACATTTCATACGGTACCATCTCGATTGTCGAATGGTAACTGCTATGGTAGGCAAATTTCGTCAACGTTACATAATCATCTCCGCTATCAAGGAATCCCAAAACACCACCCCTCAACATATCCTCCAATGTCTGGATCGTATGCTCTGATTGACCGTCAATCTGCGGATGAAAGACGATACTAAATTTTCGCTTGGTACCTAGAGTAGTTTGAAAACTCGGCCAAAACTTTGAAATAAATCTCGGATCTCTGTTTAACACTATAGAAACCAGTACACCATATAATCTAACAATCTCAATAATATACAATTGGACATATTTATCCAGAGAATACGTCGTCTTTACGGCCCGAAAATGTGCAGACTTACTAAACCTATCAACAATCACCCGGATGAAATTATTCCCTGTTGGGTACGAGGTAATCCCGAAATGTAATTTATCTTGATATGCTCCTATTTCTATTCTGGAATAGGTAGAAGCTGTAATAACCCACCTGGACGTTGGTGCTCAATCTTGACTTGTTGACATACGAGACACTTGGTAACAAATTCAGCAATTTTCCGTATTATTCCATTCCACCAATAATATTTTTGCAGATCCCAATACATTTTGGTACTGTCTGAGTGCATTTCGTATACCAAATTATGCGCTTCCTCCAAGATATCCGTTTTCAAGTTGGCATTATACAATACAAACAATCTATTTTCAATCATCAAAGCTTCATTGTTATCCCTGACACGATAGTCAGCGCTATGACCATTTTTCACTTCATTTCGAATCTTCTCTAATTGGGCATCCGATTTATGCGCTTTTATAATGCAGTCGATCAATGTCGATCTCAAAGTTAAGGTCGCAAACAACGTTGTCGTCTGACTAATCACCAACTGGACTTACAATGATCTCAACTGGGCATACAGATGAGTGTGAACAATTTGAATATGTGCAGCTGAACCTGCCGATTTTCAACTTAATGTATCTGCTACCACATTAGCCTTCCCTAGATGATAGTGGATGGTACAATCATAGTCCTTGATCAACTCTATCCAACTCTTCTGTCTCAGATTTAGCTCCTTCTGAGTAAACAAGTATTTCAAACTCTGATGGTCAGTGTATATCTCACAAGTTCTACCATACCGGTAATGTCTCTAGATTTTCTAGGCAACCATAATCGCCGCCAACTCTAACTCATACGTCGGGTAATTATATTTATGATTCTTTAATCGCCGAGAGGCATATGTAATCACATACCCATGTTGTATCAACACACCCTAACCCTTGGTGTGATACATCACTATAGATCACAAAGCCACCACATTCTATTAGAAGAGAAAAATATTGGCGCCGATATCAGTCTACTCTTCAACTCTTGGAAACTCTACTCACATTTGTCAGTCCACTCAAATTTGGACTCATTGCGGGTCAATCGGGTCAACGGAGCAGCTATAACAGAAAATTCCTGCACAAAGCGACGATAATAACCCTGCCAATCTCAATAAACTTCGAATTTCGGTCACACTCTTCAGCCTCTCCCATTGCACCACAGCTTCGACTTTCCCTGGATCCACCTGAATACCATCTCCTAAGATAACATGCCCCAAGAATACCACTTGATCCAACCAGAACTCACATTTACAGAATCTGGTGTACAATTGTTTTTCTCGCAACGTCTGCAACACAAACTGGAGATGCTCTGCATGCTCTTCTCTACTTTGAGAATAGATCAGTATATCATCAATGAACACGATAATAAACTGATCTAGATAAGGTTGAAAGATCCGATTCATCAAGTCTATGAAAACAGTAGTGGCATTTGTCAATCTGAATGGCATAACCAGAAATTCATAATGTCCATATCTCGTATGGAACGCCGTTTTCGCCACGTCACCATTTCTGACTTTCAATTGATGATATCTTGATCGAAGATCTATCTTGAAAACACCCTAGCCTTTTGTACCTGGTCGAACAAATCATTAATTCTAGGCAACGGGTATTTATTACGAACCGTCACCTTATTCAACTGTCGATAATCGATACACATCCTTAATGTGTCGTTTTTTTTCTTTATAAATAACACAGGAGCTACCCACGGAGAAACACTAGGTCTGATAAACCCACGGTCTAACAAATCTTGCAATTGAATCTTCAATTCCTTCAGCTCAGTAGGCGCCATACGATAGGGTGGGATTGATATCGGAGCAATTCTAGGAAGTAACGCAATAGTGAATTCCATCTCCCTATCCATTGGAAACCTTGGCGATTTTTCTGGAACACATCGAGAAAATCCCTGACCACTAGAACATCTGTCACCTGAACTTGATTCTGACTGGTGTCAATCACATGCGCTAGATATCTTTGACACCCCTTCTTTAGTAGCTTCCTACCCTGCAAGACTAAAATCAAACTAACAGGGGTAATGATTCTATCCCTCGAAAATACAAACTCTGGCTCGCCTAAGATCCCAAAAGTAACTTCTTCTTCTTTTTTTAAACACACTACCGTGGCATGATAATCGAGTAACAAATCCATACCCAGTATCACATCAAAATCGTGAATACTTAAAGGTAGTAGATCCACCGACTACTCCCTATCACCCATACAGAAAGGACTATATTTATATGCATTAATTATCAACACGGACTCACAGTTCTCAACTGCTTCCCGCATCTCATTTTCTATTAATTTTGTTGTGTTTATTAATTCCGCATATCTTCTGATCTACCTACCCATCAACCTAGAACATATTTCTCAATTAAATCTTTTCTAGGATCATCTACGTCTTGTCTCTTCCATTTTTACCAAATCGAAACTAAATATCAAATTTAATTTCATACTATAGAACGGTCATCTTTTCCTGTTTCAATAATGTAAATTCTTCCCTCTAACAAAATTATAAAGTTTTCCCTCAGTATGGTCTAGATGACAGTTTTATACACACCCTTGGATGTTGTTTAATAATCCAACTTAAGTGTACTCTGTCACACTATTAGTTTAATCAATTAAAACATCAAGTGCTACTGACACTAGATCCCAATGTCACTAGATCCCTATGTTAAGTAATACGAATATGATTGTTTATCAATTTTAATTTAATATTTTAAACCACTAGCACCCCCACAAACGTAATTCATCCTTCACTACTACCGACAGCACCACTCAATCCACTAACTAGTAGTATCAGCACTTCGTCGCACCCACTAATTGCCAGCAAAACAAATAACAATGCATGATACCAATGTACTATCTAATGCAATGCAATACTAACACCCACGTGCCGAACTCACCTATCGATACCCTATCTCATGGTCCACCACTGGCTCAACAAACTGGCATGTCTACAGAACCTATAACTTATGCTCTGATACCACAAATGTCACACCCCACCCCGGGCACTCCTCACCCGAGGTCGGGCATGACGTCAACCTGACGTTATCGAACCAACCCACGAATATCCAAACAAACATATAAATAAACACACTCGCCTACTTATAAATTTTTCTTATGAAATATATATATACCTAAACCTTCCACGGTTCACGTTCGACCGACTCACCTCCAACATGACACTACCTCCGGACTCTCCCTAGTACCAGTAGTGGACCACACCTAGCCGCGGTACCTGTATCCCAAAACTTTTATCGGTGTGTCTTCATAATAAAAAAATATTTCATGGATCAAGTATAAATAATAAATATCATACTTCAAAATATAAAATAATATAATCACATACCCGATTCCACTGCCACTAATGAAAATAAATAATATAACGATAATATCACATATCGCACACCACATTCGGAACCCATTCCCCTATGTCCACAATGTAAAGAAATAATGTATTTAAAACACCCAATATAAATATAATAAAATCACACACCGTACGGAAATTCAGTTTCTTTATCCCCAATGAAATAAACCAATATATATATATATATATATATATATATATATATATATATATATATATATATATATATATATATATATTAAAAATATCCAATCCAAACATTATAAATCAATCAACCCGATTATTTTAGATCAATTAATCTAGATATTTAAAAACAGTTAGTTCAAAATATTTTAAATCAACCCGTTCAAGTATTTTAGACCCACCAGTCCAACATCTCGTCACATGATAAAATATCCCACCAGTTAACCAAAATAATATAAATATTTATATGCCAATCCATTTTAAAGTAATATATATCCAACACAACTCAATCCAGTCAGTTCATCATATACTACAATACACCACATCACTCTCCTACTAGCCATATGATTATTTTAATCTTACGATCGGGAGTTGCAACGGTACCGTATCACCCGTAGGATTTACCTTCATAACGGGTTACAACAACGCTCTGCAGGACTTTGCCTAGCAGATAATCAACAACGCTCTGCAGGACTTTGCCGAGTAAATAATCAATAACGCTCTGCAGGATTTTGCCTAACAGATAATTCACATCTCTTCCAGGAATAAAGTACTATGGCATAGTCGGACCTAACATCAATTTCCATCTAAAAAACAAACGACTCGGTCTACAATTCTTTTCCCACCTTTAAAACCAACCCATCGATCCAAAAAAAATCATCTTCCATCATTTTAGAAACCAATTAGATCCAACAAATTATTTTTCACCCTTTTAGAAACCAATTAAATCCACAAAACATTTTTCATCTTTTAAAACCAACTTAATCCACAAATCACAAAATCATCCATTTCAAATAACTATATTTTTCACAATTTATACGAAAATAAGATTTATAAATTTACATAGAAGACAATACACTCACCTCGATCTCCGCATTGCAAAATCATCACCGTCTAAAACCTACCAGGATGCTGGCGCTTGTGAACCTAACAACGACAGACCTAAATTAATATTTTATTTAAAACGACCCTAACAGCAAATGAATGGCCCTACTTTGTATAATTTTCCATTCCCTAAATTTTATTTTTAGAAATTACTATTTATCTTATTTTGTGAAGTTAATAGTTACCGAGATTTTGAGTTACAATTTACTATACACTATTCATTGAGATTTTGGGTTACCAAAACTTATTATTATGATTTGCAACAATTTTTATGCTCATAAATTAATTTAACAAAAATAAAATCAACGAAATCGTTACCTGTTCCGAAACGATTGTCAGCCGAAAAGTCGAATTTCTAGATTTTGATTTTATTTCTTTTCTTTCTCTTTCTTAATAGTTTTCTATTTCCTGTGCCTGAGCGCACCGCTGCGGTGTCGGATCCTACCGCCGCGACGATTTTTTTTTTTTTTTTTTCTGATCAGCCTACTGCACCTTCACCGCCGCGGCGATGGTTCTGTTTCTATTTCGTTTCAGATTGCCTCTCTCTCTCCCTGCTGTTGCCGACCGCCGGCGTCTACCCACACTCAATCGATTCTCACCGCCGGTTCTGCACAACACGCATCACTGATCAACAATCACCACCGGCAGTTCCACCACCCAACACACATACCCACATGATCATCACGATCGCATCACAGTCACACACACACAAATGCACCGGCGATCAACAAAACGCACTACCAACGCACATCGAACAACACACAAAACACAGAACACGCACACACACTGTTGATCATCCACACACACACACACTGCCGGACGGGCTGGAGCACACACACACACAATCGGCGAACAAAACACACCCACTTACCATGCGACAACAACCACACCCATACCGTCGAGCAAAATGGCGACGATCACCCACCACATATGCCGAACCATCCTTTCTCTCTCTCCTGAAATTTGACAACGGCACACCCACGAAACTCTCCATCGACCAAACACACTATCCCACACAATCATCGACCACCGAATACCTACCAGACGACCGAACCCACTGCCAGACCCGACCTCTCTCTCTTCTTCCTCATTTTTCTTTTTTTTCTTATTCATTTCCCCATTTTCTTGTTTTGATTTCTTTTTCCTTTTTGGGTTCTAGAACATACACTATATATATATATAATCTTTTTCCCAAATTTCATTTACCCTCTCAGTTTTCTTTAGATTTTTACTTGAATCCCCAGATTCCAAATTGAACATTTCGAAAATTACCAATTGACCCCTAAACTTTTTAATTAAATTAGAAATAACACATTCTACCCCGTTAATTCCTAGATGTTCAAAAATGCAGCTAAAACTATGCGTATGCGAAAATTAGGGTATTATATTTTGTCTCATTAATTCTCAACTTTTCATCTCCTCTACAGCTTCACACTTTAATTTACCTCTATTTTTAGTGAGTGTTAAATGCAAAATGTCCTCATTAATTCTCAACTCTTCATCTCCTCTATCGTTTAAAATTTCAATCCATTTAAAGCGCCACTTTCATGGGGTAGATGTCTTATTAATATCAAGTGTTGATTGAGTCCCACCAACCATTGTTGCCTCCTCATCCAAACCCAATAATGTATTCTAAAAGTTTATTTAGATTTGAATTTGACTTTTCAATCTTATTTTTTTATTTTTTTGTGATGTGGGTTTTGATTTTCTTGGATTGTCAGCAATCGAGGTACTTGTCGGTGGACCAGAGGTTGAAGTAGAAGAACAATTCTAGTGTCTAAGCGTCGGCTGGATGGTCAGGACAGACTTGAAAGGGGGGATGGGGTTTTTCAACATCAAAGATAACCTCAAGTTTGGGTTTCCGTTGTCATAGGATGTGATTGAGTTTGTAAATTGATACCGACATGTAAATTGATGAATGCTTTGGTCGCTACCAAGTGTCAACCATATATTCATGGAGATAAAGTGTAATCGGTTAGTGAGGCTATAGTGGTACTCTATGATATTATGGCATATTTGGTGTATGGGGGTTAATTTACCCATTTATTTTATGTAATTTTTTGAGAAAAAAAAACGTGTAATAAGAATTTAAAAATGCAGCTCAAATGAGATGGTGTATTGTGGTAATTTAATGCATATTGGTGTGTATGGTAATTTTTAGGGAATATATTTCTTTATGTAATTTTCTATAAAAAAAAACTATGGGATAAGATCTAATATTTATATTTGAATTAAATACAAGAATAGTTTGGTGCATTGTTAAAAAAAAAACACTCATTTTTTTTTTCCGATTTGACAGGCTTCCTCAGTTTTTTTATTCTATTATTAAACAACTTATTTTTTTAAGGGAAAATTACCGGCTGAACCAACAATTAGTAGTAATATACCAATAAAACTCGTTGCTTAATTACTGAACATAGCAATCATTCATCGAAATTTCTGTGCATCGAGCGGTCCCAAATTCATCATCCGTACATTTATCGGTGATTGATTTGCCCTTGCGTTATACATGATAGCTGAGATTCCATTCTTTGATTATTAATTAGTTGGCAAAACATAATATAATTGTGGAATCATGCAAAATTTCCTATTATATGTTCCATTTCGAATTTCAAAATAAAAAATAGCTAGTCTTTGCCAATTGATCGAACTATATCATTCAGAGTCGAGAAGTAGACGCAACAATGGAAAGACAATTGATGTATCATTCTGAGTCGAGTAACAACAGGTGACACCTATTCGCATTGATCTGTACCAATCGTAGCGATTTACACATTTGTTGATATCATAGTTAGGGTTTCGATAGTAGCAATATAGTTAACATTCATAAAGATCTCATTTTTCGACGATCAAGTTTGTGTTATCAAACATATGTATACGAATATCATATATGAAATGGATGCTAAGGTGTTTTTTATGCAGATCGACGTATATAGTAGTGTTTTTGGATGATACAAGTTCGATTCACACAGTTTTCACATTGTGGAATGTAACATACACACACAACATATATGTACGAATGATACAATGTTTTTTATACAGATTGACGTATATAGTAGTATTTTTGGACGATACAAGTTCGATTTCACACAGTTTCACAACGTGGAATGTAACATAGACACACAACATACTGCGCGTTACTTTCAACATGAACATGTTACATTGTTACATTTTTTCATATTTCACATAACGCACATAATGTTGCACTTACAACGATGTTATATTCATAGGGTGCATTACATTCAATAGGAAAACGTTATTTTGTTACATGTTTACATATTTTCACATATGTTAAACACAAACATAGGGCGTGTTACATTTAATATGACAACGTTATTTTGTTACATGTTTTACATATTTTCATAAATGGGGTATTACGTTGATGTTACATTCAACAATCATTAATATTTTAGTTGGTGGGAAAAAAACAAACATGATTTGATGTTTTTTGGTACGTCAGTAAGGAGCATTTTTCAATTGCATATATGTGCAAGTACAAGGGGGTGACCACAATGTTGAGGATTGGAAACAACAACAACAACATTAATGAGTTGTGTAATAAGATTATAAACAAATTACCAGAATTAGCTAAATCAAAATTTGATTTGTCATATGCACTGCACGGTCATCTAAATTGCATGCTTGACAACCAAAACGAATTCGAGGAGATGATGTTGCTAACAGCCAATATGAAGATTGAGTTATTGGAGATATGCATCCAAAGAAGGCTGAATGATTCAAGTGGATCGAATAGTGCATAACAAGTGCTACTGTTCCGGTAAACAGTAGTGGTGACAATTAAAATGAACTCAACTACATAGGTAGTTATGACAAATTATTGCAGCGTAGTAATGATAAGGTATTATTGTTATCCTAGTGGACTAATGATATCCAAGAAGAGGGACAAAAATTCATAGGCAAAATAAACGAATTCTGAAATGTATTGAAAAAATATGCAATTGAGATTGGATTCAATTTTTATTACCTGAAAAATGATAAAGTGCGTGTGATAGTTACGTGTATAGTAAGAGAGGAAAAGAAATGCCCATAGTTTGTGCACGGACTTGTGATGCGTGAAAATGGTATATTCTACATCTAAAATTTGGTAAATGAACACACATGTGGGGTTATTTTTTCTACACAAACAAAAACAAACGAATGAGTTTGGAGATTATTTCTAGTCGCTTGACTGATGACGTACGTGCGAACCTGAAAACACGTCTCGTTGATGTTGTTGACAATTTCAAGAGGTAATATGGTATCAAGATCTCGTATCGCAATGCGTGGCTTAGCGTTGAAAGGGCACGAAATAATGTGTTTGGGGATTATTCATCATCATACGACCAGTTACGGTGGTATGTTGATAAGTGTCGACATACAAACCCCGGAAGTCACGTTACACTCGATTATGATGATGAAATGGGACATTTTAGACGTCTGTTTATCACATTCCAAACATATATTTATAGGTTTCATTTTGGTCAACTGATGGTGTTCCTTGATGACACATTTCTTAATGATCGATATAAAAAAAAAAAAAATTATTAGGTGCAAACGCAAAAAATGCCAACCAAGGTTAGGGTTGTGCAAGAAACCCGAATAACCTGACCCGCCTGCAAAACCCGACCAACCTGGCCCGAAATACTCAGGTACATATGTGCAGAAATTTGGATCGCGTAAAACCCGATCTGACCGTTATATGAGACGGTTCGGTCGTCGGATTCCATCTCCGACGACCCGTTCGCACCTGAACGACCGGTATACACAGCGATTAGGATAAGACTCCTATGTCTGAGCAGGCTATGTATGTGTGAATCTCTCTCAGATTCTTATCTCAGTTCAATTCTAAACCCTAAGCACCGATCTTCATCTACCAAGCGCAGACCTAAGAGCCACTCTCTTCTCAGATTTGAATCGCTGAATCGCTGCTCCCTTCTCAGGTCTAAATCGCTGCTCCCTTCTCAGACCAAACCCTTAGGCTGGACCTAAGCGCCGCTAATCTAGGCTCTTGAGACCTTTCGAAGATCGAATCCTTTCGAATTGCTTCGACAAATGACAATGGCTATAAAGGTGAGTTCTTCCTCTCGGCCGTCTCTTCTCTCGTGTTCGATTGAATCGATTCCATTGTTTGATTTGAAGCCAAAATCCAAAACTAAGGTGAGTTATTCTATTTGTTCAATTTGTTTGTTATGGGATTTTTTGAAATTTGAATCAAGCTTTTATTTTGTGATTGTATGATATCAATTCACATGTTTCTGTTCTTTTTTTCCAGTTTCTGGTTTTTGTTTCCGTTTTTGATACATGAGTAACATGATATGTTCTTGAATCATGATTATGTTTGATTCATGTGAAGTGTTTTTGTTAATGCTCTGTTTAGTGCTCCGATACATAGACGTTTGCATACAAGATGAACTTGTTATCATGTGAAGTGTTCTTGTTAATGCTCTGTTTCTTGGAACATGATCATAGCATCAGTTTCTCATTTTTAAGAAAACAAACACAAACCAAACGTTGTGATCATGTTCCCTCTTTTGCCCATTTGCCCTTACTGTTTTTTCCTTGATTTTCACATTCCATTCTAGTTTCGGATCTGTTTTAGTTTAATCACCTCAATTTGTTTGTTCCTTGCTATGTCCTCTTGTGTGTTTGAATTGTACCCTTCCTCAGTTATGCTCATGAGTCATGATTTTCCCATTGGCATAGAAAGATTAAAATAAATAATAGAAGCCTCATAGATTTTTGCCTAAATGGGGTAAGGTATCTCTATAGATGTTTGGGGTTTGGGATTGGACCCTTTTGGATGTGTAATTATTGCTAAAGTTTAGCTCATTTTTTACATATTTTATTCTCCTTAGATGATAAATAATATGATTAAAGTTTGTATGCCAAATTGCTAACATCTCCCTATCTTTTTCTTTGAAAAGTTAAGCATGCAACTTGACTTGAGCAGCATGAGCATGAACTGAACTGAAATTTTATATGACAAGGACACATTTCATTGTAAAATCCTATGCTAGCCTAGAGAAACCCAAAGCATAGCCTGAAAGTGGTTACACTCTTATCAATTATATCTTGGTAGTAGAAAGCACAAGTAACTAAGGCCACTCCTCACCCTAGTTTTAGATTGTCGTGCTGATTTACATGAATAGCCTTCCTGTAATATGAGTAACAATTTAAACAAGAATCCATCCCCTTAGAACTCAATGTTTTTTATGTTTTGACTCTTTACTGCACGATCGAAATAATTAGTGATGCAAATAATTTGATATTTGATAATAATTTAAAGAACATAGAATAGTATATTCAATAAAGTGATCCTAAAAATGGTGATGGTTGGAGGCTTAAACTGTGGTGATGATCTTATTTTGGGCTTTCGTTTATCTGGATAGGGATTACTTATAGTTAGTATTAACAATTACTTAAACTATGTTTCTGTTTCTGTTCTTATATATTTCTGTTTGGTTTAGTGTTCTTATATATTTTTGTTCTCATGTTTAGTGTTCTGTTCCCGTGCATTTGCTTATATGGAACAACCTTCTACACCCCTCGAAGGTAATCCTTCAACTCCTGCCCCTGCTCTCTCTACTGAAAAACCACCATTGCTGAAAAATGTGAAAAAACGTGGTGGAACTAATAAGATTATTTCTGATGTTTAGAATCATTTTACGAAATTTGAAGATGATAATGGAAATAAAATGACATCTTTTAAGTACTGTGGGAAAGTGTATCATGCCGATCCAAAAACTCATGGGACTAGTAATTTAAAGGCTCACATTCACATTTGTAGCGAACATCCACATGGGAAGTTGGATAAGGGACAAACTCAATTAATTACTCAACTTAAAAAAGATGGATAAGATAGTTTTGTATTAACTTGTTTTTCAGTGGATAAAGCTAGAAGAGCACTAGCGAAAATGGTAATTTTGGATGAATTGCCATTTAGATTTGTTGAAAATTGTGGCTTAAATTTTTTTTGTTATGTTTTGCAACCAAAATTTAAAAATATTCCATGTCGTACTACGGTTGCTAAAGACGTTGTGAAGATATATCACGAGGAGAGAGAGAATTTAAAGAAAGTTATGCAGGGTCGTAGAATATGCTTGATCACAGACACTTGGACTTCAATACAAAATTTTAATTATATGTGTCTTACGTGTCATTTTATTGATGATGATTGGATTTTGCATAAAAGAATATTAAGTTTTTGTATTGTTGAAGATCTTAAGGGGGAAACGATTGGAAAAAAAATTGAGTCGTGTTTATGAGAATGAAATATTGATAGTTACTTCACCTTGACGATTGATAATGCGAGTTTTAATAGTACTACTATTAGATTCTTGCAACGAGTAACTAAAGACAGGAAGGGTACAGTCTTAGGGCATAAGTTTTTATACATGCGTTGTTGTACTTATATTTTGAATTTGATTGTTTATGATGAATTGAAAGAACTGCACGAGTCGGTAGTTAAAGTTTGGGAAACGGTTAGATATGTTAAGGGTTCTCCAAATAAATTTCATGCTTTTAAAAAATGTGTTGAACTACTTAAAATTGAATCGAAAAGTTTCTTGTGTCTGGATGTTCCAACTCGTTGAAATTTTACATATAAGATGCTAGAAAATGCGAAAAAATTCGAAAAAACTTTCGGCAGATTGAAGATTGAGGATAAAAAATATCGGGATCACTTTTTTGATAACGATATTGTTAGTAGTGAGAGTGGTGGAAGTCCACCAAGTAGTCTAGACTGAGAAAATGTTTATTGTTTTGTGAAGTTTTTGAGACTTTTTTATTTGGTTACAAAACAATTTACGGGTACTTTGTTTGTTACATCAAATACGTTTTTTGATGAGATATTTATAATTCATGGGAAAATAAATGAGTTGATTCAAAGTGAAGATCATTTGCTATCGAAAATGGCTTTTAGTATGAAAGCTAAGTTTGATAAATACTGGGGGACTGGAGATAAGATAAATTTTTTTCTATATGTTGTTGTTGTTTTGGATCCGAGGAAAAAATTATCTCATCTTCAGTTTTGTTTTTCCGATATGTATGATGAAGTGTATGCAAATGAGTTAATTGGAAAAGTAAAAGATGCTTTGAATCGGTTGTTTGATTGTTATGCTTCTTTTGAGTCAACTATTGAGAATGTTTTCGGTGGTAGTACTAGTGGCGCTAGTGGAATATCAAAGAAGCCGATCGATGTGGATGTAGATGATCCCCATAGATTAATCGCTTCTCGTTTTCAAAATTTTTTAGCGGGGAAACAATTTTTGGAAAGTAAAAATGATGTAGAAAAATATTTGGTCGAAAATCCCCAAGGTACAAGTGATGAGAATTTTGACATCTTAAGTTGGTGGAAAAGTAGCACTAGACGGTTTCTAGAATTATCTCGATTGGCAAGGGATGTGTTGGCTATACCGGTTTCTACGGTTGCGTCGAAATTGGCATTTAGTACTAGAGGTTGTGTGCTTGATCCATTTCGTAGCTCGTTATCTCCATTGATGGTAGAAGTTCTTATTTGTTGTCAAAATTGATTTCAAGCATCTGTGCCGATTTCACTTCAAAAAGGGATGGATGATATTGAGGAGTTGCAATGAGATTTAGGTAATTTAAATTATAGTGTTTTTTTATAGTTTTTTAATTAGATATTTAATTAGTGTTTTTATGATAAGACTATAAAAAGCAATATTTGATTTTTTGTAGTGGATTTGGATTTAGAGATATCAAATCATTCACAAGGCTCTTCTTCAACTGAGGTTATTTATTTAATTGTGTTTTTTTTTTTTTCTCTTCTTTATATATTATTTTAATTATAATTTTTTTTTTGTAGGTAATATCTTGAAGTTCCATTTCTATTCTGTAAAGTGAATGAGAAAAATTAAAAGACGCATCACTTCAGCCTTCAAGGAGTCGTAATTTTTTTTGATTAAGTTGTAATTTTTTTTGATTAAAAATTGTATCCATAATATTGGTTTTGGATGTGTTTTTTGTTACTAAGTTGTGATTTTTTATTTTGAATGGTTTCCCCTAAATATTGTAATTTTTTTTTTTTAATGGTTTCAAATAATAATTTTTTTTTTGAATGGGCCCAGACACGAACCCGACCACAGCCCGAATTTGCCCAGACTCGTCAAACCGCAACCCACACCATCCGAAGCCCGACCCGGCCTTCAACCCGTATCCCCAACCAACCCGTACCCGACCTACAACCGACGAACCCGACAACCCGTCGGTTGCTATGCCAATCGGTCGGGTCACGAGTTTGAATTTTGTCCACCCGATCTTGTCGGGTCTCAGGTCGGGTTGGCTCGGATTTTGGCCAACCCGACCCGTGCACAGCCCTAACCAAGGTACTTGTTTTTCATGCAATAAATATTTATATTTAGTGTATCATATAATATTTTTTCTAAACATAGGTAATGTTACATGTAACATTTGTTACATTCCGTGCATATTGTGCACATGATGAGTTTTTGTGACTGGTTTGCTTTGCACAAATGTTTCCCATCACATTTGCAATCATTAAAGTAGAAAATAACGAGAATTGAAAAATAGTTTTTGTCTGAGTTCATAAAGATTGTTGCGCCAGATCTCATGATCACGTTTATATAGGATCGACACAACGGTATATTAGAGGGAGTATGGAATGTATTCTCACATTGTCACCATGCATACTGTCTTTTTCACTTAAAGATGAATTTAAGGGTTGCAATGGATGGGAGAAATACCGCACTCAAGGAATTAATAATTCAGAAATTGAATGGGTTAGCGTACGCACACACGCCGGAAGTTTACAAAATATTGTACGATCAGATAATGTATGAAGGGGAAAAAAAGTTCAAAGATTCATGCACGATCTTTTCGCAATGAAATTCAGTAATGCATTTTTTCGGGAGAAACGATATGGTGAAATGACATTAAACATGGCAGAATGTTTCAATTATTGGGTACACGAATATCATCATTTGCCCTCAATATTATTGATTGACAAAATCAGAATACGGTGGATGGATTTGATGTCCGATAGGATAAAAGAATAAAAAAGTATGGATGGTGAGATTACATCATTCTGGAAAAATAAGTTGTGCGAATTGATTAATGAAGGAAGAACATCAGCTCATCTGGCGATGGATTTTACGAGATTCATTCTACACCGTTATTGTAAATTAAACGAAATCAAACACGTTTTTGTAAACGAAGTTAATCCCTAGATAATCTTTTCCCTTAAATATCTCAATATAGTATTATAGTTTAATTAACTTAGTATGAATATATTATTTATAAAAACTACATTTTTATTGCTTAGATAAAATTAAGTTATGATAATCGCGGTACTCGATAATAATCTCAACCAATCCCTGTGGATACGACAACCCTTACTCCTTCTTATCTACACTAAAATTTGACCCATACATTTGCGGTGAAAGTGGCAACGTAATATTTCACCACCACTAATTAACTGAGCTATAGTCCCTAATTGGGCGACGCTAATTGGGCCCTACTCGCTATATATACTCCTAGGCATCTATTGCCACCAGGTATTGCTTTTTATTCACTCAAGAGCACTTCAGCCTTTTTTCCTAGATACTTACTCTCATGATGGAAGGACTTTATTGAGCACAACCTCGATGGATCTTTGTACAGGTGCTCAGAGCACAAAGTTGAAGTTCAGCTCGGAGTCAAGAGATGAGCTCAACTCGGAGTCTAGTGTGGAGCTTAGAACGGAGTCCAGAGAGGAGTTAAGCTCGGAGTGCAAGGATTTCTTAAAGCGTCAAACGTTCACTGAGCTCAGAGCTTGATTTTTTCAGTGCATCATCTCCACTTTAGCAAGAAATTCATATGTGTCGTCTGTCCAGACCATACTAAAGGTGTTTACTAGTTTTTGACACTAACAAAAATTTGAGATAAAAATCAAGCAATCTCTGTGCATGGATATTGATATCGTTTACCAAAATTAATTTCGCAAAATAAGGAGTCTACGATTTGTTGGGGGTGTGAGGCGCATCACGCAGGAGTATTTTCATCACAAAAATGGCATAAGGACTACTCAGAGCATGGAAAGAGTAGTGAGTTTAGCTCGTAGTTTCGGCTGCGTTTTAGGACCTCTCGATCAGGCCCCCCTTTTTTAATTCCTATTGACTTTTACTAATTTATTTTTTAATTATTATTTAATTTTAATTATTTTTTGTAATTGATTTGATGACATGAGTGTTTTGCTTTTTTTTTTTTTTTTTTTTTTTTTTTTTTTTTTCAGATTTATATTCAAGGCCTCTTTGTCCTTCATATCATTAATGTTGTTCATTTGTTTTTTGTTTTTTTAATTTTTGTTTGTCTAATAAAATGTTATAGTTTAAAATCAAATATTAACTAGGCAAAAATATTTTCAAGCAAAGAGAAAAAAATTACGCCCATTAAAAAGTAGCAGTAAGTGGATAAAAAATAAACATTTCATCATTAAAACTAAATTAAATATATTTAAAAAATATAAAACTACGTGAAAAGATAATACAATCATCCGCGCATAGCATGATCCGAAAACTAATACATCATATATGACATTAAAAAAATATAAATAATAAAATTAATTAAAATATTTTAAATTCTAAAAATAAAAGAAATTTTTGGTGAATCATTCACAAAGTTAAATTTTTTGAATATATAGTTGACATGCTCCAATAAGTTTTTCAGAAGTTCAAATAATGTAATATATGAAAGTTATTGTAATTTTTATATAAAAAATTACCGTAAATTTTATGTCATGGAGTGATTTTGGATTTTCGTTAGAATTATTTAATTTTTAAAAACTTATTGTAACGAATAAGCTGGTAATGAATTGTAAAATTTGGGGGAAAAAAAAGTGCCAAAACTAAAATGATAAACTAGAATGCTCACTTTTTTAAACCCCCATCAATGTAAATTAGTATGTCAAAATTATTAAGTGATCACTCCTATTGATTTTGATGCAAAATTATAATACCAAAGTGAAACGGAATGTTGTGAGGAGTGACCAAAGAGGCAAGGAAAAAGGAAAAAGGAAAAAGGAAAAAAAGAAAAAAGAGAAAATTATAATTTTTTTTTTTTTAAATATGGGGTGAGTGTCTAAGTCAACTTTAAAATTTATCAAACTACACATTTAATTTCTCAAATTCTACATTTATTTAAAAATTTTAATCATGTAGAATTGAAAATAATGTTAATGATTTTGGAGTCTCGGACGAAAAATGGGTTATACTTAACGTATGACCTCCTAATAAAAATATTTTTATTATTTTATCATTCCACTAAATATAAAACGTTTTCACCTAATAACGATTAGACTTTTTCTCCTTATTTTTCAAACGTATTGTTGTTAAAAAAAAAGTTTGAAAAAAATATTTTTGGTTTAGTGGTTTGATAAAATGACAAAAATATCTCAATTAGAAGTTCACGTATTGAGCACAATTCATTGTTATCCAAAATCATTAAAAACATTATTGATTTTGCGAGATTGAAATAAATATGTAATTTGACAAACTGCACACATCTAATACTTTAGGGGACAAAAGTATAATTTTCCCAAAGGAAAAACTTCACAATTGATCCCTTTCTTTTCACGAGAGAGTGATGCTAATCTTCGTAATCCTCAACCGAAAGCTTGATCCCGCGAACATCTTCCCAGACCCAGACCCAGTTCTCAATTCACCCAAAAATTTGGAAAGCGTGAGTTAGATATTCATATTAGCAGCGAGTGATTCATATACAAATCGCAATTACTGATGGAATTATTTCTCTGAATTTTGTGTTGAAAAATTCAGCGATGTTCTTCGATGGTTTGATTCAGCGAAAGCTAGCGTCTCTGTTACGGCCATGGCTTCGAGAAGAACCGGAGTTGGAACTCAAGCTAGGGATTCTTCGTTCACACGGAATCGCCAGGAACCTCTGCTTCGACACTACGGCTCTCAACCTGTTACTCGACGAGTCTGATGGCTTGTCTTTCAAAGACGTTAGAGTCGAACAGTTGAGCCTCCGGATATCCAGTTGGTCCTCCACTGCCTTCAGAATCGAAGTTCACGGCGTCCACATTAGTTTGTCACTGAAGTATGCAAATGCTCTCTCTCTTTCTGTCTGTCTGTCTCTCTATCTGTGTGCTGCGTGTGTGTATAATATATTGATGTTTATATTGTTGCGTTTTGAAGTGAAGTGAGTGAAGACAGAGGCTCGAGGCGCCGGCAAAAAGATACTGATACGTCTCGGAAGAATTTGAATAGAGTTCTTTCTGAAATTGATCCTGAGGTATTAATCTTGCATTTGATTTTTGAATTCTCTTAATAAATGGAGCTGAAATGGCGTGGATGCTGTCTTGATAGCTGAAGTTTACAGTTATGTTAATATTATCAGATGAACTGTTAGAAATGTGTAAGCAATAGCGGCTCAAGAGATTTTGAGGGCTAAGATAAACTTTACACGAGGCCCTTATTGTTCAACATTGTATGTGTAAAATTTGTTTTTATTGGTCTTTTACATGTAGAAATTACTAATGAACTTTATATTTAAGTTATGAAACTTAAATAATCTCTATTGAAAAGTACTTGTGTATGTGGGCTATATTCTCTATTGAAGTCATCTTGCAAAAGGTGGATGTTCATAACAAATTTTAGGCCTGCGGCAGAAGGGTATTTCAACTCTATCAATGTGTTAGGACAAAAGTCGCATAACTCTACAATATGTCACGAAGAACTTGTATAAAAAAATGCATGCGTGCAATCTTTAGCTTTCAAATTCGTATTAACCATTAATTTTAAGATTCTGGCTGACATTTAGTTCGTAGGTCTCATTAGCTAGAATTGAAAAAAAGGCAGCCTAATGCACGAAGGCTCCCGCCATTGCGGGGTCTGGAGAGGGTTAGATGTACGCAGCCTTATTTCTGTATACAAAGAGGTTGTTTCCAAAATTTGAACCCGGGCTATTAGGTAGGCCCATTTTGAAATTTATCCGGAATTGAAGTCAACATAAAAAGATGAATACCCATATTGAAATTTATGAATGAAGCATAAATGACTTTCAGTTTGACGATTAACAATAAAGAAAACCATGAGCTATGTGCTAGCTGTTACCATCCTAAATGTAAGTGTGTTTGTTCCAAGAATGACCTCAGTTGCTTAAGATCTTCCTATGAATTCAAATGTAAGTATACATAGTCGTGAAATTTAACATAATGCCTTTTTTTTGTGCTTTTCTTTTTCGTGAACATCAGTTGGTTACTGAGGGCTTATTCTTGTTCATATATTGATGACTCTTGAAAATTTGTAATATTTTCCAAATGCAGGACAGTTACCATTGCGATTGTCTTCTTGAGTGCGTTTATGATTTCATGAAGAATGGTTGCTTATCTATGCTTAGAACCATAGTCCTCCACCATAGCTAATGAGTTATTGATGGATTTCAGGGCTTTGCTCTGCATGAGGCTATTAAAAGGATTTCAGAGATCATTTCTTTGAGGAATCGGAAAACTTCTCTAGTTAATACTGTACTCAGACATTGCCAATTATCGATGCACAATATTCATCTCCAACTACAGTTCCCCATTTGCAATGATTCCTTTTCATGGTTGTGGGATATAAAGGAGATTAATGCGTCTCATTTTGTTCAGCATGGATGTTTCCTTAGAGGGTTCATTGGTTCACTTGTTATGCATTCAAGAGAGAGCTCTTTCAATCTTGACATTATAGGCTCTGAGATTGGACTGAAGGAAAAAGATCGCATCACTACCCTTTTCCCTTCGGCTGACATGATCACTTCCTTCAACTTAATGGATCTTCAGCTTGTAAATTTCAAGTGCTGTTTTCCAGAATTAAAGTTTAACTTTTCTGCATCAGATCTTTCTATCATATTGGCATTCAATTCTATGTCATCCAAGGTATCTGACTCTCCTAGAGATGGTAGGCAGTTATGGAGAATAGCTTCAAGCAGAATTAGTTCTCTGATTTCTGTTCCTAGACTTTCGTTTTATAGAGCAGTTGACATTGTTTGTCTCTGGCTGCGCTATGCTCATGCTTACGAGGACCTACTTCTACAAATTGGATATCCAGCGGACAACAAAATAAAAAAGTCTGTTGCGATGATGTCACAGGACAAAATATTTTCGAGATCTGTTAAGCATCTTTGGAAGGCGATTTCTGAAATCGAGGAGGAACTGCCTGCTGAGGCCATTGCCCAGGCACGAAAAATTAGCCGTGTCAGAGTGGCATCACAAAGTGATGGAACGGTTAAAGTTAGTTCTGAAAGTTTAAAATGTATCAACTTGTACGTGGAAAAACTTTCAATCACTCTTTCTCCAGCAATCGCCACTCTACAGCCTCTTGCCGACAAAATATTTTCAGATTTTGGAATTTCGAACTTGGAGTTACTTTCATTTTCTCTTTCTATTGACTCTTTTTTCCTCAGATGCACAGAAGATGTTTGTGAACAGGGTTTTTGTTTTTCCTGTGGAAACCTGAAGGTTGTTTCTACATCTTTCACTGAAGATGGTTCAAATAATAACTTAAAAGGACGTCCGGAAAAAAAAATTCGTGACTCAGAAACTAATTTATGGGGTGAGCCAGCACCGGTTTCTTACTTAGCAGAAGCCATGGAAACTAATTCTGCAACGAATACTACAGAAATTTCTCTCCCTCTCTTGAAACAACTCATAAGGCAAACATGGTTCAATTGGAAAAGTTATTGCACACAATTTGAGCTAAGAGAGATCCCAGATGTGGAAAATTCATTGGTTCTATGTGAGATTAAAAGCTCTCTGACAGATCAAAGCCTTGGCAATCTGGGTTTTGGGTTTCAGAAATTTTGTTTAGTGATGGGAAAATTGAACTTCAACTTTGACTACTCATCAATATTTTCGATAACTCTACTTCAGAGACAGATATATTATGTTTTGGGCTTGACCGACAGTAGGTCGGAGAAGGTTTCTTCATGCATTCCAACAAGCTCTGAAGATCCATCAGTGACACACTGGAACAGAAAATGGAAGTCCATCTGTAGTGGTATTGAGACAACAATGCTTAGAATAGTTCCGGTGAAGCATACTCAAATTGGAGCATTTATTGCTGGTCCTAGTATCCGGTTGTCACTAAGAAAGGAAGGGTTACATGGTGGAAATGTTGGTATAAATCGTATGGTTAGGGATGAAGATCTGCACTTCTCGATTGATGTATGCAACACTGAAATTGCTGTTTCACCAGGTTTAAGATTTGAATCTATGCCAGAGAATGAGAGCATTGCCATCAAGGATGCAGAACCAGCATCTTTCAAGCTAAAGGAGCCTGAAAAAATTGAAATTCCTGAATCACATAATGAAATTTATAGTTGTAAATGGCAAAGTTCACTTGATGCTTACATAAAAGTTAATGGTCTGAGTGCTTATCTTGCTGAATCATCAGACAACCAACATTACCCAATTATCATATTGAATCCAACAACCATCCAGTTTTCATACTTAAGGTAGAGATTCTGGCCTTCTGCTTTCTTTTTTCTTCTCTTTTGATCTTGAACTTTTGGCGATCGAATTACTTATTCTATTAAATCAGTGTGGTTAACACGTTTGACAGTTTTTAAAAGTTACTTATTCCTTTATCACTCCTTGGAATTTTAGTTGCTTGAGCCTCTTGTGTTTGATTGTCAATGTTATACTCCCTTGAGTCAAGGTTAAGAATCCCAATTTTAAGGGAATACGCATTTGAAGCATTCATGTTTGGGAGGAATTTTCTGATCCCATAATTAACCTTCGCAAGTTTAAATTTTAATTATATTTTATTTTTAGAACAATTTCGAAATTTGACATTTTTAGGGGTGGTTGGGGAAGTCATTAAATATTTTCTATTGATTTTTCAAAATGCATAATGTTTCGGGATGTTTTCAAATGGAAACATTAACTATTTTTTACAAGGCAGAGGGAGTATATGTAACTCCAATCAAAAAGAAGAAATGAATTCACTTTAAAAGAGGAAAGAAGTAATATTTTCTGGGGTTCCGTTATGTGTTTTTGATAATTCTCTTGTTATGATTTGGATTTTCTTTCTGAAAGCAAGCCTCTTAATGTTGCTTAATCTAGAAGCCAGCCTATTGATAATGGAACGAGTGCTGTTAATTGTATTATCATCGATGTTTTATTCTTTTATGCTCCTTGGTTGGCTGGAGGGTTTTGCTTTGCAGCCATGCAATAGTATTTTGATGATCTTATACTTCATAATTGCATACAGCAATGTCATTGGAGGAATATGTTACTGCCTTCAAAAAGTTTATGTGATTACATGTATTTAATTATGTATTAAAACTTAAAAGATATGTGAAAGTTAATGCATGCTTAACATGCAATGAGGGTGAGAATTTTGGGTCGATCTTGATCACGTCTAGTTTTGCCTCATTTTACACCAGATGTAAAGGGACCACTTGCGTCCCCGAGGCATTGGACCTAGTCCACTGTTTTTCCTTTTGGCTGGAGAAGCACAATGTGATGGACTGGCTAGTTTGTTTTAGTGATTTAGTTTTTAGTGTTTTTATAATTAATTAATTAGGTAGTGTCATTATATTTTCCTCGTTCTATTTCGTGTTTTAGTATCAATGATCTCTACATTTAGTGCTATTGGTAATGACCTGAGAGACCTGAAAATGACGAGTACTGATGATTAAAAGCTGTTATGAACTCATATATTATTTGAAGAAGGCATGGCTATTGAGCTTTCTTACCATTGTTCATGGAATGGAATTAGTTTGAATAATGCACCGGTTTCTCTAAGAAAATGGATGTTTTTTATGGGTAAGAATATAGCCTTTAGTTGCAATGCATATTTGGGTGAGAAATTTGATAGTCAATTTCATTGAAATGCCATTACTTGTATATATTTACTTCAGTTCTTCTGTTAAAGAATTTTGATGACATTAGGGGTATGCTTACTCTCTCTCTCCCGCCCAAAGATCAGGAAACCCATGATATTGCTTTCTTTTGCTAATAATATATGTATGTTATATTTATGGCAGGGAGGATCTTTGTTCATTCAGCTGCAATTTTTTTGCATTCTCGGCAGTTTTGCATTGGATGGCTAGTGGGCTCACTCTTTTATTGTTCATGGATGAATTTTTTGTTTTGGTTGAGGTGATTCTGCTCTCTCTGTGGCTTTACCATTTTATTATACTGTGTTCTTTCTTTCATCTTGGAATAATTTTTATTTTTGAAGTTTATTCTGTTTATACAAGTGTGCAAGTAAAGTCTTCTTTCCCCACTACTTAGATTAGTGGAGATCCTTGAGGAGCTCTTTGTTGTCCTAATTGTTCAGGAAGATTAACCTGCGAAATTCTAGACTAAGGGTTGTCTCCCTTATTGTTAGTTGTTTTTCTGGGGATAATCCTTATTAGGTGTGTCTTATTAGAGCTATGACAATAACCAATGACCGGTGACTAGTGTCACCGACAGTTTGGTTGTTTGTTAAAAATGAAAAAGTACTGAAAATTTTATCATTTGTCACTAGAATATTAGAATTATGCCTCAATATAAATCAAAGAAAATTGTAGAAAAAAATAGTTTAATTTAATGCAACTTTGCACTGAGCTTGTTCAGTGTTGACTGTTTAGTCTTTCCTGAGTCCTGACTTAATCTTCAGATGATTCTGTACGCAAATTAAATACTGAAATAAAATATTTTCTGAAAATTTAAAATTGCTGTTAAATGGCACACCTGTTGTATATGATGGAGAGTTCTGGACTTCGGGTCTGGTTCATACTTTTGCTCTTTGAGTAGAAATTATTGTGGTAGTTTATTGTGGTAGTTGAGATGAAAGGAAACATTGTGTTTGTTAATATATGTATATGGGCCTTGCCCCATTAGATTAGATCCTAATCACATTAGAAATACTGAACCCTAATCCCACTAGAAAATCCCTAGCACTGTCTATAAACCCTTTGGATATCTCTGTAATATTTTATATTTCACACATATCAATGCAATCTCTCATATTCTCTCTCAATATGCCACTTCTCAATTATTCTAATATGGTATCAAGAGTCAATTTTCCTGACTCTGTTTTTACTAAAATTCTGTAACTTTTTTCCTGAATGACCGCCTACTGCCTTTGATACATTTTATCACCGTTTCAACAGCTCAACCCCGACTTCACAACTACCTTCTGACTCGTTTTGAAACAACGAGTCCAACGTCATCGGCGAGCAGCTCAACCAAACTTCCACGCGCCGCAGAAGTACTTTGCACTGTCGTCACTGTTTTTTGACATCTTCTACAACAACCGTTGCCCCTGCAACAACGCAAAACATACCATCTTCATCGTCTCTCTAAGACGAAGCCAACATCACCAATCTCACTGCCAAAGGAGCTTCATCTGCTACGTTGGCACCACCCACAGCTGCCCCATCGGCGCCACTTGTTGCCCCGCTAATACACTTTTCGCCATGTCAGCCCTAGTCAACGCTTCCAATTGACAGGTTCAGTGTTGGACTTCTATTGACCTGTTCACCACCTTTTGGATCGATTCTCGAAGATATAAAATCGGTTCTTGGCTAATTTCAGCATACAATATCCATTCGCGGTCTCTGTTTATTTAAATTTGAATTATACCATATCTTTATATTGTTGAATCGGTTTACCACGATCATAAATCGGTTCTTCACATTCTTAGAACGGTTTTTGGATAATTTTGAGCTCCTAATTTCATCGACGGCCTCCATTTTTCCAAATCCACTTCATACAATATACTTTCTTGTATATGATCTGATTTAACAACGATGTCTAAGGGTTGTCCTTCCCTGGTCATTCTTACTGTCAATGAGGGTTCTGATCTTGCTTTCACTGTTGTTTCCATCTCTATTGGGAATATGGTTTCAATTTTCAAACATTTTCTCTCCAATTCCGGTACAAATTTTTCTCCCGTCTTTTCGCTTATTACAGGTAATTCTTTTTGATTCTTTGATTCTGTCATGTTGTAATCATATGACTTCTGATCAGAACATCTTCTCATCCAAAGTCCCCATTACCGCCACCATTACTACCATTCTCATCAGCATCACTCGATTCTTCTTCACCATTATCATCATCATCATCCTCATCCTCATCACTGTCAAACCCATCATCCTCATTGCCAACGCCATCACCACCCTCATCACTGTCAAACCCATCATCCTCATTGCCAACGCCATCACCACCACCATCACCATTATCATCATTATCTGATTCATCTTTTCTCAGCCTTCGGCATTCTAGATTAGGTCATGCGTCCATCAGATGTATGCACGCTTTAGCCTCTAGTGAGAAAGTAGGCTCTGTCTCTATCGACTATCTCGATTGCCTTTCATATCAACAAGCTAAACAACATTTCTTACCTTTTCCCACTAGTGACTCCGTCTCTCATGCACCCGTTGGCCTAGTTCACTCTAATGTTTGGGGACCCTCACTTTTTACCACAATAGGGGGATCCAAGTAGTTTGTTATATTTGTCGATGACTACTCTCGGTACACTTGGTTGTTCCTCATGCATAAGCGTTCTGAGTTACCTCAAATCTATTCAGATGGTGCTGCTATGATTCAAGCACAATTTTTCTGAAATATTAAAATCTTTAGATTTGACAATGTCGTGGAATTCAAGGACCAGCCTTTCATTTTCAATCTTCGAAAACATGACACGTTTCCCCATAGATCTTGCCTTGGCACTTCTGCCCAAAATGGTCGAGCTGAATGTAAACATTGGCATATCCTAGATATTGTCCGTGTACTACTAATATCATTCTCTTGTCTTGAGCGCTTCTGGGGAGAAGTTGCTCTCATTGCCGTCTATACCATCAATTAGGTCCTTTCACCTACCATTGATAATCTTTGCCCTTATGAGAAGTTGCATGGAGTTTCTCCTAATTACAGCCTCTTAAAAGTTTTCGGGTGTGTCTGCGTTGTTCTCTTACAACCTCATGAACATACCAAACTTGAACCTTAGGCTTGAGTATGTTGTTTCTTCGGATTTGGAATTGAACACAAAGGATATCGATTTTAGGATCCCATTTCTCTGTCTCTGTATTTCTTGTAATGTCACCTTCTGGGAACATAATATGTTTTCCTCCATATCCAAGTTTCATTTGATATCTACCATCAACCATCTATATTTCACCAATCTATCCATACTCCATAGACTTCTTACATAACCATCCTAACACAAATATCACTGAGCCTCAAATAAGTTCTCCAGCTACCCCACTGACCCCACTGACGTTCCTGCTTCGTTTACGGATCCTGAACACGACTTCTGCGAGTGTGACCCAATGACTTAAGATGTTGCACTAACTGAGTCTGTCCCAAAGAATCCTCGTCGTTCTAGCAGGGTAACAACCTCTCCCATATCTTCATGATTTGCATTGTTTTTCTACTGTACTTAATTTGCATGAGCCTCATTCCTATAAGGAGATCAGTACTAACCCTTTTGGTAGAAAACAATGGATGAAGAATTTCATGCACTAGCCAAAACTCATACTTGGATCTCGTTGACCTCCCTCCTGGGAAAACTCCTATTGGATGCAAGTGGGTTTTCAAAATCAAAACACTTTCTGATAGCTTCGTTGAACGCTACAAAGCTCGACTTGTTCCAAAAGATTCTCTTAGGAATATGGCATCGACTACGAAGAAACATTTTTCCTTGTAGCTAGACTCACATATGTCCGTAGTCTCCTTTTGGTCGCTGCCATTCGCAAGAAGTCTTTCTTTATGATGGATGTCAAGATGCCTTCCTCAATGGCTATTTCCTTGAGGAAGTTTATATGCATACCCCTCTTGGCCTAGTTGCTCCTCAACACAAAATTTGTCGTCTTCGTCGTGCCTTATATGGTCTCAAACAAGCTTCGTTTTGTTTGGTTTGCAAAATTTAGCACCACCATCAACCAGTTTGGGTTTGCATCTAGTGCTCATGATTCTACCTTGTTTATACGTCGAACTGACAACGACATTATCATCCTTCTACTGTATGTAGACTCCATGATCATTGTAGGAGATGATCTATGTGGAATCTCTGAACTCAAAAATTTGTTCAATGGTCAATTCAAGATGAAAGATTTTGGTGTGCTCACTTATTTTCTTGATTTCAAAGTTTCAACTGGTTCAGATGGATGTTTTTTCTCTCAGGCCAAATATGCCTCTGTTCTCCTTTTCAAGGTTGGCATCCACCATTGCCAATACTCAAACTTACTCCACTAAATGGTTCCCCTCTCCTGGACTTGACTCTCTATAGCCAACTAGTTGGAAGCAATGTTTTAAAAACCAGACCGGACCGACCGGTTCAACTGGTTAAACTACAAACCGGTCCAAGTTCCGGTCCGGTTATCCCTTAAAAACTGTTTAAGGGGCAAAAATGGCGAACCAACATGAACCGCCCGGTGAACTGGAACGGTTCCGAGAAAACCGGCCGTTTTTTCGAAATTTTGAATACTTAAAAAAAAAAAAAACCTAAAACAACTTATTTTTTCTTCTCCTCCTCCTAATTTGCGCCTCCCCCCTTCCCCACATACCAAATCACGATCTGAGCCTTCCCTCTAACAAAAATCAAACCACAATCTGAACCACTGAAACCAAATCACTATCTGCCACAATCGTCCATTTTCGTTGTCGTCTTTGGTCCAGCTTATGCCGCCATCTTTGTTCGTCGTCCATGGTTCAGCTCACGCCGCCATCTTTGTTCGCGGTCCGTGGTTCAGCTCACACCGCTTTGAGGATGGGAGAAGCTTGTCGTTGGTGGGGATGGCTCTGCAATGGATAATAGGGTTTGTGGTAGAGAGAGTTGGAGGATAGAGAAAAGTGGGGATGATTTTAGGAATAGGGATTGATCTCAGACAATTTAGTAGGTTGGATTAAACTTGACCGTTCAATTTGATAGGGATAAGGAGATGAAAGGAAAGGACAATATTGATTTGTGGTTCATCTAAGCCTAATCCTTCCAATTTTTAGGTTCTTATATTAGATTATATGTATTATTATTATTATTTTATATTTATTATTGGATTTTCAATGTATATATATTTTATTTTTAATATTTTATATTTTTTTAAAAAATATTTTATTTTTAATGACGTAATTATGAGGTCACAGTTTGACCGCGGTTTGCCTATCGGTTGAACTCGCGACCGAGTGACTTTTCCGGTTCGATGACCGGTCCGAGTTTAAAAACATTGGTTGAAAGTTTGATATATCTCACAGTTACGTCATTAAAAATATTTTATTTTTAATGACGTAATTATGACATCATGGTTTGACCGTGGTTTGCCTATCGGTTGAACTCGTGACTTTTCCGGTTCGATGACCGGTCCTGGTTTAAAAACATTGGTTGGAAGTTTGATATATCTCACAGTTACTCGCCCATACATCGCTTATACCATCCATCAAGTTAACTAGTTCTTGTATGCTCCTCGGTCCACTCATTACTTGACCGTTTTTCGTATTCTTCGGTATGTTGAAGGCACCTTATTTCCCGGATTTCATTTCTACGCCCAGTCTGTGCCCACCTTACTGGCTTATGCTGATGTCGGCTGGGTTGGAGATCCCACTGACAGACGTCCAACCACTAGTTACTGTTTTTTTTTGGGTAATTCCCTCATTTCCAGGCATAGTGAGTAGGGGTGTAAACGAGTTGAGTCGAGCTGAGTAGTGAATGTACAAGTTCATTTATTTAAGTTATAATTTAAACGAGTCGAGCTCGAGCTCGAGCTGAGCTTTGGAGTGAATGTTCGAACTCGGCTCGGCTCGGCTCAAAAAAATTGAGCTCGAGCTCGAGCTCGACAGCTCGTTAAATTTATTGAGCATTTGAGCTCGAGCTCGAGCTCAAGCTTGAATAGCTCGTTAAAGAGGCTCGAGCTCGAACTCGAGCTCGAATAGCTCGGTTAAAAACCTCGAGCTCGAATAGCTTGATATGAGCTCGAAAATCAATTAAAATTCATTTTATTTGTTAAATATAAACCCAAATACATTACAAATGACACAATAAATACAAACAAATCAATATAAATTACAAAACCAAAAAATACATCAAAACATCAATCTCATTAAGGTAATGACAACATAAAATATCAGTCCAAACCATTATAATATACAAATTACAAAACCCAAAAATGCATTAAATCATCAGACTTGTTGAAGTATGACTAAAGCAGTCCAAATTTGTCCAAATCTGTCCACAACACAAACATTACCAAATTAAAAAAATATACACAAATAAATATGACAATATATTGAGACCAGAAAATACCAAAACCTCATTAACATATTGCGAACTCTTTGTATCACCGATCTTCATCCTTCAAAAAACATAAATAAAAATGATGATAGATATTTTAATAAAAATATTACTATGTAAAATCATAAAATCGTAAATAATATTTTCACTCACTTTAGATTTTTACTTGATCCTTCTAAGTTTTAATACACTGTTATTCTTCAAAAAATTTCAACCCTATTCTATTCATTTTTCCATTTTTGAATGGTGACAGAAATCTCTAATATGAAATAGAAGTGTATGTAAACTTGGCCTTAATGCAGCTTCAATCTCATTAGAAACAAAGTCCAAGATAAATTTTCATAAGAGGATGTTCTGAAGATATGGAATCCAAACAGAAACAGAAAATCAACTTTCAGGTGCAAAAAGTCTTCAAACAGACGTATTGAAAAATCACCAACATGGAATAAATGGTGCAAGAAGCAAATAATCAGAAAAGATGATACTGCATACCTATAAGAATTGTCTGATCAACCCGTAGATAATCGCTTAGCATCTCAATCATTCGTTGATCTGCTGAAATTTTGCATCCCGCTATTCACGTCATATAAAAAGCGCCCTAGTAGAGTTAGTAAGTTTGGCATTGTTAAATCAAGTCAATGACATTCAAATGTTTAGAGATCCATGAAAGTGAAATGTGATAAACTTACCACTGACTTCTACAGTATCTCCTGGGACAAGATCCGTTGTAGGTAAGATTGAGAAGCAACCTGAAAGAGTTGTTCCATGTGTGGAACATGAGCAATCAACAAGATATCTTTCTACAATCAATAGATGCTTGCAACATTTCAATAAATGCTTCATATGTAGTGTAACACCAAGAACTACCATGTACTAAAGCAATATCTTAAGTTTAATAGCCAAATGAGAGATAACTACCCAAATACATTAATTTCGCTAGATATAAGATAACAATAAATAAAAAAAAAAGCAGAAAGGCAAAGAATGCTTCGTTTACGATAAAAGTCTGAAAATATGACAACCAGACAGAAGTGCTTGACATAGCATCAACAATATCTGTACAATATGACTGTGTAGCGACTCAGATTATCAATTCATCAATTATCAAGAGATTTAAGACAGATCTATATCAAGAGATTCAAGACCGAAGCTGAGAGAGAGAGAGAGTACCAGATCCGTTCCTTGAAGGCAGATCTGTTCGGCGAAGGTGGAGATTTGTTCGGCAAAGACAAGCTCGGCGTCGGAGAATGCATAGAAACTCTGGATATTGAACAAGTTACAAATATAATCATGAACTGGAAATCAAGTATCTATACAAATCGAAGTGGACATTGAAGATTAATTTAGTCTTTGAAGACAGTAGCCGAGAGAGAAAGAGAGAGTACCAGATCGGCGTCAGCAAAGGTAGAATATCAACGAAGTTGAGCGGCGTCGGCGACGAAGGCAAATCGAAGCTAGGGACGAGCGGCGAGCCGGCTACGAAGGCAGATCGGCGCGAGACGGAGATAAGAGGTGGCGAAGACAGAGACGGAGATGGAGATGAGCGGTGGCGAAGGTGTGAGACGGAGATGCAGATGAGCAACGAGCTAGCGACGAAGGTAGATCGGCGTGATAGGGAGATGGAGATGAGAATCGGAGATGGAACAGAGACCCTATGGAGAGGACGGCCGTTTGTGTTGTGTTTGGCTTGGGAGTGAATGGGAAATGGGAACCCTAGTCCTGCTCCTAGTGTATAATATATATATATATATAATTATAAAAAATAAATTATTGTTTGCGAACATAAAAATGAGCTCACGAACAAGCTCTGCTCGTTTTGGCTTTGTTCGTGAACAAAAAAAGTGTAGCTCGCGAACAAGCTCGGCTCGACTCGTTTATTAAACGAATATTTTTTGGAGCTCGAGCTCGGTTCGTTTATTTTAGTAAACGAGTTTGAACGAGCTTTTTTCAAGCCGAGCCCGAGCTGTTCATGAACAATTCGGTTCGTTTACAGCCCAAATAGTGAGAAACAAACTGTGGTTGTCTACTCCAGTACTGAAGCTGAATATCGTGCCATTGCTGATGCAACACAAGAATTACTTTGGCTTCGCTTGCTCCTCATTGGCATGGGAGTCTTCTTCCCTACTGCGACTGTTTTAATTGTGACAATAGGCGTGCTACTCAAATCACCCATGATGACATTTTCCACGAGCGTACAAAAACACATCGAGACTGATTGACACTTCAATTGTCACCACATTATTTAGAATATTGTTCGTCTTCATTCCGTTAGTTCAGCCGATCTGACAATAGATATTTTCACCAAGACCCATCCACTTGGATGCTTTCACACTCTGATTTCCAAACTTAAATTCACGATTGATTTGCCGCCTTGAGCTTGAGGGGGATAATATATGTATATGGGCCTTCACCCACTAGGTTAAACCCTAATCCTACTAGGAAAGCCAAACCCTAATCCCATTAGGAAAACCAAACCCTAATCCACTAGGAAAACCCTAGTCACTGTCTATACATAGACTTTTTATATATCTATGTAATATTGTAT